>BSYR01000004.1:45233853-46649192 GCA_030270665.1 Hibiscus trionum
AGGTAATTTGAGTTTCTTGATTCCTTTGCTTGTGTTAAACTTGTTACTTAAATGTTATTCAGAAGAAATATTGATTTATAATCCCCGCACATTTACTATATATCTCCGTTGAATTCATTTCCCACTTTTTCGTACTTATCTCATCAAGTAAATTTCTTTTTTAAATATTATTATCCAATTCATTGATCGATTAATTCAGATTAAATATTATAAATATTTAATAAAAAAATACAGCCCTTCAAAAGCAATTTATCATATTTACAACATCAAAAGTTTAAAGTTCTGATTCTGTTAAAATAATCTAACGTCTCATCCCATCGGACCGGTCGGGTCAACAACTTATAAACCAATTTCTAAACCTATAAAAAGAGAGTTCAAAGACTAGGAACTTAATCTTGGTATTTTTAAAATAGAAAAACAAAAATATAAATGTCATTACATGTCGGCAAGAAAGTGTGATTGGATGGTGAGAAAATTTATAAAATGATGGCGAATGTTGCGATTGGAACACATATATTTGTTTATAAAATGGGGTTTCTTGTATTTCACACTTGACCCTAAATAAACAAATACATTTGACATTTTGAAGATGGAACTTATCAATTCAGTGCAGTTGATCAATCTATTGTCTTAACAACATACTTTACGAAATTACATTTCCATGCCTTTTTTAGCCAACATTTTGTTTTTTTTTAAGAAAAGCATTACAAGGTTATGGACAATGGCATACACTATGTATATGTATATCTTTTTTTAACATTTATTTGTGTTCTAAGGACTAAGGGTAGAGTATTTCTAATGATGAAGCATACGTACTGAAAAAGGAATAGAAATCTTGTCATTTTCCAGTGTCTTTATTTATACCCCCTTTAAACAAAATAAGTTTAGGGTTTAGAGTTAAGATTTAAGAAATTAGAGGTATGTTGTATTTTTAGAGTTTAGAATTTAATATTTAGAATTTAAGATTAGAGCTCAAAATTTATACTTATACTGTTGGAGGATAGGAAGGGACAGAGAATTTTTGTACCCGAAAAAAATAGTATTTTTGTTCTAATTTTATCCCTATGAATAAAAAAGAAATTATAAATTTCCTTCCACGTGGTTTTTTTTTTTTTTTTTTGCATAATGAAGTGGAATATCCATAGTTTTGGCCTTTTGGGGCTCTGAATCAACTCTTCCATGGGCCGAAGAAACTACAAAACTTGTAAAATAGAATCAAATGTCTCTCATATGGGCTGAAGAAACATCGGTTGATTAAAATTTTAAAACGAGGATTAAACTACAAAACTTGGTTGATTAAGTTTAGTTTTTTTTTTCAGCAAAAACCAATTTATTAATTTAAATTAAATTTTAATTTTGACGTCTCATTGAAAACTTCCCTACACCTAAATGAAGGAAAAGAATACGACCCAAATAGGTATCCCATCATGTATAAAGCATAAAAATCAAAAACCAATTACAAAGCATATACATGATTGATTTTTTTTTCAAAAATATGAGTTAATTGAACCACATGTCTCCAAACTATAATCTTCATCCTCAAACTTTTGAACCTTTCAATTTTGTCCTCAAACTATGATTCTCATCCTAAATTAGTCTCGAACTTTTGAATGTTTTGATTTCATCCCAAACTATGTCGCTCATTCCAAATTAATCCCCAAAATTTCTGAACATTTTAATTTTATCCCCAAATTATCAATATATAAAACATTAATTATCGTGTATGCTACATCACATTATTACATAATACATGCCAATGTTTACATGGTTGCTAGTAATGTTTAATGATTTTATTAATAATGGACGTGATTAGCATATACTATAGTTGGGGATGAAGTTACAATGTTCAAAAGTTTAGGGACCAATTTATAATGGAAGTTGTAGTTTAAGGATGAAATTGAAACATTTAAAAGTTTAAGGACCAATTTAGAATTAAGGTTATAATTTTGGGACTTATGGTACAATTAACTCCAAAAATATATCACGTTATAGATATTATTATTATTATTATTATTTAAAATTGTGAGTATGATTAAATTCAAAAGCTTACAACTAATTACTAATTGGTCTAATAAAACAAGACGATGTAATAGAACAAACTAAGTTTAAATTCTCACATTCATACTAAATCTTTGCAATGCCTAATCTAAATTTACTAATTAATAAATCTAATTCAAATGATTATATAACTCGTGTCTTATATAGTATATCATTTGCTACTCCATCAAGATTGAATAAAATTTTACAAATTTCTTTGCAAATAAAATTAGGAGGTAAATTGCTTGAAATAATATTGGAGTTTACAATTTGTAACAAAACTTAATGGACGTCAATTTTTTTAATTGTCGGTATCTAATTCATTAGCTGATTAATTTGAATCGGATATTGTAAATAGGGATGAGCGTTCGATCGAGTCAAGTAAAAAAAATTTGAGTTATTCGAGTTGACGAGTCTAATTTTATCATTCGAACTTTCATTCGAAATTATTTCGAGTCGATTTTTCGAGTTCCTATAAAAATTTAATTGTAATTATTTATCATGTTATAGTACGGTTTGATTCCAATTTAAATGACTTTCTCTAATCATATAAGATATGCATATATATTTTTTCATATTTTTTCACATATGGTAATATTTCTTCATATTTTTATATCTCGGTATGTATATATCAATAAAAAATTGAGGGACTCGTCTCGAACTTAAAAATAAATCTACTAATTACTAGAAATTTCAAGTTATTCGAGTTATTCGAATTTCTATTTTACAACTTAAACTTTATTTAAAAAAATTTCAAGTCGAGTATTTTCGACTCAAGTCGAGTTATTCGGTTTTTTTGAGTCGAGTCGAGTTTTACTCACCCCTAATTGTAGAGGTTCATTAAGGGTGATATTTCCTGATCGTCAAACCTTGTTTTAGTGGGACCTTCCTCAGATGAGGGAACCTAAAAAAATGGTCCATTTGCAAGAATATTCTTCATACAGAATCAGTTATTCCACTGTAAGTGGAGGAGTTGAAGGAGGTTGAGAGATGGCGATCTAGACCTCTTCATTTTTTTTCTTACTTAATCGACAAGACTCAAATGCAAGATTTCTTCAATGATCATGTTTTAGTGGAGGGACCCCTCTTTTGGTTGGATCCATTGAAATTTAATTAATTATTAAACTATAAAATATATTTCTAACCTATCGTGTTTATTGTTATTGTAAACGTAACAAATATTATCATGATCAACTTAATAAATTAAAGACAATTTTTTCGTGATCATTAATTAGTTGATTTAGTGGGATGAGGCACTAGATTCTTAAGTAAGGTTAGGAGTTTAAATCTTGACATTGTGAATAAAGTAAATTGGGTAGGGAAGGTCGTCCCTTAACAGATTTATGTAGTACCCAGTCCATCACAACCCAATTATTATTTTTGGTTGCCCTCCCGGTACCCTAGGACTTTGCCCTGATTAGTTCAGACCGACTCACATCACACACCTAATCTCGGTAGGTGAGTCTCCCAACAAGAATTGTCTGCATACACAAAATCTCGAACTTGAGACTTGCTTAAACAATATCAAACTATTTATCATTGGACTAACTCCGGTAGTACATCCGAATTATTTTTTGATACATATATTTGTATTTATTTAATATGAACTCCAAGTCGGGATCATAGTACCATGAGTCAAAGACTCAAAATCCATAAAGGAATATATATATAAACCTGAAAAAGGCAAGATTTGATATCAAAATCAACTTATGACATTGAAATTTGGTCAAATATTGGCTGTAGTATGAACCATCCGTTATGACCCCTCATGCTTTGTTATTTTCCATTAGTGGAACCTAAATAGAACCCAGCTTTCTTAATTTAAACATCTTCACTATAGTGCGTCCACTGCCGTTGCGTAAATTATTATTCTTTATGCTTGTTTCTAAGGTATAAGAACACGTAATTGAACCCAACAAGTGTTCCAGCGGAAAATGGATTATATTTATCTTAAGAGACACGGATTCAAATTATTTAGTCTACAAGGTATATGCGCATTGTCAAAGGGTTAAAAATATGTATGAACATATACTACCTTGTAATTACTTTTAGACTATTAAAAAAACCGCATAATTGAAATATTTTAATTTAGTTATAATGTCAAAAATTGTATCTAATAATACTTGATTGGATAGTCACTTTAGGATCTATTTATTTTTAAAATAATTTTAACATTCAACGTTTTAATTTGGGTTAAAATAACATCTTCTTGAATGAAAATTGTTAGTCAACTAACGATAAACAACTTGAAACGACTTGACAGAATGACACGTTAGCAGAAAAATAATTTTATATTTGTCTGATGTGTTATTTGTCAAATCTACATCTTTATCTATATAATATTAATTGTCATGTAAGTTTGTCACGTCATTCCAAGTCATTTACTGTTAGTTGACTAATAGTTTTCATCCACGAATGAGCCATTTTGACTTAAAATAAAACATTAAGGGTTAAAATGCAATAAAAAGAGAATAATAACTAAAATAACTATCCATGCAAACTTTTAAGAACATTTTTTATATTAGTGTTTAAACTCCATCTTAATATAAATAAGTATGAAATTGAATATGAAAATTTAATTTATTTTTTATAAGTAAATGTGAGCAATTTGTCTCAAACAACTTATATGCTCACTATATCTTTATATTCAAATGACCGGGTAGTTAGATTTTGTCAATTATAATCGAGAAAATGCAGGATAAAATTTTTTATCCATTTTCGGTGCCTTTACTTATACCCAACACTAAAAACACTACAAAATTAAATTTCAAGCTCTAACCCTAAATTTTAAATCCCAAAATCTATACCCTATACCCTAAAAATACATCCTACCCTAAATTTCCTAAGGCCTAACCATAAACCCTAACCTAAAATCCTAAACTCTAAACCTAATTTTGAGCGTGAAGACATAAATAGAGACACCGAAAAGGGACAGAGGATTTCCATCCGAAAATGCAGCCCCATTTTTTATCTCATGCTTGAATGTCTTGGAGTCTACAAGTTGCAATACAACATTAAACAATGGAGGTATAGGACAGATGTGTGATTCACTTGTATTTGTCCACAAAATGACTTTGTAAGCATTGCACAACAGCCATCAGTATGTAATAATACTACTAATTATGCGTTTGCATAGTGGAAAAGTACATGAGAATCCCCATCTTTTCTGCTTTTGTCGGCGGTGGGGCTTAAACATTGCAATCTCTAGGGTTTCTAAGCCTGCCCGGTTAACCATCTTCTAATGCTATATTATTACACAAATTGTTAATTAATTAAGATTGCAGTCCCTCACTTAATTCAAACCATAAAGTAACATTCAGCACTATCAAAGGTCAAGGATCCACCTTCAAGTTTCAAGTAATAGTATTGCAACTAATGCTACACCAACTCTTCATGTTTATGAATAATTAGCGGTTAGGAACCTTAATTGGCCCCTAATTCCTTGCATTATAAATACCATTGAAGCCCAGAGAACTCAGTACGCTTCATTGTTCTTACTTAAATAAAAACTCCTTCTTTGATTCAAGGTATTTTCCTGCTAGATCATGGAATTCAACCCCATGCATAAATATGCTGTTTTTGTTCTTGCTGTGCTTGTTTGCAGCAATTTGGTTTTCTACGTCAATGGAAGACAAATGAAATCAGTGGTTATCGGCAACGAAGAAGATCGTCGTCAACTAAACGCCGAACAAGTATTGCCACCCTCGATACCAGCTCGGCCATATTCACCAGGGAGCAGCGGCCGTATCGGGCACTCATTCGGAGAAGACGACGACGAAGATAATGAAGGGATGCCGGGAAGTTCTAGCACCATTAATGGCAGGCATTCACAAGACTTCAAACGTACAAGTCCAGGGCACAGTCCTGGGGTTGGTCATGCTTTTGTAAACAACAATGTTTCCGAGAAGAATGTCTAGGTATTTTTCTCCTCAATTTGATAACTGTAATCACTGGATTAAAAAGAAACTGTTCCAATAATTATTCACGTAGGAAATGCATGCATGAGTCCTACTCCTAGGTTTATAAGACAGTGCTGTAAGAAAAATAATTGTCCCTGCTGGTTTGTTGTCTGTAACATGTGTGTGTTGGTCATTATGTCATGTACTGTATTATTTGTAATGTTTTTCTTTGATCATCTTAATAAATTGTTTTTGATATTTGGAAATATATATATATATATATCGATGTCTATGTGATAAAGCCGCCATTTTTATCTTATGGCCAAGCTTTAATAACGCTTTAAATCAACACAGAAAACCTGTCTTTTTCTACTGTGGTCCTGAAGGTAATCTGCATTTTTGTAAACAGTAAAAATGGAAATTATGCGTATGTTATATAGATATTTAGGGGTGGGAATCGGTCGGTGCGGGTATAGTTTTGCATTCGTCATTCCGTCTCCAATACTTGCGGGTATGGTTTCGGGTAATCTCCATTATATGTTTCGGTGATTTTTTTCGTCTCATCCCATACTCATCGGATACTTACGGGTTTCAGGAAATCCTCGTCCCGAAAAGTTAAACAAAATTTACTATTTTACTAACTAAAATATATGGTCGATTTTAATTTACAAGTCATGTACTCAATACAAACATATGGTTGAAGGGGAACAAGATTTTTGCGTAACATGAAGACATAAATAGGGATATAAATAGATTATATACTCTTAATTAACAAAAAAGGGTAAATTACTAGAAAGGCCACCAAACTTAATAAGGTTTAAATAAAAGACACAAATATTTTGATGAACTGGAATATTGATAATAAGATAGGTATGTATTCAAGTAAATGAGAGATTATTATATATATTTTTAAAAAATGTAAAATATCGGGATCCTTGCGGATATTTTTCGGAGATCCCTACAGTTATTTATACGGTTACGGTTCGATTATCCCCACGGTTCGGATATAGCAATCTCCGTTCTTATCCTCATTTGAGTTTCAGGGATAAAACTTCCCTCGTACTCATCCTGGATGAAGTTTTCGTTTATTCCCCATTCCCGTCGGTTTGAATTCCCACAGTTTTTAGATATTCTCCACCCAATTCCCACCCATATAAATATTTGTGTAAGTATTAGATTTAATTTTTGTCAATAATTTTAAGGAATTGTATCTCATTAATTTAAATATAAATTAATCCGACCAACAAAGGCATATCCATGGGCGACACATGGAGAATTGAGTGTCAGTTGACACCCAAAAAAATTTTCTACATAAAAATTAAAAAATATATAAATGACACTCCTTTATAAATAATTGACTTCTCTTAAATACAATAAAAATGACACTTCTTAAATTAATTTTTAACTCCGCACCTTAGCATATACTTTCATCTATTAATGTAATTGGAGGGAGCGTAACAGTAGAGTCTTTCAGGACAAACTCATATAATGTTATGAGGTAGTTAATTATTATTAAATTAAAGATGTTGTTAGATGTAGACTGTTAGGGAAAAGTATACGTAAAACCAATAGAGTGAACATAAACATATGTACAGCTTGAGGATTGGTATAATTTATTGTGCAGGATTTTGTTTTGGTTGTGCTGTATTTTATTAGGGTTTTTTTTTACCCTTTGGATGAATAAGAACAAGTTTATCCACACTAAAAACATGGGAATATAGAGAAAATTAGTGGAGTTCATCTTAACTAATGGTGAGCAGCCAAACCAATTCATGTTGGACCCGGCTTTCAAAAACCGAGTCATCAACATTTATTAGTTTCATAAATGGTTTGGTTAACCTTCAATTTTGACTCAACCGGATAATTTAATTCGATTAATTTCAATCTAAATTCAATCGGGCTCGATTTGCTCATAAAAATTCAATAATTTAAATTTAAAATAAGTCTAATCTGAAGTTGATCTGAAATTAAATCGAAATTTACCTAAAACTAACTCAAACCCAAAAATAAAATGAATAAGTAACTCGAATGATCCAACATCGATTATTGCTATCCATGATTATGTTTTCTGGAAATTACAGTTTTAAACCTTAATTGTTGGATATGAACATAAATATAAAAATATAATCCCCTAAATCATTTATACATACACAAAAATTTTGAGAAAAAATATGTTCATATTATATGAATCAATTAAATTAAATATCAAATGGTGTATTAGCGTAGCTAAGATATTTTAAATATCTATGGAGGCAAGAAGAATATAAAGAACATGCCGTAGCCAATAAATGTGTCAACTTTTCTGTTTTGAATGAATGGTGAGGCTTAAACATGACATATAAGCCATCAAATGCATACATTTTCTCTTTCTTTTTTTCAGCTAATGGAATTCTCTAGAGACGGACGCATGATTTTATGTTAAAGGACGAATTTATAAAATTTTAGTGGAACGAACTTATAAAATTTTAGGCGGGCAAAAATCAGTAGAAAGTACATAAAAAAATTTAAATCACATATGAAATTTAAATTTTCAGGGGACGACCACCCACTCCACCCCTTAGTCCATCCCTGGAATCCTCCAACTTGTATGGAGGTTCCCACATGCCAATGCCTCTTAAAAATCTTCCAAATCTAAGGGCTTTTAAACACCACAGTCCTTAAACATCTAAAGACTGTCCCTTGGTTACTTCTGCATTATAATGTGGAGTTTCAGACCCAGAAATGTTTGGTTTTTCATCTTTGTTTTGGTCATATGTCTAGAGATATTAGTGTCTGAAGGGAGGGATTTGAAGAGTGAACCCTTCAAGAAAAGCTCAAGGCAAGGGGATCGTATTGATGGGAATGCTTTGAAGATGCCAAAGATTATAAACCAAACCGTTGGTTCAAGCCAAGAGCGAACCAGGCTGAAAATGTCGATGACTTCCGACCAACAGCTCCGGGGCATAGTCCCGGAGCTGGTCATTGTATAAAAAATTAATTTTTCTTTTTTTTTATTTATCTTTGGGGATACGTAATTTGAGATTAGTCAATGTAAATGAATTTACCTTAGATTTTTTTGACTTTTTTAATATATATATATCCTTTGTTATTTGAGGGAACCAATGTATATTTTGTGTCATGATTGTAATTTTCTCTCTTTTATCTTTTTATATTACAAAGGAGAAATGAACGTGACTCTCATTTTATTATTAGATATATTCATGATTAAGATTAAGATTTAATTATGGGTCATTATAGGGTGCACGTGATGATACATATTTAAAAGTATAATTGTAACAAACACATAATATATGTTTTAATTAATAAAAAAATTTAATGGTCTAAAGGTGATTACAAAATAGTATTTGTTCATACATAATTTTAACCCTTTGACACATGGACGAAGCCAGGATCCCAACTCGAGGAGTCAAAGTATAATTTACTTAAGAACTAAAGAGACAAAAGTATAATTTATTTAAAAAGTGAGGGCTAATTGGTAATTATTCCATTATATTTTCAATTTTATTATAAAAATTAAGGGACAAATAAAAGATGGGATGGGGTTGGGGGAGGGGGTAGAATCGCTCCCATGCATGGATGGAAATCTTCTGTCTCTTTTCGGTGCTTCTACTTATATCTCACGCTTAAAAATACATTTAGGGTTTATAGAACTTAGGACATAGTGTATTTTTTAGGGTATAAGGTGTAGGGTTAGAGCTTAGAATTTAATTTTATACTGTTTTTTTAGTGTTGTGACATAGATATGGGCAGAGAATTTTTATCCCCCCACATATAATAAATTCGTCCATGCTTTGACAATGCACATACACTTTGTAGACGAAGCGATTTGAACCCATGTTTCTTAAGATAAAAATCATCTGCTTCTTCACTGAGACACTTGTAACTTGTTGGGTTCCACTCTGTTAAGTCAAGCATATAATAAATTTAAGAGAAATTAAAAAATAATAATTTTCATATGATGATACTTTTGAATTTATTTTTTGAAAAAGACGGAATGTAACCTTGTTATTTAGAACTTAGGTATATTGTCAATTTGTCACGAACATTTATCGGTGATAGAGGGCTGGGTAAGAATATTTTGTTTCCCCGACACCCTAAAGGTGTTGTCCTAATCTCTAACTTTTACATATGAAAATTGAAAAATATATGTGCTTAAAGTTTGGTAGGAAAATGGACATGATCCAATAAAAGGGGATAATTTACATAGATAATTTACATAGATATATGTGCTTATAAAGGGGGACTTTAAGCAGACATGCATGACTCCACTGTGCATTCTAGTATCAATTATGAGTCTGGTTTTTTTTTTCAAGTAAAATCATAATTTTATAATATAAATATGGTATTTTATACTTCGATACATCAATAAAAAATGCTAACACTCTAATTATACTTATATAAGCTATATATATCTATATATATAGATATCGAGGTTGTTGTAGTCTGATAATAATAAGTTTCAAGGCTCTCCCACTTTCGTCCTACACATATTTTAGGGTTTGTGTTGAGTTCAAGGCTCATAAATCCCGACTAAGTATGTTCTCAGCTTTGTACTTTGTAGTATGTCTGGTCTGATTTTTGTATTTTTGTACAGGAATAGAAGAAACAATGGGTGGATGGTCTGAGATTCCGGGAGATTTAGTCAGGATGATTGAAGGTAAACTAGACTTGTATCATAAAATTAAATGTAGATGTGTGTGCTGATCATGGCGCTTGGCCTTTGACACGCGTCGTTTACGCGTTAAAAATAATTTTTTATTCTCTATTAATAAATAAAGGAAATTAAATGTAGTAAAAGAGAAGTAAGGGTCGATCCCACAGGAACTAAGAAAACTTCTTGATTTATGTTCGCTTCATATTCTCTATTAATAAATAAAGGAAATTAAATGTAGTAAAAGAGAAGTAAGGGTCGATCTCACAGGAACTAAGAAAACTTCTTGATTTATGTTCGCTTCATCGGTGAGCGAAGAAGAGAGCTAAATGATCTTTAAGTAGAAAAGGGGTGACTTGTAGAATTTAAGTAAAAATAAAAATTGTAGAGAATATTAAAAAGAATTGAATTCAATATAATAAATACTAGCTTCGGGCTTTTGCTTTGACTCAATTTACTCAGATCATCGGAAAAAGTTTTTACTTCAGGATTCATGTCGGTTACTTGCCTACAAGGATCAATCCTTGAGACTTGTTTTTCTTTCTCTTCGGTAAACCGATAATCTAAAATCAATTTTTAGATTCCAGTTTTCTGGTTAGATTAGCTGCGGCTATCGCTGTTAAAAATAAACAGTTGTAAAGTTCTGGAAAAACCCAATTCGGATTGTGTTGTTTCAATAACAACGGTTTCGATCTCAATTTTCTCTTAGTAATCAATTTACTAAATGTGTTCCCAGGAAGTCGAATGTGCTTCAATAGCCGATCCTACTCCCACATATTTAATCAAAAACAACATCCTGACCAAAGTCAATCTTTAGTTTTAAAATCGTTTTGATTTTTGAAATTAAGCTTAGAAAACTGAGAGAAAAAACCTGAAGTTATTCAAGTACTTTTCATTTCTCACGTTAGAATCGAGTTCGCTTTGGCCTTTGGCTATAAAAAAATAAAACTTTATTAAAGGAAAATTTCTTAAGAACAAATAAAACTAAGAACAAGAGATGAGATATTTTGAGTCTTACCCAAGGGTATTTATACTAGTCTAAAACTCTAGGAATTACCTAAGTGATAAGAGATAAATAAATTCAAATTACAAAAAAATAATTCCTAAGAGATAATTCCTAAAAAATATTTAAATTAAATAAAAGAGATAAATCTCAAGTATTTATCAAAATCCTGATCGATAAGTTATCATCCCGAATCCGATAAGCTATCGGAATATCTTGATAAGTTTTCACTTTTGCCGCCATGTCATCATCTGATCATCATTGTTGCTGACGTCATCCTCCCGTACTGCTGACGTCGTCCGCTGACATGTCGCCGAGTCAGTGTATTCATGCCCACTAATCCGGCCATGAATCCAGAAAATTTGCAAATTTCAGCCTTTTTCGTAATATTTCGCAGCAACGAGGTCCTACACAGTAAATCTCGTAATGAGCCACAATTCAACACCACAAAGCAACCAATTGAGCATAATTAGCATGAAAATATTGATCAAACTAGCTACTCATCAGCCTTAACAAATATGCCTCACCAGAAACAAGATCTTCATCTACTGCCATGGCTATTAGTACCACTCAAGTAAAACTGAGATAGGCTTTGGTTTCTTTGACCCCTTGGAGAAGAAAGTCCATTGTCTTCAACTCTCTGATCCTCATAAAGAAATGTTGTTTCGAGGATCTTCCCATGGTTGGGTGGTCAACTTAGACAAAAACAATTTAATCTGCCTTATTAATCCACTCACAGGTGATCAAGTGGATCTCCCACCCAGAACCAGGTTTCCCGATGTAGCCAACTATCGACCTAATAGGCCTGGAAAAGAGTTTGGCATGATCCGAGCAGGAAAGGGCCCTCGTTTCTATACCTTAAGCAAAGATCATATAAGACGTTACTTTACACAAAAGGTTATATTGTCTTCAAGTCCTGAATCTGATGAGGATTTTGTTGCCGTGGCCATATATGGTGAGTTTTCAGAGTTGGCATATTGTAAACGTGGGGACAATAAGTGGTCATTCCTCGACCATGGAATTTGGGCTGATCTTACTAACTATTTGTAATAGTCATTTAAAATACCACATTGCTTTAGAAACATTAAAATCGAGTTGAGAGTTTTGTTTAAATTTGATAATTCAATGCTAGTAAATAAGTTGCAATACTCTTTTAATCGCGTTACTCTTAATTTAAATTTATAACGACTTTCTATAACCATACAATGCATATATATTTCTTCATATGTGATATATATAATATTGGACATAATTGAAAGACTCGAATCCCGACCCACCAACAATTTGATAAAACGAATCATCATCAGAAGATGAACTTTTGATGGGAGGATCTTTCTTGTTTGTGAACATTAGAATTCCCACTAATCACATCAAAGAATAATATTCCTTGTTCTCCTCCCTTCCATACTCCATTTAATAACCCAACATTCAAGTCTTTGTTGATCCATAATAATCTTTGTGTTTTCTACACCACTTGTTTGCTTTGCTTTTCCCTGGAAATGGAGTTCCGCCGATCATTGAATCGATCCGATTCGATTGCAGAAAGCATGCCTGATTTTTTGAGGCAGAGCACCTACCATATGAAGAAATGTTTCACCAGGTATATTCCCTTCATATATATATATAGACAGACACATTTATAGTTTGATCCTCTAAATATGCTGCAAAATTGGAGAAAAGGTTGGTGGCATCAGGGAAAAGGTTACTAAATAGACAACAATTGATGGGTGAAGTGGAGAACTCAATAGAGGACAAGGCTGAGAAAAGCAAAATCCTAGAGGGACTAATTGGTTTCATTCTGATTTCCACACAGGTCTTACATTTTAATCAAATCAAAGTCCTTTTTTTATTATGTATTAGCTGCAAAAATGTTTTTTCTTATTGCAGGAGGTAGCTGTGGTTCCACCATATGTTGCATTTGCAGTGAGACCGAATCCGAGATTCTGGGAGTACGTCAAGGTGAACTCGGAGAACCTCCATGTCGACGGCATTAGCCCTTGGGATTACTTGAAGTCCAAGGAAACAATCTTGATCAAGTACTTACAGAATTGTTTTGTAAATGTAATAGGTGGTTTACATTCTTGATCAAGTAAAAGCTCTTGAGGAAGCCTTGCTACTAAGAATAAAATCACAAGGTCTGGCCGTGAAGCCTCAGATTGTTGTGGTAAGAAACGTATATATACATATAAATTCAACATCGATTGACGACACTGTCATCACCGTGTCATTTTGCAATACTGTAGGTAACTCGCCTTATACCGGATGCTCGAGGAACCAAATGTAACCAAGAGCTGGAGCCGATCATCAATACCAAGCATTCCCACATTCTCAGAGTCCCTTTCAAGACAGATAAAGGGGTACTTCAACAATGGGTCTCACGGTTCGACATCTATCCCTATCTAGAGACATTTGCACAGGTAGATATATGTTCCTTCATGGCATCACTTATTCTTGTCTTGCTGTTATTTCTAAATATGCTGCAAATTTATAGTTTGATCCTCTAAATATGCTGCAAATTTAAAAGAAAAAAAAGAAGGCTTGTAGTGGCATTCCAACAGTAGTTTTTTGTATACTCTTAACATATAAATGAATCACATATGAATCTCATAAGTTTCGACAGTTGTGGAAATAAGTGTCTTGTAGTAGCATTCCAACGGTAGAGAATCAATGTGAATCACATCAAAACAAAAGACAAGTTTTTTTTGAGTTTTCTCGCTAATGAACTTCATCTTGCCAAGTTTTTTGGGCACTTCTTGTATCTTAATTTGGTGGAGTGTACTTTGTTTTCGTGTTGGTCTCAAGCTTTCTCGTTAATGAAGTTGTTTCCGCAGTGACAAAAATATTAGTATTCTTTGTGGGCCCAGAGTGAATGGTGTTTAAGATCCCAGGAGTTGCAAAAGTCTTGTGTGTTTAGCAGTTTAAACATAATGACTTAACCAAAACTCCTCCCGATTCTTCAATGGTGCATAGAACCAGAGGAACAGGCTTGGCCAAATGCTTCATCCCTTCAACAAGTTTGGGAAGATCAGATGCAACCTTGCACTGAACAACAATAGTAACAACAGGAGAGACGGAGAACTTCATGGCAGGGTGAGCATCAACTTCCTTGCAGGAAGCCAAGTCTGTATCACGCGCTTCATTAGGGCGTTCCCCATCAAATCATTCTCATCACTCTTCATGGTGACTTGGAGCTTGTTCAACATGAACCAGAGCTTATTGTCACGGACTTATTTCTTCAAGCTCAATCCTTGCGGCGCTAACACTCTCGGCATGATGTTAGCAAGCCTTAATCTCGCGCAACGCTTATGGCAAATACAAGGAGCAAAAGAGTTTACAAGGAAAGGACCTTGTATTAAGCAACGGAAGCTTACAAGAGAACTTTACAAGTGTTTGAGTACACAACTCTTAGGTGATTTACAAATGAGGGAGGTGGCCCTATTTATAGGCTCCCACCTCCTCAATGGACGGCTAGGATCATTTTGATCCAACAGCTACAATTTTTCCTCTTAAAATATCTAAGGGATCTAAACTATTCTAGAGATTTCTATAGGATTCTACATATATCTCTAAGGACCTAAAGTATTCTAGATAACTCCTATAGATCTACACATTTCTATAGGTTTCTAGAATGTTCCAGACATCTCTAGAGTAGTCCCGATTCTTCCATAGTCTTCCAGGATCTTCTATAACATTCTAGATCCTTCTAGAATGTTCTAGATGCTTCCAGCATGTTCCATGTTCTTCTAGAATGTTCCAGAATCTTCAAGAATCTTCTAGAGTCTTCTAGAATCTTCCAGGGCGTTCTAGGTGTCTCTAGACCTTTGGAGAGCCTCCCGGATCGTTCTAGACTTGTGTAGGACCTCCTGGAACCTCCTAGATTCATGTAGGGACATCTTAAGAGGGTTGTGGGCCTCTCTAGGCCGTTCTAGATCCTTCTTTGGTTCATGCTTGGCCTTAAAACGTCCAAGGCTCTTCATTTTGCCTTGGTTGGCCCGAGTGCACCTAGGGGGCACTCCTCGGTCGGTCTCGGTGTACTTTGGCGGGGCGTGACATTATCCTTCTGATCGTTTATACACGTGTTGATCACTTGCTTGATGGGTTCATAACAGAATTGAAAAATCCACGCTTGCAGGTAGCAGAGCTGGTGTTCTTGGTGGTCCACTTCTTGGTTTCCGGATCGAAGAACTTGCCACCCCAAAGCCTTTCCGTCATCTTTACCTCATCAACCCCAAACTTTGAAGCATACATTTTAGCAAAGTTGGTCAAGGTAAAAGACCAACCATGCAATAGAACGCTTGGCAAGCTCTCTCTCCCTTTCAATGTTTTTCCACCGTCTTGCACCTTTGCTTTCAGTAGGGTCCCAAGCTGAAGGCTTGTTCTTGTTGGTGTGTTGCCTCTTGAAGGTGGTGGTGGTTTAGAGCCTCTGCTGACGCGGTTGTTTTTTCTTTTCTCTTTGCTCTCCTTTTGCTGACTTGCTTCCTCGTTTTTTCTTTTCCCCTGCACTCAGTTTTCTCCTCTTCAACACTGCATTTAAACTCCCTAGAACACATTAACTGCCCCTACCACTTCTCAAATAGGATGCACAGCCGCCAAGCCCTTAGTACTGAAAATTTAAAGTTTTAAAGTGTTTTTCATAAATATTTATTGAAAATTTAATTTTTTAAGTAAATAATAATAATTAAAAATGCATTTATAATATTTTAAGTATAAAATACATATTTTTACATTAGAAAAATAATAATAAATTAAATAAAATATCAAATTCGGTTCAATTCGGTTAACCACGGTTTGCAAACTTATGAACCATAAACCGCCCAAACGCCTCAGATCGGTTTTCGGTTTTACGGTTCACCATGCTCAGCCCTAGTGTTTGATGTGAAATTATTTTGGAAATATTATTGGATGTATTAAACAAGTTTACACAATTTGATGGTTTTACACCGAGTCCTGCTGTTATGCTGTTGAAATAAATACTTAACTTGCCAACATGTTTTCTACTTGGGTTTTAAATGTGATATGCCTTGCTAGACATGGTCATTTCGCATAGGTCGGTCTAGGGGGTTACATTAACACTCAACATTAGTTTTAACTTCAATGTAAACACTAGACTGCTAATTCAGTTAATGTAATAGTTGGTGTTGATATGGTGTTAACGTGGAAGTTAAAAAATAATTTTTATTCCACCTCGTTATTTTTTTCGTCAAAATTAGAATTTTTAACATTTTTTATTGTCACAAAAAATCCTCACTCTCTTGTGTTTTTTGTGGTCATCTTAGACACTAAAAAATCATCATTTTTAAGTACACGAGCTTTCTTGTATGTAAGTGGTTGTGAGGTGTTTCTTTGAAATTTCAAACTGCGAGAAATATTCTTTTTGAAAATATAAATATCTCGAAAAAGTTAAAACATTCATTTTTAAGTACACGAGCTTTCTTGTATTAATCGAAGAAGGTCGAAGTATAAGAACAATGAAGCTTTAGGTGAATTTCGACGGTTTTGAATGATTTTCATAGAAAACCAATCTAAGCAGAAAAAAGTGAAATGTGAATGTCTTAGTACTGATCTTGCTGTGAATAGTGACCGATGACATGACATGTTTAACAAGAACGTTAATGATTGTTTGCAAAGACCATAATGATACACAAACAAGAGTTCAATACCTAAAAATAAAATATATTAAAATTTAGTAACAAAATCAATACACAAACATATTAAAATTCACATGAAAAAAATGGTTAAAAAATTTGTCATTAACTATTTAATGGTTCGATGCTTACATTAAAACTAAATTCAATGTTCAATACTAAAATTTAAACATTTTAAAGTTTACCGGTAAAATTTAAACATTTTATATTATTTCTGTGGCTTGCATTCAATTATACTCTTTTTTTATCTGGAGAATCTAATCGGAATCAGATGAACGACGGCGTTTTAGAGACTCGAATCTGATGGACAATATGGTAATTTGGAGTCTCTTTTATTTCTTTTCAGGTGTGCTTCTGTTCTAAGCTTTATATTTTTTGGTTGGCCTCAAAATTTAGGAAAAACAAATTCCCTGAAATTTCGGATGATTTCCTTCTTTGCTCAAAAATGGAGTCCAAAACCCTAACGATCATCAAAGCGGGAAAACAACTGCTCTTCATATTCAACTATCTTTGGTAACTCTTTTTTTAATCATTTTCTCGAACTTTCCTTCCCACTTTCTCGCGCTTTCCATCTTTCCAAACACATCCGATTCTTGTTCTCTTATCAGTTATAGTGCTTACTTCTTTCAGGACTTCGATTATTATATCTGTTTCTTTTTTTAAAAGCTTTCTGAACTTCCGATTGCTTATTTGGTTAAAAGGCAGAACCTACTGTCTGTCTTTAGCGGATGATTTTTTTTCCTAATTAACTGAAACATGTTGTTATCGTGATAAAGACTTGGTTTTAAGCTATTTTAAAAGCTTTTTTGTGTATAAAAACTTTCAATTTCTTGCCAAGTTTTCGCTTTCTTGACTTCTCCGAACTTGTGTTAAGCTGAACGGGATGAAATTTGCTGATGAAATGAAATACTTCAATGGTGTTTGTTTTAAAATTACTAGGTGTAGAATGTAGATTAGTAAGTTTATTGATTACCGTTTCTACATAAATTAGACATGTTGCTATGCCGGTGTATTTTATTAGATTTCTCAAGACTTTTATTTTTATTTTTTCAGATATAATCAATGTTGAAGAAATAGTTTAAAATGAATGAAGAAAGGCTCTAAGCATGCCTCTTTCTATTCTCCAGTTAGTTTAAAATGTTGTGAACTTGAGTCCGTTGCTTGTTTTTCCAATCATTTTTATTGAAGATTAAAAGGAGGAGCTGTCTTAATTGATTCTAGCTTAGTTGGTTATTTTAGCTGTTACTAAAACTACATTCTGTTTTTTTTTTCTACTAAGCATTTTACTTGGTGGTTTGTTTTCAGGGAAATGTTTTTACCGTTTAAAGCATTCCATTTTAACTTGGTTCTGTCATGTACCCTTTTTTGCTTAATTACATGTGAACCATGTGCTGTGAATGGGATGCCAAAAACAGACGGATTCGAGGGGTGTGAAAAATATAGACATGCTCAATATGTTGATTTTCAAGAAGCTATTATTGGTGATACACATCCGGGTTATGATACAGGAACTTCTATGACTCGTTTAAGTCTTGAGAGTGTATGCACTGATTCTCATTCGTTCTGTTTTCCTTCAACATTGCCTGGGTTTTTGACTGAAGAGACTTCACTTGAAGTAGGTGGTTTAGAAGTTTCTAGGACTCAGTCTGATAGTGCTTCATCTCATGTAGAACAAGGTAACCTTAAGGGGCAGACAAGAAACAGAAGTTGGTTATCTAACCTTAGTATGTTTGAATTATTAAATGGCCGAACGGTTTCATGTTCTTTATATTCAAGAGCTGGCATCCATGAGTTTTCGTCAATTCATACAGATGGTGTTAATCAAAATGATATTTCTTCATGTAGAGGACCTTTACTAAGTCAGAAGAGTACGAGTATGAAAAAGAACAAAGAGGTGACAGGATTGGGTTCTTTTAACGGTTTATCTTCACCCAATGTAGAAATCAATCCTCCTATAATGGATTGGGGACGGAAATTTTTATTTTTTCCTTCAGTGGCTTACTTGACAGTAGCAAATACATGCAACGACAGCTTTTTACACATTCATGAACCATTCAGTACCAATATACAGTTCTATCCCTGCAATTTTGGGGAGATTTTGCTTGGACCTGGTGAATTAGCTTCAATATGTTTTGTATTTTTACCTAGATGGGTAGGTTTGTCATCAGCTCACCTTATCTTGCAAACAAGCTCTGGGGGTTTCTTGGTTCAGGCTAAGGGGTTTGCCGTTGAGTCCCCTTATGAAATTCAGCCATTAGTAAGCCTGGATATTCCATCTAGTGGGCAGCTGAGTAAGAACTTGTCTTTGTTCAATCCTTTTGATGAAACCCTCTATGTGGAAGAAATAACTTCATGGATGTCGGTTTCTCTTGGGAATTCTACCTATCATGCTGAAGCTGTTTGTAGTATAGAAAACTTTGAGGGCTCTAATGAGGAAAACTTACTTGGTGCTGAAGATTGGTTGGTCATGAACAGTGGTACATATGGTTTTCCACTTATGGTTATGAGGCCAAGCAGGAAGTGGGAGATTAACCCTCAAAGCAGTGAGACCATCGTAGAGATCGATTTATCCTTTGAATCAAAAGGAAAATTTTTTGGTGCTTTCTGCATGCAGTTACAGAGGTCTTCACAAGACTCTTCTGATATAGTTATGGTTCCTCTTGAAGTAGATTTGAGTAAGAAAGCATCTTATGATGACCATGCAAGTTCTCTTTTAGTTTCGCTCGAAGCTATGGTGCCGAATGATGGCTGTGAAACTGTTTCTGTGGCCATCTCTTTGAAAAATTCTGCTCCTTATGTGCTGAGTTTTGTCAAGATTGATGAAGTTGCCGATGCCAAGGTTTTCGACATCAAATACGTGGAAGGGTTGCTGCTCTACCCTGGTGCTGTTACACAAGTTGCTGTGATTGCATGCATTAAACTGACAGTTGAAATTCATGATTCTTCTGAAGTATCCAACATGATCAGCGGTTGTAAATTGCTTTTAATGACAAATGAGTCTATTAGCCCTCAGATTCAAGTTTCTTGTGAGGATATAATTCATATTTGTGTGGAACATCAGAAAAATTTATCCATGGTACATGAACGTCAGTCTGAAAAGGTTGAAACTAGCGGCATGAGGACAGGATCCTTGAGGGATGGCATGCAACTGGCATCTCAGGCCAAGGTTTGCTTATTTTAGTTACAATGACATAAATTGAACAATCGAAGTTGTTTCTTCTTTGTATATGTTTATTATTTGTGGTGATTGATGCTTTTTATTCACTTAAAACACTTCTGTATCTTGCATGTGTTATAGAACCTTTTATCTTGTGCAGCTATATGATATATTAGTATTGCTTCTTTGTTAGGAATATAAATAAAATCATAATATTCTTACCTACCCGTTAAATGAGGATTGCTCTATGAACAATTTGGAATTGTTTATTGTTTGTATATGTTTATTATCATGCATGTAAACATCTCTCTCGCCCTATAACACTTCTCTCTCTTTCTCTCTCTTGGTTCATGCATAAGATCTCATTCTTCAATTAGTAATTACTTATACTAGATCTATGTTCAGGATATAACTAAGGTCATGTGACTATATTTAGGAGTTGCAGACAGCAGAAGTGGATGAATTGGTACTTGGAAACTGGAAATCTCAAGGTACCACAGGTGGCATGTCAGTGCTTGATGATCATGAGGTTCTGTTTCCAATGGTTCAAGTTGGAAGTCACTGCTCCAAGTGGATCACTGTGATAAATCCTAGCACACAGCCAGTTGTAATGCAGCTCATTCTTAACTCGGGGGAAATCATCGATGGATGTAGGAGCGAAGATGTTTTTATGATGCCCCCTTCTGGTAGCTTGGCTCACAATTCATCTGCAATACCAGAGAGATATGGGTTCTCCATAGGAGAGAGTGCAACGACAGAGGCTTATGTTCATCCTAATGGTAGAGCATCTTTTGGGCCGATATTATTTCACCCTTCAAATCGATGCGAGTGGACAAGTTCTGCACTGATAAGGAACAACCTTTCTGGTGTTGAGTGGTTATCTTTGAGGGGATATGGCGGGTCTATTTCTCTTGTCCTGTTTGAGGGTTCAGTACCCATCGAGAGTGTAGAGTTTATCCTTAGCTTGCCAACTTCCCTAATCATCTCTCCTCCACAAATGTTTTTTCACATGGAGGAGACTACTTATGCATGTTCTCAGCCATTATCAAAAGAGCTTTATGCCAAGAATACCGGAGACTTGCCACTTGAGGTAAAAAGAATTGAGGTTTCTGGGACAGAGTGCGGAGTTGATGGTTTTACAGTGCATAGTTGTAAAGGTTTCTTTCTTGAACCTGGAGAGTCTACGAAGCTTTTGATATCATACCGACCAGATTTTTCAGCAGCTTTGGTGCATAGAGATCTTGAACTGGCTTCTGCTACAGGTATTTTTGCCATACCCATGAAGGCAACTCTACCTCTGCATATGTTTAATCTTTGCAAGAGATCAGCATTCTGGATGCGGCTCAGGAGACTCTGTATCACAATTTTTCTTTCTGCTTCTGTATTGATTCTCATATTCTGTTTCATTTTTCACCAAACAATGATCGTGTGCTCGCAAGATTACTTTCACAAGAGTGAGAAGAACCGGATCAGTACAATCCAGGCTGGAGGAAAGTCTTCTTTTGTCAATCGTGATCAGAGAAACTGTAAGCTCTCTATGTCAGCTGCAATGGACAGTTTGTTGGGTTCTGTTGAGGATGCTAAATCTTTGAAGGAGCCATATAATGGTAGATTCCCAGATGGTCATGGTCATGTTACGGAAAAGGAAGAGCGGTTAACTAATCAGAATGCAAAACTAACTCCTGAAAATGACAGGCATGTTAACAGTTTCCTAGATCCTCAGAGGGAAATTTCATTGCCATCAAAATCGATGGCGGCTGGAAATCCTGATCCAAAGGAAGCACCTCAAACTGGCAACCTTACTATTCGGATTGGGAAAGAAAAGGGAAGGAGGAGAAGGAAAAGGAAAGGTGGATTTAAAGACTTGATTGAAGTTTCAAGTAGTCAAAGTGGAAACTCCACACCTTCATCCCCCCTCTCCCCTATAACATCTGTAACACCGAATCGCACATGGCCACTCTCTTCCGATGTGGAGCAATCTGTTGAGCCTAGAAATCCTTTTACGCATTTGGCTGACCAAATCCGTGAGAAGGGTAAAGTTCCTCAACCTGTCTCCAAAGCAAATGTATTGGGACTTAAAGTTTCCATGGATCATGGTAGCAGCAACTGGTGTTCTTCGACACAAGAGCAGCCTAGAATACCAAGAAAAATCGTTTCAAAACCTGTTCTTTCGCACTCTGCTACTTTCCCTTGTGCTACTACCCAGAGCTCCTCTTCTCCCCTGGCTTCAAAATCTGTGATTGCACCTTGTGCTCGAGCTCCGGGGTCCAAACTCTCTGACCAGAAAAGCTTAACTGCAGCAAGAGAAGGTAGAATTGGGGACGAATATACCTATGATATTTGGGGTGACCATTTTCCTGGACTCCATTTGAGGGGTGGTTCAAGGGATGTTGTTGCTATGAATTCCAGCATTACAGAAAATAACTCTGAGAGTTTCTTTGTAAGGGGTCCACAAACCCTCATGAACAAATCTCAACCAAGATCTGTAAGTTCTTTCAATCAAGATGGGTAATGATAAAGTTTTATAGATAAGGGTTGCATGTCTCGCATCACTAAAGCACTGAATACTCGTCCGTGCATATACATGCATTCATATGCATGCATGCAGGCAGGCATGTTATTTGCATGTGCATACAGAATATCATATAGATACGTCCGTATGTCATAGGTCGTATACTCAGGTATAATATGTGTAGTCCTTTTTCACAAGGAGAAGGGTTATCCGGGATCGAACTCGATACCCGACTTTTTTTCTTGAACAGTTACTACCTAAAGGGAGGGGGAAAGGATATAGGGAGGGTGTCAGCTAAGAACTTTTAATCACATGCTCCAGAGGTTGCTGACTGAATTAGGGGTGTTCAAAAATACCCGGCCCGAACTACCCGACCCGCCGACCCGCCTACCCGATTTAATTTTACCGGGTATTTATATTAAAGTACCCGATTTTTTTGGGCCGGGTACCCGACCCGCAATTTTTTCCGGGTAGTTGGGCCGGGTCAGGGCCAAAAAAATTTTATAACCGGGTACCCGACCCGACCCGCTAATTTTAATATTTTATATTTTAAATTCTATTTTCATTTTATGTTTCTTATTATTTTTCCTTAAAAATTAATTTTAAACCCCTAACTTCTTTTTATACTTGTATTATATACTTTTAAGTTTATAACTTTTCAAAAATATTTATATTAATTTGTCAATATTAGAGTCGAAAAAAATCATGATCGAGATTAATATTTTTAATACCTTCTTTTGTCGATAAACTTTAATATATATACATATATATCTAAATATTTCTCTCTTAAAACTAACCACAAATCAATAATTTTAGTGTTTGAAATATATATCATGAAATTTTATGTGTTTCTTATGTATTTTTTTAAAAAAATTAGATTTAAAAAATATAAAAAAAAATAAACCGGGTACCCGGTACCCGAATTTTACGGGTACCCGATTTGCGGGTACCCGGTTCTTATAGGCCGGGTCACGGGCCGACTTTTAGGTACCTGAAATTTAGAGTACCTGAAAATCCGGGTACCCGGATATGAACACCCCTAGACTGAATACCCAACTATTGAATTTGAATAATCAAGCCAAAAATGATATACCCAAAAACCTCTTTTTTTGGTAATAAAGAACAAGAAGCCATTGAATTTTAAAAATCTAAAGGACTAAAATTATAATTAAAATTATCTCTTAAAAAAATAAAAATCAAATTTAATAGTTACTTTATAATATTTTTTAATAGGTTAGAATTAAATATACCAAATTCTACTAAACCCTAACAAAATAAATCTCTTAAAAAAATAAAAATTAGTTTATAATTTTTTTAATAGATTAGAATCAATAATATGAGAATTGGGTATATTTGATTCTAATCTATTAAAAAATTATAAACTGATTTCTATTTTTTTTTTTTTGAAGAGATTGATTTTGTTAGGGTTTAAGAGAATTTGGTATATTTGATTCTAACCTATTAAAAATATTATAAAGTAATTATTAAATTTAATTTTTATTATTTTAAGAAATTAATGGTATTCATCGTTAGTGGTGTTTATCAATGTTCGTCGCACGTGGTAGACTCATACTTCCCTTTGACATTCTTCTTTACTGCCATGTTACCTATGTATTATTTGGAGAAAATCTTTCTTAAGCCTTAAATTCGGTATAATCTCATTAAATCATTCCCTTGATTTGGACATGTAAAATTATATTAATATTAAAAATATATATTGATATTTAAATACAGATTGTGAGGAGAAAACAAACAAATACAGTGATTGAATCTTTTCTATCAATTCAACAGTTTTACGAAAATTGAGGACTGAATTCAACACTGAACAAAACAAGGAAACAAAAGTTTCAGATACTCCTAAAATACTCTTTTTCTAACAAAGATTGCAACAGCACAAGTAATCAAAGATGCTCCCAGTGCAGTCATAGCAGCAAGAACAACTGCAGAAAAACACCCAGAAAAACGAAAACAGAGAGAATTAAACAAGTAGGATTGAATTATAAGAAAGAAAAGAAAAGAGAAAAAAGGGGCAGGGTGTAATTACTAATTACCATTCATCAACAACTTTGTCTTGTTCATCTTCTTCAACCTGGAAACTGTTGGTGGAATACTCTATGGATTGGGTGGCAGGGGGTTCCATTTTTCTTGGTTCTGGGATTGTCTGCTAAGAACAAGTGTTTGAGCAGATGTTGGCTTTGTCTGAATGGGAGTTTACTGAAAGAGAAAGCGAGAAGAATGAAGATAAAGTGTGCGTTTACTTGTTCACGTGATTGCAATTTGCTCAAAGTTGAAAAAGGAAAGAAATCAAGTTTGAAAGTGGTGATTTCTATCACTAATTTATTCTTCTTTTGATTTTTGTTTCTAGACTTCTTAATTAGAGGAAAAAAGGCATAAATCTCAACCGTTGATTTAATCCAATGGTGCAAAACATGACACGAATACCTTCCTCTTAAATTCACAAAGAACTTGGCTATTTTCGGTTTCATGTCTTGATGTGGATCACACGTCGAGCGATATAAATGAGATGAGACAAATCGACGAGACAAATTGTGAGTTATTTGAGTTCGACTTAGTTAATATTCGATTTGATTGGACTCGAGTTGAGCTCGAATTCTTAACGAGCCGAATTGAGATATTTAATACTCTACTCAAAAAGCTCGTGAGCTACTTAAAAATATATTATACTAAATTTTTATTTTTTAAAATTTAAAATCTAAATTACTAAACCTAAAATCCTAAAACATAAACCCTAAACATAAGTTCTAAACCCTAAAATTTAAATCCTAAATTCTAAACCCAATAACCTAAACCTCTAAACCCTAAACTAACACCATAAATCCTAACATTAACAAGCTTGTGTAAACCAACTTGTGTATTAAAGTTTTGTTTTTTTTTCGCTAATAGGGCTTTAAATGAGACGAAACAGATAACAAGCTACTCGAGTCCGACTTGGCCAAAGTTCGGTCAACACTTGACTCGAATGAACTCGGCTCGAGAGCTCAGATTATTTAGGCTCGTTAAAAACTACTCAAGCTCGAACTCGACTCGAATTCTTAACGAGCTGAATCGAGCTCAACACTACTTGAGCTCGACTCGGCTCGTTTACACCCCCTACACACAATTACACACCCCTACTATGCCCTAAAAGTACTACTTTTGCAAAGTTACATTTGATGATTCATTAATTATATTCATATTAATAATTTATATACTATGAATTTTTATGTATTTATATTTTTTATAGTTAAAGGAGGACGTAAAGTTTAAATCTCATTTGATCAAAAAAAAGTTTAAATCTTGAAAAAGGTGTCTATACACTTAATCGCTAAGATAATACTGTTAAAAAAACACCAAGACAATAAGATTATCGATATACTCGTATTAGATCATATTTGTGTCTATGTAAATTTATAAATACTATTTTTTTATGTTATGCTCAAATTTGCTCATTTTGTATAAATTCGAATCTCAAAATTTGATTGAAGCTTATGTTTTGATTGAACCGAACTCGAGAAAGAAAGGAACTTGTATTATTCAACTTCAAAGAGAGAAACTTGCACTATTATACACCATTCGTTACAGCATTGGATCTCAAATAGTACAAACTAAAAGTCAGCTATTTTGGACTCATGGAGACAAAATGTCACCTTCTGCAAGATGCATGAAAAAGAAAGAGCTTTCTCCATTTTCTGGAAGCTCTAAAAATCTATATAACTCTATACCAAAAACTAAAACCTACTTATTTATATCCTATTTCTGGATGTGCTTCCAAGATGGAAATCAGCTATCGGTGACAGTCGATCGGGTAGCTCGGGAGCTTCTTACTTCAGCTCTCCATGGCCACAAGTTAAAATGGCATCCTCCAAGGTGTTGAGCGCAATGCTAGAAGGTTTGCCTTATTCACAGAAAACCTCGAAAAATAATGTACAACATTCTGTTTTCCTTTCTGCAATTGTCATCTGAAAATATGGAGCTTCTTAAACTCCTGGTTGATAGACGGACCTACTAAAAGGGCTGGGGTGATGGGAACTTTGACCCGAGCCTGGGGGAGACAAGCTGGGAAGGGTCTCGAGGGTAGAACGAGGGGATTTACGTGCGGCCACTCTCAACTCTGGACTCTTGTAATGAGATCGTTGCGTAGTCTCCCTGGAGAAAACGAAATAATGCGGGAAGCTGGAGCCGAGAGTCCAAGAAAATGAGATAAGTGGAAGGCAATGCAAATATTAAAACTCTTTACCTATCAGGGGTTGCAGTTTTCGGACTTCGTTGGCTTTGCTGCACAGGCAATTGATCCGGTTTGAATTCAGATCGCTCTCTAGGACTAAGGGGCATATCCTGCATGTATATATATTAAATAAGTTAGTAAATAAACGATTAGATGTCGGACAAGGCAGCAACAAGAGGGGAAGTATTCTTATTTACCGTGGACTTTAGCCCGTTAGAAGATGAGGCACCCGACTGAGGTGAGCATTTTACAAATCTATGCTCTAGTAACATACTTGCAGTCGGTCTCTCTGCCGGATTTCTTCTGAAGCAACAGTGTAGGAAATCCTTCCCCTCGGGTGATAATGTTTCGGGAATGGGAGGGGTATCCTTCATCACTTTAAACATAGCTGCAGCCTACATTAACAAAGAGAAGAGTTGGCATGTTTCGATTTTCTCCGATGCTCAGCGAGATTAATGAAGATTACATTAGGTGCTTACCCCTTCATAATCGCTCCATGGTGCTTTACCTGTGAACATTTCGATAATCGTACAACCCAAACTCCAAATATCAACAGCTAGAGCGAGATCCGAACTATTATCTTTATGCATCACGGCTTGCATAAGCTGCAGTGAAACGAACGATGTCAGTATGTATAAACTACGGACGGAAATGCATTCATATGTTACAAGATAATACCTCTGGAGCCATCCAGTATGGACTTCCCTTCAAAGATAGATCGGCTCTTTGACCGCTAAGCTGTGCAACAAGTGGATCCAAAATTATTCAAGCTGAATCGTAAAAACGACAACCAGCAAAGACCTTCAAGCTAGGTTTCTTTGAGGAACAATAAGTAATGAAAGACAATACAGCATGTATCCGAAGAAAAGGGGAAGATGTGAAACTCACATGTTTGGACATCCCAAAGTCGGCAAGCTTGACAACTCCGGATGCATCAACCAGCAAATTAGCCCCTTTAATATCTCTGAATAGAACAGGTAAAAGCTCAATTAAGCTACCGATAATTCACGCAAGACTACTAAAAGTCTAAAATAGGTTCATTTTCTCCGCTCAAACCAGAAATCAGGATACAGTGCTTTGTAAATTGTACCTGTGGATTGTCATTGTGCTGTGGAGGTAAGCCAACCCGGAAAGAATATGGCGAGAAAAATTGCGAACAACGGATTCTGTTATGGCACCACAATGGTCCCGAACATACTTATTAATGGAACCAGGATGAACATACTCCAGATATATGTAGAACTTGTCTTCGACCTGCATATGCAGAATTGAATGCCTTAATAGAAAGTACTAATATAGGAAATCCTAAATACGCAATCTTCGTGTTACTTACCGTTTCACTACCATAATACTGAACTATGTTTTGATGCTTAAGCTGGCTAAGAACCTTAATCTCCTGCAATTAAATAAAACAGTAAGGACAATTGTAAAAGAAAGAAACAACACTCGGTAATCATTTAATCTGCACTCTTCTCTCTCGCTAGAGTTAAGAAAAACCTGCTCTAGTTGCTTTATAGACTCTGCAGATTTCGGGTCATCGGGAAATATTTCAACTTCCTTCATTGCACATAATGCGCCCGTTTCTCTGTCAGAAAGAAGCCCCTTTAGCATTTAGATTGCAAGAGCAACGGAAGCAAATCTATATAGAACTTGCATTGCATACCTATTACTGGCGACATAAACGCTTCCAAATGTACCACGCCCGATAAGCTTGCCTTTTTGCCATTGACTTTTCATCGGCAACGGCTCTGGTTTGGAAGCTGATGGTGAAGCCATGGCTGCTCCGGGAGGAAGAGGTAATGGATGGACAATAGGGGCATTGCTTTCAGGTCGGGTTGACGAGAAATCACGTGGGAACTCCTGATGTATCGGTGAGGCAGGTCCACTTTGGCTTTTATTTGGACTGTGAAGAGGAGTATTATCGGTACTAAACATGGTGAAATCATAGAATGCTGGGGGAGGATGTCCAGCCATATCTAATGTCGGCATCTCCGGTGCAGACCAGACTTGTTTTCCTATAGGAGCAATGTAGTGCGGAAACATGTCACCGGTACTCATTCTGTGTGGACTAAACGCAGACGAACTACTAAACGGACTCGCAGGGGCACTCCTAATAGGAACATTCACTCTAAAATCATCTTGAGAACTGTCCCCTCGATTCACTTCTTGATGCAACATCTTAGGGGTTGATCTTATGTCCAAATACTCCTCCATCTTCCTCGCGCCACGAGACGGGAACATACTGTAATACGAGTAATCATCGAACTTTCAATTATAACAGAATCCATAAAAACAAGTTATCAGAATGTTTAAATCGGCTCTAAATGTAGAGATTGAGCATTCAGATTATCAGTCAAATAGTATTGCTATTGTGAATAAATCATCCACCAGATCATGATTTGTTCCTAAAATTAGCATACTTGAACAGTTGAATATCCTCTAAAATTGCAGCTAAATATTAATTAAAACTAGTAATTGAAATGGAAAAAGCACCTTGAATTGGAAGGAGTTCCATCTAATTTTTCTCTATCTCTATCCTCTAAAGCTTTACCATGTCCAACCTCAGCCGGCGACGGCAACCTTTGCTCGCCGTCTCCTTCCGGAACCGGAAGCGGAAGCGGCAACGGCACCGATGGTGCCCTCGAAGTAGGAGCCGAAGACGACAAAGGAGAATCGAAGCTGGCGGACAGCGGAGACGCCACCAACTCCCGGTCGCCAAGACGCGTCAGCTCCGGTTGCTTCGTCAGCTTAGGCCCCGCAATGCGAAACCCCAAGTACTGGTGACGAGAACTGTGGCGTTGCTTGTGATTACGTTTATGATAGCTATTATTATCTTGAAAATGCTTCCCGGAAGAAGCTGCCGGCGCAGCCGCGATGGTGGAAGAAGAAGCCGACGACGAGGAGGAAGAAGAAGAAGAAGAAGAAGGAGAAAAGGAAAGATTCTGTAGCCAACGCATGGCTTGAAATCATTCTAAAAACAAAGAGAAATCAAAACGAAAATTTTCCCCGAAGAACAAAAGAATCAGAAACGAAATATTCGAAGGAAAATCCAAAAAATGGGTTTTAAAAAGAAAAACAGTTTGGATTTGAACGCAGTTCTGGTTCGGAATTCTGGATGTCGGGAAATCAGTTTTCTTATTGTTCTGTCCGAAAATCTCAAAAACAACACGCTTTACAACAGAAGCTTTTTCTGTTTTGCTTTTAAATAGGTCAAAAAAGTCAAGCGCCTCTTCGCTGTTTTTCCTACTTTAAGAACAAAATTATTACGTCATTTTATTACTAACATTTTGTTTTTTTTTTCATATCTTTAATAAAAATATTTTACTATTCAAATTGGCTTTTAGTTATAAAACGATTACTGCTGATAACCAATTAAACTCGGTAATGTATTTTATGTAAATAACTGACGTGGCAATAATGTAATTGAATTTTGTATATAAAAAATCGATTAATAATTTGATAAAATAGTTATATAGGCTGACATTCGGATTTTATGTTTATATTCATATATATAATGTAGTTTTTCTTTTGTTAATAATAATGAAATTATTGTATATTTTGTTGCATGCAAATAAAATTATATTTATATAATAAACTCAAGAAAGCAATGGAAAATCTATTTTTAAAAATTGAATTTGGACCCTTTTCCCAAACTTATTTGAAGAATACTTATTTACTTTAATTTATTAAAGACTCATTCCAAATGGTATTTTTGTGTGATGTTTTCAACCACTATGTTGATTGATGATTTTGGATAAGATAAATTTAAATAAAAAAATAAAAAATATTATAACCCAACACCTTAACAATACATTAAAAATAGAGAAAGTGATCTAGTCGTTTCACTTCTGAATTTATTGATAATAAATTGGCAATATATTAAATAAATAATAACAATTGGTAAAATATTTTTTTAATAGGTGGACGTGATTACAAAGTAATATCTGTTTATAAATATTTTTAAATTTTTGACAAAATATTACACTTTGCAAATAAAGCGATTGAACTCAGATCTTCTAGAAAGAACATCATTCTTTTTTCTATTGAAACCACCTGTTAAGTTCGCAAGTATATAATATTTAAAACATCTCAACCAAAAAAATTATCGTATGTTCAGTACACATCTATATCTATGGAGATTCAAAACATCTAAAGTTTTAAGATTATAATATTTCTGTTTTAATTAAATCTCGTTCTCAAAATATTCAGTAGAATCAGTTTAATAATTAATTTTTTGTGTTTTGTTAACTCATATTAAATGTATTTAAATTCATAATTTCTGCAAAATATCGATGGAACTGAAATTTAGTTCACGCAATTTTTTTGGTTTAACCATTAATTTTTAATTTATTGGCTAACTAATTCAAATTGAGTTTTGCAGAGATTCATTAAGGGGTGACACTCGCAAGTCTCAACCAAATATTATCTACTAACAATATCAAAATTCAAACCCTTAACATTACTTAAAGTACCTAGTGCCTCCCAACTCAGTCCACGTAATTTCTATCATATATTAAAAATTATTATAATTATGATTATTACATTAGTTATTTGGGAAGAAGGGAGAAATGGATGAACCGACTTGGTCCTACACTATATAATCACTATTCACTAATAAAATATTTTACATTTGGTTTTTCGCTTCCAAGTAAGGCCGAGTCGAGGGAGAAAACAGTGAGCAGGAGGATCCAAGACCGAGTCACACTCAGAGCACCGGGTTAATTAGGCAAGGTCAACGGTCAAAGTTTCAAATGGGGTTTTGCTGTGCTGTGCTCATTTAGGACGGACGCGTCGCCCTTTCTGCTTCCTCCCAACTTTGACTCTTTGATGATGCAAATGTCCGATAAAGCAGCCCTCGAATTACTATCACAACTAATATATATTCAAAATTCTTATATTTATGTTACATTTTTATATTTTTATCTAAATCTTAATTTGATTCGGACTTTTGAAAACATTTAAAACTAATCTTAGACATATAATTATAAGGATTAATATCTTATACACCGACGGTGGAAACTGAAAGTTTCCACAAACGTCTTAGTTTTAGGGTATAGGGAGTTAGTTTAGGGTATAAAGTTCAGGGATTTAAAATTTAGGGTTTAGTTTTTAGGGTAATATGGTGATGATTTAGGTTTTAACCTATAAACCCTAAATTATAACTCTAAACCTTAAATTGAAACAATTGTCACTAAATTCTAACCCCCTACGCCTAAACTCCTAAACCACATACCCTAAACTAACTCTCTATATCCTAACACTAAGACGTTTGTAGAAACTTTCAGTTTTCACCGCGCGTGTATAGAATATTTATCCTAATTATAAATGTTATTATTTCATGCGGTGATAATTTTAAATCCTAAACTAATCTCTAAACTTTAAATCTTAAATATTAAAATATAACTTTTTAAATCTTAAACTTTAAATTAAAGTTGTATATGAAAAATGAATTTTTCAGCGTTAATAATAATCTGGATTTTAAGATGAAACCAGCATATTAGTAAACGGCCAAAAGGAAGCAGCCAAAATAGAAGACGTGTGAGTCTACGTCAAAAAAAACCCTAATTATTATATTGACTAGAGAATCCAGGATTCTGGGTTCTGGATGTCATCATAATCATCAAAACCCCATTACAATATTTAATGTGGGATTATATAATACGAGGAAGATCGTGGGAAAGTAGCTTATTTGGCCAAGACATGGAAAGAAACAGTCATAGTTGTTTCCAGATTGAGCTGAAAGAAAACAACAAGACTGCAGACTGCGGACCAACTCCAAGGGGTGAGAATTGAGATTAGGGGTAGGCAGCTATGAAGTGGCGACATGTTTGTGGCAGAGGAAAGTCGTTGAGAACACAAAAATCTTGGTCTTGATCATTGGATTCCTAACACCAGTCCTTGGGCTGCCGACATCTTTGGTAGAAGACAAGTCGTGGGAATATGCCAATGTTAGAAGTTAGGAACCCACTAGGAACTATTATGCCTTATTCTAGAGTATTAATGTATTATGACTCTCCTACGTTTTACTAGCCACCCTTTGAGCTGGGTATCAAAACATGTTGTATAGTAGAGGTGTTTAAAAATACTCCACCCGATTAGGTGTGCTTATCGAGCGACTCGATCGCGAGTTGGGCAGTGCTCGACTCGCGCTCGTTAAAAAATTTGTTGCTCAACTCAACTCGCCGCTCGTTAAGCTCACTAAAAAAATTACCTTATTTATAACTAAAAGTAAAATTTAACAATACTATATGAGGCTTAATATTAACATAAATTAACAAATTTAACCAAAAAAAATATCAAAAGAGTGTATAAAGCACTTTCAAAGTTTAAATTCCATACTAACAATCCACAAATACACCAAACTAGCATATTAAAACTAAAGTAACAATCCACAAATTCATCAAACTAACATATTAAAACTAAAGTAACAATCCACAAATATTTTAAAAAATTAACGAGCTGCTCGCAAACTTATCGAGTCGAGTTAGACTTTGCTCAACTCAACTCATTAAGGTCTCGAGTCGAGTTCGAGTCGAGCGTTTACCGAGTTTTGACCGAGTCGAGTTCGAGCAGCTCATGAGCTGCTCAACTCGTTAAGCACCCCTAAACCCTACTACCTGAACATAAATAATCAAGTATTTATTTGAAATTTCTTTTATTTGGATTGGTACCCGACCCGCCATTTCTCACATCGGGCTTGGATCACAAAATTAAGAATGTTTAGGTACCATGTTACCATTGAGTACCCAGATATATTTAAAATTAATATTTTTTATATTTAATATACATAATTTTATATTAAACTAATAAAAAATCTTAACTTTTTATATTTTTATATTAAACTAATAAATACATATTTTTTATATTAAACTAAGGGAAAACTACCCCACTGACCACCATACAAATTGTGGATACCTAATTGGACCACCGAACTATAAAAAACGTCAATCAGACCACCAAACTTATAAAATCAACCTATTTTGACCACCGTCGTTAAAAACCTAACGGTAGAGTGACGAAACTGCCATGTGGCAATTGACGGAAAAATTTGAAAATTACACATTTAGTCATGTTATTTACACATTCTTTCAATTTAGTCCTAATTTTAAATTAATAAAATAATAAATTATTTAATTAAGTGGTGACACTTGTCAACACCTTATTAGAGGACTTTAATTATTTATATTTGATTTTATTAATTTATTTTTCCCTTCCAATCAGGTGGTGACACGTGTCACCACCAATTTAGAGGAGAAAAATAAACTTCTCTTCACCTGCGCTTTAGAGGATTCAAACTTGGGTCTCAACAAGGTAAAGCCAATGGCTTTGCCACTGCACCAAGCACAACTTTGTACTATAATTCTCCAGATATAATATATACTTCTTATTAGTTTTCACATTTATAAGCCAAAAGCTCAAACCTTAAACACTAATTTCATATAAATAAATCTCAAACCTTAAACTCTAACCCTAAATATTTCAAATTAATTTCACGCTAAATATTTCAAATTAAACCCCAAACCTTATTTATGAATCCCTGGTATAACTTGTTCTATCCCTAGGTCCAAGTTCTGTTGATGAACACTTCTTGGATGATACCTCCCAGCGTGAATCAAAAGATGAACACCAATATTTATGAATTCGTCTTTAGCCACTTAACCGTGTACTTATCCCTAAGTCAAGATGGTTTAACCATAAACTAGAAAACACGTATTTACTCATTTCGTATGCTTGACTCTCCCGGTATCAAACAAATGGATAACCTCACAATGCTCTCCCGATGCTCTTATGAGATATGAAAACCAGAGTAAATAAACTTAAGTTTTTATTACTTGAATAGAAAATTCCTAAAACAATACAATCCTTGCAACTACTTTACAAAATCAACCCTTAACCCTAGGGGGTTTAGAACATGGTGGAGAAGGGGAAAACGACAAGGGGTTTGGGGGAAGACGGCTAGGAGTGAGATATCCTTCCCTAGGTCGAATTACATGCTTTTATATAGGCCTTAGATCCAAATTTTCTAATATGACAAGAATACAAGTTTAAATTAAAGTACAACTCTATTGAAGACTAAATCTTCTGAGTAGATGCTTTGAATTCCTCCTCTTTTCTTGCCTTCAATTTCTTCCTTGAACTTTGGGCTTGGCCTTCATTCTGTTTTAGGGCTCAGAAAAATATAGGAGTGGTCCACGACAGACTGGCTTGAAATCCTCTATTTGTCGAGCTCCACTTCACTTTTTCACTTCAGCATTCTACTGTCGTCATGGCTGCCACGGCAGATGTCACGACAGACTGTGCTTCTCGACTCCAGCTCTGCAATTTGTCTCTGCTCCTTTGATGTTCTGGGTCTACCGCAGCAGATACCTACAAAAGTAACCGAAATCAGCAGCAACTGTGCAATTTTATCTAAATGTGATGTGTATGCAAAAATCTATCCTAAATGCAATGAATCATGCTTGAGTGCAACAAAAATATGGTTAAATGAGGGGTAAAATATAGAACTTTTACGCACTCAACACTAAACTACTAGATTGATCATTTACGTTTAGTAAGTGTACACTTTCGGTCACTGATTTTAAAAATTGATCGTTATGACTATTTACGTTTTCATTTTTTAAACATTTGGTCACTCGGGTGTTACTGCATGTTGACTTGGCATAAAAAAGGATAAACTACTTAGATAGTCCCTAAAGTATTACTTCACTCTTATTTTGACCACTAAAATAAAAATAATTTGTATAATTACACATTTAGTCCTCCATATTTACAACTTTTTTATTTATTCTCCCCTCCACCATCTCCCCCGCCAAAACTAAACTAACACAGCTAGAGCTGACATTGCCTATCGATCTCAAGACCATGCCATGGGTGGATCTCAATTGGAGCCATCACTGTTAGTTACAAACCATGTTAGCAGCAAGCCAACAACTATATAAGATATTGAATCAAATTTACTGCACTAAAATAATTCTCTACTTTGAAATAAAGATGAATAATAAGCAGTTATCATAGAAATACCATTGATTTGGTACATTTCTTTTTGTTTTCTTTTTTTAATTTTCCTTATTTCCGATCAAATGCTCGTAAAACAATGTAACTAAAACAAAATTGTCGCTACATTGGCTAGTAGTAGTATCACTTTCAGAAAACTTCCTAAGTTTAGAGACTGAATGTGTAATTATATAAATTGTATTTGTTTCAGTGGTCAAAGTACGAATGGAGTAATAGTTTAAGGACTATCTAGATAATTTATCTTTTTTTTACTGTGCCAAGTCAGCACGTCGTCAATGTCTAATGGTAAATCAGTAATTAACATCCGATGACCAAATATTTAAAAATGAAAATATAAGTGACCATAACGGCTAGTTTTTAAAATTGGTGACTAAAAGTATATGCTTACTAAACATAAGTGATCATTGCAATAATTTACCCTTATTCAAATTTAGTTTTTAAGATTTTGTTGATGTCAACATGGGGTGATGATAGTTTTTGAAGGTTCACCTTATGAATTAAGCGAACAGCCTCAGTCAGTGCTGGGTTTGACTTTTAATATACTTTTGTACCAAAGTACAATCATAAAATCTAATTATTTTGACCATCTATTGTCACATTATGATTAAAATTGACATTGTGACAGTTTAAATTAATATAATAATACATTTAGTGCTGGTTAATTATTTTCATGTTTTTATTTTTTATATTTTTAATAAAATTATCTGTTTTTGTGGCACGTGTTTTTCTGTTCTTGTGACACGTTTTTTTTGTTATTTTTGTGGTTCGTTTCATCTGTCGTTTTTGGCATGATTTCAGCATACCTTAGCGTTCGTTTGGTGCTCTTACAGAGATCTTCACGGTGCTAGTTTCTGATTTTGATTCTGTCGGTGTTCATAGAAAGATAGATCCCCTCTCGGTTGATGGTTGTTTGCCGATGTAATCAGACCTGGGTGTTCATAAAATACTCGACCTGATTAGGGGTGCTTATCGAGCGACTCGATCGCGAGTTGGGCAGTGCTCGACTCGCGCTCGTTAAAAAATTTGTTGCTCAACTCAACTCGTTGCTCGTTAAGCTCACTAAAAAAATTACCTTATTTTTAACTAAAAAGTAAAATTTAACAATACTATATGGGGCTTAATATTAACATAAATTAACAAATTTAACCACAAAAAAATATCAAAAGAGTGTATAAAGCACTTTCAAAGTTTAAATTCCATACTAACAATCCACAAATACACCAAACTAGCATATTAAAACTAAAGTAACAATCTACAAATTCATCAAACTAACATATTAAAACTAAAGTAACAATCCACAAATATTTTAAAAATTAACGAGCTGCTCGCAAACTTATCGAGTCGAGTTAGACTTTGTTCAACTCAACTCATTAAGGTCTCGAGTCGAGTTCGAGTCGAGCGTTTACCGAGTTTTGACCGAGTCGAGTTCGAGCAGCTCATGAGCTGCTCAACTCGTTAAGCACCCCTAAACCCGACTACCTGAACATAAATAATCAAGTATTTATCTGAAATTTCTTTTATTTGGATTGGTACCCGACCCTCCATTTCTCACGTCGGGCTTGGATCACAAAATTAAGAATGTTTAGGTACCATGTTACAATCGAGTACCCAGATATATTTAAAATTAATATTTTTTATATTCAATATACAAATTTTTATATTAAACTAATAAAAAATCTTAACTTTTTATATTAAACTAATAAATACATATTTTTATATTAAACTAAGGGAAAACTACCCCACTGACCACCATACAAATTGTGGATACCTATTTGGACCACCGAACTATAAAAAACGTCAATCAGACCATCGAACTTATAAAATCAACCTATTTTGACCACCGCCGTTAAAAACCTAACGGTAGAGTGACGAAACTGCCACGTGACAATTGACGGAAAATTTTGAAAATTACACATTTAGTCCCTGTTATTTACACATTCTTTCAATTTAGTCCTAATTTTAAATTAATAAAATAATAAATTATTTAATTAAGTGGTGATACTTGTCAACACCTTATTGGAGGATTTTAATTATTTATATTTATATTTGATTTTATTAATTTTTTCCCCTCCAATCAGGTGGTGACACGTGTCACCACCAATTTAGAGGAGAAAAATAAACTTCTCTTCACCTGCGCTTTAGAGGATTCAAACTTGGGTCTCAACAAGGTAAAGCCAATGGCTTTGCCACTGCACCAAGCACAACTTTGTACTATAATTCTCCAGATATAATATATACTTCTTATTAGTTTTCACATTTATAAGCCAAAAGCTCAAACCTTAAACACTAATTTCATATATATAAATCCCAAACCTTAAACTCTAACCCTAAATATTTCAAATTAATTTCACGCTAAATATTTCAAATTAAACCCCATACCTTAAACCCTAAAAATTTCAAATTAATTACACGTTAAATATTTAAAATTAAACTCTAAACCCTAAATATTTCAAATTAATTTCACGCTAAATATTTCAAATTAAACCCCTAAATATTTAGCGTGGAATTAATTTGAAATTTTTAGGGTTTAAGGTTTAATTTAAAATATTTAGCTTGAAATTAATTTGAAACATTTAGTGTTTAGGGTTTAATTTGAAATATTTAGCGTGAAATTAATTTGAATTTTTTAAGGTTTAGGGGTTTAGGGTTTAATTTAAAATATTTAGCGTGGAATTAATTCGAAATGTTTAGGGTTTGTGGTTTAATTTGAAATATTTAACGTGAAATTAATTTGAAATATTTAGGGTTAGAGTTTAGGGTTTGAGATTTATATATGTGAAATTAGTGTTTAAGGTTTGAGCTTTTGGCTTATAAATGTGGAAACTAATAAGAGATATATATTATATCTGGAGAATTATAGCATAAATTTGTGCTTGGTGTAGTGGCAAAGCCATTTGCTTTACCTTGTTGAAACCTAGGTTTGAATCCTCCAAAGCGCAGGTGAAGAGAAATTTATTTTTCTCCTGTAAATTGGTGGTGACACGTGTCACCACCTGATTGTAGGGGGAAAATAAATTAATAAAATCAAATATAAATAATTAAAGTCCTCCAATAAGATGTTGACAAGTGTCACCACTTAATTAAATAATTTATTATTTTATTAATTTAAAATTAGGACTAAATTGAAAGAATGTGTAAATAACATAGACCAAATGTGTAATTTTTAAATTTTTCCGTCAATTTCCACGTGACAGTTCCGTCACTCCACCGTTAGGTTTTTAACGACGGTGGTCAAAATAGGTTGATTTTATAAGTTCGGTGGTCTGATTGACGTTTTCTATAGTTCGGTGGTCCAAATAAGTATCCCCAATTTGTTTGGTGGTCAGTGGGGTAGTTTTCCCTTAAACTAATGAAATATTTTTGTAACACCCCCTTCCCGGCCTGGTAGAGAACCGGGTCGGAGAGCGCTACCGGAAACGATGCGGAGATCGGAGACATAAATCCAAAGTTCAAAAATTATTTCGGATTATTTTATTAATCTCTTTTAAGACTTAACACTTATCTTATTAACAACTTACTCAATTGGGGTCAATTTTAAACTTTTTTTTCAAACTTAGGGACTAAATTGTAATTTTCACAAATTAAAGGTCTTTATCTGAAATTCGTGAAAATATACTGAAATTAAACTTACTAGTTATTAGCCTGTAAAACCTCATTACTATCGGAGATTATTTATCTACCTGATTAGACGATGCAATATTTAGTGACTATTTTGTAAAATATTCAAATCTATTTATTTTTATTATCTTACTAAAATTCTTTACATATTTAAATGAGCCTAACAACTTACAAAAATCTTAGAGTCCTTTCTAATCATTTTTATTAGAAAATTATTCGTATCTATCATTATTATTGTTCTAACATTTATTTAATAGGACTTTTCTAGATTACTAAAATAAAACCACATTATTAAATTACAAAACACAATTTATACAAAAGTTGGATCATATGCCACTTTACTAGGAGTTCATGAAAGATATCATACATATAAGGTAGAGATGTGACTTGCAACTGCACCACACGATCAAAGGTTGGAAATCTATCAGGGTCCTAAAAATGCATGAGACACGTATGTTAGGCTTACATAGCCTAGTGAAGTAGTCATGATAGTAAATTGACAATAATATGAATGTCATGATTAAATATAAATTTAATCTAACTTATTTGCATGCTTCTATAACAGTATAAGCATAACATGATCAGATATCCATATCACTAACATAACATAATATAATCATATATCTTATCATAAACATGTCATGGTATAACATATCGAATACTTATTATATTGGTACCATTGGATACGCGGATTCCCTGTACACCATATCATAAATCATAAATGAGCCGTAGCCCTGAGCCGTAGCTCCATGTATCCCTTACACTTCCATCCTTTTATCTCCCACATATAGGCCGTAGCCCTGGACCGTAGTCCTCCCTTACATGATGAGCTCGAATATTCCTATGGCATGCCAATTGTATCCAACGTCCATAAATACACATAATTTCACATAGTCCATGATTTTCAGATCATATCATATCAAATAGCAAGATGAGCCGTAGCTCCATATCAGATAGAAATTATTTTCATATATTTGTAGCATATCATAATTATTTTTGAGCATATCCAAATAATGCAAGGTACTTACCAGATGCAAATAAATTCATAATTAATGCAACAGGAAGGCACCGAGCCTACCCCTGACACGACTATACTCCCATAAAAAAAATATCGGAATGACACCGTGTCACCCGAGACAAATGCATCTACACTCACCTTGACAGACCGGTGCTTTATTTTTATTTATTGGGCTTGAAAGTTGATCTGAATCGACCTCGTGTACTACGATAAAAATTAATTAAAATAATAAGACAGTATCGAATATATATATAAATATTAATCAAACTCGATACCGAAACTTAAACTAACTAGAGATTTGAGCTTACCCCGTCGTCGGCAGAAATTCGATATTACTATATCGAAAATATCAGACTACCAATCAAATATTGGGTCGTATCCTACTAATCTTTTCCTTCAATTTTGCCGTGTAATTTCACTCATCCATCCCCCCCTTTTTATACTAGTTTTTGATGTCACTATTCCCCCCACTACCCCTTTGTTTATTCAATAATTGTACTAGTTGATTTAGTGGCCAATTTGCCTAATATTATATACACCAATTTGTCAAGTGGTATGCCTTACACGACAATCCACCAAATATAATAATAATAATAATAATAATAATAATAATAATAATAATAATAATAAACTAACTATTTAATCTATTTTGGATACCCAATCGAACCAACCTTTAATCGAAATGAAAATATTAATTTGCTGGAACTTGACCTTGATTTATAAATTATCTCGAATAATCTAAATAAGATCGAACAAATTATTTAATCGATAAAAAAAAATATTCGGTCACCGGAACTTAATTCCGACTAGACCGGTTTTTGGGATGTGACAATTTTTATATTTAAAAATACATATTTTATATCCAGGGTACCCAATTACTCAAATTTTTGAGTATCCGCAATTTTCGGGTACCCGCAAAACATGAGTCGAAATACGGGCCTCACTTTGAACTACCCGATAATTCGAGTACTCGGTACTTCAGGTACCCGTATTTGAACACCCCTATTGCATAGACATAGTTAGGAAGGATGTACCTGAACATCAAGGACAAAGACGGAGTTTGAACTTTGTTTTAGGGCTTAAACCCCTTGTTAACATTAACTTTAACTAAAACAACAATCAGTTGAATTAGTGGGAATTTAAACTTTGTTTTAAGTAATATTAATAATTTAAATTTTAACATGATGAACAAACAACGTAATTAGATTGCGAGAGTTGTCCTAATATTAATAGATCTCTACTGCATCTATAAGCCTCCGAAGTTAATCAAAGCTTTGATACCAATGGCTATACTAAAAGCATTAACTTTAAATTATCATTGTTATTCAAATGGTAAATACACAGTTGCTGCTGATTTCGGTTACTTCTGCAGGTATCTGCTGCGGTAGACCCATGACAGCAAAGGAGCAGAGGCAAATTGCAGAGCTGGAGTCGAGAAGCACAATCTGTCGTGGCAGCCATGACAACAGTAGAATGCTGAAGTGGAAAAGTGGAGTGGAGCTCGACAGATAGAAGATTTCAAACCAGTCTGTCGTGGACCACTCTCATATTTTTCTGAGCCCTAAAGCAGAATGAAGGCCAAGCCCAAAGTTCAAGGAAGAAATTGAAGGCAAGAAAAGAGGACGAATTCAAAGCATCTACTCAGAAGATTTAGTCTTCAATAGAGTTGTACTTTAATTTAAACTTGTATTCTTTCCATATTAGAAAACTTGGATCCAAGGCCTATATAAAGGCATGTAATTCGACCTAGGGAAAGATATCTCACTCCTAGACGTCTTCCCCCAAAACCCTTGTCGTTTTCCCCTTCTCCACCATGTTCTAAACTCCCCCTAGGGTTAAGGGTTGATTTTGTAAAGTAGTTGCAAGGATTGTATTGTTTTAGGAATTTTCTATTCAAGTAATAATAACTTCAAGTTTCTTTACTCTGGTTTTCATATCTCATAAGAGCATCGGGAGAGCATTGTGAGGTTATCCATTTGTTTGATATCGGGAGAGTCAAGCATACGAAAGGAGTAAATACGTGTTTTCTAGTTTATGGTTAAACCATCTTGGCTTAGGGATAAGTACAAGGTTAAGTGGCTAAAGACGAATTCACAAATATTGGTGTTCATCTTTTGATTCACGCCGGGAGGTATCATCCAAGAAGTGTTCATCATCAGAACTTGGACCTAGGGATAGGACAAGTTATAACAGGGATTCTTGTCAAGCTTGAAGTACAGAGTTGTTGGTCGCTGCCGCGACATCAACAAACCTCTGCCGCGGGAGCGACCAACAACTCTGTACTTCAAGCTTGGCAAGAATCCCTGTTATAACTTGTCCTATCCCTAGGTCCAAGTTCTGTTGATGAACACTTCTTGGATGATACCTCCCGGCGTGAATCAAAAGATGAACACCAATATTTATGAATTCGTCTTTAGCCACTTAACCTTGTACTTATCCCTAAGCCAAGATGGTTTAACCTTAAACTGGAAAACACTTATTTACTTATTTCGTATGCTTGACTCTCCCGATATCAAACAAATGGATAACCTCACAATGCTCTCCCGATGCTCTTATGAGATATGAAAACCAGAGTAAATAAACTTGAGTTTTTATTACTTGAATAGAAAATTCCTAAAACAATACAATCCTTGCAACTACTTTACAAAATCAACCCTTAACCCTAGGGGATTTAGAACATGGTGGAGAAGGGGAAAACGACAAGGTTTTGGGGGAAGACGGCTAGGAGTGAGATATCTTTCCCTAGGTCGAATTGCATGCCTTTATATAGGCCTTAGATCCAAATTTTCTAATATGTCAAGAATACAAGTTTAAATTAAAGTACAACTCTAATGAAGACTAAATCTTCTGAGTAGATGCTTTGAATTCGTCCTCTTTTCTTGCCTTCAATTTCTTCCTTGAACTTTGGGCTTGGCCTTCATTCTGCTTTAGGGCTCAGAAAAATATGGGAGTGATCCACGATAGACTGGCTTGAAATCCTCTATTTGTCGAGCTCCACTTCACTTTTCCACTTCAGCATTCTACTGTCGTCATGGCTGCCACGGCAAATGTCACGACAGACTGTGCTTCTCGACTCCAGCTCTGCAATTTGTCTCTGCTCCTTTGATGTCCTGGGTCTGCCGCAGCAGATACCTACAAAAGTAACCGAAATCAGCAGCAACTGTACAATTTTATCTAAATGTGATGTGTATGCAAAAATCTATCCTAAATGCAATGAATCATGTTTGAGTGCAGCAAAAATATGGTTAAATGAGGGGTAAAATATAGAACTTTTATGCACTCAACAGTAAACTACTAGATTGATCATTTACGTTTAGTAAGTGTACACTTTTGGTCACTGATTTTAAAAATTGGTCGTTATGACTATTTACGTTTTCATTTTTTAAACATTTGGTCACTCGGGTGTTACTGCATGTTGACTTGGCATAAAAAAAGGATAAACTACTTAGATAGTCCCTAAAGTATTACTTCACTCTTATTTTGACCACTAAAATAAAAATAATTTATATAATTACACATTTAGTCCTCCATATTTACAACTTTTTTATTTCTTCTCCCCTCCACCATCTCCCCCACCAAAACTAAACTAACACAGCTAGAGCTGACATTGCCTATCGATCTCAAGATCATGCCATGGGTGGATCTCAATTGGAGCCATCACTGTTAGTTACAAACCATGTTAGCAACAAGCCAACAACTATATAAGATATTGAATCAAATTTACTGCACTAAAATAATTCTCTACTTTGAAATAAAGATGAATAATAAGCAGTTATCATAGAAATACCATTGATTTGGTACATTTCTTTTTGTTTTCTTTTTTTAATTTTCCTTCTTTCCGTTCTAATGCTCGTAAAACAATGTAACTAAAACAAAAGTGTCGCTACATTGGCTAATAGTAGTATCACTTTTAGAAAACTTCCTAAGTTTAGAGACTGAATGTGTAATTATATAAATTGTATTTGTTTCAGTGGTCAAAGTACGAATGGAGTAATAGTTTAAGGACTATCTAGATAATTTATCTTTTTTTTACTGTGCCAAGTCAGCACGCCGTCAATGTCTAATGGTAAATCGGTAATTAACATCCGAGGACCAAATATTTAAAAATAAAAATATAAGTGACCATAACGGCTAGTTTTTAAAATTGGTGACTAAAAGTATATGCTTACTAAACATAAACATAAGTGATCATTGCAATAATTTACCCTTATTCAAATTTAGTTTTTAAGATTTTGTTGATGTGGGGGTGATGATAGTTTTTGAAGGTTCACCCTTATGAATTAAGCGAACAGCCTCAGTCAGTGCTGGTTTGACTTTTAATATACTTTTGTACCAAAGTACAATCATAAAATCTAATTATTTTGACCATCTATTGTCACATTATGATTAAAATTGACATTGTGACAGTTTAAATTAATATAATAATACATTTAGTGCTGGTTAATTATTTTCATGTTTTTATTTTTTTATTTTTTTATTTTTAATAAAATTTTCTGTCTTTGTGGCACGTGTTTTTCTGTCCTTGTGACACGTTTTTTTGTTATTTTTGTGGTTCGTTTCATCTGTCGTTTTTGGCATGATTTCAGCATACCTTAGCGTTCGTTTGGCGCTCTTACAGAGATCTTCACGGTGCTAATTTCTGATTTTAATTCTGTCGGTGTTCATAGAAAGATAGATCCCCTCTCGGTTGATGGTTGTTTGCCGATGTAATCAGACCTGGGTAGCAGAGCAATTTGCCTGATAGTTTGGTTCGCTCACCACTCATTTTTCACATCGTAAAGCGTCTCATTTGGATAGAGACAAAGAGATTTAGGAAGACTTCTAGATTTTGTCGGTATGCTAATATCTATGAAAATATTTATTTTCTTTTCATCTTTGAGTTGTTTGAAATTTTAGTGTACTATATCTCATTATTCCCCTTTTTGGATGCTTTGTATTTGAGATATTTTTCATGGTTATTAATAAAATCCAGTTGTCATTGTCAAAAAAAATAATAATACATTTAGTCTTCACAATATTTATAATTTAATTTTAATTTTAAGTAACTTAACTCTCCAAATGTACAAATTCTATAAAGGGTAAAGTACATAAACGATCAGTAAACTATCTAAAAAATACAAAATGCCCACTAAACTTTCAAAAGTTACATAGTGGCCATTAAACGTTAGTTTTTGTTACAAAATAGTCATTGAGTTGTTAACTGTCGTTAAGTGGGTGATATGACCGTTACAAAAATTTGAAGAGTAACACATTTAATGTTTTATATTTACACATTCAATCAATTTAGTCATAATTCAACCCTCAATATATGTCTAAATTGATTAAATGTGTAAATATGGAGGGTTAAATGAGCTATTATACAAATTTTTGTAACCGTGAGTCTGTGACGTCACCCAATTAACGACAGTTAATGGCTCAGTGACCATTTTGTAACAAAAACTAAAGTTTAATGGTCATTATGTAACTTTTAAAAGTTCAGTAACCATTTTATATTTTTAGGAATAGTTTAGTGACCACTTGTGTACTTTACCCTTCTATAATCTAAATCTCAAAAACTCCAAAAACCATTCAGCATCAACCTACCTACCTCACCATCCTCGTCGCTAACTTTCTTACCATGTTCAGAGTAAATTGGCCACCATCGCCGGTTCTTAGGATTAACATATTTTTGCTATTTTGTATTATACTATTTTTAAAAAAAATTATATAATGATGGTATTAATCAAATAAATAAGTTAGGGTCCTAAGCTGCAAATTTATGAAATGGAAGGGCCAGTTTGTTTTAGGTATGCATGTGAGGTTGATGTATTTAATCCATGTACCTAACCATTATTTTCTCACTGGTTATTTTGAACCAACTTTCTATTTTCATTACTATTCCAATAAATTGGAAGAACAAAGTACAGGTGATCAACATCCAAACTATCATTTTCCCCTACCAACTGGAATATTTATATTATATAAATTTTAATTATTTATATATAGATAGTCGATCGAACTTCCAACAATCGGTTGATAGTATACATTTTTTGAAGTCGAAAATCTCTCATCAATATATATTTTCATGTTTTTTATTGCCCTCTCGGTTCCTACAACTTTGTCCTGACTAATCCGGATCGACCCGTGACGCACACCTGACAGGAATTTTCGGCATATATAATGTCTCGAACTCGAGATGGATAGCACACTACTTACAAGGGACCAATCAGTTAATTATATTGTGATACTTTAAAAGAAAAAGGGAAAAAAAGCGCAAATAAACATAAGCTGGAAGCAATTATAAATTTATAATAACGCGGGAACGCGTTGCGCCGTTAATTATTGGTTTAAAAGCAAGCTCAGTACTTTAAAAAGGCCACCGCCATTCCACTCGACCTAGATCTGGTGTTTAAGCTATATATTTTTCTTTGGATTGTGACTTGAAAGTAGCTCACTTTCCAGGGAGTCTCTAATCAAGTAATCAGGTAGCTTTCTCTTTTCAGCCAACAATGGCAGTATCTTCTGATTATAACCCATTTCCGCCATTCCTTTTGTAGTTGTGCTTAACTAACACTTGTTTAATTTCAGGGTATAAAAAGAGAAAATGGGGAAATCAGTGATTCTCCATTTGGTTTTCGGAGTTCTGGCTGTTTTGGGTCTGTCCCTGGTGAATGCTGAAGACCCTTACTTGTATTTCACTTGGACTGTCACTTATGGTACACGTTCCATTCTTGGAATTCCCCAGCAGGTTGGTGTAATTTTTTTTAAAAAAGTAATGTGCTTTTTGATTCTGGTTTTCTAAAGTATGGTTCCATTCTTGGACTGTCACAGATAGTATGATCCTATACCTTATGCAAACCCTGATGGAGATTTCACTTTACTTGTTGGTGACTGGTTCAATACCAACCATAAGGTTAGTCTTTTTTCAGTCTTGTTTTTTTTTTCCTACCTGTAAGTTACCAACTGCTTACTTGTCATTCTTGCAATGTCAAATGTATGTTATAGGATATGAGAATCTAGGTAGCCATTTGTCTGCATCTATGTTGCTTGAACTCGGGTGCAAATGTCCTGCATGAAAATGTGTTCGACATGGGTGTGTTCAGTTTTCCCCAAGGTTTTCATGTGTTCATATCCATGTCCAATTATGTGTTCAACATGGGTGTCGAACACTGGTACTTTCGTAAAAATGAAGTCCGAGTAACGAAGGTCTACATGACTGGCTCCGGGGATTGAAGAGTGAATTCTATTTGGAATTCTGTTCATATTCTCCCTTGAAAGAGCTGACAGTTAGTTAAAGCATGTTTCTTGATCTCAATTCTTGCCATGTATAATTCATTCATCATATATTGTTTTCTGGTTTGCAGACATTGCAGCAATCTTTGGATGCAGGCAACCCTCTGCCCTTCCCTGATGGAATCCTTATAAATGGCCAAACTCAAACATCCTTTAGTGGAGATCAAGGTCATCATTAACTTTAAGTCATGTTGCCCTATCATCGTTTTATTATCAATCAAGTTTCGTCGCTTAATTCATAGAATATTATTAATTCATGCAACAAATTTCTGGTGTTTCAGGCAAAACTTACATGTTCAGGATCTCAAATGTTGGATTATCCACCTCATTCAATTTCAGGATCCAGGGTCATAAAATGAAGCTAGTTGAGGTCGAAGGATCTCATGTAATTCAGAACTTATATGACTCTCTTGATGTACATGTTGGCCAATCCATAACCATCTTAGTGACCTTGGACCAGCCGCCAAAGGACTACTACATCGTTGCATCCACACGATTTACAAAAACTGTTCTCACTGCAACTGCGGTGTTGCACTACACAAACTCGAATGCCCCAGTTTCCGGACCGATTCCAGCTGCTCCTGTAAACCAATTTGATTGGTCAATGGATCAGGCTAGGACATATAGGTACTAGTCAATGGAGATCATGATTAATTCTTTCTTCAAATCATTTTGGACTAAAACGATTTTATTTGATTTGTTTTTCTTCATTTTCTTGAAGGTGGAATTTGACATCAAATGCAGCCAGGCCTAATCCTCAGGGTTCATTCCATTACGGGCAGATAACACCAACTAAGACTTTTGTCTTCGCCAACTCGGCATCTTCTATAAACGGGAAGTTGCGTTATGCAGTGAACGACGTCTCCTATATAAATCCCGATACACCTTTGAAGCTTGCTGATCATTTTAACATCCCTGGAGTTTTTAGCACGAATTCCATCAGTGCAGTTCCTTCAGGTCGTGCTGCAACTGTAGCTGCCTCTGTTATGCCATCTTCTCTCCACGATTTCATTGAAGTCGTCTTTCAGAACAACGAAAACACCATGCAAGCTTGGCATCTCGATGGTTACGATTTTTGGGTTGTTGGGTTAGTTACAATGCTCACTTTGTTTGTTCAATTGTTTGCCTTTTCTGTATAGGTTCTAATAGTTTATATTACTATATACACAGTTTTGGCTCGGGACAGTGGACGCCAGACAGTAGAAAGAGCTACAATCTAGTCGATGCTCTGACGAGACACACTACTCAGGTAACCACATCAAGTACCAAATACGAATCATTTCCCTTTTATCGATCGTCGGCATGAGGTCATGCCTTTATATCAATGATATCAATATCGGTCAACTCTTTGTTCTGTTGTCATGTTCTCTAGGAACAATGGTTCTCACGTTTACTCATTCGCATTCAACAAAAACTTCATTGATCCCTATATAATTGCATCTGATGTTTCAAATATGTAATGTTTGAAAAATGTATTACCTATTTTCTGTTGCCGATGGTTTTTATTCTTTTTCTTGCAGGTTTATCCGAATTCTTGGACCGCGATTCTCGTCTCCTTGGACAACCAAGGTATGTGGAATATGAGGTCTGCATTATGGGACAGACAATATCTTGGACAGCAATTTTACCTTAGAGTCTGGGATCCAGTTCGCAGCCTTGCTAATGAATATGATATTCCCAATAATGTTCTCCTCTGCGGCAAAGCTGCCCGACGGATCCCATAGTTTGATTAACCGCTCTTTTTCCGGTCACGAGAGTTTGAACTCGGAGAAATATATAGATGATAGAAAAGAGAAGAATCTTAGAAACATTAGATAAAATTATGCATTCCATTGGATTACTGTATTAGCCCCAAGAGCTTGAATTGTATCAGAAAAAAATATGAGGTTTTATGAAAATTTTAAACCATATGGATCAAGGATTGTGTCTGTGGATATACACACATACGCATACATACACATATATTATACATTTTGATGCTTAAAACCACTAAAAATGAAATCAAATAAAAATAAGACACATTGAATAAAAAAAGTAATTTTTAATCCTGCTTATAAAATAATAAAAAAATCACTAACAAAATGAAATACGAAAGTGATTTTTATTTGGGAAAATTACACCGGTGGTCCCTAAACTATTATCGCCTTCTTATTTTGGTCCCAAAACTATTTTTTCTGGCAAAATCGTCCTTTCTGTTACATAGTTCTCTTGTTTTGGTCCTCCATCGTTAAAAACTAACAGAATTGCTGGGATTCAAACCCAAGTCCCCTAGCTCTAAAGTTATTGAGCTAACCACTGGACTAAACTCCAAGAGCTAATATGTTTTAGCACAAATTATCTTTAAAGCAATCAAATGAACCCCAAAAATCAAAAAAACAGTTGAAACAAATGACTTGCAATAAGATTCGAACTCATGTGTCATGGCATAAAAAGGCCAAGCATAAACCAAATGTGCCAAAGAATTATTTCAACTAAAATTTATATTTAACGTATATTAGTTTACCAACAATGTCATATGTGCGAAACTTCCTAGGGTCTGCGTATGGACATGTTTGATGCTCATTCTTCTTGTTGTCTTCAATGCATGCACCGTAATCACCAGATTTACAAGAATTGCAGGAGAGCTATTTGGCATGTTGATGACTGTTCTTTTCTTTCAAGAAGCTATTAAGGTATTGAATGAGTGACTTGTCATAACAAACAAAGTGTAAGGTTTATAATGACAAAACTCCTGAGGCTTGACCTTGATGGTTAATTATGATGAATGTTCGAATATAGGGACTAGTCATTGAGTTCAATATTCCCAAAGGTGAAAATTTAAAGTTAGAGAAATACCAGTTTCCCTGGCTATATACCAATGGTTTGCACGCAATCATTTTCTCATTCTGGCTTCTGTTCACTTCCCTCAGTATGCGACAAGCAAGATCATAGCGATATGGAACAGGTATTTTCAACACATTAATTAGGATTGTCACTAGGAATTTTTTACAAACTTAGCCTAATCTTATTTCTCATTGACTCTTCTTTCAGGTAGTCTTCGAGGTCTTATTGCAGACTATGGGGTGCCATTAATGGTATTGCGTTGGACAACTCTTTCTTATATGATACCCAGTGAAGTTAGTTCCGGCGTTCCAAGGAGATTCTTCTGCCCACTTCTTTAGGAAGATGCATCATTATATCACTGGACAGTGATAAAGGTAAGATTTGAATCCAATATTTTGTTGAGACCAAAAGATGAACTTGTTCTTATCATATCTCTTATTACAGGATATAGGAAAGGTTCCAGTAGCGTACGTTTTCGCTGCCATTATACCGGCATTGATGGTAGCATGTCTATACTTCTTTGGGGGTTCATTTGATTGCTTTAAAGATAATTTGTTCTAAACATATTAGCACTTGGAATTTAGCCCAATGGTTAGCTCAATGACTTTAAAGTTAAGGGACATGAGTTTGAATCCTAGCTCCCCCTCACATTGAATTTATTTTCTTTGTTATGGTGGTGACAAATAATATATATATGAGAGAAAATAATAAAAAATAAGAAAAAAATTCCACATCAGCAATTCCGTTAGTTTTTAACGACAGGAGAACTATGTAACAGAAAGGACAGTTTTGTCAAAAAAATAGTTTTGAGACCAAAATAGGAAGACGATAATAGTTTGGGAATCAGCCGTGTAGTTTTCCCTTTTTATTTCTATGGTCAAGCACTACATGTGGATGATATCCAACGAAATCCACACCTAACAGTGATGGCCAAAGAAAAACAATGCCACTTTATGAAGATCAATGTCTTTTTCCTCAAGACAAATCATTTTGAAGGCCCCCTTTGTCAAGTAGTGCAAAGATTTTTCAAGCCGGTTGTTGACCGACGTTAAAAAAATCGAACCGGTCGTATTTTTAATTCTCGATTCAATCAGTCGATTTTTTTTCGAAGGAAAAATCCCTCTTATATAGATCCCCTTGCAGTAATAATTGAAGCAACTAACTGAGAAAAAATAGAGGAGATATTGAGATCAAGAACAGTGAAGTATGGCACACTTTGTTCTAATTCATGGTATGTGCCATGGAGCTTGGTGTTGGTACAAAGTTGTCACGCTGCTCAAATCGGCCGGTCACCGTGTCACTCCACTGGACCTCGGTGCTGCTGGAATCAACCCAAAGCAGATCGGCGAGTTGGATTCCATTTCGGATTATGCGCAGCCATTGATGGAATTCATGGCCTCTTTGCCTCAACACGAGAAGGTGATATTAGTGGGACATAGTTATGGTGGGATCACCATTTCTTTAGCCATGGAAAGCTTCCCTACCAAGGTATTGGCCGCTGTTTATCTCACAGCTTTTATGCCAAATCGCCATTCTCCTATTGCAACCCGAGTCGCCGAGGTAAAAAGATTAACACCCTCGTATGCATGTGTTGTATGTTTGCGTATGTCGAGTTTCATGTGTTTTTGTTCGGATTTAAACTCATTGGTTGAATGTTTTGTGGAAGTTAGTTCTTCAAAAGGGTGGAGGAACCGATCATGGATTTACAGCTATTGTTTGAAGACGGGTCAGAAAATCCGCCAACTCATGCCATGTTCGGACCAAAAATCGTGTCGGCAATGGTTTATCAACTCTCACCAAAAGAGGTCAGTCATCTCATGTGTTCCCAAAGAAACAGAGAAACTAAAAACTAATTCGAACCAGTCTTTGAATTCGAGTATTACTCGAATATATCCAGTTCGATTTTCAGTTTATCGGTTAAATCGATTTTTGTTGGAATGTATAGGACATAGAACTGGCCATAACGTTGTTAAGACAAGGGAAGTGGTTCTTGAAAGATTTGTCCAAGGAATCCCTGCTAACGAAAGAGAAATTCGAATCGGTCGATCGTGTTTATATAGTTTGCAGAGATGATTTGCTGATAGAGGAAAGCTTGCAGAAATGGTACATCGAGAATAGCCCGGCAGCCGATGTGAAGTTCATAGATGGAGCCGATCATATGCCCATGTTTTCCAAGCCCCAGGAGCTCTGCAAATGTCTACAAGAAGTTGCTGAGAAATATAATTGAATGTTTCACATAGCCAACTTTGTAATCAATAAACAAAAAAATGAGGGGTTCAACTCGGGATTAATCTAATCGGTTCATCCTTTCATCTTTAGAAGATGATATATATGATGTATAGAATCGAATCCCGACATTTAAGATCTTCCTGTCGTTCTAATAAACTTTGAAATCATAAAATATTTCGCTAAGCCAACTTCATAATCAATAAAGAAAAAAGTGGTGTTCAACTCGGGATTAATTCGATTGGTTCAACCTATCTTCTTTACGAGATAGCATATATTATGTACGGAACCAAATCCCATCATGTGCCTCAACTCTATAGCTTCCATTCATTGCAGTAAGGCAGTGGCAGAACCATAGGATGAATGCTAAAATCCAATTTATGAATCCATTGCCTTTATAAGAAATGCAGTCTCCATAGCTGACTCTTTGCATTGAAGATATCTATTTTCCTCTACTATATCTGTCATTAGATTCAGTAGTATGGGGTGTTTAGGGTCATAGATAGTTTGCTCCCGAACTCGAGCGACCCATTTTGCCGCTTCCCATACCCCAAATCTGAAAAAAAAAGTTAAACACAAAGGCATCAATGCCTACATCCATTACAAGGGAAAAAGATAACACCAACTAGGAATGCAGTATGAATTGTCGATGCCCTTTAATCAAGTAATGAATTTCCAAAATCCAAAGTGATCTATATGCTGCTATTCGATCCTATTCCACCCATTTTGAACTTTCATTGTCCCTAGTTAAACTCACGAGTTCGATAAATATTGATAAAGTTTATGCATCTCTTTTTCTCTAGATGACATACCATTTTTGTTGATCAATGTCACAAAACTGTAAGTTCAGATAACCGGACAAAGCAAAGTTGACGAGAAGGCTACTTACCTTGTGTTGAAAGATGAGGAGACCAATACCGCTGGATAAAGAGCATCCTTCTGAATATTGTCATAGGGAGAAAATTTCCGAATGGCATGAAACTCATCAATATCCCCAGGGTAACCGAACTCTTCATAATCAGCGGCCGTGAGAGGTAAAATGGGGTATAGCAGAGTGTTGGTAGCATCTAAAAATGGAACCTGAAGCAAATCAAAAGATGAAATGAGTTTAACTAGAATTATAAATAATAAAAAAACAGCTTATACCCATATGTAATTCTAAACTAGCTAGTACCATATGTCCTAAAAAACAAATAATGAAAATTTAATACTCTCTGTTTCAATACATCCCTTCAGCGCAAGCAAATTAAGACTATGTAGCAAGTACAATTGAGCAGACATGAAAGCAAAAGAGAGATTTGTCATACCTTCAAAACTGCAGCTCGGAATAAATCTGGGCAGCAATTGATGGCCGAGGCAACCAGAAGTCCTCCGACACTATATCCCCAACCAGCAAGCTTGTTTTCTTGCACAATCTCTTTTTCAACAAGGTACTTTGCACAAGAGATGTAATCTCTAATTGAGTTCTGTTTCTTTGTGCGTCGGCCATCATGGTGCCACTTCTTACCACCGCCACCACCGCCTCTGCAGAACATACCATCCATAGACCAAGAAATAACATGTCATGCATGCAAACATTAAAAATGACAACAAATCCTAAAATAGTATAAAACCGAATAGTGCTACCGGAAGCTGAAGGTAATGATAACAAGGAAGAATTACCATAATAATAATGAAAAACAAACCTTACATCAGCATAAGCAATAATCCAACCCCGATCAAGGAGGCTTTTCAACTCACTACGCCACCGTTTATCAAGTATTTCACCATAAGCTCCATGTCCATGAAGCAATCCGGGGCTTTGGTTATCCTTTCTATTTTTGCGTGAGTAAACAATAGTTAAAGGAACCATAGCCCCATCATAAGAAGAGACATTATGATGTTCACAAGCATAAAATTCAGAGAGATCATTCCACAGGTTTTCATCTTCAGATTTGGCATCATTCATAGAAGAAAATTTCACATTTGTTGTCTTCTCAGCAATGGCCGAAGACAATGCAGTACCATACAAAATCCGTGTTCTTTCATGAAGCATATTTTGCTGTTGAACAATATTCCACTTCCCATTTGACAAATCATAATCAACCACCGCATCAGGCATCTGTAAAAAAAATCATATATATACAAACCCTAGAATATCAGTATTGATGAAAATTAGAATAATGTTAACATATATGACAAGAAAACAAAAATAAAATAATAAAAATAAACACTGATAAACAAGATGTGAAAGAAAAAGGTAGAGACTAGTATTACTTAAAATCATGATTGAAAATGCTGCCACGTGAGCTACTAAATGTCATATTTTTACTCATCCTAGAGGAGAAACATGAACAGTTGCTGCTTGCCCGACCATATTCAAATAAAGAAAATATCAATCCAAACCAAAACAAAAAATTCTGATCTCTAGATTGCATTCACGAAACAAATTGATTTAAGCAGCTTATTATATTCAAGACTAAAAAACCCAAATTATAATCAGTAGAGGCAACATATCTTCCATCACTGACAGCCGACATTTAAGCTCAATAAGCTTTCTTTGTTTTCAAACCATGCTTAAACAGGTTACATGCATCAAAGTTCTACAAAATTACTAAGTAGAGATGATAAGGATATAGCCGTGGTCAATTAGGAGCTAAATACTGCTCAGATGGTAGTCATCTACATACCACAGGTGATGATATTGTGAACCGCATGGTTGTGGAGTAGTAGTCATAGTTTGGCCCAGGAGAAATGTTACAAACATGCTTCGGAAGAGGAAGGAAATAAGGCTGAAGCTCTCTCAGATGAACTGCTTGCTGCCATAAAACAAAAGACGTGAAGAGAGTACTGTAAGAATGACTATAAAGAGAAAGGGCAACAAGGGGGTAAAAGAATGAAGATGAAGTATGAGTGATAAGCACTGCACACAGACGTACACACGCACATATATATATTTCCTACCTTCCCATCAGGCAATGGTAGAGCAACAGAGCAGATTCTGTGATTTCGTCCTTCCCTTGTAATAAGAACCAAGTGTGACTTGCAGAAATCAACATCCTCTATGACCAAGTTTTCATCATCAATGAATACATTCTGAGGTTCATACGACATGGGATTACACAAATAACGCAGTGAGCACAGGTAGCATTTAGGCAAGAAATGTCTACATGTATCAGAACATATCATCCAACCTCAGTGCAAAAGGATAAAAAATGTGCATGATGAACCAGGGGAAGTAAAAAAAGGAATTAATGAAGTCATATCGAATTCACCAACCTCCCAAATTCTAGGATTGGATGAAGAATCAACAGGGCTTCGAAGAAGATAGTGATTATCAATTGTTTGTCCATTCTTGGCTGCATCTGTAAATAAATAGACGTATCCTTGATGATGCTCGAGAATGCAGTGAACAATACCTTCACTCTCCCAAGCTAATGTCATGCCAGAAAATGGGTCAGCTGCATTTATCAGAAAGACCTAAAATATCATAAAGTTTGTTAACACCATTTGACCATATGATTGATTTACAACAATCTATGCTGACTACAAGCCGATTTTGCTCCCCGGATACCTTTGAAAATGTAGGAGAAAATGTATTAACTGTCACAAAATGGAAATCTTTTGTGTGCCTTAAGTTTACATAGACATTTTCATCTTGTTCTTCCAGCAACAAAACATCTTCATCAGTTGATCCAATCATGCTACAGTATATCCTAAACAAAAAAGTCATTTTCCAATTAGCTTTTGTAAAATTCATTTGACAACCAAAAAATAATGAATACACAAGTTAATTGATTATGAAACAAGCTGAGTTTCCACCTATACGGCCTCTTATTTTCATCAGTAATGACATAGAGCAGTGCCTGCCCACCCTTGACCCATGCCAAATTCGAAACACGGTTTGCATGAGGCTTGCTGCATAATGCACCAGAATTCAAATTTCTCACGGATAACTTGAAGTAGTCATTGTCCTTATCATACATGGTGTACGCAAGAAACTTATGGTCCGGCGATATCTCCGATAATTCTTCATAAGCATAACCTTTAAACATATTGAGAAATTAATATTAACAAAGTCTCAGAAGCAAATAAACAAAGAGGGCAATCTTCCATTTTCTGCAATACCTCCAAATCTCTCCGCTTCTTGATTGTAATCAAGCAGCTTCTGCTCAATCTTCTTCCCAGAAGTAAAATCAAATCCAGAACTTGGAGACTTATGTGAAATGAACTCCTCGTTCAAGCTCGCCAACCTCCTACATAGCACTGGATATTGCTTCCCTTCTTCCACTCTTCTATAATACAACCTGCAAACTTAGTTAGATTTCAACTAACATAGCAATTATCGAAAACAAAATACGTAAATACGGATAACATAACAAAACAATTTAACCAATAAGCCACCTATTCATTTCAAAAAAAAAAAAAAGCCACCTATGACTTCAATCATACATACATTAACACTTCCATTAAAACCAGCATCACACAGTTTAACTTTCCATTAAACAAAAGCTTAACATCTTGATCTAGAAGAACATAAATTACATAGCATCTGACAGCATTTTCAACATTCTAGTCGAATAGAAAGTGACTTGTAAGAAGATAACCAATCCGAACCTAAGAAAACTCGTGGTTTTACTAGATACCCAGTTTGAAAGATTCAATTTTCTTAACAAAAAGTGCTAAAAATGGTAGAATTGAAGCAATTACCAGGGACCCCAACGGACTGGAGGTGTAGAGAGATCAAAGTTCAGGCGAGAAGCCATCTCAGACTGGAGCTTAGTTTGGAGTCGTTCAGTCTCCGACATGACAGCCTCGGTATACTTCTCTTCTTGTTCCATATACATGTCCATATGTCGCATGGAAACTTTGTCTTGGAGAGAAGACATCCAGGAGTAAGGATCTTCCCAGGTGACATCATGGAAAGTGAATGTTTGTGGTTTTTGAGGGGCTTTTGGAGGCTTCGGTGGGGCGGGTGGATTTGGGGCTTGGGGGTGTTTGTATCTGGCTGAGCGGTGATAGTGGTTGTTCTGGTGCCGGAGGTTGGTGGTTGAACGGTGGCGGATGGTGGTTGCGAGGTGCCGGAACATTTTGTGATGGGGGTTTAGTGAAGGGGTTTTGGAAAATTTCCCTGGCTTTTTTGTTGTTCGGCTTGGGCTTTTTCTTCGTATTTCAATCACAGTCCAACGCAACATGGACTAGGTCTATTAAATTTTCCTGGGTTTTACATTTTTATTAGGCTTAAATAAAAAAAATATTCTTAAATTATTATTTTTTTGTTTTTCTCTCTAAATTAATTATTTTCTGCCAAAACAAATACTTAAATTATTACTTTTAACTGCTTTAAAAATTGGGTTAACTACGAGATAGTTACTTTTATTTTCCCCAGTACAAAGTTGGTCACCGTCACCGATTTTGAAAAACGACCAGTAAGAACACTTACGTTTTCGGGGAGTAAACTTTTGGTCACTTAGTCGTTTGGTGTCGTTAACCTTTGACGGCTTGCTGGCCTGACAGCGAAAAAAATAAGGGCAAACTACTGCAATGACCACTAACGTTGATCACATGTATATTTTTGGTCCCCGATTTTAAAAATTAAACATTATGGTCACTACTAAAAAGTTTTTTTTTTTCTAATTTCACCCTTGAATTTTTAAAAATTCATTTTCAACCTTAAAACTTTGCAATCAATTAGTACAATACTATTATAAAGGTTTAAATAAAAAATAGGTGCCCAAAGTATTTTTTTGTGGTAAAAATAGGTGCTCAAAGTTTCAAAAGTTAGAATTTTAGGTGCTAACTGTTAATGGATATTAAAAAATATACTTAACCAACCAATGCTTGACATGTGGCATTAATTTGATTTTTTTAAAGAAAAACACCTCAAAATTTTAGTTTTTTATGAAATCCCAAAATTTTAAAAATTTCACAAAACAGTCCCCAAATCCCTAAATTTACCCAAACGTTCGGCTGCACGTCATTCATCCTTTCTGGCGACGCCGTGTTGGGGGTCCGACGACCAAAGGGGTGTGCTCATGGGAGGTGATCGACGGCGGAAGCGGCGGCGATTTAAGGGTTTGAATTTGGGTAACTTTAGGGATTTGGGGACTGTTTTGTAAAAATTGTAAAATTCGGGATTTTGTGAAAAATTCTGAGTTTTTTTTCATTAAATTGATTTTAAAAAATAAAAATAGTGCCACATGTCGAGCATTGATTGGTTGATAATTTTTTTAACATCCCTTCAACGGTTTGGCACCTAAAATTATAACGGTTGAAACTTTGGGCACCTATTTTTACAAAAAAATACCTTAGGCACCTAAAGTTCAAAAAAGGTATACTTTAGGCACCTATATTCATTTAAGCCTTTTCTGTAATGTACTCCCTCACATTTCCTTGACATACTTCATAGACATCAAAGAAGACATAAGTGATGTCATCTTAACCTTAATGTTTTGTGTGAAATATTTTTTAATTTCATCAAGTAAACTCTTAGTACGAATAATCTCTTCATATTTGTGCTCATAAAGACTTATAGAATGTTGTTCTTTATAATTATTAGACTCGTGCGATTTGAACAATTTTACCTCTCATAATACTTTTTTATAAGTGCTTATCGCAGTAAGAGGTGCAAGTTGTTCTTTCCTTAATGCACATTTTATGTTCATATAATCAAATACTATATGTAAATGGCTTTTGTATTCTTTGAAAATTAGTTTCACTAAACATGAGTGTAGTCTGTAGAATGTATTTAACATATATTGTGATAGTAAAAGATAAATTACCTAAATATAGAACAAAAATAAATAAATAGAATAAAAACAAGCTCATATAAATCTTCATAAGTAAACAAATAAATTTAAAATAATGGCTAGTTCCCCTCAAGATAGCAAGCACAACATTAATATAAGTCTTTGGACAGTAATATTAATTATAAGTGATACTCTTGTTGTAGCAATCATACATTGACAATAAACTATGTTAAACAATAAATAATCTTTTCACTAACGTATTGCTCACATAAAATATCTTATAATTGTCACACATTTATCGCCACAGTTGTCGTTGTAATTCTGTCAAATATTAACTTTCCTTTGGGCCAATTAATAAATGCATGAATTACAAAAACTCATAATTATCTTAATATTTTAAATAAACTAATCTATACAAAAGCAGTCACTTTGGTGATATTATGTTTCAACTAATCCATTAAAATATTAGACATCGCAAGCCAAAATATGAATTTAATTGTTTCATTTTTGGTAAATTTATCTTTCAATTTAATTAAAAGATAAGCAAAATAATAATAAATTTAAATAAAGGTAAACCTCATATCAAGATACCGGACACTCCATTCATATTTCATCTTTGGACAAAATATTAACTTGCAAGTGATATCTTGGTATAGTAATCAAACATTGATAATAAGAACATGTCAAACAGAAATCTTCCCCTATTTATTGCTCACATATAAATCTAAATAATTATCACATGTTTATTACCACAGTTGCACATGTAATAATGTTAATTATTAACCTTCATTTGGACCGATTAATACTAACATAATCCGACTTACATGCACAAAACCTTCTATATTTTAAAATAAAATAATTTCCACAATAAATAATACTTTGGTGACTTAATGCTTCAATTAATTTATCTCAAAATATATAATATAAATATAACGATATCAAAATTTAAAATTTTGTAACAATCAAAACTGAAATTTCTGATAATACTTAAGCTTCCGAAATAACCCAAAATAAGATTGTCTAAATGGGGCTATCAGAAATCAAAAAACCGAAATTTTAACACAAGGAAGGTTCTAGAACGGCCTAGAGAGCCCCATACTTGTCCACACGGATCTAAGGGGTTCCGAAGGTTCCACACTCATCCAGATGAACCTAAAAGACCCGGGAGTGATCAAAAAGGTTCGGGACAACTCCGGACATCTCTGTAACATTCTAGAAACCTATAGATATGTGTAGAACTATAGAAGCTATCTAGAATACTAGGGATATATGTAGATAAGTATGGACTTATCTAGAAATATCTAGGCATAGTAAATATTTTGGGAGGCAAACTTTTAGTCGTTGGATCAAATAGATCCTAGCCGTCCGTTGAGGAGGTGAGAGCCTATAAATAGGGCCACCCCTCTCATTTGTAAACCATCCCAGAAATCCTTCAAATTCTTTCTCTTGTAAAGCTTTCTCTAAGCTAATAAAAGCTTCATTTCTTAAGTTCTCACTTGTTTAGCCATATCGTTGCGTGAGTAAGGCTTACTAGCTTTGTGTCGAGAGTGTTAGTACCGCACGGATTGAACTCGAGAGAAATAAGTCTGCGACAGTTATATTTTGAGATAGGTGAATATTATATAGAGAATACTAAATCCAGCAATTTAGTTTGAATCGCAATATAACCAGTTATAGACCATGAAATTTAGTTGAATGTGAATCGCAATATGTCAACGACTCCAAACTACAACATATAATAAACAAAAAATTTGTTGCAAAAAAGAAATTTTCTATTGTGTTTCATCTGCATTACTTCTTTTTTCCCCCGACAAAAGAAGTAATCCATTAAATTTCCATTAAAAATAATGCCCATTAGTAAAAAAAATCTCACCTCACCCCACCCCAAACTAATCTTAGACTTAAATTTAAACTTTATTTGTAGCCTTAGCCCAGTGTTGGATGGTGTCGAAGTCAGCTTTCATTTTTTCTAAATTTATAATATTCCTCACATAATTAAATCGTCTTTGCATTAATCTCGCTATTGTCACCTCTTCACGATCACGCAGGGTTATCAAAGCTATTTCTCGAAACAACTTATCGAGGTAATTCTTTACCGCCAGCACTTCATCTATTTGATTCCTTCTTATTTGCACCAAATGTCGATAAAATTCAATACTGCTTTTTGCAAAGTCGTAAGTTGTGATATCCTCGCCGCTCGCGTGATTGCGGACAATCACATATGCATCGGACAACTTTCGAGCCAATTTTTTTGTAAGAAGATCTTAAATATGATAGCTCTGTCCTATTCAAAATGAGTTGAAGAATAACACATGTTGTCGCCATAGTTTACTTTTCTGATAAAAATTAATTAATGTAAACAGAAAAATAGATATAATAAGATAAGAACGAATTTTTCCCCAAAACTAGACATACAATTAATAATTATTTAGAATTTTCAATTAAATAAATCTTCTGATACTTAAAAACCTAGACATTTTTTCCCATTTTTCTCTCAACCATAATTGCTTGTTTTTTCTTTTTTTTAATCTACTGCGACACTAATTTTTGTATACATATATTACAAAAACTGTTGATTCCAATTTATATAAGTGAAACTTATTTCGGCACATATTGAAGCATACATATGTGTGAGAATATTCATGAAACTAAACAATAAAGTGCCAAATACCAATACAATCTCTAGCGTTGAGCCAAAACTAACATATTAAATAAAAATGCATATAATTTCTTATGTTCTACTTTCTTGAAACACAAGTCTTATCCTCGAGGCACGTGCACAAATTTAATTTACAGCAGTACCCCGTGAGCCATTAAATAGAAATGACAAAGAGGATAATTTACATCTTTGTTACAAACGAAAAAGCGCTACACGCCACTAAATGCAAACTAATTATATTTTGAGATAGGTGAATATTATATAAAGAATATTAAATCTAGCAATATAGTTTGAATCGTAATATAACAGGTTATACACCATGAAATTTAGTTGAATAGGAATCGCAATATGTCAACGACTCCAAACTACAACATATAAAAAAAACTTTGTTGCAAAAAATAAAATTTTATATTGTGTTTTATCTGCCTTATTCTTTTTTCCCTGACAAAAGAAGCAATCCATTATTTTCCATCGAAAATATTGCCCATTAGTAAAAAAAAAACCCCACCCCACCCAAAATTAATCTTAGACTTGAATTTAAACTCCATTTGTAGCCTTAGCCCAGTGTTGGATAGTGTCGAACTTAGCATTTGTCTCCCTTAGATTTATAATTTTCTTCAATTAAATCATCTTTGCATTAATCTCACTATTGTCACCTCTTCACGATCACGCAGGGTTATCAAAGCTCTTTCTCGAAACAACTCATCGAGGTAACTCTTTACCGACAGCACTTCATTCATTTGATTCATTCTCATTTCCACCAAATGTCGATAAAATTTAATACTGCTTTTGTCAAAGTCGTAAGTTATTGTATCCTCGTCGCTCGCATGATTGCGGACAATCACACATGCATCGAACAATTTTCGGGCCAATTTTATGTTAGAGGATCTTAAATATGATAGCTTTGTCCTGCTATTCAAAAAGAGTTGAAGAATAACACTTGTTATCGCTATAATTTACTTTTCTGATGAAAATAAATTGAAGTAAATAGAAAAATATATAGCAATAATATAAGAACGAAGAAGATTTTTCTTAAAATTAGACATACAATTAATAATTATTTAAAATGAATTTTCAATTAAATAAATGTTCTGATACCTAAAACATAGATATTTTTCTCTAATTTTCTCTCAACCATAGTTGCTTGTTTTTTTTGTTTAATTCGCGGCGACACCAATTTTTATATACCTATATTACAAAAACTGTTGAGTTTAATTTATATAAGTGAAACTTATTTCGGCACATATTAAAGCATACATATGTGTGATAATATTAATGCAACTAAACAATAGAGTGCCAAATATCAATACAATCTCTAGCGTTGAGCCAAAACTAACATGTTAAATAAAATGCATATCATTTCTTATGTTCTACCTTCTTGAAACACAAGCCTTATCTTCGGGGCACGTGCACAAATTTTCATCTGTAGTAGTACCTCGTGAGCCATTAAATAGAAATGATAAATAAGATAATATACATCTTTGCTACAAATGAAGAAGCGCTACACGCCACTAAATGCAAGCTAATTATATTTTGAGATAAGTGAATATTATATGGAGAATACTAAATCCAGCTATACAGTTTGAATCGTAATATAACAGGTTATACACCATAAAATTTAGTTGAATAAAAATCGCAATATGTCAACGACTCCAAACTACAACATATAATAAACAAAAAGCTTGTTGCAAAAAAAAATTTATTATATTTCACCTGCATTACTTCTTTTGTAGCCTTAGCCTAATGTTGGATTGTGTTGAAGTCAGCCTTCGTCTCCCCCAGATTTATAATATTACTCACCTAGTTAAATTGTCTTTACATCAATCTCACTATTGTCACCTCTTCACGGTCACGCAGGGTTATCAAAGTTCTTTCTCAAAACAACTCATCGAGGTAACTTTTTACCGCCAGCACTTCATGCATTTGATTCCTTCTCATTTGCACCAAATGTCGATAAAATCCAAAATTGCTTTTGGCAAGGTCGCAAGTTGTATCCTCGTCGATCGCGTGATTGCGGATAATCACACATGCATCGAATAATTTTCAGGCCAATTTTTTGTGAGAAGATCTTAAATATGATAGCTCTATCCTGCTATTCAAAAAGAATTGAAGAATAACTTATGTTGTCGCCATAGTTTACTTTTCTGATGAAGATGAATTGATGTAAATAGAAAAATAGATAGCAATAAAATAAGAATGAAGAAGATTTTTTTCCAAAATTAGACGTGCCCTCATTTGGGTGTATCCCTTCCCTTTTAACGTATAATGTATAACACTTACAAATTATTCAATATAAAAACGATAGCGTTTTAAACATAAACTAAAACAGCTTGAAGAAATTAACATAAGTTTATATAATCCTACTCACGGTGGAGAATATAATCGCAAGAAAAAAAAAACTCTAAATTTTAAGAGAATACAATTAAAAATAATGTGGTGCTTGAATAGTCAAAGAAGCAAAAAACGATTATGATATCTTGTATAAAATTAATCAGTTCTCAATGATTCGATATAATATGTTCTGATACCACTTGTTAAAACCAAAGCGCACCCAAAACATAATAGAAATGACCTTGCACTATTAGAAACGTTACCATTATGCTTTGCTCGTAACATAATTTGCACAGACCATAAGATTTTTAAGAGAAGTTTAACCCCTCATATATCAACTAATAAGAAAAGCATTGAACTATACAAACACACAACAGTCAACACTAAATCAAACCAAGTGCTTAATCATAAATAGTACCCATAGTCATAAAATCATATTTTTTTTGAATAAGGAACCAACAAAGCCTATCTACTACAATTATTTAACACCACCCCACCCCCACCCAAGCTAATGACCTCAGCCTTGAATTTGAACTCTATTTGTATCCTCAACCTACTGTTGAATGGCGTTAAAGTCAGCCTTATTTTTCGCTAAATTTCGAATATTACCCTTCCAGTAAAGTCGACGTTGCATGGATCTAACCGCTGTCAACTGTTCACTATTTCTCAGGGCTATCGAACTTTTTTTCTAAGCTAATTATCGAGGAACATGATTTTCACCAGCACTCCATCCAGCTCATTCCTTTTCACTTTCACAAAATACCGATACATTCTAATACGATGTTTGGCACGGTTATGAAATTGTTTGATACACATCGTTTGCGTGATTGTGGACAGACACCAATGCTCGGGACATATTTTTTGCCAAAACTCCGTTAACTTCTCTGAGATGTAGCAATCGTTCATTGTTATCCAAAATGAATTGAAGAATATCAAGAGATAACGTCACCGGGCATTGTCGAAACAAAGAAACAACACCAGTTACCTTAGGGGAAAATAGAATGAAAAATAAGAGTGAAATATTATATATATATATATATATATATCATAATGTTTAATTGATTTGATAAATTAATATTCGTGTATTATTTTATTAATTTCATATTATAATTATATTAAAATATATTTTGTATATAGGATTTTATATTATATTATTTATTATATTAATTTTTAAGCAGTATATATTTTTAATTATAAAATCAAAACACTAAAACGTTATTTAGAAGGGAAATGTAGGGTATAATATAAAATTATTTGGGGGAGAAAGGTGAATGTTTTCATAGCAACCAACTAACCAGGGGTAGGTGTGAGTAATCTATACTTTAAAAAATAAATAAAATACCATAATTGAGTGGATTTTTCTTTAATATTAATTAAAAATATCATTTTCTTTTTAATTATCCATGTTTCATTTTTTTTACGTGTTTGTGTTGGCTAAAATATTTCAATTTATTTTACATTTTTTTAAATCTAAATAAGTTTTAATTTTACGTATATTTAAACGAGTTTTATATCAAACGGAAAATGAATGATTAATTTATTTAGAAAATACTAATATTAATTAATTATTTTAGTATAATTTAAACAAGTTTTATGGGTTGGTCTAAATGGTAAGCAGCTTGGTTCCGCTTAACTAATGGCGAATTCCTAAAAACTAAAAGGGCAACTAAAAAAATTATTCCAATATATCAAAAATATATGACATTATATAAATAAATTCTGTGGATCTCACGATTTTAAAAACTAATTACAAATCAATAAAAAAAACTAATTACAAATTCAGTATTTATATTACAAATAATAAAGAAAAATCGAAGTATAGGTGTACAATCAGTTGGATAAAGTAGTTGGCATAAGTTTGTTTCTTAATGAAAGAAATGTCATCTAAAATTTAATTATTTATCCTAAAATAAAATAAAATGAGATCTCATAATATTATATATATATATATATATAATATGTGAAAAAAATCATTTTCAGATTAATCGATCAATGAGTTAAATACCGATAATTAAATCACAAATAGTAATAATAATAACTCATAGTATTAGAATATATATTATTGGTAATTACCCAATCTATATTTTTCCCTGATTTTTACCATCAATTTATTATAAAGTTCGTAAAATTCTAATAATAAATATGGTATATATTATATTAAAAAATCTGCTTCTTAGCACGTCTTCCTCTGCCTTTTGGCACGCAAAACTCTGCTTTTTAGCATGCTTCTCTGGCTTTTGTCACGTATTTCTTGGTTTTCTCTTTCGTTCATGGCGTCTCAAGTTGAAGCTGATTTGGCTGGGCTCTCTATTGAGGACGATGAGAATTTGGAAGTGGCGTTTGAAGAAGGGGATCAGCAGTCTAATATCTCGTATGATCTTTGCTTTGTCGGTCGTTTCTTGACCTCCAGTGTCATTCATTTTCAATCTATGAGAATGACGCTTGCAAATTTATGGAGGCCGTTAGGAGGAGTTTCTATTACCGATCTGGGTAATGATCGATTTCTTTTCCGTTTCTTTCATATTGTTGATATTGATCGAATAGAAGCAGGGGGTCCGTGGAACTTTAATACTCATCTCCTGCTTACTCATCGGCTGCAGCCAGGGGAGGATCCGCAGCAAGTCCCTCTTTTTAATGTTTCTTTCTGGGTTTTAGCACATGAAATTCCACTTGGTTATGTTTCGGAAAAAGTTGCGCAACAGTTGGGAAATTTTATAGGTTCCTTCATTGATTATGACTCGGAAGCTTCTCATCTGGGCTATAAAGGAATTCTTCGTATACGGGTTAGTATGGATACTCGTAAACCTATTAAGAGGCGGAAGAAGTTTGTCCTGAAAAATGGAAGTTCTCACTATGTTCGGTTTGAATATGAGAAGCTCTCTCTCTTCTGTTTCGTGTGTAGAAAGCTGGGTCACGGGGAAACTTTCTGCCCAGTCCGGCTAACTGTTCCGAAAGAGGAGATAACTTTTGGTTGGGATCTCAGTTTAAGGGCAATTACAAGACGATCGGCGGCAAATTTTACGAGCAGGTGGCTTCGGGAGGAAGGGAGGAACTTTGGGCGAGATATTAGCAATAATTGGGCTGATAATCAGGTCATTTCTCATACTCCAAAATCGGGTGTGGATAAAGGAAATTTAATGAGTCCAGATTTAGGAGGGATTCAAGGCGCTCAGGGGGTTGATGATGGAAAGGCGAAAAATCAGCAATTAACAAGTCAAATAATTGTTATTTCTGAAATTTAAAAGGAAGGTAAGGTTAATTTTGGTGATATCCAAATGGTATCTGCTGAGGAGGATAATGAGGATTCTTTAACGGAAGGAGTTAAAAGGAAACGTGCTTTAATTGCGGGTTCGGTGGTTTCACTTTCTGATTCGACAGAGCCATCTACTAGTCTATAGGCAGGCCCAAATCAACGGGCCAGCCGGGCCCAATGAAAATCCTAAGCTGGAACGTCCGGGGCTTGGGCCAGTCTCGGACTGTTGGACGTCTCAGAAATCTATTAAGAGACGTTAACCCAACTGTAATTTTTTTGATTGAAACAAAATTACAGGGGGCCCAGATGGAGAAAATAAGGAAAAGTCTTGGTTTTCAGTTTGGTTTAGATGTTAATTCCCGGGGACGTAGTGGAGGTTTGTCGTTAGCTTGGAAATCCTCTTGTTCGGTTTCTCTTCGGTCCTTTTCTGCACGGCACATTGATGTAGTATTCGAAGAAGACTTAGATGGTCATTCTTGGAGGTTCACTGGTTTTTACGGTGCCCCGGAGGTAGAAAATAGAGCCGCCTCATGGAATTTGCTCCGACAGCTTAATGACTTACCCAACTTCCCCTGGCTGGTGATGAGGGATTTCAACGAGTTGATATTTGCCTCTGAAAAGTCTGGTGGTCGTTTGCGTAGTTCTTCCCAAATGAACAACTTCTGTTCAGCTTTAGAAGATTGTTCACTTAAAGACGTGGGTTTTCGTGGTCCATGGTATACATGGGAATGGGGCCGTTTATCAAGTAACAACATCAGAGAGAGATTAGATAGAGGGGTTGCTAACGATTCTTGGTGGTCTCTCTTCTCTCAGTTCGATTTGGTGCATCTCCCACATACTATCTCTGACCACTGTCCACTATTGCTCAATACAAAGGCCATGGTTTGTAACCAAAAGCGGTTTGATCACTTTCGGTTCGAGGCAGCATGGTTGATTGAGGATTCTTGTGAACAAGAAGTTGCTCGTCTCTGGTCCGAATCTACTGGATCGGTCCCATCGCGTCTTAGATGGGTAGGTGAAGGATTAAATCGCTGGTTCACGAAAGTACGAAAGGAAAAAAGGGTTACAGTGGAGGACCTGAAAAATAGGCTAAAGGAGTTATCTGAGTTACAACCGTCATATGAGATTCTTAGGGAAATGCTTGATACTAAAATAGCCCTAAACCTTGAGGCGGATAGAGAAGAATTATATTGGGAACAAAGGGCTCGAGCAAATTGGCTCAAGAATGGGGATCGTAACACGAGTTTCTTTCATAATTTTGCTTCTCAAAGACGAAACCGCAACCGAATTCGGAGACTATGTGGTGCGAATGATGAGATTATTGATTCTGATGAGGGAATCTGTTCAGAAGCTGTCGAATTTTTCACAACTCTCTACAAGACGAAGGGTGTTGAAGACCCTTCAGTTATCCTTGAGGATATTGCAGAGTGTGTTTCCCCAGAAATGAATCGATCCTTGTTACGTCCTTTTTCCCGAGAAGAGGTTCTGACTGCAGTTCGTTCCATGGGTGCCTTGAAAGCATCGGGCAAGGATGGAATCGGAGCAGTTTTCTATCAGAGGTTTTGGCATGTAGTGGGCAAGGAGGTTGCCGACTATTGCATAGAAGTGATTCTGGGTGTGCAGGATATTTCGGAAATTAATTCTACACACATTGTCCTGGTGCCTAAGGTAACTGATCCGACCAACATGTCTCATTTTCGCCCTATTAGTTTATATAATGTCTTGTATAAGATAGTGGCGAAGGTCCTGGCTAATAGATTTCAACAAGCTCTTTCGGGATGCATTGATGAAGCACAATGTGCTTTTCTTCCGGGACGTCTCATATCGGATAATATTATCGCCGCGTATGAGGTTCTTCATTGTCTTAAAAATAGGCGAACGGGGAAGAGGGGTTCTTTTGCCCTTAAACTCGATATGAGTAAGGCCTACGATATGGTTGAATGGCCCTTCATAGAATCTGTTATGAGGAAATTGGGTTTTGAAGAACGGTGGATCTCTATCATATCCAAGTGTATTAGTACGGTCGAATATGCTGTGGTTATTAATGGGGGTTTAAGCGAGTATTTTAAACCCACGAGGGGACTCCGGCAAGGAGATCCCCTAAGTCCTTATCTTTTCCTCCTTTGTAGCGAGGGTCTCTCGGCCTTATTACGTGGTGCTACTTCAAGGGGTTTATTAAAGGGGGCTCGGATTGCTCGAGGGGCTCCGTTAATCTCTCACCTTTTATTTGCGGATGACAGCATCATTTTTGGAGAGGCAACGGCAGAGGGAGCGGTGCAGTTAAAGAATTTGCTGGCTTTGTATTCTAGATGCTTGGGTCAGTGTATCAATTTCTCCAAATCTTCAGTCTTCTTTAGCTCTAATGTTGTTGACGCAAATAAGGAAGATGTTTGCCGTGTTTTGGCTGTTCAGACTCAATCTTCCCTTGAGAAATATTTAGGCTTACCTTCTATGGTAGGTCGTGACAAAAAACGATCCCTAAAGTTCTTGGCTGAGAAGTGTTCGAAGAGTTTATCTACTTGGTCACCTAGACTGCTTTCGATGGGGGGCAAGGAAGTTTATATAAAGGTTGTTCTCCAAGCTCTACCTTTGTATGCGATGTCGGTCTTTCTTCTTCCTAAAACCTTATGTCAGGAACTACATGCAAAGTTTGCAAAATTTTGGTGGCAAAAGAAAGCTGACAAAAGAGGAATCCATTGGTGTTCCTGGAGTGAGCTTTGTGTTTCTAAGGAAGAGGGAGGAATGGGGTTTCGTGATTTGGGTAAGTTTAATGTAGCTTTATTGGCTAAACAAGGTTGGAGGATCCTAACCAACCCATCATCACTTGTGGGCCGAGTTCTAAAAGCTAAATATTTCCCTACGGTGGACTTTATGAATTCTCGGGTTGGATCAAATCCATCATATATTTGGCGTAGTATTTGGGCCGCCAAGCGAACTCTAGAGATGGGCCTTGTTTGGAGGGTCGACGCTGGACGGTCGGTCTCCATATGGAATGACTTCTGGCTCCCTGGCTTCCCTCCTCGGCTAGTTTCTTCCCCGTTAGTGCCGGAACTCCGAGTTGTGGCCGATTTAATAATCGAAGATGACCGTCGGTGGAACGAACCGCTAGTCCGTAATTCGTTTAACGCAACTGATGCGAATGATATCCTCTCTATCCGTCTCTCAGATGTGAAGCAGGACGATATTCACGTTTGGGGATGTGAGCTATCAGGTAACTATTCAGTTCGTAGTGCCTACCGTTTACTCTTAAATAATTAGATTATTGATGCAGATTTCAAGTTCCTTTTTAAAACTTTATGGAATTTGAAGTGTCCCTTTAAAATAAAGATTACAGTGTGGAAATTCATTATGAATTATGTTCCTACTATGCACAATTTATGTATCAAAAGAGTAGCTGCTTCAAGTTCTTGTCCGAGATGTTCAGCAACATTAGAAAATGTGATTCATGTGGCTCTCGATTGTCCTTTTGCTAAGAATGTCTGGGGACTACAGCAGTTTCATTGGCCTCAACAACAGTTCCTACTTTTTTCTACGTGGTTAATGTGGGTGTTCAGGAACATACATAAATCCAGGCATATCGAAGTCTTAATCACAATTTGGAGTTTATGGTTTGCACGTAATAAATTAATTCATGAAGGAGTAAATCAAGAGGCCCTTACAGTGGTGACTTTCATTAGGGGTTATTGTGCCGAGTTGCAGAAGGTATCTTTCTCAGTTTCTCATCCGCATACTCGAGTGGACGTTTCCTGGTCTCCACCCCATGAGCCCTTTGTCAAACTTAACTTCGACGCAAGTTACTGTTCAATAGAAAATAAATCTTGGTCAGGAATTATTCTAAGAAACAACCAAGGTTTAGTTTTAGGATTGTCTCACCAGGCAAATGAAGGGGTTCTTTCGGTCTTCGAAGCAGAAGCGGTGGCCTGTGTTCAAGGACTTCGCTTTGCGGCGGATCTGGGTTTTCAGGACATCTTGGTCGAAGGTGATAGTCGGACCGTCATCGAGAAGCTACGATCGCAGGCGGATGACAGATCGATGGTGCGGCCGTTGATAGCAGAAGCCAAGAGTATCTCCAGACGCTTCAGACGATGTGAGTTCGCCTTTGTTGGTCGGAGCGGTAACCGATCTGCACATGCAATGGCGGATTGTGGAAGACGAGCCCTTGATGATCGTTTATGGGTGGAAGACGCGCCGGCAACGGTTCTCCTTGCGGTGGATGAAGATCGACGACATCTGGACCCTCCGTAGGTCTCCGATTGAGGTGTCTTTTTTCAGATTGGGGGTTTCAACATGCATCTTCTCCCCTCTTTACTCTTCCGATCGTGAGCCACAAGGTTTATAAGACTTGGAATCGGAAAGTTTGGATCGCCCGGAGTATTTAGTTTCTTTCGTTTTTTCTTTTCTCTTGGTTTAGGGAACTTATCCCTGACCGAATGTCTTTTCTTTATTGCATCTGTCGTTTCATCTTTTCTTTATTAAATACAATAAAACTCCTAGGCGGTACCGTTTTATTCAAAAAAAAATATGGTATATATTTAAGGATGTCAACTGAGCGCGATAGGTGCGAAGAGTGCTTTCCTTCATTCATTTACGTCAAAAAATTTTATTTTTATTTCCGTCACACAACCCGTCGCGAATACAAAATCTAATATAATTTATGTCCAGCAACCCGTAAGACTAAAACCATCTACATACCACCACCTACGTGGGCCCTAGAAATCCACCGAATCCCCTATTTACCCGCCCCATGACCCATTTCATATAATATATTTATAAGTATTAATTAAATAAATATAAATCAAATTTATATCGGATGCCACCATATACGTGACATTATTCTAAATGTCAAAATTTTTAATAATAATAATAAATCATCACAACATTTTAATTCCTCAATTAAAATATAACTTTAACGTGTACATATATTAAACTTTTCATAAATATTCCAAGACAAGTTATTATAAATTACTTTAAATTTGACTATAAATTTTAAATATATTTATATATTTAATCCAATCAATCTTAAATTCATTTACATTTTTAATAACATGTTATAATATATGTTGGGAAGAGTGAGAATGATACAGGGCGTACGAGAATAATGCGAGGTGGGTGCGGATAAGACGGTACAAAGTAGAGCTTCTATAGAAATTGAACAAAGATGAAGGACTGCTATAATAAGGAGAGCGGGCAGCTAGAATAATATGCCCAACCAAACCTCCTGAGTCCTACTTAGCTGCCTCACATTTAATATTCGAACATTTATACATGTGATTTTAGAATTAAGTGCGTCAATAAAGCTTTGCTTGGTAGGAAAGATGGAAATGGGAAAGAATGAAAAATTTTGTTAATCAAATGGTTAAAATTTAAAGTAAAAAGATAATTATGAATCTATATTATTTAATTAACAAAATTTTCATTTTTTTTATTTCTATCATTTATACCGAGCAAAGCATAAAGGTTAGGAATTTTCAATAGGTTTGTTCAATTAATTGCTAAAGCAAACATCCAATAATATAATTAACAGATGTTATATATATATAACATTAATGTTAATGGAATTTAATTTAATTAACTAATCAAATAAAATAGGCTTAATAGGTAAATAAGTGCCCAAACTATGCCCTTTTTCCAGTTAAGTGCCTAAACTATTTTTCGGGTCAAATTGGGACCTAGAGTTTCATTTTGTGTCCCATTTAAGGTTCGCTGTTAATTTTTTCTGTTAAAGGACACATGTCACCTCCAGAAAAATCTAAAATTATATTAAAAATAAATTAAATTAATAAAATAAAATAAAAATATTCTAAAATTTTCAAATATTCCCAAAACAGTCCTAAAATCTCTAAACCCCTCAAATCTGACCACTCTCATCGGCGGTGGTCGCATTGCCGACGATGGAATGAAGCGCCCTCTTCTCATCGAACAACCCACACGTCGTTCATCGACCCTCCTGCTGCTGTTCGTCGCGAATCGTTCGAAATAATCATTCGACAATTTTGTCGATTCGCACGACGTTGATCGATTTCCGACGACGGGATGGTGGGGGAAATGGTCGAAATAGTCCGGCGACCGATGAGGTGGGCGGCGGCGTGACAATCGGTAGCGAAATTAGCCCAATTTGGGATTTAGGTTTTGGGGTTTAGGGATTTTGGATTGGGGTTGTTTTGTAAAATGTAGAAAATTTAAAGATTTTTTAAAAATTAATTTAATTTATTTTTAATATAATTTTAAATTTCTCTAGAGGTGACATTTAACGATAGACACCTATTTGGTCACGAAATGAAACGGTAGGTCTCAATTTAGCTCGAAAAACAATTTGGGCACCTAACTGAAAAAAGGGCATAGTTTGAGCACCTATTTGACGGTTAAGCCAATAAAATAAAATCTAAAAACAAATAAAATAAGAATAATTTTTAAATTTATTAAACGCTTAAAACAATTAAAATAACATTGTTGATGGTTGTTGAAGACGGTTCACCCTGGAGAATTAAAATAACAAGGAGATCAGTAGGTTTGAGTTTTGACATGAAGGAAATTAAGTTAAAAGGATCATATCTCATGATGAGCTTCTGCAGTATCCGATACAAACTAGTCAGCGAATGAGTTTTCGGACTACCCCACCGGCCATCGACGGCACTCATATTCAGCTGCATCGACAGCCTACAATAAGCAAATCAGCATGGCATCCAAACCAGAGTAAATGGAAAAGATTGAAAATCATTATAGATTGAAACTTAAAAGTTAGAAAATGGAGAAGCTGTTTGCAAATGCCATGCTAAGTTAGATCATGTACATGAACTTCTCGGCCAAAAAGTTTTAGCCATTAACTACACGCTGCTGCACAATCGCCAATCTGTAGCATTCAGATCCAATATCGAGTTCGAATTTTCAGTTAAAAAGCTTATCTAAACTGCAACGAATGCAGAAGTTGGGATCAGCTCCTTATTTAACTTTAAAAAGGCAGCTAATAATTTAAATATACAAAACCGTTATAAAATCTGGGCTGTTTATTTAAATAAGCTTATACATGTATATATGTATTTTTTCAGTTTAATTACAATATTAATATAAATAACTGTAATAACATAACAATAATAATAATAATATAAGAATAGATAATAATACTAATAAGATAATCCTAATATTATTTTTTTTTGTTTTAAAAATTTTCTCTATTTTTAATTAACATTACATAGGTATATAAAAAGAAAAAAAAGTCTAAAATCTGAATAAAATTAGTGATTACACTGTATGTAAACATTGTTGCACGTAAATTGGGCATTATTTTGTACTAAACTATATTAAGAATTACAAACATTATTTGAAATATGGATGTATACGGTGATGGATCATAATATACGATGTGAATTAAGGATTAATATAATAGAACATTAGAGATTGAGTTAGATGGAGAAGAATATGGAAGATGGGGGAGGAGAGAAGAAATATAAAAAATGTGGAGGATTAAATGTATATTTATACAAATTATTTTTATTTCAGTGGTCAAAATAGGAGTGAAATAATATTTTAGGGACTGTCTAAGTAATTTATCATTTTTTATTGTTATAGATCAACCTCCCGTCAAAGGTTAACGTCACCAAACGGCTAAATAACCAAATATTTACGCTCCGAAAATATAAGTGACCTTACTGGTCGTTTTTCAAAATCGGTGACTAACTCTTTGTTGAGAAAAAACAAAAGTGACTAACTCTTTATTGCGGAAAAACAAAAGTAACTATACTATATAAGTAGTTAACATTTTAAAATTTGAATTATTTTCTGGTCAAGAAGGCTATTTCTCATTAAACTTTTTTATTATATAAAATTTATCCCACTCGGCTGCCGCCGCCGCCGGTTTGGGTGGAATACTGAAACAATATCCATTAAAAAAACCAGAAAACGACCAAACTCCCCAACTGAATCTCAATTTCATAATAAACCCCCTTTTCTCCGTCCATAAATGGCCGCCCCTTTTGCCTCCATAAACTCTCCTCTGCATTTGTTATCTCACAATCTCCATTACTCATCACTTTCCCCAGTTTTTCACCTAAAAAAGAATGAATTTATTGATACCCAAAGCTCAGCCGTATTTCTCAGTCACCGACGAGAAGATGAATACTAACCCAAAAGAAGAAGAAGAAGCGAAGAAAATGAATAGTAACCCAGAGGAAGAACATAGTAAAAACAACAACGTCGTCACCAGTCAACTTCAGATAAAATCCTCAGCTGAAGCACTGGAGAAAGAGGCTGTTCTTAGGCGAATCCGAAATCATAAGTGCAAAAACAGGGTCAGGAGTGTTTTTCAGGCTTTGGTTGGCGGCGGCGATGGACAAGCTCAAGAAAAGTGGATGGAACTGGGCGATGCTTTCACCTGCCCTTGAAAGAAAGAAAGAAAAATTCCCAGAAATTCAGGGGATTTGTAAATTACTTGAATGATTATCAGTTAACTGTGTTGTTTATAATGAAAAACAAAGGCGCTTTCGAAATTGGTGCTTCAAATGGATCCAGCACTGGAATTTAATATTTTTATTAGTCCGATTCGAAATAAGTTGCTAAAAATACAATAAGAAGAAGAAGAAGAAGAAAGTACTTGTTTCGCAAAAATATTTAAATAAAATTAAATGCAAGAAATTTCATGATTTCGGGGCCTCAGCCGCCAAAATTCCATTAACAATAGAAGTAGCCACCACAACGCCGAGAAACTCGGCTCCCGCCACAGTACCCGCCTGAGCCAACGCGCCAAAACTAACGGCACTTCCAATCTCCTTTTCGGCTGTTTCTATCTTCTTCTCAGCCGTAAAGATCTCTTTCTCCGCCGTCACCAGCCCTTTCTCCGCCGTCACCAGCCCTTCTTTCACGATCTCCACCGCTTCCTCCTCCGCCTTCTTCAACTTCTTCCTAAAACCGAACAACGGAATATCCTCCGCATTCGCCTTCTTCTCTGAAACCGTCAATGCCGTCGTCGTAGCCAGAGAGAACAGAAGCTGCCTCCGGTTCGACAGAGAAACCGACGGCGCAGGTTTGCTAACATGCGCCTTGACGGATCGGCCACGGGGAGAGGTGTGCGCACAGTGAACTGAGAGAGAGTGGAGCATCGGAGGCGAAATTGTGGAAGCCATTTCTGCTGTACTTCACAATCTGATCCTTAGAAATCAAAATGTGTGACCCTAAATAAATTTAAAAAAAGGATCTATCTTTTTCATTATTTCCTCAAAACGCCGTCGTTTATGTTTCGGTCTACCGTTTCAAATCCCCAATATGTGATTTTCCGCTATAAATGGTTTTCAAAGGAAGCTGAAATCGAAACCCCAAAACTTCTTTTAAATCTTCCTTTTTCTTGCATTTTCGGTAAATTATTGAAGCAAAGAAGTGATGGCTGAAAATGCTACGGCGGAGGCATCAGAAGCGTCGGTGAAAATGGCGGAGCAAACTCCAGACCTGGGAATAGCTGAAACCCTAGAAACACAAGGCTCAGTCGAAGCCACTATTGCCTCTGCGGTTCCAGGAGGCAGCGAGTCGACGTGCAACAATAACAGTAATGCTGAAAGCTGTGTAGTTGCTTCGGATGTTGGTCGAGAGAAGACGCTGGAGTTCGCAGATGAGTTGACAGAGAAAGGATCCGATGCTTTGAAAGAAGATGATTTCGCTGAAGCTGCTGATTGCTTCAGTCGCGCCCTTGAAATCAGGTTAAACTTGAGATTCAGTTCATTTCCATCTCCTTTTGTTTCATAAATATTTCCCTGTGAATTTAGATTGAGAAACTTAAACCCATTATTGTGAGTAGAGCTAGGGCTTGATTTTACAAAAATATTTGAATGTTTTTCAAGGTTTAAGAATAAAGTATTGAACTTTATAAATGGACGTGTGATATTTTCTTTTAAAATGCAAAGTAATCATGTTTGATTAACATCTTTTGAGGAAGTAAAATGCAATTGGAATTTGGAAAAGACAGCAACCTTAGGGAGGTTTCTAGGATTTCAATTAGTATTTTTCTTCTTTTGTTCTCAAAATATGTTTACTTCATACTAGGGTTGCGCATCATGGTGAACTTGCGATCGAATGTCTCAAGGCGTACTATCTCTATGGGCGAGCGCTGCTTTACAAGGCTCAAGAGGAAGCTGATCCTTTGGTTTCTGTACCAAAGAAGGAGGGTGAGGCTCAGCAAGACTTGAAGAAAGAAGGGCCGGTTAAAAGTTCTTTAACTCGGGAAACTTCATTTGCTTCTGTATCAAGCAATTCCAAACAAGATGGCGGTATGTTTTCCTAAAGGGATTTTTGTATTCTAGTTGAATCGAGCATAGACACTTGAGTGTAGTTGAATCTTTTTCAATGTCTTGATATATTTGCTTTTGCTCACATATGGTACAAAAGTGTCAGCTATACTCGTTCAAATTTTCATTCAGAGTGTTGTCAGTTATAAATAGTTATGATAGATATTTGTTGCATATGTTGGCCTTAAGCTAAAATGTCAACTGTTCTTTATTTTGTTGTGTTCCAGGTGGAAAAGTTGAGGAGGAGGAAGATGATGATAGCGATGGTGATGATGCGGCTGAAGAAGATGAGGACGCAGATGAATCTGACCTGGATTTGGCATGGAAAATGCTAGATGTTGCCAGGGCAATTGCTGAAAAACAACAGTTGGGTGACACCATGGAGAAAGTGGATATTCTATCGACCTTGGCTGAAGTTGCCTTGGAAAGAGGTCAGTACTTAACTATTCATTATAGTTAGTTGCCAATGCTTGTTTTGGCTATTTGGGGGAAGGGGGGAATCCTCTCTACCAATTTGACAGTAGCTTTTTCTTAAAGCATCTTGTTTCGCCCAAAACATAAATTTGTTTCTGATCTGCTTCTTTAGAGGACATCGAATCTTCACTTGGTGACTACCAGAAAGCTCTATCCATTTTGCAACGGCTGGTTGAACCAGATCACCGTCAAATAGCTGAACTGTATCCTTGATAGTGTCGAAACTTGAAGTATCTATGTTATTGAGATTATTATTCTTTATGTAGTACCCAATCCCAGGTTCAAATGAGTACTGTGGTATGAATGTATGATGGTCGTTGAATGCATGCTATTCAGAAAAAGAAATGTGGATCCCTCTATTCCATCCTTCAATTTTATTCAAACTCTACATATGCTACTTAACCCTTTAATTTAGAAATTTCCGAATATGTTTGTGTTTGGAAATTGGCTCAAAGCCCCAAGAAGCAGTTCCATACTGTCAGAAAGCCATCTCAGTTTGCAAGACTCGGCTGGAGCGGCTCAGAAATGAAGTAAACGAATCCTCGGGATCAGCATCATCTGCAGCTGCTTCTGAATTGGATGATGGTATACAACAGTCCTCGAATGGCTCTCAGAACGTTAAATCTGTGAAAGATAAAGAAGCAGAGATTGAAACACTTGCTGGACTTGCCGAAGACCTGGAAAAGAAGGCAAGTACACTTTTGATCATCTCTTTGAACTAAAACCTCGGTGTATGTCTTTATTTATTCAGTCCATTTCTGCATTTGCAGCTTGAAGATCTACAACAACTGGCCTCCAGCCCAAAGTCGATGATCGCAGAAATTCTGGGAATGGCATTTGCCGGGGAAAGGGACAGTGAGAAGAGTGCATCTCCTGCTGTGCCGAGCTCTTCACAGATGGCTACTGCTAACAGTGATGGTCATTTCGATTCCCCAACCATTTCAACTGCTAATACAAACGCCCCCCCTTCTGTCACACATCTCGGCGTTGTAGGACGAGGAGTGAAGCGTGTTTTGACAAGTACAGGAGCGGAATCAAACTCGTTAAAGAAACCTGCAATCGACCCATCATCTGACAAAGGAAATGGCAGCAGCGCATCTTAATGTTTGTGATCCTAAATTTCATCCATGCATGCTATTTGAGCCGCAGCGCGCAATTGCTTGATGTTAACAGATTCTTCCCTAGCTGCTAAACTCAATTCTGCTTATAACTGCTATGCGTAATAGTAAGGCTTAGTTTGAGTTTGCTTTTAAAAAGTGCGGTGAAAAAAGTAATTTTCAAACTAGCTGTTGAAAAGTAGTTTTGAAAAGCTGGTTAATGTTTGTCATTGATAAAATATTTATTTTATACATGTTATTGAAAAGTAAAAGTAAATTTGAGTGATGTTCAAATAGTTAATGTTATGATATACGAAATAAGTTGATTTTAATTATAATAAAAAATTTATTTTTTTATAAAATTTAATTTGAAAATATAAATTATATTTTAGATTATATACAATCATGTCACTTACAAATTAATAATAATTATAAAATAAATTACAAATAAAATAATTTTATTCGTAATATAAATATTATAAAATATGTATTATTTTACAATTAGGTATGTATAATGTATAACAAATTATAATTAAATAATAAAGGTAAACAAATAATTTTATTTTCAAACTAACTTTTTCACCTAAAAAGTTATAAAATCTAATTTTTGGTTTATGTGAAAAATTTAGTTTTAAAAGCAACCAAAAATATCAAAAAAAAAAAAGTAAAAGTACTTAAAAAAACTCGTTTGGGTTGCCAAACACAACTACAAATTGTGCCTAAGCTAAAGTTTATGTTCCAGTTTCCTGTAGTCACGCGATTGACATGTATTTGAACTCTTAAGAACACATTTTTTTTTGGATAAGCTTGAATTTCTTTTATGAAGAAACCCGAATTTCGAGGTTTAGAAAACTGAAAATTGAAGTACTATGAAAATAATTTATCGAATTGAATCGAACTATATACATTTTTTTTATCAAGGAACTATATACATCCTTAAAGTTAAAGTCTATGGGCTTTAACAATATTCCTCCATTATCCAATCAACAAAGGCCACGTGCAAGCTTGTCCCTTTCCTCTAACACAGTCAAAGACTCAAAATGTAGAATACAGTTATGGATCCGGAACTTCGGATCCTCTTTTCACATTCCCTTTTTTAACACTTCAAACTAATCAGAAACGTAAATTTGCAAACTTTTTTGAAGCAATCAGATAAGGTTCCAGAGAAAGCTAATTAACAAACAAACACAAGGGGTAGTAAACAGCCTGTCTCTCATTCTGGTCTTAAATGTTCTTGTCTGTCCCCTTGTTATTACAATATCCTCATTTTTAAAGAATTCTCATTTGTTTAAGTTAGATCTGTGTGAAAGAAACGGGAAAAAAGGGTGAGAAATGGGGAGAATGCAGCAGTATTTGGCTATGAAAACCGATCCCGTTGCTCAAGAATTGATCAGTTCTGATATCAATGAACTCAAGCTGGCTGCTATGAAATTGATGGATGATGCTGCTAAACTTGGAGGTCTGGGTTTTGGAACTTCTTTTCTCAAATGGGTCGCCTCGTTTTCTGCTATGTAAGTTCTCTTCTTTGTTGGGTTGTAAAATTTCTCAAGATTTTATGGTGGTTTGGATTATTTGGGTATGCATTAGATGTGTTTGTTTGTATGTTCGTGTGGTTATCCTCCATGGGTGGAACGGAGTCCTATGTGAAAAGTCCGATATCTGACAAACAAGAAAGCCTCTTTTTTTCTTGAATATGAAACTTTCTGAATGTTTCATTATTGAGCTTATGTGATCCGGACTTCGATGAGTGTCGGATATAAATATGTGTTTCCGAATCAGGGGATTTATTCGATATCAGTTTGAATGAACAAGCACCAAGGGCGAGTGGCTTCTGCCTATGCTAACATACAAGAAAGCTTTTAAATACTTGTATGAAGATTTAACCAGCAGATGCATTGTTCTAATGCCAATTACAGTGAAAGGTTTACAAATGATTTGACAACTTTGTTTGCAATGCAAATAATGGGAGATGTAGTTTGGTGAAATTCACTTAATGAACCACAGCTTGTGTTTTTAGGAATATGACTCTCCTAATTTATCTGCTACTTGTTGAATATTATGAGTTCATTCTACCTTAATTTCTTAATTAGTCTAAGAGCTTCGGCACTTTGGCCTCAGTCTCGGTTGTGAGTGTCGATACGAATGTGTATTTGACACAAGTATGTTAAATCTTATTTTCTATGTTTTTCAATGTATTTTGATGATCTTTGAAACGAAAATGAGGTTATTGAAAAAATGATGATGGACTTCAATGCTTGTGAAATTTTCTAAAAGATTAAAAAGCTTCTTATATGAGTTCTTTGAAATGACTATGCTTCATTTCTAGCCTAATTCTCCATTTTTTCCGTGAGAATTGAACTTCATGAGGTTCATAAAACCTCATATATATATGTGTGTGTGTGTAAATATAACAAGGATGGTTAATTTGCAGAAAATACTTATTTTGTATGATCTGTGCAGTTATTTGTTAATCCTGGACCGAACAAACTGGAGAACAAACATGTTGACTTCACTTCTGATACCTTACATCTTTTTTAGTCTTCCTTCAGGATTGTTCCACTTTCTCAGGTGACAATCTTTACCATTTTTTTCCTCCAACTTATCCTTTTTTCTTTATATTGTGTTTTGCTTAAATATTGTTCCTTGAATAACTATTTAAATGCATTCAGGGGAGATGTTGGAAAATGGATCGCATTCATCGCTGTCGTTCTGAGACTGTTCTTCCCCAGACACTTTCCAGGTTTATGTTCAATCTAAATTACCTTTTGAACATAGTTAAAAACAATGAAGAGTTTGAATAACATAACAAGATACTACAAGTCATACTTCACTGCTGGTATTTGTAGACTACATGTTTCTCAATTTGAACGCAAACTAAAACCCGAATTCCTTTTTCTGATACTGTAAAAATTGGGGGAGTTGCAGATTGGCTGGAGATGCCGGGATCATTGATACTTTTACTGGTGGTGGCTCCAAATTTATTTGCGGTCACCTTGAAGGGCAACTGGGTTGGTGTTTTCATATGTCTCCTAATCGGATGTTACCTGCTACAAGAACACATTCGAGCATCGGGTGGATTCCGGAATTCCTTCACTCAGAGTCACGGAATATCAAACACCATCGGCATTATCCTTCTGTTAGTCTACCCCATCTGGTCGCTTGTGCTCCACTTCGTCTAGCCGGTAGCCAATACCGACTGCAAAAACATGAATAAAAACTTCTGCTGTTTTTAATGTATTTCATATGTTAAAGCCTTAGTCAAGAGCCTGGATTGGGATTCATATGTGATATTAGTATATAGTGAGTGAATGAACAAACCAACCAATAAATAGCAATAATTTCATTTGTTTTGTATATTTTCCCATGGCCGAGTTCATTGTTTAGGAAACCAGGAATTCAGTTAGAGGACTGATATAAAACTATAAAATTTTGAAGGACTCAAAGTTTAAAAAAATATATTTTATATGGGATTGCAACTGCGTGCCGTCCTGGTCTGGATTATTACATTAAACTAATCTGATCCTAATAAAAAGATTCTTACAGAAATTGAAGTATAATCCAGAAAAATGGTGACATTAATCAGTTTTGTCATCTTTTGAATTTCTTCTTCTTTAAGGAGAGGACATGAAAATGAAGTAATCATTTAAGATCAAAGCTAAAGACAAAAGGTTCTTTGGATTTTTATTTTAAAAAACTTCAATTACTTTCTAATAACAACGATTTCTACCTTTTCCATCAACTTTAAGCGAGACATTGTGACGTATTCGTGTTCGACATTCGTATCTAATACGCATTCGGACATGGCCTAATACTGTAATAAATAAGCTAAGCTTATAGCTAGTTAGTTATCTATGGCAATTTCTTTCCTTTCTCAACAATGGCAATCCTTGCAAGTTCTGTTTTTCATACTCAACTATGTTTTTGCTTCCTATATCAGAGCTCAGCCCTCATCTGGCGATGGGGCCGACTTTTGGTGCTCGGAATCGTCGGCCCCGTGCTCGACGTATGCAGCGTATTTCGCTCAAGGACCGGACTTTTTGGACCTTCAGAACATCGCCAATCTGTTCGGAACCAACCCTCAGGAGATTGCAAGAGCTAGCAACTTGGTTTCTGAAGATACTCGGTTGTTCCCGGGCCAACTGTTGCTGGTCCCTATAAACTGTGGTTGCACCATGAACCATTATTTTGCTAATGTTACATATGATATCAAGCTTGGTGACACATATTACATAGTTTCGACCACGGATTTTGAGAGTCTCACCAACATTACTGCAGTGGAGCAGATGAATCCTTCTCTCGAGCCGAAAAATTTACACGCCGGTGACCAAGTTGTGTTTCCTTTGTTCTGCAAGTGCCCTTCGAAAGCTGAATCGGATAACGGAACTCGGTATTTTATTAGCTATGTATGGCAACCAAAAGACAGTATTTGGAGTGTAAGTGCCATGTTCAATGCATCAGCACCAGCTATCATTGATGAAAATAAGTTAAACGGTTACCCTGATATTAGCTCGGCAGTGATTCCTCCACTGGTGATCCCCGTGTCGGACTTGCCGGTTCTTTCGCAAACTCGCCTCTCTCGAGGAAGCAAATCCAAAGGGATCCTCATAGTTGTTTTAAGCATAGTAGGCTGTTTGCTTATTTTAGCAGGGATATTAGTACATGAGAGAAAGAAGATCTTTATGCGCAACAGTTCGTCTCTGGAGACGGTCGGTTTGATTCCGGTGAAGGATCTTACGAAAAGCGAGAGTTTCCGGCCAAAGATCATGCAAGATAAGCTGCTTCCTGGAATTTCAGGCTACTTAGGCAAGCCAATCATGTATGAAGTTGATGTGATCATGAGGGCAACTATGAACCTTAATGAACATAGCAGAATCGGAGGATCGGTGTACAGGGCCACCATTGATGGGAAACTTTTAGCCATAAAGAAAACAAAGGATGATATCACAAAGGAACTGAAGATTTTGCAGAAAGTAAATCATGCAAATCTAGTGAAGTTAATGGGTGTCTCAGCTGACTCAGAGGGGAACTGCTTCTTGGTTTATGAGTATGCTGAAAATGGATCACTCGATAAGTGGTTGCATCCGAAAAGTTCGTGTTCTTCGAGCTGTGCCACGGTTCTCACCTGGAGCCAAAGGTTACATGTAGCACTGGATGTTGCCAATGGCCTGCACTACATGCACGAGCACACTCGACCAAACATCGTCCACCGGGATATCAGAACGAGCAATATACTTCTTGATTCCATGTTTAAGGCCAAGATTGCAAATTTCTCGGTTGTCGAAACCGTTACAAATACTATAATGCCGAAAATGGATGTTTTTGCATTTGGGGTTGTGCTGTTAGAGTTGCTTTCAGGTAAGAAAGCAATGTCAACAAAAGAAAATGGTGAGATTTTCATGTTGTGGAAGAATATAAGGGAAGTTTTGGAGACCGAAGAGAAAAGGGAACAAAGGCTAAGAAAATGGATGGATCCAAACTTGGAGAGCTTTTATCCCATTGATAGTGCTCTAAGCTTGGCAGTATTGGCCTTGGCATGCACTCAAGAGGATCCTCTGGCTAGGCCAAGTATGGCGGAAATCGTCTTTAGCCTTTCCGTTCTTATTCAGTCATCTTTCGAGATATCGGAAGGCTCTTGGGCTTCGGGGACAGAGATAGAACTCGCTCAAATCATCGTTCCAGTCATAGCTCGTTAAGTATTGCAGAAACTCAATATGTTCAGTTTATGTAATACCAATGTATCATTCTGTTTTGTATAATACATTTTTACCTTGGTTTACAGTTTTGAAGATGTATTGGACTATTTCTTATTAATGTGAAATATAGATCGTGCATAAAGACTTGATGATCTGTGTTAGTTGCGTCGTGTTCGTATTATTTTCCGTGGTATGTCGTGTTCTAGTTATCCATGGATAGCTAAGAACTACAAGTGCAGCCAATGAAGATTTGAATTAACAACTCAAACTGGATAGTTATGAAACAGAGGGAGCAAGGGATTGGGTAGAGAAGCCTATGAAACATGCAAACAGTTGATAAATAAAAGCTACATCAATAGCTTGCTGTAGATGTTTGAGACCACGACATGTTGCTCGATGAATCCCATGCCGACGACGTAGTCAGAATTCTCGACAACGACTGTGTAATTTCGTCCATAGCAGGCCGAGCTGTTGGATTTTTCTTCAAGCAACTATTTATCAATTGGACAACCACTATGGCAAGTTCTGAAGGATAATTCTCTAGCATAGAGGGTTCAATCAAGTGCTTCAAACCCTCCTTCCCATTATCAAGTACATTGCTTAAGACGTCTGATAAGTTCGTATATTTGTCGCCGTAGAGCGCTGCAGCTTCTTTCCCGGTTATCACTTCGAGCAAGACAACCCCAAATGCATAAACATCGAGCTTTGTGGAGACCAAACCATTTTCCAAATACTCAGGAGCCATATAACCCTTTGTTCCAACAATGTGCCTTGTCAAGGCAAATTCACCCTCTCGTCCTTCGGTCGACCTTGCGAGAGCAAAGTTGGTGATCTTAGCCCTGAAATCATTATCTAGAAGAACATTACTGGTTTTTAAGTCCTTGTGGACATGAGGAGGATTGGTGAAGCTATGCAGGTAGTTAAGCCCTGTTGCTACATCTAGTGCAATCCGAATTCGATGTTTCCAGCTTAAGAATTTCCTGCTGTCATCTTGGTTAAAGATCCAGTCGCTCAATGCACCGTTGGCGACATACTCGTAAACCAGATACCAGTTCCCGTCGTTGATACAAACTCCGGAAAGGCGGATAAGATTCGAATGGTTGACCTTGTTTAACAGTTGTATCTCCTTCGAGACATCTCCGTCAACCTTCTTGATGGCTGCGAAATCACCGTTGATCACACCACGGTAAACCGATCCTTTAATATGATTGCTGGGGCTGAAGTTATCTGTTGCAAGTTGCAATTCTCCGAATTTGTAGATTTTGAGATTGATTGATTGACCTATACTTGACATACTATCCAAGAAGTCCTGAGATCCCTCCTCCAAGCTTTTCTCCAATGGTTTTTCAAGAGCCTCGAAGCTTTCGGAGCTAATAATCGGATCGGATTTCTTCTTTGTTTTGCGGAAGAACATACAGAAAATCACCAAGCAAAGAACCGAGATGAGGCCAACTCCCCCAAGAACACCTACAAGTATGTAAATCCATGTTCTGCTTGAGCTTCCACTCGAAGGAGAATTCGGTGGTGGTATAGCTGAAGGCGGTAGTGGCGGAGGTGGAGGAGGCAGTGTGACTCTAGACGGTGGATTCCGGAGGGGAATCAAAAGTGTAGTAAAGAAAAAAATGTTGTCACCAGAAAGCTGATTAGCTTCAAGAATCCTCTCAGTATCCGCCCCGAACAATTGACTAATACCATCAAGAGTATCACCTTCAGCAATTAGATAACTCAACAAATAGTTGAATCCAGCACCTGTTTGATTCCTTGTGGGACAAGCACATCGAAGAGGAACCGTAATTCGCATTCCCGGCGTCAAACTTTGAGACGGAATCCCCGGCTGCTGGTTTTGTATAGCTTGACAAGTTGAAAGAGCTTGAAAGGTGTTGTTTGCAATCAGAAAATACCCGTCTCCGCTCTGAACTGTGTAACTTGTGTTCCTTTGATAATGGTCTCCGGAACACGAACAGTTGACCGGTACTATAACCAACTCGTTCGATCCGAACGTTGCTGTCTCGGAAACCTGGTTTATTTCTGCGATTTGCGACGGATCGGAAGACAAGAGATTGGAGATTGATGTAACGTTGTTAAACAAAGGTTGGGGTCTGAAAACAAGGTAACTTTGGCAGCTCCTGTTTAGGCCATTGCAGGTGTATCCAAGAACAGAACCCGAAGTGTCTGGATTTCCACAATCCGTTGTCCTTCGTCCGACATAAGGCTGCTGAGCTTGAACCAAGAAACTGCAACAAAATAAACAGACGGTCAACAGCGAAACGAGAGACGAAGAATCCATAGGCGAACACAGATGAAGGAGATGAAACAAAAGAATATGTCTAATCTAACAACCCTGCATGTTGAATTTATAAAAGGGGATAAAACAGGGTGGAAGACAAAGGAAAATTGGTGGGCGAATGAAACATCCTGGAAATAACAGGGTGTGTTTGTTTTAAGGTTTAGGCCATGTCCAAAGCTTGAACCTTGAAAGCAGTCTTCAGACACGTAACATCCCAAGTTATAAAAAATTGATTTTGGAACCACGAAATTGACTTTTCTTTTGATGAATAATATGTAATAATACCAAATAATTGCAGCTAAAAACAAAATTGATTGAATTCAAAAAACCCAAGGGTTGACCAAATCTCAATCTTTCTTCCCCTTTTGTGGCAAAAATTTCCAGCTGGTTGTTTGCTTGGTCAAATGAGATTGTCAAAGCCGCCGGAGAAGCTCAACTCCTTTTCTGGTGGGGATGATTGAGAAAAGTTCAACTCTACTTTTGCATCCAGAATTCAGCCAAACATATTCGGATATTCGACGGATAATAATATTCGGACTTAATGCAATAATAAACTAATTCGAAAAAAGGGGTTCATTCTCATTGAGAAGCTATAAGAAAGAGTAAAAACAGATAACAATGTTTCTTTGTCCTTGTGATGCTTTTCAATTCTTTCTAAGTGGCAAGATACAATATTGTAAAGTAAAATAAGCAAGCTATACTAAACCAATAACTAAAACAATAAAAACTACATTGAAAATTCTCTAATCCTCCTGCTCCGCGAATTTCGGTTAGGGTAATTAAAATGGCGATTAGGAGACACAGGATGCCAGGTACAATGTCATCTCGTAACCTATGGGGCAGCCAGTCGGGTGTGATGACGAACAGGACAAAACGCGGAACTGTTACATATAACAAAACAAACAGATAATCATTATCGGAAAAGAGACGTAAAACATTTATAGTTACAACCAGTTGATTTGTTTGAAATCTTGTTTACGAACCTTGAAAGGTTTCAGGAAAAAATAGATTCGAAGTGACAGCAAGAAATGCAACCCAGCAACCAAATTGCCCTCTGCATCATTATGTGAGAAATTGTGGTGAAATGTTGGGGCTATAAAACATTAAAACCGATATTAATCAACCAAGACAAGATCAATGTTGAAATCTGCCAAGTACCTTACGAGTTTAAAGAGTACGGTTGGGAAACTAGCGAAGAGAAATATGACTAGTAGGTTTGTCAGCATGTATGATCTCCGTCCTGTTCGGTTCATGAGTAATAAAAATCTGCAGTACAAAAACGATGCTTGAATAAGGAAACAGATTAAAACACAAGGCTGAGTTTTTGTTCATACACAATCCTGGAAATGGCACTCTGATAGAACTGAAAGCCTTCTTATGCAAAACAAAAATCACGGACAAAGAATATTTTTGATGATGTCAATCAAATATGTTTTTTCCAATGTATATTGCACTCATGATTTCCGGTCCCTAATCGAGACCTTTTCCTCAAGTTTTGACAAAAATAAGAGGGAAAATACAGATTTTATCACATACTACTTTCTTATCCAAGCATGTTCAAGGCATGCATGACAATAATTAAATGATGAAAGCAACAGATCTAACAACTATTTTCTGGGAGTATTTAGAAGTTGTTTAGTTCTTCTGCAGTAAATACAGTCTATTTTCATGTTTGTTTATGCTATAGTTCTCCAGCTATAGTTCAATTATGCATTTCTCAAGTTCTCTCGAGTCGAAATGGATTTAATGCATGCTCCTATCTAATGGAGTTTGGCCAACCTCTTTCTACTAAACCATTTCTCTTAGTTGCTCCCTACTCTTTATTTTTCTTGAAATAGTAAAGTCCGAGAAATCGACACTCGCTTGAATTCAAGCAACATAGCCATTTCCTACCATTTCAGCATCCCAAAAGCCTTCAAAACTCAACCTTTATATATTTATCCTTGTTAGAATTTTAAACCTTAAACACATCAAAAGGCAGCTGATTTGCAGAAATCCTATACAAGAAGAGCACCCCAACAGAGATCAACAGATTGCCAATATCACTAAAATTGAAACTTTCTGGAAAAAAAATCCAGCAAACGTAATTGATTCATTCAAAGTCACCATTGACTACGGCAAAAGAAAATAATAATAAAAACACACAGCAGCAGCAGTTTCACTGATTAGCCTACATAACCATTAATTTCCGACTTCAGAAAGCAACCCAAAATGCGTTTTCATCAAAAACCGAAGAAAAATAACTCATTTATATCAATCATAAAACAAATTCAACACCTTTGAACCATTCAAAGGAGAAGCAAGTGCTGGGTTAACTTACAAAGCAAAAATGGTGCCACCCCATTGAAAAGCAGTCCGAGCCTTTGTAGATCCTAAATCTGAATCTGAAAAACTGGAGTTCAATTTCATCTCCATATCTGGCAAACCTAAAGTAATCATTTTCCTTCTTTCTTTTTTTTTTTGCCCCTTTAGTTTATAGAAGAATCTTTGGAGTAAAGGTTTGGCCTTTGGGAATACATTGTTGGATTTTGTCGCCTGATTGGTTGGTTAGTTGATGGGTCCGGATATCCAGAACCCAAAGCGTTTTATTTACACGCAGGAGTTCGTACGACATGCTCCACGTGGCGATATTTCTAGCCCTTTGATCTGGTTCTTGTTCCTGGTACAGTGGAATCAAACTATTTGGATGTAGTCCATTCAGTTCCGTATCTTTGTAGGAAAAAAACAGAAGGACAATGAAAATTCAGTTTAAAGCTTTGTAGGGAAAAAGCTCTAGAGGAAGGAAATTCTACAAACTCTAAAACAAAGGGGAATGACCCATTTCTTTTAATTCCGTTAATATAATGATAAAAAACATTTATATACAAATTCATCGATTTTGTGTTCGATTTTTAAGTACATATTATTCGTCCAAAATGTAATATTTCATGTCATTCTTTGCCATGTAGGTTGTTGGTAATCTTCCATTGGAAACAACTTCATAAACATATCATTCATCCAAGCCCTCGCCAATCAAATCATTATCATACCATACCTGCAGCTTTCCTTTGAAATGAATCTGCAAGTTATCAGTTGCGATAAATATCGGGGCAAAAAGGGTCCTTTATCGGCAGTCACGGCGGTGAAGTAGACGCCAACCAAAGCAGTGTACGTAAACCTGTTTGATCTTGTTAAACAGCATATCAAAGCAAGATACACAGATCTCTCAAGTTTTATACAATTATACCTGTTTTCACACTGTATTTGAAGGCCAGTAAAGCACCGTCCGTCCGGCCTACAACGATTACAATTTACATGTATGACGGCATACATCATTTCAGAATCCAACTGTATATTCTTATCCAACAATTTAGTCAGTAAACCATCAATGGCAAAAAGATTTTGCTTTTTCAAAAGAACCCACACTAGTTCTCTGTCTAAGCTTAAAGGGGCTTCAGAATCATTTCCTTTATACTCAACTACTCTTTCCTCGTCAATACATTCAACAGAGATATGAGGATGAACTTGCCTGAGGAGGGCATCGCTCTCGCCAGCAGCTCTAAGCATCTGAATAGCTATTAGAAATATGGGGTACCGATTACCGAAGGACAACACAATTTTCTTTCATACACAGAAGGATTCGGACAATTGGCCATGTCTCCCCTGCTTTGCAACACTTCTCAATCAAAATATTGCATGCAGCTTTGTCGGGTTTAACTCCAGCTTCTTGCATCTTGTTAAAAATTTCGAGGGCTTCGTCGTACTTACCTGGATACATAACAAACGAATAAACAACTTCCTTGTAAGCAGTTACTCCAGCAAAGACAACTAGATGACATGCCCATGAAAGTGGCGTACCTATGTATATGAACAGATACATAACAAATTAATGAACTCTAGTAATGTAGTAAATCCAAAACAAATGTGCATTTGTGTATCCCATTTAGACATTTCAACAAACAGAATAGCGGCAATACTCAAACGAGTCATTTATCAACTTACCAACCCCAAAAAGAAAAAAACATTGGATTCTGTCTCCTTCTACAGTAAAAAACCGAAATTATGGCCGAAATTAACGGATTGAACGACGCCGATGGACGGCCACCAGACCCGCCTAGTGGGGAGGACCAGGCCATAGCAGATGGGGTGGAGAGTGCGAAGGTAGGGTCACAACTGGAGGATGCTGATCAGGGGAAGGTGATGGTCGTGGATCAAGAGATGAACACCAATCCTGATCGTACTTTTGCGAACATGGAGGAGGATACTAGTCCTCGACCACAGCCCGCAGTACTGGAAGATGGTAAGAACCAGGCTGGGAATCAATCGGCTGTGCAAGGGAATGGAGATTCGGAGGGTGCTGGGAGCGATGGGAGGAAGTTGTCCTTCCGGGATGTCATAGTCGGCAAGAAAACGGATCTAAACACCACCAGTGTCATCGATGAATTGGATATTGTCGTGCTCGACGAAGATGTTTGTGTGAAGGCTGATGGAGCAATTCCGGAAATCTCTTTTTCTGATAGAGTCCATGACGAGATCGATAAGAGACTGGAGAATTCGGTGATTGTGCGTTTGCTAGGGAAGACAATAGGCTATAAAGCTTTGCTTACCAGGATTGAGGCACTATGGAAACCATCGGGGGGGGGGGATGAGACTTATTGACTTGGATAATGAATATTACCTGGTGCGTTTCGCGAAGGCGGAGGATTGCGAGAAAGTGTTGACCGGAGGACCATGGGTAATTTATGGAGCTTATATCACCGTCCAGCCTTGGAGCCGGGAGTTCTCAACGGATAAGGAGTACCCTTCGAAGATCATGGTATGGATACGCATACCGGGACTACCATACAGGTATTACACAAAAAGTTTGTTGAGTCGCATTGCTAGTTCTTTGGGCAATGTAGTTCGTATTGACTACAATACCTCGGAAGGGTGTCGAGGTAAGTTTGCCCGATTGGCATTAATGGTTGATCTTGACAAACCACTGAAGAGTGGAATTATAGTGGATGGCAAACGCCAGGTAGTTGAATACGAAGGACTGCCGGCGATATGCTTTGGCTGTGGAAAGTATGGGCACGTCAAGGAGCTTTGTGGTAGGTTGGCTACGGATACAGCTGCAAAGAAACTCCAAGAACCCAGACCGACTGAAAAGGAGGTCTATGGTCCATGGATGCAGGTCTCTAATAGGAGAAGAAAGGTGCCTGCGTCCAGGAGAGATGATGGTCCCCAACAGAAATCAAGTGCTGGAGCTGGAAATGTACAGGGATCGCGCTTTGCCATTCTGAACAAGGTTGATTCCGACAGTCGAGAGGAAGAAACGAAGGAAGAAGCTGGAAAATCTGTACGTACTAAGCCGGTTTATGTACCGTTAGCTCGTGGAGAACAGGCCGGAAATGGTAATGGGGAATCTAGCAAGCAAGGTGCACGTGGGAATGTGCGGAAGACAAAGGTGGTTGAAACTATAACAATGCCAGTGCAAGAGTTGGTTGGTGCAGCAGACCAAACTGCGGATGGGAAGGAAGTGCGAAGGAAGGAGGTTGCGTATGTGCCAAATGAGAATATCGTGCCTGCCCACTCGACGCTGGACAATCGAAACCATGATGCGGTCCAAGTGTTGGAATCGTCCGACAGACCCGTAATGCGTGAAAGGAATGGTCGAGTGCTACCGGCTTCTATTTTGAATTCAGCGGGAAAAGGAAATGAGAGAAACAAAGTAGTTATCCCGGGCGTTACTCGGGAAAAGCTAAAAAAGAGATTAAATAAACAACAAAACCAGCCGGCATCTCAGGAGTTGGCAACATCACTATCATCGGAATTAGACCATGGCCAAGGTGTGATTGATGGCTCGAAGGTAATGGTATATGTATCGAATGACGAGGGAGATGTCTCGATTGAGGAACATGTTGACATGCAGGAATAAGCGTGGTAGATGTGGTCCTCTAAAGTTAATTATTTTAATGGTTAAGTTCATACTGTGGAATTCTCAAGGTGCATTAGACCCTGTTTTTAATCGCTATTTCAGACTACATGTACGTAGCAAACGCCCAGATATCTTTGCTATATTTGAACCTCGGATTGGAGGTGTCAAGGCGGATAGCTTTATTCGTAGATCGGGTTTTGAGTCATCATATAGGGTTGAGGCAGAGGGCTTTTCGGGTGGAATTTGGATTATGTGGAAGTCGTCCGTTGAGGTTGATGTGGTGGCCGTTACTTCGCAATTTGTTCACGCTTTTTGTACGGTTCCGTCGACAAAGAGAAGCTTCTTTTTCACATTTGTTTACGCAAGTCCGTGTGTCCTGAAGCGTCGTGAATTATGGTGGCAATTGAGATCCATTGATCCGGGGGTTGGTAAAGCTTGGGCAATTGGTGGCGATCTAAATGCCATTGCAAATAGCTCCGAGCGGTGTGGGGGCTCACAACGCCGATCCGGGATATGTTCACAATTTACATCGTTTCTATTTGATAGTGGATTAATCGACATGGGTTTCAATGGACCTAAATTTACATGGAAGCGGGGAGATTTATCTCAAAGACTAGATCGCTATCTTTGTAATGAGGAATGGTTTGAGACATTTGCGAACTCGGAGGTATTACACTTGCAACGATTGGGATCCGACCACCGTCCGGTTTTACTGGATACTTGGGAGGTGGATAATAAAGGTAGTAACCGGCCGTACCGTTTCATAGCTCCGTGGTTGGACCATGCGGATTTTCAAAGAATGTTGGAAGCTTCTTGGATGGAGGCTGAATCCCTCAATACAAACATTAGGAAACTCCAATCGGAAAGCAGTGCATGGAATATCGCTGTTTTTGGGCATATTGGGCAGCGAAAGAAGCAGATTTTGGCTCGATTGAAAGGCATAGAGAAAGCATTAGAGCAGCGTGAATCACCGTTCCTTTTAAATTTGGAAGAAACTTTGAAATCCGAACTTGATATGGTCCTCATACAAGAAGAGAAACTGTGGTACCAAAAGTCTCGAACAAAATGGATAAGTGACGGTGATCGGAATACCTCTTATTTCCATGCATGTGCGATGGTACGGAGGAAGAAAAATGCGGTTCGCCGACTTGAAATCGCGGATGGGACTTGGTGCGACGATGGAAAAATACTTCGGCAACACGCTTCGAATTATTTCAAAGCATTATTTACTGCGGAACCACAGCAGCAAACCAATGCACACAGCCGGAATGATTTTTTCCAGTTCGCAAAGGAAGATTTGCAAGCCATGATGACTCCCATCCTACCGGAGGAGGTTAGGAGTGTCATCTTCGGCATGGCACCGTTGAAAGCACCAGGGCAAGACGGGCTACCAGTGTTATTCTACCAACGAAATTGGAGTGTTGTGGGAGGTACTTTGGTCGACACGGTCATAAACTTTTGGACAAATGGGTGCTTGGAGGAATGTTTGAATAGGACACTTCTTGTGCTAATTCCGAAGGTGGAATCCCCTACACGAATTACGCAATTTCGCCCTATAAGCCTATGTAATGTGGCTTATAAGGTTATTTCTAAAGTTCTCGTTGATCGGATAAAGCCTTTCTTGACTAAATGGATTGCGCCAACTCAGGCAAGTTTCGTTCCGGGAAGACAAATAACGGACAACATCATCCTCGCGCAAGAAGTAATCCATTCAATGAGTAGCAAGAAAGGCCGGACCACCTGGATGGCTTTGAAGGTGGACCTGGAGAAGGCCTATGATAGACTTGAATGGAACTATATTCAGGAAACTCTTGATTTAACCGGTATGCCAAGTACTCTGATTGATCGCATCATGACATGTATCCGCTCGGTATCAATGCAAATACTGTGGAATGGGGAAGCATCGGAGAGTTTTAGGCCTACGCGAGGACTACGCCAAGGAGATCCCCTATCCCCCTACATATTTGTCCTTTGTATGGATCGCCTGTCACAGTCAATATTCCAATGTGTAGAGGAAGGAAGTTGGAAGCCGATACGCTTATCGCGCAATGGCCCGGATATATCGCACCTATTTTTCGCAGATGATCTTATGCTGTTCTTGGAAGCGTCCATTGAGCAAATGTGGGTACTACATAATGTGTTGAATGATTTTTGCCGTGTCTCGGGACATAGAGTAAGCGTTGCTAAAACGCAAATATATTTTTCTAATAACACCATAGCTTCATTACGAGAAAGGATTGGTGCCGGATTGGGGTTTGAGGAGGTAAATGATCTTGGCAAGTATCTAGGTGTGCCGCTACTCCACTCGAGAGTAACAAAGAACACTTATACATACCTATTAGACAAAGTTCGGGGTTATCTCACCGGTTGGGCGGCACGGTCGCTATCACTTGCAGGACGTGTGACACTTGCGAAATCGGTGCTACAAGCTATTCCAACTTATGCTATGCAAACGACTTGGTTGCCGAAAGGCTTTTGCATGGAGCTCGAAAAACTAATAAGGAATTTTGTATGGGGTAACGGAAGTAACAGGCGTGGGGTGCCGCTTGTTAATTGGAATGATTTAAAGATGCCGGTTGAGGAAGGTGGACTTGGTTTCCGTGACATGCACATCCAAAACAAAGCATTGGTTATGAAGATTGGATTTCAGCTGATAACGAATGAAAACAAGCTTTGGGTGAAGGTACTTAAGGGTAAATATGGTTGGGGTGCCGAGATACCACAAACCTTGCGTAGGACTCAGTGCTCTCAACTTTGGCTTGGCTTGTCTCACATATGGAGCGACATCTACAACAACATTGTTTGGAATGTCAATGACGGGGCGTCAACGGATGCTTGGTATGACAATTGGTTGAACCTCGCAATGCCTTTGGCTAGTATTCATACTCATACACCATCTCCGGCACCAATGAAGGTACGTGACCTTGTTGCTAACAATGGGCAATGGAACTGGGAATTCCTTATGCAAGTTATACCGCACAGTGTGCTACCACATGTGGCTGCGGTTTGTCCTCCTTTTGGAGACGCTGGGGGCGATACGGTAGGCTGGAAGGGGGAAGAGACACGGCTGTTCTCAACGAGATCAGCCTATAAGGCATTGGCCCCTATCGCTACTAGTGGAGCAATACAAAATTGGAAGCAGGTTTGGAGATTACCGGTACCACATCGCGTCCGAATGTTCACTTGGTTGGCGCTAAAAGGTAATTTGATGACAAATAAGGAGCGTTTCCGCCGGCATCTGACTACATCCAGCAGATGTAATATTTGTGGTGGTGCAGAGGAGAGCATAATCCATGTACTACGAGACTGTCCCAAAGCACGTATGGTATGGGCACGTGTGGTTCCGGTGGCAGATTTGCGACGATTCATGCAGTTGGAATGGCCTGCTTGGCTGAATAGAAACATTGCAGCGTCTCCCATGGCATCATATCGACCGGATTGGAAAATTTGGTTTGCTGTAATCTGCTGGAGACTTTGGCAGCGACGTTGCAAGATTCTGATGGAACCAATGTATGTGGAGCGTGGCGACTTTCTCCAGGGATGCCACCTGTTTGTTGATGAGATACTGCGGGCAATTAAATCACGACCAGCATCACCATCAAATCAGGCAAAGGAGGATGAGGAATGGAGAAGGCCGGAGGAAGGGCGTATTAAAGTAAATGTAGATGCAGCGGTCAATACTAGTGATGGAACGGCTGCAACAGGAGTGGTAATGCGAGATGCTGAAGGGAAGTGGCTTGCTGGCTGTGCGCGTAGCTTAGGGGTGTGCACGGTGCTGGAAGCCGAGCTGTGGGCGGCACACGATGGATTGCATTTAGCATGGTTGAACGGCTATAGGAGGATAGATTTGGAGACGGATAATGTCGAGGTTTCAAGGATAATGAAAGGGACCTCCATGGCACTTCATGGAACGGCACTATGGCAATTGATTAGTAGGCTCCTGTCTCGACAGTGGGTTGTAAGGATTCGGCATGTCCGGCGACGCGCAAACAAGGTAGCGGATACATTGGCTAGATTGGCCCGTGGAACTCCGATCGGTGCTAGAGTTTTCAAGGACCCGCCTACAGAGGTTGCCATGTTACTCCAGATGGATGTGCATGGTGGTTCGTAATACCCTGTAATTATTTACTCCTTTTCACCAAAAAAAAAACTTACCAACCCCAAAAAGACACTCCATCAACACTGTATAAGTGTGACAAAAAACGAGTCATTTTTCCTCTCATTTCCTCCCACGTTTCCACTGCCCCATCAACATTTCTACTCTTTGAAAGTCAATGCAAAATAGAAGTACAAGTAACATCAATTTTCAAGCCTTTTCTTGCATTTGCTGAAACAAATACTTCATTGACGAGACCCTCCTCCAAAAATGTCGAGCATTGTTGTATAAGTGAACTGGTCGTGCTTAAAGCCTCTAACTTTACCGACCCAGTTGAAAAAAAGCCAAGATTTTTCCATTGGTGGGTGGGTTTTGAGGACTTGGTTGACTGTTAAAGAGTCCCATTTGATGGGAAACTGTTTCAGTTGACGGAGGGAATGGAAGTATTTGATGGGACGATTCCAAAGCCTGAATTTTGCAGCAAATCCATGGAGATAATTTATTCTCATCATGTATTGAGATCAAAGATGAGAGGGTTTTTTTAAATTTAAGTTCGAGTCGAATTCCGTCTATTTAGTTCATGTAATCTAATTCGGTCAAGTTTATTAAATAAATTTTTCGAATTCGGAAGTTCAGTCCTAACTCCTAACTAGGTAAATACAATTAAATTACATGACACCATATTTGCATTGTATTTGAACCTTACTGTAGCTGGATTCTTCAGTTTCCTACCAGTTGGCTTTAGTTGAATTTTCCACTTTTGAAAGACCAAATGTACAAAAAAACCAAAAAATTTGACATTCCACTTTAACAGACAAGGCTCGTGTTCTTGCTTCTCTTTCTCCCAAAGGTGATTTTTTTATCATCGTATGCATACAAGCCAGAAAATACCAGTACCGGGTAAATAAACATTTCGATAACATCTTCAATAAAGTGATAATAACAACATTAGGGCGGCACAAGCTGCCTCGAAAAGATTTCATCGAACTGCACTGACGGGAATCAATCGAGATGCATTTGTTAACTAGATAGTTTCATACAAATAAAAGGGGAAGGATCTGCAGAGGCAGTGTCACAACAGGCAATTTTTCACAAAATACACATAACCTATCCCTTGATAAACTAAAATCTGCAGTTTCATACATGATATGTGGACAGTAAACGAAAAATCCGCAACCGAACATCGATGTATAAGAACACGAGACCAACAAATGAGGAAGAACTAACCATCAAATCCCAATTTAAGGGGAGTTTCATATACCAGAACAGCATAGACAAAAACAAAATTCTATAATTATCATCCTTGTAGGAGTATATTTCTAACATAAAAACTATTCACCCGCTTCTTTCTCTAAGCCTTTGATCAAACACAACATGAAGCATCAAATTCAAGGCCAATTCAACCTTATAATAAACCAACAAGAATAAGAATTATACAACAACAAAAAGCAACAGTTAGTTTTGCCTGTAAGCTATGTAATTAGCCAAAGCAACCAAAGGAGCAGCTTTCTCAGGATCAAATCCTTGAAGCAACTCCAACGAATCACTCCTCAACTTCTCTGCGAACTCCCTCGACTTCTCTATTCCGATCAACTTAGGATAAGTCACTTTATCAGCCACCAAATCTTTGCCTGCAGTCTTCCCTAATTCCTTTGATGACTTTGTCACATCTAGAATATCATCTACAACCTGAAACAAAAGCCCGATATACCTCGCGAATTTCCTCAACCTTTCCACATCCTCATCGCATCCGCCTCCAAGAATCGCCCCCAAAACCACGGCAGCTTCAAGTAAAGCAGCAGTTTTGTGAACATGAATGAATTCTAAATGATCCAACCCCACATCTGTTAGTCCCTCGCTACATATATCCACAACTTGACCAGCCACTAACCCTTCAGCCCCAATAGATTTAGCTAATTCTCCAATTGCTCTCACAATCCTACCATGTGAAACACCAACTGTACAAACAGCTACATGTTCAAAAGCAAAAGCTAAAAGAGCATCACCAGCTAAGACAGCGATATCCTCACCGAATACCTTGTGATTAGTCGGTTTTCCTCTGCGAAGATCATCGTTGTCCATGCAAGGAAGATCATCGTGGATTAGAGACATGGTGTGAATCATTTCAACAGCACAAGCTGCAGGCAAAGCCTTTGATTCTTGGCCACCAACAAGCTCACAAGCAGCTAAACAGAGCACTGGACGGACCCTTTTGCCGCCTGCTAAAAGTGAGTAACGCATTGCTTCATAGATTTTAACCGGGTCACGGATTGGAACAGCCGAGTCAAGGGCCTGGTTAATCGTCGTGGCCTTTTGAATCATGTAAGATTTGAAATCAAAGCTCGGTTTCTGAGGGTGCTGCTCTTCTTCCTTGACAGTGTCTCCTTTGGTAAACACGGCTGAAACCGAAGGAACAGATGTAAAGCCGTGAGCTTTAGAGGTTGAAGATGACAGATTCATAAGGGGGTTGAACGGAAGCGATCTGGGTAAAAGAAAAGATTTGGATCTAGAAGCTTGGTTTAAAATGGAATAAGATTGAACCCAAGAACCCAGATTCACCGAAGCCATTGTTTTTTCACTTTGGGTGATTCAAAGATTGAATCTTTCTAACAATTCCCACTCTCAAAACACAAAAAACCGGTAATGAAATCAAGCAAAAGGGTGTTGGGTCATTGGAAAATAGTATAAAAATGAATTAAAAGAAAGGAAAAGAGAAAGGTGGGAAATGGAGGATACGGGGGGGAAACGGCAAGTGGATGAGCACATTATATGTGAGTGGAAATGGATGAGCATTGAGCATTATGTGGAAATGGGAAAAGAAGGCGACAAAGATAGGAAATTTGGAGATTAGGTTTTAAAGCTTGGCGTAACATTGGCATCCTCTGCAAATTCCAGCCGTATATGATGGGAGGTGTTTATCCCTTGCAAAACCAGAGGTGTCCGAGAATTCTTTTATTTCTTTGCTAAGATTTGGATTCAACTTGAACACGTTCCTTTGTTTTCGCTCTTCATATGGGGCGTAATTGTAAATGTCCATTTTGTTGGGATATTCCAAGTTTAATTAACCCAACGAGGGGTAAGAAAATGATGGTGTTTTCTTTTTTGAATATTCAAATTCAAACATTTTTGTTTGTAAAATCTATAACTTACCAAAGAATTAAAGAATATAAACATATATTATATTCATTCGAGGAGATATGAGTTCATGATAACAACCGCATTTCTCACAAGATTATCGTTTTTTCTCGCGCACTTCAATCATAAGCGCAATATCCTTCACTATCTCTTCTTCGTTGCCAATTGTTTCAGCCCCAATTAATTTAAACAATCCCACTGTCTCCCTTGCCTCATGTAGGATAGCTCGTTTGCGACACAAAAAATTGGAGTCCAAGAGCGAACCGTTCGCGATTACCGGCGATTGCAGAATGTTTTTTTGACCATCCCTTACCCTTCTTTGCCAACTTCTTTTCAACTTCTCTGTAACACCCGGGTTTAGGGGTCGGGTGAAAATAATGTTTTAATATTATTTCAGGTTCGATTTTGCAATTTAAATAATAAAATATTTTTACGGGCCTCGAGATTTCAAAATATTCGAAACTATGTCGGGCCTATCTCTTGGGTCCAAAATCCACGGACTTTGGGGATGATAGCCTTAGCCATTCATTAATGGCATTTGTGTAAATATTTGGACTTCTAAATTAAAAACCCCACTTTTGATTTAAAACACAAAAGATGTCATCTTCCTCCCTCCCCATTTTCTATTCTCACGACAAAGGAGGGGTTTTTCTCCAAGTGACTATCCCACCTCCTTTCTCCCTCATTTTGGCTCGGTTTTGAAAGGTAAACACGTTTTCGACTTGCTCTCACATTCCTCTTTTCAAAAGTACAAGTAGTTTTCATTTTCATCCATGTTTTAGAATTTGGATTTTTGGGAGATTTGAATAAAAGTGGTAGCTTTATGGTGTTTAACTTGAGATTTTGATTTAATGTTGTTAGATATGGTGTTTATGAATCAAATGGTCCAACATATATAATTTTTAGAGTGTTTTAAATGAATTCCCGAAATTTGGTTTTAGGGAGGTTTTAGAGTGTTGAAATGTTGAATTTTAGGGGTGTTTTGTGTGAGAATTTGTGGGTTGGTGGTTAGGCTATGTATAAGGGTTGTTTTGGAAGCTTTTGGGAGTAGTTTAAGTGTGGGAATCATCGGTTTTGGACTGTGCAAAGGGGCTGCTCGGGAATGGCTTTTTAGGGTTGTTCTTGGTTCGAAAAACAAGTGTTTGATGTTTGAATTGTATTCTGGGTTTGCTACGTTGTGTTGTGGACTGATTTGAGGTTAATTTACTTGTGTTGGGATGATTAGAAGCAAGGATTAGCGTTGGTAAAGTTTCGGGATCGATTTCGGAAGTCATGGAGGCTTGAGTCGGTTTTGCTTGATTCGCTTAAGGAAGTGAGGTGAGTGGTTAATGTTTTAATTTGATTTTCAAAGGTTAGTTTAAGCATGTAGATGTGGAAATGTTTTCAAGTATCGTTTCGGTTCAAAGTTGATTTTGGAAGAGTTTAGTTTGGACATGAAAGGTCAATTTTTAAATTCAAGAGTAAGTTGATGTGAATTGCCTCTTTAATTTCCCCCTTTTTCCAATTGTTTTCACTACTTGTGGTGATGTTTTGTTAAGCATGAAATTTAAATACTTTGAGTAGAAGCATGTTGCTTATTACTATATCTTTAATGATGTATGATGGTAATAATGGTGACGTTGTTATACCTTATAAGATGTGTGTAAGTTGGTGCAGGTTGTGCACGAAAATGGTGAGTAAGACCATTTATGATTGGTAAGATCGTAAGTAGTAAGCGATGCCTAATTGTGAATATTGTTACAATTTGTTTTGGTTGTGCATGATGTAGTGAGTACATGTCGCATGATAGTGAGTGTATGTTGTGTTGCATGGTTGGTGTCGAACCTCACGTGATGGTTGTCGTTGCTCCGGTGAGTGATAAGGTTTTTTTTTCTGAAAACCGCTAAATGGGGCCTTATCACTATTTTCTTCTTAAAAAAGTGGGGTTTATTTAAAGAAAAGGGAGAAATTCATGTTTTGGAAAACTGTAAAAATTGGAGTCGCCACCGGCCACTGAGGTAGGCCAGACACCACAAAACCAGAGATTCGTTTTAAAATGGGTTCGAGAGTTGGTTACGTGTGGGGTAGGATTAGCACCCCCATCACGCCCGGAAATCGGTACCAAATTGCTTGTTGCCTTTTTAATCGATAGAAATTATTTAAAAATCCAAAGTGAATTTAATAAGAATGTTCTTAAATAAAAATATGACTTAAATAGCACGGGCTTTATTAAATAGTGGCATTTAGAATTAATTAGACATCTAATTAGAAAGGATGACGGTACACCGGACCATAGACTAAACCGACATCATATAAGGCTGACTGCCGTGTTAGTTTAGGGTTCGGATCCCGTACGTCACCTTTATGCATGATGCACGCAAATAAAGGATGATGCATGGTATTTTCATTTTTATGCTTCCACTTACCTAGAGACGGTGAAAATTAACCCAAATATTTGATCAACATCCATTAAGCTAGGACTGTCATATCACAAATACCGGAATTAATTAATACATCTCTTTGGGTATACTTTAAGTTGATTAATTAAAACACCGAATCATTAACAGTTTCATGGATGACAAATACGAGTATGTCACAAAACCATACAACATCACAATAAATAATTCAAATGGAAATAAAGCAAGTTAACATAGAACCACAAAATGGTAATTAAATAAAGATCCGGAAAAGGACCGGATCGAATACGAGGCGTGTAAATTAAATGCGATAAATTAAATAACGGGAATTAAAATGCTAGAAATTAAAATGTTAGTAGTTACGGATCATACCCCGGTGCGGGTCACCGTAAGGCCGATTTGAACACAGATTAATGACAATAAATAAATATTATATATATATATATATATATCATAGGATAAGATTAAAATATAATATAATATATATGCAAAATAACATATATCCGATGCAAACTGCCAAGGATCCAAAATGTAATAAACCCATTTATAGAAACTGATTAAAGCTCAAGATAGGGACTCAATTAAAAAACACAAAAAGACATGGGGACTAAAAGAGTAATAAAACCATTCTGAAATCGATTAAAATGAAAGTAGGGACGGAATTGAAAACGCTCGAAAACGCAGAGGGACCACGGAAGGAATTTAGGATTGCGGAAACCCTCTCCGCGTAATTAATGGAACACGGGAGGGTCAAAACGTGATTAACCCATTTAAAAAAATGACAACTCTATATAACCCTCCTTAAAACCGTTTCAACCCTTTTTTTTCATTTTTTTCAACCCTAAATCTAAAGCCCTCCCCTCTTTCTCTGCTCTCTCTCTCTCCGGCGCCGCAAGGGTTCCGGCCGCCGTTGCCGGCGCCGGAACCCTAAAAACCTTTTTTTTAACCAAAACAAAGACCAAAAGTTTCTCCCTTTTTAGATCTAAAAACCAAAATCGAATTTTTTTTGTAAAATCAAGAAATCAAAACCCCGAAATCTTTTTTAAAAAAGAAAAACCCTCTTCAACGTTTTTTTTACATCGGCTCACCGCATGAAGTCCCGAAAGGGGCCGGATAGTTCGTCACCGACAAAAGAGGCAAAACTGCGAATGAGGAGATCCGACGGTAAACCCTAACCCTAAACTACTATATTTGTTTTTTTTTTGTATATTATTTTTTTTGATGCGAAACTGAAAATGAAAGTATATACCTTCTAAAATTTTTTTGTATTACTCTTGAAACTCCGTTACAATTCTCTCTCCAAAATTTTCAGATCTGAAAATCCCCCCCCCCCTCTTACATCGTTTGCTTCGGGTCTTTATAGCCCCGGAATTTCTTCTTTTTACATAAAAAAATGGATAGTGGGGTTTGGTTGAAATTGATTTCTTTGTCTGCCACTTGTTCTCTCTTTTTTTTTGGTTGCATGTGAATGCTGGTTCTCTCTTTTTTTTCTTTTATGTAATGGACTTTAATTAATAAACATTGGGCTTCTTTTTTTTTAATTAATATGGGCTTTTATTTATATTAGTATTTTTTTTTTGTTTTCAAAGTTAATAATAATAATAATTAATAATTAATATAATAACAACACACGGCAATATTAAATAATATTAATAACATAACACTAATAACACTAATATTATATAGTATATAATAATACGGTAATCATAGTACTAATAATAGATTATAATAATGGATAGTAATAATAATAACATATAATAGTATAATACTATCAATAGCTATAAAAAACGGTAATAAATATAATGGTAATAATAAAAATATAATAGAGAGTAATAATTATATAGTATTTTTTTACATAATAGATATAATACTAATAGTAATATTTTTTGCTTTTTCTTTCTTGGATTTTAATGACACATGCTCATAATTAATAACTTAGACAATAGCCCATATAAGCCCACTATTATAAGATAAAATAAAAAAATGTTAGCCCGGACAAAATTAGTGATTACAGTTGCCCCTCTTTGCTTATACTTGTGGAACAAGAATAAAGCAAAGATCATAAGCACTAATTTTGTCCAACTTCCCTGTTTAGGGTGATTTGCTCCTCCGAAGCGGCAGAAACAAAGTGGGTAGCGTCGGCGTGTCCTCCCTGAATGGCAAAGGATAGAGTCGATTCATTCTTCCTAAGCGGTACAGAATGAACTTCAAATAGTGTGCTTTCCCGGAACGGCGAAAGCGAACTGGATAGGCCTTCAAGCTCTTCTGTCCAGGGATCCTTGAACTCTTTTGCTCCCAGATCGGGATGTGGCGAGTATGAAATTCTTCCCCTGAAACTACATTTGGTCTTCCGAAGCGGCAGGAATAAAGTCGGTAGCATTGGTATGTCCTCCCTGAGCGGCAAAGAACATAGTTGATTCATTCTCCCTAAGCGGAAAAGAATAATCTTCCAATAGCGTACTTTCCTAGAGCGGCGAAAGCAAACTGGATAATGTTGGCATGTCCTCCCTGAGCGGCAAAGGACACAGCTGATTCATTCTCCCTGAGCGGCAAAGAATAAACCTTCAATAGCTTTAGACAACGCTGACATGTCCTCCCTGAGCGGCAAAGGACGTAGCTGATTCATTCTCCCTGAGCGGCAAAGAACGAACCTTCAATAGCTTAGACAACGCTGGCATGTCCTCCTTGAGCGGCAAAGGACGTAGCTGATTCATTCCCCCTGAGCGGCAAAGAATAAACCTCCAATAATAGCTGGACAACACTGGCATGTCCTCCCTGAGCGGCCAAGGATGTAGCCGATTCATTCTCCCTGAGCGGCAAAGAATAAACCTCCAATAGCAACTGGGCAACGTTGGTATGTCCTCCCTGAGCGGCAAAGGACGTGGCTGATTCATTCTCCCTGAGCGGCAAAGAACGAACCTTCAATAGCTTTAGACAACGCTGACATGTCCTCCCTGAGCGAAAAAGGACGTAGCTGATTCATTCCCCCTGAGCGGCAAAGAATAAACCTCCAATAACAATTGGACAACACTGGCATGTCCTCCCTGAGCGGCAAAGGACGTGGCTGATTCATTCTCCCTGAGCGGCAAAGAATAAACCTCCAATAGCAACTGGGCAACGTTGGTATGTCCTCCCTGAGCGGCAAAAGACGTGGCTGATTCATTCTCCCTGAGCGGCAAAGAACGAACCTTCAATAGCTTTAGACAACGCTGACATGTCCTCCCTGAGTGGCAAAGGACGTAGCTGATTCATTCTCCCTGAGCGGCAAAGAATAAACCTTCAATAGCTTAGACAACGTTGGTATGTCCTCCCTGAGCGGCAAAGGACGTGGCTGATTCATTCTCCCTGAGCGGCAAAGAATAAACCTTCAATAGCTTAAACAATGCTGGCATGTCCTCCCTGAACGGCAAAGGACGTAGCTGATTCATTCTCCCTGAGCGGCAAAGAATAAACCTTCAATAGCTTAGGCAACGCTGGCATGTCCTCCCTGAGCGGCAAAGGACGTAGCTGATTCATTCTCCCTGAGCGGCAAAGAATAAACCTTTAATAGCTTAGACAATGTTGGTATGAAATAAACTGAGCATGCCTTCTGGCTCTTCTGCTCGGAAATCCTTGAGCTCTTTGCTCTTAGATTCTGATGCGACAATTCTGGAATTTCTCGCATGAAGCACATTTGTTTCTTTTTTACGGCGAAATGCCTCGGTGTACGGGTGTCACAACTTCGGTTGCTGCTCTCTTGTTGCTTTTCTGTTTTATCTTCCAATCTGACGTTTGTCTCACACTCGGATCTAAACACTGGCTCCTCTGTGCAGCCCTGTCATGGATTACCGTTCCTGATTTCTTCTTTCCCCAAAGTGCCTTTTCAGGTTTTCACTTGGGTTCTCTTTTTTCCTTCTTCTTCTTATTCTTCTTCTTCTCCTTCTTCTGTTTCTTCTTCTTCTATTGTTTCTTTCTTTTTCTTCTTCTTCTTCGTTTTTTTCTTCTTCTTCTTCTTCTTCTGTTTTCTTCTTTTTTCCTTCTTCTTCTTCTTGTTCTTCTTCTTCTTTTTCTTTCTTGTTCTTGTTCTTCTTCTTCGTTCTTTCTCATCTTCTCTTTTTCCTCTTTTCTTTTTTTCTTCACTTTCTTCTTTCATTCTTTCTTGTTCTTCATCTTTTTTTCTTCTTTTCTCTCTCATTTCTTCTTTTTCTCTTTCTCTCTTCATCTTTTCTCTTTTTCTTTTATTTCTCTTTTCTCTCTTTCTTTTTCTCATTCTTTTCTTCTCTTTTTCTTTTTCCTTCTCTATCCTTTTCTTTCTTTCTCTTTCTCTTTCTCTATTTCTTTTTCTTTTTCTTTTTCTTTTTCTTTATTCTTTTTTCTTTCTCTCTTTTTCTTTTCTTTTTCTTGTTTTTTCTTTTTTCTCTCTTCTTCCCTTCTTTCTTTCTTTTTTTCTTTTTTCTTCTCTTTTTTTATTTTCTCTTGTTTACTTTCTTTTTTCTTTATTATTTAAAAACCAAGAAACCCGAGTTTTTTTTAAAGAAAAATTCCAAGGGGGATAAAATTGAGAAATTTAAATTTTGAGGAAAACGTCATTTTGGAAAGGACCAAGAGGAATTTGAATTTTTGAGAAAAATATCCTTTAGGAAGGAATGAAATTAAAAAAATGAGTTTTGAGAAAAACATCCTTTAGTAAGGATAGGATTGAGAAATCTAGGGTTTAAGGAAAACATCCTTTAGAAAGGATACGATTGAGAAATCGAGAGTTTTGAGAAAAACACCCTTTAGAAAGGATACGGTTGAGAAATCCTATTTTAAGAAAAACATCCTTTAGAAAGGATAGGATTGAGAAATCTGGGGTTTAAGGAAAACATCCTTTAGAAAGGATACGATTGAGAAATCGAGAGTTTTGAGAAAAACACCCTTTAGAAAGGATACGGTTGAGAAATCTTGTTTTAAGAAAAACATCCTTTAGAAAGGATAGGATTGAGAAATCCGAGTTTTAAGAAAAAAACATCCTTTAGGAAGGATAGAATTGAGAAATCCGAGTTTTAAGAAAAAACATCCTTTAGAAAGGGTAAAATCGAGAAATTTAAATTCTGAGAAAAACATCCTATAGAAAGGATAAAAAAATCAGGGATTCAGAACCTTGATACCAGTCAAAGGATTCTCGAGATCCATTTCTCTTCTCGTAGAGCCGTAGATCCACCCCTTTATTAATCTTCAAATACCTGTTCAAAAATAAACAAGTACTATGATGGTATGAGTTAGCATGCTCCTAACATATGGATGTCTAACTATCAATGATGCATGATCATATTTCATGATGCAATGATGTGTATGGTCATGAGAATGCAAAGATGCATGAATTTTGTCTTTATTCTCTAAGGCTGGTGGTCACCATCTTGAGACTACAACCACTCCTTAGACACGTGTCCTGACGAAATTTGCCCTCAACTTGTGTTGCTTATTTCCTGAGTCCAATGGCATGAATCGCAATCAGAATCATTAGCCTAATACCTTCATCTCTCATTGATTTGAAATCCTGTGTGTAAAGCCCTAGTTGTCCCACGGACAAAGATGCCCCTTCATGACAGCTTAACTTCAATGGTTCTTTCACCATCACACATCATGTAGTGCCTCTCAATTTTGGGTCTCACTACCGATGATGCATTTATCCCTGAAGTAATACAAGGAAATTTCTTTGTTTAAAAATATGTCAATTCGCTGGTCGTCATTCTAATGAAGAGTGGATTTTCAAAATAACATACAGAACCTTGGAGCCAAAAGTCTAATTAAAAGAAAAATAGAATAGGATGCCCCGGATATCAAATGCAAGAGCGTCTTAGATTCAGCTTTCCGATGATCTCTTCAAGCACATCTTGCGTCTTCGAGTGTTGTGGCGATATTTGAAGTTATGAAACTCCTCCCTAATCGCTCGGTTCATCCTCATGATTAAGGTACTTGCTAGATCAGCTCGATAACCATTCCTTCTAGTTCTCATTATGTTTATGATTACCATTGATTTCGTGTCGGTGTCCTCAAGGATTCCTTTTCGGGACTTATTCAATTTGTTCATTCTTTTTCTTAGGGGAATTCAACTTGTCACAATCCTTTGGCTCGAGAATAAAGATGGAGCATACAACGATACCCCGAGTTACTCGGCATGGTCACGATTTTGAAAATATTACCATCACTCATGAAGCGAAGAGATTCAAGCTTCAGCGGAGTGCTTCTAAAATTCCACACTCGTATCCGAAAATTCCTATTACCAGGTTTCGGAAATTGTAGTGCTTTTGTTAATGCCTATTACCAGGCTCTAAAATTAAAACCATTTATTTTATTTTGAAACAATATATTTTTCTCTTCTTTTTTTGGAGCATTTAAGCAACTTTATTTGGGTTCTCTTAGGAGATTTCCTTATCATTGAACAACATCGAAGGAATAGTAATCTTGCTTCTCTCGCTTTTCCGACCAGAGCGGACAGAGCGGGAAATCTTGCTTCATCGTTATCACAACATTCAGTCGATCTCTTTCATCAGAATCGATGCCACATCGAGCATGTGATATCCGAGGACCTATGAAGGTAAAGAGGGATATACATATATATGATTTCAAGGTCATTGTATGTTAAGGAAAATGCATTTTCATTAGAATTGAAAATCTGCAAATATAACAAGTGCCCTCACAAAAAGATCATTGCTATCTTCAGGCAAATGATAGCAATGTTTATTCCATGCATTACTTCAAGAGAAACACAACGCACGAAAAATTAAACACCACCTCCTAACATAAACATGCATAACAACTCCGGAAGTGATTTCTCATTCATCTTGCTTCTTCAGTTCTTCAACCGAGGTGGTAGACTCTCTTATCCCCTTTCCTTTCCACTGCTTAATCATTTCAAGTGTCAGTGTCCCATTAACGAGCAGCTTCTTTATTTCTTCTTTCAAAACCCAACACCTCTTAGTAGGGTGCCCCGATGCCCCCATATGGAAATCGCAAACACTGTTCGGATCGCGTTTAAGAGATGGGCTTGGGATTTTCTCCATCGGCCTAGGGGCGAGATATCCCCCTTGAATTAAATGAGGAAGCAAGAACGTAATTGACGTATTGAGAATCCTGAGAGGTGCCTTTACTGGACGTTTATGACATTGATTTCGGTATCTTGTCAACTTTTTGATATGCCCCAACCTTGGGTGGAACTTGGGCTTTCCATCCTCAAAGCTAAGCAAACCCCCTTTGATAAGGCTATAAACCCGACTTTTCAAAACTGCACACTCTTCTGTTGTGTGACCACAATCGCGATAATGGAAGCCACACACCATCATGGTACCATACACATTAGGGTTGAGGTAAGAGTAACGTCTTGATGGGGGTAACTCTAAAAGTTTGTTTTGAACCAACAAGGGTAACAATTCAAAATACGTCATTGGGATTGACATCTTTGTCTCATCATCACTTCTCTCGGTGTCTCCGACATGCAATTCTTCGTTCTCTACTCCTCCTTTCTTTGATCGACTTTCTTTGGAAACCTCACCGTCCCCGATTATTGTTACTTTCATGGAACCTTTCAAAGCTATTCCTGATTCCTCAAACGATTTTGCCTGTTGTATGACCTTTTTAACCGAACGCACCTCTCCTTTGTCCTCCTCGTCTTGGTCTAACTTCATAGATGGATGATTGATCTTCAGACCCGGGACTGTTGGTTCAAACTCTAATACCCCGAAATCTAGGAGGTGTTGAACTTTGCGCTTAAAGTTTATGCATTTCTCGATGGAATGGCCTTGGATTCCGGCATGGAATTCACAATGTTCCTCATCCTTAAACCAACTCGGATACGGGGGTGACTGAGGATTAACGAAGCATGGTGCAATCAATCGGCAGCTCAACAATTTGGAAAATAGTTCTTGGCAGGTGAACAGATTAGGGATAAATTGAAAATCTTTACACTTCCTCTTTTTCTTTTGGGACCCGGAGGCTTTATCGATTGGGAATTGCTGATGAAAAGCCGATGCTAGAGGTTGACCTTGTATCAGAGGAAGTGACTCTTTAGAACCCGATGCAGTCGACACCTTCGTTCCCTTATCGCACTCTACATTTTCTACAATTTCTAGATCTACTTCATTCGGGCCTTTGTTCACCGGAGATGATAGAGGCTTCAAGAGAGAGCCTTTCGCTTTATTCAGCATCAATTTAGTAGAGCACTCTGAAGTAATGCACGTCACCTCATATTGGTTGATGATAGCCTGGTCTTCGTCAGACAAGACCCTTTCCGCTATGAAGTCGCAATCCCAGCTCTGACTCTCTCCCTGTTCAAAGGATCCTTCTTACGCACCCTCTTCTTTGGTCATGGTGGCCATCGTACCCATCATTTCGTTGATTTTCCCCCTAGTTTCCTCTTGGACTTTCATCACATATGATATTACCTCTTTTTGGTTCCAAACCAAATGCTCTTGGAGTTGTTCCAGCTTATCGACCCTAGCCATTAGGTCATTCATGCTTTTGAAACTGTACTGGCTTGAAGTCATCCTCTTCTATTTTCTGAGGTGAGTACTTTCCCCAATTAGTGATGCATATGATGCAACGAACGTACAAAAAAATTTATTGAAAAATATGCTACATGAATGCAAAGGTGCATTAATTTTATTGAATGCCATGTGACAATATGTACAACAAAAATGTATGGCTAAAAGTAATCAAACAAAATACATAATTGAAATGCAAAGATGCATTGAACATTAATTACATGAATGCAATGTGTTATATGTACAACAGAAACGCATGACTAAAGGTAATCAAACAAAATGCATAATTGAAATGCAAAGAGCAGCACTGAGTTCGGCAAATATCCTCATTAAACAACCCATCAATGGAAACCTTGGTCCGTTACAATGATCGGATGAAACCCACTACATGCAATTCTTAAGCTGGCGTCTAGGTCGACAATTTTCTTCAAGACTCACTCAATCCCTTCTTCTTTCTTGAAATGATCTTTTGTTAGGAATCAAGCGTTCTCTCATATCCTTGTTAACAAGTAGGCCAACTCTCGGTATTGCCCCCAAGTGGTATGGGCGACGAATTATGATTAATCCACTGTCAATATTTGGTGCTCTTGACTTGCTCTTTGAAAGGGTCCCACTGAGCCTAACCTTCAAAGATTATTGGAGTTGAGGTCGGAATTCCCTCTGGCTTGAAATATTCTTCTTGCTCTAGGTTGAGACTTGATTGTCGACTCAAGATGGCAGAGTGCCCGAGAAACTTCCGATCTTGCCCCAGAAAGCTTGGTTATTGTTCGGTGCAGTTCTCGCTAATTTCCTTGCAAGACTCGGTATTTCCCAACTGTTGTAGTCAAATCAAAGCTGCCAACCGTAGAACAAATGTAGGTTGAACTCCAAAAATCGAAGTAATGATCACTTGCCTGGGACATCTAACAAATAAGGGAGGTGGCCCATTCTTGTTTTTGACAGCCCTTCTTGTCTCGGAAACCCAACCATGTAGTTTCTCTCCTTGTGGCTACATTTTCGTCGAGGTCCTCCTCACTATTGTTACAGACCGTATTTCCCATCAATCAAGTCTTTAATTTCAGACTATTTCCAACTCAATGTGTTCTTTATGCAATGATGAAATATGGGAAGAAAAGCAAAGTCGTTAGTTACATGATAAACATAAATTAAGGCAAGAAATGAAATTTAAGCATTAACGAAAAAAAAGCGTAGAAACAAGCAATTAGCAAGCAAAAACCTAGACACTCTAAACTCTAGGACTATCCGCATGGCTCTAATGGGGTAGGCTTCTTATATTCTCACTCATGAGTTCGGTTCTAGCAAAGGGTACCCAAACCTATCTTATCACCTACTAAGGCAATAAGAACCCCAATTCTAGCCCATTACAGGCTTGCGAATTGGTTTCAGTTCGAGGGAAATCACGACCTAATGACGTGGAGGGTTGCTCACGTGTCAAAAGGCGTGGATTCCGAAAGTGAATTACCGACCCGTGGAGGGATACTCACGTGGGTATGGGCGTTTCACTCTCACTTAAAAAGGGTAGCTCGGGTATAGAGCTTGATGATCATGATGCAACACATGTCGGTGACTTCCTTAATAATTAAATGGAAAATTAATTCGAATGTCACAAATCTTCAAAGCCCGTTTAATTTAAGTCGTATTTTCATAAAAGAACAAACTTATTAGCTTCACTTTGAATTTTAAATATTTTTCTATCGATTAAATGGCAACAAACTTTTTATTGGCTTAACTCTCATTTTTTGTTTTGTAAAAAACAAAAATTTGTCCCCAGCGGAGTCGCCAAGCAGTGATAAGGTTTTTTTTTCTGAAAACCGCTAAATGGGGCCTTATCACTATTTTCTTCTTGAAAAGGGGGGGTTTATTTAAAGAAAAGGGAGAAATTCATGTTTTGGAAAACTGTAAAAATTGGAGTCGCCACCGGCCACTGAGGTAGGCCAGACACCACAAAACCAGAGATTCGTTTTAAAATGGGTTCGGGAGTTGGTTACGTGTGGGGTAGGATTAGCACCCCCATCACGCCCGGAAATCAGTACCAAATTACTTGTTGCCTTTTTAATCGATAGAAATTATTTAAAAATCCAAAGTGAATTTAATAAGAATGTTCTTAAATAAAAATATGACTTAAATAGCACGAGCTTTATTAAATAGTGGCATTTAGAATTAATTAGACATCTAATTAGAAAGGATGACGGTACACCGGACCATAGACTAAACCGACATTATATAAGGCTGACTGCCGTGTTAGCTTAGGGTTCGGATATCGTACGTCACCTTTATGCATGATGCACGCAAATAAAGGATGATGCATGGTATTTTCATTTTTATGCTTCCACTTACCTAGAGACGGTGAAAATTAACCCAAATATTTGATCAACATCCATTAAGCTAGGACTGTCATATCACAAATACCGGAATTAATTAATACATCTCTTTGGGTATATTTTAAGTTGATTAATTAAAACACCGAATCATTAACAGTTTCATGGATGACAAATACGAGTATGTCACAAAACCATACAACATCACAATAAATAATTCAAATGGAAATAAAGCAAGTTAACATAGAACCACAAAATGGTAATTAAATAAAGATCCGGAAAAGGACCGGATCGAATACGAGGCATGTAAATTAAATGCGATAAATTAAATAACGGGAATTAAAATGCTAGAAATTAAAATGTTAGTAGTTACGGATCATACCCCGGTGCGGGTCACCGTAAGGCCGATTTGAACACAGATTAATGACAATAAATAAATATTATATATATATATATATCATAGGATAAGATTAAAATATAATATAATATATATGCAAAATAACATATATCCGATACAAACTGCCAAGGATCCAAAATGTAATAATCCCATTTATAGAAACTGATTAAAGCTCAAGATAGGGACTCAATTAAAAAACACAAAAAGACATGGGACTAAAAGAGTAATAAAACCATTCTGAAATCGATTAAAATGAAAGTAGGGATGGAATTGAAAACGTTCGATAACGCAGAGGGACCACGGAAGGAATTTAGGATTGCGAAAACCCTCTCCGCGTAATTAATGGAACACGGGAGGGTCAAAACGTGATTAACCCATTTAAAAAAATGACAACTCTATATAACCCTCCTTAAAACCGTTTCAACCCTTTTTTTTCATTTTTTTAACCCTAAATCTAAAGCCCTCCCCTCTTTCTCTGCTCTCTCTCTCTCCGGCGCCGCAAGGGTTCCGGCCGCCGTTGCCGGCGCCAGAACCCTGAAAAGCCTTTTTTTTTAACCAAAACAAAGACCAAAAGTTTCTCCCTTTTTAGATCTAAAAACCAAAATCGATTTTTTTTTGTAAAATCAAGAAATCAAAACCCCGAAATCTTTTTTAAAAAAGAAAAACCCTCTTCAACGTTTTTTTTACATCGGCTCACCGCATGAAGTCCCGAAAGGGGCCGGATAGTTCGTCACCGACAAAAGAGGCAAAACTGTGAACGAGGAGATCCGACGGTAAACCCTAACCCTAAACTACTATATTTGTTTTTTTTGATGCGAAACTGAAAATGAAAGTATATACCTTCTAAAAAAATTTTGTATTACTCTTGAAACTCTGTTACAATTCTCTCTCCGAAATTTTCAGATCTGAAAATCCCCCCTCTTACATCGTTTGCTTCGGGTCTTTATAGCCCCAGAATTTCTTCTTTTACATAAAAAAATTGGATAGTGGGGTTTGGTTGAAATTGATTTCTTTGTCTGCCACTTGTTCTCTCTTTTTTTTGGTTGCATGTGAATGCTGGAGAGGATCCGAAGTGGTAGGGCTCGAGTCGGCCGGACAACGCGAGATGAATCACGGCCGTTGATGGTGATCTGGATCCGACGGCAGACGTGCAGCGGCGCTAGGGTTTTACTCCTGGTGCGATCTGGGCCGTTGATCTCGCACTAGATCCAACGGTGGAGGGAGCGGCGGCTGCATAGACATATATGGCAGATTAGGGTTTTTTGCTCCTGGGGCAATCTGGACCGTCAGATCTAGATCAGATCTGACGGCTGAGATGAGGCGGCTGCAAAGACAAAGAGGGTTCATTAGGGTTTCTTTCCTTAGCAGATTAGGGTTTTAATTATTTGGGCCTAAACAGGCCTTGTATATGTTTTTGAGTTTTTTTTTTCTTTTATGTAATGGACTTTAATTAATAAACATTGGGCTTCTTTTTTTTTAATTAATATGGGTTTTTATTTATATTAGTATTTTTTTTGTTTCCAAAGTTAATAATAATAATAATTAATAATTAATATAATAACAACACACGACAATATTAAATAATATTAATAACATAACACTAATAACACTAATATTATATAATATATAATAATACAGTAATCATAGTACTAATAATAGATTATAATAATGGATAGTAATAATAATAACATATAATACTATCAATAGCTATAAAAAACGGTAATAAATATAATGGTAATAATAAAAATATAATAGATAGTAATAATTATATAGTATTTTTTTTACATAATAGATATAATACTAATAGTAATATTTTTTGCTTTTTCTTTCTTGGATTTTAATGACACATGCACATAATTAATAACTTAGACAATAGCCCATATAAGCCCACTATTATAAGATAAAATAAAAAAATGTTAGCCCGGACAAAATTAGTGATTACACGGTGATGTGTAGTCCCGCCGGTAGCGAGTGGTATAAAACTCGGTGATGTGTAGTCCCGCCGATAGTGACTAGTAGAAGAGTACTTTGATGTGTAGTCCCATTGGAAAACTACTAGTCGAAACGGTGATGTGTAGTCCCACCGTGTGTGTTTTGGTTATGCTCGTGCATGCCATGTGTTGCTCACGTTGTATCTCACTATATCATTCTCTTTTATGGTTTTGCTTTAATCTAAGATCATACTTTTATGCATACCATGAAGTGTGATGCCATGATAAATGTCTATATCGTTGACTCGTGGTTGAACTTGTATGTGTTGGCCTTTACTTTTAAAGAAAGCTTTGAACCCTGCATTGTCGTAGTTATGTTTTAGAGCTCCGCTCACTAAGCTTTATGCTTACGCTCTCCTTTTTCCGACATTGCAGATCATTAGCTTGGAGTTAGCAAGGAGCAAGAAAAGGGCGTCCAAGCGTGGGGTATTTGCTCAAGTATGGTTTATTAAATAATGTAGTAGTTTAGCAATGGGAAATGCTACGTGTTTTAGGAGCTTGTATCTAGACTCCTTGGTGTTGGCTTTATGTTGTTAATGCCTTATGTGGATGTTTTGGATTGATTATAGGTTGTAATGCATGAATGCTATGATGTATGCTTGAGTGCGGTGGCATGTCTTTAGATGTTTAGGTTGCCTTGTTGTGGGTGCAAACCTCTTATGTTTTATCTTGTGCCATTCGGGCCTTTTGAGTTCCATGTATGACCTTAAATGTTGAAGTGCCCTTTTGGAATGTCATGTATAGATGCCTAGTTTCATGTGCGAATGCTTAAGTCGCTTGTATGATGTGTGCCCCTTTGGCTTCTTGTGAAAGCATGCTTTTATGGTTGGTTTGCCGTAGGATTGATGTTAGTGTGTTGGTTGGGGTTTTAGAGGGATTTAGAGGCCTCCTTGTGCCTTAAATAAGCTCAAACTTGTAAGTTTGCAGCAGGGGTATCGATACGGTTTGTCCCGTATCGATACAGCCTTCTTGTTTCAGGCCTCGTGTTTCAATGCGTGAGGGGGCGTATCGATACCTTTTTGGTCACTGGAGCTACTGTCCATTTCGGTACCGATACGGGCCTTGGACGTATCGATACAGTCATCTTAGCGTTGACCGTGGGAAGTCAACCGTTGGGGAGGGTATCGATACACTCCTTGGGCGTATCGATACGGTCTCCACGGGTTGACTCTGACCAGATGACCTAGTCAAGGGGTATCGATACACTCCTTAAGTGTACCGATACCGCCTGCAGATTAAGTTTAAAAATTGGGCTGTAACATGTTGGGTTGAGTTCGTTTGTTTGTCTCGTGAATATTGTTCCGCTGTATGATCACATAGGATTAAATACTCATCTAGACAAGATTTAAAATGAAAAAAATAGGGTTGCTAACCGAGGGGGAATCCTTAAGGGTTTTTCACTCGGTTTTCCTCGTGTAGCTCACTCGGACCGGTCATCCGGCCAGACCGGGACGAGGGGGTTACATTTATTGGTATCAGAGCCTGAGGTTTCCGAGACCTCGGGTAGGTAAGTGAGGTAAGTTTGATGTGTTATGTTGTTGTTATGTCTCGGTGAATGTTTTGCCATGTATGCTTAATGTTTGCTTGTTAGTACGGTGTTTGAAAGCATGTGTTAGCATGGTGGTTGTGTTGAAGCGTAATGTCAAGTTCTCATTGCTACTATTACTTATTTGAAAGGATTTTTGTAAAGGAATATACTTGAGCACCTTAGACCCTTGCTCTTGGTAACGCTAAATATTCTTTCTTGTGTGTTTTGTTTATTGTTGTATTGTTGTCTTTAGTGAGTTGGAGGCCGAGGTGTGGGCCTGGAGTTGGTAATCATGAATCTGAGGTTTTAGAGGATGTGAACGATGAGAGAGTCCATCGCTTTAGTTCAGGGCAGTATGACCGTACCAGAGTTGGAGTGCAGTTTGTCTGTTTGGGTCAACATGCATATGAGTTGGTTTCTGTTGAGGGAGAACAAGGTGACCGATCTTGATATGAGATGGTAATAGAAGTGAAGACTTAAGAGTTGGCTCCGGAAGGATGTCGATGTTGTAGCAAGTAATTCCTCGATACAGTCATTGGGCTTGTTTTTTTTTTTATTAATTCTGGATCTACGTGTCTGTGTATTTGGAGTGAGCATGCGAAGTTGTTGAATCTACCTTGTGAGGTACTAGAGGTAGGTGTTGGTGTTGCTAGCTCCTTCGGGGATACAGTCGTGGTCAGAAAGATGTACAAAGGATGTCCGTTGATGGTTTAGTGGCACGTGTTTTCAATTGATGCGATGGAATTACTTTTTACGGTTTTGATGTGAAACTATGCATGGATTAGCTTGTAGAACATAGAGTTAGGGCAGACTTTGAGACAATGGAAGTTTTCTTAAAGCTTGTGGATGACTATGATCTTGAAATGGTAGGTGAGAATGTGAATTTCGTATCGAGTGCTGATCCAGCTTTAGAGGTCAAATACTGATTGATTTTGGTTGACAGGCTTGCCTAGCAAATGTGATGGGTTTGATTTTTGAATGAGGATTAGACCGCAGACTGTTAGAATATATTGTGTTTTCCTAAAAGTGTTGGCAAGAATTACCCGGTTTGTCTCTTGATAGGGAAGTAGAGTTTGATTGTGAGACTGTCTCCGAGTTTGCTCGTGTTTTGGTTGCTCTGTACCTTATGATTCTCGACCGACTTGAGAGTGTTGAAGAATCAACTACGAGTTTGTTAGACTTTAGATTCATTTGGCTTAGTATATCATCTTAGAGTGTGACAGTGTGACTGGTGAAGAAGAGAGATGACAATACAAGAATGTGTTTAGATTTCAGATAGTTGAGACAATTGACAGTGAATGAGTAGTATTCGTTTCCGAGCATCAGTGGGTTGTTGCTTAGTTGAGGGGTGCTTCAGTCTTTTTAAGATTAATTTGAGATCTGATTACTATCAGTTGAAAGTGAGAGAGGTTGATGTACCGAAGACAGCTTTCGGGGCAAGATGTGATCGCTTTGAGTTCCGAGTTATGCCGCTTTGTTTGACTAGTGAGTTAGTCACTTTTATAGAGATGTTGAGCAAAATACTTTCCTAAGTATCTTGATCAGTTTGTAGTAGTTCTCATAGATGATACATGAATTTATTCAAGTACCAAAGAAGACCATGACAAGCTTCGGAGTTAGTATTGTAGATTCTATTAGAGAATCAGTTGTATGCCAAGTTGAGCAAACGTAAACCCCAAGTTAATGAAGATGTCCTCCTAAGACATGTAGATTAGCCGAGCGTATTAGAGCAAATCCCAAGTAGGAAGAAGGGGATGTGAATTGGAAGAAATTGAAGACTGTGACATGTATCTATAGTTCCTAGGTCTATCACTGTTACTATCAGAAGTTAGTAAGTAGCCTTTTGAAGATAGCTGCTCCTCTGACAGATTGCTACAGAAGGATGTTCAATTTGTGTGGTTAAATGCGAGACAATGAGCCCTTGAGAGACCTATAGAAACTTTGAAGAGAGCTTCGACCTTGAATCAGCTTATATCAGAGAAAGAGTTTGCGAGCCATAGTGATGTGTTACATGTAGAGTTAGGTTGTGTGCTTATGCAGGGCAGAAGATTGTGGCTTGTCCATCAAGATAGTTGAAAGACTGTGAGAAGAGTTATCTGATATGAGACATAGAGTTAATTACAGTTGTATTTGCTTCGAAGACTTAGAGACAAAGCTTGTATAGTAAGAAATGCACAGTGTATATGTACGTATCATCAGAACTCGGAATATTTGAAGACTTAGGAAGGGTTGAAACTTGAACCGCATAAAGTGTTAGAAATGCTTGAAGACTGTAATATCAAGATTTAGTACCATCCGAAGATAGTCAACGTAGAAACCGATGTTCCGCGCTATGCTGTTGTTAGATTAGTAGTTGGGTTGCGAGATGTAATTGCCGAATTCAGTTTACGAATGATAGTAGTTCTGTGGCCAAGTTTCATGTTAAACCTACATTGAGTCAGAATGCTTGAAGAGAAACAGTTGCAAGACAGATTCTTGGCACCTCACGTGCGAGGCATAGTAGAAGGAAACCTTCGGAATACAGTTACAGAGATGGTAGAGTTTTGCATTTCAGAGACAGAATAGTTGTACCGTTTGACATAGTGTTTTGAGACGTATTGTGTTGGCCGAAGCATACGGCAGTTCACTTGTATTGCATCAGAGTAGTATGAAGACACGTTGTGGGTTGAAGATGAGTACTCGTGGATTGAGTTGATGGATAATGTGGTTCAGTATGAGAGTGGGTGTATAATTTTCCAGCGTGTCAAGATCGAGCACCAGTTTCTTCTAGTTTGTTACATCCGTGGAAGATTTTTAATGAAAGTGAGAAATAGATTAGAGGGACTTTGTGTCCGGTTCGCCTTTGGTTTCTTACGGGAGAGTTTAGCCGAGTAAGCAATGATAGTTGCATCGAGTGTGCTCATTTTATACATGTTCAAGCTACTTGTACCGTGGGTAAGATAGCGGAGTTGTGCCTTAGCAAGAGTGTGAGTTGTACAGTGTCTTGAGATCGACAGTGGTCGATAAAGATTCGAGTTTTCGACTAGATGTTTGAAGGCGTCTGTATAGTGTTTGGTTACCTGTTGAAGTCAGATGGTCAGTTAGAGAAGGTTATGGGTCAAGAATTCAAGCAGTGTTGTATGAGATTGTGAATCGGGCTAGTTCTGTTGTTTATTTGTTGCAGTTACCACCAGAGTCAGAGAGGGGATCCGTGAGGTGTTTTGTGTATCTATGATTCGGAAGTCTGAGTCAGTTTTGTCTCGTGTTATGTTGTTGAAGGGATTGAGTTGAGTTTAAAATGGTCATGCATTGAAGAACCCGTTGAGATCTTAACATCAGATAGCTAATGTTGTGTGGTGAGTCTACCGAGTTGGAGAGTACGTTGTGGTAAGAGAGAAAGTGTGGAGGAGCATGTTTTAGTGACTCTTCCTGTTCGATAAATTTCGGGGACGAAATTTCCTTAAGAAGGGGAGAGTTGTAACACCCGGGTTTAGGGGTCGGGTGAAAATAATGTTTTAATATTATTTCGGGTTCGGTTTTGCAATTTAAATAATAAAATATTTTTACAGGCCTCAGGATTTCAAAATATTCGAGACTATGTCGGGCCTATCTCTTGGGTCCAAAATCCATGGACTTTGGGGGATGATAGCCTTAGCCATTCATTAATGGTATTTGTGTAAATATTTGGACTTCTAAATTAAAAACCCCCACTTTTGATTTAAAACACAAAAGATGTCATCTTCCTCCCTCCCCATTTTCTATTCTCACGACAAATGCGGGGTTTTTCTCCAAGTGACTATCCCACCTCCTTTCTCCCTTATTTTGGCGCGGTTTTGAAAGGTAAACACGTTTTCGACTTGCTCTCACATTCCTCTTTTCAAAAGTACAAGTAGTTTTCATTTTCATCCATGTTTTAGAATTTGGATTTTTGGGAGATTTGAATAAAAGTGGTAGCTTTATGGTGTTTAACTTGAGATTTTGATTTAATGTTGTTAGATATGGTGTTTATGAATCAAATGGTCCAACATATATGATTTTTATAGTGTTTTAAATGAATTCCCGAAATTTGGTTTTAGGGAGGTTTTAGAGTGTTGAAATGTTGAATTTTGGGGGTGTTTTGTGTGAGAATTTGTGGGCTGGTGGTTAGGCTATGTATAAGGGTTGTTTTGGAAGCTTTTGGGAGTAGTTTAAGTGCGGGAATCATCGGTTTTGGACTGTGCAAAGGGGCTGCTCGGGAATGGCTTTTTGGGGTTGTTCTTGGTTCGAAAAACAAGTGTTTGATGTTTGAATTGTATTCTGGGTTTGCTACGTTGTGTTGTGGACTGATTTGAGGTTAATTTACTTGTGTTGGGATGATTAGAAGCAAGGATTAGCGTTGGTAAAGTTTCGGGAACGATTTCGGAAGTCATTGAGGCTTGAGTCGGCTTTGCTTGATTCGCTTAAGGAAGTGAGGTGAGTGGTTAATGTTTTAATTTGATTTTCAAAGGTTAGTTTAAGCATGTAGATGTGAAAATGTTTTCAAGTATCGTTTCGGTTCAAAGTTGGTTTTGGAAGAGTTTAGTTTGGACTTGAAAGGTCAATTTTTAAATTCAAGAGTAAGTTGATGTGAATTGCCTCTTTAATTTCCCCCTTTTCCAATTGTTTTCACTACTTGTGGTGATGTTTTGTTAAGCATGAAATTTAAATACTTTGAGTAGAAGCATGTTGCTTATTACTATATCCTTAATGATGTATGATGGTAATAATGGTGACGTTGTTATACCTTGTAAGATGTGTGTAAGTTGGTGCAGGTTGTGCACGAAAATGGTGAGTAAGACCATTTATGATTGGTAAGATCGTAAGTAGTAAGCGATGTCTAATTGTGAATATTGTTACAATTTGTTTTGGTTGTGCATGATGTAGTGAGTACATGTCGCATGATAGTGAGTGTATGTTGTGTTGCATGGTTGGTGTCGAACCTCACGTGATGGTTGTCGTTGCTCCGGTGATGTGTAGTCCCGCCGGTAGCGAGTGGTATAAAACTCGGTGATGTGTAGTCCCGCCGGTAGTGACTAGTAGAAGAGTACTTTGATGTGTAGTCCCATTGGAAAACTACTAGTCGAAACGGTGATGTGTAGTCCCACCGTGTGTGTTTTGGTTATGCTTGTGCATGCCATGTGTTGCTCACGTTGTATCTCACTATATCATTCTCTTTTATGGTTTTGCTTTAATCTAAGATCATACCTTTATGCATACCATGAAGTGTGATGCCATGATAAATGTCTATATCGTTGACTCGTGGTTGAACTTGTATGTGTTGGCTTTTACTTTTAAAGAAAGCTTTGAACCCTGCATTGTCGTAGTTATGTTTTAGAGCTCCGCTCACTAAGCTTTATGCTTACGCTCTCCTTTTTCCGACATTGCAGATCATTAGCTTGGAGTTAGCAAGGAGCAAGAAAAGGGCGTCCAAGCGTGGGGTATTTGCTCAAGTGTGGTTTATTAAATAATGTAGTAGTTTAGCAATGGGAAATGCTACGTGTTTTAGGAGCTTGTATCTAGACTCCTTGGTGTTGGCTTTATGTTGTTAATGCCTTATGTGGATGTTTTGGATTGATTATAGGTTGTAATGCATGAATGCTATGATGTATGCTTGAGTGCGGTGGCATGTCTTTAGATGTTTAGGTTGCCTTGTTGTGGGTGCAAACCTCTTATGTTTTATCTTGTGCCATTCGGGCCTTTTGAGTTCCATGTATGACCTTAAATGTTGAAGTGCCCTTTTGGAATGTCATGTATAGATGCCTAGTTTCATGTGCGAATGCTTAAGTCGCTTGTATGATGTGTGCCCCTTTGGCTTCTTGTGAAAGCATGCTTTTATGGTTGGTTTGCCTTAGGATTGATGTTAGTGTGTTGGTTGGGGTTTTAGAGGGATTTAGAGGCCTCATTGTGCCTTAAATCAGCTCAAACCTGTAAGTTCGCAGCAGGGGTATCGATACGGTTGGTCCCGTATCGATACGGCCTTCTTGTTTCAGGCCTCGTGTTTCGATACGCGAGGGGGCGTATCGATACTTTTTTGGTCACTGGAGCTACTGTCCATTTCGGTATCGATACGGGCCGCCTTGGACGTATCGATACGGTCATCTTAACGTTGACCGTGGGAAGTCAACCGTTGGGGGGTATCGATACACTCCTTGGGCGTATCGATACGGTCTCCACGTGTTGACTCTGACCAGTTGACCTAGTCAAGGGGTATCGATACACCCCTTAAGTGTATCGATACCGCCTGCAGATTAAGTTTAAAAATTGGGCTGTAACATGTTGGGTTGAGTTCGTTTGTTTGTCTCGTGAATGTTGTTCCGCTGTATGATCACATAGGATTAAATACTCATCTAGACAAGATTTAAAATGAAAAAAAATAGGATTGCTAATCGAGGGGGAATCCTTAAGGGGTTTTCACTCGGTTTTCCCCGTGTAGCTCACTCGGACCGGTCATCCGGCTAGACCGGGACGAGGGGTTACATTCTCCCCTCTCCCCAGGTGTTAAGCACAACCTCAGAAACTTGCCCCACACGTCTGAATTTCCCATTAAGTTCAATTGTAGTTGCTTTATCAGACTGAGGCCAACCAATAATTGTTTATCCACATTTATTTCCGAGCTTAACACCACTAAATCGAGTTGTCGGTTATCCCTTGCAATCCCTGATCGTATCCCGTTTTGCTCATTCGACATCACAATGTCTAGGAGCATAGACGAAGTCATGAAATAAAATTTTAAGGTGTTATGTGACACTTGTTAGATGTTACCGCCCTTGACACCACCGTGTGTGCCTAATGGAATAAGTAGGCCCAAAAAGATTGGAACATTAATTCTCCTTCCCAAGCCACACCAAAAACAAAAACAGATGAAGGTTATGATCATGGTTTTGTTTGCTGATAAAAGGAAACAAAGGACGGATGATTTTGCAATGAAACAACACATTGATAAAGTTGGATGGATGATCCACCTTTGTCCATATGTAACAACGAGAGTGGCAACAAAAACACATGTCGTAAAAGGATTACCAGACATAATTAAGTTTATATCACTTTCAAACATGTTTTTAATCTATTTTTGAATCTGTAGCAGACTCAACAATGGGCTGAGATTGTTGCCTGTGTCATCCTTCTTTTCTTTCCAAGGAAACCAGTAACTCCAGTCTTCTCCACAGGCCCAATGAGGGGAAATTCCTTCTTGCCGAGCAAAATAATAATAATAATAATAATAATAATTTTCCATTTAATCTAGTGCTGAAAATCCCAGCAATACAGAAGAATAGTACAGAACTCGTTTTAATGAATGCTTTAAGAAATAAAAGAAATTCCAGCAATACAGAGGAGTAGAAAGACTGTGGGAGTGAACCGGTGAGTAGCTTTAGTGAAAAAGAGGATGACGTTTATCTTAGGAAGGAGACTCAAATTTAAATATATGTATGTGTGTCTTATAAAAGATTAAGAAAAAATATGAACATATACAACCATGTAATCACACCAATACATTTAAAAAACGTTTAGAGTCCCAAAATTCATGATTGAACTCAAAAACATTTGTCAATCGAGAATACATTCCAATTTTTTTTATATTATAGTATAATTTAATTCACATAATTATTAGAGTTGGTAGTCATAATTATAATGCAATTTTATCATAATTTAAGATTAGGATAACTTTTAGAATACAAATGTAACAACTTTACTGGGACAAAAGAAATAACAAGAAAGAAAAATAGATTGCAGGCTGGTATTAGAGTTGGTACTCGTTTTTATGGTACAAAATATTCCCAAAATCATCTAAGATTGTGTCTGCAAATCTTGTTTTGTAGGTAAAAGATAGAGATCAGTGATCATTCGTATAAAAGTGTGTGAAGTCATTTTAGATGATTTCAATTACTTACAAGTAATATAAAATATTTTGTGTTCAGAGCATTAGTCGTAAAAAATGATGTTTTGGAATGATTTGATTAGGGAAAAAATTTGTATAGACTAATGTGAATTTCTTTATACATGTGTTTTTATTAAAGAGAGTTAGTAACTAAACCATAGCAGACCTCTTATATATATTAAGGTGTGATTGAATGATCTTTTATCATGTCATTTATGAATATCTTAAGTAATTTTTTATGACTTATTCAATCTACTCTTATCTTACATACGATTGTATTTATTATCGGTAAGTGAACTACCAAATTTAAATTCCTAGACATGTCCTTGCTTGCACCCATTGTTGATTTTTAACACATGGGTCGAGTTTAGTCGGGTTTTATAATCATATCATGTTTAGTCGGATTTGGCGCATGAACCGGGAAATCCATACTGCTTGGGAAACAATGAACTTGAGCCTTGAACTTCAAAACAGAGGGGGCTTTTTTTTTTGTCATAAAACAGAGGGGCCCTAAAGTTGATAAAACTTGGTTCCAGTTCAGTCCAATCTGGATTGGACTTATCGAGGTAGGTGGGTATTTTGATCTTTAAACTGGTATATAATAAAATGACTAAAATGCATTTTTTTAGTTGATATCAACTTAAATACAATCAATCGGGTAGGAGAGAAGGTTTTAGATTTGTTGCAAAAGGTCTTGGTGATTTATGTTTAGTGATTATGAATGTATCCTTATTTAGAGGATTTTTTTTTAATTTAAATTTGATTAAAAAAACCCTCTAACTTTTTGTATAACCATTGGTATATGATCTGCTGGTTAATTAATTTCGGTCAAGTATTGTAAAGGCTTATTATATGGGTGATTTTTTCAATCCGATTTGTTTTATTTATAATGTTATGGTTCGAATTTTTGACCTTGCTGAAAAGATTCAGTGTTTCATTCCACTCATTCCACTAGACTAACAAGTTGTGTATACATTCGGTAAAGTTCTAAAGTGTTTTTCATAATTATTTATTAAATTTTTTAAAAAAGTTAAAACGTATGGTAAATTATTTCAATATTTTTTAAATATAAAAGATTTATTTTTATTTCACATATAAAAAATCAATTATATTTTAACTCAAAAATTATAATTGTTCCATTGTCTTCATATCTAGGTCTATATGATGAGAAACCAATCGTGGCAGCCTTTTAGTTTTACCTCAAGTACAGCTAGAATCCCACAGCCACAGCCACAGCCACCACCCCTTTTCCAACACGTATTACCAATAAAAAAACAGAGAAACGTTATAGGGTTAAAGACATTATAACAAAGTAGGACTGTAGGACCCAAAGTCTTATATTTTCCGGAGTAGCATCGTTACAGTAAATTTGCTGCACATGTACGACGAGTTTGAATAAAATATTATTTTTTTAAACTTGTCGTAGAAGTACAATGAGTTTAAGAAATATTCAATTTTTTTCATGTTTTAAAGTAATTAATTACTTAAAAGGTGATTAGAATATCCTAATTGGAAACTCACTTCGTATTTTCAGTATTAAAATAAAATTTTTTAGTAAAGGACTAAAATGAAAAAAAAAGATTTTTTTACTAAATGACGAAAAAAAATTAAACTATTAGAAACTTACTACGCATCTTCAATATATTGAAGAACGAAAATAAAAAAAAAATTGAACTATTAAGAACCAAAAATTGTTGGCATTAGCTATATATAGGCCTAGCTAGAGTGTAAGACTTTGTTTCTTATCAATGTTGGATTCTTAGAACTAAGGAGCTTGCTACTATATATAGCTAATGTCAACGTCCTTTTTTTGCAAAACATGGAGCTAAATATTATAATTAGTTCTTAATAGTTCAATTTTTTTTTATATTTTCATCCTTTGATATATTGAAGATGCGAAATGAGTTTCTAATGGTTTATTTTTATTTAGGTTCATAAAAAAATTACGTGGAACTCGCCTAATAGTTCAATTTTTTTATATTTTCATTCTTCAATATATTGAATATGCGAAGTGAGTTCCTAATAATTTATTTTTTTTCTAGGTTCATAAAAAATTTACGTGGAACTCACCGCCGTGCATGTACGGCGAGTTCCAAGTAGGATTTGCTTCTACGGCGAATTCACTGTAATATTGCTAGTTCGAAAAATATAAGATTTTAAGTCCTACTTTAGTCATAATATGACCTAATGGTCATGGAAATGTCTTTAAGCCAACATTATACTGTTCACCCTGTATTATTATTATGCTCTCTTATGTTAGCTTTTTTAGTAAATATCAGATTAACTAGTGAAAATTCAACAAGTACTTTTTTTTCTAAAATTAAAGTTTATGTGTATATTATAAGGGAAAATATATGATGGCTTGGCGGTGAAAACAAAATGTTTCTACAAGCGCCCTAATTTTAAGGGTTAGAAATATAGTTTAGGAGTTTAAGTTTAATGGTTTAGAATTTAAAGTTTGTGCTTAGAATTTAGAGGTTAGTGTTAGGGTTTAAAGTTTAGAGATTAGGGTTTAGGTTTTAGGGTAATATAGTAGAGATTTATGTTTTTACATATGACCTCTAAATTCTAACCCTAAACTCTAAATTCAAACTATAATCTCTAAATTCTAAGCACATAAACTTAAATTCTTAAATTATGAACCCTAAACTAAATCTACAACCCCTAAAATTAGAGTACTCATGAAAATAAATTGTTTCCACCGCCAATACATGGTATAATTACTCATATTATAATACCATGCGATAAATATAAATAAAATAGAAATAAATAATTTTCTCAGATTTTGTATGTAACTTATTTGTTTATATTTAGAGTGCTGGACGTGAGGGTTTTTTTTTTTTTTCAAATGGGTCAAGGCATGGGCGAAGGGTATTTGGACCTACAGGGTTTAAGTTTGTATTTGGTAAATTTTAGTTTAATAATAAATAAAAAAATTTGTTAAAAAATAAAAATTTGTTAAATATTTAATCAAGTATGGACGGAACTAAAAAAGACAGGCGTGTCTTAATTTTTTTGATCTAATAAAAAATCTTTTTATTCTTCTCATTTTATATCCAATAAATGCAAGCATTATGCTATATCAAAATATAACTTTTTTTTATGAAAGCTAGAGTGATTACAAGTAGTATCTGTTCTAACTCGTGGTATATCAAAATATAATTCTATATTAAAATAAACATCAACTTGAATTAAGATCTAAAAAATTATTTAATACACATACAATGTAAAAATACAAACTACACAATCAGTCAAATTCAATTATCAAATACAAGTGGATTAAATTTAACAATGTCTGCTTCTTAGCACGTTTTCTCTGTCTGCTTCTTAGCACGTTTGCTCTGTCTTTTGACACGTTTCTGCTTCTTTTGACACTTTTCTGCTTCTTTTCCTTTGAGTTTCTTTGTCTTCTTCTCACTTGCTTTTGATATCCAAGTCTTCGCTGAATGGATCCAGTGATGGAGGACGGTTTGGCTTCTCTTACAATTGAAGATGATGAGGAAAATGAGATACAGGTACAAGAAGAGGGTGATGGACTGCCAGCAGGCATATCCTTTGATCTCTGCTGTGTAGGTCGATTCCTTACGACCAGTGTGATACATTTCCAATCCATGAGGAACACTCTCGCAAATCTGTGGAGGCCGCTGGGAGGAATTGCAATTTCAGAGTTGGGAGAGAATCGATATCTTTTTAGATTTTTTCACCCGGTGGATATGGAGAGGATAGAAGGAGGTGCACCCTGGAATTTCAACACTCATCTCCTAATTTTACACCGGTTAAAGGTTGGCGAGAATCCAATGGAAGTCCCTCTGTATCTTTCCCCTTTTTGGATTATGGTATATGATGTTCCACATGGCTACATGTCTGAAAGGGTTGCGCGACAGTTGGGTGCTTTCATAAGGACGTTTATTGAATATGATTCCCAAGCAGTTTCTATGGGCTATAAAGGAATTATGAGAATTCGGGCATGTTTTGATGTCAGGAAACCCCTGAAACGACGAAAGAAGATAGCCTTGAACAATGCTTCTTCCACTTATGTTCGTTTTGCTTATGAAAAGCTTCCCCTCTTTTGTTTCATCTGTGGGAGAATGGGTCATGGCGAAGCTTTTTGTCCGGTTCGATTATCGAAGCCGAAAGAAGAGATTACATTTGGCTGGGATCTTAGCTTACGAGCACCGTCGAGAAGGGTTGTGGCGTTAGCCCCTAGTCGGTGGCTCCGGGAAGAATCTTTGCTGACGTTTCCGGGGCAATCTGTTTCAGCGAGATCTTCGCCTATCAGTCCTCAATCTCCGAATTTCCATCCTATTAATTTGGAAGGAAACAGAGTTTTAGGCAACGTTATCCATATCCCTCCCAATCAGCTGAATTTGGGCGCTCATTCAGCAAATGCAAATAATCTGGGGTCTATCCAATCCAATGCCCAGATGGATATGAATTTAAATGAGGGAATCAGGACCATAAATGATGTCATAATGACTGCTCAGGAGGAAAATGCTCAATCTCCGATTATGGAAGGTTTTAAAAGACCGAGAGTTAATGCTTCTGCGTCTGACGTTTCTAATCTTGATTCGAATGAGGCTTCTTACCCTTTATCGGCAGGTCCGGCTTCTCGGGCCAGCCGGGCCCAATGAAACTCCTAAGTTGGAATGTTCGAGGCCTGGGCCAACCCCGAACTACAAACCGTCTCAAGCACTTGCTTAGAGACTTGAATCCGGATGTAATTTTTTTAATTGAAACGAAACTCCAAGGCCCGAGTATGGAGAAGGTTCGTAAAAAATGTGGTTACTCGAATGGTGTGGACGTACCGTCAAATGGAAGAAGTGGTGGTCTATCTTTTGCTTGGAAGGATACTGTTGCAATTACTCTAAGATCCTTCTCTGATAGACATATCGATGTGCTGATCGATAAAGATGCTGAGGGTAATTTTTGGAGATGTACGGGTTTTTACGGAGCCCCTGAAGTACAAAATAGAGCTCATACATGGAATCTGTTACGTCAACTTGATGATATGGGAGATATTCCTTGGCTAGTAATCAGTGACTTTAACGAGTTATTGTTAGCTTCAGAAAAAACTAGTGGAAGAATCTGCAGCGATAGACAAATGGATGAATTTCGTACAACATTACAGGATTGTGGTTTAAATGATATTGGATATCGTGGACCCTGGTTTACATGGGAATGGGGAAGACTTTCATCCAACCTAATCAGAGAAAGACTGGACCGTGGTGTGGCAAATTCCGACTGGTGGGAATTATTTCCGAATTTCTCTCTTGATCATCTTCCCCATGCCTTTTCCGATCATTGTCCCCTCTTGCTAAATACATCTTCAGTGCAACCCGGTAACAGTCGTGTCCATCACTTCCGTTTCGAGGCAGCATGGCTTACTGAGGAGTCTTGTGAATCGGAAGTTCAGAAACTGTGGCAATCATCTTCAGGTAACTTACCGGACAAACTCCGAGAGGTGGGTAGAGGCCTAGAAGAGTGGTTCCGGAAGATTACTAAGGAAAAGAAAATTCTGGTTCGTGCACTTAAACAGAGGCTGCAGGAACTAAATGATCTTCATCCGAATGATGAAGTTTTGGAGGAAATCCTTGAAACGAAAATTGCCCTTAATCTAGAAGCTGACCGTGAGGAGTTGTATTGGGAGCAACGAGCAAGAGCCAATTGGCTTAAAAATGGGGACCGAAATACGAAATTTTTTCACAGTTTTGCATCTAGTCGTCGTCGGAAAAACAGGATTTCTAGTCTCAGAAATGATGATAATGAAAATATTACTTCTGATTCTGGTATCCAGGATGTGGCTCATAAGTTTTTAAAAACTCTGTTTACTTCCCAGGGGTGTGCTGATCCGGAACAAATTCTAGAAGGCATTACTCCCAGCGTTACAGAAGAGATGAATGCTGATTTAATGGAAAAATTTACAAAAGATGATGTTCTTGAGGTGGTTCGATCTATGGGACCCTTGAAAGCAGCAGGGGAGGATGGTCTAGGGGCAATATTCTACCAAAGGTTTTGGCATATCCTGGGTGATGCGGTGGCTGCATTTTGTATTAGTGCGGCAGAGGGTAACGAGGATCTGGCAGCCATCAAAAAAACACATATTGTCCTCATCCCCAAGGTAACTGATCCCATTCATATGTCACAGTTCCGTCCTATAAGCTTGTGCAACGTTTTGTTTAAAATCATTTCTAAAATGTTTGCCAACCGCCTTCAACGAGTCATCCATGCTTGTATTGATGAAGCGCAATGTGCCTTTGTGCCCGGAAGACTAATATCAGATAATATTATTGTTGCCTATGAGTTACTCCATGCTATGAAGGTAAAGAGAACTGGAAAGTTAGGCAATTTTGCTCTTAAACTGGATATGAGCAAAGCCTATGATAGAGTTGAATGGCCGTTCTTGGAATCAGTTCTGAATAGAATGGGTTTTGATATGGATTGGATTAGAAGACTGATGGACTGTGTTAAAACTGTGTCCTATGCTATTACGATCAACGGTCATGTGGGGGAAGCTTTTACACCTTCCCGTGGTATTAGACAAGGAGACCCCTTGAGTCCTTTTTTTATTTGTCATCTGCGGTGAGGGGCTTTCAGCTTTATTAAGGAAAGGTACTCAGGAAGAAAAGGTCTGAGGACTCCGTATCACGCGAAGCGCACCGTTGGTCTCTCACCTTCTGTTTGCTGATGACAGTTACATCTTCGGAGAGGCTACGGCAACAGGGGTTGCTAATCTTAAAGACATTCTTCATATCTACTCTCGATGTTCTGGGCAACTTATCAATTTTGATAAGTCCAACGTTTTCTTCAGTTCGAATGTCAATGCCAATAATAGACAGAGTGTGTGCCGTATTTTCAACGTCACTAGCCAATCCTGCCCGGACACCTATTTAGGACTTCCATCCATGGTGGGAAGGAGGAAGAAGGAATCCTTAGCCTTTGTAAAGGACAAAATAACCAAGAGTCTTAACTCTTGGTCAACAAGATCTTTATCTACGGGGGGAAAAGAAGTCTACATAAAGTCTGTTTTGCAAGCCCTACCCCTCTATGCTATGTGATGCTTTCTGTTTCCTCGGTCTCTCTGTAATGAAATGGAATCTATGTTTGCGAAGTATTGGTGGCAAAAATCTGCTAGCAAAAGAGGTATGCACTGGTGTTCGTGGCAGAATCTATGCTTGCCTAAGAAGAATGGAGGTTTGGGGCTCAGAGATCTAGGATGTTTTAATTTATCCTTGCTTGCTAAGCAAGGATGGCGAATCCTGACAAATCCCACTGCACTGGTATCTAAAATCCTGAAGGCCAGGTACTTTCCTCAAACAGACTTCCTTAATGCAGTTCTTGGTTCTCGTCCTTCATACATTTGGAAGAGCATCTGGTCTGCTAGAAAAACTCTGGAGATGGGTATTATTTGGAGAATTGGTTCTGGGAGGACAATCTCTATTTGGGATGACCCCTGGATTCCCCTACATCCTACAAGACTTCCTACGTCCCCAAGAATTCAGAATCTAAAGTGGGTATCTGACTTAATCTGTCCTATGACACGAAAATGGAAGGAAAATCTCATTTGTGAAGTTTTCAGTATAAATGAAGCACAGGCCATTTTATCTATTAATCTACCAAGGATTCCACAGTCTGACTTATTGGCTTGGGAAGGTGAACTTTCAGGTTGCTTCTCAGTACGCAGTGCCTACAGAATCCTTATCAAGGATTTATTCCCTAATTGCTATTCAGGTCAGTTCTACAAATCAATTTGGGGTTTAAATTGTCCATCTAAAGTCAAAATTAATCTGTGGAAGTTTGCTATGAATTACATTCCAGTAATGAATAACCTATATGCTAAACGAATAGCTAGTCAGAACCTTTGCCCTAGATGTTCTGCTGAGCCAGAAACTATTTGTCACGTAAGCAAGAGGTGTTATTTTGCTAGGAACGTTTGGAATAAGCTAGATTTCCACTGGCCTACACATGTTGATCAATTTGATTTTTGTGAATGGTTGGCATGGATGTTCGACAATAACAGTAAAAGCAAACATTCAGTAATAGCAGTGGCTATATGGGCTTTATGGTTTTCACGAAACAAATACTACCATGAAGGCATTAGCCAATCGACTATAGATGTTACACATTTTATTAAAAGCTATCTTACCGAGCTGGGTACCCTATGTGTGAAACTAGACCATCCTCGTACTCTCTCGACTGTTGTTTGGTGTGCCCCAAAGGATCCGATGGTTAAGCTGAATTTTGATGCAGCCTTTTCCCTGCAATTGAAATCTTCTTGGTCAGGTCTTATAATTAGAGACGGTGAAGGACAGATTTTGGGGGCGGCTTACCGGGCAAACCAAAATGTGAACTCAGCCTTCGAAGCAGAAGTCATAGCAGTTTTGCAGGGGCTCTCTTTTGCAGTCGACCTGGGTTTACCACATATAGTGGTCGAAGGAGATTGTAGAACGGTAATCTTCAAGCTCCTCACGCCAGAAGACGATAGGTCAGTATTTAGGCCATATATATCGGAAGCAAAATCGATCGCTAGGGTTTTTAGAACTTGCCTTTTTAAGCACATCGGAAGGGAAGGTAATGGGGCGGCGCATGCAATGGCCTCCCTAGGACGCAGCGGAAGTGATGATCGGTTCTGGGTAGACGAAGCTCCTCCGGCAGCATCAGTCATCGCAGATCGTGAACGGAGGCTCCTATCGAACACCAACTGAGCCTTCGCCGGTATTTTCTCTGAGGATTTTGCTTTTGAACAGATCAACCTCCATCGTCGGTGACCACAGCTCTCTCAAGGCTTTTTCGGAAGTTTTTTCAACCGACGATCTTATCTCTGAATCATCTGATTTTTTCCCCTTTTGTTTCGTTTTCTTTTTTAGTCCTTTGACGTTTCAATTTTTCTTTCATTTATGCCTTGTTTTGGGCCTCCTTTATTATTGTTTTGTTTCCGTTTGGACGGACAAAGCCTTGCGGCTTTTATTATTATAAATAAACATCATATGGTACCTTTATCAAAAAAAAATGTCATGTATTTATTTAGGGTTTATAGTTTTAGGTTATAAAATTTAAGGTTTTAAATTATAGGATTAAATATTTTAGATGTAAAGTTAAATATTAAATTAATCAAGATTATATAATCTATATATAAAATAATTTCTTTTAAAATCTAAAACCCTGTTTGTATATGTAAAGTCTCCCAATCAAGGATAAAATTTGTCTGCTCATTTTTTTGTGCTTCTACTTATGTCTCAACACTAAAAAACACTACAAAATTAAATTCTAAGTTTTAATCCTAAATTCTAAACCCTAAACCTTAAACCCTAAGCCTTAAAAAATACACCATACTCTAAATTCTCTAAACTCTAACCACAACCCCTAACCTAAAATCCTAAATCCTAAACTTAATTTTGAGCATAGGAACATATGTAGGGCACCTAAAAAGTAGAGGATTTTCATCCCCCAATCAATGCTTTCTCGACAGACAACCTTATCATTCATCGACAAATCAAATCCCAACTTTGTTCCAAAATGAACCAATAATGAAACACACATAATATATATATAGTTTATTCCGACCGAACATCACTTGCAGTTTTGTATCAATGGTGGCACCAGTGACACCTGCATTTTTTTTTTCTTTCTGAATTTGCTTTAATGAATAAAGCCGAAGCATTTTTACATTGATTCTTTTAGATGAGATAAAAGATAAAGAGTAGCATATACAAAAGTTATCACGCTTTCTGAAAAATGTACTAAAAATTATTAGTTTAATTATTTTGAACTCGATCACCCTGCTGCAGTTGCTGGTGTTTAAATCCGTAACTTTTAAGAACAACAACTGTTTCCTTAACTACTGAGACAAATTAATTCGTGCAAATATTTATCAAAATTTAGACTTATATCAGAATAATATATAAGATAGAAGAGAGGTACTTTTGCTGGGGAGGTGACACGACTTCATGTGTTAGTTGCAACTTGCACCCCATGTGCGTTCCTCTGGCTATGTAAAGCACTCGTTGTCACATTCTGCCTCTTCTCTGTAATTTTTTACTTTTTTATAGCCAGCCATATATACTTTGTTATTCGACTATTCCTTCCTTATTAAATATCACATATTCTTATTATAAAAATTATTATAGCAATAATGATAAATAATATTTATATATATTGACTCAAATTTTGTTCGATAATTAAATGATTTTTGTTGTAAGTATAGTGATTGAAGATCGTTTGATAATAACATTTTTATTTCTTATAGAATAAGGATTTTTGGTGATAAAATGTTTTTTTCTATAATTATAAAATAATTATTAATCTTTAAAATTATAAGACAATTATTTTTGAAAGGATATAATATTTTTGTGACCTATGCACCTATTGGGATCTATGTTGAGGATATAACTTTTGTAGACTAGATGTCTGAGAGATAATAGTGAGTTGTTATTTCTCTCATTTGTTGATATAGATTAAATCAAACCACAATAAATCTTATTTTTTATATGCGTTTTATTATGTATTAATTTCACGTTAATTTTTATTTATTTAATTTTTCTAGCAAAATTAGTAGGATCCATTGAGAGTCACGTCCATCACATCTATCTATACTTAGAGACACGTCGTCCGCACTAAAAGAAAAACCCTTGAAGAGAGCAAAGGTCATAAAATGTCCTCCGTTGTTTTCTTCTTCCCCAATATTTTTTTCTTTTTTTGTCAAGTTCACCAAATTCAATATGCTTTTTATTTTTTTCGCAATTTTTCGTTCAAATCAACAAAGATGAATTATTACAAGCCATCCCACATTATTGATCAATGTTGGTATAGTGAGGACGAATACGCTCTTAACCTTTGACAATTTTTCATAGGGTTTGATGCTCTCTAGATAATATTTATTTTTTAACTTTATTCATTACCATCATCACAACCTATACAAAGATATTTTATAATTTCTATGCTACCTTTTCGTCCATTATATGTTCTTTCAATTCAGTGTGTTTCATTCACACATCAAAATTAAAGTTATAAATTTTATTTTAGGTATTTAATACCTATTTACACTAGATCAATTGATAAAAGAATTACCAATGATCATTTTTGTCTCTCTCAAATCTTGTTTTTCTCTCTTCTTCTAGACTTTACTTGGTGCTCAAGTTCGAGTGAGCTATATTAAAATTTTTCAACAATCATATTTTTTGTGTTGTCAAATTTAAAAAAGTGATATGCTTATAATAAAAATTTAATTTAGTGATTAAATTAAATGCATGGACGAGTGTATGTAGGTACCTGGTGAGTCACGTGACTCACCATTAAATTTTGGGTTAAACTACAACGGATGTCACTCAATTATGGGTAATATTACATTTGGGTTATTTATTTTTTAAAAGTTACATTTGAGCCGCTCAAAAATAGATAAGGTTACATTTGAGTCACTCAAATATGGGTAAGGTTACATTTGGATCACCCTTCATACTTAAAAAAATATTGCTACAAAAACTACATTTAGCTCACCCTTCATACTCAGAGTCGTCCCTGGGCATGGGCAATAGGGGCGCCCGCCCAGGGCCCCTACCCTGCCCAGGGCCTATTTTTTCCGAATATTTATAGTTAATATTTAATATTTTTTAATATTTATTATTTAAAATTTAATTTTTTAATAATTGTTATTAGAGTTTTATTCTTAAATTTTATTTTTTCGATATTTTTTATTAGGGGTATAATTTTTTTTCAATACTTGTTATTATAGGCTTATTTTTTTGAATACTTGTAATTAGGGGCCTATTTTTTATTATTTATTGTTATTTCAATACTTGTTATTAGGGTACAAATTTTTTAATACTTGTCATTATGAGGCCAATTTTTCAATACTTGTTACTATGGGCCTATCTTTTCTAATATTTGTTATTAGGGCCCTACTCTTAAATTTTATTTTTTTTCCGATACTTGTTATTACGAGTCCAAATTTTTTCCAATACTTGTTATTTATGGTCTATTTTCCCTAATATTTGTTATTACATGCATACTCTTAAATTTTAATTTTACAATACTTGTTATTAGGTTTCCATTTTCCCCTATATTTGTTATTAGAAGAATATTCTTAAAATTCATTTTTTTCTTCAAAATTTGTTAATAGGGACCCATTTTTTTATATATCACTTGTTATTAAGGGTCTAATTTTAAATTTTTTTTCCAATACACGTTAATAGAGGAAAGGGTGAGCAAAACTCCACTCAACTCGAAAAATTGATTTTTTCGACTCGACTCGAAAAAAATTTCAAATAAAGTTTGAGTTGTAAATTAAAAATTCTAATAACCCAAAATTTTAGTATTTAGTAGATAAATTTTTAAGTTCGAATCGTAAGGACTCGTAAACTCGCATAACTTGATTTTTTTTTACTCAATTTAACTCGATCGAACGCTCACCCTTAATTAGAGGCCTATTTTTTAAGTTCGCCCATGGGCCACTAAAATCTCAAAAACGGGTCTGTTCATACTTAAAAAATATTGCTACAAAAATTACATTTGGTTCAATACTTAAATGCTCGAACTTTTAATATCTTTTGTCTTCGAAACTCGGAAGAACTTTCACGATATCACACTTATCTCTTTAAACGTTTTATTTGACAAGAATAAATGGGTTATCCCGAATTTCTCTAGTCATCCCTTTATCAATTTAACTTTCTTGTCACTTTTATCGATGGGGCATTGTCATGTCTATTAATCATTTTATTTTCTTCGTAAACCAATATTAAAACATGTCATACCGTTAACGAATAAAATTCATCTGTCTTTTTTTGTGTTTCTTTACATGCTCACTAATAATTTTTTATCACATGTATTAATCATTTTGTTTTCATCATTTTGTTTCTATCTTATTAATAATACACCTGGTATAAAATTTTGCACCATAAAAATACACACAAAAAAGACATGAATTTTACTCTACCGCTAACCTTCTCTGAACAGAACATTGTTGTGATATTTGTTACTCATTCGACAAACTACCATAATAACTAACGGAAAACTACTATAAAAAGACGAAAAATTACCACAATGACAGACGAAGAAGACACATAAAAATATGCGAAACAAATATATGTTATTACTAAAAGAAAGAAGGAATGGGGTTATAATTATAAGGAAAATTACACGCTGAGTACTCTAACTATACTCGCGTTACTGTTTTAGTACTCAAATTATTATTTTTTATGAAATGATACTTAGCGTTACATTTTTGTTCTATTTTAATACCCTGATTAATTCGAATCAACCCGCGTCGTACACTTGACTTTGGTGGGTAAGTCTCTTAACGGAGATTTTCTGCATACACAAGGACTCGAACTCGAGACCTTCCTAAGCGATATCAAGTTGCTTACCACTTGGATCAACTAGTTGGTTATAATTATATACTTTTGAAATCATATATATATATATATATATATATATATATATATATATTATATAAACATTTGCTGTTTTCGAAAATTATGGTTTCTTTATATTTTTTTCAATAGTCTAAAGTTGATTACAATGTAGTATCTGTTCATAGATATTCTTAACCTTTTAACAATGGACATACATCATGTAGACAAAAAGATTTAAACCACATATCTTTTAGAATGAACATCATCCACTTTTTCCATTGAGACTCTAATTGGGTTCTATTTTTTTAATTTTTATAATTGAATCGAGGTGATTAATTTATAAAAACTCAATTTATGACTTTATATAAGTAAAACCTCCCATTAATTAGTTCAATCATATAATTCAGAATTGACATTTTTTTTTAAAAAATCGCACATTAATTATAGCAAATTGTAACGCATGAACTTGAAGGGCAATGTAATTGTTCATATATAAAACAGGTAAAGTCTTGTTTACTTTTATTTTTTCACTGTTTACAAGTGATTTTTTAAATAAAATTATTGTTAAACAAAGCTTTTTTTAACCAAAACGAAAAGCATATTTGAAATGTTTTCATTAATTTCAGCAACACTTTTGAGTGTATAAATGCTTTTATATCTATTACGTATGTATTTATAGGATGAAAATCCTCTGCCTTTTTTCGGTATCCCTATTTATGCTCCAATACTAAAAATTAGGTATAGGGTTTAGAGATTAATGTTAGAGTTTATGGTTAGAGTTTAAGAAATTTAAGGTATGATGTATTTTTTAGGGTATAAGGAAACTTTAAACCCTAACCCTAACACCATAAATTATAAAACCCTAAACTTTAAACCTAAATTCTAAACCTAAACCCTTCAACCTAAATACCTGAACTATAAACCCTAAATTAAATATGTAACCCCTAAATTTGACAAAGAAAAAAACTACTTAAAATTCTACTCAAGTCTATAAATAAACCATGTCGGTTCATATCACATTCACTTCCTTGGCATTCTATCACCATTACTAAGGAAGAAAGAAGATCAAATGAATAGGCTGGAAGATGCAGTGGCTCTTATCTCTCAAATTGTACCTCAACAAGGTAACTTATATTTGTTGAATTATTTATACAAATTAATGTTCGAATACATATCCTTCGAAAGTTAGAGCTGAAGTTAACCCAAGCTTTTTGTTGACGATGAGCAGCGGAAGCAAAGCCTCGACGGCGGCGGAAGAAGAACAAAGGAGGGGAAAACAGCCTTTCAGGTTTTAAAAAAAGGAAACTTACCCAGGAACAAGTTGATGCTCTTGAGCTTAGTTTTGGTAATGAACATAAACTGGAGTCTGAAAAGAAAAACCGCCTTGCTTCTGAACTCGGACTCGACCCTCGTCAGGTTGCTGTTTGGTTCCAAAACCGACGAACTCGCTGGAAGAACAAGAAGCTTGAGGAAGGGTTTCGCAAGCTGCGGTCAGTCCACGACGGCGTTGTGCTCGAGAAATGTCGACTAGAATCAGAGGTAATGATATTATTATTAATTATGGTAAACTATTCTAGGTGTCACCAAACTATTAGAGGTGACTCATTTTTCTTTTTTTGATCAAAGAGGTGACACATTTTTCACCACCAATCTTTTACTTGGTCCAAATTTGTTACTAAACTTTATTTTTCGACTCGTTTATATTACCACAATGATAGACCAAAACGATGTCGTTTTGATGCTGTTATTTTGATACTAAATTTGTCAAAACCACATCGTTTTGTTAGAGGAATATATGAAAAATTATGCACTCGATGAGATTTGAACTTAGAACCTTTAAAATTAAAAGCTAGCCACTAAACCAACTTAATATATCTAATTTCTTTCTAGCACAAATAATATATATTCTAAACTACAGTTGAAATTAATTCAATTTATTTTATTATATAAATAATATTAATATACATATAATAATATATTAATATATATATAACTAATGAATAAAATATTTATATTAAATAAAAAAAATATATTATCAATAATATTAAATTAATAAATAAATAAATAATATATTATTATAAAAACAAAAAAACCAATTTTCACAAAACCCCCAAAATTTTCAAAATTTACAAAAAACCCTAAAATTCACCAAAACATTAAATTCTTACCTATACGCTCTAAAATCCTAAATCATAAACCCATTAGCATCCAAAATGGATAGATTTGGAGTTTAAACTTTAAGGTTATAGTGAGTTTTTGGGTTTTTTTTTATATAAATTTTTGAATTTTTAGATTTTTTAAAATCATTTTTTAGTTTTTATAATAATATATTATTTGTTTATATATTTTAATATTATTTGTTTATGAATAAAATTTTAACATTTAAAGTTTATAATTTAGGGTTAGGGTTTAAGGTTTTGTTCGATTTTGAATTTTTTTGAAAATTTAAGGTTTTGAAAATTAGTCTTTTAGTTTATAGTAATATATTTATCTTTTTGTATATTTCATATTGTTTATATAGAGTAATGTTATTTATATGATAAATTGTAGTTTAGAATATATATTATTGTGCTGAAAACAAAACATAGATTTTAAGTTGGTTTAGTGGTTAGGAGGTTGCTTTTAATTCTAGAGGTTTTAGGTTCAAACTCCATCGAGTGTATGATTTTTCATATATTCCTCTAGCAAAACGACATCATTTTGGGCAATTTAGTATCAAAATAGTGGCATCAAAACCACGTCGTTTTGGTTTAGCATCCACGTCATCACGATGTTAAGGAATTAACGGCGAGATGGTATAAACGAATCAAAAATAAAGTTCGGTGGCAAATTTAGACCAATTAAAATGTTAGTGGTAAAAACGGATCACATCCTATAATTTGGTGGTACTTAACAGAATTTACCCTTATTATTATTATTATTATTATTATTATTATTATTATTATTATTATTATAATAATTTATTATTATTATTATTATTATTCAATGTGAAATTATTTATTTTTGTATTAAACTTGAGAAACCGCCACCTCACAAGACGACCAAGTGAAAGTACGGTTTTGATTAAATAAATACCAACAAAAATCTTTTGATTTTTTTTGTATTTTTATGCTCAATGCTAAAAAATTAAATTTTACACTCTAATTTTAAATCTTAAAAATTAAATTATACATCCTAAACTCTAAACCTTAACTATTAACCCTAAATTATAAACACATTTTTAATATTAGAGCATACATAAGAGCACAAAAAGAGACATGGTTTTTATTCGATAAATACAAATATTATGAAAAATAAAAATTCTCTGCTTTTTTTGCTTATATGTATGTTTGAACACTAAAAAAATTAAACTATACACTCTGGCCCTAAATACTAAATCTTAAACCTTAAATATTGAGTCTAAAAAATTAAGTTTTACTTCCTAAATTTTACACTAAATTTAATTTTTTAATGTTGAGATATATGGAGTAAAATTTATACGTTAAAATTCATGGATTTGGTTAAACCTAATTAATTGTAGGTTATGAAGCTTAAAGAGAAGCTCCGTGAAGCAGAGAATGAAATCCAACGGTTGGGGGAGCGAGTAGACGGGGGAGCGAGTAACAGTCCAATCTCATCTCTAACAATGGAAGCCATGGATACAGCTTTCCTAGGTGAATTTGGAGGATATGAAGATGTTTTCTGCATACCGGAAAACGGTTATAATATTCATGGCATGGAGTGGGTGAATCTGTTTATGTAATTAAGTAGGAGGTCCACTTTTAGTATTTGTAGATACTTATGACCTGCTCTGCAAATTAATCCTTAAAGCTTGGTGGTAATTGTTTATGTGCATCACTGTCTGGTTTAGTACTTTGTAGTGTTCGAAGCTTGGTAATTTTGTAACATTCTGCTGGATAAATTTCAGCTTTTTTTTTTTTTGAATAAAAAAGATAGCTCTGCTGAGCTTACCTTACATGCATATTAGAGTCTAAAACAATAGAAATAGAAGGCGGAGGATTTTCATAAAGTATCAAATCGAAACCCACGAAACTTAACATTTTAGCAAGGGCGTCGGCTATCTTGTTTTCTTCTCGCGGTTGCCAGCAAACCAAGGTTTCTCCTCCTGCGTTACGGATTTTAGCTATGTCTCGGACAAGAGGATTCACATCCGAGATGGCATTAGGTTGATTTAAGAGGTCGACGGCTTCCTTATTATCCAAATGAATGAAGACCCGAGTAAAGTCTTTTGATCGAGCTAGCCTGAGGCCTATAAGGACCGCCCAAAGCTCAGCTTGTAAGGGATTTACAATGCCCAATTGTTTATTAAATCCTAGAATCCATGTACCATCATGTGCTTAAAAAACTCCCCCTGCGGCCCCAAGCTTAGAGGTTCTCGACACCGCCCCGTCAGTTGACAAAGTGATCCATCCCTCAGGTGGCTTGCGCCATGAATGCTGCCGGTGGTTTATGGGAGAATGCTGGACAGATCTTTGAGCTTCTCGGACGTATGTAGCCCAGGTAATGGCTCTAGCAATAAGCTGTTCCGGGGCCTCGGAGGTACCCTTGAAAATGGTATCGTTTCTGTTTTTCCAGATGCACCAAATCATAGATGTAAAGAGAACGTACCAGGGAGTGTTCGATGCCGGCAGTGAGTGTTGTTGGGTAAGGTTTTCCAGCATCCAGCGAGTTACATCTCCATCGAAAAACTCCGCATGAAGGCTCGCGGGCAGCAGCTGCTTCCAGGCCTTCTTTGCAATCGCACAGTCTCGTAAGACATGAAGCACGGTTTCTTCATTACCGCTACAGTTCGAGCAGCGAGGTGAGGCTGATAAATATCTACGGAAGCGTTCCGCGTTGGTCATGAGTTTGTGCTTAAGGCAAAGCCATACGAACATGCAAACCCTTTGTGGGATTCGGAGGGTCCAAATCAGATTCCAACATGGGTGCCGAAGGTCCCATAACAGGTGGCATTTATATTCATATGCAGAACTAACTGTGAATCGTTGCAATGTCGAGTGAGGCCAAGTGGGCGAGTCTGATATATCGGAAGCATCCGGACACCGAAGGCTCATGATGTAAGGGGCAACAACAGGGTCAAAGAGTTCCAAAAGATGTGCATGGTCCCAACCTCCATGACCGTCTGTTAAGTCCCAGACGCTTAGGGTAGCTGCATGATCATCACGTGGCTGTCGGAGATATTGGCGTAAGGGACCAAGGGGCGGCACCCAATTATCTTCTAAAGCATCAATAATAGAACCATCCCCAATCGACCAAGATATACTCTCCCTCAAGTCTGGCCAGGCGGAAGAGATTGCTCGCCACAAGGGTGTGCAGGGGCTTCGAGTAACCGAGTGAGGGCAAAGCTCAAACACGCGGTATTTTTGCCGTAAGAGACGGATCCAAAGCGCTTGTGTATTTGTCACCAAAGCAAAACAAATCTTCAGGACAAAAGCCATATTGAAATCATGGACGCGTCGAAAGCCGAGGCCACCATCAGTTATTGGTTGACAAATAGTTTCCCAATTAACCAAAGAAACTTTGTTTAGATGATCCGCCGATCCCCATATGAATTTGCGAATAATTTTTTCAATTTCAGCACATATTCGCTTCGGTAGAAGAGAGGTTTGCATGAAATAAACAGGTATGGCGGATAGAACTGACTTGGCTAGAGTAACCCGACCAGCAAGCGAGAGAGTGCGACTAGCCCAACCATTTAGCTTTTCCTTGATCTTGTCAAGGATGAAATTATAATCTGAGCATCTCGCGCGCGCGTGTAGCACCGGCACGCCTAGGTACTTTCCTAGGCTATCAACTCTTTGATAACCCAAGAAGGAGCTGATATTGTCTTGCAAGAGTTGTGGAGTATTTGGCGAGAAATAGATCGTTGTTTTGGCTTTGTTAACACTATGTCCAGAGAAAGCACCAAAGGTAACCAAAGCCGATTGAAGCAAAGAAGCCTGAGACATATCAGCGGCAGCATAGAGAATGAGATCATCTGCGAAGAAAAGGTGTGATATCGGAATACCATCACGGGTGAAACGAAACGGATGCCAAATAGAGCTCTGGACTGAGTGATTGATTAGATGTCCAAGTCTCTCCATTACCAATACGAAAATATAAGGCGACAGGGGATCACCTTGTCGGATACCACGTTCCGGGAAGAAAGGCCTAGATAAGGCTCCATTCCACTGAATTTGGAAACTAGCAGACGTAATTGAGCTCATAATTACCTGCCGGATAATAGGGGGAAATCCCGCGTCAAGAAGAGAATCGGAAATAAAATCCCATTTAACACGGTCAAAGGCTTTAGTAAGGTCAACTTTGATAGCCATCCAATGTGATTTATTCTTTGATAGCCGCATAGAGTGGATGACTTCCTGGTTAATAATAATATTCTCTGTTATGTTCCTCCCTGAGACAAAACTTGTCTGGTTTTGTCCGATGATATGAGGAAAGATTGGCTTGAGCCGACGGACTATAACTTTCGATAAGAGCTTATAAATCACTGTGCAGAGGCTAATGGGCCGGAAATCAACGAAATTCGAGGGGTGATCACATTTAGGAATAAGGACCAAAATCGTGCGATTAAGATCTAATTCAAGATGTTTACCTTGGAACACGCTCTGGATCATTGCCACTATCGAGTTGCCGACCGTCGACCAGTGTTTTTGATAGAATTCGGCATGGAGCCCGTCCCATCCTGGGGATTTCAACGGAGCCATATCCATAAGAGCAGCGTGTATTTCCGCAGGCGTCGGGACGAGGTCAAGTGCGTCTAGAGTCGCTCGGTCAATGGGCGGGAAGCAACCAGTAACAGGGAAGGTTCCCGAATTCGCTGTCCCATCTTTGAAAAGGGTACGGAAGAAAGTTACAGCTTCTTCTTTTAATTGTGTATCGTCTTCACACCAGGTTCCATCTAATAATTGTAACGCTTTAATGTGACAGCGTTGTCGTCTCGCAATTGTTCTCCTGTGAAAGTATCGAGTGTTCCGATCACCTTGGGAGATCCAATCAGAGCGTGATTTTTGGCGCCAGAGGAGTTCTTCCTCATCTAGGATATGCTCGAGCTGAATAAGGAGCTCACTCTCAAGATTCTTTAAGAACCGAGACGATCTGCTACTCAAGGATTTTTGAATACCTCGAAGCCTTCCCATAAGAATACGTTTTTTGGTGCCAATATACCCAAAAACCGTTTTATTCCACGTATCAGCAGCATGAGTAAAATTCTGAATAGTCTCAGAAATCGATGTTGCCGGAAGCCAGTTATCCATAACCATTCGAGAGAAATCTTCATGCAAATTCCAACCAGAAAAGTATCTAAACGGTTTAGAAGAAGACCTGTGATAAGATGTGCCAATATGCAAGAGAATAGGCCTGTGATCAGAACGCATCCTGAGTAAGTGCTGAACAGAAGCTTCTGGGTAAGACTCATCAAAATAACTGTTACAAATAAAACGATCTAATCGAACAGAAGCGAGACCCCTTGACCACGTGAAGTCCGGGCCACTGTATCCCATGTCTCTCAAGCAGTGATCAATTATAAGGCGGCAGAAGTCTTTACTTGGCCGTGCAGAGGAAGAACAACCCCTGCGATCTTCCCATGAGAGTGTGGCGTTAAAGTCACCAAAAATAATCCAAGGACTACGAACAGATGTCGCAATATTATGAAGATGCCTCCAGAGAGCTTTCCTACTCGATGCCAAGGGGGATGCATACACAGCAGTGGCCAGAAGAGAAGAGCGGCTAGATTTATGAGTTATCCGAAAATGGATAAACTGGAAATGAGTGCTAAGGACAGATACCACCACACGATCGTACCAAGCCACCCAAATACCTCCAGAAAAACCAACGGCTTCCACACGATGAGAGTGAGGGAAACCCAACGATGCAATAACATATTCTGCACGATACCCACTGATCCGGGGTTCCACAAAAACTACAACATCAGGCTTGTTGTCACGAAGAAATTGTTTTGCTGCCTGAATGAATTTTCTATCTGCGCATCCTTGCACGTTCCAACAAAAATTTTTTAAACCCATAAAAATAATGTAGAAGGGTAGGATGTTACTCAACCATCGTCGTCGGATGTTCCTCCGTCGACTCAACCGCACCATTGCTAGGTGTTCCAGTCATCTCATTAATGACATTTGCCGAGGGTGATATGGAAACCGATTGATCTCCATTGGGCTGCTGTCGGTCAGGAGGCTTCCCAAGGGGAATATTTTCCACCGATTGCACATGAGAATTAGCAATCGGATCTAGCTGCATAACATTGGGATCAGCGTTTTCAGACGTGACAGTTGCAGCATGGTGAGCTTTATCAAGCCTGGAGCTCGAGCTTGCAGCCACAGTAGACGACTTGGCCGAGAATTTCGATAACACCGGAAAATCAGCGAGGTTGACCGAAAGTGGCTTCCTTGTAGAACCCAATTTAATTCCTTGATTGGCTGAAGGGTATTTTCCTTTGCTACGGGATTTGCTGGACGCTGCATTAAGTTGTTTGCGTTGAGGTTGTTGTTGTCGGGGTACCACGGGAGGATTAGCGACTGGGGCAGGAATGGAATCAGTAGGGGCATCACTGCTTAACATGCTAAAACGGGAACCTGAATTCACAGCGGCTGCAGAATGTGCGGTTGGTTTCTGCTTAGTGGCGTTACGTCTCGGCCGGCGTTCCGCTACCATCCATGGCCCGAAAGAAGCATCTTCACCGTTGGGTTCAGTGGGTGCATCGTGTTTAGCCGAATCGTTGGGATTTTCTCCAGTTGTTGTCTCGCTATGCACCTCCGAATTTTCCCGGGCAGTCGACTGTGTCTTGGGGCAAAGGTCCTGTCCGTGGCCATACAAACCACATTTGAAGCAAATAATTGGTAAGGATTCATATTCGACTAGTTGGATGTTGCCATTAACCAAAACCTTGGAAGTAAGCGGTTTGGAAAGATCAACGGTAACGGCCATTCGCGCGAAGCGACCACGACGTCCCAATTCTATTTGATAGTCAAGCTTTAGGACCGGGCCAATGCACTCCCCAATTTCTTCAATCAAACTTTTCTTGTATAGCAATACCGGCAGCCCCGGCAATCGAATCCATGCCGCCACTTGTGTCGGATAGGGAGTTGAAGTCGTAAACTCAGGCGACCATTGTTGCACTGTGAGATAATGGCCGAAAACAGTCCAAGGCCCCTCGGTGAGAGCTTTGATATAGTCGGATTTGAGACGGAACGATACTAAGAAGTAATCGTTTTCGATATCCATCAATCGAATCGCCTGCTTGGGTTTCCATAATTCATAGATTTTCGAATGCAGGGTATTATAGCCGATTCGTCGGCCTAAGAGTTTCACGATCAGGGTTTGGTCGAAGCTTCGCTCTGCAAGGGATTGGATACGTTCGGAGAAGTCAATGGTCGGTATGCCATCTTCAGAGGATCGGACCACATCTCCTTCCATGATTTCAATGTCATCTTCTTCGAAGAATTCCTCCTGGGCAGCCGAAGAAGAGGGGATTGCCGTCATAAGTGAATCTTTGTACGACGGCAGGGCTGGTTGAGTCGTGCCGCCTCCATCAGGTGGGTCGTCATCAAGCCGGCGATGTTTCCTTGGATTACCAAGGTTGACGGCACCAGTGATAGGGGAGGTTCCGGGGTTTTCGGAGATCATCGATTAGGGTTTTAAATTAATTTCAGCTTTTTTTAATTATTAATATATATTTGAACCAAATGGTTAAAGCTTTCAGTTGACACTCTCTCCTTCCCTTAGGTTGTGGGTTTAAGACCCAATAGGAACAAAATTATTCTTCTCAAGTAGAAATTGTTAAAAAAAAATTAATAATTATATATTTTGCTAAGTAAAAAAAAAATCTGAATATTAATGCCTTAATCTTGACCCCAACTTAAATTAAAAATGTATTAAGTTAATTAACAACCTGTTGATTTAGTTAGATAAATATTAAATTCTTCAAAAAAAGTCAAAAATTTAATTATTGACGTTGTGATTTAGTTGTTGATTGCTCGTACTTCGATAGTAGTGAATCTTTTGCCTACACAGAATTATATCCGAACATAAGCTGTTGTAATATAATCAGAGCTCATGAGACTTTTGCTCATAATCTTTTTGTTGGATTATAGGCTAAAACTGGCTTTCCAGAATTGTTACTTGCATGCTAAGTTATTTGTCTAATGAACATTCACTTTCTTCAAGATTATATGGGCCGGCCTTTCAATAAGGTTTTTAAATTTAAATTTATTCTATTAAGTTTATTCATTTAACATCGTATTCAAATAACTAAACCTAAAAAACTAAACATATTTTACTCATGTTACTACTTTATGATTAATTTTTCTGATACAAAATCTAATTAATTATTATATAGGTCAACAGAATACAGATGATTAATCACTATACTTGTTTTAGTAAATATCTTAAAAAACAAAAATAAATGTATTTAAATGTACTCGATTTTGTGATTTTTAAAATTGTCAACTAGATTAATACTCGTTGGACTAATTATGGTTAGTTGTATAAATGGGATGATGGGTGTTGAATTTATAAAATTTGCATTTGAATTTGGTTTTGTGCTGAGTTTGTGGAATAGGCCAAATAATTGGATGATTTGCTTACCCAAATTTCCGGGATAGTAAAACGACGACTTTTAAAAGACTTTCAATTAATATTTTGTCCTTTTCCCACCCCTTTTAATGAGAGTAAAAAAGGAAGACCAAAGACTTCAAAAACAATAGTACTTGTTTATTTTTAATATTATAATATATAATATTTTAAAAACAAATTAACAAGGGTCGTGTGCAATAGCAAGGCACATTGATTTTTTAATGAAAAAATTTTAAGTTTAAACTTTAGAAATGACATTGTTGAGGAGAGTCACAACAAAATATTTATAAAAAAATCCTTTTTCCTTTGCCGTAGACATGTTCAAACTTCAGAAAAATTTTAAACAACACTTACAACTCGATTCTAATAATTCTAAAATAATGGAGTACTAAAAACAAATAAGCATATACGTTAAACTTTATTAAAAAGACTATTACAACTAGTTAATGGATTGGGCATGAACCAAATTGGTGGAGGCCAAATTGAAAGTTCCGAATCACATGTTTTGTAACCCGGCAAATGTTGAATGCTTCCGTCGCTCAAATTAAAGATGCCTATATCAAAACCTCCTACAATCCCTTCGTAATGATATATTAGATTGTCGTCCGTAAAATAAATGCAGTTGCCGGCATATGCCGGAAAGTTTTTGCAGGACAGGGAGAAGGATGAGTTCCACCCCAAAAATAACATATCATCACCAATAGACTGTATTTCATACCATTCTCCACAAGTTGTATCGAGCTTGAAAATCCTGAAACCACAAGTCTTGTACATGGGAGGTGGTAGAGAGTCGGGATCGGAAACAACGTCACTTTCCGACACGGTTCCAACATCACGGTGTACCATAATCAGCCCACCAAAAGACTCAACTAGATAGAACCTAGTTGTTAAACTTTCGCTTAACTTTGGCACGAATGGCGTCATCTTCGGGAGGGAACTATGGATGTCACAAACCATCACACTTCCATCAGTGTACACAGCATACAATTGTTGTTGGTGAAATATAACATCACAACATTGTCTACGGTCGAGGAATGACCACTTCTTGCTCCCACGTTTACAATATGCCAACCCAGAAAAGTTGCCATATATGGCCACAGCAACAAAATCCTCTTTGGATTGAGGACTAGAAGACAATATAACCTTGTCTAAAAAGCCATTTCTAACATGATCTTTGCTTACGATCAAGAAACGAAAGCCACTATTATCATATGTTCGGATGGCATACTCTTTGCCAGGCTTATCGGCTCGATAATTCAGTACATCGGGAAACTTGGTTCTGGGTGGGAGATTCACTTGAGCACCTGTGAGTGGATTAATAGCACAGATTGAATTGTTTTTGCCTATGTTGACGACCCAACCATGGGAGGATCCTCGAAACAACATTCCTTTATGAGGATCAGAGAGTTGAAGACAATGGAGTTTCTTCTCCAAGGGGTCAAAGAAACCAAAGGATGTGCCGCTGCCTATCTCGGTTTTGGTTTTGAGTGGTACTAATAGCCATGGCAGTAGATCTTGTTTCTGGTGAGGCATCTTTGGTAAGGCCAAGCGCCATGACCAGCACACGCATCTACATTTAACTTTATCTTCATACAAGTCTACTTTACCTTCAATCATCCTCACTAAATCTCTCGAAAGCTCACACCATCCACCCATTGTTTCTTCTATTCCTGTACTGCAAATACAAAATTCATATAGATTTTATTATTATTATTATTAGGATTAATATCCTATACACTGCAATAGGGTTTAGTGGTTTAGCGTCTAAATTATAACCCTAAACCTTAAATTAAAACAACTATCCTTAAATTCTAATCCCTTATCCTTAAATTCCATCCCGTGTATAGAATACTTATCCTTATTATTATTGATAGAAATAAAGTCCTCTAAGAGGATACAAAATATAAAGAGACCTTCAAATACTAGCACAACCACTACAAACCAGTTTCAACGCCTACACAAAATAAAGAACAATAATCAAACAGATTGCCACTCAAAAAGACAAGACAATTAAGATTCAAGCCAGAGTTAAAACGACTCCCAACTGTTAACATACCCGACCAAGGTTCCTTTTAAACCCGACGATCACCCAGCTTTGAAAATACACAAGATAAAAAGAAACAACAACAAAAAAGCAGACATACTACAAATTGAGGGGGAGAAGGGAGAACATACCTGGGAGTTATGATCCTTGAAACTTATTATTATCAGACCACAATCTGAAGGTACAACCTCGGAATCTATATATATTTATAGTTGGGCTAAGGTGCAAGACGTATATTTATCGAAAAAGGATTGTGGAAATTTGACATTAACCTAAACACCTTGCAAACCGAATACATGTAGGAAAAGGATTGTTCCACTCTGAAATTACCTTAAACACCTCAGAGGATTATAGATCCAATAAGGACTTTGGCCCAACCTTAACATATTTCATAATTAATCTAAACCATAACCGAGACCCAATAACCTCGTACACCCAACACCTAGGTTTAAGTCAGCTCAGCTCACAAACCCGAGTCAAACTCTCACCCCTCTCTCGAGTCCCTCCCATCAACATGTCTCCTCTACCGAGAAATTATGTCACGAGCATGACTTATCATATGAACTATAATCTCAATTAATGACATGTAAAAATATTAGTAAAAATTTACTAGTTAAAAAAAATATTATAAAAAATAATATAGTAAATAGTTTTCATTGGTTAGGACTGTCATGATATAATTTTTCCTCCTTCACTCCATCAAGCTCTACCACAACCTCACATTCAAACAACCACAAACCTTATCCCACTATCCCTAAGATTTCTACAACCACACCAACCCTTGACCACTATAAAACCATTCAAAACTCCCTTTATCATGATTGAACCTCCGTAATGTGTACCACACAATGACGACAAATATCTTCACAAAGGCACTTCCGAGAGTAACCTTTGACGAGTTCTCATCTAAATTGGAAATATACAACATATACACACTAGTTTGAGGGAGAGTGTAGGTTAGTTGCATGTAAATTAAGTGTTGTAATCTTATCTCATCTAATAGTTTAAGATTAATTTTGGTTTATCATGGTTGGATGAGACCTCATTTTATTAATTCTAAATTGTTATACTATGAAATATTTAGAATCGGGATCTTACTAAGGGTATGGATTTGAATAGACAAAGTGGTGATTATCCATAGAACCAGGCCACTTGTTGGGGAAACGGCTAGTTTGTGGTTGTTTAAGAATCTTCTACGAGAATACTGAAGATTTTATTTTCATGATTAATTGTTGATCCTGTTTCAGGCGTCAAATTGCCCTTCCATCTAATTTTTAAGAGGTGGCAACCGGAGTACTGAATTATTTTTTCGCTATTGGATATTACATTTATACAGAGAATGCTGGTGAGTAAATTTCTTGTACCGGATAGCTCATCTCTGCAATTCTCCTCATGTTTAAGCTGATTTAGATCTAGCCGATACAGCACCAGAAACACAAGGGTCTCTGGGGGAAAGGGCAGAGCAATAGTAAACGGCCTTAAATTCGCCAAGATGAGAAATCAAACAGATTGCAGATCAACAAAAACTTGTGAAGAAACAACCATTGGACATAACACCAATAACCTTCCAGTTTTGGGGACTTCACTAATGTTATACTCTAGATTCATCGACAGAGTCGAGCAGTTCTTTTCAGCTGATGATGGAACCGTGAGTTAACTAACACGAAACCGCACTAATCATAATGACATTTACAGCAGGCCTCTGGCAGCTTAAATTAATAATTAATGTCTATAGGCATAACCTTTTCTACTTCGGAATTCAGTGTTGGCATATGGCTTTTATGTTTGTTCAGAATCTCAAGTTCTTAAGGATAGAGAAAGAAAGAAAAGAATAGATCGATCACATGATGAAAACTGAAATCATGACACCAATGGACTAATTGGCTAATAACAATTTGATTGCAATGGTAAGGCTGACATGTCTTAAGTATCTTGAGTGTTCTATCTTTTAATTTTTTTGTTGCTTAAATTGATATGAATCTTGTCTAGAATTACTCTATTTTTTCACATACAAAATAATATATGTATCAATTTCAAATCTAGATAAATTTGCACCTATTTGCCGAATAGGTTGCTTGAATTTGAGTCATTTAAGTGGAATATATTACCCTTTATTACGGGAACTTGTGATAAGGTTTTTTTTTTGGAAACCGCTAAATGGGGCCTTATCACTATTTTCTTTTTGAAATTGGTTTTATTTAAAAAGGGAGGAATTTTAAAAATTAATTCGGGTTTGGAAAAATCACTTTAAAAAATCTTTTTTCCTTCGGTTTAGAGTCGCCACCGGCCACTGAGGTAGGCCAGACACCGTAAGAAAACAAAACCAGAGATTCTTTTGAAAGGGTTCGGGAGTTGGTTACGCGTGGGGAAGGGTTAGCACCCCCATCACGCCCGGAAATCGGTACCAAAACAATTGTTGCCTTTAATTGATGGAAATTATCTGAAATTTAAAATGAATTTAATTAGTGATTCTAGATTGAAAATTAGGCTTTAATCACGAGCTTTTTCAAATAGGTGGTATCGAATTAATTAAACATTTAATTAAAAAGGATGACGGTACACCAGACCAAAGACTAAACCGACATCAAATAAGATTGACTGCCGTGTTAGTTTAGAGTTCGGATCCCGTACGTCACCTTTATGCATGATGCCAGCAGATAAAATATGGTGCTATGGTCTTGTCTGTTTTAATTGCGGATTTACCTTTAGACGATTCGAATTAATCCAAATATTCGCGGGACATCCAATAAGTTAGGCTAGTCGACCCGAATACGCGAATTAATAAGTATCTCCGTTTTATAATTAAAATTCATTAACATACAATTTAAAATACTAAAAAATCACATGCAATGACAATTAAAATGCATGTCACAAAAATATATTCGAACCACATGATAGCAGATAAACATACATTTATTAAAAATGTATACATCACATACCAAAATAACATGTAATATAAATAAAATGCAAACAAACAGGGACCTCAACGGAAATTAACCCATTTAAAAGAATAATTAAAACACGAAATAGGGACTTAATTAAAATGATGCGGGAACCTACGAGGACTAAAAGTGAAGTTTTCCCATCCTAAATTTAACCAAAACAAGATCGGGACTAGATTGAAAATGTTTGAAAACGTGCAGGGACCGCGGAAGGGGTTTTGAAAAGCGGAAGCCCTCCCCGCGTGATTACAATGATGCGGAGGGGCTTATAACGCGATTAAACCGATTTTAAAAAATTAAAAACACTATAAATACAAATTTTAAAATATTTTAACCCTTTTATTCTTAAAATCAAAACCTAAACCTAAAATTTTTCCCTCTCCCTCAATGATCCGGCGCCGCCAAGGGGGTTCCGGCCGCCGTTTCCGGCGCCGGAACCTTAAAAAAAACTTCTTTTTTTGAAACCGAAAATCCTTCTCTTCTCGAAATCAAAACCGAAACGAAGGAAAACCTTTTCACAATCGTTTTTCCTTAAAAAAAGATCCCGACACTAAAAACTTGAAAAGCTTATCCCCTCGTGTCACCGGTCTCGACGGCTCACCATGCACGGCCCCAAAGAGAGGCCGAGAAGCTTATCGCCGGTAAAAACGGGCCTGATGATGGAGATCCAACTTAAAATGGAGGTAAAAAAAACCCTACTGTTTTTATATATTTTTTTTATAACCCGAAACTAAAAAAAACAAAAACAAAATACTAATATGCCTTCGAAATCTGTTTTGTATTGATGAGAATTTTTGCTTACAATTTTTTTCTCTCTATATTCGAATGGGATCTCGAAAAACCCTCCTGAAAATCCGAATGGTCTCCCCCCTATTCGAATGGGATCTCTATTTTTCGAATTACCCCCCCTCCTCTTTACAATATTTGCCTCGGTTCTTTATAGCCCCGAAATTATCTCTTTTTTTTTTATGAAATGCATAAAAAAATGGATAGTGCGGTTTGGTTGTGCCATGATTTCCTTGTCTGCCATTTTTGTTTTCTTTTTTTGGTTGCATGTGACTGCTGGAGAGGATCCGAAGTGGTGGGGCTCGAGTCGGCCGGACAACGCGGGATGAATCACGGCCGTTGATGGAAGCTGGAAAGGGGGGCGTACGATGCACGCGCGCGTGTGGCGACTGAATCGACGCGCATGGATCACACGCGCTCGGACACGATCTGATCTTGGCCGTCCGATCCATCCTTGATCCAATGGTGGAGACTGCGCGTCGCTAGGGCAACGGGTGGCTTCTCTAGGTTTTTTTTTGTTCCTGGTGCGATCTGGGCCGTTAGATCTGAATCCCAGATCTAACGGTGGGAAATTCGGCGGCTGCACAAAAAAAACAAGAGAGAGTTAGGGTTTTTCAGATTAGGGTTAGTCTTTTGGGCCTAAACAGGCTTTGTATTATTTGGGTTTGATGTAATATGGACTTTGATAAACATTTGGTCTTTATTTATGTATTAATATACTGGGCTTTTATTTAATTAATATTTTATTTTCCAAATTTAACAATAACACTAATAATTAATAATAGTAATAATAATAATAAAGACCATAATAATAATAATAATAATAATAATATTGATAATAATAATAACTATAACGATACCATAGTAATAATACTAATATATGGTGATGACAATGACTAACATAATAGTGGATGATATTAATAATATTATAAGTAATGGTAATAAATGATGATAGTAAATAGTAATAATATGATATCTAGGTATTAATTAGACCAAGCCCAACATGAATGGACAAAGCCCAACTGGATGAAGCCCAAGAAAGCCCAATATACAAGACCCAAACTTATTTAAGCAGATTTAAAAGGGGCTAATCAGCCCGGACAAAATTAGTGATTACAGTTGCCCCTCTTTGCTTGTACTTGTGGAACAAGAATAAAGCAAAGACCATAAGCACTAATTTTGTCAAACTTCCCTGTTTGGTTGATTTGCTCCTCCGAAGCGGTAGAAACAAAGTGGGTAGCGTCGGTGTGTCCTCCCTGAATGGCAAAGGACAAAGTCGATTCATTCTTCCTAAGCGGTAAAGAATGAACTTCAAATAGTGTGCATTCCCGGAGCGGCGAAAGCAAACTGGACAGGCTTTCTAGCTCTTCTGTCCAGAGATCCTTGAACTCTTTTGCTCTTAGATCAGTGGCATGTCCTCCCTACACGGTCAAAGGACAAAGTCGATTCATTCTTCCTACGCGGTACAAAATGAACTTCAAATTGCGTGCTTTCTCGGAGCGGCGAAAGCAAATTGAACAACGTTGGCATGTCCTCCCTGAGCGGCAAAGGACGTAGCTGATTCATTCTCCCTGAGCGGCAAAGAATAAACCTCCAATAGCAACTGGACAACACTTGCATGTCCTCCCTGAGCGGTAAAGGACGTAGCTGATTCATTCTCCCTGAGCGGCAAAGAATGAACCTTCAATAGCTTAAACAACGCTGGCATATCCTCCCTGAGCGGTAAAGGACGTAGCTGATTCATTCTCCCTGAGCGGCAAAGAATAAACCTTCAATAGCTTAGACAACGCTGACATGTCCTCCCTGAGCGGCAAAGGACGTAGCTGATTCATTCTCCCTGAGCGGCAACGAATAAACCTTCAATAGCTTAGACAACGTTGGTATGTCCTCCCTGAGCGGCAAAGGACGTGGCTGATTCATTCTCCCTGAGCGGCAAAGAATAAACCTCCAATAGCTTAGACAACGTTGGTATGTCCTCCCTGAGCGGCAAAGGACGTGGCTGATTCATTCTCCTTGAGCGGCAAAGAATAAACCTTCAATAACTTGTTTTCTTGTGGTGACAAGAATAAACTGAACAGACCTTCTGGCTCTTCTGCTCGGAAATCCTTAAGCTCTTTTGTTCTTAGATTCTGATGCGGCGAGTCTGAAATTTTTCGCATGAAGTTTTAGCTCTTTTCTCTTTTTTTCTTTCCCTTTTTTTTCTTCTCTCTCTTCTCTCATTCTTTCTTGTTCTTCTTCTTTCTGATCTTCTTCTTTTTCTCTTTCTCTCTTCATCTTTTCTCTTTTTCTCTTATTTCTCTTTTCTCTCGTTCTTTTTCTCATTCTTTTCTTCTCTTCTTATTTTTCTTTTTTCTTCTCTCTTTTTTTTATTTTCTCTTTCTCTCTTTCTTTTTCTTTCTTAACTTCTCCTTTCTCTCATCTTCATCCCTTTTTTTTCTTCTTTCTTATTTCTTCTTCTTGTTCTTCTTTCTTTTTTCTCTTCTTGTTCTACTTTTTATTTCTCTTTTTTTTTTCTTTTTCTTCTTTTTTTTCTTTTTCTTCCGCTTATTCTTTTCTTCTTCTTTTCTTTTCTTTCCTCGCTTTTCTTTTACTTCTTTCTATTCCTTTTCTTTTTACTCCTCTTTTATTTTTTTCTTCTTTTTCTGTTTCTGTTTCTTTTTCTTTCTTTTTATTTAAAAATTAGGAAACCTGAATTTTTATTTAAAATATTCCAAGGGGAATAAAATCGAGAAATTTAAATTTTGAGGAAAACGTCCATTTAGAAAGGGCAAAATTGAGGAATTTGGATTTTTGAGAAAAATATCCTTTCGAAAGGAATGAAATGAAGTTTTGAGAGAAAAATCCTTTAGAAAGGGCAAAATTGAGGAATTTGGATTTTTGAGAAAAACATCCTTTCGAAAGGAATGAAATGAAGTTTTGAGAGAAAAATCCTTTAGAAAGGATAGGATTGAGAAATCCGGGGTTTAAAGAAAAACATCCTTTAGGAAGGATAGGGTTGACAAATCCGAGTTTTAAGAAAAGCTATCCTTTAGGAAGGATACGATTGAGAAATCGGAGTTTTAAGGAAAACATCCTTTAGAAAGGATAGGATTGAGAAATCCAGTTTTAAGAAAAACATCCTTTAGAAAGGATAAGATTGAGAAATATAGTTTTAAGGAAAATATCCTTTAGAAAGGATAGGATTGAGAAATCCAGTTTTAAGGAAACATCCTTTAGAAAGGATAGAATTGAGAAATTCGAGTTTCAAGACAAACATCCTTTAGAAAGGATAACATTGAGAAATTCGAGTTTTAAGGAAAACATCCTTTAGGAAGGATAGAATTGAGAAATCCGAGTTTTAAGAAAAACATCCTTTAGAAAGGATAACATCGAGAAATTGGTTTTTTTTAAAAAATGTCCTTGGAAGGATAAAATTGAGAAATTGGGTTTTAAGAAAAACTTCCTTTTGAAAGGATAAAATTGAGAAATTTGAATTCTGGGAAAAACATCCTTTAGAAAGGATAAAAAAAATCAGGGATTAAGAACCTTGATACCAGTCGAAGGATTCTTGAGATCTATTTCTCTTCTCATAGAGCCGTAGATTCACCCCTTTATTAATCTTCAAATACCTGTTCAAAAATAAACAAATGCTATGATGGTATGAGTTAGCATGCTCCTAACATAGGGATGTCTAACTATCAATGATACATGAGCATATTTCATGATGCAATGATGCGTATGGTCATGGGAATGCAAAGATGCATGAATTTTGTCTTTATTCTCTGAGGCCGGTGGTCACTATCTTGGGACTACAACCACTCATCAATCTCGTGTCTTGACAAAACTTGCCCCAAACCCGTGTTGCTTATTCCCTGAGTCAAATGGCCTGAATCGCAATCAGAATCATTAGCCCGGTACCTTCAAGTTGTATGCCATCTCTCACTGATTTGAAATCCTGTGTGTAAAGCCCTTGTTGCCCCACGGACAAAGATGCCCCAATGGCCCTTCATCGTCTTACATCACGTAGTGCCTCTCAATTTTTAGGTCTCACTACCGACGATGCATTTATCTCTGAAGTAATACAAGGAAATTTCTTTGTTTAAAAATATGTCAATTCGCTGGTCGTCATTCTAATGAAGAGTGGATTTTCAAATTAACATACAGAACCTTGAAACCAAAATCTAATTAAAAGAGAAATAGAATAGGATGCCCCGGATATCAAATGCAAGAGCATCTTAGATTCAGCTTTCTGGTGATCTCTTCAAGCATAGCTTGCGTCTTTGAATGTTGTGGCGATATCTGAAGTTATGAAACTCCTCCCTAATCGCTCGGTTCATCCTCATGATTATGGTACTTGCTGGATCAGCTCGATTACCATTCCTTCTAGTTCTCATCATGTTTATGATTACCATTAATTTCATGTCGGTGTCCTCGAGGATTCCTTTTCAGGACTTATTTGATTTGTTCATTTATTTCTTTTTCTTAAGGGAATTCAACTCGTCACAGTCCTTTGGCTCGGGAATAAAGATGGAGCATACAACGATACCCCGAGTTACTCGGCATGGTCACGATTTTGAAAATATTACCATCACTCATGAAGCGAAGATATTCAGGCTTCAGCGGAGTGCCCTTAAAATTCCACACTCGTATCCGAAAATTCCTATTACCAGGTTTTGGAAATTGGAGTGCTTTTTGTTAATGCCTATTACCAGGCTCTGAGATTAAAATCATTTATTTTGTTTTGAAACAGTCTATTTTTCACTTTTTTTCTTTCTTTTTTTTTGCACATTTAAGCAACTTTATTTGGGTTCTCTTAGGAGATTTCCTTATCACCGAACATCATTAATGGAATAGTAATCTTGCTTCTCTCGCTTTACCGACCAGAGCAAACAGAGCAGGAAATCTTACTTCATCGTTATCACAACATTCAGTCGATCTCTTTCATTAGAATCAATGCCACATCAAGCATGTGATATCCGAGGACCTATGAAGGAAAGGAGAGATATACATATATATGATTTCAAGGTTATTGTATGTTAAGAAAAATGCATTTTCATTAGAAAGAAAATCTGCAAATATAACAAGTGCCCTCAAAAAGATCATTGCTATCTTCGGGCAAATGATAGCAATGTTGGTTCTATGCGTTACTTCAAGAGAAAATGCAACATGAAAGAAGACTCAAACATACGAGGTCCTAACAACCCGGGAAACAACACCTCCCCAAAAGTCGCGCTCATCATTCTTTCTTTTCAAAACTTCAAAAGACTGTTCTCGATCAGTCCTTGAACTTTGTTTTTCAGTGCCCCACAATTCTCCGTGGTGTGGCCCATGCTTCCCATATGGTAGTCGCATACGGCACTAACATCAAAACCTTCAGGATAAGGAGGATCCTTTGGTTTGGACTGGACTGGGGTCAGAAGCTTCTTCTTAAATAAAATTGGGAGCAAATCGGTGTACGACATAGGGATCGGGTGAAGAACCTTTAGAGGCTTTGTAGACCATGATGCTTGATTATGGAAACGGTCACGGAATTGGTTGTTTGGGCGAGAGCCCACCATATGAACTTGGGATTCATCCCCCTCGTGGGCGGTTGTGCTATAGGGATCCACTATCTTCCCTTTTTAATAGCATTCTCAATACGTTCTCCCGTCATGACCATGTCCGCAAAGCTATTAGCGGGATTGCAGATCAAGCGGTCGTACAAGACTCCTTTCAAAGTGTCCACAAACAAGGGAATGATTTCCCCTTCCGGAAGTGGGGGCTGCACCTGAGCTGCTACATCTCGCCAACGTCGGGCATACTCACGGATACTCTCACTGTGCTTTTGTTCCATCCCTTGTAGCATGAGCCGATTTGAAGTCATATCTGTTACATGCTTGTATTGACCGATGAAGGCTTTTGAAAGACCTTTCCATGACTTGATGTTGGCTCGACTAAGTTGAGCATACCAACGGGTTGCAGAACCTGTTAAACTGTCTTGAAAACAGTGAATGAGTAGCTTCTCATCTTTGACAAAGGTTGCCATCCTCCGGCAATACATAGTAATATGTGTTAAGGGGCAAGTAGTTCCATCATACTTCTCAAAATCGGGAACTTTGAATTTCGGTGGAATGACTAAATCCGTCACAAGACTCAAATCGCTGGCATCATTCCCTTGCTCATCTGTCCCTTGCAAGGTCTTGAATCTTTCTTCAAAGAAGCGGAATCTCTCTTCATGCTTCTCTTCTATCTCGGCCTTAATCCTCTCCACTTCATCCTCATATCCTGCCCCTAAGTCAATGGGCTGATTCGTTGATGTTCTACCGTGGTGGCTAACAGTCGTTCGAACAGCAGTCTTGGCGTAGATTCCCGCATGGACTCTTTTTTCGGGATTTGGCACTTCCGGTTGATTTTTCATATGAGATGCAAAACCCTGATGCCCTTCAATGTTTGAGCTATCCACATAAACTCTTTCCTTGCTTTTCATCTTCAGTAACAGATCAGTCATCCGAGCAATAATAGAAGCTTGCGACTGTGTGATCTGATCGCTGATATTCTTGCTGACCCCGCCCAAACGAGTTTCGAGGTCCTTCTGCCTCCTCTCTACCTTGGCCAATCTCTCTTCCATTGTTCGGGTATGCAAACGAGTGATGTATGAATGAGGAATGATTGCAGATTAATCTTTCACTTTCTGTCATGACATTTCTCACAATTAATTCCATGATTGATTAATGTATGCAATGTATCATATGCATGAAGATGAGATAATTTTAATAACAAGTACAAGGAATAATGCATGTGTTGTATGCACAACAATGATAGATGATTAAAGGTAATCAAACAGACATCTACAGTTGAATGCAAAGATGCATTGATTATTTTATATGTTTAATGAATGAATGAATGTGTCGTATGTATAACAGAATCAAAATGTATGATTGAATGCAAAGCTGCATTAATTTGATGGAGATTAATTTTATTTGTTTAATCGAATAAATGAATGAATAAACATGTCATATGTACAACAGAAACATAGGTAATTAAACAAAATGCATAATTGAAATGCAAAGGTGCATTGAACATTAACTTCATGAATGCAATGTGTCATATATACAACACAGAGTTAAGAGTAATCAATCAAAATGTATATGAATGCAAAGGTGCATTGAACATTAATTTCATGAATGCAAAGAGCAACACTGAGTTCGGCAAATATCCTCGTTAAACAACTCATCAATGGGAACCTTGGTCTGTTACAATGATCGGAAGAAACCCACTACATGTAGTTCTTGAGATGGCGTCTAGGCCGACGATTCTCTTCAAGACTCACTCAATCCCTTCTTCTTTCTTGAAATGATCTTTTGCTAGGAATCGGGCGTTCTCGCATATCCCTGTTAACAAGTAAGCCAACTCTCGGTCCTGCTTCTAAGTAGTATAGGCGACGAATTATGATTAATCCACTGTCTATATTTGGTGCTCTTGACTTGCTCTTGGAGAGGGTCCCACAGAGCCTAACCTTCAAAGCGCATCGGGGGTGAGGTCGGAATTCCTTCTAACTTGAAATGTTTTTCTTGTTCTAGGTTGAGACTTGATTGTCAACTCAAAGCAGTGAGGTGCCCAAGAAACTTTCGATCTTGCCCCTGGAAAGCTTGGTTGTTGTTCGGTGTAGTTCTCGCTAATTTCCTTGCAAGACTTGGTATTTCCCAACTGTTGTAGTCAAATCAAAGCTGCCGACCGTGGAACACATGTGGGTTGAACTCCAAAATTTGAAGTAATGATCACTTGCCTGGGACATCTGACAAATAAGTGAGGTGGTCTTTTTCGTCTTTGAAAGCCTTTCTTGTCTAGGGACCCCAACCATGTAGTTTCTCTCCTTGTGGCTACATTTCTGTCGAGGTCCTCCTCACTATTGTTACAGACCGTATTTCCCACTAATCAAGTCTTTAATTTCAGACTATTTCCAACTCAATATGCTCTTTATGCAAATATAAAATGTGCAAAATAAGAGAAGAGGGAAAAAACAAAGGTGTTAGTCACGTGATGAATATAAATCAATAGTCAAGCAATGGAATTCAAGTATTAAAGAAAACGTAGAAACAAGCAATTAGCAAGAAAAACCTAGACACTCTAAGCTCTAAGGTTGTCCGCATGGCTCTAATGGGGTAGGCTTTCTACATTCTCACTCATGAGTTCGGTTCTAGCAAAAGGTACCCGAACCTATCTCATCACCTACTAAGGCAACAAGAACCCCAATTCTGGCCCATTACAAGCTTGCGAATTGGTTTCGGTTCGAGGGAAAGCACGACCAAGTGACGTGGAGGGCTGCTCACATGTCAAAGGCGTGGATTCCGGAAGTGAATTACCGACCCGTGGAGGGATTCTCACGTGGGTATGGGCGTTTCACTCCCACTTAAGGGACGAAGCTCAGGTATAGAGCTTAATGCTCGTGATGCAACACATGTCGGTGATTCCTTTGAAATTAAATGAAGAATTAATTCAATATCACCAATAATCAAAGCTCGTGTAACTAAAGTTCTATTTTCAAGGAAGAACCATCTTGCTAAAGTCAAATCAAATTTCAAAAATTTCCATCATTAAAGGCAACAATTATTTCTTTCGCCTAACTCTCTTTTTTTTTGTAAAACAAAATTTAGTCCCCAGCAGAGTCGCCATGCTGTGATAAGGTTTTTTTTGGAAACCGCTAAATAGGGCCTTATCACTATTTTCTTTTTGAAATTGGTTTTATTTAAAAAGGGAGGAATTTTAAAAATTAATTCGGGTTTGGAAAAATCACTTTAAAAAATCTTTTTTCCTTCGGTTTAGAGTCGCCACCGGCCACTGAGGTAGGCTAGACACCGTAAGAAAACAAAACCAGAGATTCTTTTGAAAGGGTTCGGGAGTTGGTTACGCGTGGGGAAGGGTTAGCACCCCCATCACGCCCGGAAATCGGTACCAAAACAATTGTTGCCTTTAATTGATGGAAATTATCTGAAATTTAAAATGAATTTAATTAGTGATTCTAGATTGAAAATTAGGCTTTAACCACGAGCTTTTTCAAATAGGTGGTATCGAATTAATTAAACATTTAATTAAAAAGGATGACGGTACACCGGACCAAAGACTAAACCGACATCAAATAAGACTGACTGCCGTGTTAGTTTAGAGTTCGGATCCCGTACGTCACCTTTATGCATGATGCCAGCAGATAAAATATGGTGCTATGGTCTTGTCTGTTTTAATTGCGGATTTACCTTTAGACGATTCGAATTAATCCAAATATTTGCGGGACATCCAATAAGTTAGGCTAGTCGACCCGAATACGCGAATTAATAAGTATCTCCGTTTTATAATTAAAATTCATTAACATACAATTTAAAATACTAAAAAATCACATGCAATGACAATTAAAATGCATGTCACAAAAATATATTCGAACCACATGATAGCAGATAAACATACATTTATTAAAAATGTATACATCACATACCAAAATAACATGTAATATAAATAAAATGCAAACAAACAGGGACCTCAACGGAAATTAACCCATTTAAAAGAATAATTAAAACACGAAATAGGGACTCAATTAAAATGATGCGGGAACCTACGAGGACTAAAAGTGAAGTTTTCCCATCCTAAATTTAACCAAAACAAGATCGGGACTAGATTGAAAATGTTTGAAAACGTGCAGGGACCGCGGAAGGGGTTTTGAAAAGCGGAAGCCCTCCCCGCGTGATTACAATGATGCGGAGGGGCTTATAACGCGATTAAACCGATTTTAAAAAATTAAAAACACTATAAATACAAACTTTAAAATATTTTAACCCTTTTATTCTTAAAATCAAAACCTAAACCTAAAATTTTCCCCTCTCCCTCAATGATCCGGCGCCGCCAAGGGGGTTCCGGCCGCCATTTCCGGCGCCGGAACCTTAAAAAAACTTCTTTTTTTGAAACCGAAAATCCTTCTCTTCTCGAAATCAAAACCGAAACGAAGGAAAACCTTTTCACAATCGTTTTTCCTTAAAAAAAGATCCCGACACTAAAAACTTGAAAAGCTTATCCCCTCGTGTCACTGGTCTCGACGGCTCACCATGCACGGCCACAAAGAGAGGCCGAGAAGCTTATCGCCGGTAAAAACTGGCCTGATGATGGAGATCCAACTTAAAATGGAGGTAAAAAAACCTACTGTTTTTATATATTTTTTTTATAACCCGAAACTAAAAAAAAAACAAAAACAAAATACTGATATGCCTTCGAAATCTATTTTGTATTGATGAGAATTTTTGCTTACAATTTTTTTCTCTCTATATTCGAATGGGATCTCGAAAAATCCTCCTGAAAATCCGAATGGTCTCCCCCCTATTCGAATGGGATCTCTATTTTTCGAATTACCCCCCCTCCTCTTTACAATATTTGCCTCGGTTCTTTATAGCCCCGAAATTATCTCTCTCTTTTTTATGAAATGCATAAAAAAATGGATAGTGCGGTTTGGTTGTGCCATGATTTCCTTGTCTGCCATTTTTGTTTTCTTTTTTTGGTTGCATGTGACTGCTGGAGAGGATCCGAAGTGGTGGGGCTCGAGTCGGCCGGACAACGCGGGATGAATCACGGCCGTTGATGGAAGCTGGAAAGGGGGGCGTACGATGCACGCGCGCGTGTGGCGACTGAATCGACGCGCGTGGATCACACGCGCTCGGACACGATCTGATCTTGGCCGTCCGATCCATCCTTGATCCAATGGTGGAGACTGCGCGGCGCTAGGGCAACGGGTGGCTTCTCTAGGTTTTTTTTTGTTCCTGGTGCGATCTGGGCCGTTAGATCTGGATCCCAGATCTAGCGGTGGGAAATGCGGCGGCTGCACAAAAAAACAAGAGAGAGTTAGTGTTTTTCAGATTAGGGCTAGTCTTTTGGGCCTAAACAGGCTTTGTATTATTTGGGTTTGATGTAATATGGACTTTGATAAACATTTGGGCTTTATTTATATATTAATATACTGGGCTTTTATTTAATTAATATTTTATTTTCCAAATTTAACAATAACAATAATAATTAATAATAGTAATAATAATAATAAAGACCATAATAACAATAATAATAATAATAATAATAATATTGATAATAATAACTATAACGATACCATAGTAATAATACTAATATATGGTGATGACAATGACTAACATAATAGTGGATGATATTAACAATATTATAAGTAATGGTAATAAATGATGATAGTAAATAGTAATAATATGATATCTAGGTATTAATTAGACCAAGCCCAACATGCATGGACAAAGCCCAACTGGATGAAGCCCAAGAAAGCCCAATATACAAGACCCAAACTTATTTAAGCAGATTTAAAAGGGGCTAACCAGCCCGGACAAAATTAGTGATTACAGTTGCCCCTCTTTGCTTGTACTTGTGGAACAAGAATAAAGCAAAGACCATAAGCACTAATTTTGTCAAACTTCCCTGTTTGGTTGATTTGCTCCTCCGAAGCGGTAGAAACAAAGTGGGTAGCGTCGGCGTGTCCTCCCTGAATGGCAAAGGACAAAGTCGATTCATTCTTCATAAGCGGTAAAGAATGAACTTCAAATAGTATGCATTCCCGGAGCGGTGAAAGCAAACTGGACAGGCTTTCTAGCTCTTCTGTCCAGAGATCCTTGAACTCTTTTGCTCTTAGATCAGTGGCATGTCCTCCCTACACGGTCAAAGGACAAAGTTGATTCATTCTTCCTACGCGGTACAGAATGAACTTCAAATTGCGTGCTTTCCCGAAGTGACGAAAGCAAACTGAACAACGTTGGCATGTCCTCCCTGTGCGGCAAAGGACGTAGTTGATTCATTCTCCCTGAGCGGCAAAGAATAAACCTCCAATAGCTTAAACAACGCTGGCATGTCCTCCCTGAGCGGCAAAGGACGTAGCTGATTCATTCTCCCTGAGCGGCAAAGAACGAACCTTCAATAGCTTTAGACAACGCTGGCATGTCCTCCCTGAGCGGCAAAGGACGTAGCTGATTCATTCTCCCTGAGCGGCAAAGAACGAACCTTCAATAGCTTAGACAACGCTGGGATGTCCTCCCTGAGCGGCAAAGGACGTAGCTGATTCATTCTCCCTGAGCGGCAAAGAACGAACCTTCAATAGCTTTAGACAACGCTGGCATGTCCTCCCTGAGCGGCAAAGGACGTAGCTGATTCATTCTCCCTGAGCGGCAAAGAACGAACCTTCAATAGCTTAGACAACGCTGGGATGTCCTCCCTGAGCGGCAAAGGACGTAGCTGATTCATTCTCCCTGAGCGGCAAAGAACGAACCTTTAATAGCTTAGATAACACTGGCTTGTCCTCCCTGAGCGGCAAAGGACGTAGCTGATTTATTCTCCCTGAGCGGCAAAGAATAAACCTCCAATAGAGACTGGACAACGTTGGTATGTCCTCCATGAGCGGCAAAGGACGAGGCTGATTCATTCTCCCTGAGCGGCAAAGAATAAACCTCCAATAGCGACTGGACAACGTTGGTATGTCCTCCCTGAGCGGCAAAGGACGTGGTTGATTCATTCTCCCTGAGCGGCAAAGAACGAACCTTCAATAACTTGTTTTCTTGTGGTGACAAGAATAAACTGAACAGGCCTTCTGGCTCTTCTGCTCGGAAATCCTTAAGCTCTTTTGCCCTTAGATTCTAAAGCTGTGAGTTTCTTTTCTCTTCTTCTTTTCTTCTTTTTCTTCTTCTTCTTTTCTTCTTCTTCTTTTTCTTTTTCCTTTCTCATCATCTTCTTTTTCTTGTTTCTTCTTTTTTCTTTCTCAACTTCTCCTTTCTCTCATCTTCTTCTTCTTTTTTCTTATTTTCTTCTTTTTTCTTATTTTCTTCTTTCTTCTTTTTTCTTGTTCTTCTTCTTCTTCTGTTTCTTCTACTTTCTTCTTCTTCTTCTGTTTCTTTTTCTTTCTTCTTCTTCTTGTTCTTTCTCGTCTTTTCTTCTTCTTTCTTCTTCTTCTTGTTCTTTCTCGTCTTTTCTTCTTTTTCTTATTTTCTTCTTGTTCTTTTTTCTTTTTTCTCTTCTTCTTCTTCCGCTTCTTTTTTTTCTTCTTTCTTTTTTTTCTTTCCTTGCTTTTCTTTTTCTTCTTTCTTTTCCTTTCCTTTTTATTTTCTTTACTTTCTCTTCTCTATCTCTCTCACTTCTTCTTTGTCTCTTTCTCTCTTCTTCTTCCTTTCTTTTTTCTTTTCTTTCTTCTTCTCCTTCTTCTTTCTCATTTTCTTCTTTTTCATTTTCATTCTTTTTTTCTTTTTCCATCATTTTTTCTTTTTTCTTCTTTATTGTTTTTTTCTTTTTCCATCATTTTTTCTTCTTTCTTCTTTCTTTTTTTTCTCTTTTTATCTTCTTTATCTTTTCTCTCCTTTTCTTTCTTCTCTTTTCTCTTTCTCTCTTCTTATTTCCTCTCATTTTTTCTCTTTTCTCTATTTTTTCCTTTTATTCTTTCTTTTCTTTCTCTTTTTCTCTTATTCGTTTCTCTCTCTTCTCTATTTCCTTTTCCTATTCTTTTATTTCTCTTTTTCTTTCTCTCATTCTTTTTCTTTTATTTATCTTTTCTCTCGTTCTCTCTCTCATTCTTTTCTTCCTTTTTCCTTTATCATCTTTTCTCTTTTTTCCTCTCTTTTTCTTCTTCTCTCTCTCATTTCTTTTAATTCTTTTTCTTCTTTCTTTGTTCTTTCTTTTCTTTCTTCTTCTTCTTCTTCTTCTTCTTCTTCTTCTTCTTCTCGTTCTCTCTCTTTCTTCTTTCTTCTCTCTTTTTTCGTTCTTTTTCTTTTTCTTTTTCTTTTTTTTGTTCTTTTTTCTTTCTTTCTCTCTTTTTCTTTTCTTTTCTTTTTCTTGTTTTTTTTTTCTTTTTTCTTTTTTCTCTCTTCTTCCTTTCTTTCTTTCTTTTTTTCTTTTTTCTTCTCTCTTTTTTTATTTTCTCTCGTTTACTTTCTTTTTCTTTATTATTTAAAAAAACAGGAAACCTTAGTTTTTTTTAAGAAAAATTCCAAGGGGGATAAAATTGAGAAATTTAAATTTTGAGGAAAACGTCATTTTGGAAAGGACCAAGAGGAATTTGAATTTTTGAGAAAAATATCCTTTAGGAAGGAATGAAATTAAAAAAAATGAGTTTTGAGAAAAACATCCTTTAGTAAGGATAGGATTGAGGAATCTGGGGTTTAAGGAAAACATCCTTTAGAAAGGATACGATTGAGAAATTGAGAGTTTTGAGAAAAACACCCTTTAGAAAGGATACGGTTGAGAAATCCTGTTTTAAGAAAAACATCCTTTAGAAAGGATAGGATTGAGAAATCCGAGTTTTAAGAAAAAAAACATCCTTTGGGAAGGATAGGATTGAGAACTCCGGGTTTTAAGAAAAACATCCTTTAGAAAGGACAGGATTGAGAAATCCAGTTTTAAGAAAAACATCCTTTAGAAAGGATAAAATCGAGAAATTTAAATTCTGAGAAAAACATCCTATAGAAAGGATAAAAAAATCAGGGATTCAGAACCTTGATACCAGTCAAAGGATTCTCGAGATCCATTTCTCTTCTCGTAGAGCCGTAGATCCACCCTTTATTAATCTTCAAATATCTGTTCAAAAATAAACAAGTACTATGATGGTATGAGTTAGCATGCTCATAACATATGGATGTCTAACTATCAATGATGCATGATCATATTTCATGATGCAATGATGTGTATGGTAATGAGAATGCAAAGATGCATGAATTTTGTCTTTATTCTCTAAGGCTGGTGGTCACCATCTGGGGACTACAACCACTCATCAATCTCGTTTCTTGACAAAACTTGCCCCCAACTTGTGTTGCTTATTCCCTGAGTCCAATAGCCTGAATCGCAATCAGAATCATTAGCTCAGTACCTTCAAGCTGTATGTCATCTCTCACTGATTTGAAATCCTGTGTACAAAGCCTTAGTTGCCCCACGAACAAAGATGCCCATTGGGGTACCGATGGCTTTATCTCGAGCCATGATCAGTCTGCTTGTTCATTCCAATATAAGAGACTTATGAAAATAATAAAAATAAATTCATTATGTATATATATACATTTTAAAGGATCACAGCAAGTGATATTTAAGAAAATCAAGTTTTGGGTCTTTGAAAAAAAGGTCGACCCGAGTGACATTTTCCGAATATTGCAGGAATACACATATGACCTCTTTTCTGGGCTATCAGGCTTCCGAGAGGAGCGACTCCCATTCCTAGTTTCTACCCGATTTAAAAGTGGCTCTCTTTAGCTCACCATGCCCCATCCTTCCCTCTTTTCTGGTCTCAATCAGGCATTAGAAGTGTGTCAATCCTTGAAGAAAGGTTAACCCTGATAGGCGGGATGTGGTCTAAAGACAAATTCATCCATCCGTGTATGGTCCAAATGGTCTTTTATGGCTTGTAATGTAGGCTAAGGCTCACGGCTACGAAAGAAATGGTAAGTAGGCCCAAACAAGTGTTTAAGGGTGGTGAAACCAATGATCAATTTTTCCAACGGGAAGTCTCACGATTATGCTCAGATGAAATGCTATTTCTTCTTTTGTTTCTCTCGATCGCTCTAGACTGCCCCTTTGTTGGGGTTTTCACCCTATAGTTCATTTCCTTTTATCAAGCGTAGTTTTGGATCAGGTTGTGCCTTTGCATTGTACTGGTGCATGCTTTTGATCAAAGGTGAACAATCCTTCGAGGCTCATCTAAGTAGAGATTCATAGGGAATCCTCTTGTCCCTTTTCTTCATCTGATTTTCCCCCTTTTACAAAATTGCACTTTTCACTTTAGTGCCTTTGCTTTTGATTTCTTCAACTTTTATGTCGGTAACTTTTGACTTGATTTGGATAGCTCTTTGAGAACCGACTTTTCTTTCGCTATTTCCTTTCGACGTTTTTGGCTTGCTCAAACTGAAAGTGTATCCAATGAATCTGTTCTCCTTTAATCCCTTTAGTTCACAAGACGTCATTATCATATCATAATTAGAATCCAATGTCATTTACTTGTCCATAGCTTTATATCTCATTTGCCCCCGGTGTAGGGGTGATCCTTGATTTGGGTCCAATCAAAAAAAGAGTTTAAAAGGCTCAAATGGGGACAACAATGGGGTTTTTTTTTTCATTTTCTTTCTATGTGAATGGAATTGAAGGAATGCCAAATGTCCTCCCATACACGGATATCAAAATTGGTTTTAATGTGGTAGAAGTTTTAGGGTTATCACTTCATTCAAGGACCTTGAACGACAATGCCCGAGAGGAAAAATTCACTCAATGGGAGTGGCCCATTATTCCTGAACACTCATTGTCATTCCTCCCTTGGCCTAAGTAGAACATAAGGATTTCATATTTAGTATCCTCACAACATCCGGCTTTTCGAAAAAAAATCTTTTTAAATTGAATTAAAGTTAACCTTACAAAAAGTATATACATGTGTAATAGGAAAACAAGAGTAAGCTTATAATAATAAACAATAAATGAAATGTTTTAAAGAATCAATGAATACCAAAATATTTTCAAAATGAAAAAAAAATCTACAGCTCGGTTTATTTCTTTTGCATTTTTCCCAAATGCACAGGGATCAACGGTTTTGAATTTCCTTTACCGGTAGCCGTTTGCTCCGGGCTAGTTGTACCATTCCCCTGGGTACAATCAGTTTTCACCAATAATGAGAATTGGATTTTTGCAAAGGATTTATTTCCCTTCGACCATTCGTAAAAATGGATTTTCAATGGACATTTGAATTATCCATTATTTTAAACTTTTATCGGGTTTAAGCACGTTGTGCCAACAGCGATGTAATATCTCCAATTCGGTTTTCCTTGAACCGACTTGCATTTTTCCCAAATGCACATGGATTAACGGATTTGAAATGCCTTTACCGGTAGCCGTTTGCTCCGGGCTAGTTGTACCATTCCCCTGGGTACAATCAATTTTCACCAATAATGAGAATTGGATTTTTGCAAAGGATTTATTTTCCTTCGACCATTCGTAAAAATGGATTTTCGATAGACATTTGAATTATCCATTGTCTTAAACTTTACCGCGTTTAAGCACGTTGTACCAACATTTCTATCAGACATGCTCAAACATCGCTTCTTCTTCCATGAATCGATGTAATGTCTCCGAAGGTCATACTAGACTGAACTTTGAGCAAAGGCTTCGTCTTGACGGGCAGAAGATGCCCCTTGAGGTGGGCTGGACGAGGGGCCGATAACAAGAGGATTCTTAAAGATCGGGGTGGTCGAGTGGTCTCCCGGTTTTCGAGCAACACTCCCTCCTTTCAGACCGGACTGTAACAGTTAGGGTATTCCTTTCATCATATCTTGTTAGGGCTTGATGATGGTGCCCCTTAATTCTTGCTGAGTTCGTTCCATTTGACTTCTCAAATCAGCCTCTGGCTTGGCAAAGATTTCCTCCATTTATTCATTTTAAGAATGAATGCATGTAGTGTGTAGTATGCACAACAAGGATAGATGATTATAGGTAATCAAACAGACATGTACAACTGAATGCAAAGATGCATTGATCATTAATTTTATATGTTTAATGAATGAATGAATGTGTCGTATGTATAACAGAATCAAAATGTATGATTGAATGCAAAGCTGCATTAATTTGATGGAGATTAATTTTATTTGTTTAATCGAATAAATGAATGAATAAACATGTCATATATACAACAGAAACATAGGTAATTAAACAAAATGCATAATTGAAATGCAAAGGTGCATTGAACATTAACTTCATGAATGCAATGTGTCATATATACAACACAGGGTTAAGAGTAATCAATCAAAATGTATATGAATGCAAAGGTGCATTGAACATTAATTTCATGAATGCAAAGAGCAACACTGAGTTCGGCAAATATCCTCGTTAAACAACTCATCAATGGGAACCTTGGTCTGTTACAATGATCGGAAGAAACCCACTACATGTAGTTCTTGAGCTGGCGTCTAGGCCGACGATTCTCTTCAAGATTCACTCAATCCCTTCTTCTTTCTTGAAATGATCTTTTGCTAGGAATCGGGCGTTCTCGCATATCCTTGTTAACAAGTAAGCCAACTCTCGGTCCTGCTCCCAAGTAGTATAAGCGACGAATTATGATTAATCCACTGTCTATATTTGGTGCTCTTGACTTGCTCTTGGAGAGGGTCCCACTGAGCCTAACCTTCAAAGCGCATCGGGGGTGAGGTCGGAATTCCTTCCGACTTGAAATGTTTTTCTTGTTCTAGGTTGAGACTTGATTGTCAACTCAAAGCAGCGAGGTGCCCGAGAAACTTTCGATCTTGCCCCTGGAAAGCTTGGTTGTTGTTCTTTGTAGTTCTCGCTAATTTCCTTGCAAGACTTGGTATTTCCCAACTGTTGTAGTCAAATCAAAGCTGCCGACCGTGGAACACATGTGGGATGAACTCCAAAATTTGAAGTAATGATCACTTGCCTAGGACATCTGACAAATAAGTGAGGTGGTCTTTTTCGTCTTTGAAAGCCTTTCTTGTCTAGGGACCCCAACCATGTAGTTTCTCTCCTTGTGGCTACATTTCTGTCGAGGTCCTCCTCACTATTGTTACAGACCGTATTTCCCACTAATCAAGTCTTTAATTTCAGACTATTTCCAACTCAATATGCTCTTTATGCAAATATAAAATGTGCAAAATAAGAGAAGAGGGGAAGAAAAACAAAGGTGTTAGTCACGTGATGAATATAAATCAATAGTCAAGCAATGGAATTCAAGTATTAAAGAAAACGTAGAAACAAGCAATTAGCAAGAAAAACCTAGACACTCTAAGCTCTAAGGTTGTCCGCATGGCTCTAATGGGGTAGGCTTTCTACATTCTCACTCATGAGTTCGGTTCTAGCAAAAGGTACCCGAACCTATCTCATCACCTACTAAGGCAACAAGAACCCCAATTCTGGCCCATTACAAGCTTGCGAATTGGTTTTGGTTCGAGGGAAAGCACGGCCAAGTGACGTGGAGGGCTGCTCACATGTCAAAGGCGTGGATTCCGGAAGTGAATTACCGACCCGTGGAGGGATTCTCACGTGGGTATGGGCGTTTCACTCCCACTTAAGGGACGAAGCTCGGGTATAGAGCTTAATGCTCGTGATGCAACACATGTCGGTGATTCCTTTGAAATTAAATGAAGAATTAATTCAAGACCACCAATAATCAAAGCTCGTGTAACTAAAGTTCTATTTTCAAGGAAGAACCATCTTGCTAAAGTCAAATCAAATTTCAAAAATTTCCATCATTAAAGGCAACAATTATTTCTTTGGCCTAACTCTCTTTTTGTTTTGTAAAACAAAATTTAGTCCCCAGCGGAGTCGCCATTCTGTGATAAGGTTTTTTTTGGAAAACCGCAAAATAGGGCCTTATCACTATTTTCTTTTTGAAATTGGTTTTATTTAAAAAGGGAGGAATTTTAAAAATTAATTCGGGTTTGGAAAAATCACTTTAAAAAATCTTTTTTCCTTCGGTTTGAAGTCGCCACCGGCCACTGAGGTAGGCCAGACACCGTAAGAAAATAAAACCAGAGATTCTTTTGAAAGGGTTCGGGAGTTGGTTACGCGTGGGGAAGGGTTAGCACCCCCATCACGCCCGGAAATCGGTACCAAAACAATTGTTGCCTTTAATTGATGGAAATTATCTGAAATTTAAAATGAATTTAATTAGTGATTCTAGATTAAAAATTAGGCTTTAATCACGAGCTTTTTCAAATAGGTGGTATCGAATTAATTAAACATTTAATTAAAAAGGATGACGGTACACCGGACCAAAGACTAAACCGACATCAAATAAGACTGACTGCCGTGTTAGTTTAGAGTTCGGATCCCGTACGTCACCTTTATGCATGATGCAAGCAGATAAAATATGGTGCTATGGTCTTGTCTGTTTTAATTGCGGATTTACCTTTAGACGATTCGAATTAATACAAATATTCGCGGGACATCCAATAAGTTAGGCTAGTCGACCCGAATACGCGAATTAATAAGTATCTCCGTTTTATAATTAAAATTCATTAACATACAAATTAAAATACTAAAAAAATCACATGCAATGACAATTAAAATGCATGTCACAAAAATATATTCGAACCACATAATAGCAGATAAACATACATTTATTAAAAATGTATACATCACATACCAAAATAACATGAAATATAAATAAAATGCAAACAAACAGGGACCTCAACGGAAATTAACCCATTTAAAAGAATAATTAAAACACGAAATAGGGACTCAATTAAAATGATGCGGGAACCTACGAGGACTAAAAGTGAAGTTTTCCCATCCGAAATTTAACCAAAACAAGATCGGGACTAGATTGAAAATGTTTGAAAACGTGCAGGGACCGCGGAAGGGGTTTTGAAAAGCGGAAGCCCTCCCCGCGTGATTACAATGATGCGGAGGGGCTTATAACGCGATTAAACCGATTTTAAAAAATTAAAAACACTATAAATACAAACTTTAAAATATTTAAACCCTTTTATTCTTAAAATCAAAACCTAAACCTAAAATTTTCCCCTCTCCCTCAATGATCCGGCGCCGCCAAGGGGGTTCCGGCCGCCGTTTCCGGCGCCGGAACCTTAAAAAAAACTTTTTTTTTTTTGAAACCGAAAACCCTTCTCTTCTCGAAATCAAAACCGAAACGAAGGAAAACCTTTTCACAATCGTTTTTCCTTAAAAAAAGATCCCGACACTAAAAACTTGAAAAGCTTATCCCCTCGTGTCACCGGTCTCGACGGCTCACCATGCACGGCCCCAAAGAGAGGCCGAGAAGCTTATCGCCAGTAAAAACGGGCCTGATGATGGAGATCCAACTTAAAATGGAGGTAAAGAAAAACCTACTGTTTTTATATATTTTTTTATAACCCGAAACTAAAAAAAAACAAAAACAAAATACTGATATGCCTTCGAAATCTGTTTTGTATTGATGAAAATTTTTGCTTACAATTTTTTTCTCTCTATATTCGAATGGGATCTCGAAAAATCCTCCTGAAAATCCGAATGGTCTCCCCCCTATTCGAATGGGATCTCTATTTTTCGAATTACCCCCCCTCCTCTTTACAATATTTGCCTCGGTTCTTTATAGCCCCGAAATTATCTCTCTTTTTTTATGAAATGCATAAAAAAATGGATAGTGCGGTTTGGTTGTGCCATGATTTCCTTGTCTGCCATTTTTGTTTTCTTTTTTTGGTTGCATGTGACTGCTGGAGAGGATCCGAAGTGGTGGGGCTCGAGTCGGCCGGACAACGCGGGATGAATCACGGCCGTTGATGGAAGCTGGAAAGGGGGGCGTACGATGCACGCGCGCGTGTGGCGACTGAATCGACGCGCGTGGATAACACGCGCTCGGACACGATCTGATCTTGGCCGTCCGATCCATCCTTGATCCAATGGTGGAGACTGCGCGGCGCTAGGGCAACGGGTGGCTTCTCTAGGTTTTTTTTGTTCCTGGTGCGATCTGGGCCGTTAGATCTGGATCCCAGATCTAGCGGTGGGAAATGCGGCGGCTGCACAAAAAAACAAGAGAGAGTTAGTGTTTTTCAGATTAGGGCTAGTCTTTTGGGCCTAAACAGGCTTTGTATTATTTGGGTTTGATGTAATATGGACTTTGATAAACATTTGGGCTTTATTTATATATTAATATACTGGGCTTTTATTTAATTAATATTTTATTTTCCAAATTTAACAATAACAATAATAATTAATAATAGTAATAATAATAATAAAGACCATAATAACAATAATAATAATAATAATAATAATAATATTGATAATAATAACTATAACGATACCATAGTAATAATACTAATATATGGTGATGACAATGACTAACATAATAGTGGATGATATTAACAATATTATAAGTAATGGTAATAAATGATGATAGTAAATAGTAATAATATTGATAAAAATAAACCGCTGAATGGGGCCTTATCACTATTTTCTTTTTGAAAAAGGGGTTTATTTATAAAAAGGGGGAATTCGTGTTTTGGAAAATTTGTAAAAACTTGGAGTCGCCACCGGCCACTGAGGTAGGCCAGACACCACAAAACCAGAGATTCGTTTTAAAATGGGTTCGGGAGTTGGTTACGTGTGGGGTAGGATTAGCACCCCCATCACGCCCGGAAATCGGTACCAAATTGCTTGTTGCCTTTTTAATCGATAGGAATTATTTAAAAAAAATCCAAAGTGAATTTAATAAGAATGTTCTTAAATGAAAATATGACTTAAATAACACGGGCTTTATCGAATAGTGGCATTGAGATTAATTAATCATTTAATTAAAAAGGATGACGGTACACCGGACCATAGACTAAACCGACATCAAATAAGGCTGACTGCCGTGTTAGTTTAGGGTTCGGATCCCATACGTCACCTTTATGCATGATGCGAGCAAATAAGGGATGATGCATGTTATTTCCATTTTTATGCTTTCGCTTACCTAGAAACGGTGAAAGTTAACCTAAGATTCGATTGACATCCATTCACTTATTATATATATATATAAAAAAAAGAACTACATGGAATTAAATGACATAAAAAATAATAAGAACTATTTAAATCATATTTAAAGCTTCCAAAAATATGAATAATAAATAATAATGATGAAATACTAAATAAATAAAAAGGGAAACAGGAAGGGACCCGGATAGTAAATTTTCCGTTTAAAAAAAACTGATTTAAACTCAAATAGGGGTTAAATTATAAGGACATGGAAATCCAGGGGGGTAACATAGTGAATATCCCCTTTGAAAATCTATTGAATCAAGAGTAATGACTAAATTGAAAAATTGTAAAAAGCTAGAGTGACCACGGACGTGATTTTGAAACGCGGAGACCCTTCCTATGTAATAATCGGAACACGGAGGGACCAAAAATGAGATTAAACCATTTAAAAAAATTTAAACACTATAAAACCCAACTTTAAAATTTTTCAGCCTTTATTTTTTCATTTTTCCCTTTATAAACCCTAACCTAAACTAATAACTCTCCCCCTTTCTTTAGGCCTGCACATGCGCCGCCATTTTGCTTTTTTTTTTTTTTTACATAAACAAATAAAACCCTTTTTTTTAACACAATCAAAGAAAACTCTATTTTCTTTTAGATCTAACTCGAATCAATCACAAAAAAAACATTTTTTTTAGATTTTTTTGGTAAACCCGAGGGTTTGTCGTCATCAAGAGAAATAAAACGGAGAAGTATATACAAAGGTAAACCCTTACCCTTTTTTTTATTCGATTGAAATAAAAAAATACCTCTGAAAATATGCTTGTTTATATTCTCTGGAATTTTCGGTTACAATTTTTCTCTCCACATTTTCAGATCTGGATCTCTATTACATGACTCGGTTTTTATAACCGAAAATCTCTTGCTTTTTTGCTTTTTTTTATATATATAAAAATACATAGTGTGGTTTGGTTGTGATTAATTTCCTTGTCTGCCATTCTTCTTTCCTTTTTTGTTGTTGCATATGACTGTTGGAGAGGATCCGAAGTGGTGGGGCTTGAGTTGGCCGGAAAACGCGGGATGAATCACGGCCGTTGATAGTGATCTGGATCCAACGGTAGAGATGGGAGCGGCGGCACTAGGTTTTTTTTTTTTTTTCTTGGTGTGATCTGGACCGTTAGATCTAACGGTAGAGATGGGCGGCGGCTGCATAAAAAAATAGGGTATTAGGGTTTTTTTCTTAACATATTACTATATTAGCGTATTAATTATTTGGGCATATGGGCCTTGTAATATATGTATAATATTTTTTGGATTTTTTTTTTGTAATATAGACTTTAAATTAATAAATTGGGATTTTATTTTATTAATATTAGTCTTTTACTTATTTAATATGTGTTTGTATATGTATATAGTTTTGGTATAGAACGATAATAATACAATAATAATGATAGATGATATTAATATAGAAAATAATATAAATAATAATAATAAATGACAATAGTGGAGCATGATAACATAAATAATAGGTAGATGAGGATGGTGGGAATGTTAATGAATATTATAATATTAGTGGTGGTAATAAATATAATAATGTAATATTAGTGGGAATGTTAATGAATATTATAATATTAGTGGTGATAATAAATATAATAATAGATATAATATTAGTGGTGGTAATAAATATAATAATAGATATAATATTAATAGTATTTTTTTTCGGATTTTAATGGCATATTTACATAGTTAATAACTAGACAATAGCCCATATAAGCCCATTATTATAAGACAAAATGAAAAAATGTTAGCCCGGACAAAATTAGTGATTACAGTTGCCACTCTTTGCTTATTCTTGTGGAACAATAATAAAGCAAAGACCATAAGCACTAATTTTGTCCAACTTCCCTGTTTGGGTGGTTTGCTCCTCCGAAGCGGCAGGAACGGTGTGGGTGTCGTTGGCATGTCCTCCCTACACGGTCAAAGGACAAAGTCGATTCATTCTTCCTACGCGGTACAGAATGAACTTCAAATTGCGTGCTTTTCCAGAGCGGCGAAAGCAAACTGAACAACGTTGGCCTGTCCTTCATGAGCGGCAAAGGACGTGGCTGATTCATTCTCCCTGAGCGGCAAAGAATAAACCTCCAATAGCAACTGGACAACGTTGGCATGTCCTCCCTGAGCGGCAAAAGACATAGCTGATTCATTCTCCCTGAGCGGCAAAAGACATAGCTGATTCATTCTCCCTGAGCGGCAAAGAATAAACCTTCAATAGCTTTGACAACGTTGGCATGTCCTCCCTGAGCGGCAAAGGACATAGCTTATTCATTCTCCCTAAGCGGCAAAGAACGAACTTTCAAAACTTTAGACAACGCTGGCATGTCCTCCATGAGCGGCAAAGGACGTAGCTGATTCATTCTCCCTGAGCGGCAAAGAATGAACCTTCAAAAGCTTAGACAACATTGGCATGTCCTCCCTGAGCGGCAAAGGACACAGCTGATTCATTCTCCCTGAGCGGCAAAGAATGAACCCAAAACTTGTTTTCTCGTGGTAGCAAGCAGGCCTTCTGGCTCTTCTGCTCGAAAATCCTTGAGCTCTTTTGCTCTTAGATTCTGATGCGGCGAGTCTGAAATTTCTCGCATGAATCACGTTTGTTTCTTTTTGACGGCGAAATGCCTCGGTGTACCTGTAAAGGAAGAATGTTATGATGATATGTGTTAGTATGAACCTAACACATGTATGCCTATGATGATGCATGAGTGAGCATGCCTCATACAGGCACCACAACTTCGGTCGCTGCTCTCTTCTTGCTTTTCTGTTTTATCTTCCAAGTCGACGTTTGTCTCATATTCGGGTATAAACACTGGCTCCTCTGTGCAGCCCTTTCATGGATTACCGTTCCTGATTTCTTCTTTTCCCCAAAGTGCCTTTTCAGGTTTTCGCTTTGGTTCTTTCCTCTCTTTTTCTTTTTTTTTTCTTCTTTTTTATTTTCTTTTTTGTTTTTTTTTTATGAAGAGCCCTTTTAGGTTTTCACTCCATTTTTTTGTTCTGTTTATTATGAAGCGCCCTTTCAGGTTTTCACTCCATTTTTCTCACTTCTATATATTTTTTTTTTAGCGACCCTTATCTCATCTAAACCCGGTCGCAGTCAGCTGTTTGGAATTTTCCTTGGTCCTTGTCACTCGTCCGGCCTCGGGCCAGATTAGCTGTCTTTTGTTCACTTGCGTTCAAAAGATCAAACCATAGAAATACCAAGAAATCTTTTGCTTCGTAAGTCTATTTCAAAACTGCTCGAGTAATTCTTTGAAAAGAGATGAATGAAGACGCTAGATAATGTTTATTAATATATTTGCAGTTCATAAAAAGTTCATATGTCATGCATGGAGGGTACTAATGATGCAATAGCCTACGCATTCCCTCGTGAATGATGTGGGAATCCATAAACCATAGGTAGACCCTTTGCTAGCATTATTCCGCCTGTTTGAGAGATTTTGTTTGCTGAACGCGTACTTATAGGTACTCCTTTTCGGATATCGCCCTTCCATTCTTAACACCCCCTTTTATCGAAAGACGCCCTTTTCGGGTTTTTGCCCTTCAATTCCTTTTTTTTTTGAGCGCCCTTTCGGGTTTTCACTCCACCTTGTCTTCTACACATAATACTTCTTGACTGAATCTGCATTGATTGGATTGCCCAACTCTTTCCCATCCATTTCCATCAGAATCAGTGCCCCTCCAGAGAAAGCTTTCTTAACCACGTATGGCCCTTCCCAATTAGGCATCCATTTTCCTCGAGAATCTCTTTGGGTAAATAGTATCTTTCTTAGTACCAAGTCTCCTTCTTGAAACTCTCTTGGGCGGACCTTCTTGTCATAGGCTCGCATTATTCTTTTCTGGTACATTTGACCATGGCAAATGGCTTTCAGTCGCTTTTCTTCAATCAAATTTAATTGGTCAAATCGAGCTTGTATCCATTCAGCTTCCTCTAATCTCACCTCATTTAGTATTCTGAGGGATGGAATCTCTACCTCCATAGGTAACACTGCTTCTGTACCGTAAACTAGGGAGTATGGTGTTGCCCCGGTTGAAGTACGTATAGATGTCCGATATGCGAAAAGGGCAAATGGCAACTTCTCATGCCAGTCCTTGAATGTATCCGTGGTCTTGGCTATGATCTTTTTGATATTCTTGTTTGCAACCTCTACTGCTCCATTCATCTTTGGACGGTACACCGTGGAATTGTGGTGTTTTATTTTGAACTGACTACAAACTCCGCCCATCATCTTATTATTCAGGTTCGAACCATTATCAGTGATAATCCTTTCTGGCATCCCGTATCGGCAAATAATTTCCCCTCTTAGGAACTTGCAAACTGTTTTCCTAGTAACACTGGCATAGGAAGCGACTTCTACCCATTTTGTGAAGTAGTCAATGGCAACCAGGATAAATCGGTGTCCATTAGAAGCCTTGGGGTGGATCTGGCCGATCACGTCCATCCCCCACATGGCGAAAGGCCATGGTGCATTCATAGTATGCAATGGTACAGGCGGCGCATGTATTTTATCCGCATATATCTGACATTTGTGGCACTTTCTGGCGTAGTTAACACAGTCCCCTTCCATGGTCAACCAAAAGTAGCCATATCTCATAATCTTTCGGGCCATTGAGAAACCGTTTGTATGGGTTCCGCATAAGCCATCGTGAACTTCTGCCAGAATATTCTTGGCTTCCCGGGCATTGACACACCTCATCAGTACTTGGTCTTTTCCCCTCTTATACAAGATTTCCCCGTCCAAAACATAACTGGCTGCCATTCTCTTAATGGTCCTTTTATCATTTTCATTAACTTCTGCGGGGTACGTCTGGTATTTGATGTATTGCAGAATGTCATGGTACCACGGATTACCGTCTGCCTCTTCTTCTATGCTGTAGCAGTGAGCTGGTACTTCCAACATTCGCATTTTAACTGGTTCCATCTCTGCACCTAAGCCTGCCTTGAACGTGGCTGCCAGAGTTGCCAAGGCGTCAGCCATTTGATTATCCTCCCTGGGGTGGTGGGTGAAACTGATCTTTTCAAAATTCTTGATCAGTCCCTGGATTAGGTCGTAGTATTTAACCAGCTTCGGATCTCTGGTCTCCCATTCACCTTTTAGCTGATATATCACTAAGGAAGAATCTCCAAACACATGGAGCTCCTTTATTCTCCTTTCGATGGCTGCACGCAACCCCATGACACATGCCTCATATTCAGCTATGTTATTGGTACAGAAAAAGTTCAGTCTGCTGGTGAAAGGGTAATATATTTCTTCCGGGGAAATTAAGACTGCCCCGATCCCGTGGCCTAGAGCGTTAGATGCTCCATCAAAGTAAAGCCTCCATAAACCTTCTTTACCGGCATCATCTTCCCCCATGGTTATACACATCAGGTCTTCATCCGAGAAGTCGAAGTCTAATGGTTCGTAATCATCTGAAACTCGGCTTGCTAGGAAATCGGCTATGGCGCTCCCCTTTACTGCCTTCTGACTTACGTACATAATATCAAATTCAGACAACAACATTTGCCACCGGGCTAATTTTCCTGTGAGCGCTGGCATCTCCATCAGAAATTTTAGGGGGTCCTGTTTGGATATCAACCACGTAGTGTGATATAACATATATTGTCTGAGTCTCTTAGTTACCCATACCAAGGCACAACATAACTTCTGGATTTGCGGGTACCGAGCTTCACATTCGGTAAACTTCTTACTCAAGTAGTAAACTGCCCTTTCTTTCTTGCCCGTCTCGTCATGCTGCCCCAAGACACACCCCATCGAATTCTCAAAGACTGTCAAGTACAGGATTAGGGGTCTTTCTGGCACCGGGGGTACTAAGATTGGGGCGTTGGTCAAATATTTCTTGATCTTGTCTAGAGCCTCTTGGCATTCCTCGTCCCAGACTCCAGGGTCATTCTTCCGAAGTAGTCTGAAGACAGGGTTGCATTTATCGGTTAATTGGGATATGAATCGGGATATGTAATTCAACCTTCCCAAGAATCCTCGGACTTCTTTTTGGGTCTGAGGTGGCGGGAGATTTTGGATAGCTTTTACTTTGTCCGGATCGATCTCAATTCCCCTCTTGCTAACCACAAATCCTAGAAGCTTCCCGGATGTGACGGCAAAGGTGCATTTCGTTGGGTTGAGTTTCAACTGATATTTTCTCAACCTTTGGAACAATTTCTTCAAGTTCTGAATGTGCCCCTCTTCAGTCTGGGACTTTGCTATCATGTCATCCACGTAGACCTCAATTTCTTTGTGCATCATATCATTGAAGAGTGATACCATGGCTCGTTGATATGTTGCTCCGGCATTTTTCAAACCAAAGGGCATTACCTTATAGCAAAAGGTTCCCCATATTGTCACAAATGTCGTTTTGGTCATGTCATTAGGATCCATCTTTATTTGATTATACCCTGAGAAACCGTCCATGAAGGAGAACCAAGAATGGCCGGCTGTGTTGTCTACTAAGGTATCAATATGAGGTAAAGGGAAATTGTCTTTCGGACTTGCCTTGTTAAGATCTCTGTAGTCCACACACATGCGAACCTTCCCATCTTTCTTGGGAACAGGCACTATGTTGGCTACCCATTCTGAATACTCGACCACTTTTAAGAAACCTGCCTGATATTGTTTCTGTACTTCATCTCCAATTTTCAGCAAAGTGTTTGTTCTCATCCTCCTCAATTTCTGTTGGACTGGCTTGCATTCTGGTCTGATCGGTAACTTGTGTACCATAATGCTTGTATCTAGGCCCGGCATGTCTTGGTAAGCCCACGCAAAGATGTCCCTAAATTCTATTAATAGGCTTATCAACTCCATTTTTGTCGAGGGCGAAAGAGTTGTGCCAATCTTGACTTCCTTACGATCCTCACCTTCATCCCCCAAATTCAAGATTTCTATCTCCTCTTGATGAGGGACTGTCTGTTTATTTTCACTCTCCATTAATCTGAGGAATTCCTCGGGGATTTCATACTCCTCCTCTTCTTCGCCAATTTCGGCTAGATACAATGGCTGCTCGAAATCTACTTTGGGATTAGATTCAGCATCATTCACAAGGTTAATAATAGGGGTCCTGCAACATTAATGAAAAAAATGTGTATTGGGAGACGAATATATATTATTTACGGAGTAAGTATGATAATAAATAAATAATAGATAATGAATGAAATGAATGAGATGCTTGTAATTTTGGAAAAAGCATTTTATTGAATTTTAAAACGAGCAGAATTAACATAGATGCCCTTTACAAAAGATCCCTATTGCTCACGGGCACAAGCGAATAGGGTGAGTTCTGAGTATTACTCTGGCTCAGACCTAAAGGTTGCAGGCACATCATGAACAACCCAATTGCCGAGAGTTTCTTCAGGACGACAAGGGCGGATTCCAGTCATGTAGGTCGAACTCCCATCATCCTCCGATATCACATTAATGATCATGCCCTCTAGTGCTTCGCTAAGTTTTTCTTCCTCACAAAGTTTGGCGTTTTCTATGTTGGCCTCGTGCACCATTTGCTCAGGGTTTATGATCCCCCCTGACACAAAAATCTTTTTCATATCAGTATAGACAATGGGCTCCCATGGCATATCTTCCCCTCGTAGTCTAGCCATTCTTCGCTCAGCTTTCCTTCTCCATTGCAATTTCTTTTGCTGGAAAGTGGGTTTATGTCCAAGACCGAATTTATCTTGCTTATTAATGACACCTCTGACACGTAGACATCCTTGCAGACCTCTCCCGAATCCTCTTCCTTTCTTTGCTCCCCAACCCAAAGTCTGCCATACCTGCATCTTGGCACACTTAGACAGTTTAGGACACGGGATCTTGCTTCCTTCGGCCACGAATGTTGCATTTATAAATTCGAGGGCTCTAAAGGTGCATTCAACTGCCCCCTCGTCAATTTGTACATATGAATCATCAGTGGTTACGGATGCTATAATATCTTGTTCCGCGGATACACTCACCAACTTTCCCTCAATGATAAACTTCAGCTTCTGATGTAAAGAGGAAGGTACAGCCCCCGCTGAGTGAATCCAAGGCCTCCCTAATAGACAATTGTAGGTCGGCTTGATGTCCATCACCACAAACTCAACTATGTACTCAATAGGTCCAATTAGCAATGGCACCTCAATCTTCCCCACAACTTCCCTTTGGGTTCCGTCAAAAGCTCTGACTGAATTCAGACAAGGTTTTATGTGTGAGCTGTCAATAAGAAGCCTTTGCAAGGTCACCATCGGCATTACATTCAAAGCTGAGCCATTATCCACAAGAACTCCTGGTAGAACATACCCCTTGCAATGCGTGGTTATGTTTAAGGCCTTCGTTGACCCCATTCCTCCATCTGGGATCTCATCGTCACTGAAGGTAATGAAGTTATCCGCAGCAATATGACCTACAATCCGGTCCAACTTGTCAACTGAAATGTTGTCCGGGACAAAAGTTTGGTTTAGTACTTTGAGAAGTGCATCACGGTGTTTCTCCGAGCTTAGCAACAGTTCCAACACTGAAATCCGGGCTTGTTGTTTCCTGAGCTGATCAACAATACTGTACTCACTATGTTTCAGGAATTTCAAAAACTCTTGAGCCTGGGTCTCTGTTACTGGCTCATTGATCTTAGGAGGAGGGTCCTCTCCGAATAACTTTTTTGTTTCAGGGTCGGACAGCTCCCCTTTTTCTTTCGGATCCGCCTCTTTGGGAGTATGTGGTGAGTAGCATCTCCCACTCCTTGTTAGATACCCTACCTCATTCTCTACTTCCATTTCTGATTCCTTCTGGTTACCTTCTTCCTTTGACTCTTCCTTGTTAGACGAACCATTCCCTTTCATTGAATTTTCTGGCATCGAAACATGGGCGGTGTAGTTCCATGGAACCTTTCTCTCGTCCTTGAAAGGAAACATCTTAGGGCGAGATATTCTTAATTTCGGGGTTAACCTGGGGCTTTCTCCTTCGGACGAACTACCTTCCTTTACTTTGCAAGGTATAACAAAGGGTCGGTCTATGCCAAACTTGACTTTAGTGTCGTCGGACGTGCATACCTCGAGGTTCCTCTTTTCTTCTTCCCCCTCGAAGAATTCAATTTCTTTACGATCCATTAACCCTTGGACCACCTGTCTGAACTCTTCGCAATACTGAATATCATGCCCCTCTCGCTGGTGATATTCACAACAGGGTCCACACCCCTTCAACACAATCTCCATTCCACGATCAATTAGTCGTGCCATACATAGCTGTTGAAATACCCATCGTAGCGGGGACCTAACTTCAGACACACTGACCTTAGCCTTCCTGAAACACTGTTCCTCAATGGCATTGACTCCACGACCCGTGTGATTAGGTAAGGGGTTGGTGGTGGTATTTGGCTCATCTAGCTGTAGTACCCCAGTGTTGATCAGATGTTGTACAAACTTCTTAAAAGCGAGGCAATTCTCAATTGAATGTCCCGGGACACCACCATGATATACGTAATTAGCTTTTTCGTCGTACCATGCAGGGAAAGGTGGTTTAAATGGGGTGACGTGATAAGGTCGGACTAACTCTGCCTCGTATAGGTGAGCGTACAAATCAGCATATGTCATTGGGATCGGAGTAAAACTCAATTTCTCATTCTCTTTCTTGGGATGTCTAATCTCCTTCTTTCCTGAACCCTGTCCTCCACCTGATGTAGCTTGAGGTGCCGAAAGAGTAAAACTTTTTGGAGCTGTGTAGGTGTTTACAGTATTCACCTCACTCTCCTTCTTCTTGTAATTCTTACGGTGACTTTCTCCGCTATCTATCCTTCCACTTTTGATGGCCACCTCAATTGATTCCCCGGTCTTTACCAAATCTGCAAAGCTTTGAGTGGTGTTATTTATCAATCGGTCAAACAATGTCCCTTTCAGGGTGTTGATGAACATTGGGGTGATCTCATGTTCCGGGATAGCAGGCTGAATCTGGGCTGCCACCTCTCGCCACCTCTGAGCATATTGGCGCAGACTCTCATTCACCTTCTGTTCCATTCCCTCCAACATGATCCGATTTGGAGTCATATCCGTCACATGCTTATATTGATCTATGAAGGCTCTTGAAAGATCCTTCCAGTTCTTGATGTTTACACGGCTGAGCGAAGTGTACCATCTGATAGCAGAGCCAGTTAAGCTGTCCTGGAAACAATGGATGAGCAGCTTCTCATCCTTGACAAATGCGGCCATCTTCCGACAATACATTGTAATATGTGCCGACGGGCAAGTGGTGCCATCATACCTATCAAAGTCTGGAACTTTAAATTTGGGTGGGAGCACTAGGTCTGCTACCAGACTCAAATCACTGGCACTATTTTCCTCTTCGTCCCTTCTTTGGATGTTCTTTAGTTTCTCTTCGAACAGCCGAAACTTCTCCTCATACTTCTTTTCTAACTCTACTCTGACCCTTCCTACTTCTTCCATCAAACTCAGGTCCGGGACCTCATTCTCCTGATCAGCTTCTATGTCAATATGTTGACTTGTTGTCATTCCTCTGGGGCGACTAGCAGATGCCCCACTAAGGTTGACGAATATTTTCTTTCCCGTCTCTGTTCCTTCTGGATTGACCTTTGCGTGAGACGAAACCCCTTCGTGGTCTTCAACGTGCAAATTTTCAGCAGTAACTCCTTCTTTTCCTTTTGCCTTGGCTAACAGAGCTGTTATCTGAGCAATGATATATTCCTGTGACTGTGCTATCTGATCACTGATGTTTCGGTTAACCCCATCCAAGCGACTTTCCAGGTCCTTCTGGCCTTGTTCTACTTTGGCTAATCTTTCATCCATGACCCGATACTGAGAACGTGTACCGTATGAGTGCGGAATGGTTGGTAATTTTTAATGCAGCAAAATGCAATGTTTATCTGAAATTGAAAAATCTTTTAGTTAGGTTTGAATTATTAAATGACATGTACAAATAAATGTATAATGCATGAATGTTTAAATGAATGTGTATGCATAATGTATGAATATGGAGAGCAACACTGGGTTTGGCAGATATCCTCCTCAAACAGCTCATATTTAGTGGAACATTGTTTGGTCACAATTCCTGGGAAGTTAATTTCATCAAAAGTTCTAAGTCAAAGCTGCTAAGAGTCGAAGCATCCTAACACTTATCCCTCTTTCTTCTAGTCTCTCTCCTCCACGAACTGATCCAGCTCGGCACTCAAGTCTACAATCTCCCTAAGGATCCATACGACTGTCTCACCCGCTTTATTCGAGTCATCCACCTTGTCATGGAGCTCAGTTGCATCTTCAGCTAAAAACTGTATTTTCCCAGCGATATAGCGTACTCGAGCATCCCATTGGGCCACTGAGGTAGGCCAGACACCACAAAACCAGAGATTCATTTTAAAATGGGTTCGGGAGTTGGTTACGTGTGGGGTAGGATTAGCACCCCCATCACGCCCGGAAATCGGTACCAAATTGCTTGTTGCCTTTTTAATCGATAAGAATTATTTAAAAAAAATCAAAGTGAATTTAATAAGAATGTTCTTAAATGAAAATATGACTTAAATAACACGGGCTTTATCGAATAGTGACATTGGAATTAATTAATCATTTAATTAAAAAGGATGACGGTACATCGGACCATAGACTAAACCGACATCAAATAAGGCTAACTGTCGTGTTAGTGTAGGGTTCGAATCTTGTACGTCACCTTTATGCATGATGCGAGCATATAAGGGATGATGCATGTTATTTCCATTTTTTATGCTTTCGCTTACCTAGAGGCGGTGAAAACTAACCTAAGTATTCGATCGACATCCATTAAGCTAGGACTGTCATATCGCGAATACCGGAGTTAATTAATACCTCTCTTTGAGTATAGTTTAAAGCTAATTAATTATCGAACAAAATAAAAGGGTCTCATAAATGACGATTAAAATGCATGTCACATATATTCGGACCAAATGACATAAAAAAACATATAGCAAATGTATATTCAAATGGCATAAAAACTAACTAAAACTTACATAAAAAAATCATGCAATATATATGACAAAGCTACATTAAATGCATAAAACCATAAATAAATATAAAACATGTGACAATATAAAACAAATTTACTACATCTCATACATTTATGTTTAAATAAACCTAGCAACATGGCAAAAGCAAATATACGATGCTAACATGAATAAAGGGAGCAAAAATACAAGCAACATATATTTGATAAAAAAAAACAACGTATGAACAACAATATATAGCATGTAGGATAAGTAAAATGTAAAAGAACAAAGATAAATTGGCAAGGACCCGAACGGTAATTAAACCAATTTTTAAAATAGATTATAATGCGAAATGGGGACCAAAATAAAAGAAGACGAAAAGCCACAAGGACCGGAATGGGAATTAACCCATCCGGCTATCGATTAGAATGAAGAAAGGATGAAATTGAAAACAATCGAAAACATGCAGGGACTGCGGGCGATATTTTAAAATGCGGAAGCCCTCCCCGCGTAATTAGAATGACACGGGAGGGCTTAAAACGCAATTAGACCAATTTAAAAAAAACAAAACACTATAAATACCAACTTAAAAAATATTCTAACTCTTTTATTCATAACCTAACCCTAATTTCAAACTTACTCTCCCCCCTTCTTTGAATAACCGGCGCCGTCCACAACGGCGGCCGGAACCCTAAAATTTTTTCTTTTTCTTTTTTTTCGAAACAGAAACAACTAAAATCCCTTTTTTAACACAATCAAAGAAAACTCCTATTTTCTTTTAGATCTAACTCAAATCAAAACCCAAAAAAAGCGTTTTCTTAGATTTATTTTTTTAGTATTTGCTCCTTGCCGACTCACCGCGTATGGTCTCGCAGGAGACCCAAGGGCTTGTCGCCGGCAAGGGAAACAAAACGGAGAAGGAAGAAATACGAAGGTAAACCCTAACCCTTGCTATTTTTTATTTGCCTCTGATTCGACTGAAATAAAAAGTGGGATACCTCTGAAAATATGTTTGCTTGTATTCTCTGAGATTTTCGATTACACTTGTTCTCTCTGAAATTTTCAGATCTGAAAAATCCCCCCTCTTTACAATATTTGCCTCGGTTCTTTATAGCCCCGAAATTATCTCTTTTTTTTTATGAAATGCATAAAAAAATGGATAGTGCGGTTTGGTTGTGCCATGATTTCCTTGTCTGCCATTTTTGTTTTTTTTTTGGTTGCATGTGACTGCTGGAGAGGATCCGAAGTGGTGGGGCTCGAGTCGGCCGGACAACGCGGGATGAATCACGGCCGTTGATGGAAGCTGGAAAGGGGGGCGTACGATGCACGCGCGCGTGTGGCGACTGAATCGACGCGCGTGGATCACACGCGCTCGGACACGATCTGATCTTGGCCGTCAGATCCATCCTTGATCCAATGGTGGAGACTGCGCGGCGCTAGGGCAACGGTGGCTTCTCTAGGTTTTTTTTTGTTCCTGGTGCGATCTGCGCCGTTAGATCTGGATCCCAGATCTAGCGGTGGGAAATGCGGCGGCTGCACAAAAAAAAAACAAGAGAGAGTTAGGGTTTTTCAGATTAGGGCTAGTCTTTTGGGCCTAAACAGGCTTTGTATTATTTGGGTTTGATGTAATATGGACTTTGATAAACATTTGGGCTTTATTTATATATTAATATACTGGGCTTTTATTTAATTAATATTTTATTTTCCCAAATTTAACAATAACAATAATAATTAATAATAGTAATAATAATAATAAAGACCATAATAATAATAATAATATTGATAATAATAATAACTATAACGATACCATAGTAATAATACTAATATATGGTGATGACAATGACTAACATAATAGTGGATGATATTAATAATATTATAAGTAATGGTAATAAATGATGATAGTAAATAGTAATAATATGATATCTAGGTATTAATTAGACCAAGCCCAACATGCATGGACAAAGCCCAACTAGATGAAGCCCAAGAAAGCCCAATATACAAGACCCAAACTTATTTAAGCAAATTTAAAAGGGGCTAATCAGCCCGGACAAAATTAGTGATTACAGTTGCCCCTCTTTGCTTGTACTTGTGGAACAAGAATAAAGCAAAGACCATAAGCACTAATTTTGTCAAACTTCCATGTTTGGTTGATTTGCTCCTCCGAAGCGGTAGAAACAAAGTGGGTAGCGTCGGCGTGTCCTCCCTGAATGGCAAAGGACAAAGTCGATTCATTCTTCCTAAGCGGTAAAGAATGAACTTCAAATAGTGTGCATTCCCGGAGCTGCGAAAGCAAACTGGACAGGCTTTCTAGCTCTTCTGTCCAGAGATCCTTGAACTCTTTTGCTCTTAGATCAGTGGCATGTCCTCTCTACACGGTCAAAGGACAAAGTCGATTCATTCTTCCTACGCGGTACAGAATGAACTTCAAATTGCGTGCTTTCCCGGAGCGGCGAAAGCAAACTGGACAACGTTGGCATGTCCTCCCTGAGCGGCAAAGGACGTAGCTGATTCATTCTCCCTGAACGGCAAAGAATAAACCTCCAATAGCAACTGGACAACATTGGCATGTCCTCCCTGAGCGGTAAAGGACGTAGCTGATTCATTCTCCCTGAGCGGCAAAGAATGAACCTTCAATAGCTTAAACAACGCTGGCATATCCTCCCTGAGCGGTAAAGGACGTAGCTGATTCATTCTCCCTGAGCGTCAAAGAATAAACCTTCAATAGCTTAGACAACGCTGACATGTCCTCCCTGAGCGGCAAAGGACGTAGCTGATTCATTCTCCCTGAGCGGCAAAGAATAAACCTTCAATAACTTAGACAACGTTGGTATGTCCTCCCTGAGCGGCAAAGGACGTGGCTGATTCATTCTCCCTGAGCGGCAAAGAATAAACCTCCAATAGCTTAGACAACGTTGGTATGTCCTCCCTGAGCGGCAAAGGACGTAGCTGATTCATTCTCCCTGAGCGGCAAAGAATAAACCTTCAATAGCTTTAGACAACGCTGACATGTCCTCCCTGAGCGGCAAAGGACGTAGCTGATTCATTCTCCCTAAGCGGCAAAGAACGAACCTTCAATAGCTTAGACAACGCTGGCATGAAATAAACTGAGCAGGCCTTCTGGCTCTTCTGCTCGGAAATCCTTGAGCTCTTTTGCTCTTAGATTCTGATGCGACAATTCTGAAATTTCTCACATGAAGCACATTTGTTTCTTTTTGACGGCGAAATGCCTCGGTGTAAGGGTGCCACAACTTCGGTTGCTGCTCTCTTGTTGCTTTTCTGTTTTATCTTCCAATCTGACGTTTGTCTCACACCCAGATCTAAACACTGGCTCCTCTGTGCAGCCCTGTCATGAATTACCGTTCCTGATTTCTTCTTTCCCCAAAGTGCCTTTTCAGGTTTTCACTTGGGTTCTCTTTTTTCCTTCTTCTTCTTCTTCTTCTTCTTCTTATTCTTCTTCTTCTGTTTCTTCTCCTTCTTCTGTTTCTTCTTCTTCTTCTATTGTTTCTTTCTTCTTCTTCTTCTTCGTTCTTTCTCATCTTCTTTCTCATCTTCTCTTTTTCCTCTTTTCTTTTTTTCTTCACTTTCTTCTTTCATTCTTTCTTGTTCTTCATCTTTTTTTTCTTCTTTTCTCTCTCATTTCTTCTTTTTCTCTTTTTCTCTTTCTCTCTTCATCTTTTCTCTTTTTCTTTTATTTCTCTTTTCTCTCTTTCTTTTTCTCATTCTTTTCTTCTCTTTTTCTTTTTCTTTCTCTCTCATTTTCTTTCTTTCTCTTTCTCTTTCTCTCTTTTTCTTTTTCTTTTCTTTTTCTTTTTCTTTTTCTTTATTCTTTTTTCTTTCTCTCTTTTTCTCTCTTTTTCTTTTCTTTTTCTTGTTTTTTTCTTTTTTCTCTCTTCTTCCCTTCTTTCTTTCTTTTTTTTCTTTTTTCTTCTTTTTTTTTATTTTCTCTCGTTTACTTTCTTTTTTCTTTATTATTTAAAAACCAAAAAACCCGAGTTTTTTTTAAAGAAAAATTCTAAGGGGGATAAAATTGAGAAATTTAAATTTTGAGGAAAACATCATTTTGGAAAGGACCAAGAGGAATTTGAATTTTTGAGAAAAATATCCTTTAGGAAGGAATGAAATTAAAAAAATGAGTTTTGAGAAAAACATCCTTTAGTAAGGATAGGATTGAGAAATCTGGGGTTTAAGGAAAACATCCTTTAGAAAGGATACGATTGAGAAATCGAGAGTTTTGAGAAAAACACCCTTTAGAAAGGATACGATTGAGAAATCCTGTTTTAAGAAAAACATCCTTTAGAAAGGATAGGATTGAGAAATCTGGGGTTTAAGGAAAACATCCTTTAGAAAGGATATGATTGAGAAATCGAGAGTTTTGAGAAAAACACATCCTTTAGAAAGGGTAAAATCGATAAATTTAAATTCTGAGAAAAACATCCTATAGAAAGGATAAAAAAATCAGGGATTCAGAACCTTGATACCAGTCAAAGGATTCTCGTGATCCATTTCTCTTCTCGTAGAGCCGTAGATTCACTCCTTTATTAATCTTCAAATACCTGTTCAAAAATAAAAAAGTACTATGATGGTATGAGTTAGCATGCTCCTAACATATGAATGTCTAACTATCAATGATGCATGATCATATTTTATGATGCAATGATGTGTATGGTCATGAGAATGCAAAGATGCATGAATTTTGTCTTTATTCTCTAAGGCTGGTGGTCACCATCTTGAGACTACAACCACTCCTTAGACACGTGTCCTGACGAAATTTGCCCTCAACTTGTGTTGCTTATTTCCTGAGTCCAATGGCATGAATCGCAATCAGAATCATTAGTCTAATACCTTCATCTCTCACTGATTTGAAATCCTATGTGTAAAGCCCTAGTTGTCCCACGGACAAAGATGCCCCTTCATGACAGCTTAACTTCAATGGTTCTTTCACCATCACACATCATGTAGTGCCTCTCAATTTTGGGTCTCACTACCGACGATGCATTTATCCCTGAAGTAATACAAGGAAATTTCTTTGTTTAAAAATATGTCAATTCGCTGGTCGTCATTCTAATGAAGAGTGGATTTTCAAATCAACATACAGAACCTTGGAGCCAAAAGTCTAATTAAAAGAAAAATAGAATAGGATGCCCCGGATATCAAATGCAAGAGCGTCTTAGATTCAGCTTTCCGATGATCTCTTCAAGCACAGCTTGCGTCTTCGAGTGTTGTGGCGATATTTGAAGTTATGAAACTCCTCCCTAATCGCTCGGTTCATCCTCATGATTAAGGTACTTGCTAGATCAGCTCGATAACCATTCCTTCTAGTTCTCATTATGTTTATGATTACCATTGATTTCGTGTCGGTGTCCTCAAGGATTCCTTTTCGGGACTTATTCAATTTGTTCATTCTTTTTCTTAGGGGAATTCAACTCGTCACAATCCTTTGGCTCGAGAATAAAGATGGAGCATACAACGATACCCCGAGTTACTCGGCATGGTCACGATTTTGAAAATATTACCATCACTCATGAAGCGAAGAGATTCAAGCTTCAGCGGAGTGCCCCTAAAATTCCACACTCGTATCCGAAAATTCCTATTACCAGGTTTCGGAAATTGGAGTGCTTTTGTTAATGCCTATTACCAGGCTCTAAAATTAAAACCATTTATTTTATTTTGGAACAATATATTTTTCTCTTCTTTTTTTTTGGAGCATTTAAGCAACTTTATGTGGGTTCTCTTAGGAGATTTCCTTATCATTGAACAACATCGAAGGAATAGTAATCTTGCTTCTCTTGCTTTTCCGACCAGAGCGGACAGAGCGGGAAATCTTGCTTCATCGTTATCACAACATTCAGTCGATCTCTTTCATCAGAATCGATGCCACATCGAGCATGTGATATCCGAGGACCTATGAAGGTAAAGAGGGATATACATATATATGATTTCAAGGTCATTGTATGTTAAGGAAAATGCATTTTCATTAGAATTGAAAATCTGCAAATATAACAAGTGCCCTCACAAAAAGATCATTGCTATCTTCAGGCAAATGATAGCAATGTTTATTCCATGCATTACTTCAAGAGAAACACAACGCACGAAAAATTAAACACCACCTCCTAACATAAACATGCATAACAACTCCGGAAGTGATTTCTCATTCATCTTGCTTCTTCAGTTCTTCAACCGAGGTGGTAGACTCTCTTATCCCCTTTCCTTTCCACTGCTTAATCATTTCAAGTGTCAGTGTCCCATTAACGAGCAGCTTCTTTATTTCTTCTTTCAAAACCCAACACCTCTTAGTAGGGTGCCCCGATGCCCCCATATGGAAATCGCAAACACTGTTCGGATCGCGTTTAAGAGATGAGCTTGGGATTTTCTCCATCGGCCTAGGGGCGAGATATCCCCCTTGAATTAAATGAGGAAGCAAGAACGTAATTGACGTATTGAGAATCCTGAGAGGTGCCTTTACTGGACGTTTATGACATTGATTTCGGCATCTTGTCAACTTTTTTATATGCCCCAACCTTGGGTGGAACTTGGGCTTTCCATCCTCAAAGCTAAGCAAACCCCCTTTGATAAGGCTATAAACCCGACTTTTCAAAACTGCACACTCTTCTGTTGTGTGACCACAATCGCGATAATGGAAGCCACACACCATCATGGTACCATACACATTAGGGTTGAGGTAAGAGTAACGTCTTGATGGGGGTAACTCTAAAAGTTTGTTTTGAACCAACAAGGGTAACAATTCAGAATACGTCATTGGGATTGACATCTTTGTCTCATCATCACTTCTCTCGGTGTCTCCGACATGCAATTCTTCGTTCTCTACTTCTCCTTTCTTTGATCGACTTTCTTTGGAAACCTCACCGTCCCCGATTATTGTTACTTTCATGGAACCTTTCAAAGCTATTCCTGATTCCTCAAACGATTTTGCCTATTGTATGACCTTTTTAACCGAACGCACCTCTCCTTTGTCCTCCTCGTCTTGGTCTAACTTCATAGATGGATGATTGATCTTCAGACCCGGGACTGTTGGTTCAAACTCTAATACCCCAACATCTAGGAGGTATTGAACTTTGCGCTTAAAGTTTATGCATTTCTCGATGGAATGGCCTTGGATTCCGGCATGGAATTCACAATGTTCCTCATCCTTAAACCAACTCGGATACGGGGGTGACTGAGGATTAACGAAGCATGGTGCAATCAATCGGCAGCTCAACAATTTGGAAAATAGTTCTTGGCAGGTGAACAGACTAGGGATAAATTGAAAATCTTTCAACTTCCTCTTTTTCTTTTGGGACCCAGAGGCTTTATCGATTGGGAATTGCTGATGAAAAGCCGATGCTAGAGGTTGACCTTGTATCAGAGGAAGCGACTCTTTAGAACCCGATGCAGTCGACACCTTCGTTCCCTTATCGCACTCTACATTTTCGTCAATTTCTAGATCTACTTCATTCGGGCCTTTGTTCACCGGAGATGATAGAGGCTTCAAGAGAGAGCCTTTCGCTTTATTCAGCATCAATTTAGTAGAGCACTCTGAAGTAATGCACGTCACCTCATATTGGTTGATGATAGCCTGGTCTTTGTCAGACAAGACCCTTTCCCCAGTGAAGTCGCCAAGCTGTGATAAGGTTTTTTTGAAAACCGCTAAATGGGGCCTTATCACTATTTTCTTTTTGAAAAAGGGGTTTATTTATAAAAAGGGGGAATTCATGTTTTGGAAAATTTGTAAAAACTTGGAGTCGCCACCGGCCACTGCGGTAGGCCAGACACCACAAAACCAGAGATTCATTTTAAAATGGGTTCGGGAGTTGGTTACGTGTGGGGTAGGATTAGCACCCCCATCACGCCCGGAAATCAGTACCAAATTGCTTGTTGCCTTTTTAATCGATAAGAATTATTTTAAAAAAAATCAAAGTGAATTTAATAAGAATGTTCTTAAATGAAAATATGACTTAAATAACACGGGCTATATCGAATAGTGGCATTGGAATTAATTAATCATTTAATTAAAAAGGATGACGGTACACCGGACCATAGACTAAACCGACATCAAATAAGGCTGACTGTCGTGTTAGTGTAGGGTTCGAATCTCGTACGTCACCTTTATGCATGATGCGAGCATATAAGGGATGATGCATGTTATTTCCATTTTTTATGCTTTCGCTTACCTAGAGGCGGTGAAAACTAACCTAAGTATTTGATCGACATCCATTAAGCTAGGACTGTCATATCGCGAATACCGGAGTTAATTAATACCTCTCTTTGAGTATAGTTTAAAGCTAATTAATTATCGAACAAAATAAAAGGGTCTCATAAATGACGATTAAAATGCATGTCACATATATTCGGACCAAATGACATAAAAAAACATATAGCAAATGTATATTCAAATGGCATAAAAACTAACTAAAACTTACATAAAAAAAATCATGCAATATATATGACAAAGCTACATTAAATGCATAAAACAATAAATAAATATAAAACATGTGACAATATAAAACAAATTTACTACATCTCATACATTTATGTTTAAATAAACCTAGCAACATGGCAAAAGCAAATATACGATGCTAACATGAATAAAGGGAGCAAAAATACAAGCAACATATATTTGATAAAAAAAACAACGTATGAACAACAATATATAGCATGTAGGATAAGTAAAATGTAAAAGAACAAAGATAAATTGGCAAGGACCCGAACGGTAATTAAACCAATTCTTAAAACAGATTATAATGCGAAATGGGGACCAAAATAAAAGAAGACAAAAAGCCACAAGGACCGGAATGGGAATTAACCCATCCGACTATCGATTAGAATGAAGAAAGGATGAAATTGAAAACAATCGAAAACATGCAGGGACTGCGGGCAATATTTTAAAACGCGGAAGCCCTCCCCGCGTAATTAGAATGACACGGGAGGGCTTAAAACGCAATTAGACCAATTTAAAAAAAACAAAACACTATAAATACCAACTTAAAAAATATTCTAACTCTTTTATTCATAACCTAACCCTAATTTCAAACTTACTCTCCCCCCTTCTTTGAATAACCGGCGCCGTCCACAACGGCGGCCGGAACCCTAAAATTTTTTCTTTTTCTTTTTTTTCGAAACAGAAACAACTAAAATCCCTTTTTTAACACAATCAAAGAAAACTCCTATTTTCTTTTAGATCTAACTCAAATCAAAACCCAAAAAAGCGTTTTTTTAGATTTATTTTTTTAGTATTTGCTCCTTGCCGACTCACCGCGTATGGTCTCGCAGGAGACCCAAGGGCTTGTCGCCGGCAAGGGAAACAAAACGGAGAAGGAAGAAATACGAAGGTAAACCCTAACCCTTGCTATTTTTTATTTGCCTCTGATTCGACTGAAATAAAAAGTGGGATACCTCTGAAAATATGTTTGCTTATATTCTCTGAGATTTTCGATTACACTTGTTCTCTCTGAAATTTTCAGATCTGAAAAATCCCCCCCCCCTTTACAATATTTGCCTCGGTTCTTTATAGCCCCGAAATTATCTCTCTTTTTTTATGAAATGCATAAAAAAATGGATAGTGCGGTTTGGTTGTGCCATGATTTCCTTGTCTGCCATTTTTGTTTTCTTTTTTTGGTTGCATGTGACTGCTGGAGAGGATCCGAAGTGGTGGGGCTCGAGTCGGCCGGACAACGCGGGATGAATCACGGCTGTTGATGGAAGCTGGAAAGGGGGGCGTACGATGCACGCGCGCGTGTGGCGACTGAATCGACGCGCGTGGATCACACGCGCTCGGACACGATCTGATCTTGGCCGTCAGATCCATCCTTGATCCAATGGTGGAGACTGCGCGGCGCTAGGGCAACGGTGGCTTCTCTAGGTTTTTTTTTGTTCCTGGTGCGATCTGGGCCGTTAGATCTGGATCCCAGATCTAGCGGTGGGAAATGCGGCGGCTGCACACAAAAAAAACAAGAGAGAGTTAGGGTTTTTCAGATTAGGGCTAGTCTTTTGGGCCTAAACAGGCTTTGTATTATTTGGGTTTGATGTAATATGGACTTTGATAAACATTTGGGCTTTATTTATATATTAATATACTGGGCTTTTATTTAATTAATATTTTATTTTCCCAAATTTAACAATAACAATAATAATTAATAATAGTAATAATAATAATAAAGACCATAATAATAATAATAATAATATTGATAATAATAATAACTATAACGATACCGTAGTAATAATACTAATATATGGTGATGACAATGACTAACATAATAGTGGATGATATTAATAATATTATAAGTAATGGTAATAAATGATGATAGTAAATAGTAATAATATGATATCTAGGTATTAATTAGACCAAGCCCAACATGCATGGACAAAGCCCAACTAGATGAAGCCCAAGAAAACCCAATATACAAGACCCAAACTTATTTAAGCAGATTTAAAAGGGGCTAATCAGCCCGGACAAAATTAGTGATTACAGTTGCCCCTCTTTGCTTGTACTTGTGGAACAAGAATAAAGCAAAGACCATAAGCACTAATTTTGTCAAACTTCCCTGTTTGGTTGATTTGCTCCTCCGAAGCGGTAGAAACAAAGTGGGTAGCGTCGGCGTGTCCTCCCTGAATGGCAAAGGACAAAGTCGATTCATTCTTCCTAAGCGGTAAAGAATGAACTTCAAATAGTGTGCATTCCCGGAGCTGCGAAAGCAAACTGGACAGGCTTTCTAGCTCTTCTGTCCAGAGATCCTTGAACTCTTTTGCTCTTAGATCAGTGGCATGTCCTCTCTACACGGTCAAAGGACAAAGTCGATTCATTCTTCCTACGCGGTACAGAATGAACTTCAAATTGCGTGCTTTCCCGGAGCGGCGAAAGCAAACTGAACAACGTTGGCATGTCCTCCCTGAGCGGCAAAGGACGTAGCTGATTCATTCTCCCTGAGCGGCAAAGAATAAACCTCCAATAGCAACTGGACAACATTGGCATGTCCTCCCTGAGCGGTAAAGGACGTAGCTGATTCATTCTCCCTGAGCGGCAAAGAATGAACCTTCAATAGCTTAAACAACGCTGGCATATCCTCCCTGAGCGGTAAAGGACGTAGCTGATTCATTCTCCCTGAGCGTCAAAGAATAAACCTTCAATAGCTTAGACAACGCTGACATGTCCTCCCTGAGCGGCAAAGGACGTAGCTGATTCATTCTCCCTGAGCGGCAAAGAATAAACCTTCAATAGCTTAGACAACGTTGGTATGTCCTCCCTGAGCGGCAAAGGACGTGGCTGATTCATTCTCCCTGAGCGGCAAAGAATAAACCTCCAATAGCTTAGACAACGTTGGTATGTCCTCCCTGAGCGGCAAAGGACGTAGCTGATTCATTCTCCCTGAGCGTCAAAGAATAAACCTTCAATAGCTTTAGACAACGCTGACATGTCCTCCCTGAGCGGCAAAGGACGTAGCTGATTCATTCTCCCTAAGCGGCAAAGAACGAACCTTCAATAGCTTAGACAACGCTGGCATGAAATAAACTGAGCAGGCCTTCTGGCTCTTCTGCTCGGAAATCCTTGAGCTCTTTTGCTCTTAGATTCTGATGCGACAATTCTGAAATTTCTCACATGAAGCACATTTGTTTCTTTTTGACGGCAAAATGCCTTGGTGTAAGGGTGCCACAACTTCGGTTGCTGCTCTCTTGTTGCTTTTCTGTTTTATCTTCCAATCTGACGTTTGTCTCACACCCAGATCTAAACACTGGCTCCTCTGTGCAGCCCTGTCATGAATTACCGTTCCTGATTTCTTCTTTCCCCAAAGTGCCTTTTCAGGTTTTCACTTGGGTTCTCTTTTTTCCTTCTTCTTCTTCTTCTTCTTCTTATTCTTCTTCTTCTGTTTCTTCTCCTTCTTCTGTTTCTTCTTCTTCTTCTATTGTTTCTTTCTTCTTCTTCTTCTTCGTTCTTTTCTTCTTCTTCTTCTTCTTCTGTTTTCTTCTTTTTTCCTTCTTCTTCTTCTTGTTCTTCTTCTTCTTTTTCTTTCTTGTTCTTCTTCTTCTTCTTCGTTCTTTCTCATCTTCTTTCTCATCTTCTCTTTTTCCTCTTTTCTTTTTTTCTTCACTTTCTTCTTTCATTCTTTCTTGTTCTTCATCTTTTTTTTCTTCTTTTCTCTCTCATTTCTTCTTTTTCTCTTTTTCTCTTTCTCTCTTCATCTTTTCTCTTTTTCTTTTATTTCTCTTTTCTCTCTTTCTTTTTCTCATTCTTTTCTTCTCTTTTTCTTTTTCCTTCTCTCTCATTTTCTTTCTTTCTCTTTCTCTTTTCTTTTTCTTTTTCTTTTTCTTTATTCTTTATTCTTTCTCTCTTTTTCTTTTCTTTTCTTTTTCTTGTTTTTTTTCTTTTTTCTCTCTTCTTCCCTTCTTTCTTTCTTTTTTTTCTTTTTTCTTCTCTTTTTTTATTTTCTCTCGTTTACTTTCTTTTTTCTTTATTATTTAAAAACCAAAAAACCCGAGTTTTTTTTAAAGAAAAATTCTAAGGGGGATAAAATTGAGAAATTTAAATTTTGAGGAAAACGTCATTTTGGAAAGGACCAAGAGGAATTTGAATTTTTGAGAAAAATATCCTTTAGGAAGGAATGAAATTAAAAAAATGAGTTTTGAGAAAAACATCCTTTAGTAAGGATAGGATTGAGAAATCTGGGGTTTAAGGAAAACATCCTTTAGAAAGGATACGATTGAGAAATCGAGAGTTTTGAGAAAAACACCCTTTAGAAAGGATACGATTGAGAAATCCTGTTTTAAGAAAAACATCCTTTAGAAAGGATAGGATTGAGAAATCTGGGGTTTAAGGAAAACATCCTTTAGAAAGGATATGATTGAGAAATCGAGAGTTTTGAGAAAAACACATCCTTTAGAAAGGGTAAAATCGATAAATTTAAATTCTGAGAAAAACATCCTATAGAAAGGATAAAAAAATCAGGGATTCAGAACCTTGATACCAGTCAAAGGATTCTCGAGATCCATTTCTCTTCTCGTAGAGCCGTAGATCCACTCCTTTATTAATCTTCAAATACCTGTTCAAAAATAAAAAAAGTACTATGATGGTATGAGTTAGCATGCTCCTAACATATGGATGTCTAACTATCAATGATGCATGATCATATTTCATGATGCAATGATGTGTATGGTCATGAGAATGCAAAGATGCATGAATTTTGTCTTTATTCTCTAAGGCTGGTGGTCACCATCTTGAGACTACAACCACTCCTTAGACACGTGTCCTGACGAAATTTGCCCTCAACTTGTGTTGCTTATTTCCTGAGTCCAATGGCATGAATCGCAATCAGAATCATTAGTCTAATACCTTCATCTCTCACTGATTTGAAATCCTATGTGTAAAGCCCTAGTTGTCCCACGGACAAAGATGCCCCTTCATGACAGCTTAACTTCAATGGTTCTTTCACCATCACACATCATGTAGTGCCTCTCAATTTTGGGTCTCACTACCGACGATGCATTTATCCCTGAAGTAATACAAGGAAATTTCTTTGTTTAAAAATATGTCAATTCGCTGGTCGTCATTCTAATGAAGAGTGGATTTTCAAATCAACATACAGAACCTTGGAGCAAAAAGTCTAATTAAAAGAAAAATAGAATAGGATGCCCCGGATATCAAAGTGAATTTAATAAGAATGTTCTTAAATGAAAATATGACTTAAATAACACGGGCTTTATCGAATAGTGGCATTGAGATTAATTAATCATTTAATTAAAAAGGATGACGGTACACCGGACCATAGACTAAACCGACATCAAATAAGGCTGACTGCCGTGTTAGTTTAGGGTTCGGATCCCATACGTCACCTTTATGCATGATGCGAGCAAATAAGGGATGATGCATGTTATTTCCATTTTTATGCTTTCGCTTACCTAGAAACGGTGAAAGTTAACCTAAGATTCGATTGACATCCATTAAGCTAGGACTGTCGTTTCTCGAATACCAGGGTTAATTAACACCTTTCTTTGGGTATATTTTTTTAATTAATTAATTATCAAGCAAAATAAAAGGGTCACATGAATGACAAGTATATATGCATGTCAGCCATCATATTAGAATAACATAAGGAAACTATACTAAGCAAATATTAAAAAAAATCTTAAGCAAACATTAAAAATAGATCTTAGAATATATGTATATTAAAACCATATAAAAAAATATATTATATGAGGAAACATTGCATCATATATTTACTATATATATTATATTGTAAACCATAGTCTTGCACAATCAAACTATAGATTACATAGAAAACTATATATATTATACAAATTATATATGGCGTATAAAGCCTATAATATATACATATAAATATGGTATGAAATCAAAAAAAGTATATTATATATAGTTAATAACATATATACAATAATATATATACAACTATATATAACATATATATATCATAAATTATTATAAATAAGGAATATACATTATATATATACATATGGTAAAACTCAAAAATATAAATATGAATATACTAAGGTTGTAATAAAGGAAACGAGAATATTGAAGGGATTTTTTTTGAGTTTTTAAAAGAAAATAAGATAATAATATGACATAATATATTAAAAGCATTAAATAAATAAGGTAATAATAAGAGGATTAATGGGTTAAAAAAAATGAAAAGGCATCTTAATTAAATAAGGAAAATACATAAATTATTATAAATAAGGAATATAATAATATAAATATATGTATCTATATATATAACTACATATATTAAGGTATAAAGATTATATATTACATATTTACACTTATTATATATATAAAAAAAAACAAAGAACTACATGGAATTAAATGTCATAAAAAATAATAAGAACTATTTAAATCATATTTAAAGCTTCCAAAAATATGAATAATAAATAATAATGATGAAATACTAAATAAATAAAAAGGGAAACAGGAAGGGACCCGGATAGTAAATTTTCCGTTTAAAAAAACTGATTTAAACTCAAATAGGGGTTAAATTATAAGGACATGGAAATCCAGGGGGCTAACATAGTGAATATCCCCTTTGAAAATCTATTGAATCAAGAGTAATGACTAAATTGAAAAATTGTAAAAAGCTAGAGTGACCACGGTCGTGATTTTGAAACGCGGAGACCCTTCCTATGTAATAATCGGAATACGGAGGGACCAAAAATGAGATTAAACCATTTAAAAAAATTTAAACACTATAAAACCCAACTTTAAAATTTTTCAGCCTTTATTTTTTCATTTTTCCCTTTATAAACCCTAACCTAAACTAATAACTCTCCCCCTTTCTTTAGGCCTGCACATGCGCCGCCCTTTGGTTTTTTTTTTTTTTTTTTACATAAACAAATAAAACCCTTTTTTTTAACACAATCAAAGAAAACTCTATTTTCTTTTAGATCTAACTCGAATCAAACCCAAAAAAAAACATTTTTTTTAGATTTTTTGGTAAACCCGAGGGTTTGTCGTCATCAAGAGAAATAAAACGGAGAAGTATATACAAAGGTAAACCCTTACCCTTTTTTTTATTCGATTGAAATAAAAAAATACCTCTGAAAATATGCTTGTTTATATTCTCTGGAATTTTCGGTTACAATTTTTCTCTCCACATTTTTCAGATCTGGATCTCTATTACATGATTCGGTTTTTATAACCGAAAATCTCTTGCTTTTTTGCTTTTTTTATATTTTGGTTGTGATTAATTTCCTTGTCTGCCATTCTTCTTTCCTTTTTTGTTGTTGCATATGACTGTTGGAGAGGATCCGAAGTGGTGGGGCTTGAGTCGGCCGGAAAACGCGGGATGAATCACGGCCGTTGATAGTGATCTGGATCCAACGGTAGAGATGGGAGCGGCGGCACTAGGTTTTTTTTTTTTTTCTTGGTGTGATCTGGACCGTTAGATCTAACGGTAGAGATGGGCGGCGGCTGCATAAAAAAATAGGGTATTAGGGTTTTTTTCTTAACATATTAGGGTATTAATTATTTGGGCATATGGGCCTTGTAATATATGTATAATATTTTTTGGATTTTTTTTTTGTAATATAGACTTTAAATTAATAAATTGGGATTTTATTTTATTAATATTAGGCTTTTACTTATTTAATATGTGTTTGTATATATATATAGTTTTGGTATAGAACAATAATAATGATAGATGATATTAATATAGAAAATAATATAAATAATAATAATAAATGACAATAGTGGAGCATGATAACATAAATAATAGGTAGATGAGGATGGTGGGAATGTTAATGAATATTATAATATTAGTGGTGGTAATAAATATAATAATGTAATATTAGTGGGAATGTTAATGAATATTATAATATTAGTGGTGATAATAAATATAATAATAGATATAATATTAGTGGTGGTAATAAATATAATAATAGATATAATATTAATAGTATTTTTTTTCGGATTTTAATGGCATATTTACATAGTTAATAACTAGACAATAGCCCATATAAGCCCATTATTATAAGACAAAATGAAAAAATGTTAGCCCGGACAAAATTAGTGATTACAGTTGCCCCTCTTTGCTTATTCTTGTGGAACAATAATAAAGCAAAGACCATAAGCACTAATTTTGTCCAACTTCCCTGTTTGGGTGGTTTGCTCCTCCGAAGCGGCAGGAACGGTGTGGGTGTCGTTGACATGTCCTCCCTACACGGTCAAAGGACAAAGTCGATTCATTCTTCCTACGCGGTACATAATGAACTTCAAATTGCGTGCTTTTCCAGAGCGGCGAAAGCAAACTGAACAACGTTGGCCTGTCTTTCATGAGCGGCAAAGGACGTGGCTGATTCATTCTCCCTGAGCGGCAAAGAATAAACCTCCAATAGCAACTGGACAACGTTGGCATGTCCTCCCTGAGCGGCAAAGGACACAGCTGATTCATTCTCCCTGAGCGGCAAAGAATAAACCTTCAATAGCTTTGACAACGTTGGCATGTCCTCCCTGAGCGGCAAAGGACATACCTTATTCATTCTCCCTAAGCGGCAAAGAACGAACTTTCAAAACTTTAGACAACGCTGGCATGTCCTCCCTGAGCGGCAAAGGACGTAGCTGATTCATTCTCCCTGAGCGGCAAAGAATGAACCTTCAAAAGCTTAGACAACATTGGCATGTCCTCCCTGAGCGGCAAAGGACACAGCTGATTCATTCTCCCTGAGCGGCAAAGAATGAACCCAAAACTTGTTTTCTCATGGTAGCAAGCAGGCCTTCTGGCTCTTCTGCTCGAAAATCCTTGAGCTCTTTTACTCTTAGATTCTGATGCGGCGAGTCTGAAATTTCTCGCATGAATCACGTTTGTTTCTTTTTTACGGCGAAATGCCTCGGTGTACCTGTAAAGGAAGAATGTTATGATGATATGTGTTAGTATGAACCTAGCACATGTATGCCTATGATGATGCATGAGTGAGCATGCCTCATACAGGCACCACAACTTCGGTCGCTGCTCTCTTCTTGCTTTTCTGTTTTATCTTCCAAGTCGACGTTTGTCTCATATTCGGGTATAAACATTGGCTCCTCTGTGCAGCCCTTTCATGGATTACCGTTCCTGATATCTTCTTTTCCCCAAAGTGCCTTTTCAGGTTTTCGCTTTGGTTCTTTCCTCTTTTTTTTCTTTTTTTTATTTTCTTTTTTTTTATTTTGTTTTTTTGTTTTTTGTTTTTTTTAATGAAGAGCCCTTTTAGGTTTTCACTCCATTTTTTTGTTCTGTTTATTATGAAGCGCCCTTTCAGGTTTTCACTCCATTTTTCTCACTTCTATATTTTTTTTTGAGCGACCCTTATCTCATCTAAACCCGGTCGCAGTCAGCTGTTTGGAATTTTCCTTGGTCCTTGTCACTCGTCCGGCCTCGGGCCAGATTAGCTGTCTTTTGTTCACTTGCGTTCAAAAGATCAAACCATAGAAATACCAAGAAATCTTTTGCTTCGTAAGTCTATTTCAAAACTGCTCGAGTAATTCTTTGAAAAGAGATGAATGAAGACGCTAGATAATGTTTATTAATATATTTGCAGTTCATAAAAAGTTCATATGTCATGCATGGAGGGTACTAATGATGCAATAGCCTACGCATTCCCTCGTGAATGATGTGGGAATCCAGAAACCATAGGTAGACCCTTTGCTAGCATTATTCCGTCTGTTTGAGAGATTTTGTTTGCTGAACGCGTACTTATAGGTACTCCTTTTCGGATATCGCCCTTCCATTCTTAACACCCCCTTTTATCGAAAGACGCCCTTTTCGGGTTTTCGCCCTTCAATTCCTTTTTTTTGAGCGCCCTTTCGGGTTTTCACTCCACCTTGTCTTCTACACATAATACTTCTTGACTGAATCTGCATTGATTGGATTGCCCAACTCTTTCCCATCCATTTCCATCAGAATCAGTGCCCCTCCAGAGAAAGCTTTCTTAACCACGTATGGCCCTTCCCAATTAGGCATCCATTTTCCTCGAGAATCTCTTTGGGTAAATAGTATCTTTCTTAGTACCAAGTCTCCTTCTTGAAACTCTCTTGGGCGGACCTTCTTGTCATAGGCTCGCATCATTCTTTTCTGGTACATTTGACCATGGCAAATGGCTTACAGTCGCTTTTCTTCAATCAAATTTAATTGGTCAAATCGAGCTTGTATCCATTCAGCTTCCTCTAATCTCACCTCATTTAGTATTCTGAGGGATGGAATCTCTACCTCCATAGGTAACACTGCTTCTGTACCGTAAACTAGGGAGTATGGTGTTGCCCCGGTTGAAGTACGTATAGATGTCCGATATGCGAAAAGGGCAAATGGCAACTTCTCATGCCAGTCCTTGAATGTATCCGTGGTCTTGGCTATGATCTTTTTGATATTCTTGTTTGCAGCCTCTACTGCTCCATTCATCTTTGGACGGTACACCGTGGAATTGTGGTGTTTTATTTTGAACTGACTACAAACTCCGCCCATCATCTTATTATTCAGGTTCGAACCATTATCAGTGATAATCCTTTCTGGCATCCCGTATCGGCAAATAATTTCCCCTCTTAGGAACTTGCAAACTGTTTTCCTAGTAACACTGGCATAGGAAGCGGCTTCTACCCATTTTGTGAAGTAGTCAATGGCAACCAGGATAAATCGGTGTCCATTAGAAGCCTTGGGGTGGATCTGGCCGATCACGTCCATCCCCCACATGGCGAAAGGCCATGGTGCATTCATAGTATGCAATGGTACAGGCGGCGCATGTATTTTATCCGCATATATCTGACATTTGTGGCACTTTCTGGCGTAGTTAACACAGTCCCCTTCCATGGTCAACCAAAAGTAGCCATATCTCATAATCTTTTGGGCCATTGAGAAACCGTTTGTATGGGTTCCGCATAAGCCATCGTGAACTTCTGCCAGAATATTCTTGGCTTCCCGGGCATTGACACACCTCATCAGTACTTGGTCTTTTCCCCTCTTATACAAGATTTCCCCGTCCAAAACATAACCGGCTGCCATTCTCCTAATGGTCCTTTTATCATTTTCATTAACTTCTGCGGGATACGTCTGGTATTTGATGTATTGCAGAATGTCATGGTACCACGGATTACCGTCTGCCTCTTCTTCTATGCTGTAGCGGTGAGCTGGTACTTCCAACATTCGCATTTTAACTGGTTCCATCTCTGCACCTAAGCCTGCCTTGAACGTGGCTGCCAGAGTTGCCAAGGCGTCAGCCATTTGATTATCCTCCCTGGGGTGGTGGGTGAAACTGATTTTTTCAAAATTCTTGATCAGTCCCTGGATTAGGTCGTAGTATTTAACCAGCTTCGGATCTCTGGTCTCTCATTCACCTTTTAGCTGATATATCACTAAGGAAGAATCTCCAAACACATGGAGCTCCTTTATTCTCCTTTCGATGGCTGCACGCAACCCCATGACACATGCCTCATATTCAGCTATGTTATTGGTACAGAAAAAGTTCAGTCTGCTGGTGAAAGGGTAATATATTTCTTCCGGGGAAATTAAGACTGCCCCGATCCCGTGACCTAGAGCGTTAGATGCTCCATCAAAGTAAAGCCTCCATAAACCTTCTTTATCGGCATCATCTTCCCCCATGGTTATACACATCAGGTCTTCATCCGGGAAGTCGAAGTCTAATGGTTCGTAATCATCTGAAACTCGGCTTGCTAGGAAATCGGCTATGGCGCTCCCCTTTACTGCCTTCTGACTTACGTACATAATATCAAATTCAGACAACAACATTTGCCACCGGGCTAATTTTCCTGTGAGCGCTGGCATCTCCATCAGAAATTTTAGGGGGTCATGTTTGGATATCAACCACGTAGTGTGATATAACATATATTGTCTGAGTCTCTTAGTTACCCATACCAAGGCACAACATAACTTCTGGATTTGCGGGTACCGAGCTTCACATTCGGTAAACTTCTTACTCAAGTAGTAAACTGCCCTTTCTTTCTTGCCCGTCTCGTCATGCTGCCCCAAGACACACCCCATCGAATTCTCAAAGACTGTCAAGTACAGGATTAGGGGTCTTTCTGGCACCGGGGGTACTAAGATTGGGGCGTTGGTCAAATATTTCTTGATCTTGTCTAGAGCCTCTTGGCATTCCTCGTCCCAGACTCCAGGGTCATTCTTCCGAAGTAGTCTGAAGACAGGGTCGCATTTATCGGTTAATTGGGATATGAATCGGGATATGTAATTCAACCTTCCCAAGAATCCTCGGACTTCTTTTTGGGTCTGAGGCGGCGGGAGATTTTGGATAGCTTTTACTTTGTCCGGATCGATCTCAATTCCCCTCTTGCTAACCACAAATCCTAGAAGCTTCCCGGATGTGACGGCAAAGGTGCATTTCGTTGGGTTGAGTTTCAACTGATATTTTCTCAACCTTTGGAACAATTTCTTCAAGTTCTGAATGTGCCCCTCTTCAGTCTGGGACTTTGCTATCATGTCATCCACATAGACCTCAATTTCTTTGTGCATCATATCATTGAAGAGTGATACCATGGCTCGTTGATATGTTGCTCCGGCATTTTTCAAACCAAAGGGCATTACCTTATAGCAAAAGGTTCCCCATATTGTCACAAATGTCGTTTTGGTCATGTCATTAGGATCCATCTTTATTTGATTATACCCTGAGAAACCGTCCATGAAGGAGAACCAAGAATGGTCGGCTGTGTTGTATACTAAGGTATCAATATGAGGTAAAGGGAAATTGTCTTTCGGACTTGCCTTGTTAAGATCTCTGTAGTCCACACACATGCGAACCTTCCCATCTTTCTTGGGAACAGGCACTATGTTGGCTACCCATTCTGAATACTCGACCACTTTTAAGAAACCTGCCTGATATTGTTTCTGTACTTCATCTCGAATTTTCAGCAAAGTGTCTGTTCTCATCCTCCTCAATTTCTGTTGGACTGGCTTGCATCCTGGTCTGATCGGTAACTTGTGTACCACAATGCTTGTATCTAGGCCCGGCATGTCTTGGTAAGCCCACGTAAAGATGTCCCTAAATTCTATTAACAGGCTTATCAACTCCATTTTTGTCGAGGGCGAAAGAGTTGTGCCAATCTTGACTTCCTTACGATCCTCACCTTCATCCCCCAAATTCAAGATTTCTATCTCCTCTTGATGAGGGACTATCTGTTTATTTTCACTCTCCATTAATCTGAGGAATTCCTCGGGGATTTCATACTCCTCCTCTTCTTCGCCAATTTCGGCTAGATACAATGGCTGCTCGAAATCTACTTTGGGATTAGATTCAGCATCATTCACAAGGTTAATAATAGGGGTCCTGCAACATTAATGAAAAAAATGTGTATTGGGAGACGAATATATATTATTTACGGAGTAAGTATGATAATAAATAAATAATAGATAATGAATGAAATGAATGAGATGCTTGTAATTTTGGAAAAAGCATTTTATTGAATTTTAAAACGAGCAGAATTAACATAGATGCCCTTTACAAAAGATCCCTATTGCTCACGGGCACAAGCGAATAGGGTGAGTTCTGAGTATTACTCTGGCTCAGACCTAAAGGTTGCAGGCACATCATGAACAACCCAATTGCCGAGAGTTTCTTCAGGACGGCAAGGGCGGATTCCAGTCATGTAGGTCGAACTCCCATCATCCTCCGATATCACATTAATGATTATGCCCTCTAGTGCTTCGCTAAGTTTTTCTTCCTCACAAAGTTTGGCGTTTTCTATGTTGGCCTCGTGCACCATTTGCTCAGGGTTTATGATCCCCCCTGACACAAAAATCTTTTTCATATCAGTATAGACAATGGGCTCCCATGGCATATCTTCCCCTCGTAGTCTAGCCATTCTTCGCTCAGCTTTCCTTCTCCATTGCAATTTCTTTTGCTGGAAAGTGGGTTTATGTCCAAGACCGAATTTATCTTGCTTATTAATGACACCTCTGACACGTAGACATCCTTGCAGACCTCTCCCGAATCCTCTTCCTTTCTTTGCTCCCCAACCCAAAGTCTGCCATACCTGCATCTTAGCACACTTAGACAGTTTAGGACACGGGATCTTGCTTCCTTCGGCCACGAATGTTGCATTTATAAATTCGAGGGCTCTAAAGGTGCATTCAACTGCCCCCTCGTCAATTTGTACGTATGAATCATCAGTGGTTACGGATGCTATAATATCTTGTTCCGCGGATACACTCACCAACTTTCCCTCAATGATAAACTTCAGCTTCTGATGTAAAGAGGAAGGTACAGTCCCCGCTGAGTGAATCCAAGGCCTCCCTAATAGACAATTGTAGGTCGGCTTGATGTCCATCACCACAAACTCAACTATGTACTCAATAGGTCCAATTAGCAATGGCACCTCAATCTTCCCCACAACTTCCCTTTGGGTTCCGTCAAAAGCTCTGACTGAATTCAGACAAGGTTTTATGTGTGAGCTGTCAATAAGAAGCCTTTGCAAGGTCACCATCGGCATTACATTCAAAGCTGAGCCATTATCCACAAGAAATCCTGGTAGAACATACCCCTTGCAATGCGTGGTTATGTTTAAGGCCTTCGTTGACCCCATTCCTCCATCTGGGATCTCATCGTCACTGAAGGTAATGAAGTTATCCGCAGCAATATGACCTACAATCCGGTCCAACTTGTCAACTGAAATGTTGTCCGGGACAAAAGTTTGGTTTAGTACTTTGAGAAGTGCATCACGGTGTTTCTCCGAGCTTAGCAACAGTTCCAACACTGAAATCCGGGCTTGTTGTTTCCTGAGCTGATCAACAATACTGTACTCACTATGTTTCAGGAATTTCAAAAACTCTTGAGCCTGGGTCTCTGTTACTGGCTCATTGATCTTAGGAGGAGGGTCCTTTCCGAATAACTTTTTTGTTTCAGGGTCGGACAGCTCCCCTTTTTCTTTCGGATCCGCCTCTTTGGGAGTATGTGGTGAGTAGCATCTCCCACTCCTTGTTAGATACCCTACCTCATTCTCTACTTCCATTTCTGATTCCTTCTGGTTACCTTCTTCCTTTGACTCTTCCTTGTTAGACGAACCATTCCCTTTCATTGAATTTTCTGGCATCGAAACATGGGCGGTGTAGTTCCATGGAACCTTTCTCTCGTCCTTGAAAGGAAACATCTTAGGGCGAGATATTCTTAATTTCGGGGTTAACCTGGGGCTTTCTCCTTCGGACGAACTACCTTCCTTTACTTTGCAAGGTATAACAAATGGTCGGTCTATGCCAAACTTGACTTTAGTGTCGTCGGACGTGCATACCTCGAGGCTCCTCTTTTCTTCTTCCCCCTCGAAGAATTCAATTTCTTTACGATCCATTAACCCTTGGACCACCTGTCTGAACTCTTCGCAATACTGAATATCATGCCCCTCTCGCTGGTGATATTCACAATAGGGTCCACACCCCTTCAACACAATCTCCATTCCACGATCAATTAGTCGTGCCATACATAGCTGTTGAAATACCCATTGTAGCGGGGACCTAACTTCAGACACACTGACCTTAGCCTTCCTGAAACACTGTTCCTCAATGGCATTGACTCCACGACCCGTGTGATTAGGTAAGGGGTTGGTGGTGGTATTTGGCTCATCTAGCTGTAGTACCCCAGTGTTGATCAGATGTTGTACAAACTTCTTAAAAGCGAGGCAATTCTCAATTGAATGTCCCGGGACACCACTATGATATACGCAATTAGCTTTTTCGTCGTACCATGCAGGGAAAGGTGGTTTAAAGGGGGTGACGTGATAAGGTCGGACTAACTCCAAGGCTTCTAATGGACACCGATTTATCCTGGTTGCCATTGACTACTTCACAAAATGGGTAGAAGCCGCTTCCTATGCCAGTGTTACTAGGAAAACAGTTTGCAAGTTCCTAAGAGGGGAAATTATTTGCCGATACGGGATGCCAGAAAGGATTATCACTGATAATGGTTCGAACCTGAATAATAAGATGATGGACGGAGTTTGTAGTCAGTTCAAAATAAAACACCACAATTCCACGGTGTACCGTCCAAAGATGAATGGAGCAGTAGAGGCTGCAAACAAGAATATCAAAAAGATCATAGCCAAGACCACGGATACATTCAAGGACTGGCATGAGAAGTTGCCATTTGCCCTTTTCGCATATCGGACATCTATACGTACTTCAACCGGGGCAACACCATACTCCCTAGTTTACGGTACGGAAGCAGTGTTACCTATGGAGGTAGAGATTCCATCCCTCAGAATACTAAATGAGGTGAGATTAGAGGAAGCTGAATGGATACAAGCTCGATTTGACCAATTAAATTTGATTGAAGAAAAGCGACTGAAAGCCATTTGCCATGGTCAAATGTACCAGAAAAGAATGATGCGAGCCTATGACAAGAAGGTCCGCCCAAGAGAGTTTCAAGAAGGAGACTTGGTACTAAGAAAGATACTATTTACCCAAAGAGATTCTCGAGGAAAATGGATGCCTAATTGGGAAGGGCCATACGTGGTTAAGAAAGCTTTCTCTGGAGGGGCACTGATTCTGATGGAAATGGATGGGAAAGAGTTGGGCAATCCAATCAATGCAGATTCAGTCAAGAAGTATTATGTGTAGAAGACAAGGTGGAGTGAAAACCCGAAAGGGCGCTAAAAAAAAGGAATTGAAGGGCGAAAACCCGAAAAGGGCGTCTTTCGATAAAAGGGGGTGTTAAGAATGGAAGGGCGATATCCGAAAAGGAGTACCTATAAGTACGCGTTCAGCAAACAAAATCTCTCAAACAGGCGGAATAATGCTAGCAAAGGGTCTACCTATGGTTTCTGGATTCCCACATCATTCACGAGGGAATGCGTAGGCTATTGCATCATTAGTACCCTCCATGCATGACATATGAACTTTTTATGAACTGCAAATATATTAATAAACATTATCTAGCGTCTTCATTCATCTCTTTTCAAAGAATTACTCGAGCAGTTTTGAAATAGACTTACGAAGCAAAAGATTTCTTGGTATTTCTATGGTTTGATCTTTTGAACGCAAGTGAACAAAAGACAGCTAATCTGGCCCGAGGCCGGACGAGTGACAAGGACCAAGGAAAATTCCAAACAGCTGACTGCGACCGGGTTTAGATGAGATAAGGGTCGCTCAAAAAAAAATAGAAGTGAGAAAAATGGAGTGAAAACCTAAAAGGGCGCTTCATAATAAACAGAACAAAAAAATGGAGTGAAAACCTAAAAGGGCTCTTCATAAAAAAACAAAAAACAAAATAAAAAAGAAGAAAATAAAAAAAAAAGAAAAAAGAGAGGAAAGAACCAAAGCGAAAACCTGAAAAGGCACTTTGGGGAAAAGAAGAAATCAGGAACGGTAATCCATGAAAGGGCTGTACAGAGGAGCCAGTGTTTATACCCAAATATGAGACAAACGTCGACTTGGAAGATAAAACAGAAAAGCAAGAAGAGAGCAGCGACCGAAGTTGTGGTGCCTGTATGAGGCATGCTCACTCATGCATCATCATAGGCATACATGTGCTAGGTTCATACTAACACATATCATCATAACATTCTTCCTTTACAGGTACACCGAGGCATTTCGCCGTCAAAAAGAAACAAATGTGATTCATGCGAGAAATTTCAGACTCGCCGCATCAGAATCTAAGAGCAAAAGAGCTCAAGGATTTTCGAGCAGAAGAGCCAGAAGGCCTGCTTGCTACCACGAGAAAACAAGTTTTGGGTTCATTCTTTGCCGCTCAGGGAGAATGAATCAGCTGTGTCCTTTGCCGCTCAGGGAGGACATGCCAATGTTGTCTATGCTTTTGAAGGTTCATTCTTTGCCGCTCAGGGAGAATGAATCAGCTACGTCCTTTGCCGCTCAGGGAGGACATGCCAGCGTTGTCTAAAGTTTTGAAAGTTCGTTCTTTGCCGCTTAGGGAGAATGAATAAGGTATGTCCTTTGCCGCTCAGGGAGGACATGCCAACGTTGTCAAAGCTATTGAAGGTTTATTCTTTGCCGCTCAGGGAGAATGAATCAGCTGTGTCCTTTGCCGCTCAGGGAGGACATGCCAACGTTGTCCAGTTGCTATTGGAGGTTTATTCTTTGCCGCTCAGGGAGAATGAATCAGCCACGTCCTTTACCGCTCATGAAGGACAGGCCAACGTTGTTCAGTTTGCTTTCGCCGCTCTGGAAAAGCACGCAATTTGAAGTTCATTCTGTACCGCGTAGGAAGAATGAATCGACTTTGTCCTTTGACCGTGTAGGGAGGACATGCCAACGACACCCACACCGTTCCTGCCGCTTCGGAGGAGCAAACCACCCAAACAGGGAAGTTGGACAAAATTAGTGCTTATGGTCTTTGCTTTATTATTGTTCCACAAGAATAAGCAAAGAGGGGCAACTGTAATCACTAATTTTGTCCGGGCTAACATTTTTTCATTTTGTCTTATAATAATGGGCTTATATGGGCTATTGTCTAGTTATTAACTATGTAAATATGCCATTAAAATCCGAAAAAATACTATTAATATTATATCTATTATTATATTTATTACCACCACAAATATTATATCTATTATTATATTTATTATCACCACTAATATTATAATATTCATTAACATTCCCACTAATATTACATTATTATATTTATTACCACCACTAATATTATAATATTCATTAACATTCCCACCATCCTCATCTACCTATTATTTATGTTATCATGTTCCACTATTGTCATTTATTATTATTATTTATATTATTTTCTATATTAATATCATCTATCATTATTATTGTATTATTATTGTTCTATACCAAAACTATATATATATACAAACACATATTAAATAAGTAAAAGCCTAATATTAATAAAATAAAATCCCAATTTATTAATTTAAAGTCTATATTACAAACAAAAAAATCCAAAAAATATTATACATATATTACAAGGCCCATATGCCCAAATAATTAATACCCTAATATGTTAAGAAAAAAACCCTAATACCCTATTTTTTTATGCAGCCGCCGCCCATCTCTACCGTTAGATCTAACGGTCCAGATCACACCAAGAAAAAAAAAACCTAGTGCCGCCGCTCCCATCTCTACCGTTGGATCCAGATCACTATCAACGGCCGTGATTCATCCCGCGTTTTCCGGCCGACTCAAGCCCCACCACTTCGGATCCTCTCCAACAGTCATATGCAACAACAAAAAAGGAAAGAAGAATGGCAGACAAGGAAATTAATCACAACCAAACCACACTATGTATTTTTATATATATAAAAAAAAGCAAAAAAGCAAGAAATTTTCGGTTATAAAAACCGAATCATGTAATAGAGATCCAGATCTGAAAATGTGGAGAGAAAAATTGTAACCGAAAATCTCTTGCTTTTTTGCTTTTTTTTATATATATAAAAATACATAGTGTGGTTTGGTTGTGATTAATTTCCTTGTCTGCCATTCTTCTTTCCTTTTTTGTTGTTGCATATGACTGTTGGAGAGGATCCGAAGTGGTGGGGCTTGAGTCGGCCGGAAAACGCGGGATGAATCACGGCCGTTGATAATGATCTGGATCCAACGGTAGAGATGGGAGCGGCGGCACTAGGTTTTTTTTTTCTTGGTGTGATCTGGACCGTTAGATCTAACGGTAGAGATGGGCGGCGGCTGCATAAAAAAATAGGGTATTAGGGTTTTTTTCTTAACATATTAGGGTATTAATTATTTGGGCATATGGGCCTTGTAATATATGTATAATATTTTTTGGATTTTTTTTTGTAATATAGACTTTAAATTAATAAATTGGGATTTTATTTTATTAATATTAGGCTTTTACTTATTTAATATGTGTTTGTATATATATATAGAACGATAATAATACAATAATAATGATAGATGATATTAATATAGAAAATAATATAAATAATAATAATAAATGACAATAGTGGAGCATGATAACATAAATAATAGGTAGATGAGGATGGTGGGAATGTTAATGAATATTATAATATTAGTGGTGGTAATAAATATAATAATGTAATATTAGTGGGAATGTTAATGAATATTATAATATTAGTGGTGATAATAAATATAATAATAGATATAATATTAGTGGTGGTAATAAATATAATAATAGATATAATATTAATAGTATTTTTTTTTCGAATTTTAATGGCATATTTACATAGTTAATAACTAGACAATAGCCCATATAAGCCCATTATTATAAGACAAAATGAAAAAATGTTAGCCCAAACAAAATTAGTGATTACAGTTGGCCATCTTTTATCTTCTTACAATTGATAAGGTTTTTTCTGAAAACCGCTGAATGGGGCCTTATCACTATTTTCTTTTTGAAAAAGGGGTTTATTTATAAAAAGGGGGAATTCGTGTTTTGGAAAATTTGTAAAAACTTGGAGTCGCCACCGGCCACTGAGGTAGGCCAGACACCACAAAACCAGAGATTCGTTTTAAAATGGGTTCGGGAGTTGGTTACGTGTGGGGTAGGATTAGCACCCCCATCACGCCCGGAAATCGGTACCAAATTGCTTGTTGCCTTTTTAATCGATAGGAATTATTTAAAAAAATCCAAAGTGAATTTAATAAGAATGTTCTTAAATGAAAATATGACTTAAATAACACGGGCTTTATCGAATAGTGGCATTGAGATTAATTAATCATTTAATTAAAAAGGATGACGGTACACCGGACCATAGACTAAACCGACATCAAATAAGGCTGACTGCCGTGTTAGTTTAGGGTTCGGATCCCGTACGTCACCTTTATGCATGATGCGAGCAAATAAGGGATGATGCGTAGTATTTTTCATTTTTAAGCTTTCGCTTACCTAGAAATGGTGAAAATTAACCCAAATATCCGATCGACATCCATTAAACTAGGACTGTCATTTCTCGAATACCGGGGTTAATTAATACCTTTCTTTAGGTATCTATTTTTTAAGTTAATTAATTATCAAGCAAAATAAAAGGGTCACATGAATGACAAATATATATGCATGTCAACCATCATACTAAAATAACATAAGGAAACTATACTAAGCCAATATAAAAAATTCTTAAGCAAACATTAAAAATAAATCTTAGAATATATGTATATTAAAACTATATAAAAAAACTATATTATACGAGGAAACCTTACATCATATATATACTATAGATTATATTGAAAATCATAATCTTGTACAATCAAATTATAGATTACGTAGAAAAACTATATATATTATTCAAATCATATATGGCATATAAAGCTTATAATGTATACATATAAATATGGTATGAAATCAAAAAAGGTATATTATATATAGTTAATAACATATATACAATAATATATATATATAACTATATAAAAAATATATCATAAATTATTATAAATAAGGAATATACATTATATATATACATATGGTAAAACTTAAAAAAAAAGAAAAATATTAATATATTAAGGTTGTAATAAAGGAAACAGGAACATTGAAGGATTTTTTTTTTGTTTTTTTAAAGAAAATAAGGTAATAATAAGACATAATATATTAAAGGCATTAGATAAATAAGGTAATAATAAGATATAATATATTAAAGGCATTAAATAAATAAGGTAATAATGAGAGGATTAACGGGTTAAAAAAATGAAAAAGACATTTTAATTAAATAAGGAATATACATAAATTATTAAATAAAGAATATATGTTATTAACGGGTTAGTATAATAATATATATACAACTGTATATAAAATATATATCATAAATTATTATAAATAAGGAATATAATAATATAAATATACGTAACTATATATATATATAACTACATGTATTAAGGTATGAATACTATATATTACATATCTACACTTATTATATATATAGGGAAAAAAAATAAAGAGATACATGACAATAAATAAATAAAAAAAGAAACATAAATAAAGCATAATATTCGAATATAAACATTAAAACTACATAAAAACATAACTGAAATTTTATTAAATAATAAAAGAAAAATAAAAACATACTTGACTTGGAACATAGACGGAAGACCCCGCTCGACTCGTACCCCGACTCCAAAATTAACTCGGACCAAAAAAAAGTCTCCTATCGAATGCTAAATCGAACCAACTAAGACCGGAACTTCCAGCCCTCGACAGTCATAGACCGTCTCCCCTAAAATAGGGGCATGGTTCGAATGCCCCAATTTTTGGGGTGCATTCGGCGTGAATGAGGAGTGAAGAATGGCAGCCCCTTCCACCCCTATTTATAGTTGGGGTGAGTGGGAGACGGGGGCCACCAAAAATTATATATATATATATATATATTTGCTTTTCCTTTTTTTTTCTTTTTTTTTGCTTTTTGATTTCTTTCTTTTTTTTTAACTTTTTTAATATTATTACAACCCGGATAAAATATAAAAAAAACGAGTCTACCCCGGACAAAATTAGTGATTACAGTTGCCCCTTTTTGCTTATACTTGTGGAACAAGAATAAAGCAAAGACCATAAGCACTAATTTTGTCCAACTTCACTGTTTGGTTGATTTGCTCCTCCGAAGTGGTAGAAACAAAGTGGGTAGCGTCGGCGTGTCCTCCATGAATGGCAAAGGACAAAGTCGATTCATTCTTCCTAAGCGGTAAAGAATGAACTTCAAATAGTGTGCATTCCCGGAGCGGCGAAAGCAAACTGGACAGGCTTTCTAGCTCTTCTGTCCAGAGATCCTTGAACTCTTTTGCTCCCAGATCAGGATGTGGCGAGTATGAAATTCTTCGCCTGAAACTACATGTGGTCTTCCGAAGCGGCAGGAACAAAGTCGGTAGCATTGGTATGTCCTCCCTGAGCGGCAAAGAACATAGTTGATTCATTCTCCCTAAGCGGAAAAGAATAATCTTCCAATAGCGTACTTATAGGTACTCCTTTTCGGATATCGCCCTTCCATTCTTAACACCCCTTTTATCGAAAGACGCCCTTTTCGGGTTTTCGCCCTTCAATTCCTTTTTTTTGAGCGCCCTTTCGGGTTTTCACTCCACCTTGTCTTCTACACATAATACTTCTTGACTGAATCTGCATTGATTGGATTGCCCAACTCTTTCCCATCCATTTCCATCAGAATCAGTGCCCCTCTAGAGAAAGCTTTCTTAACCACGTATGGCCCTTCCCAATTAGGCATCCATTTTCCTCGAGAATCTCTTTGGGTAAATAGTATCTTTCTTAGTACCAAGTCTCCTTCTTGAAACTCTCTTGGGCGGACCTTCTTGTCATAGGCTCGCATCATTCTTTTCTGGTACATTTGACCATAGCAAATGGCTTTCAGTCGCTTTTCTTCAATCAAATTTAATTGGTCAAATCGAGCTTGTATCCATTCAGCTTCCTCTAATCTCACCTCATTTAGTATTCTGAGGGATGGAATCTCTACCTCCATAGGTAACACTGCTTCTGTACCGTAAACTAGGGAGTATGGTGTTGCCCCGGTTGAAGTACGTATAGATGTCCGATATGCGAAAAGGGCAAATGGCAACTTCTCATGCCAGTCCTTGAATGTATCCGTGGTCTTGGCTATGATCTTTTTGATATTCTTGTTTGCAGCCTCTACTGCTCCATTCATCTTTGGACGGTACACCGTGGAATTGTGGTGTTTTATTTTGAACTGACTACAAACTCCGTCCATCATCTTATTATTCAGGTTCGAACCATTATCAGTGATAATCCTTTCTGGCATCCCGTATCGGCAAATAATTTCCCCTCTTAGGAACTTGCAAACTGTTTTCCTAGTAACACTGGCATAGGAAGCGGCTTCTACCCATTTTGTGAAGTAGTCAATGGCAACCAGGATAAATCGGTGTCCATTAGAAGCCTTGGGGTGGATCTGGCCGATCACGTCCATCCCCCACATGGCGAAAGGCCATGGTGCATTCATAGTATGCAATGGTACAGGCGGCGCATGTATTTTATCCGCATATATCTGACATTTGTGGCACTTTCTGGCGTAGTTAACACAGTCCCCTTCCATGGTCAACCAAAAGTAGCCATATCTCATAATCTTTCGGGCCATTGAGAAACCGTTTGTATGGGTTCCGCATAAGCCATCGTGAACTTCTGCCAGAATATTCTTGGCTTCCTGGGCATTGACACACCTCATCAGTACTTGGTCTTTTCCCCTCTTATACAAGATTTCCCCGTCCAAAACATAACCGGCTGCCATTCTCCTAATGGTCCTTTTATCATTTTCATTAACTTCTGCGGGGTACGTCTGGTATTTGATGTATTGCAGAATGTCATGGTACCACGGATTACCGTCTGCCTCTTCTTCTATGCTGTAGCAGTGAGCTGGTACTTCCAACATTCGCATTTTAACTGGTTCCATCTCTGCACCTAAGCCTGCCTTGAACGTGGCTGCCAGAGTTGCCAAGGCGTCAGCCATTTGATTATCCTCCCTGGGGTGGTGGGTGAAACTGATCTTTTCAAAATTCTTGATCAGTCCCTGGATTAGGTCGTAGTATTTAACCAGCTTCGGATCTCTGGTCTCCCATTCACCTTTTAGCTGATATATCACTAAGGAAGAATCTCCAAACACATGGAGCTCCTTTATTCTCCTTTCGATGGCTGCACGCAACCCCATGACACATGCCTCATATTCAGCTATGTTATTGGTACAGAAAAAGTTCAGTCTGCTGGTGAAAGGGTAATATATTTCTTCCGGGGAAATTAAGACTGCCCCGATCCCGTGGCCTAGAGCGTTAGATGCTCCATCAAAGTAAAGCCTCCATAAACCTTCTTTACCGGCATCATCTTCCCCCATGGTTATACACATCAGGTCTTCATCCGGGAAGTCGAAGTCTAATGGTTCGTAATCATCTGAAACTCGGCTTGCTAGGAAATCGGCTATGGCGCTCCCCTTTACTGCCTTCTGACTTACGTACATAATATCAAATTCAGACAACAACATTTGCCACCGGGCTAATTTTCCTGTGAGCGCTGGCATCTCCATCAGAAATTTTAGGGGGTCCTGTTTGGATATCAACCACGTAGTGTGATATAACATATATTATCTGAGTCTCTTAGTTACCCATACCAAGGCACAACATAACTTCTGGATTTGCGGGTACCGAGCTTCACATTCGGTAAACTTCTTACTCAAGTAGTAAACTGCCCTTTCTTTCTTGCCCGTCTCGTCATGCTGCCCCAAGACACACCCCATCGAATTCTCAAAGACTGTCAAGTACAGGATTAGGGGTCTTTCTGGCACCGGGGGTACTAAGATTGGGGCGTTGGTCAAATATTTCTTGATCTTGTCTAGAGCCTCTTGGCATTCCTCGTCCCAGACTCCAGGGTCATTCTTCCGAAGTAGTCTGAAGACAGGGTCGCATTTATCGGTTAATTGGGATATGAATCGAGATATGTAATTCAACCTTCCCAAGAATCCTCGGACTTCTTTTTGGGTCTGAGGCGGCGGGAGATTTTGGATAGCTTTTACTTTGTCCGGATCGATCTCAATTCCCCTCTTGCTAACCACAAATCCTAGAAGCTTCCCGGATGTGACGGCAAAGGTGCATTTCGTTGGGTTGAGTTTCAACTGATATTTTCTCAACCTTTGGAACAATTTCTTCAAGTTCTGAATGTGCCCCTCTTCAGTCTGGGACTTTGCTATCATGTCATCCACATAGACCTCAATTTCTTTGTGCATCATATCATTGAAGAGTGATACCATGGCTCGTTGATATGTTGCTCCGGCATTTTTCAAACCAAAGGGCATTACCTTATAGCAAAAGGTTCCCCATATTGTCACAAATGTCGTTTTGGTCATGTCATTAGGATCCATCTTTATTTGATTATACCCTGAGAAACCGTCCATGAAGGAGAACCAAGAATGGTCGGTTGTGTTGTCTACTAAGGTATCAATATGAGGTAAAGGGAAATTGTCTTTCGGACTTGCCTTGTTAAGATCTCTGTAGTCCACACACATGCGAACCTTCCCATCTTTCTTGGGAACAGGCACTATGTTGGCTACCCATTCTGAATACTCGACCACTTTTAAGAAACCTGCCTGATATTGTTTCTGTACTTCATCTCGAATTTTCAGCAAAGTGTCTGTTCTCATCCTCCTCAATTTCTGTTGGACTGGCTTGCATTCTGGTCTGATCGGTAACTTGTGTGCCACAATGCTTTCCTTGTCTGCCATTTTTGTTTTCTTTTTTTGGTTGCATGTGACTGCTGGAGAGGATCCGAAGTGGTGGGGCTCGAGTCGGCCGGACAACGCGGGATGAATCACGGCCGTTGATGGAAGCTGGAAAGGGGGGCGTACGATGCACGCGCGCGTGTGGCGACTGAATCGACGCGCGTGGATCACACGCGCTCGGACACGATCTGATCTTGGCCGTCCGATCCATCCTTGATCCAATGGTGGAGACTGCGCGGTGCTAGGGCAACGGGTGGCTTCTCTAGGGTTTTTTTTGCTCCTGGTGCGATCTGGGCCGTTAGATCTGGATCCCAGATCTAGCGGTGGGAAATGCGGCGGCTGCACAAAAAAAACAAGAGAGAGTTAGGGTTTTTCAGATTAGGGTTAGTCTTTTGGGCCTAAACAGGCTTTGTATTATTTGGGTTTGATGTAATATGGACTTTGATAAACATTTGGGCTTTATTTATGTATTAATATACTGGGCTTTTATTTAATTAATATTTTATTTTCCAAATTTAACAATAACACTAATAATTAATAATAGTAATAATAATAATAAAGACCATAATAATAATAATAATAATAATAATATTGATAATAATAATAACTATAACGATACCATAGTAATAATACTAATATATGGTGATGACAATGACTAACATAATAGTGGATGATATTAATAATATTATAAGTAATGGTAATAAATGATGATAGTAAATAGTAATAATATGATATCTAGGTATTAATTAGACCAAGCCCAACATGCATGGACAAAGCCCAACTGGATGAAGCCCAAGAAAGCCCAATATACAAGACCCAAACTTATTTAAGCAGATTTAAAAGGGGCTAATCAGCCCGGACAAAATTAGTGATTACAGTTGCCCCTCTTTGCTTGTACTTGTGGAACAAGAATAAAGCAAAGACCATAAGCACTAATTTTGTCAAACTTCCCTGTTTGGTTGATTTGCTCCTCCGAAGCGGTAGAAACAAAGTGGGTAGCGTCGGTGTGTCCTCCCTGAATGGCAAAGGACAAAGTCGATTCATTCTTCCTAAGCGGTAAAGAATGAACTTCAAATAGTGTGCATTCCCGGAGCGGCGAAAGCAAACTGGACAGGATTTCTAGCTCTTCTGTCCAGAGATCCTTGAACTCTTTTGCTCTTAGATCAGTGGCATGTCCTCCCTACACGGTCAAAGGACAAAGTCGATTCATTCTTCCTACGCGGTACAAAATGAACTTCAAATTGCGTGCTTTCCCGGAGCGGCGAAAGCAAATTGAACAACGTTGGCATGTCCTCCATGAGCGGCAAAGGACGTAGCTGATTCATTCTCCCTGAGCGGCAAAGAATAAACCTCCAATAGCAACTGGACAACACTGGCATGTCCTCCCTGAGCGGTAAAGGACGTAGCTGATTCATTCTCCCTGAGCGGCAAAGAATGAACCTTCAATAGCTTAAACAACGCTGGCATATCCTCCCTGAGCGGTAAAGGACGTAGCTGATTCATTCTCCCTGAGCGGCAAAGAATAAACCTTCAATAGCTTAGACAACGCTGACATGTCCTCCCTGAGCGGCAAAGGACGTAGCTGATTCATTCTCCCTGAGCGGCAACGAATAAACCTTCAATAGCTTAGACAACGTTGGTATGTCCTCCCTGAGCGGCAAAGGACGTGGCTGATTCATTCTCCCTGAGCGGCAAAGAATAAACCTCCAATAGCTTAGACAACGTTGGTATGTCCTCCCTGAGCGACAAAGGACGTGGCTGATTCATTCTCCTTGAGCGGCAAAGAATAAACCTTCAATAACTTGTTTTCTTGTGGTGACAAGAATAAACTAAACAGGCCTTCTGGCTCTTCTGCTCGGAAATCCTTAAGCTCTTTTGTTCTTAGATTCTGATGCGGCGAGTCTGAAATTTTTCGCATGAAGTTTTAGCTCTTTTCTCTTTTTTTCTTTCCCTTTTTTTTCTTCTCTCTCTTCTCTCATTCTTTCTTGTTCTTCTTCTTTCTGATCTTCTTCTTTTTCTCTTTTTCTCTTTCTCTCTTCATCTTTTCTCTTTTTCTCTTATTTCTCTTTTCTCTCGTTCTTTTTCTCATTCTTTTCTTCTCTTCTTATTTTTCTTTTTTCTTCTCTCTTTTTTTTATTTTCTCTTTCTCTCTTTCTTTTTCTTTCTCAACTTCTCCTTTCTCTCATCTTCATCCCTTTTTTTTTCTTCTTTCTTATTTCTTCTTCTTGTTCTTCTTTCTTTTTTCTCTTCTTGTTCTACCTTTTTTTTTCTCTCTTTTTTTCTTTTTCTTCTTTTTTTTTCTTTTTCTTCCGCTTATTCTTTTCTTCTTCTTTTCTTTTCTTTCCTCGCTTTTCTTTTACTTCTTTCTATTCCTTTTCTTTTTACTCCTCTTTTATTTTTTTCTTCTTTTTCTGTTTCTTTTTCTTTCTTTTTATTTAAAAATCAGGAAACCTGAATTTTTATTTAAAATATTCCAAGGGGAATAAAATCGAGAAATTTAAATTTTGAGGAAAACGTCCATTTAGAAAGGGCAAAATTGAGGAATTTGGATTTTTGAGAAAAATATCCTTTCGAAAGGAATGAAATGAAGTTTTGAGAGAAAAATCCTTTAGAAAGGGCAAAATTGAGGAATTTGGATTTTTGAGAAAAACATCCTTTCGAAAGGAATGAAATGAAGTTTTGAGAGAAAAATCCTTTAGAAAGGATAGGATTGAGAAATCCGGGGTTTAAAGAAAAACATCCTTTAGGAAGGATAGGGTTGAGAAATCCGAGTTTTAAGAAAAGCTATCCTTTAGGAAGGATACGATTGAGAAATCGGAGTTTTAAGGAAAACATCCTTTAGAAAGGATAGGATTGAGAAATCCAGTTTTAAGAAAAAACATCCTTTAGAAAGGATAAGATTGAGAAATATAGTTTTAAGGAAAATATCCTTTAGAAAGGATAGGATTGAGAAATCCAGTTTTAAGGAAACATCCTTTAGAAAGGATAGAATTGAGAAATTCGAGTTTCAAGACAAACATCCTTTAGAAAGGATAACATTGAGAAATTCGAGTTTTAAGGAAAACATCCTTTAGGAAGGATAGAATTGAGAAATCCGAGTTTTAAGAAAAACATCCTTTAGAAAGGATAACATCGAGAAATTGGTTTTTTTTTAAAAACGTCCTTGGAAGGATAAAATTGAGAAATTGGGTTTTAAGAAAAACTTCCTTTTGAAAGGATAAAATTGAGAAATTTGAATTCTGGGAAAAACATCCTTTAGAAAGGATAAAAAAAATCAGGGATTAAGAACCTTGATACCAGTCGAAGGATTCTTGAGATCTATTTCTCTTCTCATAGAGCCGTAGATTCACCCCTTTATTAATCTTCAAATACCTGTTCAAAAATAAACAAATGCTATGATGGTATGAGTTAGCATGCTCCTAACATAGGGATGTCTAACTATCAATGATACATGAGCATATTTCATGATGCAATGATGCGTATGGTCATGGGAATGCAAAGATGCATGAATTTTGTCTTTATTCTCTGAGGCCGGTGGTCACTATCTTGGGACTACAACCACTCATCAATCTCGTGTCTTGACAAAACTTGCCCCAAACCCGTGTTGCTTATTCCCTGAGTCAAATGGCCTGAATCGCAATCAGAATCATTAGCCCGGTACCTTCAAGTTGTATGCCATCTCTCACTGATTTGAAATCCTGTGTGTAAAGCCCTTGTTGCCCCACGGACAAAGATGCCCCAATGGCCCTTCATCGTCTTACATCACGTAGTGCCTCTCAATTTTTAGGTCTCACTACCGACGATGCATTTATCTCTGAAGTAATACAAGGAAATTTCTTTGTTTAAAAATATGTCAATTCGCTGGTCGTCATTCTAATGAAGAGTGGATTTTCAAATTAACATACAGAACCTTGAAACCAAAATCTAATTAAAAGAGAAATAGAATAGGATGCCCCGGATATCAAATGCAAGAGCATCTTAGATTCAGCTTTCTGGTGATCTCTTCAAGCATAGCTTGCGTCTTTGAATGTTGTGGCGATATCTGAAGTTATGAAACTCCTCCCTAATCGCTCGGTTCATCCTCATGATTATGGTACTTGCTGGATCAGCTCGATTACCATTCCTTCTAGTTCTCATCATGTTTATGATTACCATTAATTTCATGTCGGTGTCCTCGAGGATTCCTTTTCAGGACTTATTTGATTTGTTCATTTATTTCTTTTTCTTAAGGGAATTCAACTCGTCACAGTCCTTTGGCTCGGGAATAAAGATGGAGCATACAACGATACCCCGAGTTACTCGGCATGGTCACGATTTTGAAAATATTACCATCACTCATGAAGCGAAGATATTCAGGCTTCAGCGGAGTGCCCTTAAAATTCCACACTCGTATCCGAAAATTCCTATTACCAGGTTTCGGAAATTGGAGTGCTTTTTGTTAATGCCTATTACCAGGCTCTGAGATTAAAATCATTTATTTTGTTTTGAAACAGTCTATTTTTCACTTTTTTTTGCACATTTAAGCAACTTTATTTGGGTTCTCTTAGGAGATTTCCTTATCACCGAACATCATTAATGGAATAGTAATCTTGCTTCTCTCGCTTTACCGACCAGAGCGAACAGAGCAGGAAATCTTACTTCATCGTTATCACAACATTCAGTCGATCTCTTTCATTAGAATCAATGCCACATCAAGCATGTGATATCCGAGGACCTATGAAGGAAAGGAGAGATATACATATATATGATTTCAAGGTTATTGTATGTTAAGAAAAATGCATTTTCATTAGAAAGAAAATCTGCAAATATAACAAGTGCCCTCAAAAAGATCATTGCTATCTTCGGGCAAATGATAGCAATGTTGGTTCTATGCGTTACTTCAAGAGAAAATGCAACATGAAAGAAGACTCAAACATACGAGGTCCTAACAACCCGGGAAACAACACCTCCCCAAAAGTCGCGCTCATCATTCTTTCTTTTCAAAACTTCAAAAGACTGTTCTCGATCAGTCCTTGAACTTTGTTTTTCAGTGCCCCACAATTCTCCGTGGTGTGGCCCATGCTTCCCACATGGTAGTCGCATACGGCACTAACATCATAACCTTCAGGATAAGGAGGATCCTTTGGTTTGGACTGGACTGGGGTCAGAAGCTTCTTCTTAAATAAAATTGGGAGCAAATCGGTGTACGACATAGGGATCGGGTGAAGAACCTTTGGAGGCTTTGTAGACCATGATGCTTGATTATGGAAACGGTCACGGAATTGGTTGTTTGGGCGAGAGCCCACCATATGAACTTGGGATTCATCCCCCTCGTGGGCGGTTGTGCTATAGGGATCCACTATCTTCCCTTTTTTAATAGCATTCTCAATGCGTTCTCCCGTCATGACCATGTCCGCAAAGCTATTAGCGGGATTGCTGATCAAGCGGTCGTACAAGACTCCTTTCAGAGTGTCCACAAACAAGGGAATGATTTCCCCTTCCGGAAGTGGGGGCTGCACCTGAGCTGCTACGTCTCGCCAACGTCGGACATACTCACGGATACTCTCACTGTGCTTTTGTTCCATCCCTTGTAGCATGAGCCGATTTGAAGTCATATCTGTTACATGCTTGTATTGACTGATGAAGGCTTTTGAAAGACCTTTCCATGACTTGATGTTGGCTCGACTAAGTTGAGCATACCAACGGGTTGCAGAACCTGTTAAACTGTCTTGAAAACAGTGAATGAGTAGCTTCTCATCTTTGACAAAGGTTGCCATCCTCCGGCAATACATAGTAATATGTGTTAAGGGGCAAGTAGTTCCATCATACTTCTCAAAATCGGGAACTTTGAATTTCGGTGGAATGACTAAATCCGTCACAAGACTCAAATCGCTGGCATCATTCCCTTGCTCATCTGTCCCTTGCAAGGTCTTGAATCTTTCTTCAAAGAAGTGGAATCTCTCTTCATGCTTCTCTTAATCCTCTCCACTTCATCCTCATATCCTGTCCCTAAGTCAATGGGCTGATTCGTTGATGTTCTACCGTGGTGGCTAACAGTCGTTCGAACAGCAGTCTTGGCGTAGATTCCCGCATGGACTCTTTTTTCGGGATTTGGCACTTCCGGTTGATTTTTCATATGAGATGCAAAACCCTGATGCCCTTCAATGTTTGAGCTATCCACATAAACTCTTTCCTTGCTTTTCATCTTCAGTAACAGATCAGTCATCCGAGCAATAATAGAAGCTTGCGACTGTGTGATCTGATCGCTGATATTCTTGCTGACCCCGCCCAAACGAGTTTCGAGGTCCTTCTGCCCCCTCTCTACCTTGGCCAATCTCTCTTCCATTGTTCGGGTATGCAAACGAGTGATGTATGAATGAGGAATGATTGCAGATTAATCTTTCACTTTCTGTCATGACATTTCTCACAATTAATTCCATGATTGATTAATGTATGCAATGTATCATATGCATGAAGATGAGATAATTTTAATAACAAGTACAAGGAATAATGCATGTGTTGTATGCACAACAATGATAGATGATTAAAGGTAATCAAACAGACATGTACAGTTGAATGCAAAGATGCATTGATTATTTTATATGTTTAATGAATGAATGAATGTGTCGTATGTATAACAGAATCAAAATGTATGATTGAATGCAAAGTTGCATTAATTTGATGGAGACTAATTTTATTTGTTTAATCGAATAAATGAATGAATAAACATGTCATATGTACAACAGAAACATAGGTAATTAAACAAAATGCATAATTGAAATGCAAAGGTGCATTGAACATTAACTTCATGAATGCAATGTGTCATATATACAACACAGAGTTAAGAGTAATCAATCAAAATGTATATGAATGCAAAGGTGCATTGAACATTAATTTCATGAATGCAAAGAGCAACACTGAGTTCGGCAAATATCCTCGTTAAACAACTCATCAATGGGAACCTTGGTCTGTTACAATGATCGGAAGAAACCCACTACATGTAGTTCTTGAGATGGCGTCTAGGCCGACGATTCTCTTCAAGACTCACTCAATCCCTTCTTCTTTCTTGAAATGATCTTTTGCTAGGAATCGGGCGTTCTCGCATATCCCTGTTAACAAGTAAGCCAACTCTCGGTCCTGCTCCTAAGTAGTATAGGCGACGAATTATGATTAATCCACTGTCTATATTTGGTGCTATTGACTTGCTCTTGGAGAGGGTCCCACTGAGCCTAACCTTCAAAGCGCATCGGGGGTTGGTTACGTGTGGGGTAGGATTAGCACCCCCATCACGCCCGGAAATCGGTACCAAATTGCTTGTTGCCTTTTTAATTGATAAGAATTATTTAAAAAAAAATCAAAGTGAATTTAATAAGAATGTTCTTAAATGAAAATATGACTTAAATAACACGGGCTTTATCGAATAGTGGCATTGGAATTAATTAATCATTTAATTAAAAAGGATGACGGTACACCGGACCATAGACTAAACCGACATCAAATAAGGCTGACTGTCGTGTTAGTGTAGGGTTCGAATCTCGTACGTCACCTTTATGCATGATGTGAGCATATAAGGGACGATGCATGTTATTTTCATTTTTTATGCTTTCGCTTATCTAGAGGCGGTGAAAACTAACCTAAGTATTCGATCGACATCCATTAAGCTAGGACTGTCATATCGCGAATACCGGAGTTAATTAATACCTCTCTTTGAGTATAGTTTAAAGCTAATTAATTATCGAACAAAATAAAAGGGTCTCATAAATGACGATTAAAATGCATGTCACATATATTCAGACCAAATGACATAAAAAAACATATAGCAAATGTATATTCAAATGGCATAAAAACTAACTAAAACTTACATAAAAAAAAATCATGCAATATATGACAAAGCTACATTAAATGCATAAAACCATAAATAAATATAAAACATGTGACAATATAAAACAAATTTACTACATCTCATACATTTATGTTTAAATAAACCTAGCAACATGGCAAAAGCAAATATACGATGCTAACATGAATAAAGGGAGCAAAAATACAAGCAACATATATTTGATAAAAAAACAACGTATGAACAACAATATATAGCATGTAAGATAAGTAAAATGTAAAAGAACAAAGATAAATTGGCAAGGACCCCAACGGTAATTAAACCAATTTTTAAAACAGATTATAATGCGAAATGGGGACCAAAATAAAAGAAGACGAAAAGCCACAAGGACCGGAATGGGAATTAACCCATCCGGCTATCGATTAGAATGAAGAAAGGATGAAATTGAAAACAATCGAAAACATGCAGGGACTGCGGGCGATATTTTAAAACGCGGAAGCCCTCCCCGCGCAATTAGAATGACACGGGAGGGCTTAAAACGCAATTAGACCAATTTAAAAAAAACAAAACACTATAAATACCAACTAAAAAAATATTCTAACTCTTTTATTCATAACCTAACCCTAATTTCAAACTTACTCTCCCCCCTTCTTTGAATAACCGGCGCCGTCCACAACGGCGGCCGGAACCCTAAATTTTTTTTCTTTTTCTTTTTTTTCGAAACGGAAACAACTAAAATCCCTTTTTTAACACAATCAAAGAAAACTCCTATTTTCTTTTAGATCTAACTCAAATCAAAACCCAAAAAAAGCGTTTTTTTAGATTTATTTTTTTAGTATTTGCTCCTTGCCGACTCACCGCGTATGGTCTCGTAGGAGACCCAAGGGCTTGTCGCCGGCAAGGGAAACAAAACGGAGAAGGAAGAAATACGAAGGTAAACCCTAACCCTTGCTATTTTTTTATTTGCCTCTGATTCGACTGAAATAAAAAGTGGGATACCTCTGAAAATATGTTTGCTTGTATTCTCTGAGATTTTCGATTACACTTGTTCTCTCTGAAATTTTCAGATCTGAAAAATCCCCCCCCCCCATTTACAATATTTGCCTCGGTTCTTTTATAGCCCCGAAATTATCTCTCTTTTTTTTATGAAATGCATAAAAAATGGATAGTGCGGTTTGGTTGTGCCATGATTTCCTTGTCTGCCATTTTTGTTTTCTTTTTTTGGTTGCATGTGACTGCTGGAGAGGATCCGAAGAGGTGGGGCTCGAGTCGGCCGGACAACGCGGGATGAATCACGGCCGTTGATGGAAGCTGGAAAGGGGGGCGTACGATGCACGCGCGCGTGTGGCGACTGAATCGACGCGCGTGGATCACACGCGCTCGGACACGATCTGATCTTGGCCGTCCGATCCATCCTTGATCCAATGGTGGAGACTGCGCGGCGCTAGGGCAACGGGTGGCTTCTCTAGGTTTTTTTTGTTCCTGGTGCGATCTGGGCCGTTAGATCTGGATCCCAGATCTAGCGGTGGGAAATGCGGCGGCTGCACAAAAAAACAAGAGAGAGTTAGGGTTTTTCAGATTAGGGCTAGTCTTTTGGGCCTAAACAGGCTTTGTATTATTTGGGTTTGATGTAATATGGACTTTGATAAACATTTGGGCTTTATTTATATATTAATATACTGGGCTTTTATTTAATTAATATTTTATTTTCCAAATTTAACAATAACAATAATAATTAATAATAGTAATAATAATAATAAAGACCATAATAATAATAATAATAATAATAATAATAATATTGATAATAATAATAACTATAACGATACCATAGTAATAATACTAATATATGGTGATGACAATGACTAACATAATAGTGGATGATATTAATAATATTATAAGTAATGATAATAAATGATGATAGTAAATAGTAATAATATGATATCTAGGTATTAATTAGACCAAGCTCAATATGCATGGACAAAGCCCAACTGGATGAAGCCCAAGAAAGCCCAATATACAAGACCCAAACTTATTTAAGCAGATTTAAAAGGGGCTAATCAGCCCGGACAAAATTAGTGATTACAGTTGCCCCTCTTTGCTTGTACTTGTGGAACAAGAATAAAGCAAAGACCATAAGCACTAATTTTGTCAAACTTCCCTGTTTGGTTGATTTGCTCCTCCGAAGCGGTAGAAACAAAGTGGGTAGCGTCGGCGTGTCCTCCCTGAATGGCAAAGGACAAAGTCGATTCATTCTTCCTAAGCGGTAAAGAATGAACTTCAAATAGTGTGCTTTCCCGGAGCGGCGAAAGCAAACTGAACAACGTTGGCATGTCCTCCCTGAGCGGCAAAGGACGTAGCTGATTCATTCTCCCTGAACGGCAAAGAATAAACCTCCAATAGCAACTGGACAACACTGGCATGTCCTCCCTGAGCGGTAAAGGACGTAGCTGATTCATTCTCCCTGAGCGGCAAAGAATGAACCTTCAATAGCTTAAACAACGCTGGCATATCCTCCCTGAGCGGTAAAGGACGTAGCTGATTCATTCTCCCTGAGCGGCAAAGAATAAACCTTCAATAGCTTAGACAACGCTGACATGTCCTCCATAAGCGGCAGAGGACGTAGCTGATTCATTCTCCCTGAGCGGCAAAGAATAAACCTTCAATAGCTTAGACAACGTTGGTATGTCCTCCCTGAGCGGCAAAGGACGTGGCTGATTCATTCTCCCTGAGCGGCAAAGAATAAACCTCCAATAGCTCAGACAACGTTGGTATGTCCTCCCTGAGCGGCAAAGGATGTGGCTAATTCATTCTCCCTGAGCGGCAAAGAATAAACCTCCAATATCTTAGACAACGTTGGTATGTCCTCCCTGAGCGGCAAAGGACGTGGCTGATTCATTCTCCCTGAGCGGCAAAGAATAAACCTCCAATATCTTAAACAACGTTGGTATGTCCTCCCTGAGCGGCAAAGGACGTGGCTGATTCATTCTCCCTGAGCGGCAAAGAATAAACCTTCAATAGCTTAGACAACGCTGACATGTCCTCCCTAAGCGGCAAAGGACGTGGCTGATTCATTCTCCCTGAGCGGCAAAGAATAAACCTCCAATAGCTTAGACAACGTTGAAAGGAAATAAACTGAGCAGGCCTTCTAGCTCTTCAGCTCGGAAATCCTTGAGCTCTTTTGTTCTTAGATTCTGATGCGGCGAGTCTGAAATTTTTTGCATGAAGTTTTAGCTCTTTTCTCTCTTTTTTTCTTTCCCCTTTTTTTTCTTCCCTCTCTTCTCTCATTCTTTCTTGTTCTTCTTCTTTCTGATCTTCTTCTTTTTCTCTTTCTCTTTTCATCTTTTCTCTTTTTCTCTTATTTCTCTTTTCTCTCGTTCTTTTTCTCATTCTTTTCTTCTCTTCTTATTTTTCTTTTTTCTTCTCTCTTTTTTTATTTTTTTATTTTCTCTTTCTCTCTTTCTTTTTCTTTTTTTTCTTCATTCTTTTTTCTTTCTCTCTTTTTCTTTTCTTTTTTTTCTTGTTTTTTCTTTTTTTTTTCTCTTCTTCCCTTCTTTCTTTTTTTTTTCTCTTGTTCTTTTTTTTTCTCATTTTTCTCTTTCTCTCTTCTTTTTATTTTCTTTTTCTTCTTTTCTCTCTCTCTTTTCTTCTTTCTTCTTCTTCTTCTTCTCATTTTTTTTCTCTCTTCTTATTTCCTCTCATCTTCGTTTCTTTTTCTCTCTTCTTATTTCTTCTTATTTCTTCTTCTCTTCTCTTTTCTTTTTCTTTTTTTTTTCTTTTTCTTTTTCTTTTCTTTTTCTTTGTCCATGCATGTTGGGCTTGGTCTAATTAATACCTAGATATCATATTATTACTATTTACTATCATCATTTATTACCATTACTTATAATATTATTAATATCATCCACTATTATGTTAGTCATTGTCATCACCATATATTAGTATTATTACTATGGTATCGTTATAGTTATTATTATTATCAATATTATTATTATTATTATTATTATTATTATTATTATTATTATTATGGTCTTTATTATTATTATTACTATTATTAATTATTAGTGCTATTGTTAAATTTGGAAAATAAAATATTAATTAAATAAAAGCCCAGTATATTAATACATAAATAAAGCCCAAATGTTTATCAAAGTCCATATTACATCAAACCCAAATAATACAAAGCCTGTTTAGGCCCAAAAGACTAACCCTAATCTGAAAAATCCTAACTCTCTCTTGTTTTTTTTTGTGCAGCCGCCGCATTTCCCACCGCTAGATCTGGGATCCAGATCTAACGGCCCAGATCGCACCAGGAACAAAAAAAAAACCTAGAGAAGCCACCCGTTGCCCTAGCGCCGCGCAGTCTCCACCATTGGATCAAGGATGGATCGGACGGCCAAGATCAGATCGTGTCCGAGCGCGTGTGATCCACGCGCGTCGATACAGTCGCCACACGCGCGCGTGCATCGTACGCCCCCCTTTCCAGCTTCCATCAACGGCCGTGATTCATCCCGCGTTGTCCGGCCGACTCGAGCCCCACCACTTCGGATCCTCTCCAGCAGTCACATGCAACCAAAAAAAGAAAACAAAAATGGCAGACAAGGAAATCATGGCACAACCAAACCGCACTATCCATTTTTTTATGCATTTCATAAAAAAAAAAAAGAGATAATTTCGGGGCTATAAAGAACCGAGGCAAATATTGTAAAGAGGAGGGGGGTAATTCGAAAAATAGAGATCCCATTCGAATAGGGGGGAGACCATTCGGATTTTCAGGAGGATTTTTCGAAATCCCATTCGAATATAGAGAGAAAAAAAATTGTAAGCAAAAATTTTCATCAATACAAAACAGATTTCGAAGGCATATCAGTATTTTGTTTTTGTTTTTTTTTAGTTTCGGGTTATAAAAAAAATATAAAAACAGTAGGGTTTTTTTTACCTCGATTTTAAGTTGGATCTCCATCATCAGGCCCGTCTTTACCGGCGATAAGCTTCTCGGCCTCTCTTTGGGGCCGTGCATGGTGAGCCGTCGAGACCGGTGACACGAGGGGATAAGCTTTTCAAGTTTTTAGTGTCGGGATCTTTTTTTAAGGAAAAACGATTGCGAAAAGGTTTTCCTTCGTTTCGGTTTTGATTTCGAGAAGAGAAGGGTTTTCGGTTTCAAAAAAAAAGAAGTTTTTTTTAAGGTTCCGGCGCCGGAAACGGCGGCCGGAACCCCCTTGGCGGCGCCGGAAACGGCGGCCGGAACCCCCTTGGCGGCGCCGGATCATTGAGGGAGAGGGGAAAATTTTAGGTTTAGGTTTTGATTTTAAGAATAAAAGGGTTAAAATATTTTAAAGTTTGTATTTATAGTGTTTTTAATTTTTTAAAATCGGTTTAATCGCGTTATAAGCCCCTCCGCATCATTGTAATCACGCGGGGAGGGCTTCCGCTTTTCAAAACCCCTTCCGCGGTCCCTGCACGTTTTCAAACATTTTCAATCTAGTCCCGATCTTGTTTTGGTTAAATTTCGGATGGGAAAACTTCACTTTTAGTCCTCGTAGGTTCCCGCATCATTTTAATTGAGTCCCTATTTCGTGTTTTAATTATTCTTTTAAATGGGTTAATTTCCGTTGAGGTCCCTGTTTGTTTGCATTTTATTTATATTACATGTTATTTAGGTATGTGATGTATACATTTTTAATAAATGTATGTTTATCTGCTATCATGTGGTTCGAATATATTTTTGTGACATGCATTTTAATTGTCATTGCATGTGATTTTTTTAGTATTTTAATTTGTATGTTAATGAATTTTAATTATAAAACGGAGATTCTTATTAATTCGCGTATTCGGGTCGACTAGCCTAACTTATTGGATGTCCCGCGAATATTTGGATTAATTCGAATCGTCTAAAGGTAAATCCGCAATTAAAGCAGACAAGACCATAGCACCATATTTTATCTGCTTGCATCATGCATAAAGGTGACGTACGGGATCCGAACTCTAAACTAACACGGCAGTCAGTCTTATTTGATGTCGGTTTAGTCTTTGGTCCGGTGTACCGTCATCCTTTTTAATTAAATGCTTAATTAATTCGATACCACCTATTTGAAAAAGCTCGTGATTAAAGCCTAATTTTCAATCTAGAATCACTAATTAGATTCATTTTAAATTTCAGATAATTTCCATCAATTTAAGGCAACCATTGTTTTGGTACCTATTTACTTTAGTTAAATTTAATCTTTATGTTTTCGAAAATTTAAAAGGTTAGCCATGACCTAATAATACAAATAGAATATGATTAAACCCACAATTTACGTGTAAAAAGGTGTAACAACAAAATTTTATTTGAAACCGAGATAGAACTTTTTAGTGCATATTAGTTCATGATTTTTTTTTTAAATTTATGGACTAAGAATGAGTGAGTTTAGTTTCTAAATTTGACGAATTTTCACTATTCGGTCCATGAAGTTTGTTTTAATCGTATTCGGGGATAGAGCCAAGATATAAGGTTAAAGTAAAATATAAATATTTAAAAGTAAAAGGATAAATTCATAAATAATTTAATTTTAAAAAAATATACAAGTACACAGTTAAAAAATAATTGAATAGCTTAAGCTTTTATTGTTCTGTTTCGCCCAAAAAAAATGATGTTAGGGCCAATTGCTCGTCCTACCCCATATAATTTCGTCTCGATCATATTAATTCATGAATTTGACGTTTTTTTCTTCTTCCTTTTAGTTCTTTTGATAATGTGAACATCATGTATAAATACGAGATCTGACCATTAAGCCGAACTAAATATTTGGTATTATTAAATAAGTGGTTAAGTGTTGTGTCTATACTTAAAACCTATGCCCAAATCTTTTTAATCTATTTTTATTTTAGAAAATATCTTTCATTAACTACAATTTACCTATATAGAAAATCATGTTATCAATCATGAACCAAGTATTAAACTTGGCTTAGGCACACCTCTATATTATAATCTAAGTTTGAGTCCTGTTGTTCCTATTTTTATTTCCTTTAATTTTTAGTAAAATAATTTATATACAAATTATTGTCAACTATAAACCAAGTATAAAACTTGGAGAAAAACTTTAATACACAGATCGTGTAAACCAAAGTTTACACGAACTTTTTAATTTTAAGGGTTAGGATTGTAGTTTTGGGTTTAAATTTTAAGGGTTTAAGTTTTAGGGTTTAAAATTTAAGGTTAATGTTTAAAATTTGGGGTTTAAAGCTTAGTGTTTATGGTTAAGAATTTAAAATTTAAGTTTTATAAGGTAAAAATGCAATCTTGTGTAAAATTTTACCCTTAATTTTGGCTCAATGGTTAATTATGTCTAATATATGACACAGGTTTGAATTCCTTTTTATTCCCTTAATTTTCACCAGTAAAATAATCTATATACAAAATATGTCGATCATGAACCAAGGGTTGGACGTGACTTGGGGCTCGTTCAGTAGGAATTTTTGAACTTAAAATTCTGCCAATCGACTGTTTTTAGATAAATTGAAAAAATCAGTTGTAAAAGAACGCTCGTTTGGGATGCAAAGTCATGTGAAAAAAAAGATAACACCCGTTCAACGTATATTGATATAATATTTACTATTATTTTTATGTTTAACGTTTTAACGCTCGTTGGAGAAGCTGCGCTGAACACAGCCTTAATAATTAAGCGTGCCTATATCTTATATTTTAGGTTCCTCTAGAAAAAATCTTTTTCCTATGGTGTATCACTATCTAATTGGAAGGTTATTAAATTATTTTTTATTAAAAATATGATCAAACTAATACAGTATAAAGTAATAATGACTAAATGTGTTATTATATAGATATATTTAACTTTTATGTTAATAATTCCGTTAACAATTAACGACCATAGGCTTGATTGAAACCAAATTAAAAATTATTAATCTAATTGACAATTTTTTATTCAATAATCAAAATGGAATCAAACTAATAGTTTAGTATCTCTAGTGTGTTTTACATTATATATTTGTATAAAATGTAAAATTTTAAATATTTAATATCCAAAATTTTAATTATAAAAAATGAAATAACTATAAAAATGTGAAAAAAAATATTGTGATGTTATCCTTAATTAGAACAAAAATCCTTTATTTTTCCGTCTCTTTTCATGCACCAACATTAAAAAATTAAATTATAAACCACAAATTCTAAAAATACACTCTACTCTCAATTCTATAAATATTAACGCTAAACTTTAATATTAAACTCTAACCATAAACATAATTAGTTACTCCTATAAAATGTACGGGGCATAAAAAAGGACGTGAAGAGGGATCAAATGATTCAGACACCCTTAATTAGGATATTTATATGCTTTTTTAATAGAATTAGTTATAAGAAATAAATAAGAAAAAAGTTAAAATAAAAAACGATTATAATAGACACAAATCATACTATTCAAAACAAGATAATATACTAACTATTAAAAAAACAAGATATATACTATACGGGTATGAACAGATTCAAATTTAAATATGAAGATATATTCAAAATAAAAAGTTAAATATGAAGAAAAATGATTAAACTCTTGAGTAAAAATCTTCTCCCCTGATTATTGGTACAAATCGCCTACCTTCTAACCATGCTTTCATTTATGTTTTTACAATAAATTTAGAGGTTTAAGGTTTAGAGTTCAAGGTTAGGGTTAATGTATAGACACAAATAGAAGCATGGTTAGGGGCAGAAGATTTTTGCTCCCTAACCATGCCTCCATTTGTGCTCCCCATTAAAAAATACTTAAAATTAAATTAAAAACCATAACCCTAATTTTTAAATTTTAAACCCTACACCCTAAAAAAATACACCATACCCTAATTTTTTTTATACCCTAACATTAAACCATTCACACTAAACCCCTAATTTTAACATAGAGGATCAAATGTGTAAGTAATGAGGATCAAATTGATATAATGTATAAGTAATGAGGATCAAATGTGTAATTATACACATACCCTAAATTTTCTATACCCTAATCCTAAACCCTAACATTAAACCATTCACCCTAAACCTCTAATTTTAACATACGACTGGTGGTCACATTGCATCTAATTTAATAGTATGGTGGTTTAATTGCTTCAATTAGAAGTATAGTCGCCAAATCGAGTCTAAAACCATAGTATAATGGTCATTTATGTAGTTTACTTTAAAATTTAACGTGAATGGCTCGGTGAGGGGCAAGCCGGAAAAGGCAAGGTGTGGAGGAGTGTTGCGTAATTTAGAGGGTCGGATCCTAGCATTATTCTCATGCCCTTTGGGTGTGATGGATTCGAATGAGGCGAAGCCTAAAGCAATTGGGTTTGCCTTGGATTTGCTTGTTCGGTCCAATTGAGGTAATTCTTGTTCAGTAGTGATAGAGTTGGACTCAGTGATTGTTGTATTGTGGGTACTCTATCAGGATCGACATCCTTGAAAATTGTGGGACTGTTTTAAATTGATTGATGTGTGTATGGTGGCTTTGACTTATTTTTGTTACCATAATATTTATCGAGAGGCAAATGAGTTGATGGGTGTGTTGGTTAAGAGGGGAGTGGATCACCCTTCTTGTTTTCAAGTTTTTCTAGAGTGCTTGGGTTGCCCGACTTGTTGTTTGGGGACGATGTCGTGTGTTGTTAGTGTTTTGGCGAGTCGTGTAGTAGGCGGAGGGTCTAGGCGTATTGTCTATTTGTAGCTTTTTATGCCGTTTGTATCATTATGTTATATTCTTTTTCTCCATCGTAGGTTATGGAAGTTTTTAATAAGTCACGTGATGATATATGTATAAATTTTGATTTAATAAATTCATACGGTATGGATAAAAAATTATAAATTTAATATATAATTTATTAATTAAATCAATTGTCTAAACTGATTTTTTACATATTAAAAAAAAAGTCAATTGCCCGATTTGAGTTTTGAGAGGTTTTTTAAGAAAAACTAGCATTTTCGTATTGTATTCTAGATAAAAAATTGTATGCTTTTTTTGGTGCCCTATTTATGCCCCAACACTAAAAAATACTATAAAGTTAAATTTTAAGCTCTAACCATAAATTCTAAATCTTAAACCCTACACCCTAAAAAATACATCATACCCTAAATTTCTTAAACCCTAACCACAGCCCCTAACCTAAACCCCTAAACCCTAAACCTAATCTTGAACGTGGGGCATAAGTAGGGGCACCGAAAAGGGGCAGAGGATTTCCATCCTTGTATTCTATGTAGAATGGAGGATGGAAATCTTCTACCCTTTTCAGTGCCCCTGCTTATGCCCCACGCTTAAGATTAGATTTAGGGTTTAGTGGTTGTGGTTAGGGTTTAAGGAATTTAAGGTGGTGTGTATTTTTTAGGGTTTAGGATTTAAAATTTAGGGTTAGAGTTTAGAATTTAATTTTATAGTACTTTTTAGTGTTGAGACATAAGTAAGAGCACCGAAAAAGGCAGAAGATTTTTATCCTATAATGAATACTAATTTGTATTCAATATTAGGTCATGTCAATGCTGTAACAAAGTTGATAAAGTTTTAATCCGAACTCGAACAAGTATTTATATGTATATGAATATGAGAAAATGTTTTTTTGGTTATATTTTTCATTAATGGAGCCCAGCCCAACACCAAATCATAGAAATCTCAACCCGGTGGTGGCCCGGTGAGGTGAAGCTCACGATTGGCCGATTCTTTGCTGGGTGTATATAATTTTTTATGAAAAAAATATTGCAACGTGAGTCGTTAAATTTTTTTTTAATTTTAATTGAAGAAAAATATTACAAATGGTAATATGAACAATAATAACATACGTGAGATCTTTGTCAAGCATTACATATCACAACCATCTTAATTCTTAATCATTTGAGCCATTAACCAAGCACATCACCAGGAAGCAAAGATAAATGTCATGTTTGGCAATTAGCGGATAGTTAATAGAGGATTACATTAGTTGATAGCTGATTGCATTAGCTGATTTGACTAGCGAATTGTATTAGCTGATTGTATAAAAGTGTTTGGTAAAATTAACTGATAATTGATAGTTGTTTGATTATTTAAACAAACAAAATGACATATAAGGACATGGTTATATTTAATACTTGTTTGAATAATTTATCAGTTATTAATATTTTGTATCTAATAAATATTAATTAGATTTGTAAAAATTATTTTTTTAATAGAAATTTCCTAAACAAATTTGAAAGATTTATATATTAATTTATTATTTATATAATTATTAAATTTTTTATATACACATATAAATATGTGGTAATAAAAAAATAGAATTAACTTACAAATGTCACCATATAAATTAGTAGTAACAACAAATAAGTCTAATATTTAATATGTTATTATTTATATTAAAAATATTATTATTTAATTTAGGTTATTTGGAGATTTTTGGTAATTGTTAAGGGTAAAAGAGTCATTACAACTTTAATATCAAACATCTAATCTCAAAAAGCTTATATTAGGAGCTTTTTCAAAATTAGTTTTTTCACCCCAATCCGCTCTTTCAACCCGCTATTTACCAAACATCAATATTAGCGGATTTGACTAGTCAAACCTCTAATTTTTACCCAAACCACTATTTACCAAACATGGCCAAAATCTCACATGAGAACAATATAAACCGATGACACAACAAGTCTTCATTTTGATCTATTTTTGCCATACCATCAGTTACTTTATTTTTTTCTCGAAAAACATAAACAATCCGAACTTCCATGACCGCGATAACAAACTTACTATATGAGTCATTAACGAGAACACCATACGATCATCCAATGGCCATTCAAATCCCTCACAATGCCACCAAACGATGCTTAAAGAAAGTACAATACGACGTAGCTTAAATGTTTTGATCTTTTCCTCTATTATTTAAATGAGAAAAGAGAGTAAAATACGACGTACGTAGCTTAAAGCACCTTGTTAAATTTCATGTTGCATATGAACTGTGTGGCAGCCATGAACATTAAAAAGAAAAATTGGTGGCCTGATGTCTAATTGAAGCTCTCTTTCTCGACCAAAACACCAAGGCAGAAAGTTCCAAAAACCCAAAAAACACATTGATAATGAAATCAAACCTCCGAGGGGACTTTGTTTGGAAGTTGGGGTGTTCATTCGGTTAAATTATAGGTAATCGGATTGAATTAAGCAAAAACGAATTAATTATTTTTTTTCTTAATCCTTAACCGAACTGAATAAAGTTCAGTTAATTTGGTCGGTTTTTGAATTAACCGGACTTTGTATTTTTTCTTTAGTTTTCGATGCTGAATTGTTTAAAAATGGTTGAGTGTTGAAATTTTAATGTGTATGGACTTGATATATATATATATATTAACTATTAATTATTTTTTGTTAATTCGGTTAATTAGGCGTCTTCGAATCAAATTAACCAAAATTTGAAAAACATACTTAATTGTTAACCGATCAACACCTAATTAACCAACTTGTTAATTGAATTCGGTCGATTAAGTCAATTTTAACCGAATAATGAAGCCCCTATTTGGAAGTGTTTATAGGAGAAAAACTATTGAAAGAATAAGCCAAAGTTGGACAAAAACTATGAAGCTTCATAAGACTTTTGGCGTAAATCAATGGCTAAATCCGTTATTTACTGTGACTTGCGGATCGCTATTATTGCTCTTGTTTAAGAAAACTTTAAAAAGAATACGGAACATACACTTGCCAAATACGTATCCGTATGTATACTGGTTTTATAAATGTCGACACTAGGGAGGTACCATAGGAGTGAACTCATTATTTCATCCAGTTTTCTACTTCTTCTGCCATTTTGTATGCTACTGTATTGAGAGCAAAGAGGAAGGAAAAGTTTTTCATTTGACTCCCTCTTAGCTAACAATTCAGAAGCAGTAGCCGAAATGGCTCGATTTCATGTGAACCGGAGCGGCATGACAATGGTAGCATGGGCAATCTTTCTAGTTCTTGTCATGGTGACCAATGTCGGAATTGCAGAAAGAACATTGAAAGACAATACAAATCATGAAGTTACTATCCAATTGTCCAGGTAGCTAGTGCAACATCAACGTTTTCCATGGCATTTTCATCGTCGATGTCGGTTGTACAATATTATCTTCTCAATCGTTTCCCGATCCCATATGGTAAGTAACAATGACAGTAAACAAGTTACCACTTACCACAATTATGTATTCTATGCATTGAGTGCCGAACATAGGCTTCAATGACCTTAACTTTTCGTTTACCCTGCAGCTGCTTATTTTGTTCTGGTAGCCACCATAGCGGCCTTCACCGGCCAGCATGTAGTCCGGAAAATCATCGCCGTATTCGGACGAGCATCGATAATCATCTTCATATTAGCGTTGACGATCTTTATCAGCGCGATAAGTTTAGGTAAAACAATGCTTTCCTTTGCTTCAATATGGTAAATACTAAATACCCTGAGTTGAAGCATACATTTTGGTGAATGTTTGCAGGTGGAGTCGGCATTGCTGATATGGTTGAAAAACTGGAAGATGAAGAGTACATGGGATTTGAAAACCTTTGCAAGATCTCTTAAAGAGCAAGCAATTCCATAGAAAGTTTGAGGCCTTCAAAACCAACTATTTGCCGATTGTTTTCAATTAAAGATTTGAGTTTTGCATGTATATGTTGGTGGACATTCATTTTCTTATGCCTCCTTCGTATTAGAAGGCTCCAGAGAAAGCTGAGTCAGCAGCTTTCTGTTACAACCATTTCAAGGTTTTTACACAAAGGCTGTTAGCTTTGGCGGGAATGCTGTGTAACAGCTTTTGTGTATAAAAGGGTACCCTGTGTACACTGTGTAATCACCCTTTTGATGATAATGGAAACTGAGAATTATCTCACCATTCTTCTGTAGATAGTTTACACTTTCTTAACCATGTGTCTACTGGTTCCTTTATCATTAGTAGAGTTTGATGGCTATGGTTTTGCATTTTGTCTCAGTTAAGCTTGATTTTGAATATAAGTGTATTAATTTTCTTTTTATAAAAACTAACACCCCTTTGGTCTTTTATTATATCAATTTTGCCTTCATCCAAATTGTGTATACATAAATATAAATACATCAATTCGTGATTTGAATAACTCTTTAATTTTTAAGCAGCAACACTTTTTTTTTTTGCAACATGACATTGCAGCACTTGGAGTCGGGGATTTTGATCGATTTGTGGGTAGTGGCAGTGAACATCGGGTGATAACTGATACGGTGGCAGCCTCATTCTGAAGGGTGGATCAAATTGAACACCAATGATTCGAGTTGTCATGGTCACATGATTAGGAGTGAGCAAAACTCGACTTGAATCGAAAAAAGTAATATTTTTTTTTAATTTCGAGTTGTTAGAGTCAAATAGAGTAAATCAAAAAAAAATTGAGTTCGAGTTGAAATTTGCCCAACTTGTAAAAACCGAATTTTACAGTTTTGCAATTTAGTCCTTGGTTTCATTTTTCTTCAATTCCTCCTTCATTTTTGACCAAATTTTAACCACATATTCCTAAACCAACGTAGACTACTTATTTATCTTCAATTTATATTTTTGAAAATAAATTTAATATTTTTTCAATTCAGCCCCTTAACTTTGTATAATTATTTATATAATTATTTATAATATAATTTAATCAATTATAAATTTAAATACAAATATAAATGTGTGAGAATAAAAAGAAAAAAGTATTAGTTTATAAATAAATACGTAAGAGTGAAGAATTAAAATAAAAAAAATTAAATTTTAGTTATTTAGAGAATTTTTATAATTATTAAGAGTAAAATTAGATGTTTCACTCTAATTTTTTATAGATCAAATATTTAAAATAATAAATTTAACTAATCAAATTTCTAATATTAACTCAAACCTTTAATTTAACAACGGATATTTATTTTTTATTTTTTGGTTAACAGAAAATTGATTTGGAGTTACATTCATGTCCTTTTTCTTCTTCTTAAAATAACAGGGGAAAAAAGGTTCATTCATTCCAAAATAGCGTTGAAAAAAAGCAACTTTTTTTATTTACTTCCTTTGCCACCCACATCCATATACCCAAAGCAACCCTTCTCCCTTATACCGTCATTTCTTTCTTTCTTTCTTTTTTTTCTTTTGATTTCTTCGATCATCAAATTTCTCATAGGCTTTTCATCGAACAGGTTCGTCACATTTGATAAAAGCATAAACTTTATTTTTACTTTTCTATTATACGATTTTGATTACTGAAATATCCGCTTGTTAAGTTTATTTGCTTAAATCAGCTTACGTTTTCTTGAGATATGATCTGTTACGATTTAATTCAAATTCTGATTTTTTCCCTTCAAATTTATAGTTTAAAATTCTATTGGATGATATTGGAAGTATGTCTGCTCAATTTCTATTGGATGATATTGATTCCTTTTCTAAAAGAATGATCTTTTAGGATTTTTAAAGTAAATTTGATAAGAAAGATGGGGTTTTGAGTCAGGGTTATTTAAGAACAAGTAATTTGTTTTGATGGTTTATTTTAGATTTTGACTTGGTATTAATAAAATTTCCAGTTAGGGTTTATGAAGAACAATTGTTTTGTTTTTTTTATGGTTTCTTTTAGATTTTGAATTGGTATTACTTTGGTGATGTAGTTAGTGGGTTTATTTTAGATTTTCAAATTACTTGTGCAGGAGCTATGATTCGGCTGTTTAAAGTAAAGGAAAAGCAGAAAGAACTTGCAGAAAATGCAAAAGGTGGATCACCTATCAAAAAGCAAACTGCTGGGGAGTTACGTTTACACAAAGGTTTGCATATCCTGTTTGGTGAATTCAACTTGATTTATGCATCAATATACGAAATTTAGCATATGTATGCATGTATGTATGTATGTATGTATGTAATGTATGCATATGCATGTATGTGTGTTGCAAGTTGATCTACGTTTACGAAGGAGAGAGATTTTGGATGATATTATCTGATTGTAGTTTGCTCAAGCACTGAATTTTTCCTACGTTTACGAAGATCTAATATGTTTGATCTAGGATTGAATTAGCACTTAATACATATGAGCATCATGATATATTTGACCTTCTACTTGCAGACATTTCCGAGTTGAACCTACCGAAATCTTGTTCCATATCATTTCCTAATGGAAAGGATGACCTGATGAACTTTGAGGTTTCAATTCGACCTGATGAAGGATATTATGTGTAAGGAACTTCTTTCTTTCCTCTTTATCTTAAAACAAGCAATCTTTTGTGCTCTAGCTTTACGGGGGAAAGACATTTATGTAATCGTTTTAACTGATCTGTCACTGCTTTTTTAGTGGTGGCACGTTTTTGTTCTCCTTCCAAGTTTCTTCAACCTATCCGCACGAGGCACCAAAAGTTAAATGCAAGACCAAGGTAGACCGGCTCATCTTATTTAGTCACCGCTTCCTTCCCCACATACATGTTGTGGTTTGATTTGCTTTTCGGTTATAACTGATTTTATTTGATGTTGTTCCCGATTCTCAGGTCTACCATCCAAATATTGACTTGGAAGGAAATGTATGCCTTAACATCTTGCGTGAAGACTGGAAACCTGTGCTCAATATAAACACCGTAATCTATGGATTATATCATCTTTTCACGGTACTTTCCTGGTGAATTTATGGCGATAATCCTATGAATCCGCAGCTACCTGATACTTGAATCTTTCAATTTTGTTTGCAGGAACCAAATTACGAGGACCCCCTTAATCACGATGCTGCTGCAGTGTTGAGGGATAGTCCAAAGGTGTTTGAATCTAATGTGAGAAGGGCTATGTATGGTGGGTATGTGGGGCAAACCTATTTCACTCGGTGCATGTAAAGTGCAAACGCACAATGATATCGACGATTGAGTTTCGGTGGGTTGTATAATCTCTCTGCAAATTTCCTTTTGTCATTCTCTTTTGAATTTCTCTATGTGAATCTCAGGGAACTATTTCCTATAAGAACAACCAGCTGAAATTCTACTCGAGCTTTTCGAATTCTATATATTGTATGTTGGTATGGCATATATCATCTATGTAGAACTAGGGTAGACTGAATCTTATGCATTAGCTTAAAATATAGCATTCTTTCTTGTTGCCTCTGTCTGGAAACGAGCACGAACCAACTTGCCTCAGTGGTTAAGGGAACGGTTGTTGTTCCTAGAGGTCACGGGTTCGAGCACTAGCAACTGCAGTCAGGGTAATTGTACAGATATTACTTGTAATCACTTAGCCTCTGTCTGGAAATGAAGATGATGTCTTTGTTTCTTGCACCCATTGTTGATTTTTGGCACATGGGTCGGGTTTAGTCGGGTTTTATAATCAAATCATGTTTACTCGGGTTTTTTGACATGGGCCGGGAAACCCTTACCGTTTGGAAAACAATGAGCTTGAGCCTTGAACTTCAAAACATAGGGGCCCTAAATTTAATAAACTTGGTTCCGGCTCATTCCAATCTGGATTGAACTTATCTAGTTGGGTGGGTCCGGTAGATAATAAAAGGACTAAATTGCATTTTTTTAGTTTAGTACAAGGATTGTCTAGCCATTGATTTTGTTGGTTATAAACAATTATAGTCCACGGGTAGATTGTTACTCAGTTATCTAGGCAAAATGACTATTTTTCCATTAACTTTATTAGTTTTGTCATTTAAGACCCTGAACTTTTATTGCTTTCTTTTTTGTCATCAAAATTTTACTTTTAGACAAAGTAACTCAAATTAGCTATTTTTTGAAGAAAAAAAATCAATTCTTTTGATGATATGGCTGAAAAATAAAATAGTTGATATCAACTTAAAGACGTTACTTTTTTATCCACATTTCAGTTGAGTCAAATCGGGTTGGGGAGAAGGTTTAAGACTTGTTGTAAAAGGTTTTGGTGATTTCTGTTTAGTGATTCTGAATGTATCTTTGCTTAGAGGACTTTTTTTATAAATTTAATTTTTAATAAGTAAAAAAAATCTTTAAACTTTTTTGTATAGCCACCGTTATTCAATTTATTGGTTGATTAATTCTAGTAAGGTGTTGCAAAGGTTCAGCCTAATTTGTTTTATTTACAATGTTATGATTTGAACTGTTGACCTTACTTAAAGAATGTTTCATCCCATTAGATAACTAATTGTTGGTACATTTCTTTACTAAAATTGTTGGTATATTTAAATATTATTTTGTAACGTTTTAAAGTTTTTTTAATTATTTATTTAAAAAAAACAAAACAATATTTATACATAGTCTTATTTCAGTATTTTTTAAGTATGAAAGACTTATTTTTGTTTCACATATTATAAATTAATTATATTTAACTCATAAATTATAATTATTCAAAACACTACTACTCGAATCGATAGCCTAGTTTATCTTTATTTGAATGGATATAAGTTTGACAATGGTTGGGTGAAACTTTGTAAGGCTTTTTACGTTACCAAGATATTAATAAATTTTTTGATCGAGGATATTAATAAATTTTTATGGTACTTTTTTCTCCTTTTTAATGAGAACTTATTTTATCTTTCAAAAAAAAATCTAGATGAGTGAAGGGGCAAGCAAAAAAATATCTAGATGCGCTAAAATTTGAAAGTTTTAATACTAAAAAATTTCTTAATTTGATTTACGATCACTTTAGCTTTTATTCTTTTTTTTAAAGTAATTTAACTTTCAATATTTTATTTTGGGTCAAAATAGCCTCTATGTAGATAAAGTTGTTAGTCAATTGACGACAAACAACTTGAAATGACTTGACAGAATGACACGCCAGAAGAAAAAATATTTTATATTTTATATAATTTTTTAAAATTATTTTTTAACTCATGTGTTTTTTTGATCAAATGGAAGCCTCGTTAAAAACCTCCCTCATACCGACCGATCCAAAAATGATCGACCGAAAGCGAAAGGGAGAAAAGAGTGTCAATTTATTAAATATAACTGTCTGTAAGTACAATATTCCTTCCGAAAACATAAAACAAAAACCGACACCAAGGCTTACAAATAAAACCCCCCACACCTAGGCTAAAACCATGATCCTGGCGCACTCTTGGAACGTCTAACCAATGCAGAATAACTATTTTGATCTAAAATAACATATTATCGCAATGTGTATTGTTATGTAAGTTTGTCATGTCATTTTAAGCCATTTATCGTCAATTGAGTAACATTTTTTATTTGCAGAAGAACTATTTTGATCCAAAATAACACATTAAAAATTAAATCACTTTAAAAATATATATAAACTAAAATAATTATTTAATTAAACGTTAAAAATATTTTTTTTGAGATTATGACCCCAAAACCACAAAAGTTGCCATTCACCAATCACCACCGTACACCGTCTTCGGATATAGTCGTATACAACGAGAGAGCAATGGTGGCAGCCTTTTGGTCTAACCTCAACTACAGCTAGAACCCCACAGGCACCCCCACCCCCACCCCTTGTCCAACACGTATTAACCAATCCAAAAAGCAGAGACAAACATTATAATGCTCACATGTATTATTATTATTATTAGGGAAAACTATACCGGTGGTCCCCAAACTATTACTGTTTTCCTATTTTGGTCCCTAAATTATGTTTTTCGGTAAAACGATCCCTTCTGCTACATAGTTCTCCTGTTTTGGTCCCCCGACGTTAAATAGCTAACTGTTTTGCTGACGTGGTATTTTTTAAATATTTTTTAATTATTTCTCTCCCCTCTTAAAAATGCCACATCAGCAAAATCGTTAGCTATTTAACGCCGGGGACCAAAACATGAGAACTATGTAACAGAATGGACGATTTTGCCAAAAAAACATAGTTTGGGGACCAAAATAGGAAAATGATAATAGTTTGGGGACCACCGGTGTAGTTTTCCCTTTTATTATTATGCTCTCTTATGTTAGCTTTTTTAGTAACTATCAATCTAACTAATGAAAATTCAACACGTAGTTTTTTCTAAAATCAATTTTTTATGTGTATATTATAATATTAATGTAATTAAAATTTTATGTGTATTTGGACCCAAAGGGTTTAAGTTTGTGCTATGAATCTCAAATATTTAGTAAGTTCTAGTCTAATTATAATTTAGTTTATGTTAAAATTACAAAGGTTTGTTAAGTATTTAATTTGGTATGGACTGAACTAAAGAAGAGTGTGTTCGTCCCTTAAATGTTTTGCTCTAATGGCAATTTAAATTTTTAAAAATTTTAATATTAGATAAATTAAACACTGTCTCTTTTAAGTTTAAAATACTTAATAAACTCTTATATTTTTCAAATTTCAGTAATTTAGTTTTTTTTTTTTATTGTTCGTTCTTAACTCTATCGCTGGATTAAGAAAATAGACAATGACAAGATTAAAAGTGTAAATGAACACAGAAAAAATGAATGAGATCCACTTGCTAAATAACATTGGTTGATTCAATACTTACTAACAATGTTAACCTTAATTATTGTAATAATATACATAATGATAATTCAAATATTATGTTGAATATTTTATTAATATATAAATTTTTTTTTTGAATAAACACTAAATTTCATTAAGATAATGAGAAGAAATACAAGATAAGTATACACCTAAAAGATAAACGTAGAAGAACAAAGGGTATACAAACATAAACAACAACATTAAATCTTCTCATAGGATCTTTATCGGTGTTCTTTAAAAGATAAGTATACCCCTAAAATATATAAATATTTTTAAAAATACATATTTAATAAAAATAATAGTATGCCTAATATAAATGGGTAGCATGTGCATGCTGCAGCTTGATGGAGGGAAGAAAGACAGGTTGGGAGTTGGGACTCGTAAAAATAGTAAAATATTATATTATATGTGCACTACATGGACCAAACTTTGCCACAAAACCACTTTGCCTCCATAACCATACACGTCTCGATTTGTACGATTTCTTTTAAAAAAATAATGTTTAATCACGAATTATGGGGTTTAATTAATGAGTTAATCGAGTATTGCAGAATCTTTTTTGTCATTATTTAATAATTAATAGTTTAATACCCTCCCAAAGATACGAATTTAGATGTTTTCAAAAGATTTGTTGCTTTTAATTATGGGAAATATAAGCTAATTACTTTATCTAATGGTTTTAAAGATTATTGTGGACTTTAAAGAAAGTGAAATGACGTGCTCAGTTTCTGCCTTCCAATGCAGAAAAAAGGTTAAACCCTACTCATTCTTTTCTTCATGGATTTCACATCATGTATTTGACTTTATGTGGATTAGGTTTCATTCATTCATTGGTTAGTTTTTTACTCTCTTATTTTTCCACCTGTTTTAATTTGAAAATTCGACTAGAAAGGATTCAAATGATTATAAAGGATTGAAATCTAAAAAGTTTGAGTTAAGAATTTGAATCTGAAAAGGTTAAAACTCGAAACATTAGGACGAACGGATTATACTATTGTCAGAAAATTATTATCCTCTTCTTAGAAGACATGCTTGGTAGAATGAGCAACGGCATCACTTTTATATCTCAAAACTTCTCTTTTCTTTTCGTGTATTAATGTCTTTCGCCTCTCTCAAACATGACATTCTCTACCCTCAATCTTGTGTCGCCTTCGCCACTGGCTACTACCACATTGCTTAAAGAATTCATAACCCACAAAGAGAATGGCTAGGGGTGTAAATGAACAGAGCGTTCGACGAACCGTTCGTATAACGTTTGTTTATGTTCGTTTATTAAGCTAAATAAACGAGCATGAGCAAATTTTTTATGTTCGTTTAATAAACGAACATACACAAACATAGGCGTGTTCAGTTCGTTTATGTTCATGAACAAGCTCGTTTATAGGCTCGTTTATGGGCTCGTTTATAAGCTCGTTTATGAGCTCATTTATAAGCTAATTTATAGGATGAAAATGCTTGTGGGTGAAAATGCTCCTTTATAATATCATTTACATGTAAGTTTTATTTTGTTGCTTTTGTTTTATTTATTTATTTATTGTTAATTTAGTTAACATTTCAGAACATATAAACGAATATGTTCGCAAACGAATAAATCAACTTGTTCGTGAAAACTTAAATGAACACGTTTGTGAACACTTAAACGAATACGTTCGCGAACACGTTCGCGAACACTTAACAAACGAACATGAACACCTTCAAAAATAAACAAACGAACACGAATATAGTCTTGTTCGTTCAAGCTCGGTTTATTTACACCCCTAGAATGGCTCAAATTAAGGCACAATTTAGCGGTTTGTTTGAAAAATATCTAAGGTTAAAGGGGGCATGTGCAGGACCTTGTAAAAACCAAAGGTGTGAAGTGGAGGGTTTCTACTTTCTAGGATGGGAAGAGGGAAACATGGAGGTATACTGTTTGTGTCACATACAACACAAACAAAATTGACTTAGGAAATAAATTGCAAATGGATAAGCACCCAACACTAATCTTAAGACGTTTTGGTACGCGCAAAACAAATTAAATTATGATCTCTGATATCAATTAATTTGAATGTGATACTGTAAAAATTCATTGTGGGAAAGACTTTTTTGACCTAATTTATTTCTTTATTATATGAATTGTAGATGTTTAGTGTTTATCATTACTATAAAGTAGGATTTGTAAAATCTGATTGAAAGTTGGAATCTGAGGAAACAACAGTTGGAAATGTCGGGAGAAACATGACAGCCATTAATGTAAACAGTTAACCTTCATTATTTAGATCTTAATTATTAATTTAATGACCCAAATGCATACAAAGGAATCTCACTGCTGCATATGCTCAAAACAATAACAAAAAGTTAGAGCATGTAATTGATATATGAATTATTATCCTATACACTGGCGGTGAAAATTAAAAGTTTCCACAAGCGCCTTAGTTTTAAGGTTTGTGGGCTTAATTTAGGGTATAGGGATTTAAAATTTAGGGCTAGTTGTTAGAATTTAAGGTTTATGGTTAGAATTCAGGGTTTAAAGATTAGGGTTTAGTTTTTAGGGCAATATAGTGAGAATTTAGGTTTTAATCTACAAACCCTAAACTATAAATTTCAACTACTATCCATAAATTCAAAACCCATACACCTAAATTCTTAAATCATACACCCTAAACTAAGTCTCTAAACCCTAAAACTAAGGCGCTTGTGAAAATTTTTAGTTTCCACCGCCAGTGTATCAAATAATTACCCTTGAGATATTAGTATTTAAAAACTTAATATTTACCTATCCCGCCAATACAACTATCAAGATTATTACATATAAATCCATATTTAACTCTCTTGTCTTTTATTCCCGTACGGTAGGGTTTTAGAGATTTTGTTTTGTTTATAAAATTTAGGAGTTTATGTCGTAAGGTTTAGAGTCTAGGATCTAATGCTAGAAGCAGAGCTTAAAATTTATGGTTTCAGAGTTAGATATATAAATTTTAGAATGTATAATTTAGATAGAAAGGGTCGTAAATTTTTTTTTACACATATTATGTATCAAAATATGTTACTCTATCTTGATTTATTGAAGTTCCAAAGAATTTCACTCGACTATTCTCCTTCATTCTTGACCGCAAATCAGCTTCATTTAGCATTTTCCCTATAAAAATTTTGTTATTCTTCTCGTTTCATATCCAATAAATGCAAGCATACTTGTGTATCAAAATATAGCTCTATATTAAAATAAACACCAACCTAAATCAAGATTTAAAATTTTATTTAATACACCGACGATGTAAAAGTACAAACTACACAACCTCATGTATTTCAATATCACGGGTCTTATATAGGGTTTATAATTTTACGTTATAAAATTTAAGGTTTTAAAGTGTAGAATTAAATATTTAAGATATAAAGTTGGACATGAAATTAATCAAGATTATATAATCTATATATAAAATAATTTCTTTAAAATCTAAAACCCTTTTCTCCGCCTAGCAAACAAAAAATCGAAGTAAATAGTAAAAAAAAGTTTATCCAATAATCAGTGAGTTTCAGTAGTCATGAAAATCAAGTCCCCAATCAATGCTTTTTCGACAGACAACCTTTATCATTCATCGACAAATACCCTTTCCAACATCGACAAATCAAATCCCAACTTTGTTCCAAAATGAACCAATAGTGAAACACATAATATATATATATATATATATATATATATTATATAGGGATGGATCGAGGGGGGTTGGCGGGGGCGATCGCCTCCTAAAATTTTAAAATTTCTATAGGAGTTAGAATTTTTTTAAAATTTTTTATTAAAAATCTATTTTCGCCCCACTCCTAAACTTTTATAAGTTCACCCACATAACTTAAAGTCATGCGTCCGTCCCTGTATATACATATAGTTTATTCCAAACATCAGTTGCACCTGTATATTATAAATATTTATCAAAAATTTAAACTTGTATCAGAATAATATAAAATAAAAGGATAGGTATTTTTGCTGGGGTGGTGACACGAGTTCATGTGTTAGTTGCACCCCATGTGAGTTCCTCTGGCAATGTAAGGCAGTCGTTGTCACATTCTGCCTCTTCCAAATCCCCTTTTCTCTGTAATTTTTTATTTTTTTATAGCCAGTCATATATACTTTGTTATTCTACTAATTTATATTAAATATTATATATTTTTATTATAAAAATTAGGCATAGGGGTTATTTTTGTCCATACAGTAGTATCAATTTATCAATTTCGCTTTTATGGTATTTTAGTATTAATTTGGTCCCTAAAATAGTCGAATTGCGCCACTGTTTACCCCTTGATTGACACTCTAACTTTAATTTTTAAATCTCAAACCCTAATAAATTTTTTTATCAATCTAAAGTGATTATAAAACATAAAAGTATTCCTAAACTCTAAGCGATGATGCAATTCGACTATTTCAAAGACCGAATTGATGCGAAAATACCATATGGACGAAACCAATAAATTAAGACTACTACAAGGTCAAAAATAACCTTTAACCCTAAAAATTATTATAGCTATTATGATAAATAATATTTATATATATTGACTCAAATTTCGTCTGATAATTAATTGAATTTTGTTGTAAGTATAGTGATTGAAGATTGTTTGATAATTAAATTTTTTAGGTAAGACTTTTTATAGAATAAGGATTTTTGGTGATAAAATTTGTTTTTTTCTTTCTACAAATATAAAATAATTATTAATCTTTAAAATTATAAGATAAATATTTTTGAAAAGATATACTATTTTTTTATCTACGCAACTATTGAGATTTATGTTGAGGATATGACTTTTGTAGAGATGTCGAGAGATCATAGTGGGTTATTGTTTCTCTCATTTGTTCTTATAGATAATATCAAACCACAATAAATGTTATTTTTTCTGTGTCTTATACGTATTGATTTCACGCTGATTTTTTTTCACTTAATTTTTCTGGCAATATTAATGAGATCCATTGAGAGTCATGTCCACCATATCTATCTATACTTAGAGACCCATTATCCTTCACGAAAAGAAAAATCCTTTGGAGAAAACAACGGTCATTAAATGTCCTTTAATATTTTTTTTGTCTCGGTTATTATCCTGTGTGCATTAATAGACTGAATTATAATAAAATCTTTAAAATAACATAGTTATTCTTAAATTTTTTTAGTCGAGTATTATTGTGGACATAGACAACAATAATGCATTAAGACTAATATGTCTATAATCACCAAGCTCAATATGTCGTTTATTGTTTGTGATTTTCGTCCAAATCAACTAAGATACATCATTATAAGCCGTTGATTCACGCATTGTTAATCAACGTTGGTGTAGTGAGTGCGAATACACTCTTAACCTTTGACAATTTTTTCATAAAGTTTGATGCTTTCTAAATAATATTTATTTTTAAACTTTATCCATTACCATCATCACAACCTACACAAAAGATCTTGATGAACATAATTTCTACGTAAAACACATATATAAGTATTTTTTATATGATGTTTTTTCATTTATGTCTTTCTCAAATCTTGTTTTTCTTTTTTCTTCTTCTAGATTTTACTCAGCTCGAGTACGAGTGAGCCATATTAGATTTTTTCAACAATCATATTTCTTGTGCTGTCAAATTTAATAGAGCAACATGTTTATAACAAAATTTTAACTTTTTAAAAGTAATATATTATGAATTAATATCCTATACACTGACGGTGACACTACAAGAAAATGCATTTTTAGTGACATTGAAAATGATCACTAAAAGTATTAAATTTAGTCACTGAAATTTTTCGTGATTATTTTTTTGAGTCGTCACCAGTCGTCACTAATAACTCCGTCACTATTATATTAGTGACAACTTTTATGCATTTCGTCACAATTAGTTATATTTTTTATGACGTCTTTTTACTTTAATTTGGTCACTTTAAGTTTCTGTACTTTTTAAGTTTTGAAATTTCGATCTTGACATGAATGGTAGTCTTCAAATATGTTAAGTAAAATTTTGTTTTTAGCCCATTTGTTATACATAAGTTGCATATTTGATTTTTGTTTTATTTATTTCATCAGTTTTAGTCATTGTAATTTATTCATATTGTCGTTGTCCCATTGTGATTAGGATTAAAATTTTAAAATTTGAAAAATATAGAGACTAAAATTGATCAAAATAGAATGACTAAAACAACAATTTACACATAATATAGAGACTAATAGAATTATTTTACCTTTTGACAAACTAATTTATGGTAACTTCAATTTTTTTATAATTGTTATTATTACTATTATTATAAAAATAAATTTATTATTATGACAACATCTAATTTGTCATTAATTTTATTTTTCATTGGTGACAAAATTTATCGCAACAAAAATTAAAATTTTAAGTGACAAACAATTTTATTGTCACAATAAATATCAAATAATAGTGATCACTTTATATATCATCATTATCATGGGTCAAAGTTTTAGTGACAATAAAATTTGTGTCACAATTATAGACTTATAGTGATAATTTAATTGTGAAAAATATAATCGTCACAATTACTACTATAATAGTGACCAAATTAAAATTCATCACAATTATTAATACTAATAGTGTCGCACAAAAAATTTGTCCCAAAAGTTTAATATTTGTGACAAAATTACTCCTAGTCACTGGCAATTTGCCACTAAAAGTCTATATTGTTGTAGTGTGAAAACTAAAAGTTTCCACAAGCGTATTAGTTTTAGGATATAGAGAGTTAGTTTAGGGTATAAGGTTTAGGGGTTTAGGTGTAGGGGTTTAGAATTTAGGAATAATTGTTTCAATTTAAGGTTTAGGGTTATAATTTAGGGTTTATAGGTTAGGGTTTAGTTTTTAGGGTAATATGGTGAGGATTTAGGTTTTAACCTATAAACCCTAAATTATAATCATAAACCTTAAATTGAAACAACTATCCCTAAATTATAACCCCCTACACCTAAACCCCTAAACCATATACCCTAAATTAACTCTCTATACCCTAAAACTAAGGCGCATATGGAAACTTTTAGTTTCCACCGCCTGTGTATGAAATATTTATCCATATATTATTTATTAAACCTATAATTAAATAACATGAGTTATATTTTATAAACAAAATCCGGAGAACCTTATTGTCGTATTGTTGACTTTAAAGTGGGTCAGGTTTGAGATCCCAAAAACAACTTCAATTTGTTTTTAATTATTAACTGATCACCACCACAAACCCACAATCAGCCCTCAACTTAAATAATCTGGGGGATCACAATCAATTTAGAAAATATATATTTTAAATAAATATTGGATTGTATTTTATTGAAATAAAAGAGAGATACAAGAATCATAGTACAGTCAAACAGAAAATTAAAACATGAAAATATAGAGGGATGGAAAAGAAAAAGAAAAACGAAGTTAAATCTTCCATTGATTCCTTCCTTCTAGCGGCAAAGAACTTCAGTATCCAATATCAATTCTAACTGCATTAGGGGTCGTTTGGTTCACGGAATGTAAGATTACTTTTGGGAATGAGATAACCGGAATGTTACATTACTTAACATATTAACCGGAATGTTGTATTACCTTGTTTGATTTGTTTGGTAGGAATGTAAGATTACATTGTTTGGTTGAAGGAATATAAGATAGGAAAAATGCATGTTTTACCAAATTGTCCTTGAAATATATTTTCTTTTTTAACCAACGGAAGTTTTAAGATTAAAGTCAAAATATTTACATAAAAGTTCATAGAAAATATAAAAAAAATATAATATGAAAACCTTTTTATGAAAATTGATCCTAAATAATAAATGTAATAAAACACATACCAATAATAAAATTTAAATCAAACACATATATAAAAATCGAAATAAAATAAAATTTTGATATATTTTTATTTTATATGCATCATATTATTTTATAAACCCTAAACCACTAAAAAATAAAATAGATTTATACTTGTGTAATTATATACAAAAAGAAAAGATCATTTTAAAATAACTATATTTTTTAGGGGTATTCTTGTCCAAAGGGGAGGGAATTGTCTAATACCTAAGAAAAGGGAGAGAATGACATTCCCGGGAAAAGATCCAAAAATAACTACTGTTGGGAATGTTTCATTACCCTTGGGAGGGAATGCTCTTGAACCAAACGTGAGTATGTGATTTTAAAATAATCTAGATTATTCCCTCTGGTAATGATCTTTTCCGCGAATCAAACGCCCTCTAATAGAAAATAGAGAGCTGAGGCTTAATTTTATTAATTTCATATCTTAAAAAGTAATTAAACCAGAAAAGGTAGATGTAAGACTTGGTTTCATTAACTTCAAAATTGACAGAGCCTTAAAAATAATTAAACTAATTTTTTTTGAAATGAACCATGACTTGATTTTAATAGTTTTAAAACTTTTAGGGGTCGTTTGGTTCACGGAATGCAAGATTACCTTTGGGAATGAGATTACTGGAATGTTATATTACTTAACATATTACCCGGAATGTTGTATTACCTTGTTTGATTTGTTTGACATGAATGTAAGATTACATTGTTTGGTTGAAAGAATATAAGATAGGAAAATGCATGTTTTACCAAATTGTCCTTAAAATATATTTTCTTTTTTAACCAACTGAAGTTTTAAGATTAAAGTCAAAATATTTACATAAAAGTTCATAGAAAATATAAAAAAATATAATATGAAAACCTTTTTTGAAAATTGATCTAAATAATAAATTAATAAAACACATGTCAATAATAAAATTTGAATCAAACACATATATAAAAATCGAAATAAAATAAAAATCTGATATATTTTTATTTTATATGCATCATATTATTTTATAATAAGTATTAAAACCCTAAAACACTAAAAAATAAAATAGATTTATACTTGTATAATTATATACAAAAAAGAAAGATTATTTTAAAATAACTATATTTTTTAGGGGTATTCTTGTCCAAAGGGGAGGGAATTGTTTAATACCTAAGAAAAGGGAGGGAATGACATTCCCAGGAAAAGACCAAAAAATAACTACTGTTGGGAATATTTTATTATCTCTAAGAGGGAATGCTCTTGAACCAAACGTGGGTATGTGATTCCGGAAAAGATTATTCCCCCTAGTAATGATCTTTTCCGCGAACCAAACGCCCCCTAAAGATACATAAAAAAAGCAAACAAATTCTATTCTACCGCCAACCTTTCCCGTTGCTGTGATATTTGATACTCATTCGACAAATTGTCATAAAATTTAATTCAGGCTTTTAGGTTAGGGTTTAGAGAATTTAGAGTATGATGTATTTTTTAAGGTATAGAGTATAGAATTTAAGATTTAGAATTTAAGGTTAGGGCTTAAATTGTGTTGAGTATAAGTAGGGGCACCGAAAAGTGGCAGATGATTTTTATCCGAAGAAATGGATGGAAATCCTCTGCCCCTTTTCGGTGCCCCTATTTATGTCCCCACGCTCAAAATTAGGTTTAGAATTTAGGGCTTTAGGTTAGGTTTTATGGTTATGGTTTAGGGAATTTAGGGTATGGTGTATATTTTAAGGTATAGGGTGCATGGTTAAAGATTTAAAATTTAAGGTTAGAGTTTAAAATTTAATTATGTAGTATCTTTTTTAGTGTTGGGCATAAATAAGGGCGCCGAAAAGGGGCAGAGAATTTTTATCCAAAAAATAGATTGAAATCCTCTTGCCCTATTTATGTCCCACGAGTTATAATTATATATATATAATATATATATATATATATATATATTAAAATCATATATATCTATATTAATAAATATTTTCTGTTTTCGGAAATTATGGAATTTCTTTATATTTTTTATAAATGAATGGATGTATGATTAATTTATTATTAAACCTCAATATACGACTTTATATAATTGTAAAACCTCCCATCATTTAGTTGAATCCTACAATTCAGAATTGACAATAAAAAAAACTTATTAATTATAGCAAATTTCAAATTATAAACTTTAATTTTAATTTTTTTAATGTGAGGTATAAATAGAGATACTAAAAAGGTAAAAGATTTTTATTCGAATATTTGGTAGGATATTAGAAGATTAAACAAAGAAAGAAAAAACAAGTAGTTTTTGAATGCTCAAGTCTATAAATAAACCATGTTGCTTCCTATCACATTCATCACCCATTACTAAGGAAGAAGATCAAATGAATAAGCTGGAAGACGAAGTGGCTCTTATCTCCCTATTATACTCTCAAATTGCACCTCAACCAGGTAACTTATATTTTTCGAATTATTTATACTCGTTTTCGAAAGTTATAGCTTAAGTTAACCCAAGCTTTTTTGTTAACGGTGAGCAGCGGAAGCAAAGCCTCGACGGCGGCGGAAGAAGAACAAAGGAGGGGAAAACAGCCTTTCAGGTTTTAAAAAAAGGAAACTTAGCCAGGAACAGGTTGATGCTCTTGAACTTAGTTTTGGTAATGAACATAAATTGGAGTCTGAAAAGAAAGACCGCCTTGCTTCCCAACTCGGACTCGATCCTCGTCAGGTTGCTGTTTGGTTCCAAAACCGACGAGCTCGCTGGAAGAACAAGAAGCTCCAGGAAGAGTTTAGCAAGCTACGGTCAGTCCACGATGGCGTTGTGCTCGAGAAATGTCGTCTTGAATCCGAGGTATTATTATTATTATTCAACATGAAATTATTTATTTTTGCATTAGACTTCAGAAATCGCCACCTCACAAGACAAACCAATTGTCCGTACGGTTTTGATTAAATAAATACGAACAAAAACTTTTGGAATACAAAAATTCATGGATTTTGTTTTAACCTAAATAATTGTAGGTTATGAAGCTTAAAGAGAAGCTCTGTGAAGCAGAGAATGAAATCCAACGGCTGGGGGAGCGAGTAGACGGTCCAATCTCATCTCTAACAATGGAAGCCATGGATACAGCTTTCCTAGGTGAATTCGGAGGATATGAAGATGTTTTCTACATACCGGAAAACGGTTACAATATCCATGGCATGGAGTGGGTGAATCTGTTTATGTAATTAAGTAGGAGGTCTACTTTTAGTATTTGTAGAAAATTATGAAATGCTGTGCAAATTAGTCCTTAATCGACAACCCCCTCGTTTGTCTGTGACGATGGTGGTCCGTTTTCGACGACATTGATCGGCTATCACGATTGATTGCTTCAGTTCAATTCTAGTATGTACCACGTGATCACAATGCTATGATAGACTATCATGCCTCTTTTTATGCCTCCACTTTAAAATAGTGAGTTTAGGGTTTAAAGTTAAAGATTGCGGTTAGGGTTTAAGGAATTAGGGGTATGTTGTATTTTTAGGGTGTGAGGTTTAGGGTTAAGATTTAAAATTTAATTTTTAAGTAATTTTTAGTGTGAAGCATAAAAGAAAACATGATTAGGGGAAGAAGATTTTTACCCGAAACAATGAGCTGAGGTTTTTGCTGGTTCAGTGGATATATATGTTTTCTGCTAATGCTGGCCTGTTTGATCCTTCTTTTCTTTCCAAGGAAACCAGCAACTCCAGTCTGCTCCACAGGCCCAATGGAGGCAAATAGTAAATAAAATGGCCTCCATAAATATTTCTCTCATTTGCCTTCACTTGATTACCATTATTAATTTTTTTGAAAGGGTAAAAAGTCTAATTTTCCATTTTATTTACTGCAAAAAGCCTTAAATTGAATTTCTTAAAACTTGGAAGGACCAAAAAGACAAATTTTACCAACTTACTAATGTATTCAAATTTTGATTGATTACCAATTTTTTTAGGGTAAACTAACTGAGTGATTATCCAATTATTGGGTCCGTCTTATTTTGACCACCAAACCAAAAAATTGAAAATCTGACTACCAAACTATTTAATTGGTTCTAATCAAACTATTAGACGTTGAAATCTAACGGAGGGGTGACGTGACAGTTAATGGAAATTTGTATAACTATACATTTGGTCCATGTTAGTTACCTATTATATCAATTTGGTCTTATTTTAATTTAATTAAATAGATTAATCACTTAGTTAGGTGCCGACACGTCTTATCATTTTATTGGAGAATTTTATTATTTATTTAATTAAATTAAAATTAGAACCAAATTGATATAATATGTAACTAACATGAACCAAATATGTAGTTATAAAAATTTTCATTAACTGTCACGCCGTCCATCTGTTAGATTTTAATAGCTGATGTTTCGATTAGGACCAATTAAATAGTTCGGTGGTCGAATTTTCAGATTTTCATTGTTCTAAAGTAAAGATTGTAGGCTGGTACTAGAGTTGGTACTTGTTTTGATGGTACAAAACATTCCCAAGATCATCTAAGATTGTGTCTGCAAATCTTGTTTTGTAGGCAAAATAGGGTAAATCTTGCCCGTAGTAGAAAGTTGAGAAGGTACAATGTACCATGTCTTTTTCAGATAAGTTTAGGCCTTTACCTGCCTTCTTACACTGATTTAATCATAAAAAACCAAACCAATGTTGACGGGTATTGTTCGGATCATGGAGGCTGGTATTTGATATTTTCATCCTGTTTTCGTCCAGGCTTAATACAATTGAATCATGATATTATCTAAAATGTGTCATTCAATAAATTTAAAAGTCCGAATGTTAACGAACTCAATAAGTGTTTCAGTAAAAAAGTAGATGATATTCATCTCAGGAGATATGGGTTCAATCACAATATCTACAATGTGCATGTACTTTGTCAAAGGGTTAAGAATATCTATGAACATATACTATCTTGTAAATCACTTTTAGTCAATAAAATTTAATATACATTTTAAAAAAATTATATGTTTTCTATTGAAAAAATATTTTCACCCCGCCTAAAATATTATAAGTTCGCCCATTAACATAAAATCTTGCGTCCCTGTCGGTATATATACATTAATAATATAAATAATTAATTTAGTATGATGATGTGTTACGTTCTTTAAATAACATTAAGAGTTCGAATCTTAATGTTGTAAATCTAAGAAATTAGATCAGAAGTATTGGAATTATAATAAACATATATCAAATTTATATTATTTAATTAATAAATTAGATAATATAGTTATAATAAAAGAAAAAAGAAACTTATAGCTGGTCCATGAGAAAGATATTCTTTAGAAAGTATAGGTCAGATTGCTTGGCCTTCTTATCCGAATAAAAAAATAAGGAAATTATAAGATCCGGTTAGGAAAGCAAAGAAAAGGGAAGTGTAAGTCCAAAATTTGGAAATTAAGTCAACAAATTAAGAAGCAAAAATATTTTATAAATTTAAAAAATAAGTACCAATCGAGCTGGGCTCGGTCATATTAACCTAATATGACCCTTAAGTGACAGAGAATTGGAGATTTATCTTATAAATTATTTGTGTAGCATTAATTATTTACCCTTCTTTAAATTCTTTGCAAAAAAGAAATCAATTATCGTAAAAAAATACATAAATCTACTAATTGATCTAATGATTTAAGTGTATGGGTTTAAAATTTAGGGATAATTGTTTTAATTTAAGGTTTAGGGTTATAATTTAGGATTTATAGGTTAGGGTTTAGTTTTTAGGGTAATATGATGAGAATTTAGGTTTTAACCTATAAACCTTAAATTTCAAATTAAAACAACTATCCCTAAATTCTAACCCCCTGCACCTAAAACCCTAAACCCTATAACCTAAAACTAAAGCGCTTGTCGAAACTTTCAGTTTTCACCTCCTATGTATAGAATATTTATCCATAATATATTTCTATTTAATCAGAAAAATTATTGTAAAATCTCTCAGTTGACACTTCTAATCCCCCTAGATTATAAGTTTTAGACCCGTATAAATATATTTCTCCTTCTCCTCTCCTTAGGTACAAATTGTTTAAAAAAATATTGTAAAAGAGAACAGATAATTAATTAACAGGAAGGTATATCTGTTTTCCATATTTATATATAAAAAAAACGCTACTCTAAATTCATTGTACATCCACTTGTTATATTATCTATATAAATAGAAAAACTTTGGGAGATTCAAGGAACAAACTATACCAAAGAAGCACAGAGCTAGGCTTCAATGGCAGCGGCGGGCGGTGAAAGCAAGACAAGCTTCAATAAATATGCTCTTTCATGTGCTATTATTGCTTCTATCATCTCCATCATTTTTGGCTATGGTAATCTCTTTTCATATATATATATATATATATATATATATATATATATATATATATATATATAAGAAAAGTTAGACATGTTCTTTGTTCTTATTTGCATGCATGCTGGTGTTATGTTTATTTTCAGATACGGGAGTTATGAGCGGAGCCATGATTTTTATAAAGGAGGATCTGGAAATCAGTGACGTTCAAGTCGAACTTCTCGCCGGAATTCTAAATATATGCGCTTTGTTTGGATCTTTGGCGGCGGGAAGAACGTCTGATTATATTGGACGACGCTATACCATCGTTTTAGCCTCGGTGATTTTCTTGATCGGTTCGGTTTTAATGGGCTATGCCCCGAATTACGCTATCTTAATGACCGGACGTTGCATTGCCGGACTTGGAGTCGGCTTCGCCCTCATGATAGCTCCGGTTTACTCGGCGGAGATTTCATCACCTTCGACGCGGGGTTTATTGACGTCTTTGCCGGAGCTTTGCATAAGTTTCGGAATCTTACTCGGCTACACTTCAAATTACTTGTTCGGGAAACTGACTTTGAGACTCGGCTGGCGGATGATGCTCGGCGTCGCCGCCATCCCTTCAGTCGCCTTAGCATTCGGCATACTGAAAATGCCCGAGTCACCGAGGTGGTTAGTAATGGAAGGGCGATTAAAAGACGCCAAGGCAATCTTATTACTGATATCCAACACCGAAGCCGAAGCCGAGTCTCGGTTCCACGACATAAAACTCGCAGCAGGGATCGATCCGTATTGCGCTAACACTTCGGATGTCGTCAAGCCAACAAATATCAACCACGGCCAAGGCGTATGGAAACAACTTCTAATAAAACCAACACCGACCGTACGCCGGATCCTAATCGCCGCCATCGGAATCCATTTCTTCGAGCACGCAACAGGGATCGAAGCGGTCGTATTATACAGTCCAAGAATCTTCAACAAAGCCGGAGTCGTCACCAAGAACATGCTCCTGCTGGCCACAGTCGGTGTCGGCGTAACGAAAACAATGTTCATCTTATTAGCCACACTTTTCCTCGACCGATTCGGGAGACGTCGGCTTCTATTGACCAGCACCGGAGGAATGCTCGTTTCCTTAACCGGGTTAGGCTTTGCCTTGACAATGATGGAGGTGAAAGGTGATGAGAAGCTGGTTTGGGCATTGTGTTTAAGCATCGTGTTCGTCTACACGTATGTGGCCTTCTTTTCTGTAGGGCTTGGTCCGATCACTTGGGTCTATAGTTCCGAAATATTTCCTCTCAGGTTAAGGGCACAAGGGGCCAGCATTGGTGTGGCAGTCAATAGGATGATGAATGCCATAGTTTCAATGAGTTTTATCTCAATATATAAGGCCATTACCATTGGAGGTGCGTTTTTTATGTTTGCAGGGGTTTCACTATTGGCATGGTGGTTTTTCTACTTTTTGTTGCCGGAAACCAAGGGGAAAACATTGGAAGAGATTGAGACACTCTTCGGCAACAACACCACACGGCATGGAAACCAAGGGTTGGAAATTCAGCCAACCAGGAATGGTAGTGTTTAGTAGGAGTTTGAATTAGTGTTTTGAGAGAGTTTTTTTAAGCAAAAGTTGGCATTTTCTTGTTGTATTTTGTGTAAAATGGATACTAGTTTGTATCCAATATTAGGCCATGTCTATTCTGTAACAAAGTTGATAAAGTTTTAATTCGAACTCGAACAAGGATTTATATGTATATGAATATGACAAAATGTTTTTTTTCGGGTTTATTTTTTATTAATGGAGCCCAGCCCAACCCAACACCATATCATAGAAATCTCAACCCGGTGGTGGCCCGGTGAGGTGGAGCTCACGATTGGCCGATTCTTTGCTGGGTGGAGCACATCACCAGAAAGCAAAGATAAAATCTCATATGGGGACAATATAAACTGATGACACAACAAGTCTTCATTTTGAACTATTTTTGCCATACCATCAGCTATTTTATTGTCTTCTCGGAAAACATATTGCTACCCTGAGCAACAACAGAAGACAAATTATTATGCAACCTACCAGTTCCAGAAGATGTAGACTTAGGAGGAAGCGAATCAAGCTTGTATAAACCACCAGACTCATGCCCACCAACAACACTTGCTTTGTGTTCAAATCCCTAATCTGATAGTGCTTGGGATAGAACTCCACACACACTTAATTATCCTGAGTAAGCTTAGAGATAAAAAGTAAATTCTTAGTAATACAAGGAATAAATAATAACTGATTCAAAAACAGAACCCTATCTTTAAGAAAAAGACTAGATTGTCCAAAACATTTAATAGGCAAAGAATGACCATTACCTACTTGAACACTGCTTGTACCAGAATCAAAAGATCTATCATGAAGATTAGAAACATCATTAGTAAGGTGATGTGTGGCACCAAAATCAGGGTACCAAGCATTGTTATTTGCCAACTCAGTAGTTGCAAGATGAACCTGAGGATTCATCTAACATGGAGAAACAGAAGGTGCTACAGGATAATCATTACGATTGGTTATTCAATTCATCGCCCCACGAACTGATTAAACCATCGTGAACCACTACGTCTCTTGTCATACATACAAGGATAGAACTAGAATTAAAATTGGGGGATAAAATATAAATATTAAAAAGTCAAGAATAAATTTATAATTAATTCATATATATATATATATATATATATATATATATATAGGGATAGGATCAAATTACACTGTGTAAAACTCTTTAAGTTTTACACCTTTTTTGGATCGTTGGATGAGTGAAACGGATGGATGAGATTAACAGTAAAATATGTGAAGATTATCACTTGGGAATTAAAAATACGGAGTTAATCTCAACCATCCATTTCTCCCATCCAACGATCTAAAAAGGGTGTAAAACTTAAAGAGTTTTACACAGTGTAAGTTGATCCTAACCCATATATATATATATATATATATAATAGTGATGGGCAAAAGTCCCTCATATATTACATATGGGTATGTCCCTGCGTACATCAACAATAATATATTCTTTTAATAGTCTAAAGTTGATTTTAACATTACATATTTAGACTTTCAAAACGTGATTAATTAGATCAAATAAAACATATTTAAGCATAAATAATTCTTTGTCAAGCATTACATATCACAACCATGTTAATTCCTAACCATTTGAGCCATTAACCAAGCACATCAACAGGAAGCAAAGATAAAATTTTATATGAGGACAATATAAACCGATGACACAATAAGTCTTCATTTTGAGCTATTTTTACCATATTATCAGCTACTTTATTGTCTTCTCAGAAAACATGAACAATCTGAACCTTTCATGATCGCCGCAACAAACCAACTATATGAGCCATTAACGAGAACACCATACAATTTTCTGTAGCAGTTTCAATTAACTAAACCGTCTCAAGATTATTCGACTCTAACATAAACTTTGGTATAGCTAATGTCCAAGCACAAAGAAACCCTTTACACATACCCCAAAGTTCAGCGTCCATTAACGAGCACATACCCAACAGTTTCGCAAAACCAATCATCCAATGGCCATTCGAATCCCTCACAACACTACCAGACGGCAGACGATGCTTAAAGAAAGTACAATACGACGTAGCTTAAATGATTTGATTATCTTCTGATCTCTTCCTCTATTATTTAAATGAGAAAAAAAGTACAATATGACGTAGCTTAAAGCTCCATGTTAAATTTCATGTTGCATATGAATTGTATGGCATCCATGAACATTAAAAAAGAAAAATTGGTGGCCTGATGTCTAATTGAAGCTCTCTTTCTCGACCAAAACACCAAGGTAGAAAGTTCCAAAAACCCAAAAAAGACATTGGACTTTGTTTGGAAGTTGGGTGTTCATTCAATCAAATTAATTGTTAACTGAATCGAATTAAGTAAAAATGAATTAATCAATTTTTTCTTAATCCTTAACCGAACTAAATAAAGTTCGGTTAATTTGGTCGATTTTCGAATTAACCGAACTTTGTTATACGTTTTAGAATTTGTATTTTTTTTCTTTAGTTTTCGATGCTGAATTGTTTAAAAATGGTTGAGTGTCGAAATTATAATGTGTATGGACTTAATATATATATATATATATATATATATATATATATATATATATATATATATATAAATTATTTAATATTAATTATTTTTTGTTAATTCGGTTAATTAACCAACTTCGAACCAAATTAATCGATAATGGAAATTTAGAAAACATAATTATTAACCTATCAACACCTAATTAACCAACTTCTTAATTGAATTCGGACCATTAAGTCGGTTTTAACCGAATAATGAAGCCACTATTTGGAAGTGTTTATAGGACAAAAACTATTGAAAGAATAAGCCAAAGTTGGACAAAAACAATGAAGCTTCATAAGACTTTTGGCGTAAATCAATGGCTAAATCCGTTATTTACTGTGACTTGCGGATCTCTATTATTGCTCCTTGTTTAATATTCCGTACTTGAATGTTTGACAAAATGCTGTTTCTGGGGAAGTTTCCTTCAAATCTCACCACTTGCCTTTACTCTTCTACTTCAGCTTCATTGTATGCTTTCCTTTTGTCACTACTCATTCGATTCGATTGATTCGATCTAAACATGTTGAATTTTGGACCAAAATATTCTAAAATTCTAGTTCAGTAGGACATGAACATGTTTGATTAACCAATTTAAAGAAGTTTGCAGTTCAATGAGCGATTGAACCCGAGTTTACTAGGATGAACATTACCCGCTTTTTTACTAGTACTTATCTTCATACAAAGAAACTTCAAGACATGTAGGAGAAAATGGGATGTACTTCAAGACAGGGCAGATTTGTAGTAAATTACACAATATTCGGATATGAATACGAGATGTGATTTTAAGAAAACTTTAAAAAGAATACGGAACATACGCTTTCCAAATACGTATCCGTATGTATACTGGTTTTATAAATGTCGACACTAGGGAGGTACCATAGGAATGAACTCATTATTATTTCATCCAGTTTTCTATTTCTTCTGCCATTTTGTATGCTACTGTATTGAGAGCAAAGAGGAAGGAAAAGTTTTTCATTTGACTCCCTCTTAGCTAACAATTCAGAAGCAGTAGCCGAAATGGCTCGATTTCATGTGAACCGGAGAGGCATGACAATGGTAGCATGGGCAATCTTTCTAGTTCTTGTCATGGTGACCAATGTCGGAATTGCAGAAAGAACATTGAAAGACAATACAAATCATGATGTTTTCAAAGAAAAAGAGAAAACAGAAAGCCTTCTAGTTAGAGTTGTCAGCTCCCTATGGCAAGGCGGCAAGTCGGCCTACGAACCTGTCTGGCCGGTAAGTTAGCCACCGGATTAACCTTGTTGATCGTTCCTGTTTGTTTAGTTTTGATAATTGAACTCGATTGTTGATTGAGCAGGAGCTGGAGTTTGGTTGGAAAATAGTTGTGGGAACACTTGTTGGATTCCTTGGTGCAGCTTTGGGTAGCGTTGGAGGTGTTGGTGGTGGCGGTTTTTTCGTTCCCATGCTCACTCTCATCATAGGCTTCGACCCCAAGTCTTCCACTGCCATTTCCAAGTGTGAGTTTATTTTTTTAAATATCGATCACAGCGTGATGTTACGGTCATTATTTTTCGGTTTTTCACTTCGACGCAATAGAACTCGAACTTTTTCGTATGGAGATTGCAGGTATGATCATGGGAGCAGCTGGATCAACAGTATACTATAACCTGAGACTTAGGCACCCAACACTGGAAATGCCCCTCATAGATTATGACTTGGCATTGCTTTTTCAGCCCATGCTTATGCTTGGAATCAGCATTGGAGTTACCCTCAATATCCTGTTTGCAGATTGGATGGTTACACTTCTGCTTATCATCCTCTTCATCGGTAATATTACGTTGCTCCGACTCTTCATTTAAAAAAAAAATTAACATTGTCCAAGTAACATAGGTAATCATGAACTATGATAGTTTTTCTTTTTCTGATATAGATGCCTAAATTTATCGGTGCCATTGCCAGGTACTTCGACTAAAGCCTTAATCAAAGGTGTAGATACATGGAAGAAAGAAACAGTGATGAAAAAGGTAGAATTTTAAACTTGTTTACTAAGTATTTCCATGGCATGGATTGTTGATGAGGGTTTTGAGATTGTATTTTCAGGAAGCAGCAAGGCTAGAAGCTGAGGAGTCCAAACTATCTGGTGAGTGCCTTGTTAAGAAAGAAACTTAATGTAATGACCGGTTTCGATAATTTCTCACCTGCGTATGCTTACATCCCTGAGAGATCGGTGGATGTATCCTTCGTAGGGGAGATGTACTAATCCCGATAATATGTTGGATGATGCGTGAGCGACATCTGGAAACCTGGTCGTTATACTTGAGATCCAACATACTTTCATGTAGAAAATAAGCTTGTGCTAAAACTTTGAGAGTTGCAGATGGAGCTGTTCAAGATTATAAAATGTTACCTAGTGGCCCAAGCACCATGCCCTATGATGATGATGTGAGTTTTAAGAACATTTTTGGTTTTCTTACAACAATAGTCTAAACCACAATGCCATATGATTAAATTCAGGTTCCTTTGATACAAAACATATACTGGAAAGAGTTATCGCTGCTCATTTACGTGTGGATCGGCTTTCTCGTCGTTCAGATTATTAAGGTATGCTAATATTGTCCACAACATCCCCAGAACCATAATGCCTTGTTTTTGTGTTTTCTAAATGCCACCCACATGCTTGTTTATGCAGGAATATCTTCAAACTTGCTCAGTCATGTATTGGATTGTGAACTCCTTGCAGGTAGAAACTTGAAATGGACATATTTACAGAAAACAGAATTTAGAGTTTCTTATGGCTAAAATATCTGGAAAATTGCTGTTTCCCCCCCCTATAGATACCTATTGCCGCCTCTGTGACAGTCTTTGAAGCCATATGCTTATACAAAGGGAGAAGGGTGATTGCATCAAAAGGAAAGGAAGTGACAAATTGGAAGATATATCAGATTCTTCTTTACTGTTCTTGTGGCATAATTGCTGGTCTAGTTGGTGGTCTGCTTGGACTGGGAGGTGGCTTCATCTTGGGTCCTCTTTTCCTTGAACTTGGAATTCCCCCTCAGGTATTGTGATTCTCAGGATCTGTCAAAATAATAGCATATCGGAGTATAGTCATCGCTTTCACGAGTGTTTACATCGAAGGTATCGTTCTCTATGTACATTCACTGGTCTCTTAAAGATTTGTGACCTGCAATGTGCCTACTTGGTTCGAACAAGGAACCTCTCACATGTGACCTTGTGGGGAGAAATCTTTAGTTCGAACCAAAAGAGACACACCTGCATATGGTAGATCTTCGAGGATAATACCTTTGATGTGCATGTAACCAGAAGCTGATCAAGTTTTACACCTAAAGACATAAAACGGATTCGGCATTGACAATGTTACTATCCAATTGTCCAGGTAGCTAGTGCAACATCAACGTTTTCCATGGCATTTTCATCGTCGATGTCGGTTGTACAGTATTATCTTCTCAATCGTTTCCCGATCCCATATGGTAAGTAACAATGACAGTAAACAAGTTACCACAATTATGTATTCCATGCATTATGTGCCGAACATAGGCTTCAATGGCCTTAACTTTTCGTTTACCCTGCAGCTGCTTATTTTGTTCTGGTAGCCACCATAGCGGCCTTCACCGGCCAGCATGTAGTCCGGAAAATCATCGCCGTCTTCGGACGAGCATCGATAATCATCTTCATATTAGCCTTGACGATCTTTATCAGCGCGATAAGTTTAGGTAAAACAATGCTTTCCTTTGCTTCAATATGGTAAATACTAAATACCCTGAGTTTAACTATACATTTTGGTGAATGTTTGCAGGTGGAGTCGGCATTGCCGATATGGTTGAAAAACTGGAAGATGAAGAGTACGTGGGATTTGAAAACCTTTGCAAGATCTCTTGAGTTTATTTTCGTTTTGAACTTATTACAAACACGGAGCAAAGAGCAAGCAATTCCATAGAAAGTTTGAGGCCTTCAAAACCAACTATTTGCCGATTGTTTTCAATTAAAGATTTGAGTTTTGCATGTATATGTTGGTGGACATTCATTTTCTTATCTAGGTTTGCATGTATTCCGGGACCGACGCGAGATTTTATGTTAGAAGTCGAACTTATAAAATTTTAAAGGGCGAAGTTATAAAATTTTAAGGGGTATGTAACACCCGGGTTTGGGGGTCGGATGGAAATAATATTAAAATATTATTTCGGGTTTCGGTTTTAAAATTTAAAATAATAAAAATTTTATTGTGGGCCTCGGGTTTTCAAAACAAATAATTTGTGTTGGACATGTTTTGATTTTAAAGTCCAATCCCATGGAATTTGGAAATTGAGATAGCTATCCTCATTAATGGCAAAAATGTAATTAAATGGACTTTCAATTAAAACCCCATTTTGTTTAAAATATCCCTTGTCACCTTCTTCCCTCTCTCTCCCATCTCATTTCTCACGACAAAGAGAGCATCCCTCTCCATTTCACTCTTCCACCACCATACACCTTCATCTTTGGTGCGTTTTGAAAGGTAATTTCGTTTTCGACTTCTCCTCAACTCCCTCTCTTCAAAAGTACACTTAGTTTTCATTTTCGTTAAGATTTTTAGAAAATGGAGTTTTGAAGATTTTGATTAAAAATGGAAACTTTATGTTGTTAAGCTCAATGCTTTGATTTAATATGGTTAGTTATGAAGTCTAGGAACTAAATGGTACCACATATGTGAATTTTGAATGGTTTTGAGCAATTCCCGAATTTGGGTATAAATGGGGTTTTTGGAAGGGTTTGGGTGAGTTTTGGGGGTTGTTTTAGGTGGGAATTGATGGTCCAATGTTAGTACTATGGATAGGGGTTGATTTGGGATTGTTTGTGGGTGCTATGGATGTTGGAAACATGGTTTTTGGACATGGTTTAGGGGCTGCCCGAAATTGCTAAAAATGGGATTTGTTCATGGTTTGCAACATGATAAATTGCATTTGAATTGTATTCTGGGTTGGTATTTTGATGTTGGGCTAATTTGGAATTGTTTGAAATGTGTTTGAGGTTGTTTAGAAGCGGGAATTTGTGTTGGGGAAGCTTCGGGAAGAAATCCGGAAATTTGAGGGAGGTTGCTTGCTTGGCTTGGAGCTTGGAAGCTTAGGTGAGTGGTTAAATATTTTTAAATGGTTTTCAAGTGTTGGTTCAAGCATGTGAACTAGGTTGGGATTGGTAGACCCACCTAGAGTTGGGATTAGGGTGATAGCCTAATCCCAAACTTTAGTTAGAGACCTTGGTTGATCTTTAAAGTGTTGAATTATGCCTCATGTTTAATCATGCTTATGGTGGTTATGCTTATGTTGTTATACATGAATGTGGAGGTATGGCTTAATGCATTGTTACATGCATGTCAATGATAAATGTGATAGAGATATACATATGCATGAATTATGATGTGATATTTGTGTTATTGAGATGCACGTGGTGTTGACATGTGTAATGATGTTATGAGGTGATTGTATGATCCGAGGATCATGGTGAGTACATGCTAGGCATGGAAATGTGGTTTGTGCATGACGGTGAGTCATGGTGAGTACGTGCTAAGCACGGAAGTTGTTATGAATTGATATTGTGATAGATTAACGAAAGGTGTAGTATTGGCACTAGTATGCTTGGGTACAAATGATCGATCATTAGGATGTTTAGTGTGCACACGTGAGTCAAAATGCGCGCGTGGTCTTGATGATGGTAGTCATCAAGATGGAGTACGGGTTCGCCCGGAAGTCTTCTTTTATATATTAGTCGGTGATGAGTGGAATCCCATCGACGGGCGTGAGGATGAGTGGAATCCCCTCCGCGTGAAATGGGCGTGAGGATGAGTGGAATCCCCTCCGCGAGAAACGGTGATGAGTGTAATCCCACCGTCAGGTATTGTTGTTGTTGGATGTGAGTTCCAACGGTTATCCGCGTATTCGAGTCATAGCTAGGTGCCAATACAGATTGTAGTTTATGTTGCCAATATGTGGTTAATTGTGGGCCAATGTGATTTGGGATGCGTTGCTAACATGGTTTAATATATGTGATTTCATATGTTGTGGATTTAAACATGTTGAGCATGACATGATATTGAATATATGTTCATGCATCATCTATAATTATGGCTCGCGTGGATCGGAGGTAAGATCACGCATTTTATCTTGGTTGTAGCTTGTGCTTGGACCCTGCATTGTCGAAGGTTTGTTTTATGAGCTTACCCTCACTAAGCTTTTATGCTTACGCTCTCCTCTGTTCGACAATGCAGATTAATGGCTTGTGGGTGGCAAGGGCAAGGAAAGGCCTCCAAGTGTTGCTTACGGTTAGCTCAAGTATGATAGTTAAATTTAAAGATTGTAATAGTAAAGCAATGTGATAGGTGTCGTGTTATGATGCTTTTGGAATGTTGTTGTTGTTGTTTAGGAGCATGTTAGACTCCTCATATGTGTTTGTTAATTTGGCTTTTGGGATGTATGACTCGCTTGAAATCATGTTAGTATTTTGCTATCTAAGATTGCCTAAGTGTTGGATATGTTAAAGCTTAATATCTATAATGACATGTATGGTTGTGTGGCAATGTGATGTTGTGCCTTGGTGTTTAGTCTTGTTATGATGATGCTCAAGCATGCTTGTATGTTGGTTGCCTTTAAAATTGTTGTTAGTGTGTTGTTAGAGGTTTTGGTGGGGTTTAGGGGCACCCTTGTGCCTTAAACCAGCAAAAACCAGTCTGCAGACAGGGGGCGTTTCGGAACGGGCCACCCTGTTTCGGAACAGTTCCTCTGCATTTGGCCTGCCGTTTCGAAACGGATGGGGGTCGTTTCGGAACATTTTTGCTACTGGAATTTTGAGAAATTGACGAGATAAAGGCGTTCCGAAACGGGCCTTTGATGTTTCGAAACGGTCAAATCTCGTTGACCACGAGAAGTTGGCCGTTGGGGTCGTTTCGATATGGGTCACCCCTGTTTCGAAACGGTCTCCTCATGGTTGACCCTGGCCTGTTGACTAAGTCAAGGTGTTTCGAAACACCCCAAGGGCGTTTCGAAACGGCCTGCTGTAAAGGGCTTAAATGGGCTGTTTATTGTATCGTATTGGTCGGTCGATGTTGAATTGTTGCTTCTTCCGCTGTTGTGCTTCACATAGGATTTAATCATGCATGTAGACAAGATAAAGTTAAAAGAAATTCTCTGGGTTGTTAACCGAGGAGGAATTTTAACGGGTTTCGCTTCGGTTTTCCCCGTGTGGCCCACTCGGACCGGTCATCCGACCAGACCGGGACGAGGGGGTTACAGGGTACATTTTTTTTTTATAGAAAATATATAAAAAAATTTAATTTTTATAAATTATATATTTAGTCCATCCGACATTATGGAACACTACATAATCAGTTAATCACATCTGAATTCAAGGAAAACCATTTCCTTAAGTATATTTCAATTCGAGTTGTATAAGATTCATATATTGTTAATTTTCTTATAAAATACTCGAAATTTGAAGTTATTTTATTTCTTTTAGTTTTGATATATGGAATTTTAGTTTGACTTAACTACAAAATAAGTGTCTAAATTATGTTTTTTTGCAATAGGTGCTTAATGTTTTTTTTGTCTGAAATATGTGTATGAAATTTCATTTTTAGCTGAAATATGTGTCTAAACTATTTTTTGGCTGAAATAGGTGCTTAAATTTTTATTTTTGGTTGAAATAAGTTCCCATACTAAAATTGACTTTAAAATAAACTAAAAAATGAAAATTTAGGCACCTATTTCAACTAAAAAATACTTTAGACACTTATTAAAAAAAGACATAGTTTGAACACTTATTTTATAATTTAACCTTTCCATTTTTTTATAGGCAAAATGACAAAAGATGCTCCCAACTAGAGGTGGCAAACGGGTCAATCGGTTCGGGTCATTTCGGTTTCGGTTATTTCGGGTCTGATATTTTCGGTTTCGGTTCGGTTTTAGTTCTGGTCTATTGTGTTTCGGGTCGGTTGATTTTCGGTTCGGTTGATTTCGGTTCGGTTATTTTCGATTCAATGAGAGATCAGTCGATTTTAATCAAATTTTTAAGTTGGTCAGATTTTTACACCCTATATATGACTTTATAAAGTCAATATATTTGACATTTTAGTGACTTGTGCGGCTGTTCATATTTTATCTTTCTTTATTTCTATTAATCGGGTCCATTCGGTTCGGGTCTATTCGGTTCGGTTCCATTCAGTTCAACTAAATTCGGTTCAGTTTCGGTTCAGTTTATTTCGGGTTTCGGATCAAATTTCAGATCAAATTTCGGGTTGATTTTCGGTTTCGGGTCTCGATTCGGGTAATTCAGTTTGAGTTTCGGTTCTCGGGTCAAGTTTGCCAGGTCTACTCCCAACGTTTGCATGTTTTGTCATTTGCCCCCTTATTCTTTTTTTGGTCCAAATATGCCCCAACGTTTCAATTTGGTCCAAATATGCCCCATTAGATGGAAACTGTCAGTCAACTGACGCTCAACAGCTGATGCTGATTGGACTTGCCACATATTATGATCTGCTGATGCCACGTCAAAAAATTTTATAAGATGTCGATCGTTAGTTGATTGACAATTTACATCTAACAGGTGCATATTTGGACTATGAATGAAACGTTGGGGCCTGGGGGCATATTTGGACCAAATGAAAGAATAAGAGGCCAAATGACAAAAACAAGCAAACGTTGAGGGTATATTTAGACCCCAAAAAATAAGGAGCCAAACGACAAAACAAGCAAACATTAAGGCCATATTAAGACCAAAAAAATATAGGGCCAAATAACAAAATATGCAAACGTTGGAGCATCTTTTATTATTATTTTTTTTATATTATACTTTTAGAGTTGTGTATAACAAAATATTATATAAAATAATTATAATTAAAAAAGGGAAGGGAAGGCACAAACACCTGGACAATGCATGCGATGCAGCTGTTTACGTGTCTTTCGAGAGAACCGACGGCGTCGTTTTCAATCGCAAGCAGAGAAGGACAGCGCAGACAGGAAACGGACGGTTCAGAAATTAAAAGAGGAACAGACGGTTGAGATCAGATAAACATGAGATAAGAAACCAACCCCCGATTTGCGTAATAATAACGCAATTTTACAATAAATGCACTCTTGACGTGGCGCACATCTATTGGACGGTTTCTGCCTAATTCCCATCACCCTTTCCTTCCGTAGCATATCCTTTCAAAACGATACCGACTTATTCCACGTGGGCGAATCTTAACCGTTCCTCCTTCCAAACCCTCTTTTACCTTGACCGTCCATTCTTCAAAAAGCCCCCTATATATTTTAGGGTTTGCTGGGAAGAATAATAGTACCATTCTAAATTATTTATCTCTTCTTGTATTTTCTCTTCTTTCTTTCCGTTTACTTTCTGCGTAATATCAGATCTATTCTCCAGGATTCTTAGTTCAAGATTTCTTTCTTCAGATCCGGTCGCACAGTTTCACGATCTTCGATTTGATATAAGTTTTTCGATGAGAGGATTATCGTCGCCGGATGATTGTTTAAATTGGCCGTGGACGGCAAGATCTGGAAGATCTGCAGGCAGTTTGCGTCTATTTGAGGATATTCATCTTCTTAAGTATGTAATTCTTTGTTCTTTATCTTTCTGGTGAATTATTTTCTTTAATTCGTTAATTTTTTAATTGTTCTTGTAATCTTGCAGCGATTGTGAAGGATTTGATCTCGTTGGCGGTTCGTGTTCTTCATCTTGAGATGCGTCGGCGGAATGAATAGGGCTGAGTCCTGATCTATCTTTGTGATTCAAAGGATGTGTAAGATATCAGGGTAAAAGGTCCTAATTATTCTGGAAAATGAATAGGGCCGAGTCCTGATCTATCTTTGTCATCCAAGACCTTTGCCATGACAGGTGCGCTTGCATGGCAGGTCACCCGATCTTAATAAAAAATCTATTATTTGGTGTTTTTGAGGGGAGTTCGCACGGGTGTTGCCCGGGTTCTCCCCTCTGGTGTGGTGTCTCGTCTCGTCTCTCTTTACTCTCTTTCCCTTTACGATTTCCTATTATTTACTCTATTCCTATACGCTGCACCATACTGGATCGATGAATTGTCGAATATCATCATCAACAACTTGGAATTAGCTCAAGTTCTGCAAGCCATTGATCATCAACTACTCACAAATCCAACAGCCAAGGTATTTTTTATACATTTAAAACCAAAATTTTTCATATCTGCTTTAAAATATAGGGAGTTGCTAGGTTTAAGGTTTAATATGCAAGTAAATCCATCGTTATCATTGAGTATGTGAAGCTAACAATCATAATAAGTAAAATTAGACATTAAAACATGATTACAGTCATGAAAAATGTTTTTTAGTGGTTGAAGTTGCGGCCTGAAACTTTTACAAAATTGATATATTTATGAAAATAATTAGTTATTAGGTGTTTAAGTTTGTTGAACTTTTTACGTGTATATTTTTCTTAAAATAAGTATTATCTCTTGGTTTATAAGTGTTTTTTAAAACTGGCTATTCAATTACAATCGTTTTCTAAAAAAATACTACTTATTTGGTTTGATGTTTTCTCCCTGAAGTTTGTCAGTAGCCAGTTCATTTTCTATTTCCTAATCGGAAACTTTAAAATATTTCTATCAATTTATTCTAAGAATAAGTTGACATAATTAAATTATAAAAACAGTGGGGATATATATTTTCTACCTAAATCTCCTACGAGAACTTTATTTTGAAAGGTTAATATGTTGACTTAATCTTATTTTTTTATCACTAGTTCGGTAAGTTTAACTAAAGCATTTTTTTATTTTATTATATTGGTAATTTATGAACCCAATTTCAATTTCCTGGCTCTAATAGGCTTATGCAGTAATCACACTTTAATTGGTTAGCGATCATTCAATTTGAAGTCTCCCCTTTGGCAACCTTTATAAAATTCCGACGATGCAATTTCGGCCAACATATGAGGCATTGCCACCATTTAAATTTGCATATCCTGAAACAACCATTAATTTATCAGAGTCGATCATCATCCAAATTTTATTTATTGGTGCTCACTGTCTCGGTTGTCTTATTTGGCATTTCTATATATATTTTTCTTTTTTATTATGCTTATTTTACATAATTGGATATATTTGTAGCATTCGAGTGTTTCATCGAACTGTGTACTTGTAGGAAAAGTTGATATGTAGTTTTTGGTAGCATATGTACGATTCCTGTTTGTTGTTGTTTAGGCCCTTGCATGGGCACCTGTTTAACATTGGGTTGAAGGTTGGACCATTGAAGATGTTGACGAAAGATGCATCAGCAGTGATCGAAAGATGTATCATTAACTAGCCGGTGTAAGCGCTTTGTCCAGGTCTTCTGTTGGGAGAGGATGTCGGGCGCAAGCGTGTCTGCTGGTAGAAAGATTCTCCCGATCACTTTCTAGTTCTAGAAGCATTCGAGTCTTCATAAATTGAATCCTTCTTCGTTTTACATGGTGCAGCGCTTAACTGAGAATTAGTGTTGAAGATGTGTTATGTGTTGTCGAAGATTTGATGATTCAAGAGGTACTTATGACGATGTGTAACCAGCCCATTTTACATAGTGAAATATTTTCAGTGGACTTCGGTCCCGTGGTTTTTCCCCCTTATTGTAAGGGGTTTTCCACGTAAATTTTTGTGTCCCTTTTTTATACTTTTTGCATATATCGGTTACATCGATCAAGAATTACGCAGGTATGATAGAATTTACTTACTGGTAATACTCTCTCTTCTTAGGTTCTCTTAGCTCTGAAAGATTTCAAGATTTTTAATTAAAACCTTTTTGTATACGTAGAAAGCCAATTTTAATGGGGTGTTATCAAGTTTATTTACGGTTTGAGAAGGCTGATTTTGTTTTGGGGCACTCAATGTCTATGAATTTGGATTTACCTATATTGCAATATTTTTAATTTTTAACTGGGTTAACAGAAAACAAATTTGAGATGTCTTTAGGTTTTGGGCTCTCGAAGCTTTTGAAATTGGGTTTTCTTTTATATGTTTTTTTTTATATTTCTATATACTAGTAATTGAGTTTTGATACCAAAAAGCAAATTTCGAGTTTTAACGTTTTGCCTGATTTCAGTAAGGAGTTGGTTTCATTGGTGGTTTTTTGTTTAAAACTTTGTTACAAAATTGATCTTTATATGCAAACGACTGAAGAAAGTGGAACCTGGCTGACGGATTGAATTCCTGGACGTGTTTAGGAAGTGTGGGGATTGTTTTGAATTTTCAGAATGGAACTCTGGCCCAATTTATTGTATTGAAAGATCTGTAAGCTCAAAATGGTAGAGCGCTCGATCCCCGTAGGTGGTTGAGAGGGTGATGGTTCGAATCCATCCGGATCTCGTATTCAAGAAATAATAATAAAATGTCATACGTCTGAATTTGTGTGTTGAGAGAGAGAGGGACATTGATCTCGTAAATAATGTTAGTTTTTTTTTTATCGGAGTAGAAAATTTTAGTTTTTTTAATCCAAGTAAATAATATTAGTCGACTTCTTATGGCAAAATACAAATTAATTGTATTTTTTCTATTATATTATTTTGCTGGCCTGCAGCGTTTATAACAATAAGCATCTTTATTAAAACCAAAACAAAATCACATCATAAACTTATTAATTTTCTTTTCCTTTTTAATAATGCTAAAATTAATTGCTTGGATTTGCCGCCCGATCCGAAAAGAGAGGAAGGCATCAATATTTTAAATTATTCACCAATTTTATTTGGGTTTTCATTTTCAAATAACAAAGTTTTGAAATAAAATTTGATTTATTTTAGTAATACTTTGACAATTTGATAACAAAATAAAAATAAATAAATTATACAAGCTAAATGAGAAAACCTTCGACATTGATCCAATCTTGTGCCTGCTCTGCTTGAGAGTTGGAACCGAAATATAATTAAATTTCTATTTAAATAATTTGCTTCTCTATCGACTTGTACCATATGTTTCATATTTATACATTTTACTATATTGTTAACCGCTAAATTATGAAGATGGTCTTATTTTAACTACCGAACTATGAATTTATCAATAAGATCATTCAACTATTTAATGATAATAATCAAATAATAAAAAAAATATTTTAAACACCTATTGTAATTTGAATAAACTTTAAATACTTATTCTAATCAAAATAAACTTTAAATATCTAAAATAAAAAACAATATAGTTTGAACACTTAATTTACACCAAAGCTTTTATATATAATAAGTTTTCTATTTTTGTCAAGCCTACTTGCTCATTGCCTTAACAAGAATAAAAACAAACTCGCAAGGCCCACGCTTTGGGTGCTAAGATGCTAAAATAAAAAAAAACTAAAAACCAGCACTACGGTCTTTCCCTCTTTCTTTCCTTTCCCACCTTATTCAGCTGAAATTTTCGATTTTCTCATTCCAATATTCACCAGTTTCCTCCTTAGCCAGGTTTCTTCTTCTTCTTTTTATTGTAATATTTGCTTCTTGCCTGTACTTGCAGTGTTGTTGAGGAGATCTATCTCCATTGACTGATTCATCTTTTTTTTGGTATTTTTTTTTTAAATTTTGTGTTTACAAGATTTGAAGAAAATGCTCCGTTTCTCTCTCTGTGCGTGAAAGTTAACGCGGAGATTGATAGATCTGTTTTTATAATTGATGGATCTTTAAGAGCTCTGGACCTCTGTTAGTCGTTCAATGAATGTTTGAAATATCAAACGCCTTTTATAATTCCTTTTGAATGTTTCATTTAATGTAGATTAATTTCTTGTTAGGTAAGGAATTCATACTTAATGGCAGCTGTTAAGTCTGTGTCGTTGATAATCAAATTAGAACAATTGTTTAGTTTTTTTCCCTTTAAAATTGTAAAGTTAGGGCTACTAAGTTTTTAATTGACTTAATTTGCAGTGAAATGTTTCTTCGTAGAAAGCATACACAGAAGGATGATCCTGAGCAACGAGATGCGAAGGTAATTTTTTTTGTCATTGAATAAGTTTGATTAATTCGGTTCAAAGTTTATGGACTTGATCTCTAGATGTTGTAAATAGGGGAGGTTCCAAATTAGAGACTAAAAATTATTCAGAGTTTTTGTTGTATGGACTTGGATCTCTAGGATAAATTTATTTTATTTTTCTTGTAGTATTTGTGTTCGGCACACATATCCTAATACGGATATATCCATGTTTGGCACACCAGATGCTTGAATAATGTAGCTGCTAATTTGTAGTTTAGCATAAATTGTTCAGTTACAATTGTAAGTAAACTCTAAATACTTGTTGATATGCAGGTCAGTGAACTCAGGACTGCAATAGGACCCCTGTCTGGGCGCAGTTCAATGTACTGCACCAATGCATGCCTCAGGAGATACTTAGAAGCTCGGAATTGGAATGTTGATAAGGCAAAGAAAATGTTGGAAGAGTCGTTAAAGTGGAGATCGACTTATAAGCCTGAAGAAATCCGTTGGGTATGTTCGATAATCCCTGCCTCTTTATGGTAGTAATATATATTAGTCAAACTTGGTTGCTGGTGTGAGATATGTATATGTACTCGACATACCTACATATATATACATATACATAGTTGGAGCAACATAGAATGATCAATCTATATCTTGTTAGTTAGTGCCGGAGGAGATTCCAAAGTCTTATTATTATAAATGAAACTTTTTTTATTAGTTCTAGTTGAAACTTGTTTCGATCAGTTTCGATGTCTCAATATAAACTTAAGATATCATGGTTATGAAACTGGATGATTGTTCTTTCTTCTACCTAATCATGGATCACATGTTTGATTTGTTGTTTTTGCATATGATATTGAGATTATAACTAGCTCAATTTTTTTGGTGATAAACGCTCTTATTTCTGGTTTCTTAAACTTGCCTCATTGCATGTTCTTCTCCAGCATGAAGTGGCACATGAAGGTGAGACTGGAAAAGTTTCCCGGGCGAATTTCCATGACCGTCAAGGAAGAACAGTGCTTATAATGAGGCCTGGAATGCAGGTCTGCACCGGGTTTCATTCAATTTGTTTTGGGTCACCAAGCTTACTCTAATAATTTTTCCACCTACGTTTCTTGGCAGAACACAACATCAGCAGAAAATAATATCCGCCATTTGGTCTATCTCTTAGAAAATGCTATCCTTAATCTCTCAGAGGGACAAGAACAAATGTCATGGTTGATAGACTTCACGGGGTTTTCATTGAGCACCAGTGTTCCCATCAGAACAGCCCGAGATATCATTTACATTCTTCAGAGTCACTATCCGGAGAGGCTGGCGATTGCTTTCTTGTATAATCCACCAAGGTTTTTTGAAGCATTCTATAAGGTTTGTACTCCTGCCTTTCCATTTGGTTTCTTGTATTATTTAAGCATTCTATAAGACTGCCCATTTGCTTACTGAAAATAGGCAGGCAGGAAGGGATTGCCAAACCTAGAATGCAATATCCCTGAACCAGTATTCGGATACTACTATAGCTCTGATTCTTAATCTATCTGGAAGTATCCAATATCCATGGATGATACGTTCGGACACGGGCACAAAGTTATAGCCTTGCAATAACCCTCCGAATACATTAAAAAAAACATACTCTTATCTGCTATGAACACTCAAATTCGAATAGATTAAACATACTTATCTGATACGAACACTCGAGTTCGAATAGATTAAACATACTCTTATCTGATATGATATGAACATTCGAGTTCGAGTAACGTAGTCAAATGCAGTTATTGGAAGAAAATGTAGAGTTGGTTTCGGATTTATATCTTTCATTTGAATGATATTGTTTGCTCTTAAACATTTTCCACAGGCTGTCAAGTTATTTCTGGATCCAAAAACAGCTCAGAAGGTGAAGTTTGTTTACCCTAAAAACAAAGACAGTGTAGAGCTCATGCAGTCATACTTTGATGTTGAAAACCTTCCCGGTGAATTCGGTGGAAACGCGACTCTGAATTATGACCACGAAGAGTTCTCAAGGCTGATGGCTCAAGATGATGTAAAAACAGCTAAATTCTGGGGAATTGACGAGAAACCACACCAAATCGGCAATGGACATTCCGTGGCGCCGGAGCCAGCACCCATTGCACAGCGAGCGAACTGAGTGAGAATTCGCATATCGTCTAGAAATGGTGACGAATAAGTAAATGCAAGATCAGCATCAAAATTAAATCAACATCTGCATCCTTGCTTAGGTGATGAATAAGTGTCACTTCTTGTTTTCTTTTCTCCAACAGAGAAGGAAGCATGTTTTATGCTAATACATAAATGCCAGTACTTCAGTTTTTTCTCATCTTTCAGATTGTTTCTAGAGGACATGGCTATTTTTTTGTGACACAAGTTTATATACCATGATCAAGTTCATGCCCTTCGGTCATTTAGCTCACTTTTCGTATTTGTATACTTTTTTTAGTGTCATAATCGTGTTTAGGTTTTTCAAATTTATCTCTGTCTGGTTTTCATGTAAGCTTAAATCCATAAACAAAAATATTGTACTATATGTACTATATCATATCAAAACAATTTTCCATAAATCTTTAATAAAAATATTGTACTCTATGTAGAATAATTTTCCATAAATCAAAATAATTTTTATTGATTTTTTATTTTTAATACAATAACGCAAATTATTTAAGAAAAATACTATTCACCTATACCCCACTTTGTACATAATTGCAAATTAAATGAATCTGTTTAAACTGCATGATTTTTTTATTAAATAAAATATAGGGAAAACTACACCGGTGGTCCCCTAACTATGTCTGTCTTCCTACTTTGGTCCCAAAACTATGTTTTTCGGCAAAAGAGTCCCTTCCGTTACATAGTTCTCCTGTTTTGGTCCCCCGACGTTAAATAACTAACGGTTTTGCTGATGTGGCATTTTTTAATATTTTTTTAATCATTTCTCTCTCCTCTTATATATTATTTTTATTTAATTTTATTCACCCAATCATGTTGTGACACGTGTCACTACACTATTAGGTGAAAACCCCCCCAAAAATCCTAAAAATCAGACTTGGTGCCGCTGGGATTCGAACCCGGACACCAGCATACCAAACATGTGCTTGAACCAACTAGGCTAGGATGGATACTTGATTTAAATCTACTAACACTTATATTTAAGCTGTACAAGTTAACCCAAAAAAACCTAAAAACATAATTGGTGCTACTGGGAATCGAACCCAGGACCACCAGTGCATAAGGCATGCACATGAACCAACTATGCTAGGCTGGTTAATTGATTCAAATCTACTAACATTTATATTTAAGTTGTACAAATTAACCCAAAAAAACCTAAAAACATATTTATTTATTAATAATATAAGAGGAGAGAAATAATCAAAAAATATTAAACTAATGATATTTATTAATATTAATAATTGTTAAATTTTTACTTTACTATTACTGCAAGTATTTTTATTTATTTTATAATAATATTTATTAATAATATAAGAGGAGAGAAATAATCAAAAAATATTAAACTAATGATATTTATTAATATTAATTGTTACTGCAATATATTAATTGTTAAATTTTTAAGATATACTATACAAATTATCACTAAACTAAGTAAAAATGTTCTTTTTAGAACACTGTTGTTTTAATAGTTACAAAATAGTTATTAAAATTATAAAACTATTGTAAAATGACCACTGCACATTATAAAATGGTGATAAATTTTGATAAGTTTAAGGACTTTTTTTAATAGTTCGATGTGATCATTTTGTAATAATTTGAATCATTTTATAATAGTTCAACAAATTTAATTATCATTTCACATTTTTGGGACTTCAGTGGAAAGAAATCATTTTTACTTAGTTCAATTACTATTTGTGCATTTTACCCAAATATTTAAAAACACAAATCAGCCTAAACTTATTAGGTTTAATCAAATTGGCCCTAAAATTTGTTTGATCAAACTACTTATAGAAGTTAAAAACGTGACACAAAATGGTCCTTGAGATTAATGGCGTTACTTTTTTTTTAATATTATTATTATTAAAGTACAAAGACTTGTTTGACCAAACTTGTCAAATATTTTTAAAATTTAAATATTATTATAAAATAAATAAAAATACTTGCAGTAATAGTAAAGTAAAAAATTTAACAATTAATATATTGCAGTAACAATTAATATTAATAAATATGATTAGTTTAATATTTTTTGATTATTTCTCTCCTCTTATATTATTAATAAATATTAATTTTATAATAAATAAATATGTTTTTAGGTTTTTTTGGGTTAATTTGTACAGCTTAAATATAAATGTTAGTAGATTTAAATCAGTTAACCAGCCTAGCATAGTTGGTTCACGCGCATGCATTATGCACTGGTGGTCCTGGGTTCGATTCCCAGCGGCACCAATTTTGTTTTTAGGTTTTTTGGGTTAATTTGTACAGCTTAAATATAAGTGTTTGTAGATTTGAATCAAGTATCTAGCCTAGCCTAGCCTAGTTGGTTGAAGCCCATGTTTGGTGCGCTTGTGTCCTGGGTTTGAATCCCAGCGGCACCAAGTCCGATTTTTAGGATTTTTGGGGGGGTTTTCACCTAATAGTGTAGTGACACGTGTCACAACATGATTGGGTGAATAAAATCAAATAAAAATAATATATAAGAGGAGAGAGAAATGATTAAAAAAATATTAAAAAATGCCACGTCAGCCTTAAAAATATTAAAAAATGCCACATCAGCAAAACCGTTAGTTATTTAATGTCGGGGGACCAAAACAGGAGAACTATGTAACGGAAGGGACTCTTTTGCCGAAAAATATAGTTTTGGGACCAAAGTAGGAAAACAAGCATAGTTAGGGTACCACCGGTGTAGTTTTCCCTAAAATATATTACATTCTCGTATTAGGATTCTAGTCTATATAAAATAAAATAATATGAGTGTTTTTAATCATTCGGCTAATTAGTAGATCTCCCTGCAGAGTGAATGAGAGAATTCCATGCCAATCTCAATATCACATAGCAGGTCCTTTTGTATATACAATTGCCCTAGGGATATGAATGAGACGAGACAGATCGCGAGCTATTCGAGCCCGACTCGGTGAAAACTCGGTTAATATTTGACTCGGTTGGACTCGACTCGAGCTTGAACTCGGCTCGAGTTCTTAACGAGCCGAGCCAAGCTACTTGATACTCGACTCGAAAATATAATAAACTTTTTTTTTTATTTTAAAATTAAAGTGAACTAAAATGTAGGTTGGATGTTTTTAGTTGTTATGTTATGTTAGTTTAATTTTTAGTTTAACTTTCTTTATATCTTCATGTGTACTTTTTTCCCCCTACTAGGTTTATGAGTTTTTAACGAGTCACATGAAAAATATTCTTTTGTATGATTCTATCTACAATAAAATCATGTAATTTGATCGATAACAACAATAATATTATCATTATTACTATTATTATGAAGAGAACCATAAATGAAATGAGACAGATCGCGAGCTACTCGAGTTCGACTCGGTGAAAGCTTGATCAATACTCGACTCAATTTGACTTGAGCTCGAGCTCGGCTCGAATTCTTAACAAGCCAAGTCAAGCTCAGCATACTCAAGCTTGAGTCAAGCTCAAACTCGACTCGAATTTTTAACGAGTCGAGTCGAGCTCAGCACTACTCGAGCTCAAACTCGACTCGGCTCGTTTACACCCGCCATTAATTTTTATAATAAGAATTTAAGATTTAGAATTTTAAAAATCTATATTTTAGTTTTTGAAAAAATTAAATATACATACTTGTGTAATTTTTAATACAACATGTGTATCTACTTCTTAAACACATTTACATCATATAAAAATACAAATATTATTTAATAATAATGCTTGTCTTCATAACATATCATGGAACAACTTCTAATGAGAGATTGGTGAATACAACAAAGGTGATAATATTTGAGGTAACATTATTATTGTTTATTATTTTATTTAATTTTGTTTTTATCTGAAGGAGGATTGAATCTCCTCTAGACTTCTTCCTTTGGTTTCTGGAACCCAGCGTGCCACAAAAACAATGGTGAAAGCTGCCACCGCCGCATAAATAGTGAATGTCCCTGAAATCCCATACCAAAACCAAACCATGCTTAATAATCTAAATCATTTACATTTATTCTACATTTTCATTTAATATATTATTCGAATTGTTTGTATTTTGTTCAAAGTACGATTTAAATTATTTGTTCGATTCTTAAATAAGTTATATTTGAATACACAAATTGAAAGTCCGGAGATGAAGAAGAAAGAGAGAGACCTCCAGCATTCCAGGTGAGGAGCAAGTTAGCAGTCATGGTAACCGCCCAAGCTGTCATCCAGTTCGCCAATGTCGCTACACTGCCGGCTAAACTCTTTATATTTACCGGAAGTATCTGATTTTCATATTTATAATAATCGAAATGAATTATTTTGTAGTATAAAAAAATTAAATATACGACTTACACATAATATAGAGATGAATGACTAAGATTAAAACCGTTTAAGAATGGTTTCGATATATGGTGAGGTGAAAATAGGAAGAAATTTGAATACCTCAGACATTATAACCCATGGGATTGCTCCGACGCCCAATGAAAAGGTAATCGAAAATGTCTAGATAAATAAATAAATAAATCAACAAAATTAAAGCAATAGATATGTGGATTCATATATCTCATAGTGCAATCAATTAATTAAAATTTAGAGTTCTATATGAGTTCATCAAAATATTAAGTGAAATCCACATCTATATATGTTGAAATTATTATAAATTCTTGAGTATGATCAGATAATTATAATATATTTTCACAAAATCTTACCACTAGCCCCACCAATGACACTATTCCCATTATGCCATGTATGGCAGAATCTTCGGCAATGAATTCCTGTTGTCAATGAAAAGAAAAGAAAGAAAGAATGTTATGATATACGAGGATGTGTCTGATACGATTATATATATATATATATTATTTTGAATAATTATTTAATACGGTGAAAAATTTTAATTTCTACAAGTGTCTTAGTTTTAAGTTTATAAATTCGGTTTAGAGTTTAGGGTTTAGGTGTTTATGTTTAATAGTTTAAAATTTAGTGATTATGAATAGAATTTAGGGTTTATGGTCAAAATTTAGAGTTTATAGGTTAAAACATAAACCCTCACCATATCACCCTAAAACATAAACCTTAACCTCTAAACCTTAAATTCTAATCCTAACTCTAAACCCTTAAATTCTATCTATTACCCTAAATTCTAAACCTACACATAAACCTTAAGATGGGCACGTGTCAAGTTTTTGGCCCACCCGAACTCGACCTGAAAATAAATACACTAAAACCGACCTCGACCCGAACGCATTTTTCAATAAACCCGACCCGACCGAAAAATAAATACACTAAACTCGACCTATAAAAAATGTAAAAAAATAATTTTAAGGGACTTAAACATAAAAAAAAAATTATAATTTTAAGGACTAAATTATGTAGGGATGAGCATTTTACATAAACCTCGAAATCATACACCCTACACTGAATCCCTAAACCTTAAAACTATGTTGTTTGCATAAACTAAAAGTTTCTACGGTCAATATATTGGATATAAATCCTATTATTTTATCTATTTAAAAGGTCATCGAAAGATTTATTTTAGACTCGTGCTTGGATAGATATTGTAACATAGAATTGTTTAATTGTTCGAATTGGTATGACAAAGGAAGGATAAATGAGAATAAGTGGGCGAAACAACTACCTCAGCGTAAAATGCACTGGCAACAAGGAGCAGACTCAGAGTCATTCCAGATGAGGATATCTGCAAAATCATTTTGGATTCGGGTGTAAGTGTCGAATATGAGTATACATTTGATATAATTGTTCAAAAAAAGAGAATCTAAAAACTCGGAGCAAACTAACAATAAGAAGTATCCTGCGGCCGGCTTTATCTACCAACCATGTAGTAACACCGGATGCAATGACCTACACACAGTACAAACTCTTATTAGACCAATTAAAATAAAATTACTTGAAAAAACAAGACTCTGCTTAACGTTCGGTTCATTTACAGCCCTAAAAATTAACGTGCGAGTGTCGAATATGAGTGTACATTCGATATAATTGTTCAATAAGACTCTGCTGAACTAACCAGTTACCTGAATCAAACCAAGCCCAAAGGTTGCAGCATTACTAGATGAGACCCCTATGCAAATTATAAAGCAAAGTCGAATTAACGTGTGAGTGTCGGATATGAGTATAACGTCGTTTGTGTTCATAGTTCTTACCGGCTCTTTCAAATATGTTACTGGAATAGAATAAAACAGCATTGATACCACTGAGTTGCTGGAGCACAAGTAATCCGATCCCGATCTGCGGCATGCCGGTTAGCATTAGACCGGACAATTCGATTCGAAGAACCACAGGAAAAAAGAAAGATTCAACACGAAAAGAATACTCTACCGCCAAAGGATACCAATATCTTCTCCGCCTGAGATCTGCAAATTGAATCGTTGCTTTCTTCCTTGATGATTCTACAGATCTCTGTACATGTGCCACATTGATGCTTAAACATATTACTCATATTCGAATGTGCTCGAAGGGTCTTTCGAGGATTATATCCCCGTGTTCGTATCGGAAACGTTGTCGATTACTTAGTACTTAATTATACCTTGATTTCATTAACTTCAACAGAAATATCCGTATTGAAACCACGCAAAACTTGCAGAGAGGCTTCAGCTTCTTCCATCATTCCCATTTTTGCCTGGAAAACAATAACATACAAAACGAAAATTGAAAAAGAGGACACAAAATATAGCAATTGCAAGCTTTCATACCAGCCATCGAGGCGATTCGGGTATGAAGAACAGGCCAGGTATCAATATCAGACATGGCAATATTCCTACAAAGAAGAAAGATATGGCAATCTGTTACGCTTACTTTCTTCGAATATGTATCCGGCACGAATAGTTCGAACAAATGTTAATCCATGTACCTAAAACTGCAAGAACTCTCCAATTTGTAAACAGCCCCAATAGATAAGCCAGCATTATTCCGATGGTGACCGAAAGCTGGTTTACTGAACCAAGGCTTCCTCTCATGTTTTGTGGTGCTATCTCAGCTATATATACAGGCACCTGCACCATTGATGCCATTGCTGTTTTAAACATTGCTAAAAAAACCAACGAAAGAAGAACAGGAATCGAAGTTACCGTGTAAGAAATTATGCCGACACCGAAGCCTTCCAGCAACCTTCCCATGAACAAAAATGACGAATGCTACGAATGGAAAAGGCATTATAATATTAGCAACAAATCCCGAATATGGATCATAAAATGGACATATACTAGACAAAAAAAATCCCGAACATGTTTAGATCATGTCACACATGTACCATGATACCACAATCCAGCTCACATTAGCGAATCAACAAAAATAGCCGAAGGTTGCTTACATTGGCAAAAGATATGGCCAGCCATCCTATTATGTTCGGAATCGCTGCAATCAGTAACGACTGCAAATTTCAACATACACAGCAGTATATTCAATGTTAAAAGGTAAAAAAAATCCTAAAAAAGAAATGTTTAAAATTAAATAAAGATAGAATTCATGCATATTGTCTAAAGGGTAATTATTCCATGCACAAGCGCTTATGTAAATTTTTAGGGTTGAAGAATTCCGTTTAGGGTTTAGGGACTCCATTTAGGATTGAGGGTTTAGGGGTTTAAGTGGAGTAGTATTGGATTTAAGGATTGTTTATAGAATTTCAGGTTTAGAGTTAACAATTAGGGTTTATACGTTAAAATCTAAATCCTTAACCCTAAATCCTAAAACACTAACCCTAAACTATAACCATGAACCATAAATTCTAAACTCATACGCTAAAACACATAAACTCTAAACCTTAACTAAAACTCTTAACCTTAAATTAAAACGACTGTGAAAACAAAAAGTTTCTACTGCTTTTCTATGAGATAATAATCCTAAATACAAATATAAAACGAGTAAGATTAACTAATTGATTTATAAGTTCACAATTCTAAGATGAAACATTGCATTAATGAAACGGTAACTAAGAGAAACTAAGAACTAAAGAAGTACTAATAATTATACATATGAAACAATTTTGTTTATTTTTTACACAAATAATAATACTTGTACCATTCAAAATAATAATAATACTTAACATATATAAATTAATTTGATTAATTTGTTTTTGAAAACGTGTCTGTCTTTTGCAAGCAAAAATCATAAAACATATAAAAATTAAGACATAATAAGACTTTAATCTATTTTATTATTCAGGTCTTAGTATTTTTTATACATAGAATTGAATTAAAATTAAAGTTTGATTTGTCAATAAAATTATGTACAATTGATAATGGTTGAGGTCTCAAGTTCTTGAATGTTAAATTCAATATATGAGCTTTCCTCACATTTATTTTTGATTACATTATATGTATAATGTCAAAAAAAATCCCTTAATGTTTATTGAATAGTCATTTTGGTCCCTATTTTTCTTCCTCTAAAGTAATTTTACCCTTAACATTTTATTTTGGGTCAAAATAACTTACCTACGAATGAAAATTGTTATTTAACTAACATTAAATAACTTGAAATCACTTGACAGAATGACATGTTATCAGAAAAAAAATATTTTTATAAAATTATTTTTTGACTGATGTGACATTCTTTCAAGTCAACACATTTGTTTATATGACGGTGTTATGTCAGCATGCACTGCCATGTAGGTTAGTCACGTCATTTCAAGTCATTTACCGTTAGTTGACTAATAGTCTTCATCTGTGAATGGGTATTTTGACCCACAATGAAACGTCGAAGGTTATATTATTAAAAGAATTAGAGACTAAAGTGACCATCCAATTAAATGATAGAGGAATTTTTCGACTAAATTATATTATGTTGAATCTCTATACGCTGTAATTGTCAATCAGTATATTCAAAATTAGATATATAATTTTGATAATTTTAAAGCTTATCCGTGAGATATAAAATATTAATGGATAAAAATCAAATTTGTACCCCTTTTCGGCCAATATATTCTGCAATCTGACCGCTGGCTATCGCACCAACCATTGCACCAACATTCGACAACGAACCAAAAACAGAATACTACCAACACAAAAGAAAAAACAAAGTGGATTAATTTAATACAAAGAAATTATAATAAAACCAATTAAATTGAAAAAAAAAGAATTTCGATGATTAAAATTTATACCTCTGAAACCGAAAGATCAAGATCAGCAACGATTTCATCTTGCGTGGGAGAAGAATATCCACACTGCATTTTCAAATTTGAAAAATCATAAACAAAAACCAGTCGAAACACGAAATTAGAAACGAAAATTAAAAGGATAGAGAGAAATATGAAGAAATTTTATACGGTGAAACCGAATTGAATAGGGCCTAAAGCAACGATGAGAACGCAGAGGACGACGGAGATCGATCCGTCGCGGATGACTTGATGCGAGGAGCCCAAAAGACTGGACTGCCTCGAGCCCATCCTGTACCAGCTTCCGGTGTGTAGAAACGGCTTCTTGAGATCCCGGACATCTTCGGTATCGTCGCGGAAACTCATCGAAGCCGAACAATGGCGGTGGGACGATCGGGATTGGCACGGAAACTTGCAGCTCAAGTTTTCGATGGGAAGAAAAGAGAGAAATGAGGAAACTGTTGGGTTGGTTTATATATTTTGAAAGGGAAAAAAAGAACACGTGACGCTATTTGTTTTTAAAATTTAACGAGATATAAACATATATGCATATTGCTCGGGTTTTATCCACTGCTTCAAAGACCAGATCTTATTACAAGGGACATTTTTACCAGTCCTTGCTATTTTTGGAGGATTTAAGTTTTTCTTAATGACTAAATTAAGAGATTAATATTATAATAAATTTTAAATTTAACAGTGTTTTCTCGTGATGGGATATTATATAGAGACATAACTTTGATCGAATAAGTGTTACAAAATAACATATTTAATACTGAGAGATATATTGTCGATTTAATTTAGTTTGATTAATATTGTTGTCGGTACTACACAAAAAAAATTGTATGTGTAAATATTTAATTTCTTTTAATTTAAGGGCGAAAGAGATATGAATTGTTGGTAAACATTCTATAAAAGTAATGTTAAAAAAATACGTTGCATTAACAATAACTTTACATAATGGTCATTTCCATGTGTGATGTGTATTTTTTTACCATCTTGTGATATCATATAGGTTAGGGATGTGCACGGGTCGGGTAGGGTCGGGTTTTTGGCCTACCCGGACCCGACCCGAAAATAAACACCCTAAATTTGCACCCGACCTGACCCAGCAATATTTTAAAAAAAAATCTGACCCGACCCGAAAATAAATATACTAAATTCGACCTCGACCCGACCTGACCTATATAAAATAAATTAATTTTAGGAACTTAATTGTAAAAATAATAATTTTAAGGGACTTAATTGTAAAAAAATATGATTTAAAGGACTAAATTATAAATAAAAATTTAATTTTAAGGACTTAATTATAAAATATATATATAAGGATGGGTATTATTATAAATATCCCTAAAAATTTAGGGGAAAATTACACTATTAGTCCCAGGTCAAATATTTTCCACTTGAACTCGAGTCTACCCTCAACAAAATCCCTACCTGAACCCAGTTTCTTTTATTAAAAATCCGACCCGATCGAGCCGGATCAGGCCAAAACCCGTCGGGTCCGGGTAAAATACCCATCCCTAATATAGGTATTATAAAATTTCTTCACACGCTTCATTATTTATTTACTTTTTTTTTCTAACGCCAAAACTTCTCACCTTCATGGTCTTTTTTATGAAAACAAATCCAACGCCATTACAAATACCGGCATATCGATTCAATGAGTGGTTTTAGTGAAAAAAAATATGATATTCATACTAAGAGATTCGAGTTCAAGCAATTTTGTCTATATAATATGTATACCTTCAAAAAGTTAAAAAACAGTATGAACATATATTATATTGTAATCACGTTAAGACTATTAAAAAATACGGGCATATCTTCTTCTCCGTAAAAGCTCTCGAGAAATTGGCATCCCTGCTCGCATGGCGAGCTCTCTCGACGAACTTTCAGATAATATTTCAGCTGGTAGATTTTATGTCGGAGTGGGCCTTGATTGGTCCACACGCTTATGATATTTTCATTTGGATCAAAAGCTCACTTTATACTGGCTTGGATCCAACTGATACTAACCAAATTCTTTGGGCACATCAAAATATTGAAATACACACGATTGCCTATTTCGTAGGCAAACCCAAAGACAATAAGCAAATCCATGCTTGATTGATGTTGTTTATGTTTGGTAAAGAGAAGTTTGAGCTAAAATTAAAGGTTTAACTGGTTAAATTCGTTAATTTGGATGTTTAGTAAAGAGAAAATTGAAATAACGGATTGGGTGAAACTTCTTATTTTGAAAAAGTTGCAAATAAGAGTTTTTGAAATTAGAGGTTTTAACATAAGAATTATAAAGACCTTTTTAACCTTAACAATTATCAAAAATTTTCAAATAACCTAAATTTTACATTTTTCATTTTAATTCTTTAACCTCACGTATTTACATTGTGACATTTGTAAACTAATAATACTTTTTGTTTTTTTCTTTTTATTCTCACACATTTATGTTTGTATTTAAATTTAATAATTAATTAAATTGTATTAAAAATAATTATATAAATAATAAATTAATATATAGATACTTCAAATATTCTCAGTAATGTTATATTAAAAATTATTTTTTTTATAATCTAATTAATATTAATATATAAAAAATATTGATAACTAATAAACTATATAAATAATAAATTAAAATATAGATACTTCAAATATTCTCAGTAATGTTATATTAAAAATTATTTTTTTTTATAATCTAATTAATATTAATATATAAAAAATATTGATAACTAATAAACTATTCAAACAAGTATCGAATATAATAACGTCCTTATATGTCATTTTGCTTGTTTAAATAACCAAACAGCTATCAGCTATTAGTTAATTTTACCAAACACTTTTATACAATCAGCTAATACAATCCGCTAGTCAAATTAGCTAATACAATCATCTATCGACTATCAGCTAATTGCCAAATATGACCTTTGTTTTTTTTAATCTTTCACGTATGTTTACGTTTTATGTGATTATCTCTTTCAATAATATTATCGTTAAATTTTAAATTTAAATTATCTAATTTGATTTATATAGTAATGGCTATCAAAATTTAAATTATGTAAAATTACGACACTAAGGACAACAAAATCTTAACAATGTGATGTCTTTATTTCTTGTACATGAAAAACTCAACACATGCCTTGTTGTGATTGGTCTGAAAAGTTATATATGATAATTTTTACTAACAAAAATGGAAGGAAAAAAAGTGGGTTGAGGTCTTGAAGACCATTTTAATGAAATTGCAGGTTTTCTTGGAAGATAAGTGTGTCCTACAAATTTACTCTTTCGGAAACTTGGATGAGCTAGCTAGCTAGACCAGTGTCGGCCAAAAATCCTTTGTTCTTTTTCGGTCTTTTTTTTACGTTCTAACATTAAAAAAATCAAATTCTAAACATTAATCCTAAATTATAAATTTTAAACTTTAAACCGTAAAAAAAACACACATTGCCTCAAATTTCCTAAACTATAATCTTAAACCTTAACAGTAAACCCTAAATTTAAATTTTTAGTGTGAGGGCATAAATATATGCACCGAAAAGGTTCACATAATTTATATTTGCCGGTGCTCAAAACTCTTTTGCATAATCACGTAGTACTTGGATATCAATGTGATTCGAGAAATTTTAAGTTTTTTTTTTCGTCTCATTTTGTTATTAAAAATGGTGACTGACAATTAATTAAATATTTATTAATAATATAGTATAAATTTATATTCGAATCTCATCAACAAACTTATTTAATTTTTGAAAAAGAACGAGAAGAATACACATCAAATAAGTACTTTTGATTTGGACTTGGTGTAAAGATATGGGTTTACAAGTAAACGTTTTGATTGGACTTGTAAGCATAATCTTATGGATAAAAATTTTCTGCCATTTTTCGGTAGTCTTACTTATGGATGAAAATCATCTGCCTTTAAAGTATGCCCCCATTTGTGCCCCACTTTAAAATAGTGGGTTTAGGGTTTAGGGTTTGGGGTTTAAGGTTGGGGCTTAGGGTTAGGGTGTAGGGAATTATGGGTAGGGTGTATTTTTTTAGGGTTTAGAGTTTAGGGTTTAGAATATGAAAATTAGAGTTATGAGGTAAGATTTAATTTTTAAGTATTTTTAGGCAGGGGCATAGAAGGAGGCATGGTTAGGGGGCAGGAGATTTTTACTCCCTTACTTATACCTCAGCACTAAAAAAACACAATAAAATTAAATTTCAAGCCCTAACCCTAAATTCTAAAATCCTAAACTCTACACCCTATACCTAAACTCTACATCCTACCATAAATTCCCTAAACCCTAACCCTAACTATAACCCCATAACCCTAAACCCTACACCTAATTTTAAGTATGAGGGCATAAATAGAGGCACCGAAAAGGCGAAGACGATTTCCATCCTAATCTTAGTGCCCTTTGTTTATGATTAAACCTATCAAGGTTGAATATTAACACATTTTTCTATGAAGAAAAGATTGAACATTGACTAAAAAAAGAGGGGTTTAATGGCGGAAATGAGAATGGGAAAAGCTCAATTAATTTGGTTGATGATTATAAGCAAAGCATGGACCTAAGAGAGGGTAGGAGAAAGCGTCAAAATAATGCAGTGCAGATCCTTTAAAAGCTATCTCTTTATATTGGCTAACGTGTAAACATTATCGCCACCAAGAGTTGTAGGGGAAAAACAAACTTATCGGAAACGATGAACGGTGTGGCTTCGAACGGCGAATGTAAAATTTATTGTTCGGCTTGTACGTCGTTTGTCGTTTTCCAGCGATGTCAAGCCGGATAAGATGATTGGTTGGGTTTGGTGACTAAAGCGGTGAGTTTAGAGACGACGATCGACGGTGGCGATTTTGAGATTGTTTTGTAAAATTTAAAGAATTTCGGGGTTTGAAAAATTAATTTTTTTTGGATAAAAGCATTTGTTTAAAGTTTTTAATTTTGAAAAAAAAAATAAACATGTCACATATCATATTTTGATTGGTTAACGGGTTTTTTGGGGTTAACTACCATACGACCTAAAATTAATGAAATGGAATGTTAGACACTATATTTTACTAAAAAATAATTTATACAAATAAAATTCACAAGAAGTATAATTTAAACACTTACTATTATATTAAACCAAAAAGAAATATATTTTAAAATTTGCATACGATAATGTATCATAATTTCATAATATTACAACATTAAAAGGATTAAAAATCTAGTTTTAGAGACTGAATTGAAAAATTAAAATATCAAGAAAAACAAGAGAATGAATTAAAAAATACTACAAAGTTTATAGGATATATATAAGATAAAAATTATCTGCATCTTTTCGGTGTCTTTACTTATGCCCAACACTAAAAAATACTACAAAATTAAATTTTAAGCTCTAACCTTAAATTTTAAATCCTAAAACCTACACCTTATACTCTAAAAAATACACCATACGCTAAATTCCCTAAGCCCTAACCATAAAACCTAAATTCTAAACTTAATTTTGAGCGTGGGGCATAAGTAGGGGCACCGAAAAGGGACAAAGAATTTTCATCCATATATATATAATAATTAAACCTAAAGAAAATCCAATTAAAAACGAACTCAAGTATTTATGCAGGGATAAATATTCTATACACTGGCGGTGGAAACTGAAAGTTTCCACAAGCGCCTTACTTGTAGGGTATAGGGACTTAGTTTAGGGTATATAGTTTAGGGGTTTAGGTGTAGGAGTTTAGAATTTAGCGATAATTGTTTAAATTTAAGGTTTAGGGTTATAATTTATGATTTATATGTTAGGGTTTAGTTTTTAGGGTAATATGGTGAGAATTTAGGTTTTAACCTATAAACCCTAAATTATAACCCTAAACTTTAAATTTAAACAACTATACCAAAATTTTAAACTCTTACACTTAAACCCCTAAACTAAATCACTATACTCTAATATTATGTGGAAACTTTCAATTTCCACCGCTTGTGTATAGAATATTTATACTTTATACAATACACATACTCATAGTTACCCGGAACTGGGAACGGCCCATCGTACGGCGTTCCGGGAACGACGACTTCAATCGGAGAACGAAACAGCGCGGGACGCGATCGGAATGCGCAATATTGTCTTCACTGTGAGGAGTTGCAGAGATGAAAAAATGGAGTTGCAGTGAGGAGTTGCAGAGATGAAAAAAATGGTGAAAGAGAAAAGAGGAAGAAAACTTATTATTTTATTTTATATGGTAATAGAAAGAGAGAACACGTTAGCCTTTCATAATTAATTTCTGACATGGCATGGGAATCAATGAAGCATAAATCCTGGCCCTTGATTAACGCAAGCAATCCAACGGTCAACAATAGTCTGACCCTTGGTATCTGCGTGAAATTAATTATTGGCGGCTAGGGTTCAGGACCTTAGTTAAATGTAATGAGGCTTTAGTCACTGGGCTTTAATCTATAACAGGCCTTTTAGTCATAATATCTAATGGACTTTATTAATTGTAATATACCCTTTTATTTAATAAAATACTGGATTTTTTATATTATATTTGGGCTTAATACAATAATATTTAATAAATACTAATATTAATACTAATATTTATTTAATAATACTAGTCGTACCGAATTCGGTAAGGTGACGTTTCACATTCCCGTTTTCGTTCCACGTTTCGTATCGTATTACGTTCCGAGTAACTATGCACATACTATTAAACTAGAAATCAGAAAAAGAAAATGGCCAGTACTGTGCTAAAAGGGAAAACCAAAGCCTTAAAGTAGAGAGATAGAAAGATAGTCATAGGGAATCTGACACACACACTAAAAGGACAAGTGCAGTGTTAGCTATGGATCACCATTCCCGCACTTTAATTCCTGCTCAACATAAAACAGATACAGCCCCTGCCCCGTGGGGGGTCCTCCTCCTCCTCCACTCTCTTTATTATTTAGCTTAAAAACTCCCTTTGCTTAACAGATTCCCTAATTATTATAAAGCCTTTTGTTTTCTGTCTGGGTTCTTGAGGTTGCAGGAAGATTCACACACACAATCAAAGATTTTGCATTAGGGTTTCCATTTGGCGGGGTTTGTTTAGTGTTTGTTCCAGATAGTGCATAGAGAGAGAAAGAGAAGATAATAGTTTCCTATTACTCCATAAATAAGGTATTAAGGATGCAATAATTAAGAGGTGGACCGGTGTGCAGGTTCTGAGAGGAACTAACATGGCCTTGTCGGTTGTTCTGTAAGAGTACCAGGTCTATGAGTGGCGCCAGTTCTTAATACTAATCACTGGGTTTGATGGGTGGGGAGGAAACAAAATCTCTTATATATCCTTCTTTCTTCTAATCTCTTACAAAACAACAAGTTTTTAAGACACAAGTTTAGTGTTTTCCCTTCCTTAATCTATGCTAAAACAAAAACCAAGCTTTCTCTCATCTGGTTCCTCGTGCAACTGCTGACTGTGTACACCAAAGGTAAGTTCTTTGTACAAACTTTTTGTATACATAAATATATTTAAGTGAACAAACACTAATGATGGTGAATTAGGGTTTAATGGAGCTGGGAGACCGAGATAAGGAAATGGGGAGGCTAAGCTCTTTTAGTTATAATAATAAACTCAACGGGGAATCTGGTACTGCATCTATATATCCACCAAGAACCCTAGATCACCACACTGAACCCGACCCGGGAAGAGATCCGGACCAACACCCAGATCCAGTTTCAGCCCCGATTCCGATCAGATATAGAGAATGTTTGAAGAACCACGCCGCCAGCATGGGCGGCCATGTCCTCGATGGCTGCGGGGAGTTCATGCCGAGCGGCGAAGATGGAACCGGAGAGGCCTTGAAATGTGCAGCCTGTGAGTGCCATAGGAATTTCCATAGAAAAGAAATAGAAGGTGAATCACAGTACTATAAAAACAATGCGAGAAGAGACAGTACTGTTCATCCTCATCAACAACAACCAACACCTCTTCGTCAACAAAGATTTTTTCCGGTTGCACCGCCTGTGACGACGAACTTTGGCGGTGGCCGGGTGGAGTCATCGAGTGAAGATCTGAATATGTTGGCCGGAGGTTCAAAGAAGAGGTTTAGAACGAAGTTCAGTAAAGATCAAAAGGAAAAGATGAGGGAATTTGCAGAGAAGTTGGGTTGGAGAATCCAGAAACAGGATGAAGCAGAAGTGCAGCAATTTTGTGGTGAAATGGGAGTTAAGAGACGGGTTTTCAAAGTCTGGATGCATAACACTAAACAAGCTATGAAGAGAAAACAAATGTAAGAAAAGTAGCAAACTCCTTACAGAATAATTTTAGATTAGAAATGTGCATAAACAAATAGAGATTGAAGAAATTAATAGATCAGAAAATAATATTTGTTTAATCAACATCATTAAATCTGTAATATTCTTCTTAATCCTTTTAGTATTTTAGATATAATTTCTGAATATAAGAGTTCTTACAAACTTTAGAAACATAAAGATCATACTTCTCTACTAAAACCTATCGGAACCAACATGATTGGTCTAAGTAATAAACAATTTAGTATCGCTTAAATAGATCTCAAGCTCAAGACATTTTGTATATAAAAAACCGTCGCTAAGAAACTCAGCCACTAAAGTTAGATGTATAACGTAAGTCAATCCGAATTAATCAGGGCAAGGCCCTGCAAACCGGGAGGGACACAAAAAAACATATTGGAATGTGAATGGAGGGAAAAGCATTATACAAGCAATTTGGATAAATTTAAAAATTAAATAATTGAACATTTGTGTAATTGATTAAAGAAAAAATATATTAGTCAACGTGTAATTGACCGCTCGATGCTTAATACGAGGAGTTAAAATCTTCTGTTACTAACCATGCCTCCTTATATGCCCTCTACTAAGAAACACTTAAGAATTAAATTTTAAGCCCTAACTCTAATTTTTATATCCTAAATCTTAAACTATGAACCCTAAAAAATACACCCTACCTCTAATTCCCTACACTCTAACCCTAAGCACCAACCTTAAACCCCAAACCCTAAACCTTAAACATGCTATTTTAAAATAGAGGCACTAATAGAGACATAATTAAAGGGTAGACGATTTCCATCCTAATATGAGTCATATGACATTATAGATCTCGAACTTGAATTCTAAAAACTATTTGATAAGTATATCATTTGGAATTCTAAAAACTATTTGATAAGTATATCATTTGTAATTTGTTTCAGTCTTCTAATGTAGTATATAAACTATCAATATATTCTTTATATTTTGTTTTCAGTCTTCTAATATGTTCATTGAGTTTAACGATGTTAAAAAAGTTAATATAACTAAAATAATGAGGGGTGTTCAATGTTTGGTTTTAACTGAATTAACTGATTAAATTGAAAAAATTTCAGTTAATTGGTCGGTTAATTTTAGGTTCGGTCAGTTAACGGTTAATAATTTTTTCAAATTTCGATTATCGGTTAATTCGGTTCGAAATTTGTTATTAACCGAAAATATTATATATTAAATATATTAAATATTACATATATTTATTTTTGGTCATTGAACTTTTAAAAATTATGATCATTAGTTTGTTTTATATATTACAAAATGATTCATTAAATTTATTAAATTATTATAAAATAGTAATTAAATATTTCAATATTTATCACTAATTTATAACGTGTAATGACATTTTATAACGTAAATTAATATTGATTTTTTGAGGTATTGAAATCCACTATTTTAACTTTTTGAAATAATAGGTAACCTAAATCAATAGTCAACAAATCCCACTGAAACCATATATTAGAATCTCAACCATAACCATTTATTTCTTTCTTCCCACTCGGTGGCTCAAGTTCTTTCACTAGTTTGTTAATAAATGGTGTCGTCCTAATTTGAAGTATGCAGATCTTTTCTCCCATTTGACTCGCTGGTCAAGGCACCTTCGGTTGCTTCAAACCCTACCAATTCAGGGATGGACCGAGGGGCTGGCGGGGCGGTTCCCTCAAAAAATTTAAAATAGTGTAAGGGTGAAAAATATTAGACTCTAATTGATTTGGATTAATAGTGTAACTTTCCCTTATATTTTTGAAGAATTTGGAATAATGCCTCCTCTTTATATTTTTTACAATTAAGTCCTTAAAAATAAATATTTTTAATCGATCAGGTCGAATTCGAATTCAAGTTTGAGTTTAAGTATATAATTTTTGAGTCATATTTTTTAAGGATGAGATTAGGTCATACTCAGATTTAAGGTAATTATTTTTGAGTCGGTTTCGAATTGACCAAAAGCTCGACCCAACACGTGTTCATCCCTTCGCCCCTGATGTTAAATCATTCAATTTATTACAGAAACATCACTATCAAATGAGTTAAAACCCAATCGACCTTTTTCATAATTATTTGAATAGTTCATATTTATCTTTTAAAAAATAAAGCAATAGTAATATTCATTCACAACTATAAATCTATAATTATAAATAGATAGCAATTGATGCGTTGAATTGGGTTTGGGGGGGGGGGGGAATGGGAGCAAGTATAGGCTAAATCTACACTTTTACGACAGCCCAATTAAACCCACATTTTCCTTTCTTTTTTTATTTAATTATATATATATACATACATATATATATATAATGTAAAACATATGGTTCAAACATCAAACAAGATTAAGAATGAAAATAACTGGAGATATCACGAATTTATAGTTTTTCTAAAAATGTTTTCAATCTTACTTTCATTTTCTCTAATTTTTAAGTTGAGAAGATAAACTAAAGGGTAAAATACACATATTAGTACTCAACTATTTTTTCTCTCCTATTATGATCACTCAACTTTTAAACTTTTCAATTTAATAACTAAACTTTCAGATAGCTCATGATTTGGTCACTCTAAATTATTTTATTATTATTTTTTTGATTATGTGACATTTTTAATATTATTAAATATAAAAAATTAAAATAAATAATAAAAATAACAATTTAATATTATTATTATTAAATTTAAAATATTTAAAATAACTATTGTCACCGTCGACCACCGTCGGTCTTCGGAACCGGTGGTCGTTTGATCCCAAATTGTACCAAGAGACTTGCTTTGAGACGCTAAGTCCGAATCTGATTGTTTTCACCATAAAATGTCTCGAAACTTGCGAAGCTCGACTAAAACGTTTTGATTTCCTCACTTTTGATCTCCTCTCCGTGAATTTCAGAGCATTTTTCGATAAAATGGAGGTCAAATTTAAACTCGAAGGGTCGAGATGAAGTGACCGGTAAAATCTGCGACCGAACGTCCACCGTCTATGGCCGTCAGCGGTGTCATCTTACGACGATGAATAATGGCCAGCGAACAATTGGGTTTATTTTTATTCTAAATTATTTTTATATTAAATAATAGTAAAAAAAGCCCATGACATACTAAAATAATAATAAAAATTTAAAGTGACCAAAACATGAACAATCCAAAAATTTAGTTATTAAATTAAAAAATTTGAAAGTTAAGTAACTAAAATAAAAGAGAAAAAATAATTCAGTGATGATATGTGAATTTTACCCTAAACTAAATTACAATGTTTCATATATATATATATTTAAAGTTCAGATTAAGCTCTTTTAATTGCAGGATGAAAATCATCTACCCCTAAGTATGTCCCATTTGTGCCTCCACTTTAAAATAGTGGATTTAGGATTTGGGGTTTAAGGTTAGGGTTTAGGGGTAGGGTGTATTTTTTAGGATTTAGGGTTTAGGATATGAAAATTAGGGTTATAGGACAAGATTTAATTTTTAATTAATTTTTAGGCAGAGACATAGAAGGAGCCAAAGAGGTATGGTTAGGGGAGGAGATTTTTACCCTTAATTGCACCCTTACTCTGTACAGCATAAAGTGCAACATTTACGCTTAAGAAAATTAAAAAAGAGAGCAATATATATATGTGCGCGCGCGGGGAAAATGTAAGTTCGTGCCACAAACCCATGCGTTTAATTTTACTTTATATACTAATTACTAATTAGTAATTACAAATACACGTTTAACCAAAAATTTTAATTTCATAGAACTCCAATTCCTCTTTCAGCTTCCGTTATTGTTTTTCTCTCGAAATTCATCGTAAAAGATCGATGGGAAATGAGAATCGGATCGCTTTATGAATCGTCGAAAATGGAAAACCCCGATATATCTATAATGATCAGGTCGGTGTTCGAGACTTTATTTGTAGAAATTGACGATCGAACTTTTTGAATTTTTCATGTATAGTTTTTGATGTTTGATCATGAATCATATATAAATATTTCTGATCCGAATATCACCGTTTTTATGAAGTAATTTTTCTTGTTCTTAGCTGATTTGCAAGATCAACTGGATTTTCGATTGGGTCCTTTTTCCAGAAATTAACCAGGTTCATTTCTCTTCAACCTTTTCGTTTAGCCTGCTCGTTTTTAATTTAGTATAATACGTATTGGATTATTTGCTTCTTTTATTTTCAATCATCATTTACTTCTTACTCTTTTAATTATATCTTGAAATCAGAGTCTGGCTTTTTAAACTAGTAAATAAATTAGTAAAGAAGGTAGATTGCTATATATAAAGGATAATTATTTGATACACCGGTAGTGTTCACAAGTGCCTTAATTTTAGTGTTTATGAACTCAATTTAGGGGTAGGGTTTAGGTGTTTAGGTTTAATAGTTTTGAAATTATGGACTATGAATAAAATTTAGGCTCTAGGGTTAGAATTTATGGTTTTTAGGTTAAAAACTAAATACTAACCCTAACCCCTAAATTCTAACCATTGCCTCTAAATTCTAAACCCCTGCACTTAAACTCCGAAACCCTACACCCTAAAATAAGTCTCTAAACGCTAAAATTAAAGCGCTTGTGGAAACGGAAACTGCTAGTGTATTGAAGATAAATCCATATATAAAATATTTAACATTTTAATTTAACTCGAGATAAGATCAAAAGAAAATACAAAGATATACAAACGCAAATAACAATAGCAGTACCTAGTATGAAGTAGGTGGATCATTATTATTTTTAGTATATTATGATTACTATTATACAATACTAGATTGCTAGTCTTTTGCAACTGAGGTCTCTAGTTGTATGAGTATCACGTTATTTTTCACCTTAGTCTTTGACTCCTTAGAAACCTGAAAGACGAGGAGAATATAGGTTAGACTTTGGGGGAAAAAGGAATTTTTTTCCTATAGCTCACTGAAAATCTTGAAAACAAATCCAAAACGATTCTGAAAACGAAAAAGGGAAAAAGGAACATTATCAGTTTAGGCAATAATGCAGTAAAAAGTTCCAAATAGGTAGGAAAGCAATTGGTTTGGTCCTGTGTAAAGACAAATGCATAAAACTATAATACAAGAAATAAAATATTCCAAGTGATTGAGAAAGTGGGGAAAAAGATGGTAAACTATTCAGTCATGGTTTTTCTAAGTGATCCTTTATTCAAATCAAACAGAAGAAGGTGGTCCTTTTTTTATTATTATCGCATGGGATTCTCTTAATTGGTATAAAGTACTATAGGAGTATAGGACCATTGACATGTTATCCAAAAAGGGTAAGATTAGATCCCATACTGTTTTTCTTTTCTTTTGTCTTGTAGGAGTTTTGTCCCAAAAAAGAACATCAAACATGAATGATGACTTGATAAGCAGTTAAGTGAACAGGATGATTGCCTGATGCTTAGTAGGAAAAACGGGGGAAAAGACTGATGGTGGTAATAGTATATGATCTAAGTAAGAGTTCTTTTAGGTGTGGTGCGAAAAAGACAAGGATGTATACTTAATGGATTTCCCATCATCGATAGTTCTCAGGAACAATGTTTCTTTGAATGAACACAATAAGATTTCGACTATTTATTCCAAAAAGTAATGAAAGCTGCATTGTTAGGATGTGAAGTTCATTCATATCACAGGGTTCTTCACATAACTGGAGAGGTTGAAGTTTCTGCGTACAACTTGCTAATACTGACAATTAAAAGGACTGTAAAATATAATGAAAAGTGGTATAGACTTTAGATGATTCTTTTGGGTTCAGTACTGTGATAGTGGTGATACTTTAGTAGAGCACATTACCTCAGTCTTATACTCACTGCTTTAGCCGCTGCTCCCGCTTGGATATGGATATGGGTACCGGCCAGACTCAATGTCTTTGAGATCCTTGACTAGGACATCATAGTGCAGCTTGACTTCCTCAGCTGACTTTCCGCCCACAGCCTTGGCAACATTGTGCCAGCGGTCAGGGGTGTCCTGGTCATATTTAGCCAGGGCCTTTTCGAACGTTTTGTTTTGCATATGTGTCCAGGAAGTGCGAAAATTGGATGCCATAAGTGAAAATATAAGTACAACCGAAACAGGGTTTTTTTACACGCTCTGAATCAGAATGACAGACTGAAATAAATAGCTTTAGTTCCTGAGTTTGAAAGAGTGAACAAATTGAAACTTGTGAAAACAATGCGATGGAAAAGATGGGGTTGCTTCTCTTAAAGAAAATTACTTGAACTTCAAGGGGTGGTCTGGGAGAGATATCATGAAAGGAGCTCCTTATAAGCAGGATGAAAAGTATGGTGGGGTTGAGCCGGTTGAGCGAATATATCCTCCAAAACGTCAGAGTATAATGTAATGGGACCCGTCTCCTTAGGAACCACTAGATGGAGCAGCACAAGGAACAAAAATTAAAAGAGAAGAATCGATATCCAAGGACAGTCTCTATGGCTTTTAAAACCATACCGTATTCCTTGATTAGTTTATTGGCAAGTGAAAAGAAAAATCAGATTTAGATACCATTAGCTGGAGCATACTCATCTTCTTCGTATTTCCTTTTTCCTTTTATTCTTGTGTTACAAGCATCTGAAGTAATTTCCACTCTAAGTTAACCTTTGCCAATGGTTCTAGGCTTCTACCTGGCTTTTAGAGACATTAGCAGCATGTCAGTGTTGATTTTGGCGTGTTTGGAATGATGTCTTAAAAATAATACGTGTTTCACTTTTTCCAAAAAGAAATTTCAAAACCTTGAAGTAGCTGCCAAAGTTATGTTGAATCCATGTGAAAGAAATATCATCATGTGTCTTGCTTATTAAACTGAAGAAGAGGGTTGACCTTTAAGTTAATGGCATGAAGTTTTGAAGCAAAACTAAAGGATGCCATTGATTCTTAAGGTTTCTTTTTGGTGTTTCCAGTTATGCATTCAAACGCCATAATTGTTGATTGTGTAAATTACTGGTCTTTCTGCTCAGCTCTCAGTTAAGTGAACTAGACAGAAGATATGCAACTCTCTTAAAATTAGAGAATAAATAATGCCAAAGGGATCAAAGGGATAAGCTTAGATTTCAAGTCCATTCTTTTTTCTCAACCTTTGCAGATTGTTGCTCGGAATACCTCATGTAATACATTAAATAATCAAGGTCAATGAATAGTGCTAGAAATTTTGTAGTTTGTCAATGGGCACCCTACTGGACCGCTATCAAATCTTGCAAGATCTTGCTGATGAATCTTATCACCAGCGGCTTTTAATCTATGTACTCTCTGGCACACAGACTGAGTGTGACCATTGATTCTTCCACTTGCTATTATTCCAAACAAGACATGGATTGAATTCTTACAATATAAATTACTCTTTGGTACGTCAGGCATATAGATTCTCAACTGAAGATAATATCTCGGCATATACCCCAGAACCTTGCTTGCTGACTGTGCAAGTTGTTGGTTGAGCTGACCTTTTACAAGTAGAGCTGTGATTGTGTGTGTTTTACTGATAAAACCCAGAAATTGCTTTCGGACAATCGGTCTAAACAAGGAAGGTATGTGAAATTTTATCCAGCTTTTGTTTGTTTTCATATCTGTATTGATTGTCTTTACTCAGATCTTACAACATATTTCCTTCTATATTGGTTAAGTGGCAACAGGGTTCAAGAAGCTATGGTAGTTAAAAGTTAAAACTTATATTGCTCCATCTTTTCATTCAATTTTTTCTGAGGTAGTGGTGTTTACCATATATTTAGACATGGCACAGGATATGATCCTCCAAAGGTTCTTCAAGTAAGTCAAAAGCTTGTAAAAATTTTAACATATTCGTTTTGGACACGTTATCATATCAGACATTTACATCCAAATCCGAATAACATAGGCTAGGGGTATGATAGTTTGAGGACTCAATTAGAACATTTTCAACTTGTTGGATCAGCTTAGAATCTAAGCTATTGTAGTTTGGGGACTTTTGGTGCACTTATGGCTTAACTAATATCTTTGTTACACAGTATGAGCAGTTGTTACTGTTGGCTAGTTGGCGTCAAGAATTAACAGAGGGTAATTTTGGGGGGTAATCACTGGATGATAGTGGCTTGGGGTAAATGTGGAGCGAATGTGCACTTATATTGTTTTACCTCATCGTGCAAAGATTTGGAATCCTTATCACCATTTTTTTTACCTTGATAGAATTGTTCTCATTTGATGGCTGCTAATTTGTGTTTACTTAAATGACACAAATTTTCAAAAGAAGATGCCTAGATAGCGATTCTCTTTCCATTGTGGTTAGATTCCGCTAATTTCGTCTTGTCCACATCATGGGAACAATTTTCTTAGGGAATCTTGGATAAAAGATGGTTCAGGAAAATTGTTAATAACATTGAGGGAGTGAAAAAGGGTTTTTCAATGTTTTCTTCCTTTGCATTTCTTGCACTAATCAATTAAGTGTGTGCATGCCTACTAGTCTGTCCAACTTGCTGAGCTGATTAAAAAATCTTTACCTATTCTAATGTTAAATATGTGTAACAAATGGGATACACATGAAGTATATTTCAGTACATAAATACATTGGTCCAAGTTGAGTGCCTCAGTTTCAAGGTCTGGTTGGAGGCAGTTTCAAGATCTTGTCCATGAAAGTTGCTGCTCTAAATCCCAAGTGTACATTTCAATGGTGAAAACCTCCATGTGGGAGAGGTAAGAAAATAGCTCCCTCAACTGTCCTATGGTTAACATTCTTGTATCGAACACATACCAATATTCGATACCTAGTCTCAGTAACAGTCTTGTATGTCCTATGGTTAAAGTTTACCCAGGTTGTGCATATGCATGCTTAAAAAGATAATTATAAGACTAGATATAGGCCTTTCAAGAAAAGCTTCCATTAGAACATAAATGTTAGTAATAAAATAGAGGGAACATTCCAAGGGAGAAAGCTGCTCTGCCAGATTGCAAAGGCAAGGAAGGGTTAATAATAATCCATGGTAACGTCAATGACATCGATCTACGATCCGTGGTGATCATTCACAAGCTGGTTTGGTGTCAAAGCTGCTTAGGCAGATTGCAAACGCTTGAAATGCGGATAGAGGGTAACGATAATCCATGGTGAAGATGTCTTTGCCGATTTTTCCAAACTGTAAGATTACCTTCTCTTGCTCTTCGGGTGATATGTTATGTGATGGCTCAACAGCGGCAACTAGCTGGAAATTCTTAACAGAGGCCACCGTCACACGCCCCTTGAAGTTAAGGCACCAGCTCTGTAACTGTTCATGCCATCTTGGAGCCTTGTTCTTTAGGGTTAGTGGCTCTCCTGAGCCGACCGAGACTACTGGCACGGCTGGGAGGGATGGGGAGCTGGTGTTTGTCACTGGTTCATTTCCTTTTGAACTGGTCAAGGAAGAAAGTTGTTCATCAAAGGATTTGCCGAACGCTAATGGTGGCGGTGCAGTCCCTCCTTCCTGAATAGAAGACATGGGAATCAAGTCCAAAATGCAGTGCATTCTCCTCGGTCCCCGTGTTCGCAGAACATTGAGCTCATAGGTAATGGTACATATGTTGTAGTTGGATGAAGATAGTTTTGGCGACACTTGCTTTGAATAGAATCGTCGACTCGACCGGGTAGTTGATGGGATTATCGAATCACATGGAGGTTGACCGTCATATATCATGAACTTGGTACCGAAAAAATTAGACCTGCAAAGAAATTTCAAAATGTCATCACAGACATTACTAAGAGCGAATATCCGGACAAAAATAAGAAATCTAACGGCGAGACTTGCCTTCCAACATATGTAGAGCTGGCCCTAGAAAACTCATCAGCAACCAAAGATACGATAAAGTCCGTGCATGTAGCCCTTCTGACCTTCCTCGCTGCTAACAGCAATTTATCCCTCTCTCCCTCGGCTGTAAATAAAAGAAGCAACATTAAGTGAATATTTCTCATTAATAATAGTAACTAAGGACATCAGAACATTATGACTTACAAGGCATCAGACCATGGAACAAAAGATATGTAGAAGTTGCTCTGTCCCTTCTAATATAGCATTGAATCGGGGACTCGCGAGGACCCGGCTGTTCATGAACACAAATAGAATATATAAACAACCTTTTAAACGGAAGAATAAGATGATAAATAGCCACTCAAATTATCTATGAAGACAGACATGAGAGTTATTGTTGAATGTATATAGCAGACACACATTGCGAAAATTTAGACCTATTGTCTAAGCAAGTGTTCGTTCATAATACTAAAACTATATATTCGACTACGAGCCAGTATTTGTTTCAGGATAGAAAAGACTACCAATGGATTCAAATGACATATATTCCGGTAGAGAAATAGTACAACCTGCTTCAACGAAATGGGGAATGTGAGCCTTCCACATTGCTCAGGGTTCTTCACTATCTCCTTTGTAATCTCCCTCCAAGACCTACAAACTGCGGCACAAAACACGACAACTGCTCGAGCAGGCCAAGCTGTCTCGCTCTCCTCAACCCTCTGAATGATATCCAGGAGCAGTTCAGGCGGTAGGTTCGCCCAAGGGCTTTGGTCTGCAGATTCGGGTTCGGTCTGTGCTCGATCAGGAGCAACATGGGATCGAGTCCGACTACGCCAACTCTTGCTTTCCCCTCCCCTCTTTGATATATTCCCAATCCCCTCTTTCATTTCCTTTAATTCTCGCATAATATTCTTGAATGACATCTTTTATAAGCATATCAAATCCAATCTCACAATATCAACTACAAATATATAACATATCCATTAAAGAAAAAAAAACACAAATTACAAAAAAATAAAGTTTTTCCACTATTCAAATCTCTGGTTCTCAGTCCCACTACAAGCAAATTTATATAAAATCAAACTCCATAAATAAAAAACTATTCAAAATTAATTCATAAATTAACACCCAGAACGAAACAAAAAACAAAACCCAAAGATCAACAACCAATAAATGATATAAAATGTACAAAAATGTATATCTTTTTACCTGAATCACCGAGCCAGAGAAGCTAAAAGCTTGAGCTTCTCTTTAACTTAAAGGGGATCCAAAGTCATTTCTAACGCCGGTGCGACTGCCACAACCAGCGTCAACGCAGACGACTAGTCCTCCCGGCCACCACCACAGCCGTCATTACCGGCTTTCTCCCTAGATCAGAAGCGAAAACTAACACTCTCTCCTGAACTTAAAAGACCAAATTTCTCTCACTCAAAGGGATCCAAAGTTTTCCTAAAATATATTATTATATTACATTTTTTAAAAATGCTTTAGATAATATTAATAAAATAAATAATAAATATTATTTCCTTTCTATTATTTTTAAATTGGATTCTGATAATAAAAAATAATTATTTGATACACTAACGGTAGAAATTTTTAGTTTCTACTAGTGCTTTAGTTTTAGGTTTAAGAACTTAGTTTAAGGTATAGGATTCCAAGTATATGTGTGCATGTTTCTTCAGTTCCACGTAACTTAAGAAACAGAGAAATGAAACCTCTTTTTCAGGGAAAATAATGCGCATTATAAAGGAAGATAAACAGAGAAACTAACCCTTTGTTGGGATGAAACTTTCAAGATTCTCGGTATTTTCCTATAAAACCGTTCGTCGGAAACTTAATTTCACCATGTTAGCCGAGAAAAACACAGAAAAAGGGTGCAATAATAAAGAAAAAACCCCATGGAAAATGTATAATTAGTAATGTAAAGTAAAGAAGAAAACCTGAAAGTGAGATTCCAAGAAAACAGAGGAGAAATCTTAGCCCTGCTTTGTTGAGTGTCAAAAAAGCTTCTTGAAATTTGAAGGGGGGAGTTTTGAAGTGAATCAAGGAATTTGATTCTGCAGTTACGGAGTTTCAAGTGTTCGTTTGTGTTATTCATCCATCGGTTATGTTCATGAAATGTAATCAGATCTTTTGAAACACATCAATTACGTTTTGTTGTAACATTAAAGATGGAATCTTTCTGGTGTAACAGGTTCAGAATTATTAGATTAAAAAAGCTTGATATTCATAATCTTCAAAGTCAAGGAACGGATCGATCAATGTTTATTTCGGAAGAAACATGGGAGTACAACAAGTGGATTGAAGGTACTCGGAGGGGTTCATTTCTGTTTAGAAACTGGAAAACATTCTTTCAGGAAACTATGAAGCTCTGATGAATATAAGTTGGGGAAATTCCGGTAGTGGTCGACGTGCGGAGACGTGCCGAAGTTGAAGGAGGATACCTTTATCCCTTTCTTGCTCATCTCATCGATGCAGAACTCGACCGATTTATACGGAATGACCTTATCAGCTGTGCTGTAAAGATATAGCTGCGGACAGTGCGGATGGTGCTCCAAGGCTGCATTAACAACTGCACTAAACTTTCTGCAGTAGGAGGAAAGGAACAAGATTTAATCATACATGGAGGGAGCAAATAAGCATAAAGGGAAAACCAACCTCTCCACTTCCGGCATATTTAGCAGGGATTTGAAGAACTTTTCCAAGGAAGCTAGCACTACAGTTTCAACCATCTCGGGTTCGGCTTTCTGCGGCTTTGAATCAGTCACTCCGTTTTTGGATCCATTCTTTGAGTTGTTGAGTTTCTTCAGTATAGCAACAGCAAAACCAGCTGCCCAAACCTGCAAAGTTGAAGAGGATATGTGAATCACCAGGACTTTTCCCATTCGATTTGATCGGAAAGTCCGAACCCCGAACAAATGAACCTAAACTTCTGTGGCACGGCAAGTGAGAACTTGATGCCATTAACTTTGATGACAAAACAAAGTACTGCAACCAATACACATTCTAATGTCTATTCCACAACTAATTAGCGTATCCGCAGCTTCCGAACGGAGAAAACAAAGCACTAGTATTCAACTTTGATCATCTTTCGATTCCACAGAGTTCAATTCAAGACCAGATCAAGAGTAATAGCAGCTAAAGAACTCAAGTTCATAAATTTGAGATTAAGAACATTAAGAAACATAGTTAAAAACACCTTGGGATTTAAAGGGTCAGCCGATCCTGAATCAAAAATCACTCCTTTTATCATCTCTTTCAACCCCTCTCTTCTCTGAAAGCGCTCGATCACTGAACCGTATCTGCCAAAAAATAGCCAAAAAATGCCAGATTTTACATTTCCAAGCGCAAAAATTCAAAACCAGTCATTTTCAGTGACAAAAAGTACTTACACAAGCCAGCCAGTGTTGCTAAAAGTGTGGAAAATTAAGCACCTTTCACGGCCATCTTCTTCTTTCTCCGAACCCCAAGTGGCCAACCCATTTGCCAGTTCAGCTATACGCCGATCAAGCATTGAAACCGGATCCAAGCACAGCAAATCCTTGAGTTCAACAAGGAAAGTAACGGCATGGATCCCTCTTGAATTATACCATTCAACGAATTTATTCAAATGCTTGTTCGTAGCCCCAAGCCACCCCAGAAGAACCACGGTGACCACTTTGTCTGTTTTTCCCAAAGCCCCGGTCTTTCCGCCGCCGTCGATCACAATCTCCGGAGCTTTGTTCCAACCCAAATACGTACCGTTGGCGGTGGACTCGATGAACGCGTTGAAAGAGGAAGAAACGGAGAGAAACGGAGAAGTGAAGGGATTCGCCGGAGATCTGGGAAAGGGGTTGTTTGGGAAGCTTTGACCGAGTTTGAGAAAATGGGTTCTTCTGAAACGAGTCGGAGATTGCTGTGTTGGCGTCTTCTTTGTGATTATGGAAGGGAAATGGAGAGCGTTAGAGGAGGAAGCAGCTTTCATGGCGGAAAATACTATGAACAGTTCTGCTAAAATGGGCACTGATTCTCTCCTCTGTTTTTCAAACTCGTTCAGACGACTCACCAACTTTCTCGATCATGTAAGCGTAGGCCTTGACTCTGACAATTAAATTGCAGCTTCAATTTCCATTTTGATCCTTTGGATCTTGCATTAATTTGTCCCGGGTCCACTATGACTGCCTTGTCTGGAAAATCACAAAACACTGTTAAGAGAGGAACATGGTTGTCTGAACAATGAAATATAAAACAATTGTTCACGTTAGTCTTCAAGGTAATTCTGCTGTAATTTGAACCAAAAAAATAGTTATGCTGTAAGACGGTTAATATACGATTAATATACGGCGTGATCGGTTAGAAAGATGACCGGTTAAAGATAACAAAATTAATAAAATTATTTATTTTGTTGATCCAAATATCAACATATTCGGTAACATCTAATTTGTTGATAATTTTGAGCTGATGGGGCCTTGGAAAATCTCACGATAACAAAATCTGTAAAATTACCTATTTTGTTGATATAAGTATCAACATATTCGGTAGCGCCTAATTTTGTTGATAATTTCGAAAATATCTATACTTTTTGAAAAACAATGTAACCGCGGCTGAAAAAAGTATCGAAAATATCGATACTTTGTGCACAGTATTTTGTAATGAATTTAAAAAAGTATCGGAAAAATAGATACACTTTTGTAACACTTTATACAATTTTATCGATACCAAGGGATCGAAAGTATCGATTCTGTTTCCACAGTACTAATAAAAAGTATCTATCCTTTAAAAGTTAATTTGACATTAACGGAAAAAAATGGCCAAACCGGTTACATTATTAACAATGTAAGAGGTTAATTGTTACCGTATTGTTTGTTTGGTTTCGATACTTTTGTAAGAACATGTGCAAAAGAATCGGTACAATAGAAAAAATTAGACATAACCGATTACATTATTAATACATATAATGTAACCGGTAAAACGTTACCAGATTTTTTGTTTGGTGTCGATACTTTTTTTAAGAACATGTCAAAAGAATCGGTACAATAGAAAAAATTAGACATAACCGGTTACATTATTAATACATATAATGTAATCGGTAAATTGTTACCGAATTTGTTGTTTGGTGTCGATACTTTGTTTAAGAACATGTCAAAAGAATCGGTAAAATACAAGCAAATTTGACATAATCGGTTACATTATTAATAGATATAATGTAACAGGTAACTCGTTACCGTATTGTTTGTTTGGTTTCGATACATTTGTAAGAATATGTACGAAAGAATCGGTACATTAGTAATTTAAAAGGATTTTGAAACAGAAAAGGGTCGAAAGAATCGACACAATTCAAAAAAGTATCGACACTTGGGGAATTGTATCGATTAAATATAATGATATAACCGGTTAAAAAGTATCTACTCTAATACAATCCTTGTATTGCTTGCATTTACAGAAAACCTAAGAGAGTATTTGAAATTGAACCGATTTTGGTTGCTACGAAATACAAGGGAGGCGTTTTTGAAGTCGTAGTGTATCAGAATTGAAAGGAAAGGTTTTGGGTTTTGAGATTTTGAAGTAAAAGGTATGTTGTCGAAACCCTAGTTTTTGGTAATGTAGTATTCGGAAGTTGGGGTTAATGTTTTGGGTTTAGGGATTTTGAAGTAAAAGCATATTTCAGATCGATTATAGGTCGAAATTGTAATTATAGTTAGGAAATAAATATCGGTACTTTGTTCTGAGAACTTATCGGTAGAAATTTATATTGTCTGTAGAAAATGAATATCGATACTTTTTTTCAGAGAACTGAAGCGGTTACTATAAGATGGGTGCAAAGGATCATGAAGATGTTGTTCGTGAAGATGAAACTGAAATGGCTCATGAAAATATTGTTCGTGAAGATGCCACCATTGAAATGGTTGAAATGGAGCCAGAGAGTATCGAAAGTGAAGAAAATCCAAAGCAACCAAAGGGTAGATATATGTACTTCTAGTAAGTATCAATGTATTTGTGTACTTGTTCTTTAAATGGTAATTGGATTAAAATATTTAAGAACATTTAAACTTTCTTATCATGACAGTATGAATGAAGTGCAAAGGATGAAGGAATGTGGTACTTACAAAAGCGGTTCGATATGTAAATTGAATTTATAATGAATATAATGTAGGTTTAATATTTTGATTGTTGATGGTTTATGCATAATTTTCAGGTGATAGATGATGTGGTGAAGAAATGGCACACGATGGGTGATACTGAGAAGGAACCATTTATGACGTTGTCCACAAAGGATAGAGCAAAATAATCAACTTCGAGGAAAGCACATGAAAACATTGAGAAGAAGATATTCGTTAAACTTGTAAATACTTTGATAAATGATATATAAAAACTCTAACATTATATGTAAATAATATAGGAAGTGTCGACAAGGTGTAGCATAAAACGAGTGCACCACATAATAAAGGACTTTAAAGTGAAGGATAAAGCCAATGTGTTGGAAGAAATGGGGTTTGGATCTCTTATTGGATTGAAGGACCGACCAATTCGAAGGGAATTGTGTCGCTTGTTGATGGAAGATTTTGATTTGTAAAAGTTTTGTTGGGTTTTTAGCACGCTCGAATCGATCACCGAAACCGTCAAGGAGGGTTGTAAATGTTTGGTGGTTGAATTGGCTAAAACCAAAAGAAAGGTAGACAATTTGCACGATGATTTTAGAGTGGTTCGACTTTCTAACCAAAGTCTACATCCACTACCTTAGCACACCACTAAGGATTTCCCAATTCACTCAACAATGAATTCGTCCCCTTTTCCCGGCTCAGGAGGAAACCGTTACAACCCTATCTTTTGGACTTGGCTAAGATAGAACTAACTCTAGTTTTTCTCTCAAGGCTAAACTAGAACCTCTCCTTTTATAAGGGTAAAAAGATGTAAACAAATAAACCTCACAAGGTGGGTGTTTACACAATTGAGCTCACAAGAAAGAGTGAAGGATAAAAACAATAAAATCACTCTATAAAGACTATGTACAAGAGAATAGTAAAATAAAGATTTAGACTCTAATTCTCTTGACCATATTGCTTGGATGTTGTCTCTTGCTTTCTTCAAGTGTTTCAGCTTTCAATTTATAGTCTCAATTGAGTTTGTAACCGTTTATGGCCGTTGGGAATAGTGCCATTTATGGCCATTGGGAATAGTACCATTTATGGCCGTTGGGAATAGTACCATTTATGGCCGTTGGGCTATTTCAAAGCACACCGTATCGATACGGCTAGGCGTATCGGTATGGGTTTTGGCTACTGGAATTTTGGTAGTTTGAAAACCCTAAGGTGTATCGGTACGGTTCAATACCGTATCGGTACGGTCACTTGAAAATTATGGTTTTGACTACTTTAAATGTATTTTAAAACTATTCCAAAGCCTTTAAAACCCTTAAACATATTTTCAAGTTGTTTTTTTTGACTAAAAACATATTTTAAATTCTTTTCAATTTAGTTCAAAACATTTTTCAAATATTATATCAAAACCTTGGTTCTACAAGTTTGAAGTTCGATATGGTAAATATTCATTTCATTTTGGTGTTCGATGTGTTGAAGCCGTATTGGGGCTAGAAAATAAAGGGAAGAGTGTGCATGAAGTAATTAAGAGGGAGGATTGGAAAAAACTTGTGAAGAAGTATGGCCTAAAATCCAAGGTTACATATGCTACACTCGAGGATGATAATATGATATTAAAAGCGGCAAGTATGATGGGGATGATCTGAAGGCCCGGGTACTATTGTACCTTGTCGAAGTATTCCTTTGTCCAACGGGTGATACATCCCCAAGCAAGGAATGTATGAAGTTGATTTGTGACTCCGGGTTGAAAGGTGAATTAAATTAGGCCTCATTTGTCAATGACAAATTATTTGATGCAATCAAGAGCTTTCAGAAGGCCGAAAACCTCACATACCTCATAGGGTGCATAGCTGTCTTAGAGGTAAATGAGTTGAACGATGTGTTGGTTTAGAAAACTTTGTAAATATTTATTATAGAAAATGATAAAGTTTATTATAAGTACAGGTTGCATTGTTTGATTTTTGGTCTGATTCTTCAAGTGTGCCGACCTTCCAAAGAACCGGAGTGGCACGCATCATTGCATGGGGCAAGGAAGAAGTCACTCGAGTGATGGCAAAGTTAAAGTTGAAAAGACCGAAAAAGAAAGTAAGGGTAATTTAAGTATTTATAGATTAGTAAAGACTTAAAAAGAAAGATGTTCTAATAATGTAATTTATTTTTGAAGGTTATTGGCGAGGAGGAAGAGATGGAAGAGGACAAGGTAGAAGAAAAGGTGAAACAGAATGAAGAAGGGAGAAATAAATATGACATTTTGATGGCTGGGTTGGCGGAGGTTAAAAAAGTTGTTTCTGATTGTTTGCAAAGACAATCCAAAATCGAATAGGCAATTGAGAGCATTAAGGGTGAAGTAGGGGAAAAAGTTGATGGTGTTGTGAAAGAAGTGGTGGAATTGAGAGGTGAGTCGAAGGGGGTGATTGAAATGGTAGAAAAAAATGGATGAGGAGAAAATTTTAAGTTCCGAAATTAAACAAAAGAGGAGTTATGTTGAGGAAAAATATGATGAACTTAAAAAAATGATGAAGAAAATATAAAAGAATTGAGTAAGAAGGAAGAAAATATAGAAGTCCAACGATCAAGATATGAGGACACCAGATCATGTAATAGATGCAAATCTGGATTCAGAGTGTCGTGCAACAAAGAAGAAGTAAAAGGTAAAACGAATAATAGAATTGACATCCATTTTAATTATTCTATTGTGGCTAATATCTATAATCAATATCGTAGGTTGAAAAGGTCAAAATACCAAAAGAAATTGGTGCAATGGAGGCTGCAATATGTGAGTATGTATGGAATAGTGGTTTGTTAGATGATCGGTAAGTAATATATATTACTTTGTGAGTGATATTTAAATAATTTTGTGAAAAAAATAATCCAAAAAATTGCTTGTATAGGGATGTTATCATAGATTTCGAAAGCTAACACGACACAATAGGCGACGTTGGGTCGTTAAAACTTGGTAAATAGATTTACAGTCCGATTATTGATTTGGTCGGTTGGTTGTTGGCTCACGAGTCGATGAAGAAGATATCAGGGAACCGGAAGATTTGTTTTTTTCCATACTTCTTTGTGGTAAGTTAAATTTATACACATTTTCGTGTTGTGTTATGCAAATGGCTGGTCAATTAATAGTGATTGTTTTTGAAAATACAGTCATCGTTGGCAGAGGACGGTCAAGATGTGTCGACTCTTGTAAGCTTCTGGACTAATGTATTGGTAGACCATAATAAAATGACTGATTGTGACACGGTAAGATATTTTTGCGCACATGTTTTTTTGTATTTAAATAATAACAATAAATGTTCTAATTTCTTGTCTTGGATGTGACATTTATTGTAGATCTTCTTGCCAATAAACGATAACAATACTCATTGGTATCTCTTGGTGTTGGATATGGTTGATCGTGTAGCATCGGTTCTTGATAGTCTACATACATCTTACCGGCACAGGACAAGAGTGCAACAATGCAGGAAAATAGTATGTGTCGATACTTTTTGTAACTTATAATGCATAATTTCTTCGTAATCTAATTTTTTGACGCAGCTGAAAAGTTTAGATAAATTTAATCAAGACGCGACCTTTTTTGATACATTTGGGAAGATGAAGGTCCTAATGACGAATTTAGAATTTGTGGACCGTAAGACGATGATGCAAACGAACTGTAACACCCTAAAAAATACCCTAGTTCGAACGATAGAAAAACAATATCGATAACGTAAAAGATCACAACTTAGCTAAGATTGAAAGTATTTAAAATGTATAATCATGTATAAGTACACATACTTGGTAGAAATAAAATTTAATCAATGTAAAGTAATGTATATATATAAGTGTATATATATACATTCGATGGAATTAAATTAAGTTGAAGAATTGATCCTTAATATATATATATATATATAACATGATATGTGGCTGATTATAAGAATTATATATATATATATATATATATATGTATTAGTGGAGAAAAAAAATAAATTAAAATACATTATAATAATCTATAGATAGTGGACTTTACGTGGGAATACTTGGCTAACATCCATTCCACGTAAGGATAACACATGTGGTCATCCATCATTTTGCTTCCATCTTCATCTTTCTTTTACTCAAACGAACCAAAGAGAGAGGTGTGAGAGAAGAGAGAAATCTGGAGAAAATATTGAAAGGAAACTCATGCATGTGCAGGAAATTAAGCTAGGATTATCATAGGGTTCATGCATGTTCATAGGATTCATGTAAGTGTTCTTATTATACCCGATTATGTTTTGAGATTTTAATGTTTTCTGGGTTCATTGTTACTGGAAATGTGTTTAGAATTGAGTTAATAAGTTGTTTGATAGCTGGGTTTAAGAAAATAGAGATGAAATTCTAGAAATAAAGCATGAACAATAGCCTAAGTTTGAATCTGCCCAGATTCGCACTTGAACACTACCCTATTTTAAACTGAAATTTCGAATGGGTTAAGGTTTGAATTAGGAAAACTTTTGTAAATAAAAGTTGTAGATCTGAATGAGTACTATAAGAAAATGGCCTCTTGAGTATGAAAACTACATAGTAAGTGGCTGAAAATTGAATTACAAAAAGACTGCTCAGAATTGAATGAATCTGGAAACTGCTTAGGTTAAATTGTAATTTTGAAAATGTATAGGGGTTTAAATAATGCCAATAAAATTCTGTAAAATTTTGCTTGAAACAGGGGAGTCATGAAATGAATGAAAATTAAATGGCCAAACTTGAATTAAGTCACAATGGATAGGTTAAATGCATTTAGATCACATATATGATTTAAAAAAAGGATTAAATGTGACTGTTTTGTGAAAATTGATAAATTGAGGACCTGAATGCTTTGATTTTGAATATGTTAGAACTTTATTAATATGCTAATACATGTAAGTTAATATGGTTAAAATATCAGAACCAAATGAATTGTGAAACATATATTTTATATGCTTTAAATCCACTAAGTTTAGCTTGGACAGGTTCGATCCTGAAATTGACCTGTTTTCAAATGTAAAACTGTATTAACTGGAAAATGCTAAAAACATGAGCCATACATGGTTTTAAAAGTGTGTTTATAAGCTTTCCATAATAGTATGATATGACTTATTTGGATTAGGGAATAAAAAGTTATGGACAGATTAGTGGACAATGCTCAAAACTGCCATATTAAGGACAACTTGTGTGTTTATTGTTGTTTGCTTGATTTGGTTTGATTTTTATGCTAAGTTTGATACTAATGGATGTTATATATGTTGTAATATGATTCAAGAGCCTATTGAGGAAGAGGCAATAGAGGATACAAGGAGTGAACAATCAAGAAGGAGAGACAAGGGCATTGTGATAAGGGACAACAAGTAGCTTGGAGTATTGTGAGTGAAACAAATTAGAGTTGAGATTAGAGTCACAACTACCTTTAATTTGATGTTAGCATATATGTTGAGCATGAAATTGGACTAATTAAATGTTGGTAAATGATAAGGAAAGAAGGAATAAAGGAATTTGAATTTATTACATGTGCTATGTGATTTTGTGATCTATGTGCTTGAATTGGGAAATTGATATTGCTATGTTGATTCAAATCTGTTTTGAAGTATATTGGATTGATTGTGGATGAAATTTAGATGCTGAATTTTGGAATTATTGACATTGATGTTGAATATTTGATGAATTGAGTATATTGCTTGATATGATACATGATCGATTGTCGATCTTGCATGATATATGTGTTTGATAAACTCAATTGAAAATTGAGCTATGAAATGTGAAATTGAACCATATGATATGAAATTGAATGGTGTATATGCTGATTTGAAATATGCAAATTGTATTTGCAAACTATTACATGTTTATATGTGATAAAATGACATTGGAATTGATATCATGAGAAATTAATCGAAAGGATTAATTAAGCAATTCTGAAAATTTGATTGAATAAGTATATGATCTAAAACTAAAGATCAATAAGCAAAGCCTTTGGTGTGTACAGTCTGTCCAGGTAGTACGGCTAGCCTAGAGTCTTGAGCTCGATAAGAAAATCGGTACGTTAGTGTACTCGATATTGTGGTACATAAGTGTACCTTCTTGCTTAATGTCTGCGGACATTATGATATGTTACACGATGATATGAATTTGGTACGTGGTACCTATTATATGGTGAATTTGATTCACACTTCAGGTATATGGGACTCAAATACCTAGCTTACTATACTATCCAAGGCATTGCGAATTGAATTAATAAGAAATTAAAGTACTGAAATTCGAAATTGAAATTCTTAATTTGATGAATTTCTTTGAATTGGATGGCAGCATGTCAGTTACAAATTATGAAATTAATTGATTCTCTGCTACAGTTTGCTGTTGCTTGTGTATCTGAAATTGTTAACAAATGAGTATGTGAAAATGAAGCATGATATTCGAATGATGTATGATGATTAAGAATTGGATGAACTGATTTTTGATCTATGTAAATTGTATGCATTAGAAAAACAATGAAATCCTTGAATAATTCAGTTATGATACTAATGGTATCTTGATTGTTGTATTCGATTGTTAAATGCTTGGTATATTGTGGTACTCAATTCGAATATTAGCCTTGTTAAATAAATTGATTGTGAGATTGTGATGATTGAATTGATCTATTCGAATGGAATAGAAACGTATATGAATAAATTTAAAGTGGAATCTATTGTGTGATCACTTGGTAACAAATAGAAATTGATTAGATTAAGGTTTCCTCACTAAGTACTAAAAGTACTTACCACTCGAACCTTTCCTTCCTTCCCAAAAATTTCAGGTTCTAGCTTGTTGATCTACCACCCGTTATCTCCCTACTCGAGGATTAAGTATGCCCTTTGTTATCTTTGTCGTGCTCATGTTGGGTGGTTTAGCGGTCTGCATGCTAGTGCAGTTTGTATTGATGGTGATGTTTATGAACTATTTCTTTAGTAATGTATAAACTTATAAGAAGTTTCCCTACATTTTGATATATAATTAAGGGAAACTAAAACACTATGGATGATAATATCGGATATGATATATATATGATGTATGAATCGGTTAGAATTACCATAGAATTGTGCTTAATTGATAACATGTAAATCGAATGTAAATGATTATGGGTAGTATCCGAATGAATTGAAGTCAATGGAATTAATTTATGAACATGATGAAGTATATCTATGTGATAATCGAATGTGAAAAGAAATTAAAATAGATTATGTTATATACATCATAAGATAAGTGTTTGGATTACATGTGCCCATCAAGCCTTGATCGAATTATGATATGAAATGTGTATAATTTATATGTGACATGAATGATTGTAAATTACTGCAATTTGAATAGATGTATTCGAATGAAAAAAAATATTACACGAAAGTTTAACCCTTCCGCTGCCTAATACGAATCCGAATCATATGTTAATATAATGCTCCTTGCCCCTAATCCGGGGTGAGGGGTGCTATATAAAGTGGCATCAGAGCTTTTTTTAGGTTAAGTTCTGAAAGTCTAATTGAGTCTGCATGCATATGCACTATTTTAGGTATGCCACCCATGTATTGCATACTAAGATAATTGTATTGAGCTTTCTGGTCTTCTTGTTGTTTAAATGAATGATAGAAAATGACGAACCCAAAGGACCCAAAGAATGAGAGCTCACATGAATCTTCAAGCGAAGGTGAAAGTGTGAGATTGAGTGATAATCCACCAGCCCAAACTGAAACTCCGAGAAAGAAGAAAAAGAAAGAGCTTGCTCAAGTCACTGAACGAATCACTAAAGAGCATGTTTAGATCATTGAGCAATCCGATAAAATTGGGTTTAGATTGGTTAAGTAAACATGAGACTTGGGTAGATTGTCAAAATAAAAGATTGTATCTTCAGGGTTTAGGAAAAGAATCCATACTCCTAATTGATAAAAAGCTCACTTCCATTTTTGCATCCATGGTCTTACGAGATTAAATTGAATTTGGAATGTCTGAAATGCCTATTGTTTCTGAATTCATTGATGTGTTTCTCGAGGAACTACCTGGTCTCCCTCCGACTAGAGAAGTTGAATTTGGGATTGAAATACAGCCTGGCTCAAGTCCGGTGTATATCACTCCGTACCGGATGGCACCTCTTGAATTAAAAGAATTGCAAAAGCAACTCCAAGAGCTTCAGGACAAGGGTTTCATTCGAGCTAGCACTTCTCCTTGGGGTGCACCTGTTCTGTTTGTAAAGAAGAATGATGGAGCAATGCGTCTTTGCATTGACTACCGTCAATTGAACAAGATCACAATCAAGAACCGATATCCGCTCCCAAGAATAAAAGATCTGTTTGATCAACTTCGGAATGCTTCAGTATTCTCAAAGATCGACCTGCGATCTGGATACTATCAAATGAGAGTGAAAGAGGAGGATGTGTCAAAAACAGCCTTCCGAACTCGTTATGGCCACTATGAATTTCTGGTAATGCCTTTCGGATTAACAAATGCTCCGGCGGCATTCATGGATCTCATGAACAGAGTATTCAAGCCCTATCTTGATAAATTTGTGGTCGTATTTATAGATGACATTCTGATCTATTCTCACAATCGAGAAGAACATGTTGATCATCTCCGCATTGTCTTGCAAACTCTCTGTGAACGCCAATTATTCACAAAATTTTCCAAGTGCGAGTTCTGGTTATCGGAAGTCTCTTTCCTTGGACATGTAATTTCTACAGAAGGAATTAAAGTTGATCCAAAGAAAATTCAGTCAATCATGGATTGGCGACCTCCTAGAAATGTCAGTGAAATACGGAGTTTTCTTAGTCTAGCTGGTTATTACAGAAGGTTTGTCAAAGGGTTCTCCTCTATAGCCTTACCTTTGACTAAACTTCTTCGTAAAGACCAACCATTTGAATGGTCTGAAAAGCAACAGAGAAGCTTTGACCAACTCAAAACAGCCTTGACTCATGCCCCAGTTTTGATCCAACTAGAACCGGGCAAAGATTATACAGTATACAGTGATGCTTCACATGCGGGTCTTGGATGTGTTTTAATGCAAGGTGACAATGTGATTGCTTATGCTTCACGCCAATTGAAATCTCATGAATTGAACTATCCAACCCATGATCTCGAACATGCTGCTATTCTGTTTGCTCTCAAAATATGAAGACACTATTTGTATGGTGAAAAGTGTTACCTGTTCACCGATCACAAGAGTTTAAAGTATCTCCTGACTCAGAAAGATCTAAATTTGAGACAACGCAGATGGATGGAGTTATTGAAAGACTATGATTTAGTTATTGACTATCATCCAGGAAAAGCCAATGTGGTTGCAGACGCCTTGAGTCGTAAACCAACATTGGGTAAAGTTCATAATCCTAGATCTTTAAGAAATAAAAATTTAATATGTCTGCAGTAATAATTCTGTCTAAATTGTTAAAATTATTCTTGTAGCTCCAACTGCTATCAACGCTCATCTTCGAGTGTATCAGAAGCAAGGATTTCTGTCCGAACTTCAAATTCAGTCCAGTCTCATTTCAAGGATTGAAAATCTTCAGAAAGCTGATCCAGAACTTCAGGACATTATTTCCAAACTGGATACAAAGTCTAGTGAAGGATTCCGTATTCACACAAACGGTCTCCTCTATTTCAAAGATAGAATTTGTGTTCCAAATGATGAAAATTTGAAAAGAGATCTTCTGGAAGAAGCACACCAGAGTTCTTTCTCGGTCCACCCTGGATCGATTAAGATGTATAAAGATCTCAAATCTTTGTATTGGTGGTCTGGTATGAAATCGGCTATCAATGATTTCGTATCTAAATGTCTCAATTGTCAAAGAGTCAAAGCTGAACATAGAGTTTCCACTGGACTACTCCAACCACTTGGACTGACACAGTGGGAATGAGAACGAATTACTATGGACTTCGTGAGTGGTCTTCATTGTTCTCTCAGAAAATATGATGCTATTTGGGTGATTGTTGACCGATTCACCAAATTGGCACATTTTATCCCTATTCGTATCAATTACAGTTTAGAGACTTTAGCCAACCTGTACATTCAGGAAATAATTCGGCTACATGGAATTCCTATCTCCATTGTCTCTGATCATGATCCAAGATTTACTTCCAGATTTTGGGGAACTTTGCAAAGAGCTATGGGAACTAAATTGAATCTAACCACAGCTTTTCCTCCGCAAAGTGATGGTCAGTCTGAACGAGTAATTCAGATTCTCGAAGATATGCTTAGAGCTTGCATTATTGACTTTGGAAAGAATTGGGAGAAATCCCTACCCTTAGTGGAATTTGCCTACAACAATATCTATCAGTCGTCTATTCAGATGGCTCCTTTTGAAGCATTGTATGGAAGAAAATGCAGAACACCTATGTGATGGTCCGAACTTGGTGAAAACAAAGTGTTAGGACCACAATTGCTCAGAGAAACAGAAGAGAAAGTTCAAATCATCCACTCTCATTTAAAACAACCCTTCGATAGACAGAAAGCCTATGTTGATCTGAAACGAAAAGATATCCAACATAATGTGGGAGACAAAGTCTTTCTTAAAGTCTCTCCATGGAAGAAAGTATTTCGGTTCGGAAAGAGGGGAAAACTCAGTCCTCGCTTTATTGGACCTTTTGAAATTACTGAAAGAATTGGTCCAGTGGCTTATCGACTTGCACTTCCCAGCGAGTTCGAGAAAATCCACAATGTCATCTATGTGTCAATGCTCAGAAAGTATAGATCCGATCCATCTCATATCTTAGAGCCGGAAGAAGTAGAGCTGAATCCTGACTTGTCTTACGAAGAGGAACCAATTCAGATTCTGGATAGAGAAATCAAAAGACTCAGAAACAAAAATGTTGCACTGGTTAAAGTCTTGTGAAGAAATCACAAGATGGAAGAGGCAAAATGGGAACCTGAGGACATGATGAAAAAGCAATATCCTCATCTGTTCGATTCAGGTAAAATTCGAGGACGAATTTTCTTTAAGGGGGAGGAATTGTAACACCCTAAAAAGTACCCTAGTTCGAACGATAGAAAAACAATATCGATAACGTAAAAGATCACAACTTAGCTAAGATTGAAAGTATTTAAAATGTATAATCATGTATAAGTACACATACTTGGTAGAAATAAAATTTAATCAATGTAAAGTAATGTATATATATAAGTGTATATATATACATTCGATGGAATTAAATTAAGTTGAAGAATTGATACTTAAAAAAAATATATATATATATAACATGATATGTGGCTGATTATAAGAATTATATATATATATGTATTAGTGGAAAAAAATAAATTAAAATACATTATAATAATCTATAGATAGTGTACTTTAGGTGGGAATACTTGGCTAACATCCATTCCACGTAAGGATAACACATGTGGTCATCCATCATTTTGCTTCCATCTTCATCTTTCCTTTACTCAAACGAACCAAAGAGAGAGGTGTGAGAGAAGAGAGAAATCTGGAGAAAATATTAAAAGGAAACTCATACATGTGCAGGAAATTAAGCTAGGATTATCATAGGGTTCATGCATGTTCATAGGATTCATGTAAGTGTTCTTATTATACCCGATTATGCTTTGAGATTTTAATGTTTTCTGGGTTCATTGTTGCTGGAAATGTGTTTAGAATTGAGTTAATAAGTTGTTTGATAGCTGGGTTTAAGAAAATAGAGATGAAATTCTGGAAATAAAGCATGAACAATAGCCTAAGTTTGAATCTGCCCAGATTCGTACTTGAACACTACCCTGTTTTAAACTGAAATTTCGAATGGGTTAGGATTCGAATTAGGAAAACTTTTGTAAATAAAAGTTGTAGATCTGAATGAGTACTATAAGAAAATGACCTCTTGAGTATGAAAACTACATAGTAAGTGGCTGAAAATTAAATTACAAAAAGACTGCTCAGAATTGAATGAATCTGGAAACTGCTTAGGTTAAATTGTAATTTTGAAAATGTATAGGGGTTTAAATAATGCCAATAAAATTCTGTAAAATTTTGCTTGAAACAGGGGAGTCATAAAATGAATGAAAATTAAATGGCCAAACTTGAATTAAGTCACAATGGATAGGTTAAATGCATTTAGATCACATATAAGAATTAAAAAAAAAGATTAAATGTGACTGTTTTGTGAAAATTGATAAATTGAGGACCTGAATGCTCTGATTTTGAATATGTTAGAACTTTATTATTATGCTAATACATGTAAGTTAATGTGGTTAAAATATCAGAACCAAATGAATTGTGAAACATATATTTTATATGCTTTAAATCCACTAAGTTTTGCTTGGACAGATTCGATCCTGAAATTGACCTGTTTTCAAATGTAAAACTGTATTGACTGGGAAATGCTAAAAATATGAGCCATACATGGTTTTAAAAGTGTGTTTATAAGCTTTCTAGAATAGTATGATATGCCTTATTTGGATTAGGGAATAAAAAGTTATGGACAAATTAGTGGACAATGCTCAAAACTGCCATATTAAGGACAGCTTGTGTGTTTATTGTTGTTTGCTTGATTTGGTTTGATTTTTATGCTAAGATTGATACTAATGGATGTTATATATGTTGTAATATGATTCAAGAGCCTATTGAGGAAGAGGCAATAGAGGATACAAGGAGTGAGCAATCAAGAAGGAGAGACAAGGGCATTGTGATAAGGGACAACAAGTAGCTTGGAGTATTGTGAGTGAAACAAATTAGAGTTGAGATTAGAGTCTCAACTACCTTTAATTTGATGTTAGCATATATGTTGAGCATGAAATTGGACTAATTAAATGTTGGTAAATGATAAGGGAAGAAGGAATAAAGGAATTTGGATTTATTGCATGTGCTATGTGATTTTGTGATCTATGTGCTTGAATTAGGAAATTGATATTGCTATGTTGATTCAAATTTGTTTTGAAGTATACTGGATTGATTGTGGATGAAATTTAGATGCTGAATTTTGGAATTATTGACATTGATGTTGAATATTTGATGAATTGAGTATATTGCTTGATATGATATGTGATCGATTGTCGATCTTACATGATATATGTGTTTGATAAACTCAATTGGAAATTGAGCTATGAAATGTGAAATTGAACCATATGATATGAAATTGAATGGTGTATATGCTGATTTGAAATATGGAAATTGTATTTGCAAACTATTACATGTTTATATGTGATAAAATGACATTGGAATTGATATCATGAGAAATTAATCGAAAGGATTAATTAAGCAATTCTGAAAATTTGATTGAATAAGTATATGATCTAAAACTAAAGATCAATAAGCAAAGCCCTTGGTGTGTACAGTTTGTCCAGGTAGTACGGCTAGCCTAGAGTCTTGAGCTCGATAAGAAAATCGGTACGTTAGTGTACTCGATATTGTGGTACGTAAGTGTACCTTCTTGCTTAATGTCTGCGGACATTATGATATGTTACACGATGATATAAATTTGGTACGTGGTACCTATTATATGGTGAATTTGATTCACACTTCAGTTATTTGTGACTCGAATACCTAGCTTACTATACTATCCAAAGCATTGCGAATTGAATTAATAAGAAATTAAAGTACTGAAATTCGAAATTGAAATTCTTGATTTGATGAATTTCTTTGAATTGGATGGTAGCATGTCAGTTACAAATTATGAAATTAATTGATTCTCTGCTACAGTTTGTTGTTGCTTTTGTATCTGAAATTGTTAATAAATGAGTATGTGAAAATGAAGCATGATATTTGAATGATGTATGATGATTAAGAATTGGATGAACTGATTTTTGATCTATGTAAATTGTATGCATTAGAAAAACAATGAAATCCTTGAATAATTCAGTTATGATACTAATGGTATCTTGATTGTTGTATTCGATTGTTAAATGCTTGGTATATTGTTGTACTCAATTCGAATGTTAGCCTTGTTAAATAAATTGATTGTGAGATTGTGATGATTGAATTGATCTATTCGAATGGAATAGAAACGTATATGAATAAATTTAAAGTGGAATCTATTGTGTTATCACTTTGTAACAAATGAAAATTGATTAGATTAAGGTTTCCTCACTAAGTACTAAAAGTACTTACCACTCGAACCTTTCCTTCCTCTCTTCCCAAAAATTTCAGGTTCTAGCTTGTTGATCTACCACTCGTTATCTCCCTACTCGAGGGTTAAGTATGCCCTTTGTTATCTTTGTCGTGCTCATGTTGGGTGGTTTAGCGGTCTGCATGCTAGTGCAGTTTGCATAGATGGTGATGTTTATGAACTATTTCTTTAGTAATGTATAAACTTATAAGAAGTTTCCCTACATTTTGATATGTAAATAAGGGAAACTAAAACACTATGGATGACATTATCGTATATGATATATATATGATGTATGAATCGATTAGTATTATAATTAGAATTGCTCTTAAATGGTAACATGGAAATCGAATGTAAATGACTATGGGTAGTATCCGAATGAATTGAAGTCAATGGAATTAATTTATGAACATGATGAAGTATATCTATGTGATAATCGAATGTGAAAAGAAATTAAAATAGATTATGTTATATACATCATAAGATAAGTGTTTGGATTATATGTGCTCACCAAGCCTTGATCGAATTATGATATGAAATGTGTATAATTTATATGTGACATGAATGATTGTAAATTAGTGCAATTTGAATAGATGTATTCGAATGAAAAAAAAAATATTACACGAAAGTTTAACCCTTCCGCTGCCTAATACAAATCCGAATCATATGTTAATATAACGCTCCTTGCCCCTAATCCGGGGTGAGGGGTGCTATACGAACGGGTATGAAATTTGAGTATTTAATAAGTCAAATATTTTTGTGACTATCTAACTATTTGAAATTTTGCGGCAATATAACATAGATGATTGCGGAATGTATGTGATTATGTGGATGGAAGCTATTTTTGATGGGAGGTCAACGGGTGATTTGGTAAGTGGTCCGAAAAGGACTTTTAAAATAAAATTTTGGTACTGACATTGAATGATGTGGTAACAAAATGTTCTAATGTGAATATAGGTTGTTGGGGAATGGGATCGTCCGAGAATTTTAAACGATCTCATAAATCACGAAGGTAATAAAAAGAGAGCTCAGTTCACAACTGCTTGCCTCCAACATCTGAAAAAATAATTCCTTTTGAAAGCAAATATTTTGTATGTACATTATGTTACCATAATTTTGTATATAATTATTTATCATAGTTACGTTGTTGTAAATTATGTTAACATAATTTTGTATGTACATATTTAGCAAATATTTTGTTAGATGTTATGAAACTTATTCAGCTTCAAATTCCGGTAATAAAGTTCAGCATCAACTTTTGTAAAAATCGATTGACATAGGTTACTGGTAATAAAGTTTCGATACTTTATTAACGCTATAAAAATTAATTATCGAGACTTAAAAAAACAATGTTTTTGGTAGCACAATTGTTCGAAAATATCGATTCTTTCATCCCACTATTTAAACAAAATATCGATACTTTTGAAAATAATGGTTGCCATAGATTACTGGAATCAAAGTTTCGATACTTTGTTCCCGCTATGAGTAAAATTATCGATACTTTTAAACGAAATCAATGTTTTCGGAATAAAAAATTCCTCGAAAATATCGATACTTTTTTCCTATATTATAAAATTATTGATACTTTTGAAACAAAGGGATTGACATAGCTTACTGTAAAGAAAGTTTCGATACTTTTTCACGCTATGATTAAAAGTATCGATAAATTTAAACAAAATCAATGTTTCCGGTATCAAAATTTGCTCGAAAATATCGATACGTTTCTCCTTATATAACAAATATTTATCGATACTTTTGAAACAATGATTGCCATAGCTTTCTGGAAACAAAGTTTTGATACTATTTTCCATCTATGAACAAAAGTATCGATAACATTTGAAAAAAAATGTTTTCGGTTGCGACTTTACCGTTTTCATTATTTACTACATCAATGTTACCGGTACACTTGTCAATGTTTCTGGTATCGATCTGACTTTGAAATTTACGCGCGATTTCTCTTTAACCCAGCCCTAAACTTAAATCCTCCATTTCTTAATTTTATCGATATTATACCAGAGATATCTTCCACTCCAAGGACGATTACCATCGTTCAGAGAAATTGCACCGTTCAACCTGCTTATAAAATCAACTCCGACGAGGACGATTACTACGATCAGATTTGCTGGTTAGTAAAAGTGATGGATTTTGCGTAATTTAGGGTTAGGGTTTTGCACGATTTGGGAGTAACCGTTTTTGTTTTGCATATAACAGTTCTTCTGAAGCAAAAAAAATGGCGCCCAAACGTAAGAGACGTAGTGCTTCTTAGTTAAAGTCATCTTCTTCTAATTCAAGGTCTGTTGCTCAAGTAAGTTCTTCTGAAGAAAATATATCTTTTGAAACGCAAAACTTTAGAAGCAAGGAAGAGAAAGTGAAATATGATAGCAATTTCAAAACAAGAAAGATTCGTCTAGAACGTGTTACTGACATGAACTTCTTCTTCGATGAGAAAAACAAATTTGGTTTTAAACAGACATTTACAGATTGGGGATGGCTTGAATTGCTTGGTGTAGAACCAAAATATTACTCCAATCTTGTTAGAGTTTTCTACAGTAATGCTACATTAGACCTCCAGCCTAGTACGGAAGCAATATTAGGAATTACGACTTATGTCATGGGGAAAGAGATATATAGATCCGAAATCTATTGCTGATGGTATATGTGTTAAGAATATAGGAGATTCCGATGAACATGTTTTAGATCCTACCATTAAACGTGTGGATCGGAATAGTCCCATTAATCTTGGTGTGGAGGGCATATTGTTCCGCCTTCTTGTCACTTGGTTTCTTCAGCCTTCCGGTGAAAAATTTTCACAAATTTGAGATAGTGATTACTGGTGGTTGTCTAAGTATGAATCAAAAACCGCTCCAAACATTGCAAAATTGATATATAAAACAATTATTAATATAGTGAAAAAGGGTGCTTCCATTACAACTTCACTACCATGTGGATGTGTAATTAGCCATATATTGAGGAAGGAATGAGTGGAATTCAATCTTGACTACCCTCTTCGATTATCCTGGAAGATCGACATGTTATCCTTGACAAAAGCGGGATACGATTTTATTGAAAATGTTGGTTGGATAAACAAATCTGGCATTGGAGCGGAACAAGACAACGACCAAGTTGACAACGTTGAAGAAGAAGACCAAGAGCAGATGGAAGAAGATGAGATCGAAGGGGTGATTACGATGAAGTCAGTGATGGCTTACATGGTTAATTTCCGCGAGCATTTGGATGCTCGTGTAGGCGAGATTAATGTCCAAATCTGCCAAATACGAGTAGATATTTCATCACTTCGTGGTGACTTCTCCAACTTCCGTAACCAATACCTTCAAAGAAAAGACAAAGCTATAGGTATGACAATCTTTTAAATTGACTATTGACATGCGGTTAATTGACTATTGACATGCTTATAACAGAAGTGGAGAATCTAGTGATGACTGAAGAAGTGAATGATGAAGAGGTTGATAGTTCAGATGATGATGAGCCTGAAGACCCCAACAGATATATAATTTCTGCAACACCGAGTCCCAAAAAACTAGTCATTTTTTATGTCAATGGATTCCTTGCATATTATACAAAACGAACTCCCTATAACTCACTGGATTATAAATTATTTTTCGGTAGAATCATCCACCAACAGTGTATTTTCTAAGTGGAATTGAGGAAACTCATTCCAAACGTCATGCAAATCTTTGCAGAAGGTGAATTCCTCTTTTCGTTTGCACTTTGCTTGATCATGTTTATAAGAAATTGTGAAACACCAATTTGTAAGAATTATAAACAAATACAATTATCGAACGCAAAGAAGAAGCATCTTACCCAGATGAATATATATTGAGCATACGGTACAATTAGTTGGTTAAGAGCAAGATCAATGTTATGCCTGCAATTGTGAACAATTATCACGATAAACATCAAATTGGTTAAGAGCAATATCAAATTGTTAAAAATTATAATCGTAACTGTGCTTACCTTAACTTCGATGACCATATGGCAACAACAAAGTTCTCTAAACAAAAATTGATAAATTGTTGTACACCTGATCTCATTATAACATCTACAACATGAAAAAAATTCAACCAAATTTGTGTTTATAGCTTAACACATCCGTAAACAAATTTGAAGACATTTTATTACCTCTGATTTTTTCCATGCATTTTATTTTTAAGGTAATAGTCTATTCTTTTGTTAATTGATGTTTTCTGTATAGCAATACAGTTACATATGTCCGCATCCCTATGACGGTTCATCTTGCAACGACAATGCTTTAGGTATGACATTTACATATGTGACTTATTCCATTGGTTTATTAATATATTGAACAGGTTGACAGTTTGCTAATTTGGCTTATTTATATATATCCTCAGAAAAGGGCGGAAGCATCTGAGAATATTTAGAAAAGTTGGCATATGAGCCTAATGTTCGCGACTTTGTTAAAAATAACCCTTTACAAATTTGAATTTTATTTCATTTATATATGTAACATTCTTGAATTATATATTGTTGTATGTCGGATACATTCAAGTCCCACACCGCTAATATATAGTAATTATAGATATATGTCGAATACATACCAGATAATAGTTACAATGTATGTTGATCGGTACTTGCAGTATTCCAAATGTCCTCGTTGCCCTGAGACGTAATGAAGAGATTGAAATTATAAATAATCATTAACAATTTAAGACATAATTGTAGAATAGATATAGTAACTCACATTATAATCAACATTTGCGCGGCCGTAGGACCATTCCGTTTCGTTATCAAAAAATTCAGTCAAGGTAGGTTGTGTAAACGAATCCAAACGCAGCTTTAATTTAGGACATATTACTTTGTTATGTCCCTCAACGTTGCAGAAAGAGCAGTGCCTACTTTTATTCTAAACCTTCTTCTTCTGGACTTCTTTTCGCTTTCCTTGTCTTCGTTTAGGGTCGCGAACCCCATTTACAACATTACTTCGGTTGCTTGAATCTTTCAAACCGAACGAGTGTTCAAATTCGGCAGTTAGTCTTTTCATCTCATCTCTTGCGGTTATAAAAGATGCATCAGTCTTTGATGCAATATAGCAAAAACGACTTGACGTTGCACGTAGGGTAGCAAACCGTGCCATTTGCATAACTTCTGGTAGTACATTGAAGTCAAGGAAACTGGGTGCAGAAGCCTTCGCATCCTTAGTCCACCGACTTAGAATCAAAGACTTTGGAAGAGATGTGTAATCCAAGTGCTTCAAAATATGTAGTTGATGGCAACATGGAATTCCTACGGTCTCGAATTTCCTACATGAGCATGTGACAATTTCTGAAACGACGTCAAAATATACGTGAAATCTCTTGTTCTTCTCCTTGTACTTTGACAAAACAAAATTTTGACATTCATTTGATAAGGACTGAATTTGTTCCTCAACCCGGTACAAGGTCTCGTCTTGCAGTTCTTCTTGAAAGATTCGAAATGATGCCCGCGTATAAATTTCACCAGCATGACTTTCTAGGTTTGTCAGTTTAGTGATCTGGAAGGGCATTGTCTGTGAACTTAAGTAATCCGCTTTCAACTCGTTGATACGCATTTTACTAATACAATGTTCAATTGTACGAACAACGTCTACATATGTCTTCTTCTTTATCAGTGCACGTCTGAGTGAAGCATTCAAGGACTCGCACCTTTGTGTGGATCGCATATTCGCAAAGAAATGACCCGTTTGATATGCTTGAGCCCATAAGTTTCGAGTATCTCCCTTCTCAATCACCCATGTATGCTTTCCAACATTGAATTCTAAAATCATTGCAGACCATTCAATATCAAATTCTTCTATTGTCCACCAGGAACTCATACATCTAGTAAATGTTGTGCTAAATTTGATGTCACCAATGTTAGCTTGTACATTGCAAGAAAGATGCCAAGAACATAATATGTGCTTAGCATAAGGGATAACACATTTGATAGCCCTCTGCATTGCCCTATCCCCATCTGTGACAACTGAAAGAGGCGATTTATTCATCATGGCTTGTAAAAAATTACGCAGCACCCACTCAAATGATTGAGTTGTTTCGTCAGCTATGATTGCAGTAGCAAATAATATTGTGCTATGGTGATGATTGACACCAACAATAGGCATAATTGGTCGTTCATAGTAATTACCTTTGTACGTTGTGTCGAACGTAATTACATCACCGAAGCAAGTGTAATCTGATATCGATGTTGAATCAGTCCAAATAAGATTATGCAATGCCCCTGATTCATCTGTTGAGTATGTCATAAAAAACCCCAGATCGTCTTCTTTCTTATAATCAAAGTAAGCAATTAGTGCATTCACATCCCCATTGACAAGTTCCTTTGCTTTACCTCTTTCAAGTGCATTATACAGGTCTTTACTTGTAAATCCAACATTATGATAACCCTCTGCCTGAATCATAAAATAATTCATTACTTTTGATGTCCCAACACCAACATCTTTCAATGTTGTTGCCTCAGCCACATCAGCCTCACTCACAGCTCTATTTGAACGCATAAACGGTGTCATAACAGGTGTGCACAAGGCATGATTATGTTCATGGAAAGACTTACTTAGAACCCACTGATCATTTGTTTTTGTTACTGTGACCATGATTTTCGCCTTGCATCCTGTTCGTGCGACTGGCATATGAGCACGTTGACGATTAACAGTTTGGACTTTGGATGACTGAAACCCTTCTTTTGAACAACAAAATTATTGTGTCTTCACATTCCCTTCGCCATCCAGCCGTGTTGTTCCTCGACGTGCACTAAAATCATGTTTCATAGCGTATTCCTTGTAAAAATCCCAAGTTTCCTCACGTGAAGAAAAGAGTTGACCTAGCAACCATTCTGAATCATCAACGGTCAACTTTTCATGCCCCTCATCGCTTGAATGAACATCATTGGATGGAGTATCATTCATTTTGGTAAACACGGTCGGTTGAAGTGGTCCAAATAGGAGTTGTGTGTTGCTTTCATTTTCTGGTAGTAAAATCAGTAGGTGGTGGTGGTTGATGGTGGTTGAAGTCTGGCTACAACATTTATTTCTTAGGACAAAGTTAGTTGTGCAATAAATTGTAGTAAAATATCGATACTTTCTTTCCATTATGATAAAAATTATCGATGCTTTTTGGGAAAAAAGGTTTCTCACAGCTTACTGGGAACAAAGTTTCGATACATTTTTCCCGCTTTGAGTAAAATTATCGATACTTTTGTAAAAATCAATGTTTCCGTTAGCAAATCTGCTCGAAAATATCGATACTTTATTCCCATTATGATACAAAATATCGATACTTTCTGTAAAATAGGATTCTCAGAGCTTACTGGAAATAAAGTTTCGATACATTTTTCCCGTTTTGAGTAAATTTATCGATACCTTTGTATAAATCAATGTTTCCGTTAGCAAATATGCTCAAAAATATCGATACTTTCTTTCTATTATGATACAAAATATCGATACTCTTTGAGAAAAATATTCTCATAGCTTACTGGAAACAAAGTTTCGATACATTTTTCCCGCTTTTAGTAAAATTATCGATACTTTTGTAAAAATTAATGTTTCCGTTAGCAAATATGCTCAAAAATATTGATACTTTCTTTCCATTATGATACAAAATATCGATACTCTTTGAAAAAAATATTCTCATAGCTTACTGGAAACAAAATTTCGATACATTTTTCCCGCTTTCAGTAAAATTATCGATAATTTTGTAAAAATCAATGTTTCCGTTAGCAAATCTGCTCAAAGATATCGATACTTTCTTTCCATTATGATACAAAATATCGATACTCTTTGAAAAAATATTCTCATAGCTTACTGGAAACAAAGTTTCGATACATTTTTCCCGCTTTCAGTAAAATTATCGATACTTTTGTAAAAATCAATGTTTCCGTTGGCAAATCTGCTCGAAAATATCGATACTTTCTTCCTCTGCGAAAAAAGTTATCGATACTTTTCATTCAAAAAGGATTCTCATAGCTTACTGGAACAAAAGTGTCGATACTTTTTTGACGCTATGAATAAAAAACCCGATACTTTTGGAAAAAAATCAATGTTTCCGATCGCAATTTTGCTCGAAAATATCGATAATATGTTCCCTCTGCGAACAAAAATATCGATACTTTTCAAAAAAAAGGATTCTCATAGCTTATTAGAAACAAAGTGACGAAACTTTTTTCCGGGTTTGATTATAATTATCAATACTTTTCCAAAAAAGTCAATGTTTCCGGTTGATTTTCTACCGTTTTCATTATTGAGTACATCAATGTATCCGGTTGACTGTTACCGTTTTCATTATTTACTACATCAATTTTGCATTGCAGTGTTATGTCTTTTCACTTGTATCACATGCATCGTTTACTGCTCATCCTATACAAAGCTGAAACCCCTAAATCCCCGGAACGAATTTACCTTTTCAGTTTTGTGTCTTTTCACTTGTATCACATGCACCGTTCATGTTCATGTACCTTCATGAACATTGTGCCTTCTCACTTTCCCTCCCACTTTTCCTCCCAAACGGAAATTCCCTATAAATTAACAACTCCTCTATTTACTTTTCACAACATCTTCAAATTAATATACTCAACCCTTCGTTTATTTCTATAATCAGTTCGCCTTCATCTCACCTTCACCATCTTCTATTATACAATGAGTTCGAGCAGAGGTTCTGGTAAAAATTCTCAGCCATTGGCAAAGAGGAAGATTGATTTCGAGACATCATCAAACAACGATGATGATTTCTATATTGATTCTGATGAAAAGGAGGAACAACTAAGCCATGAGTCAATGAAAACCAGCAAGTGGTTCAACAAGTTTTTCCAAACCTTCGATCGAATGAACATCATCAACGACCCTTCTACTCAATGATAGTGTCCAGCATGTCAAGGAGGTCCTGGTGCCACTCACAGGTTTCGTGGCCTTCAGTCTCTAGTCACACATGCCAAAACCAAAGGCGGACCAAAGCTGAAACTTCACCGCCAACTTGGTCAGTTGTTGGACGAGGAATTGCGTAGAAGGGGTACTTCGACTGTTCCTCAAGATTAAGCTTTTGGCCAATGGAGTGGTTTGAGAGATGATGCTGCTATTATCTCTCCCCCCCTCGTCTTCAAGCAACGAGGAAGTGAATCACCAAATAATCTGGCCACCTATGGTGATGATAATGAACACAAGGCTTCATCAAGATGGAAATGGGAAGGTAGTTATATAACTTCTGAATTATGTTTTCATGAATATTAGAATCCTTAACTTCTTATTTCTTTAATTTTTTGCTTTAGTGGCTTGGTATGGGAACCAAATAGCTTCTTGACTATTTCAGTTCCTATCGTACTGTTGCTAAGGCTCACCATTCATACGGTCCAGAAGGTCATTGTGGGATGAGCCTTCTGATTTTTGAGAGCATGGCAACAAATTATTTCAATGCTCAGCGTCTGCATACCCAGTTTACTGCCCAAGGTTTCGATAAAGAGGCTTGGAAACGTTGTCAGGGCTTCATGTATGGTCCAGTTAGCCAACGCCAACTTTATGGTTATATGACTGCCAAAGAAGACATACACAACTTCAACCGCCATATTCAAGATTTTCTCTATCATTTTCTTCTATTATACAAGATGCACTTCTGCTCATACTTAACGCAAACATGTTTTGTTCATTATGCAACAATAGGGTCAAGTTTGAGATGCGACCATATGCACATATGGTTGGACAGCAAGCTGGAACAAATGCCATGGGTGGCAGGGGACTTGAGGAGACTCATTGTTTTACTTTCATTTTTTATTTCAATTTGTAATTGGTAATTGAAGCACTGGGACTTCATTTTTTTATCATATTTTTCTTCATCCATAAGTATATAAACTTTTCATTTGGAACTTTTTATTTTCATAAATATAATTGATATAAACGATTAAATAGAATTGTACCGATATTTTAATATAAGTATCCATACTTTTTATGCAAGTGCACATACTTCTAATATAAGTATCGAAACATTTAATATAAGTATCCATATTTTTTCTGCAAGTACTCATACTTCTAATTTAAGTATCGAAACATTTAATATAAGTGTCCATACTTTTTATTTAAGTATCCTTACTTTTTTTAAGTATCCATACTTTTAATTTAAGTGTCGAAACCCTAAACCCATACTTTTAATTGATATAAACGATTAAATGGAAGTACATATACTTTTATATAAACAATGTAACCAGTCTGGCTACAACATTTATTTCATCTTAGGACAAAGTTACTTGTGCAATAAATTATAGTAAAATAACAATACAATATAGGTAATTGCCGATACTTTTAATATAAGTATTCATACTTTTAATTTATCTGTTGAAACTTTTTATGGAACCGATTGAAACATGGCTACAAAGTATCGATAAGTTTTATATAAGTATAGATACTTTCGAGCCACAATTGAACCAGTTCCAATGTTTTTATTAAAATATCGATACTTTTGTTTAAAGTATCGATACTTATTCGCTACCTATTACGTTACACTACTACCAGTTTGTTTAAAGTTATAATATTAATGTAAACGATAAAATAATAACAATTTAGGCGCTACCGAATATGTTGATATGAGTATCAACAAAATAGGTAATTTTACCGGTTTTGTTATCGTAGGATTTTCTTAGGCCCTATCAGCCAAAATTATCAACAAATTAGGCGCTACCGAATATGTTGATACTCATATCAACAAAATAGGTAATTTTACCGACTTTGTTATAGTCGTATTTTCCATGGCCCCATCAGCTCAAATTTATCAATAATTTAGGCGCTACCGAATATGTTGATACTCGGATTAACAAAATAAGTAATTTTACCGATTTTGTTATGTTTGTATCTTAACTACCGATAACTTAAATTTGCCGGTTACTAATTTTTTATTTTTTATTTTCATGTTTTCTACCGGATACATTATCTCATATCAACATATCCGATAGCGCTTTACCTATTTTATTATTTATATTATAATGTTTCTGGTAACGCCGTTTCTTTGCCGTATATTAGTCCGCCTTACATTAGAATTGTCTTAGTCTTCAGAACAGCACTAAAATCTATGATTTTTTCTTCGCTTGGTCATTTTAGTTCTTGAAATTATTGAGAAATTTATTTGAAGTACATGAATTCTCCTATTTAAAGATGATGCTATTTATTTTAGAAAATTCAGGTTCGAGCATTTACGTGTACAAGTTATGTGCGATATCAAAATATTAAAAAATATAAATATATATTACCATATAATCACATCAGTATATTAAAAAAGCATTGATGATGATTCCACAATAAAACGGTCGAGGGATATTCATACCATGTGTTTGAGAATTCGTAATCAATGAAAAATCTTATTACATGTATGTTTGGATGTGAATGAAAGATTTTTTTTTATAATGGTTACTGAATTTTTATTAAAAAGGCTATATAAATATCATAAATACAACGTATCTAGAAGGGATAATAATAGGGGGCTAATCCACCAAAATCTGTTACAAACCCAAAAGTGTAAAGAAAAGTAAATATTTCTATAGAGAACAACATATCATCAAAATTTAAAAGCCTTCTTGAACCTCATTGTCTCTATCCAATCGAGACGCGTAACGGGATGAAGGAGTGGTGAGCGGCCCAAACTAGCGCCGTTAAAATCTCTGTGCGAGCACCAAATAACCACTATGGTATGCTAAAATCATGCTAAAACGACAGATGAAATAAAACCACAAAAGTAAAAAAACTAAAATGTGCCACAAAGGCAGAGAAAAAAAATGTGCCACAAAGATAGAGATTCTTATTAAAAATAAAAATATTAAACTCAGTGATCGACAATCAATACTAAAACTAATAGCTGACCATCTGCTAAGGAAACAAAAGTAAAAGACGCTCTCTAATTTGCAGAAAAAAAATGTTATTAGGGTTTGCAGAAGATCATAAAATTTATGTGCGCTCTCTAATTTATGTGCTGTCTAGCTAGATGTTTCTAATTAATAAAATTTCATTCAAAACTTGTTCATTATTAAGATCATAAAATGATTAATTTGATAATAAGTATTTAACAAGTTGGTTACATATAAACAAAGGTTAATGGATATTGCAGACCAAAAAAAGATATTGGTTCAACTTAAGCTTTGGAATCAACGTTTTCTAATCAGAAATCAAGTTAAATACATCGTTTTCATCAACGGTGGTAAGTTAAAAGCTTAATTCAGTTTGGGAATCCCAATTAAAGGATAGTTGTTTATGTATGTTAGTTTCAAGTCTAACTCAGTTTAAATTTTAATTAAATTTATTTTTATTTACAAGGATAAATATTCTATACACAGGCGGTGGAAACTGAGTTTCCACAAGCGCTTTAGTTTTAGGGAAGAGGGTTTAGAAGTTTAGGTGTAGTTGGTTAGAATTTAGGGATAGTTGTTTCAATTTAAGGTTTAGGGTTATAATTTAGGGTTTATAGGTTAAAATCTAAATCCTCATCATATTACCCTAAAAATTAAACCCTAACATATAAACTTTAAATTATAACCCTAAACCTAAAATTGAAACAATTATCCTTAAATTCTAAACCCCTACAGCCTAAACTAACTCTCGATACTCTAAAACTAAGACGCTTGTGGAAACTTTCAGTTTCCACCGCCTGTTTATAGGATATTAATCGTATTTACAAATGATAAATTTAAATCGGTTCTGAATCAATATTTATCTTAAAAATATATTGATATTTATTTTTAAATTGTTTTAATCATGAATAATTTATCACATTTTTAATGTTTATCTTATAGTATTATTTTATTTTATTTTTACTTTATATAATTTAGGGTTTATAGATATATTTTTATATAATATTAAAAATAGAAAATACACTAAGAAAAATATTATATTTATTTAAAAAATTAATCATGAATAATTTATCATATTTTTAGTGTTTATATTATAGTATTATTTATTATTTGTACTTTTATTTTTTATTTTATATAATTTAAGGTTTATAGATATATTTATATATAATACTAAAAAATAGAAAATACACTAACTTGAGCTTTAAATGTTGAAGTTTGAATGTAACCCGCTCGCCCTGGTCTGGTCGGTTGACCGATTCGAGTAGGCTACACGGGGAAAATCGACGCGAAACCCGTAAAGGTCCCACCTCGATTAGCAACCCTAGAATTTTTTTATTATTTAAATCTTGTCTAAATGCATTATTAAGTCCTATGCGGAACACGACAGCGGAAACACAAGCAACATATCAACGACCATCCAAAACAACACTTCAAACAGCCAATTTTCCCTTTTTAAGCAGGCCGTATCGATACACCTGTCAAGGGTATCGATACGCCTTAACCAAGGTCAACACCCTAAGGTCAACACAAGAAGACCGTATCGATACAGCCCTTGAGCGTATCGATGCGCCCTTCTCGGTCAACATCTCGTGGTCAACGAGATAAACCCGTACCGATACACTTGGAGACAGTATCGATACGCCAAAGTCTCACCAAAATATCAGATTTCCAGTGAGCTTTGAGCGTATCGATACACCCACATGTATCGATACACCAAGCCAAAATTGAGTCCTGGAGGGCAAACCGTATCGATACGGTCCTTGGGCGTATCGATACGCCCTGCACAGCAAGTCTCCAAATTTCAGCCAAACAACTTAGAACTCGACTCTAGATGCGATTTACGACTCTCCTAGCCACAAACAACATACAAACAACCTTTAACCACCAAGATCTAAGCATACGAGGCAACCAACACTAACGAGCATTATTCATGCAAGAGATTCATGCATTTACCAAAAGATGACATACAAAGCACTTTAAGGTTCATGCCTTAGCAACCAAAACATGTAAGCATTCAAGACATGCAACATGAGAAATATTTACAAATCAAACAAGGCATCCAAAAACCAAGACAACATCAACATACGTCAAAGCTCAAATTAACAACACCTATCCCATTGCTTGACTATTACGATTTACAATTTAAAGATCATACTTGAGCTAACCGGAAGCAACACTTGGAGGCCTTTCCTTGCCCTTGCCACCCACAAGCTACTGATATGCATTGTCAAACAAAAAAGAGCGTAAGCATAAAAGCTTAGTGAGGGTAAGCTCATAAAACAAACCTTCGACACTACAGGGTCCAAGCACGAGCAAGAATCAAAGTAGAATGCATGATCTTACCTCCAATCCTCAAGAGCCAAAATAAAGATGATGCATGAACATATTATCAAAATCATGTCATGCTCAACAAGTCCATAACCACAACATATAGAAACACATATAACCAACATATGAGCAACATAATCCACAATCCGTATTGGCACCTAGCTATGACTCGAATACACGGATAATCATTGGAACTCACATCCAACAACACAACCATTACCTGACGGTGGGATTACACTCATCACCGTTCACGCGGAGGAGATTTCACTCATCCTCATGCCTCGTTTCACGCGGAGGGGATTCCACTCATCCTCACGCCCGTCGATGGGATTCCACTCATCACCGACGAATATATATAAGAAGATTTTCGGACGAACCCGTACTCCATCTTGATGACTACCATCATCAAGACCACGCGCGCATTTGACTCTCGTGTGCACACTAACATCCTAATGATCGATCATTTGTACCCAAGCATACTAGTGCCAATACTACACATTTCATTAATCTTTCACAATATCATTTCATAACAACTTTCGTGCTTAGCACGTACTCACCATGACTTACCGTCATGCACAAACCACATTTCTATGCCTAGCATGTACTCACCATGATCCCCGGATCATACAATCACCTCATAATATCATTTCACATGTCAACACTACATGTATATCATTAACACAAATATCACATCATATTTCATACATATGTATATCTCCATCATATTTATCATCAACATGCATATAACAATGCATTAAGTCATGCCTCAACAAACATGTATAACAACATATACATAACCACCATAAACACGATTAAACATGAGGCATAAATCAACACCTTAAAGATCAACCAAGGTCTCTAACTAAAGCTTGGGATTAGGCTACCACCCTAATCCCAACTCTAGGTGTGTCTACCAATTCCAACCTAGTCCAAATGCTTGAACCAATTGCTCAAAATCATTTAAAACATTTTAACCACTCACCTTCACCTCCAAGCTCCACTACCAAGCAACCAAGGTCTTCAAGTTTCCGGATTTTTTCTCGAGGCTTCACCAACACAAAATCTCGCTTCTAATCACCTTAACACAATCAAAACAACCTCAAATCAATTCACCAATTAATGTAGTAAACCGGAACACTATTCAAGCAATAAACACAAGATTTTAAGCCAAGAACAACCCCCAAAACACCAAACTCGGGCAGCCCTCAAACCTCAACCAAAACTCATGATTTCAACCTTTTTAGCACACCCAAATGCTTCTAAAACGCCCCCCCCCCAACTATTACCCTAACATCAACCCTCAAATTCCAACACAAACCATACCCAAAACTCATCTCAAAACCCTCCTAAAACCCCACCAAAACCCAAATTCGGGAATTTTTATAAAACACTCTAAAAATTATATATGTTGGACCATTTGATTCATAAACATCATATCTAACAATAACAAATCAAAAGCTTTAGTAAAAACCCATAAAGCTTTAACCTTTAGCTTAAAACTTTGAAAACCCCAAATGTAAAATACATAGTTTTAGTGAAATATAAAAATACCAAAATGTAGAGGATAGCAAGGCCAAGTCAAAAATTATATTTACCTTTCAAAAAGCTCTAAGGATGAAGGTGAAAGGGGATGAAAAAGTGAGATGAAGAGAAGCTCTCTTCCTTGTCGTGCAAATGGTGAAAAATGGGGGAAGGAAGATGACAAATTGTGTTTTAAACCAAAAATGAGGTTTTTAATTTGGAAGACCATTTTATTACAAAAATGTCATTAATGAATGACCAAAACTCACATCTCTTAAAGTCAATGGATTTTGGACCCAAGAGACAGGCCCCAACATGGTCTTAACCATTTTGAAATCCCGAGGCCCATGTAAAATATTTTATTATTTAATTAGAAAACCGAGACTCAAAATATTATTTAAATATTATTTTCTCTCGGCCACTAAACCCAGGTGTTACATTGAACTAGACCTTTTTGAACAAGAAAAGCATACTGGATTGAATTCAAAGTGAAAAGGATTATAAAAGGATCACACTACAACTATTGAATATCCAATGTGAAAAATAAATATAGTGAACTCCAAAGGGTGTGAAATACATGATAAGCAAAATCCATCACTTTGCAGAAAAAATTATACAGTGTTCTAAATGAAATCCAACAACGATGTACTTTGACCAGAAAGCTCTATGAATCAAGCATTCTTCCGCTGCGAGTTCTTGGCACATCGACAAACTACCATAAAAAATTTAAAAAAATACCAGACCGTCGATCGTCTTGTGACTAAAAACGCTTGATAATTCTTGTTATTTGAAGGCTAAATTGACATAGTAGCAAACAATGTTGTCACAAAGACAGATAAAATACTACCATACAAACAGACGAAAAAAGTGAGAAAAGTAAATATAAAATGACATTGACAAAATAAAACAAAAAAAATACAAAATAAAAAAAACAACTATTTTAAATGGACCTAAATTTTTTATTAGTTGCAATGTTTTTATCAGTCCTCTTAAATTTCAAACAAAATTTAAGAATTAAACGAATACCTCGACTCTTGAGCAAGTATAATCTTATTCATAAGATCCGTCTTTTTTTTCCCTTCATTTTTTTTTTTGTTATGTCATAAGTTTGTAAAAATGGGAATGGTCTCACGTGTTCACTGTCATGGCAGAGTTAAATGTAAAGTATAGGGTGCAGTTGATCCCGTTAAAAATTACCCACAATATGCAAATATTAATTTTTTTTAAAAATACATTAGAGTTGATTTTACTTGATTTGTTGGAATATAAAATCAAAAATATTTATTGTACTAGTATGAGAATTTTACATATTTCATTTTGAGTTCTGACCACACTATATGAAAATTTCGGTTGTGTCACTGTTTATTTGGGGTGTTCATGGTAGGTTAACCATATCGTTTAACTTAAACAGTTTGTTAACTTTTATAGCGGTTACTGACCGTAATCTAACCGTTAAGAAATGGTTAACCATTAAAATAACGGTTCAGTTACATGTTAACCTGTAACCTATTGATTTTTATTTTCAAATGTTCATTATTTCTTTTTAGAATTATAAATCTATTTCCGATAAATATTGTATTAAAATTAAAAAAATACTTAATTAGAGAGATTTTAAACACAAACTTCAGACTTAGTTGAAAAAAAATATCTATAAGTTAACCAATAACTATCTTTTTTAGCGGTTCAGTTAACCGAAGTCACTTAATCTTAACAGTTAGATTAATTAACCTATAAAATAAACAGTTATACCAATTAACTGTAACAGTTTATTTTTGCACACCCCTACTGTTTACCGTAGGGTGTGTTAACAGATTTCTCAATCTAGTGGACCAAAGTTGAATTAACATGAAACTTAGGGACCTAAATGAGATTTACCCAAAACTCTAGAAAATCCAAGCATGTGCAGTTTGATGGCCGGCCCAATAATCGCACAAAGTAGTTGGAGTTGTTTGTCTTTATCTAATTTCCTCGTGGGGTATGTACTAGTAACTAATAAATAGGATTCTGTACCTAAAATAATTTATAAAGTTAATAATTAATCATAATATCCTATTAAAATCTTTAAGCAAGTGAAATGTGGACACTAAAGCAAATATTTTGTACAAAATAGTAAATACAGTGTTGGTTTCATTAATGAAGTTGCGGTCCCTTAAGATTTTGTATTAAATAAAGTATGGGCTACATTAATGAAGCTGTGGGCCCTCTTTATCTTTAACATTCATGCACAATGTGATATACGCCGGTGTTCATATCAGGTACCCAGAATTTTTGGGTATTTAAAAGTCGGCCCGTGACTCGGCTCATAAGAATCGGGTACCCGGTTTATTTTTTTATATTTTTTAAATTTATTTTAAAAAAATAGATAAGAAACACATAAAATTTCATGATGTATATTTCTTACACAAAAATTATTTATTTGAGGTTAATTTTAAGAGAGAAGTATTTGGATATATATATGTATATATATTAAAGTTTATCGATAAAAGAAGGTATTAAAAATATTAATCTCGATCATGATTTTTTTTTCAACTCTCATATTGACAAATTAATATAAATATTTTTGATAAATTATAAACTTAAAAGTATATAATACAAGTATAAAAAGAAGTTAGGGATTTAAAATTAATTTTAAGGAAAAATAATAAGAAACATAAAATGAAAATAGAATTTAAAATTTAAAATATATAAATATTAAAATTAACGGGTCGGGTCGAGTCGGGTACCCGGTTATAAAAATATTTCGGCCCTGACCTGGCCCAACTACCCGGAAAAAATTGCGGGACGGGTACCCAGCCCGAAAAATTCGGGCACTTTAATATAAATACCCTGTAAATTTTAATCGGGTAGACGGGTTGGCGGGTCGGGTAGTTCGGGCTGGGTATTTTTGAACACCCCTAATACGCCTATTTGGCAATTAGCGGATAGCGGATTACATTAGCCGATAGCTGATAGTTGATTGCATTAGCTGATTTGACTAGCATATTGAATTAGCTTATTGTATAAAAGTGTTTGGTAAAATTAACTGATAGTTGATAGCTGTTAGATTATTTAAACAAGTAAAATGACATATAAGGACATGATTATATCCAATACTTGTTTGAATAGTTTATTAGTTATCAATATTTTGTATCTAATTATTATTAATTAGATCTATATAATTATTGTTAATATAACTTTCCTAAAAGTATTCGAATGATTTATATATTAATTTATTATTTATATAATTATTTTAATATAATACAATTAATTAATAAATTTAAATACACATATAAATATGTGATAATAAAAAGAAAAGATGTAAATATGATTAGCTTATAAATAGGGTGAGAAAATATTTAATTTAGGTTATTTTGAGATTTTTGGTAATTGGCAAGGGTAAAAGAGTTTTTACAACTCTAATATCAAACCTTTAATCTCAAAAGGCTCCTATTATGAGCTTTTTCAAAATTAGCGGTTTCACCCCAATCCGCTCTTCCAATCTGTTGTTTATCAAACAACAATATTAGTGAATTTAACTTGTCAAACCTCTAATTATACCTCAAACTTCTAATTTTTGCTCAAATCTCTCTTTATCAAACATGACCATAATTTTTGTAATTATGTACAACAAAACTAATTTTGGTTCATTTATATACGCAAAATTGTAGTTTAAGATTTTGATTCCACTCTTCTTTTGGTTTAACAACTGGTATCCAATTCATTAGCCGACTAATCTAAATTGAATACTGCATAGATTCATTATGATAGTGACTCTTTCGACACAATTGCTCTATTCATAACGTTAGAACTCGAACTTCAAACTTTACTTACGAGATCTAGTGCATCATCTCATTGTACAAATTTAAAAAATTAATCTCTCTATTATTTTAATTATGCACTCTTATTGGACTAACAACCATAAAGAAAACCTACCAATTTACATGGATTTACAAAACGGTGAATTTGGGGTTTGGGCTTTTCAACAAAGTTATCATTGATTGATGATGGCCTATTTGAAAATTAGCTGATAGCGGATTACATTAGCTAATAGCTGATTCTATTAGTTGATTTGACTAGTGGATTGTATTAGCTGATTGTATAAAAGTGTTTGGCAAAATTAACGGATAGCTGATAGCTGTTAGATTATTTAAACAAACAAAATGACATATAAGGACATGATTATATTCAATACTTGTTTGAATAGTTTATAAGTTATCAATAATTTGTATCTAATTATTATTAATTAGATCTATAAAATTATTTTTAATATAATTTTTCTAAACATATTCAAAAGATTTATATTTTAATTTATTATTTATATAATTATTTTAATATAATTTAATTAATAAATAAATTTAAATACACATATAAATATGTGATAATAAAAAAAAGTAAATATGATTAGTTTATAAATAAGGTGAGAAAATATTAAATTTAGGTTATTTTGAGATTTTTGGTAATTGGTAAGGGTAAAAGAGTCTTTACAACTCTAATATCAAACCTAGTCTCAAAAAGCTCATATTATAAGCTTTTTCAAAATTAGCGGTTTTACCCCAATTCGCTCTTTCAATCCGCTATTTACTAAACAAGAATATTAGCCGATTTGACTGGTCAAACCTCTAATTTTTGCTCAAACCTCTCTTTACCAAACATGACCGATATTTTTCTAATGACATCTTCACCTTTTGAATTTTTTAAGAATTTTTTTTATTTTAAGTCTTTAATTTTTTTAATCAAATTGAATCAATGGGAAAAAATAATAAATTTGATAAGATGTCTTTAATTATTTTGTGTTTTTGGAAACTATACCAACTATTGTGTAGCAAAATCAAAAAATATTTATTTAAAAATCATTAAAATATTTAAATGATAAAATATTTTAAAATTTGTAAAAAAAATATTTAAATTATTAGAAATTGTTAAAAAATATTAAAAATGTAAAAAGAAAAGAAAAGGGAAATAGTTGATGCTAAATTAATAAATTCACTATTTTTTCGTTGATTTAATTTGATAAAAAACCCTAAAAGCTTAAGGTCTTGAGGGATGAAAAAAAACTAAAATATATATTTTTGTAAAATATTAGTAGGCTTTTTTTCCAGGTTGATTCTGTAGTTTAGGGTTGATCTTCTTTGCCTTTTGGGCTCTTGCACTTTCATACGTTGTCCCAAGGTTCATGCAATTGTTCTTCCAATTTCTGCTTTAAAAGCCCAACGAATGTATGTTTTCGCGTAAAGGATAAAGTTGTTTTTCCTAAGCGATCCATGTTTGAGCAGTATAATTTACGTGCAGAGTTCAAAATTTTGGAAGATTATGTGCAATTTATTAAAATGAGACCATAAAACTTAAGAAAAATCAAATGTTTGTTAATTTATTGTGTGCGTAGTATGTTGACTTTTGAATAAAAAATAAGTATAATATGACTCTAAATTTATGAAATATAGTAACATTTTGTTAGTATCTCGTGCTTTATCAATAGTCTATACCTAATCTTTTGCTTTTAATTTATGAGTATTTAACTCATCTCATTTTGGACCCTTCTTTTTAGGGACCATGTGTGGTCGCACTAATTGCATATACTCAAAACCACTCATGTTTACATAGTGTGTATTTTCAAAAGACTAAAAATAAAAAACGGATGCTAAAAAAAGTCAAAAATTCAAAATCTCACCGTTTTTATTTGTAGTCATATTTAGGGACGAACACATGATTTTAGGTAAAGGGGCAAACTTATTTAGCACTTAGTCCACTCCCCACCAACCTCCACAACTAAAAGAATTTGAACATCCTTATCCCATGTCATGTGCGGACTAATCTCATGATTTTGATAAGGTCAATGTAATAAACTTCATCAAGAAGCGACTATAACAGTAATTCTTAAGACATGGTTGGTCACTTTAACCACTAAAATCAATTAGTTTTTGTTACTTTCTAGAAGATTAGATGATTATTTTCAAGTTAAATCAATGCCTTTACATCTTTTGAAAAATAAAATAATTTTAAGTAATTACAAGATATAATGTGCTCATATTTTTTTAATAAGGATAAATATCCTATACACAGGCGGTGAAAACTGAAAGTTTCCACAAGAGTCTTAGTTTTAGGGTATATGGAGTTAGCTTAGGGTATAAGGTTTAGGTGTAGGGGGTCAGAATTTAGGGATAGTTATTTTAATTTAAGGTTTAAGGTTATAATTTAGGGTTTGTGGAAACTTTCAGTTTTCACGGTCAGTGTATATGATATTTTTTTTTTGTTGCCCTCCGGTCTCCAGGGCTTAGCCCTGACTAATCCGGACCGACCCGCGTCGCACACCTGGCTTTGGTGGGTGAGTCTCCCAGTGGGGATTTTCTGCATACACAACGCCTCGAACCCGAAACATGCTTAAGCGATACCAAGCTGCTTACCACTTGGACCAACCCCGTTGGTTCAGTGTATATGATATTAATCCTTTTAATAAAACACTTTACAACTAAAACTATTTAAACACGAATCTTTTAAAATAAATATTTTTTTATTTAAATTTCTCGTTGGGTTCAAAGTAAAAAAAAAAAAAACCCTTATTAGGTCGAAAAAAACGTATATACAAGGGAAGGGAAAACGTGCTTTATGAAGTTGCAAGATTGTGCGTGGCGAAGCTTTAAGTAAGCCGAACTGCAAATTATCTGAAAAGGAAAAAGAAAGATTTTTTCTTTCCTTTTTGTTGTAATAGAATTGTAGATGTCGTTTTTGCCACAAGGGAAATCCCGTGTGGGCGTCACGTCCCTGCACTTTCTATATCTTCTCTTTCTCTTTCTATTTGGCCTGATAAAAAACTCAGAATCAGAGTAGCCCATTTCTCCTTGTTCTGGATAAGAGTTTTGCTCAAAGACCCAATTTTCGGTGTTGGTTTAGATGTTGAAGAAAAGGGTAGGAAAAAAGTTGGGTTTTTCTGGGAAGCAATGAAGTTGAAAGTTCAGAAGTTTACAGAAATTATTTGAAAAAGCTGCTGAATTTGGAGTTTGCTGATAGATTGAAGAAAAGGGTAGAAAAAAGTTGGTTTTTTAAGATCAAATCAAAGAAGTAGAAACACCATGTAAGATTGATTTCAAACATTTGGTTTTTTTTCCTTTTGTTTCTGACTTTCTGGTAATTTCACAGAGTAATGGCGATGCCTGCAGAGCCACCAAACGGGGTACAGGCAGAAGGGAAGCATTACTTTTCAATGTGGCAGAACCTTTTCGAGATCGACACAAAGTACTTCCCGATCAAGCCTATAGGGAGAGGAGCATACGGCGTCGTTTGCTCGGCAATCAACAGGGAAACCAATGAGAAAGTGGCCATAAAGAAGATCAACAATGTGTTTGACTACCCTGTTGATGCGTTGAGAACTTTGAGGGAGTTGAGACTTCTCCGACACATCCGACATGACAACGTGATTGCCTTGAAGGATGTCATGTTGCCATTGCCAACTCAGAGAACCAGTTTTAAGGATGTTTATTTGGTTTATGAGCTCATGGACACCGATTTGCATCAGATTATCAAGTCTTCTCAGCCTCTTTCTAATGACCATTGCAAGTATTTCATTTTTCAGGTACTGGGAAACTCACCCTTCTCTTCTTATTGTGTTGCAGATGATAATCTATGGCTTCACATGATTATGTTTGTGTAATTATATGTATGTATTGTTTGGCGTTTTGACACTCGCAGCCGAGTTCGAGTAATATAGCTATAGGTCATTAGACTTGTTACCATTTTGTTGTTTGATTTCCTCATTTTGCAATGCCTTAACAGTCACGCTGTAAACTATCTAGTTAGCTTTAATTGCTGTACTTTGATAGTAACTTTTGTGCATTTTGGGGGTATGGAGCTTTTATGAGTTTCGTGCTTATCCGGTCCCGATTTGCATTTACTTGGGCAGAAATATTGGGGCGATGAGTTATTAGGCTTAATGTAACAACTTGTACTGCTGGAAACGTGTTAGTAGATTCATTATGGTTCAACAGTTTAGAGAATACAAGTTGGTTATTTATTGTAGGGGAGTTGTTTGGTTAGCATTGTTCACAATGAAGGCCTGAATAGCATCCGGGGTTCGGTTTTTTTCTGCAAGGCTGCTTCCGGATTCGTTTAGTTATGCTTTCACGCGAGATGGTAAAGAATAATTTCAGATCTTCCCTTGCCAGCCTTTTCTGGTTGTCAACATAACTGATTCCCATGATAATCAGTAGGATGGAGTAGGCATCTGCTTGTAATAATGTAAATTTAGAAAACTATGTTGCTTCGGAGTTCACGTATGTAGTAAAACGAACTTAATTACAATCTCGTGTAAAATATTATAAGTACAATTTAAAGCCTCTTTCCATCTCATGTGCTGCATATATGCAATCTATGGCAAATGCCTTTGTTTCTGGTTAGCCCTCTTTCCTTCTTCATTCTCTTTCGTTCATGTCTGGTTCGGTTTACTTTCTTTGCAAGTGAGTGAATATGCCATGATTCCCTCTTTCAGCTTTTCTTGTTGACAACTTAATTGCTTCATCAAATGCTAGCGGAACGGTTTCTATTTGGTTATCAGGTTATGATATGTATCCTGTAAATGTTACGGTATGAGTGACTCTTTCGTTCATGTCTGGTTCGGTTTCTATTTGACAACTTAATTCCCTCTTTCCTTCTTCATTCTCAATTAGGACCGTATGAGTTACGGTAAGCCTCTTCGGGATTGTTGTGCTTTAGAAACTTGGCTCAGTATACAGCCTAGCAAGTTTCTTAACTTCTTTCCTGTTAAGTATTGTCTGCCTGTGACTAACCTCTGCGCTTGTTTTAGTTACTACGCGGGCTGAAGTACCTTCACTCGGCGAATATCCTTCACCGAGACTTGAAGCCTGGGAACCTCCTTGTCAATGCTAACTGTGACCTAAAGATATGTGATTTTGGGCTGGCCCGTACCAGCAGAGGTAATGAACAATTCATGACGGAGTATGTTGTCACCCGCTGGTACCGTGCACCTGAGCTCCTGCTCTGCTGTGACAATTATGGGACCTCCATTGATGTTTGGTCGGTAGGATGTATCTTCGCGGAGATTCTTGGTCGGAAACCCATCTTTCCCGGAACGGAGTGCCTCAGCCAGCTTAAGCTAATCATCAATGTCCTCGGAAGCCAGCAAGAGGCTGATATTCAGTTTATCGATAATCCCAAAGCCCGAAGGTTTATCAAGTCACTTCCTTACTCTAGGGGCACCCATCTTTCCCATTTATACCCACAAGCCGATCCACTAGCCATGGATTTGTTGCAAAGGATGCTTGTTTTCGATCCATCTAAGAGAATTTCCGTCACCGAAGCGCTCCTACACCCGTACATGTCAGGGCTATATGATCCGAAGCGTGATCCACCTGCTCATGTTCCGATTGATCTCGACATAGACGAGAACGTGGGAGAAGATGTTAGGGAGATGATGTGGATTGAGATGCTACATTACCACCCAGAGGCTGCATCTGCAACTGGTTAGATGACATTGTTTTAAGCTATGCTTTGTTTTTTGTAATGTGGTTTCGGAACCAATATTATTGTTTAACCGTATCTTGTAAAATTTTGTGCTTTAATGGGTAAATTACACCACAAGTCACTTAGTTATAGATTTAGTGACAAATTAGTTATTTTTCTTTTAAATGTTTATACTTTATACTGCATGGAGGAACAAGATTTAGGCAACGAATTCCCCTGCTCCAACTCTTTCGGATCTTTGAGACATTCCAACTTAGAATGTTTCTTCTCTCTTATTACATGTCTTTGGATCTTCTCTCCACTGTCTTTTTTAATCTCCAATGCTATCATATTTCACTTCATCTTGTCTCCTCTAAAAAACCAATGAAACAATGGCGATCGGCGGAAAGTCTCGTGGCGCCAAGCGTTCGTCTTCAGGTTCATATGCATCAACTGTCACCACTGTAGTCTTCGTAACCTTATGTGTTCTGGCTGTTTGGATGCTCACTTCCAACTCCGTTTCATCCCCACGAACCACCATTCGCACCACCGTCACCGACACCAACGGAGACATTGGATTCTCTGGTTCGAATGATGAACAACCCACCAAGGTTACCGAAGATAAAGATAAAGCGGTGTTCGAAGATAACCCCGGCCAACTTCCCGAAGATGCCGTTAAGCCCGACGAGGATAAGACCAGCGAGTCCGATGACGAAAAAGGGAAAGACGCTGTTGTTGAAGAAACCCAACATCGTTTACACTGGAAAACATCGGCCGGAGAACATGAGAAGAAGAAACGGAGTGAGGCTCGGGTATCTGAGGAAAGCCTGTTGACTCAGAACCGGCAAACGAAGAAAATTGTTCCCAAAGAAGTTGAAGACAATAAGCAGACGAGTAATGAAGAACCCAACAAGGTTAATCTAGAGGAAAACAGCAGCAGCAACAACAACAACAATCTGGATTCGTCGGACGATCAAGATCGAATTCGAGCTGTGGAGAAGCAAGAAATTACTGAGAAACCGAAGGAACATCGAGGTGACAAGAATAAGAAGAAGAAGAAAGGAGACGTGGACAGCAAGAAAAAGATGAAGGAAACAAGAAAAATGAACGGGAAACCAAAAGAGGAAGATCCCTACAGATTGAAGAATGACATAACGGAGATCGAAGACGAACCGAAAGGAAACAAACAACAACAGAATCAAGAGCAACAGGAGCTGCAAATGCAAGGGATTGAAAACGCCACTTTTGGCGACGAACCTAAGGAAAAACAGAACGAATTTGTAAACGCAACGGAAACAGATACGTTCCAGAGCTTACCGAAGGCAACATCGAATCAGGAAACAGCGGAGAAAGACACCCAAAGTGAAGCTCAGCAACAGAATGAATCGTCCTCGGAAGAGTCATTAGGAAATTCGATTCCGAAAGAGTCCAGCGAATCGAAGAAGGCTTGGAAGTCGCAAAAGACTCAATCGGAGAAGGAGAAGGAGAGACGGAGGGACGAATCCAACGGTAAAAAGAGCAACTATGGTTATACTTGGCATTTATGCAACCACACTACCGGTCCCGATTACATACCGTGTTTGGATAACCAGAAAGCTTTGAAGAAACTACGAAGCACCAGGCATTTCGAGCATCGGGAGAGGCATTGCCCTGAGGAGGGTCCAACGTGTTTAGTCCCACTTCCTGTAGGATACAAAAAGCCTATCCCCTGGCCTAAAAGCAGAGACAAGGTAAAAAGATCGAATCAAACTTGTCGGATTGTTAACGGTTTTTGGCGGCTGCTTTCGTAACTTGTTTGATGTTCCGGCAGATATGGTACCATAATGTACCACATACGAAACTGGCTGAGTTCAAAGGGCATCAGAATTGGGTTAAAGTGAGCGGCGAGTTATTGGTTTTCCCTGGTGGTGGTACCCAATTCATCCATGGCGCCCTCCACTACATCGACTTTCTCCAACAGGTGAAGTTCGACATGCTATTTGGTTACGTATATGTATTTCTGATGCTTCGAATTGTTGGCTGCAGGCAGTGCCCAACATTAAATGGGGTAAACGCTCCAGAGTGGTGTTGGATGTCGGATGTGGTGTTGCAAGCTTTGGAGGGTATCTTTTCGATCGAGATGTTTTGACAATGTCGTTCGCCCCCAAAGACGAGCACGAAGCTCAAGTTCAATTCGCACTCGAACGAGGGATTCCTGCAATATCAGCTGTGATGGGTTCTCAGAGGCTACCGTTTCCGTGTAGAGTCTTTGATTTAGTGCACTGTGCACGGTGTAGGGTGCCATGGCATATAGAAAACGGCATGCTTCTGCTAGAACTTAACCGTGTTCTTAGACCTGGAGGGTATTTTGTCTGGTCGGCGACTCCGGTCTACCAGAAACTTCCGGAAGATGTGGAAATTTGGAAGGGTAACAAACAAAGACAGTACATTCAATTCAAAGTTCAAACGTTTAAGGTTGTCATGGAGCTGACATGTGAAGTTTGTTTTTGCAGCGATGTCGGCCCTGACCAAATCCATTTGTTGGGAACTTGTGAGCATCAAAAAGGACAAATTGAATTCCATCGGGGCCGCCGTCTTTCGCAAACCTACCACAAACGAATGCTACGACAAAAGACCGGAGAAAAATCCACCAATGTGCGAAGAAAATGATGATGCAAATGCTGTCTGGTAGGTTTCTTCACATACTCTTGCATGTTTATGCACCAAAAAAGGCAATGAATTAGTTATTGCTCGTTCCGATTCAGGCATGTACCCTTGCGGGCATGCATGCACCGTGTCCCGGTAAATCAGGCTGAAAGAGGAGCACGGTGGCCCGCGAATTGGCCTAACCGGCTGCAGAATGCTCCTTACTGGTTGAACCGATCCCAGATGGGGATTTATGGGAAACCAGCTCCTCGAGACTTTGCGAAAGACTACGAACACTGGACTCGAGTCGTGAGCAAGTTGTACATGAGCGGATTGGGAATCAGTTGGTCTAATGTAAGAAATGTGATGGACATGAGAGCTGTGTATGGAGGGTAATAGTTCTGTTTCTGTTTTCAGTGCTACTAAGAGTCATTAAAGTTACCATATTGACACATCTTTGATGCCTGCAGATTTGCTGCAGCTTTGAAGGACATTAAAGTATGGGTGATGAATGTGGTGAACTTCGATGCTCCGGATACGCTCCCGATAATCTACGAACGTGGTCTTTTCGGTATATACCACGACTGGTGCGAGTCATTCAGCACGTATCCAAGGTCATACGACCTCTTGCACGCCGATCATCTTTTCTCCAAGCTGAAAAAGAGGTAGAATTATGAATTATGATTACATTCCTTCTCGATCGTTTGTTCGATAACCGATCTGCATTCTCGGTTTTTATAGGTGCAAACTCCAGCCTGTGATGGCAGAGGTCGATAGAATTGTGAGACCGGGCGGGAAATTAATCGTTCGTGACGAATCGAATGCCATTAGTGAAGTAGAGAACTTGTTGAAATCACTGCACTGGGAAGTTCATTTAATTTTCTCCAAAGATCAGGAAGGAATACTCAGTGCTCAGAAAGGTGATTGGCGACCTACAAGATATCGAGCTGTCATTTGATGCATCACCAATCTGTATTTTGATCATGAATTTTAATATGGTTCGATCATTCCTAGAGTTTTGGGTGCCTTGAAAAATGATAATTTAAGATCGAACATTAAAAATGACACGTCATCTTGAGAAGATCTCGAATCATGAACATGAACAATAAAATAAACATGAAAAAAAATAAGTTCGTGATCGAAAGCGGTGATAAATTTACCTTGCCCTTGTTCCATTGCAATCCTTTGCTCACTTTTATCTTAAAATCCCAACCCAGAATTCCACTATTTTGCTTTGTATGGAATGTGAGAAGGACCCCAAAATCTTTATTTATTTCCGTAGGATTGAAGAAAGTAAATTAAAACCACAAGTGAATGGTGGTCCATTCATTCTGTATAGAAAAGAAAAACTAAAAAATCCAATCACTCAAAACATTTCAAAATTTTTAGGATTATTATCCTATACATTGACCGTATTTTAGAGTTTAGGGTATAGGGTTTAGATGTTTAGGTGTAAGAATTTAAAATTTAGAGATAGTTGTAAGAATTTAGAGTTTAGAGTTATAATTTAGGGTTTATAGTTCAAACCTAAATCATAACTATATTACCATAAAAACAAAATCCTAAATTATAACCACCATCCCTAAATTCTAAACCCCTACACATAAACCCCTTAAACCCTATACCCTAAACAAAAACCCTAAACCCTAAAACTAAGGTGCATGTGGAAACTTTCGATTCCCACCGCCAGTGTATAGGATATAAATCTAAATTTTTATTTTTATTAGCATACATATTAGTATGTTTTGCCCCTAAGTTTAAATTCTTACTCCAGTTGTCAACCGTTAATTCTAGTAAAAGATCTTATCAACTAATAAAAAAAATCAGTTGTCAACCGTTAATTCTTACTGCGTATTATTTTGTTAAAAAAATCAGTTGACTTAAATGGGTAAATTGCACGTTAAGTCTGTTAGATTTTATTTATATTTATTTTAGTCCATAAAAATCTTATTTAACCCAAAATCTATCCACATTTCTTTTTAATTTTTATAATTTAATCTAATAGTTTTAATATAATGATATTATTGTTTATTTTGATCCCTAAAAATCATTATTTAACTCAAAATTGAAATATATAAAAGTAAGAAATGCGTATAGATTTTGGTTCCTTGATACGGAATGATCCACTTTCCAAGTAACATGAATGGTTTGATTCTTTAGTGCACAAAACACAAAGACTGATCATCTCGACCACTGGGAAGCTGCAGTTGCTTCTTTTGCCCTTCAACTGTAACTTTCAGACACCATTTGTTGCATTTCATTGCCTTGCCTGTTTATAAGGACGGAACCAAGATTTATAGTTGAGGGCAAAACATAGATGTTTAAAAGTGGAAGGTAAAATCAATTTGTAAAAAAAGTTAGGGTAAAGTACACAGACGATCACTGAACTTTGGTAAAAAGAACAAAATGGTAACCAAATTTTCATATTTATACATTTATTTTAAAAAATATTCGATTTAAAAGAAAAAATGATTTAAAATATTTGAATATTTCGATTTATTCGAGTTGACGCGTCATATCTTAAGATAGAGATGAGCGTTCGATCAAGTCGAGTCAAAAAATTTCGAGTTATTCGAGTTGACTCGTCATATTTTACAACTCAAACTTTATTTGAATTTTTTTTTCGATTCGAGTCGAGTCGAGTTTTCGAGTTCCTATAAAAATTTAATTGTAATTATTTATCATGTTTCTATACTTTGGAATTTTGCTTTAAGGACCAAATTGAAAGAATGCGTAAATAACGAGGACTAAATTTAGTGAATTGTTTCGAATTATGACTAAATTAATTGAATGTATAAATATGAAGGACTAAATGTGTTATTATACCAAATTTTATAACAGTCACTTAATGACATTTAACGTCTAGTTACCATTTTGTTATAAATCATAAAGTTTTGCCATTTTGTAATTTTTTAAAAGTTTGGTTACCATTTTATTTTTTTTACTAAAGTTCTGTGACCGTTTGTGTACTTTACCCAAAAAAAATTATATAGAAATACAAGGTAGGAAAAAAAATTCTCTGAAGTAGGGAGGGGCTATTAATGCTAGAGAAATTAATATTATAATATTAATTAGAATAACATGCAAATCAACCTTCAACTCAAGCTAACTGATATCTGTCACGAACTTCATTGTTTGTTTTAGGACTCCCTCATTTAAACGTACAGCAAACCAACTAACTAAACTAACACCAAACACACCTAATGTTGCAATAATTTAACCCCCCCCCCCTCCCAAAGCATTAACAACATGAAGCCTCTTTTCGTTTTGGATAAACAAAAATAATTTTTTGTTGTTCTATTGGTTCTTCAAAGTTTTGTCTTAATTAATTCAGATCGACTCGCGTCGTACATTTAACTTTGGTGGGTGAGTCTATTAATAAAATTGTTTTTGCTTACACAAAGCCTCGAATTCAAGACATACTTAAGCGGTATTAAGTTGTTTACCACTTAGACTAACCCGTTAGTTAAAAAAAAGTCTTTGATTTGTTTTGTATAGGAAATTTCCTTTCTTTTTTGTGTGCTTCACTGGAGAACACAATCTGTTAATTTCATTTCGCTTAACATGAAATAAAGTACAAACATCACAAAAAAATTAAACTAAATCAAACGATGATGCAAATTTGTTAAAGTTTATACAACAAATCAAGTGGCAAAATTGGGGAAATAGGATAGTTTGAATTTTTATTTAAGATATAAGGGTTGTTCGGAGAAAATTTTAGAGAATAGGCCAGTTTCTACAGTACCACGCCGTGTGGAGATGACGAGGTGCAGGTAAAATTAAAAAAAAACTCAGCTTTTGCAAAGTAGGCAGGCGTGTAATACACATGACCTCGCCACCTCCACATGGCGAGGTCCAAAGAACGCCATAAACACATGGCGAGGTCCTCAAATACTGTAGATTTTGGCTTATATTCTAAAATTTCCCCCAAGCAACCCCTATCCCTTAAATAAAAATCTAAACTACCCTATTTCCCCAAATTTGCCACAAATCTAAATATTCCATGGTGATGGATAGAGGCAGAGCTCTATCGTCAAATATTTAAGAATAAATTACACTACTAGTCACTGAACTATTACCTATTTTTTACTTTGATCGTCAAATTATTTTTTCTACAAATTTAATAACTAACGTTATTTTATTTTCTATTTTGGTTATTGTCCTCTAAGTTTCCTTCAAAACATAACAGAGATCACCATGTGCCATGGTATATTGAGCTTTGTCTATGAAGTAGAAAGGACAACGAGAATGAACAAAAGGGGAAATTTCACGGAACAAAGTAGTGTTATTATACTATATCATATCATTATATACGTTTAAAAAGTAGCATTACTGTATTAGGTTATATCTTTATCTCCATTAAATTTTAACTGGAACTTAACGGTTAGTGACGACAATATAAAAAATATTTTTAGCGACCAAATTTGTAGAAAAAAGATTTGGTGAACAAATTATAAAAGAGTATGAAAATGGTAACTAATGGTGTAATTTTACCCAATATTTAATGCATTCCCAAGGTTTCTAATCCAAAACCTTGGATACCCGAACTTCGTTTGCTCTATATTAGTCTTGAATCTGAACTTTTCGACTATTTAAGTCCTTTTAATTATGTGACACAAAATTATATTCATTCAAAAGGATTAATAGGAATAAAAATATAGATTGAAGGACTAAAGTACAAAGAAACCTAGATATCAAGTAATAGAAAAGGGTAAAAGTTCACAAATAGTCATTAAATTATCTAGAAATGTTTATTTTGATCATCTAACTTTTAAATATTATAAAATATCATTAAACTTTGGTTTTTATTAGAAAAAAATCATTGAGCTGTCAATTGTCATCAAGGGGTTATGTGATCGTTAAGAATTTTTATATAATAACACATTTAATCATTCATATTTATAAACTCAATCAATTCAGTCATAATTCAAAATAATTCATAAATTTAGCCCTCATTATTTGCATTTTTTTATTAATTTACAATTAAAATGAAACAAGTTGATAGAATGCATAAACAAATGAGGTCTAAATTTATTAATTTTTTTATTAGGATTAAATTGATCAAATATATAAATATAAATAACTAATTATGTGATTACACAAAAAATTTTAACTGTCACATCATTTTCTTAATGATAGTTAAGAGTCCAACGACCAATTTATATAAAAACCAAAATTCAATAACATTTTTTTTGGCAAAATGGCATGATTTCATATATATATAGAGAGAGAGAATCATACATAAATGTGATACTTCAATGTCTCATTAAAAATCTCCCTATCTTAAATGGAAAAAATTACATGACATAATAACAAAATTAATAGTATCACAAATATAAACCACAACAATAATTAAACTATAACAAAAGCTAGACAAAGAGCCTCGCAGAAGCTCCTCGATCAATCGGATAATCCTTCTACAACTACAAGAGGTGAATAACCGATGCTGGTGGTGTGTCGAGGAACACATGCTCGAGTCTATCGAAATTAGCAACTCTAGTTAGAGCATCCGCAACCTGATTACCATCCTGCCAAACATGTTGAACCAGAATAGTCCATTGACGACGCCAAAGCTCCGAGAAATGACCATGCAATCCATGAAGTCCAGTGTAGTCCTTTCGAATAATTCGAATTGCCTCAAGGCTATTTAACTCAAGGATAATGTGCCGGAAGCCAGCCTCCCATGCAACTTTCGGAAAGCGAGACACATCCGCGAGATTGATCGATATCCATTCTCGTAGCTCCAAATTCAAAAACAGCGCAAGCTTGTCGGCTTGAATCAATTCACTCTAATCCAGCATTGCAGGAGGACAACGGCAGAGTATATGCCCGATGAATTCAATAATCATTTTAGAACATTTAAATTAAAACAAACATTTTAATAGTTTAATGATGATGTCTGAATCTTTTCATATAAAACATTACTAAATTAAGGAGTAAAAAGTTGTTTTTATCTCTGGCCAAATGCTGAGGCCCAAAGGAAAAGTAGTAAAAAAGAACGTTGTTGTCAGACAAACATATATATATATATTATTTAAAGTATATTTTTTTGATCAAAATAAATATCTTATGTATCTTTTTTTGATTAAATTAAATACTCAGAGCATATTTTTTGTCAAAATAAATACTTAAAATATATATTTTTTGTCAAAATAAGTACTTAGTATACATATATTTTTCATCTAAGCTCTCAAAAGTTGTCATGTGACTTTGATTAAAAAATACATTAGATACTTATTTTAAAAATATACATATACTTTAGGTACCTACTTTGACGAAACAATACTTTAGATATCTATTTGACAAAAAAATATTCTTTAAGTACATATTTTGATCAATAAATATACTTTATGTATTTTTTTAAAGGAAAAATTCATTAATTGTTAAACCGCATCGTTCAACACATCATTCAGAATACATTGAAGGTGATTTATATTGAATCAGACAGTTAATCGATTGTCGACAGCCCAAAGGGCAAGAAAATGAGCAACTTTGTTAGCTAAACGATTAACATAATAAATTAGCAAAAGAGGGAATTGACGTAGAAGAGAGCGAGCTTCCTTCAAATATTGACCTATTGTTGAGAGATCAAGAATCGGGTTAACTCATATGTTAACAATACCAATGGCATCACCTTCAATCACAACATCAAGCCAATTTCGTTCCACAACCATTCAAATACCTTCACTAAAAGCATAAGTTTCAGCTGTTTTCGCATTGTCGAATCTCTTAAAAATCATTTCCGCTCTTGTCAACACAAATTCATCTTCGTCTCTCGCAATAACTCCTATCGTCGTCACTCTAGAGGCCGTAAAAAAATTGACTAAAAATATACTTTAAATATTTATTTTTATAAAAGAAATTAAGTACAAAAATAAAAATATTAATATACTTTAAGTTCATATTTATAATACAAGTCTATATACTATGAGGTAAAAAAAGAAAGCCTCGAAAACGCAGATTTGATTAGCGGAATGGCGTCACTTTGGAGTGTCCCATCCCATCCAATCAAAACACAACACCTAAGTAATGAGTACAATTGGGACAAAAGCTGCCCCGATGAGGTTCCTTTGCTTACAAAGCATGCTCCATGCCAAAACTTTTATCATTGTTTGTTTGTGTTTCTCATTATAGTGAATGAAATATACATGTATTATATGTAATTCTAAAAATTCGTTTAAATTGTAACGTATTACTACCACAACATTATAAATTTAAATAGAAATTCGAACAGCTCGACTCAATTGAAATTTCATAAACTCAATTTTGACATTATTTTTTAAATAAAATTTGAGTTATAATACAAAACTTATCAATTCACCTGACTCCATTCCTATTAACTAAACTCACACCAACTCTCTTATAACTCAAACTGACTTCATCGAACACTTACCTTTATTTCTCACATATTTTTTTGGAATAAAAGTTAGCCTTTAACAAATTTTCATCATTTAATTAATAAATTTTTATCATTTTTTTTTCATTCTTCGTACCAAGCAAAGTCTAAATGTTGACGATATAGATGCGTAGTAACGCATCCAAGTGATGATTATCCTTTTAATTTTAAAATTTATTGATATTCGGGTGTATTTAAACAAAATATAGTATTAAACTAATATTAAATGTGAATCGAAAACGTTACAGTTTAAAATATGGTAGAACTTGAACTCCAACATTAAAGTTTGTGTTTAATTCGAGTCTATTTTCTTCTTATTTAATTTTTCATTTTAGTTTATATATTTTATTATTTATATTATATAGATACCAAAGAGATACAAGTAATTTCTTAAGGAATAATCAAAATTAAAAAGGAGGAAGTGGTGGGCGAATAAAAACGTGAGATTAGTCAAAAGAGATGGCCCAAATTCTTAACAAATAAGAAAAAAATAACGAAAAGTAAAACGGCAGAAAGGTTGCTCTTTTCTAGGTCTTCACGAACCTCAAGGGTAGTCTTGGTAAATTCAGTCAGCTTTTTCTTTTTCAGTAAGTTATGAAAATTGTACTGTTATACTTGCATAAATTTGCAACGTACAGAGAAATTAAATACAGAAATTGTTAAAAGTCTTTTCTGTCCTTGAAGATAAACAAGCAAATTAAAGAGAAAACAAACCATGGATGCTTTCTGTCATCATCATTCAATGCTTTACCAAACTCACCACCACCGTTTTCTCCTCCAATTTCCCTCCTTTACCTCATCTTCTCTTAAGGTACTGTAAAGCTTTTAGCTTTTGCTTCTTCTTTTTTCTGGGTTGGTTTTAGATTTCTGAGTTTTTTGGTTTTGTTTCAGGAAATGGAATGCGTTGAAGCAGCTTTGAAGAGCGGTTTTAGGAAGGAGATGGGTATGAAATCAAGTCCCCAAGCGTTTTTGGAGGATGTTTTGGTTGTAAATAATGGAGAAAATGGAGTTTCTTGTGATGATTTCTCTGTTGACGACCTTTTTGACTTCACCAATGGAGAAGGTTTGCTGGAACTACAAGAAGTACCTGAAGAAGAAGAAGAAGAAGAAGTACCGGTTTCTTCATCTTGTTCGAATAAGAGACAAAAGCTAAGCCAAGAGCAACATTTGTCTGACGAAACTATCAATTTTGATTACACTTCTTTATCCGCCGACGAGCTCGCCGTTCCGGTGCGTTGAAAAGAGAATCTTTTTTTGTTTTGTTATTTGCTTTTGCTATTTTGAGTTCGGGGGTATGGTTTTGTAAGTTAATGGTGGAAAAGGTGACATTTTTACAGGCGGATGACGTGGCGAGCCTTGAATGGCTGTCTCATTTCGTTGAGGATTCCTTCTCGGAACACTCTGCGGCGGCGTATCCCACCGGAACGTTTACGGAAAAGCCCACGTTACCAGACAACAAATTGCCGGAACCGGAAACGCCGGTTAGAGCGTGTTTTAAAACTCCAGTTCCGGGTAAAGCCAGAAGCAAGCGCAGTCGAACCGGTGGTCGGGTTTGGTCTCTTGACGTTTCCCCTCATACGGAATCCTCCTCAAGTTCAACTTCGTCATCTTCCTCTAGCCTTTCAGCTTCAAGCCCATGGTTGTTTTACTCGAGCAGCGTCTCCGGGTCAGCCTTTGAACCGTCGGAATCGCTTTCGGCGGAGAAAAAGCAAAAGAAGAGACCGGCAACCGAGTCAAACGTTGGGAATGTGACCCAGCCAACGCGTAGGTGCAGTCATTGTGGAGTTACAAAGACGCCACAATGGAGAGCTGGTCCAATGGGAGCCAAGACTTTGTGTAACGCTTGCGGTGTCAGGTTCAAGTCGGGTCGGCTTTTACCCGAGTATAGACCGGCTTGTAGCCCGACATTTTCGAGCGAGTTACACTCGAACCATCATCGGAAAGTGATCGAGATGCGACGCAAGAAAGAAGGTTCGGGTCTAGCCGAACCCGGTTTAGCTCCAGTTTCGGATAATTAACATTAGTTTGAGTTCGAGTTCGAGTTAGGTTGTACATCAATTGCAGTGATAGTAGGGTTTAGGGACGTAGCACATTTAGATTTTGAATTGTATCTGTTTTTTAATACTATAATTTTTCCCATTCATTTGAATTTTTTACATTTTTAAATTAACCATTTAAGTTATTCAAGAAAACTGCATTTGGCTTGTGGACAAAGCACTTGGCTTAAATTATGTGCTTACAAAATATGCCAATTTTTTGCAATGAAGTGAAAAGATAAAATTGCTCGAGTTTTGTGTGAATGTTTAGGTATTTGGAGCGGTGGTTGTACCCGACGCAGTTTCGTGCTTGATGTTATAATTTGTTGGACGGATATGGACTTTTTGGTGTTGGTTTCGGACAAAGTACTAGGAAAAATGTTTTCCGATAATCTTCTTGTTTATGTTCCCTACGAAATTAACTAAAAATATGAAACAGGGCGGGGAGTGGGGGACCCTAATCAAAGCCATTTATGAGGCCCTTGAGTTTTATCTGCAACAGTTTGCATCATCGATTGGGGTGAAAATGATAAACATGCTGGAATATTTGTTGGGTATGAGGTTTTAAATGGACATACGTGAATAAATTTAAACGTTTATAAACGAACGAGTCGCCGAACGTCATTGACAGATGTAACATAGTAAGTGGGGGTGCAATTGACCCCATTTGATTTGTTGGGTATGGAGTTTTCAATGTGGTAATATAGATTTTTTTCATAAGAAATATTAAGTTTGACCCTACTTAATTTGTTAGGGTATGGGGTTAACAATACTTAGGCTTAGTTTGTGGTTGCTTTAAAAAAGTGTGGTAAAAAAAGTGATTTTCAAACTAGCTGTTGAAAAGTAGTTTTGAAAAACTGGTTAGTGTTTGTCATTGAAGTCAAAAAGTGATTTTCATGAGATAAAAAGTCTATTTTAGACATGGGCCTTGTTTGGTAAATAGCGGTTTGGGTAAAAATTAGAGGTTTGAGGTATAATTAGAGGTTTGACTAGTCAAATCCGCTAATATTGATGTTTGGTAAATAGCGGATTGAAAGAGCGGATTGGGGTGAAAAAGCTAATTTTGAAAAAGCTCCTAATATGAGCTTTTTGATATTAGAGGTTTAATATTATAGTTGTAATGAATCTTTTACCCTTAACAATTACCAAAAATCTCCAAATAACCTAAATTAAATAATAATAATTTTTAATATAAATAATAACATATTAAATATTGGACTTATTTGTTGTTACTACTAATTTATATGGTGACATTTGTAAGTTAATTCTATTTTTTTATTATCACATATTTATATATGCATATAACAAATTTAATAATTATATAAATAATAAATTAATATATAAATCTTTCAAATATGTTTAAGAAATTTATATTAAAAATAATTTTTACAAATCTAATTAATATTTATTAGATACAAAATATTAATAACTGATAAATTATTCAAACAAGTATTAAATATAATCATGTCCTTATATGTCATTTTGCTTGTTTAAATAATCAAACAGCTATCAGCTATCAGTTAATTTTACCAAACACTTTTATACAATCAGCTAATACAATCCGCTAGTCAAATCAGCTAATGCAATCAGCTATCAGCTAATATAATCCGCTATCAGCTATCAGCTATCCGCTAATTTAATTAATGTTATGATTTATGAAATAAATCAATTTCAATTATAATAAAAAAATATTTTTTAAAAAATTTAATCTGAAAATATAAATTACATTCTAGATTATATACGGACATACCACTTACACATTAATAACAAATATAAAATAAAGTACAAATAAAACAATTTTATTCACAATATAAATATTATAAAATATATATTATTTTACAATTATGTATGCATAAACATTATTTTAACAATAAATTATAATTAAATAATAAGGGTAAAAAAGTAATTTTATTTTTAAACTAGCTTTTCCACCCAAGAAGCTATAAAATCCAGCTTCTTGGTTTGGGTGGAAAAGCTAGTTTTAAAAGCAACCAAAAACAGCCTGTTTTAACTAAAAGCACTTAAAAAGTGATTTTTGGTTGCGAAACGCAACAAAAAACAGGCCCTTATTGTAGTGATATAAGAATCTTTTAAATCTCACACTTTATTTCTGACCCCACTAGATTAAAATCCTGGCTCTGCTAGTGTCGAACGTTCACAAACGTAAATGAACGAACAAGCCTTTTGTTCATGTTCGTTTATTTAATTAAATGAACATAAAATATTGTTTATATTCGTTCGTCTAATAAAAAACAAACTTCCCGCCGAACAGTTCACGAATGATTCGCTAAACGTTCAATTCGTTTACAGCCCTAATAATTGATTTAATAACATCTAATTTATCTCGTTCCATTCTCATCTCTAATTCAACTTAAGTGATCATTTTAGGTATAAAAGTTTTAATTATCATTTTTAAAAATGGTGGCTGGTTAAGAAATATTTTTTAGGTGGATGTCTTTAGTCACCTTTTGATTATAATTTTTATGTGGGTGGATACAAATAAAATCTCAGGTAAATAAAATTAATAAAATAAATAATTAACAGAAAAAATCTAGATTTAAAATGGACACTTACCAATCCTAATCCTAACGTGGATTTTTCATTGTATACAATAAGCCTACACATTACAGGGGCATACTTAGTGAGGACTAACTTTTGGAAACTTACATTTTTGACCCCTAATTTTTTTTAAATAGTAATTTGTTACTTTCGAGATTTGTAAAATTCATATTAAGTTTCAAAATTTTAAATATTTTTAATTAAACTATTTCTCATAATTTTTAAAAGTTCTTATTAAATCTCTCAAAATTATTAAAAATTTTAGTTAAACCTTCAAAATTTTTGAAAATTTTAATTTAAACCTCCAAATTAAAAAAAATAAATCAGCCCCAAACTCTTACCCCAAATTCCACCATTAAACCTATTATAGTTTGTATTGCTTATAGTAACTGGAGCAAGTATCAAAATAGCCTTAAACAAGTGTTGAATGTATTGGTAAGACACATTGCACTCCCAATGAGAGGACGCGAGTTTAAACTTTGGAGACGACATTGTTAGGAGAGGCAGCCACGCACCCCGAACATAGAATGTAACCCCCTCGTCCCGGTCTGGCTGGATGACCGGTCCGAGTAGGCCATACGGGGAAAACCGAAGTGAAACCCGTTAAGGTTCCCCCTCGGTTAGCATCCCTAATTTTTTTTCTTTTAATTCAATCTTTTCTAAAGGCTCAAATAAATCCTATGTGATCATATAGCGGAATAAAATGCAGAAGATAAACATTCGAACCTAAAACAACATTTAAACAGCCCAATTTTACTTCATTTGACATGCCGTTTCGAAACACCTCGAAACGCCCTCAACGGTCAACTTCTCGTGGTCAACGAAATTTTGACCGTTCCGAAACCCTTAGATCAGTTTCGAAACGCTTTCATCTCGTCATTTTCTCAGAATTCCAGTAGCCAAAACGTTTCGAAACCCGTATCGGAACAGGGGCTCACAGTGGCCAAACCGTATCGAAACGCGTTCCGATACGGGGTCCCTGAAGCCTTACCCGTTCCGAAACGCCCCAGCTCGTTTCGAAACGCGGGCTGTCTGCAACCTTTGAAAACCAGACTTAGGCGAATTTTAACAAGTCTAAAGGCCCCAAAGGACCTCTAAAGGCACTCAACACAATCATACAAGAACTAGAGGCATATGTCCTATGTCAAACATGCTCAAACACACACAAGGCATAGATTGGAAACAATCATTCAAGGCATTTGCACAATAACAACATTTCATACAAGGCATGCTTGTAAACATTGAAAAGCCAAAGGCACAATTCATCTCAAAAGGGTTTACATGCCATCAAAGCAACTCAAACCTCCATTAGGCATACATCACACAAGCATTTGGTAAGATATATCATGTTTACAATTCAAGTCAAATTATAGACATCAAACACATATATGAGTCACACATAGCTCACATAAAACACACTCTTGCCACATTGCTAAACTACTACATAAAATGTTTGACCGTACTTGAGCAACAAAAACTTGGAAAACCCTTCTTGCCTTGCTTCGAGCTAATACCACGCTAATGATCTGCATTGTTGAAAATGAGAGCGTAAGCTATAAGCTTAGTGAGGATGCTCTAAAATCGAAAACATTAACAATGCAGGGTTCAAGCATGAAATCCTTAAATCTCACATACAACATACATAGGCAAAACAACAAGTAGACCTAGCTAGTCTTTCAAGAGTCATAATATGGCATCTCACATCATACTAAGCTCAAATATCACATATCAATATCATACATCACAATTATAAGATCAAGTTCAATTGGCCACCATTAGTTTACCCGGATGTGCGGATTTAATCTCAACAATCACTTTACCTCGGTGGGATTACACTCATCACCGGACCTTGCATGGGCGGGATTTCAGTCATCACCACATGCCCTACGGATGAGATTTCACTTATCATCCCGTAGAATATATATAAATTTCCGGTGGAATATTACATCACCGTACTCCTCCTTGATGACTCAACGCCATCAAGGCCACGTACGTTTTGACTCAATTTGTGTGCACACTAATCCTAATGATCGATCATTTACACCCGGTAAGTTAATTAGTGCCAATTTCATTTATCACATCACATATCCACCATTCATGTCTCATATACATTGTATATACATAGCAAGGCATACATATACCATCAATCCACACATCACAATCACAATTAGACAATGGCATGAATAGCATACAAAAATTTAAGGAGTTAAGATACCAATTTAACTCTCACATTGGAAAGGCCTACCAAGCACATTCCACACACACCACACACTTGAACCAATCTTTAAAACATGTTTAAAGTCACTCACCACCTTTCCTTAGCAACCAAAGCAAGCCTCTTACAAGCCCGGATTCGGTCCCGATACCTCTCCAACGTCTCCTCTTGCTTCTAGCCAATCAAAAACTCATCCATTACTCTCAATCAATGCTAAAACATCAGTCATCAGCTCAACTCTTTAGCCCAAGCCAAACTTCAACAATTCTAATCAAAATAACCACCCAAAATACCCATTTTCGTACTCCTTCAAAACCTAGCTGAAAATCTCATTTTCAAACTTCCAAATGACACCCAAAGGGTCCCAAAACATCCTCCTAACATACTTAAACCATCAACCCTCCAATTTAAACCTAAAACTCACCAAAAATCAAGTTTTTGACACATTAAAATTTGCCTCAAGAACCCATTTCGAGTTTTCACCCAAACCTAACCATTTTAACATATAATGCACACTTTAATGTGAAAAAACTAAAACCCAACTTTATATTTCAAAATAAATTGAAAATCTCCATAAAAACTCGAACTTTCACCAAACCCTAACATTTTAAAAGTTGGTAGTTTCAAAATCTACAACCATGTATGGATAGAGGATGAAGAGGAGAGTGAGAAAATGTTATTACCTTTGAAAATGGCCTTAAGATAAAGATGAAACTCAATGGAATAGTAGATGAGGGTTTATGGAGTTTTGGTTTGGGGTTTCCACGTTGAAAGCAAAGATGAGGAAGGGAAGACCACATTTTTGTTCTTTTTGACATTTTTAAAAGTTGTCTACCTTTTTAATTTCTTTTGGGTTAAATCACCAAAGTGGTCCTTCCTCTTTATTTTAAAACCCAATTAACTCAAGCCATGGTTAAAATGATTAAATTTAATTTTACCGACTCGGACCACTTACCCGACTAACTCCTAACCCCAAAACACGGGTGTTACATAGAACCAGTGAAGAAGTGGGAATTGTGTGGGTGATGGGAATATTGTGATATTATTTGATTTGGTTTAGGAATAGGAAAGGATATTTAGGTTGCAAGTAAAGGTGGGAAATACTTCACTTGGTTGAGTCATGGTAGGGACTATTGGTGGGAAATCGAATCCCATAGTTGTGAATTGTGATCGATTCCATGTCACATTTCTCTTGAAACAAATATGGATTCCATATTTACAAGATTGGAACATGCGTAATACATTACAATGGCAAAGGCAAAACTACATTTTTATGTCATGCAAATGCAATTGCAAGTGGAAGTGGTTGGAAGATAAGGCTCGGCATTATTAATAAGAAAGGTTTGTTTGCCCTTTCAATGTGCATGCCCCGTGGTTTGGCTTTATACGGCTATCCCGTCAACAAACCCGAGATTTTATGTTAAGAGACGTGAACTGTCATAGAATTAGATTAGAAATTTAGAGGGTGTAAAATCACAAAATTTTAAGGGGTGTGAATTTAGGTCATCGATATAAAATATAAAAAATACATTAATTATATGAGAGTTTGAAGTTTTCAGGGTGTGCAACTGTCTCCTAACATCCCTCAGTCTGTCCCTAGCTACCTCTTCCTCTCCTGCCATCGCGGCCACTGCTTCTTCCACCGTTGTTACCTTTTCATTGCGTGGATTACATTTTCCTCCGCCATTTCCTTTGCCTTTGTCACTACCACTTCCACCTCTATTGCTCCTTCTGCATCGCCGCAAGTATAAACAAAAACTCTAATTTTTTTTGTTAATTTGTTCTTTAACAGTATATGAGTCATACTTAACACTTTTTTTTTTTGTAGTACCAAAAAAAAATTGGTTGCCCTCCCAGTTTTTCAGTGCTTTACCCTGTTTAATTCAGACTGATTCCTGTCGCACACATAGTTATGGTGGGTAAGTCTCTCAACGAAGATTTTCTACATATATAAAATTTCGAACACGGGATCTACTTAAACGATACGAAACTGCTTACCACTTGGACCAACGTCGTTGGTAAAGTACCAAAATTTATAGTTACCTTAGTTATAAATATAGTTTCATGAACTTCATGGCTACCCAATGAAAATTGAAATGGTTAGTTTAATCCCCTAATAAGCACCGAATATAGAAACACAGACAAAATATGACGGGCCCTGCAGACATTCCAATTCTGAATCCTTTAATGTCCATTTAATTCGCTTTAGACACTGCCAAATTGGGCCTTATTTCCTTACCAGAAATACTAGTTTTAAGATTCTTAGCGACATGGTATCTATCTTCCATCAAATTTGCATTTGTTTAAAGTACCAAAATTTGCATTCTTACCGATGCATCAAACCGTTGACATGTTCGATCCGGTAAAGTACACTAATCTAGTTTACTCGATGTTTAACCGGTTTGATGCATCGGTTTAGTGTACTTTACCGGATCGAACATGTCAACGGTTTCGAATTTTTCCGCCTCGGTTTTTAGGGTTTATGTTACCTTGTGGTTGACGAATGATATTTTAAGGTAGTAGTGGTGTGGCCATTGTTGTTGAGATATTATGGTGGTTGGTGATCGGGCCATCCAGGTAAGGGCCCCCAAGGAATAATAGATTATCTGTTCATATTGTTATTTCTCCATGTGAGAAAAAATGCAGGATTTCCTCATTTTGTCAACCTATATATTCTTTATTCATTGTCACTGAATCCGCCATGGCCGCCTAACTTCCACCATTTCCTACCTTTTTGTTCATTTGGTGGAAGGCCCAAAACTTTTGTATTTGCATATTAACTAGGATGGGGAAAACTATAGATTTGGCAACTAACTTGATTCTCCAAACTATAATACATTTCATCTATATCTTTTATATAATATTTTATATAAAATATTATACCTTAAAATTTTTTGATTCGCACGAACCAATTTGCCTAAGTGGTTAAGTAAACGGTTGTTGTTCCTAGAAGTTAAGGGTTCGAGCACCAACAACTGCAGCAGGGTGATTGAGCATGTATTGTCAAATGGTTAAGAGTATATTTAAAACAAATACTACTTGTAATCATCTTAGCTTTCAATTTTTTTTTTGATTCAAGGGTTCAGTTGTAAACGTGACAATTAAAAAAAATAAAAAAAAGGATATAGGTGCATTTGTTTTTGCCTATAGGTGAAATTCTGGCTTTTTAAGGAGTCATTTTCTAGTAGTCATAAAAATCTAGATTAAGTATCAAGTCAAGAAAGTAGTGCCATATTGGAGCTTCCAGATTTTAATAAACAATAAAATCACATGGACTGATGTAGAATGCTAGATTTATTATTCAAAGACCAAAACACTTGTTAAAAAAGATGGGATAAATGCATGAATAGAAATTTTTTTGCCCTTTTTGTTTATGATTAAGTTTAGGGTTAGGGTTTAGAGAATTAAATTCTAAACTCTTATTAAAAAGATGGGATATAGGGTGTATATTTTAAGATTTAGAATATAGGGTTAGAACTTAAAATTTAATTAAAAAAAAAAAGAAACACCGAAAAGGATAAAAGAATTTTGTACTAATGGCATTTTATACTCTGAATTTAAGGTGTAGTCTTGTTAGTTGTGGGCGAGTTATTCTCATTAAGGATACGAGTTCGAATAGCAATAACTATATCGATACATATAGCCGTGGGGATCATTGGGGGGATTGAGGAAACTCAAATCTTTTATTATTTGTATAAAGTTGGAGATAAGGAGAGTGAGCTTTATGAGTGCAATGCACACGTTTTTGGTCTTAGTGGGATTTTATGATGAAGAAGGATAAGTTCAAAGTGAAGGGTTAAGTATAGCTTATATACTGTAAAAGAATATGTGCTAGAGCGGGAATGAGCGAACGGAGCGAGAGCATTTGTTCATCAAATGAGTACTAAAATTTTCGGTAGGTTCGGATTAAGTAAGTTGGGGTGCGGGGATGAAGCTCCCGCGGTACGGTACGGGGTATCTTTATAATTGTACCGGGTATGGTTACTTATATGAGTAGAAATATATTTTAAGTAGGAGATCTTATTGAATAAGGTTTTTCGGTGACCATGTATTCAGGTCTATAAATATATGTGCTATTTGTAACCTAAAGATCATCGACTGAATAAAAGAAAACAACCGCTTTTTGCTTTCCGAGGACATAAGCACACTATTGAACCTCATTAAATGTGTTGTATTCTTGCTTATTTGATTTTATTTTGTTTGTTTGTTGTGTGCACAACAAAAAGGAAACAATCTTGATTTCTGCTAATCTTTCCGGATTTGTTACAAAAAGGGAATGATCTTCATATTGGTTTTGTAAGCTAAGAACAGACCATCAGTTACACGTTGCTTTAAGTTGTTGGCTAAAATAATTGCAGGCAGCTGCAGCTGGACATGGCCCCTTGATTCTACCAAATGTGTTGATGCGTTAGGTGTAGGGTTTGGACCACTTTGACGGATCCCCACTACCCAAATTGTTTGGGGGACGAACACGTTTTCAATTTTCATTTAATAATTGGTCCTAATCTCCATTTAATATTATAGCCCGACTGAGTTTGATATTACGGTTAACTCGATTCTAGGGGCACGAACCAACTTACTTCAGTGGTTAGAGGTCACAAGTTTGAGCACCAGCAATTGCAGCAGGTGGTTGAGAGTATATTCAGAACAGATATTACTTATAATTATCTTAGCTTTTAAAAAAAAATTTAATCTTAAGGAATTCGATTTTTTTTATAGAATAATATTGTAAGGTAATTTTTGTATCTTAAATTTATTGTATGTTTTTTTTTTAAAATAAACTTCATTACTTAAAAAATAATAAAAGTTTTGGCTAAATAACTAGGTTTAAATAGAGATATGAGTTAGGTTCGAGTTGAGCTTTTAAATGTATATATAAACATGACCCAACTCAAAATATAAACCTCATATCTTTGGATGAAAATCGTCCGTCATTTATATGTCTCACCCAAAAAATAGGTTTATGGTTTGAGGTTAAGGTTTAAGGTTGAAAATTAAGGTTTTTTTTTTTTGCTCGGCAAAAATTATTTTATTATAAATAAGAAATATTACAGACCCCGAGACCTAGTTGTGTGTCTCGTTAAAAACCTCCCTAAACCTAATTGGAAGGAAAAAGTACAACACAGCTAAGTAAATACGAAAAAACATAACATATCCAACTCGCCTCAAACACCAATCAACAAAATAAAAAAATGATGAGTTACCAAAATCAACACGACTTAAGAAAACAACATTACTAACACCTAACAAAATAGACGCTCCTTCAAACTCAAGATCGGTTCTCATAGACACCCAAACAACCTCACAACAAAAAGGACTAAAAGAAGTAGAGATAACTACCATCAATTTGAAACCAACCAAATCACCCTTTCGGAACATGTGAGATCTATATAATACATAAAAAGGGAACCAAACCTGTCGATTCAACAATAAACGACCACCCCAACTCCATAGCCTCACACCTCAAATAAACATCACCGCCTCTACAAAGCCGAACTCCAAAAGCAAAAAATAGCACAACAACAAGAAGGGTGCAAGAAAACTAAATCCAAACATCATAAAACAACAACCATCAAACCCACACCACGCAACAAGCTCTCTTAATCTTACATCCATATGTAAACATCAAACTCATCGAAACTCTAAAACTGAAGAAATAATCCCCGTGGCATGCAAAAAGATCAACCAAAATAAGATACACCTCAACATCCTTAAGGCACTTCCAACGAAGCAGTCAACGCTTTAACTCTAGCTCTTGTAAACGAACCAACTCATCAACGACTTCTCCATTTCCTATAATTGTCGTACCAAGTTTTTTTTCCCTAAAGCGAGCGCTATGCGCGCGTTGCGAGTAAGAATTTGTTTTCGCGCTATGTCAGAATTTGTGGGAGTCGATTTAGAAAATTTGGGATATGATGTATTTTTAAGGTGGGTAAACTACAACATAGGTCACTCAATTATGGGTAAAGTTACATTTGAGTCACTTAATTATTAAAAGTTATATTTGGGTCACTCAATTATGGGTAAGGTTATGTAACACCCGGGTTTAGGGGTTAGGTAAAAATAATATTTTAATATTATTTGGGCTCGGTTTTATACTCTAAATAATATTTCGAGTTGTTTTCAAAATCGATTAATTTTGGGCGGGCCATGTTTTAAGATTAAAACTCCATTTAACCATGGATTACCCCTCCTTGTGAATAGCCAAATTCATTAAGGGTAAATGAGTCTTTTGATCTCTAAAGGAATAAAACAAAACAATTAAAAACCCAAAATTTCACTCATCTTCTCCCTCTCTCCACAAAACCCACGACAAACTCTCCCCTCCATTGTAGTGCACTGTTCCATCACCTTTCCTCCTCATTTCAACTCCGTTTTGAAAGGTAATAGCATTTTTGACTTCCCCTCACCTCCCTCTCCATGAAAGTACCATTTATTTTCGTTTTCATGAAGTTTTTAGAAAATGGAAGTTTTGAATATTTTGATTAAAAATGAGATCTTTATGTTGATAAATGAAATGTTTTGATTTGATATGCTTAGTTATGGTGTATAGAGGTCAAATGGTATATTATATGTGAATTTCAAATGATTTTGGAAAATTTTCGGAATTGGGTTTCCAAGGGGTTTTTGGAGGGTTTTAAAGTGGTTTTTGGGGTTGGTTAATGTTGGATTTTGGGGGCTGTTGGTAGTATGATATATGAGGGTCACTTTGGGTGAATTTGAAGGTTGTTTGGATGCTTGAAATGGAAGATTTCAGTGGGTTTAAGGGGCTGCTCGGAAATTCTGTTTTGGGGTTGATTTTGAGTGTGGAATGCTTGCTAATGTTAATCCGGGTTGGTTCCGATGATGAGTTATTGATTTCGAATGTTTTGTTTGTGTTTGAGATGATTAGAATCGGGTTTGGACATCGGTGAAGCATCGGAAGTGAATCCGGGAAATTGAAGGTGGTTGCTCGCTTGGTCTTTGAGCTTGGAAGCTTAGGTGAGTGGTTAAATGCTTTACTTGGTTTTAAAATAGTTGGTTCGAGTATATGGACTAGGTTGGGCTTGGTAGACCCACCTAGAGTTAGGATTGGGGTGGTAGCCTAATCCTAAACTTGATCTAGAGCCTTTGGATGAACTCATGTATATGGTTGTGTATGTCTCGTATGAAATGTGATATGGATGCTTATGTATATTGTGTTATACATGTGAGATGAGACTTGAATTGTGATGCTTGAGACATGATTGATGATGGTTGTTGGTGAGTACGTGCTAAGCACGGAATTGATTGAAATGAGTAATGTGAAATGAGTAAATATTGGCACTAGTATACTTGAATACAAATGATCGATCATTAGGATGTTAGTGTGTACACATGAGTCAAAAGTCGCGCGTGGCCTTGGTGGCGTTGAGTCACCAAGGAGGAGTACGGGTTCGCCCGGAAATTGTATTTAAATATAGTCGGTGATGAGTGCAATCCCATCGACGGGGCGTGAGGATGAGTGGAATCCCCTCCGCGAGACCGGTGATGAGTGTAATCCCACCGTGAGGTAATGTGGTTGTTGGATGTGAGTTTCCAACATGTTTATCCGCGTATTTGAGTCATAGCTAGGTGCCAATGTTGATTGATATGTGTATCAATGTGTTGAGATATATGAGCTTTAATTGGATGCTTAAATGTGATTGCATGTATTGTGGATTTGAGCTTATGATCATGGCATTTATATTGTCTATTGGTCATGCATCTTTATCTTGTGGACCCTTGGTATTTTGTGTAATGCCTTGGCTAGATCGTGCTCGGACCCTGCAATGTTGAGGTTTGTTTTTAGAGCTTACCCTCACTAAGCATTATTGCTTACGCTCTCTTTGTTCAACATTGCAGATCCTTAGTTCACGGGTTGCTCGAGCAAGTGGAGGGCCTCCAAGTGTGGTTGTTGACTTGAGTACATCAAGTATGACTTTTAAATGCTAAACATGTAATAGTTTGAGCAATGGGACATGTGTTGTTTTAATGGATTGTTTCTAGTTGTTTAGGAGCTTGTTTAGACTCCTTGATATCCTGCTTTTGTATGGTTTGTATTGCCATGTTGAATTGTAACTCATACCCGAATTGCTTAGTTTGAATGTTAGTCATATGCCTAAGAGGTTACCTTTGTGTTGAATGATGTTATTTGAATGCATGCCTTGATGTCTTGCCTTAGTGTTTAGACTTGTTTTAATCCTGTTGAAGCATGCTAAAATAGCTGGGTTGCCTTAAGTTTAAATGTGATGGTGTTGTAGTGTGTTTTGGTGGTGTTTTGGGGCACCCTAGTGCCTTAAAACAGCCAAAACGAGTCTGCAGACAGGGGGCGTTTCGGAACGGGCCATCCTGTTTCGGAACGGTCCTTTTGCATTTGGCCTGCCGTTTCGAAACGGATGTGGGTCGTTTCGGAATATTTTTGCTACTGGAATTTTGAGAAATTGGCGAGATGAAGGCGTTCCGAAATGGGCCTTTGATGTTTTGAAACGGTCAAATCTCGTTGACCACGAGAAGTTGACCGTTAGGGCCGTTCCGATACGGGTCACCCCTGTTTCGAAACGGTCACCCTAAGGTTGACCCTGGCCTGTTGACTAAGTCAAGGCGTTTCGGAACACCCTAAGGGCGTTTCGAAACAGCCTGCTGTAAAGGATTAAAATGAGCTGTTTAATGTTATGGTTGGTCGGAGTATGTTACATTGTTTGTATCTTCCGCTGTTGTACTTCACATAGGGTTCAATTATGCCTATAGACAAGATAAAATAAAAAGAATTTTCTGGGTCGTTAACCGAGGGGAAGCCTTAACGGGTTTCGCTTCGGTTTTCCCCGTGTGGCCCACTCGGATCGGTCATCCGACCAGACCAGGACGAGGGGGTTACACACATTTGGGTCACCCAATTATTAAAGGTTACATTTGGATCACTCAATTATGGGCAAGGTTACATTTGGGTCACCCTTCATATTAAAAAATATTTATCAATTTGTGTATTAGATTAATTAATGATTTCAAATGAAGTATTCTAATGTTAACAAGGGTATACAAGTGATTTAGAAGAAAAAATGACTAAATTAATGTACTTTTTTTTAAATATGAAGGGTGACCCAAACGTAACCTACACATAATTGAGTGACCTAAATGTAACCTTTAATAATTGGGTTATCCAAATGTAACCTTACCCATAATTGAGTGACCCAAATGTAACTTTTAATAATAAGGTAACCCAAATGTAACCTTACTCATAATTGAGTGACCTCCGTTGTAGTTTACCCTTTTAAGATTTAGAAGTTAAGGTTATGGTTTAAAACTTATTTTTTTAGTGTTGAGGTATAAAAAGAGTTACTAAAAGTACATAAAGTTTTTGTTCCAGATTTTTACCAAAATCCCCTTCTCAACTGCTTAACTTTAGATCTATTTAAAATCGAATAATTTCAAATAACATTTTTTTAAAGTTAAGGTGATTATACGTAATATCCGTTCTAACTATACTCTCATCCATTTTGACAATGCATGCTCAATCACTCTGCTGCAGCTGTTGGCTCTAAAATAACATTTTTAATTTTCATATTATAGTGTTATACTCCCTCCGTCCCATAAAATATGTCTCTTATTGACTTTTTGAAAGTCAATTTTTTTAAACTTTGACTATTATTATATTGAATATTTTAAATAATTAATTTTTATAAAATATATATTTGAAAACTACTCGATTAGAGGTTTTTAAAATATATTTTTTCATATTTTTATCAATGATACATTTTAAATAATTATGAGTCAAAGTTAGAAAAAATTGACCTCAAAAAAATCAACAAGGGACAAAAATTGTGGGACGGAGGGAGTATATCGTTATAGATTTAATTTTATATAATATAAAGTATACAAAATATCCATTATAAACTTAAAAAACAGATTGGCCAAGACCCGGACCTTGAATATTACAGTCCGAGTTTGAAATTAGGATTGTAAATGGACCGAATCTTTAACGAACCGTTTGTGAATAATTTGACGGGAAGTTCGTTTATTTGTTAAACGAACGAACATGAACAAGATTTTTTGTTCGTTTGATTAAATTATTAACACGAATAAAGGGCTCGTTCGTTCATTTATGTTCGTGAACGTTCGATAATTTGTTCGTTTATGTTCGTTCATTTATGTTCGTTTAAATTTATTCACATATGTCTATGGGTGAGCATTAGATCGAGTTGAGTCGAGTCAAAAAAATTCGAGTTATTCGAGTTGACAAGTTCTATTTTATGACTCGTTAAAAACTTCCTTCTTATCGGCTAGTGGTGTTCATTGTTCAGTTAAACCGAACTAACCGTCGAACCAAAATAAAATTGGTTAATCTGTTAGATAATTTTAGGTTTCGGCTAACGATTAAGAATTTTTTTTCAAATTTCAATTATCGATTAATTCGGTTTAAAATCGGTTAATTAACTGAATTAAACGAATTAACCCAAAATATTAAATATTTAACGTATTATATATGTTATTTGTGTTCGTTTGTGTTTGTTTATGTTCATTTGTGTCCATTTATCATTTTAACGAAAGAACATGAAAAAATACGAACAAGTTACATTCCTTAATGAACGAACACGAACAAATTTTTTTGTGTTCGTTTATATTTGTATTTGTTCATTTTTCGATTAAAGTTAAATAAACGAACATAAACACGCTATCGTTCGTGTTCGTTCGGTTCGTTTACAAGCCTATTTGAAACCCATCTATATTTTTTTGTCCAAACCTATTTATCTGGCCTAACGTTATCGCCTGAATACTTTAGCTACTTGATGAAGGAATTGATATACAGTTTCAAAGAAGACTCGGTTCAAATCATAAGCTAGTAGTAACGCTACTCTTTCTTTTTCTCGGCAAATAAGTTAATTTATTGAAACTTAAAAGCCACAATTACATTGCTTGTCTCGTTAAAAATCTCCTTAAACCTAATGGAAGAAAAGAGTACACACAATGTAGAAGATACAAAAATAAGCTTAAAGCTTCGGTTAAACACAATTATCTCCTGCCCAAATCCCTTTCCTTTTACAATGCCAATGGCGCCATACTACACCACCAAACACTTAGCTATGGACCAGTAATCCCACCCCCTAAATACGACCTCCTCACAATACAATCTTACAAAATACAGTCTCACCTCAATCCTCCTAAAGCAGCGTGTCATCACCACCAAACTTTAAACAAAATTTGTCTATTTAGTCCATCTTTGACTAGCCCATCGGCTAGAGCATTACAATTCCGAGAAACATGGTTAAATTGGATTCTACTTATTACTTCGATATCTTTGTCGATTTTCAAGAATAACTCCCACCATATCCAAAGATACTAGATCGGATTTGTAATCCAATTTAAAGCTATCCTCGAATCTGACTTTACGATCAAGCTTGCTTTTTCGCACCAACCCGCCTTCAAAAAAACGTCAAGAACAGTTTTTATTGTCATAATTTCAGAAAAATCCACCCCTTCGCAATTACTATGTTAGTTGCATAATCTTATTCAAAGTTGGCTTCAACTTAATATTTCAAATTTAATACTATTCAATTCATTTTAATTGCCAAGGGATATGTCAGGTGGCATAGTTATATTTGTTGGGCCTTTAACCTAATAACTCATTATCGATTTGAGATTTAATTGATGTGAGATAGTACTTAATCTAACAGGTTTTTATCTCGAATAAATTTAAAAGAGATATATAAATTAAAGTAACAACCAAACATAGCATAAACAATTCTAATAACCCGAGATTAAATATTTAATAAATTTTTATTATTTTAAACTTAGACAGTTAATTTCTTTCGATATTCAATCCTAATTCGTCCCGATTAAATAATACTACAATTTTATTTGTGTGAGATCAATATATCGTATGAATGAAGTAAGAGGGGTAATATAAACATATACAGATGTGAACACTTACAAGTAAAGCCTCAAGAAATTAATAAAAAAGGGAGTTTTTGTTGTTGTTGTCAAATACCCATTCAAAGTCTATAGACTTTTTAATGTATATAGAATTTTCTTACAAAACCAATTCGGTTGTGTTCGGCCTGTCAAGTAATGCCAGCCTACTTCTATATATACTTTGAGAGTCAAAAAACATGTCTCCATCAAGAAATAGTAAACATTTCAAGATCAACACATATGTTGATGTCTCCTTCAATCATGATAAAATACTTTAGAAAGAGTTCATAGCAATTGACATTGTTGATGTTAATGGCTTACCATTCACAATAGTTTTCACAATTTTTTTATTATATAAAATCAACAAATGATTTGTTAAATGTGTGTCCAATTAGACCAAGCAAGCTTAGAGGTGGCAAACAGGTCAATCGGTTCGGCTTCGGTTCGGGTCATTTCGGTTTCGGTTATTTCGGGTTTGATATTTTTGGTTCAGATTTAGTTTCGGTTTCGGTTCGGTTTTAGTTCGGCTCTATTGTGTTTCGGGTCGGTTGATTTTCAATTCGGTTAATTTTGGTTCGGTTATTTTCGGTTCAATGAGAGATCAGTCGATTTTAATCAAATTTTTAGGTTGGTCAGATTTTTACACCCTATATATGACTTTATAAAGTCAATACATTTGACATTTTAGTGACTTGTGCGGCTGTTCATATTTTATCTTTCTTTATTTCTATTAATCGGGTCCATTCGATTCAGGTCTATTCGGTTCGGGTCCATTCGGTTCGGTTTATTTCGGGTTTCGGGTCAATTTTGAGTTGATTTTCGATTTCGGTTCGGGTCTCGATTCGGGTAATTCAGTTCGAATTTTGGATCTCGGATCAAGTTTACCAGATCTAAACAAGCTATAGAAACCATGGATTGGTCATTGGGTTCATCGTTTTGCATTAAAATTCACGTAGGTTGAAATATAAGAAAAGAATTTAAATGTCGAGAATCAAACTTATCCGATGTTAGTGAAAATTTCGGATTCGAATCAGAATACCCCACACCCAATAGTCACCGTGCCACTGGCGTTATTGTCCAATGAAGGCTGCGCACTTACCATAGTTTAATCCAGTTGAATGATTATTGATCAAAGGCACAGACGAAATTCTTGAATGAGACATTTGGTTTCACATCATATTTTTGACAAATTAGTTTGAATATTTCCCTTTCTTCAAATTTTCACTTCAATAACATGATCCGAATTGTGTGCCTCATTAAAAATCTCCCTAAACTGAAATAGAAGAAAAGAGTACACAATCGAATCAACCTTAAAAACAACAAGATCCATCGTTCGAAATAACAAAACAACTATAAATCTGGCTTTCCCTCCTGATACATCATACAACTAGATGGAAAACAAAGATATTACCCGAAATAAAAAAACAAACAAAACCTCCCTAATTCAAATAACAACTTACCACCATGCCTTGAATAAATCTTGTCTTTAAATTCCCGCTTTAGCCAGATAATTCGTCATTGCATTAGCTTCTCTCAGAACAAAAACAAATTGCATTCGCCCAATCCGACAAAATATTTGTAAGAAAGAGAAAATATCAATAACCAATTTTGTATGAACAAACTAAATTTTCACTCAAAAAATTGTGCAATTCAATCACCTATTGAAAGCTAAATTTAATATAACTCATTTCAGTAACTAAACTCTTTAAATTCATATAACGACGACTTATATTCATCATGTCAGTTAAAATTCTCGTCAGAATTACGCAACAACGAATGCTCATACAAATATTTTTAGAAATATGACGTATCAATATTTGTTTATTTTTCTATTCTCAAACCGCCGACCTCAGAAATTCACCTAACCCCTTGTGCCCCATGTTTTGATTGGATATAAATAAAGAAATAAAAAGTCAATTTTCTGAGAGGGTTTTTTAAAATTTTCTCCAGGGGGAAGATCATTACAAAAGATAGATTTGTCTTGTTAGAGAAACTTAAAATAAGTATAACATATACTTCACCCACCTAACCCCAACTTCATCCATTATCTCTAATCTTGCTGACATGGCATTCAAAGAATCAACATTGGTTTCTGGATAAACAGGAAAATAAATTAGAATAATCTAAGTACCACTTTTAACCCTAAAACTTAAATTACTCGGATAAAAATTATAATTTAGGGACTAATTTTACGTATAAACCTTAAATTTATAAATAAAAACGATTTAAATCTAAAAGAGAGCATTACACTGTTTTAATATATATATTCTGGTAGTAGTCGGAGAAAATAAAGTTAAAATAGATGAACTCTACCTTCTATTATATAGTATTATTAACTTGTATTATCAGGATCCGGATTTTTTTTTTCGAGGGGTTTGTTTATTATAAGAAATAAATGTTGAGAAGGGCCTGGTGGTTAGAGCACGCTCACCTGCTCTATTTCCTTCTTAGATCTCGAGTTCAAGACTCTTCAGGAGCGTTGACTTCACCTAGATTTTCCCCCTTTAAGTAGAAGTAGAATAGGTTTTCAAAAGAAATAAATGTATTTAGCTGGCCAAAATTCTGTTGATGACCTATTGTTATTGAGGTTCTCAATCGGTACTCGATCACCATTTAGATCATGTAAAGTTGAATAAAATGTCTTCTAATTTAAATTCTAACAATTATTGAATTTAATAGCAAGGGAAAATTAGTATGGGTGTTCATGGTAAGTTAATCGTAACATTTAACATAAACGGTTGGTTAATTGTTATATCGATTATTAAACTATAATCTAACCATTAAGGAATGATTAATCATTAAATTAAACGGTTAACCGCTACTTAACGGTTCGGTTACAGGTTAGCCTATAAACTATTACAATTTTTTTTTTCAAATGTTCACTAATTCTTTTGAGAATTATCTCTCCGATAAATATTATATTATTTTTTTTTAAATAATTAAATAAAGAATTTCTAATCACAAACTTCATTTTGGCCCTGTTTGGTAAACAGAGGTTTGGGCAAAAATTAGAGGTTTGAGGTATAATTAGAGGTTTGACTAGTCAAATCCGCTAATATTGATGTTTGGTAAATAGCGGATTGAAAGAGCGGATTGGAGTGAAAAAGCTAATTTTGAAAAAGCTCCTAATATGAGCTTTTTGAGATTAGAGGTTTGATATTAGAGTTGTAATGACTCTTTTGCCCTTAACAATTACCAAAAATCTCCAAATAACTTAAATTAAATAATAACATTTTTAATATAAATAATAACATATTAAATATTAGACTTATTTGTTGTTACTACTAATTTATATGGTGACATTTGTAAGTTAATTTTATTTTTTTATTATCACATATTTATATGTGCATATATTTTTTTTAATAATTATATAAATAATAAATTAATATATAAATCTTTCAAATATGTTTAGAAAATTTATATTAAAAATAATTTTTACAAATCTAATTAATATTTATTAGATACAAAATATTCATAACTGATAAATTATTCAAACAAGTATTGAATATAATCATGTCCTTATATGTCATTTCGCTTGTTTAAATAATCAAACAGCTATCAGTTAATTTTACCAAACACTTTTATACAATCAGCTAATACAATCCGTTAGTCAAGTCAGCTAATGCAATCAGCTATCAGCTATCAGCTAATGCAATTAGCTATCAGTTGGTTAACCGAAACTGTTTAAGCTTTAACAGTAGATTAATTAACCGATAAAATTTAATTACGGTTTATTTTGCACACACCTAAAAATCAGTACTAAGCATATAAAATCTTAATTTGTTGATAAAATATCAATTTTTCTCTTGACTTCTAATTAGGCTTGAATCTCAGCATTTTCATTTCTTCCAAATGCCAAAGTTTCTTATAATTTCTCGTTTCAATTTCCCAATTTTTATGTTCAACAACCAAATCATTTCCCTTTCATTAATTATGTGGATGGTATTTCATAATTTATGGCAAATCTAAATGAAATCTACTTATGCGTAAATTTATTTTAATGGAAAATAACATTATTGTACTTCAAATTTTAATTAATGCTTAATGTCAACTAGTTTAATTATGTCTAATACATAAAATTCTCAATGTAACAGGTATATATCCTTTTCCATTCTACGTCTGCAGACCAACAATACGATTAGTGAGCAAACAAAAAAAAGTACATAAACCTTGTTCACACTGGGGGTTCTTATATGATTCCGACTCATCGTAACTTAAATTGACTTGGCTCGATCAATAATTAACGAAGGAATAGAACAAGTATATTTGACCGGTTAACTAAATTGTTCATCTTTATTTTTTTTTATATTTCTTTAGGTCATGAGTTCTAGATCAACTAGCAGCACCGGAACCGAGTTGGTGTAGGTTTAACCTCAGTGACGGAGCCACAGCTCCAATGGGAGGGGCTGTGGCCCCCCGGTAGGGTGAAAATTTTTTTTTACCCTTTAATTTTTTATATTTTTCTGAAAAAAATTGGGATAATTGTGAATTTGCCCCCCACCTTTCAAAATTTATATTTTGCCCCCCCCCCCCAACTTCAAATCCTAGCTCCGTCCCTGTTTAACCTGATGTATGATGTGGCAAACTGTCATTCATGCAAATCAACTCCTTATATCAGATAACAAATGCTGCTTGCTTTGGTGGTTTTAGTTTTCAGAAAATCATGAAAGTGACCCTCAATTAATTTGACACGTTCATCCCAACCCCCAAAAATGGAAATTCAAATAAATTAATAATGGTGCGTGTACTTCACTTGTATCGGTATAAAATCAAAATGATTAATATTTTAATAAAAGTGTTATATTTGGATAAAAATCTACACAATCTTTGTAAACTATAAAATAAAAAATTTAAAATTTAATCATAACACCTTAAATTTTATATCATGAATTTTAAATTATAAACACTATACATAAACTCTAAACTCAAAGATAAAATTAAAATTTGGGGTTGGAGGCAAAACAGAAATGTTTGAGAGGATAAATTTATAAATAAATAAATTTTAAAAAAAATTATATAGGACCAAGGCTAAAATATATTTGGGAGGGGAAATTGCCCCTCCCCGCCCTATATAGTTCCAGGCAAAGTAAGAGAGTGTTTCAATTGGGTCTAAAATTTATGACCTAAGAAAATATAAGTGAATAAAGATGAGCAACTTGGCCAACCAAGTGCGTAAAATCAACATTAATATAAATAGATTTATCTAGAGTTTGGAAATTAAGTGTTTGAAAATGAAGTGAAAAAACTATGACGTTTAACTGATGCTTAAAACACGCAATCCCGACCATTATCTTAGATTGTAAGAATAATTGGTAAATGATTTTTTTATATATATTTGCGAATGAAAAAAAAACATATTTTCTAAGTACTATAGTATGGTTGTTTTGTGTGTGTGTTTTTAAATTATTTTTATAATTAAATGATATATGGCAACTGTACAATTTCACTTGTGAAATATAAAACAAAATTTTTGTTAATTAAAAATTTATTTAGTTTTTTACATGAAAATATATTACATATTAAAAAATGGTGGGACGAGACACTCAAAGGTTCCAATATCTAAGGCAGGAAGATAGCGATTTTAATTGCAAAATTACAAGTAAGGTCTGGCATCAAATCTCTCACCTTTCTTTCATTAAATGATGAAGTTTTCAAAATTCACACTTTAACTCAACCTCAGTAAAAAAATATTAAGCTTGAACTCGTAGAATGATCCTAATAATAAAAGATGATATATTTTATTTAAGTAATTTAGATTCGAACACTATATATACATGATGTTAATTATTTCGTCTTAATTTGAGATTCCTTATATGATAATAATTTGTTCAACCTCTTAGAGACACCAACCAAAATAAATGAAAAAAAGCTCCCATTGTTACCAATTGGCTAATAAATTAAATGTGTCCTGCAAATGGCCTTTGAAGATATTTTTGGTATATGCCTATAACTTTTGAAATATCTTTAGTATAATTATTGGTATCTAATTTATTGATCAATTTATTTAAATAAAATATTACATAAATTTATCATAAGAATATTTTCAACATATTGTTATCTTATTTATAATATTATGATTCGAATTTTTAACTTATTTAAAAATTAACATTTATTTCCTTAGACTAATCTATTGTCGACGATATTCCGAAGATATTTATCTTCAAATGAAACTATTTTCCCACCAAAGATGTTAAGCAGTCCCCATTCATTCAAATCCTCAATGATTGATGTCTCCATTTCTTGAAAAAATATAGATAAAAAAGTTTCCATAATGGTAATTTGTTTCATAAGTAGAAATATTATGTTTTTAATTTCCAAATGTAATCATAACAATTATTCTTAAAATTTTCATTAATAAAAATCACAACGTTTAAGGATAAAATAGCATAAGTTTAACTATCTCTCGAAAAATCGGATATATAAATTAAGTTCATAATTAATTTCTCCATATACCAAAAATGGATTTACAATCTTTTTTTCAAATCAATCTCAACTTGAATTTATTATTTTGTAGAATAAAAGCTATTTCCCAAAGTATATGAAATTTGTTAGTATGTGTTTTCATCATTGTTTATGCCATAATTGTATTTAAATATTTTATAATATTATATAAAATATTTAAAAAATGTGTATTCATATTATGCTCATTTTTATTTTTTCATTATATTTTATTTTAATTTTTTTCTCGTAGTATATGTATTAATTTTAGGGTATATGGAGTTAGTTTAGGGTATATGGTTTAAGGGTTTAGGTGTAGGGAGTTAGAATTTAGGGGTAGTTGTTTCAATTTAAGGTTTAGGGTTATAATTTAGGCTTTATATGTTAAAACTTAAATCCTCACCATATTACACTAAAAACTAAACCCTAACATATAAACTCTAAACCTTAGATTGAAACAACTATCCCTAAATTCTAAACCCCTACACCTAAACCCCTAAATCCTATACCCTAAACTAACTCTCTATACCTTAAAACTAAGGCGCTTGTGGAAACTTTTAGTTTCTACCGCCAGTGTATAAGATATTAATCCATTATAAAATAGTATTGTATCCTACTAAAAAAATGTAATGACATGTAATTATAAAAAATGTAATCCAATTATTTATGATTTTTTATACATTGACTACTAATTATAAGGTATGATATTTAAAAAAATGTAATGACATGTAATCTCTCAATAAATAAATAGTTATGCCCTAGTTGTGGCATTGCTCCATTATTTTTCCCACAGGGGTATCCAAAAACCTTTATAAAAGACCCCATAATATGTGACAAAAAGGTAGCAACATTCACAGAGTTGCAATTTTGTAAGTAAAAAAACAAGCCATGGATAATATAATCTCTATGGTACAAAACATGGAGCCATTGCCCATGGCCCTTCTTTTCATCGTCCCTTTCTTACTCCTCCTCGGCCTCGTCTCTCGGCTTCGTCGGAAACCATTTCCTCCGGGGCCGAAAGGGTTGCCGATAATCGGCAACATGATGATGATGGACCAGTTAACTCACCGTGGACTGGCCAAGCTTGCTCAAAAATATGGCGGCATATTTCATATGAAGATGGGGTATTTGCATACGGTTACTATTTCTAACCCTGAAATGGCTCGCCAAGTGCTTCAGGTTCAGGACAACATATTCTCCAATAGGCCGGCCACCATAGCCATCAGCTATCTGACGTACGATCGAGCCGACATGGCGTTTGCTCATTACGGACCATTTTGGAGACAGATGCGGAAGATTTGTGTCATGAAAGTGTTCAGTAGGAAAAGAGCTGAATCGTGGGAGTCGGTCCGTGACGAAACCGACTCCCTCGTGAAAGCCGTCGCGGCCAACGAGGGAAAGTCGATAAACGTGGGCGATTTGATCTTTAACCTCACTAAGAACATCACTTACAGAGCGGCTTTCGGTTCGATTTCGCAAGAAGGGCAGGACGAGTTCATCAAGATCTTGCAGGAATTCTCCAGGCTGTTCGGTGCTTTCAATGTTGCCGATTTCATCCCGTGGCTCACGTGGGTGGATCCTCAAGGTCTGAACACCAGGCTGAAGAACGCTCGTCATGCATTGGACGGGTTCATCGACACCATCATCGACGAACACATCCAGAAGAGTAAGAAAAACGTCGATGATGGCGTCGGTGAAGTCGACACCGACATGGTGGACGATTTACTTGCTTTTTACAGTGAGGAAGCTAAAGTAAATGAATCAGATGATCTACAAAACTCCATCAAACTCACCAGAGATAACATCAAAGCCATTATCATGGTATTTATGTTCCCTTCCCTACTATTTTAATTTTCAACTACCAAGAAAAATATTGCAAAATTTCATTTTAAAAATAAGCTTTTTTATTTAATTTCATAAACAAATGAAAATGCTAGGTCACTTTTTTTTCAATTTTCTAATATATACACTAAAAACTTACCTATTTTATATAAATAAGTTTTTTTTAATGTTTTATTATGGTAAATGCCGTCTTCTTTCTTTAAAAATTTCATTACATGCATAATTGCATATAGTTCTGATAAGTGAGAAAATGATTTTTAAAGGATGTGATGTTCGGCGGGACGGAGACGGTGGCGTCTGCAATAGAATGGGCCTTGGCGGAGCTGATGAAAAGTCCGGAGGATATGAAGAGAGTCCAGCAAGAGTTGGCGGAGGTGGTGGGTCTCGACCGCCGTGTGGAAGAATCCGATATGGAAAAACTAACCTTCCTGAAGTGCACACTCAAAGAAACCCTCAGACTTCACCCGCCGATCCCGCTGCTTCTCCACGAAACAGCGGAGGATGCCGTGGTGGCGGGGTATCAAATCCCGGCGAAGTCGCGCGTGATGATCAACGCTTGGGCCATCGGCCGGGATAAGGACTCATGGGAAGACCCCGACAGTTTCAAGCCATCAAGGTTCTTGAAAGAAGGTGTAGCGGACTACAAAGGGAGCAACTTCGAGTTCATCCCGTTCGGGTCGGGTAGGAGGTCGTGTCCGGGTATGACACTCGGGTTATACGCGCTCGATTTGGCCGTGGCTCATTTGCTCCACTGTTTCACGTGGGAATTGCCCGACGGGATGAAACCGAGTGAACTGGACATGAGCGATGTGTTTGGACTCACCGCACCTCGTGCAACTCGACTCTATGCCGTGCCGAAGAAACGTTTGATTTGCCCACTCTCTTAAACCGTGGTTATCGAAACCGCAACGCTGCAACCGTAACCGCGACAGAAAATATAATTTAATATTATGAATGTGACAAAAGATGACTTTGAAAGTGGGATTTTGGTTTATAATTATAAATACAAATATGTTTTTAATAAGGATTGTGAAGAAAAAGAAAAACGTTTCATTTGAATCAAACCATTAAAGAAAAGCACTTGTTTCTCGTAGCATCCTGTTTTTTTAGGGTTTAATTGTGTGAACTCACTGTAATAAAAAAATTACCATTTCATTACTCTTCTTTGTGTTTAAGATAAGTTCGATTATAAAGAGTTAGGTAACGGATCATTTTCATTTTTTACCATTCTTTTTTACTTCTTTAGATATGTACTCACACTTTCTCAAAACCCTAGTAAACAATCCATATTGAATCACGCATAATTAGCTGTTATATAATGAATAGAATTCGTCTATCCCTTTTCTGTGCACCTTTATATGTCTCACCAATAATTTTATATCACGTGTATTTATAAATTAATATTTTTAACTATTTTATTGATAATACACGTGCTATAGACATATAAAGGGAACATAAAAGGGGCATATGGATTATATTCATCGGCCAAAGTTAAAATCTTTAATAGTGATAAAAGTATAGTAAAATTTTGGAGAGGGAGAATTTAAAAAGAAATGGTTTAAATGAGCTTAAATTGAAGAAATACTTTTATGAGGGATCAAAAGTGTAATATTTCCACTTAGCTAAAAGGTTAAAAGACCTCAATTAAAGTCTTAATATTACTATTAGGGAGTGACAAAATAAAAATAACCCTTTTCTAGTTTATTTTGAATCGTGTACAGTTTGTAGCATGATTACTTTAATGAAATAAAATAAAAATATTTATCGAAAAATAAAAATAACCCATTAAACAAAGGACATTGTCTACCCTTGTATATATATTGTAACAATTAATTATCTCTTCTAAAAATAATAATATTTTTCTCTCATTAAAATCACTTGATAGATTCAGTTGAAATCAAAAGAGAAATGGAGTGCAATAAGCATTTTCGTGTTTGGATAATTCCCAAATCTTTTTTTAATTATTCATACTTTCGTATTGCTAACGTTTTCCTTACGTTGGTTGAAAACAACGTGCATGGCCCATGTCTCTTTATTTTTTTTAATTCATATATAATTTTTTAAAAATAAATTTAGATTTATTTTATAATTATATATCGATATTTAAATTATAAATATGTTATTAAATCTTTTTTAAAGATTGCAAAAGAATTACACCACATATATTAAAAATTCAATGCTAAAAAATAAATACAATAAAACCTAAAGGGTGTGAAAGACGTACAAAAACAAAATTCATCACTTTCAAAATAACATGACAATTTTTTGAATGATATCTAACAGTCAACTACTTTGATCAGAGTGTTCTATAAAGAAAGTGAATTCTTTCGTTGTTTTTTCTTGGCATATTGGTAAAACCACAAAAGAGAATTATAAGCATAAACAGACCGTCATCATTCGCTTATAAAAACGCTCGTTGATATCTGTCACTCAAATGTTAAAATGTCAAAAGACAGACAACTGTCAACAAGACATATTAAATATGTTATAAAAAAATTGTCATAATTAAAAGCTGACATCAGACGGAAAGACATTCATAAAAGCAGATTTATATAAATCTGTCAAAACAAAATAAAAAAACAAAAAATTAAAAATAAAATATTCACCAATAAAAATGAATTTTGTTAATATACAAAATCAGCAAAACAGCTGAAAATCGCTGATAACGTTAAAATATACGATAAAAAACGAACTTTAAAAAACTGTAAAAGAAACTCCTTGTAAATACCACAGAACAAATGAGGGAATATATATATATTGAAAGCTAAAGTGATTACAAGTAGTATTTGTTCTGTATAATATACTTTCAATCATTTGACATTGCATGATCAATCACCCTGCTACAGCTGCTGGTGCTCGAACCCCTAAAAACAATAATCGTTTCCTTAACCATTAAGGCAAGTTGGTTCGTATATAAAAAAATATATTATTAAATCTTAAATATCTGCAACTGGCAGCGAAGTGACTCATAACTAATCTTACGCATCGCTATCTCTTACTAGTTACTATACGCATAATACCATATTCAGTGTGTGTGCTGTCAATCTTTTGGGTTTGGTAGCTGCTTCGTTTATTTGAGATTTCCCAAAAGTCACTATTAATACTTTATTTCATATCCATGAATTAAGTAATTAGAAATTGATTTGAACAGTAATATTCAATACAATTTCAATTTAATTATTATTTAAATGTATTTAAATTACTTTGATTTTTAATTTACAAGTAAAAAAAAACACAATTCTCCTAATCAAATTGAACTTTATTTTTTAAAATTTATAACTAGTTATATATATATATTATTTTTAAACAAATTTAAAATAGATGAACTGAACCAATTTGAGTGGACGGAATTTGATTCGGCTTAGTCCATTTCCGTTATTATTTGAACATTTGGTTTAGTTCATTTACGTTTTTGAAAGATAAATATTAATGAATATATATTATTTTGTAATCATACCAAACATTTCAAAAAAAAATTCTCCAAAAATGATGTGAAATAGAATGGAATTTTATCACCCTAACTAAGGATTTAAATAGTGGTCGGGTAGCAGAATAACAGCCACTATATAACGGTAGAAGCACCGTTTGAAATCGCTACTGTCAAAAATAGTAATGTGAAGCAGAATCACACCGATAACAGTGAATTGAGGTCGCAATTTAACAAGTAACGACCAATTATGGTAATAGCGGGCCGCTTTTCCTTTCACAAACAAATGAAATAAATTGAATATTTATTGTACCTGATCTAGCGTGCGTGACTAACACATGCATGTTGAGTATTCTGAAATTTCTTCCTGTATTTAGTGGTTCCTAACATAGTTATATCCTCGTACCTATATTCGAATATGTACGGCGAAAAAGCTTCGGACATAGCCATGTCCTGAGCATCTTGTATGTCAAGGCTAATACAAATAATATGGTACGATTACGTGTAGCTGGAATGATACTACTGTTAAACCTTATAGTTAAGTTTGGCAGAGTCGACTAACAGACCAAGTTCCTAATACAAATAATGAAATACAGAATGAATTGCGCACGATTACCGTGGTGAGACTAATCAAGGGTGCCAATAACTACATGATGCTCCCTTCTTGCAGTAACCGCTTTCGTGAAATTTACAAACCCGCTGCCCTTTGGGCGGTGGTCTGAAAGAACCGACTCCATTCGAACCACCATTCAACGGCTGTCTATTCCAAGAGTGCCTGCCCCTACCAAAACTTGAATCTCTTCCCTCGAAATCCCGGTCCCTTGAACCAACATATCTCTGTTGGCTTCCCCAATAGGGTGGATGTGCTGCAGTCGGGCTTGAATTGATGCCTCTGTTTTCCTGGAATTCTCCCTGAGTTGTTCCCCTACTGACGTTTCTAGTTCCTTGACCTAAACCTCCCCAATTAAAAGTTGCATTTCCTTGAACTGCTCCCAAATTGGTGCCTGTAGTTTCTGGCCCTGGTCTCCAAGCAGTCTCTACAGTAGCCGTGCCCCAAGTTGTTACCGGGGGTGCAGGAGGCTGCATATCTGAACGAGCTTCATATTGGTTAACCGAGACATTGCTGGGCCTTGTAACTTCAACTGTTACAGGAATCGAGGAAGAATGCCCACCGGAACTCTTATGAGCATCAAGAACTTCAGATTGAGATACCCCAAACAGCTCATGGATCACAGTTGACTGTGAAGGCATTTGTAGATCCTTTCCAGAGCTCAAAGCATCACTTTTTCCTGGATCAGGTGCAGGGCTCAGTCCTCCTACAGGGCTAAAACAATCGTGTTCAGAACCTTGTGCCAACTCTCCATCCGAACGCAAAATTGAGGTAGGTGAAGGCAAGCCATTAAGTGACTCCATCGCTTCAACTTCAGCCAAGAGATCCGAAACAGATTCATCAGCCAAAGAATACTCCCAACCAGATGCATTATTTGCATGATCTGTGGAAGTAGAATGTGGCAATTGGCTATTTCCTGGATTTGGTGTAGCAGAATGATTATTTCCCAAGTTAGTTGGTTTCAAAGATAACTCGGGCACAAAATCCGGCCTCCATTCCTCTGCAGCAGGTTTCACTGGAGCAGAGGAATACCCACTCCATTCACCAGTAACTTCAGGAAGCTGTGATCCAGTACCCACTAGACTCAGAACAGTGCTCCAACTAGGACCTGAATCCTGATGAGGAACACTCAAAGAAAGTGACTGTTTGGCTTCAGTAGCCTGAATTTTTGTGTCTTCGTTGCTCAACTTTGATGTTGAGGTAGGAATATTTGAGAAAACAATATCCTGATTGTGCTCCGATGCTTCAAAAGCCCTTGCCAGAGAAATAAGACCAGAATTCAAATCCCATTCATTCGAAGTATTGTTTAGTGGTGAAGATCTCCGGCTTTGCCCACAAGATTTACCTGATTTTCTGTCATTATCTTCTTGCTTCAAAGCAATAATTTGACCTTCAGAGGTCTTGTTCAAATCTTCATTCATGTCAATTGAACCACAGTCCCATCTTTCAACCCCATGACTTTTGCTAGCTTGATGAGACTCGGTGTCACAAGGTTTCTGAGATACTGTAGATGATGGAAGGGAACTACTCATTTGGAGCTGGCCAGGGAAGTAATTATCACCCTTCACAGAGTCCCATTGTGGTAAATGACTTCCCGTCTGTACTGGATTTGAATTGACAATATCTACCGAGGCACTACAAGGAGAAGATTGAGAGCCCGATTCTTTTCTCTTCACATATTCATTGTTACCACAATAATGACCACTTGTATCATTCTGCATTGACTTCGAACTCTCCTCAACCAGTTTGTTTTCCATCTGATTCGCATTCAGATCCCTACTCTCCCTAGCTTCACCATCCCTATCATGACATCGATCACCGGAGGCAATCCTTGCACCCTCAATTGGTACGCTGCTGTTATGAAACAACTGTTGCTCTTGGCTGTGCTGCCCACCAAAAGCATCGGTTAAGAGAATGGAGTCATCCTGCTTTTGACTTGTTTGCCATATTCTAAGTTCAGGAGGGAAAAGACCACACATGCTCCATTTATGTAACATGGCCATTGAAAATGGCCCTTGAACTTTCCCAAGTGGGTCTTGATAGTGCCATATTTTATCTGTTTCTATATTATTTACAGATAGCTCTGCTCCTATAGAATGCTGGGGTATGCTACTTTCTATATCACTCAATACATCATCTCCCTTCAGTGGACCATCAGTGTTCCTATCAACAGTGACGGGTTGACCATCGACCTTATCGCTAGTTTTACAACTCTTATCATCAGCAATTATGGGTCGGCCATCATTGTTCTTATCAACAGCCAATTGGGTATCAAAAGCTTTTGCGCCTCCTCTTGTTATGGTATCAACGAGCCTCGAATGATCTTTGGTGAGAAAGTGTGAATCAAGAAGCTTAAACATTTCAAAGTGGCCTACCCTTGTTTTCCCAAACAATTTTATAAGCATTGAATCACAGACGATGTAAGATTTCTGGCAAGGATCTCGGAGATTGCTTCTTGTTATGTACTCAAGCAAAAGTGCCTGAACATCAAAACGAGAGATCACAGATGTGTCGCCATTTCTCATGTGTGCCACAAATTCCAGAAGCTCCTTTGTTGCCCAATTTATGACTTCAGGAAAAGACATCCCACTCTTAACATCTGTTCTTTCAGCTTCTAGAGATTCAACTTTGTTCAAAATGTTCTCTTGCCTTGTCGATTTTCTTCTCTTGGAAGAACTTGCTCCTAGTTCTATAAAAGATTTTTCCCTGCTACCGCGTTTAAGTTTACCTGACGACTCTCCGTTAGGCTCCATGACAGCAACGTCTTTCCAGGGATTTTTAGCTTTTGTAAGCTCGTCGAAACTTAAAGATAATTTCTCTTTTAACAAAATCCAATAAACCTTGAAGAGATACTCCCAGCTAGTTTGGTCATCAAAATCCACTTGAACCTGCATAATATAAATAAAAGGCCTTTAAGGTAGACAAAATCTATCCACTCTTCGATAATACAAGCATACCTATCACTACAATAGTTAACAAATAAGGAAGCACAACTAGTGGGAAAAAGGCTGAAACGTTCACAGGAATCAATTATATATGCCATAGTAAATCATACCGTTTCCTTATTTTCTACTCCAGGGTTTTCAATCAGCATTATAGTTCTCATGCACGTTCCACAAAATCCTTTAGTTCCTCTTACATTCACGTAATCAGCATCTTTAGTGCAATTCTTGCACAAGGAATACGTACACGTATAGCACATATAATATGAACCTTTCTGACAAGCGCTGCATATATGCCACCCTGAAATGTACAAATAGAACACCAGGAAATTAATGGAACAACAACTTAATCATTGAAACTTACTACTAAGTTGTTAATTTATATAAAAATATTAGCACAATAACTAATCCAGAAGCAAGAGTAGAAGTCACTGAACAGACACGTAAGTTACCATTCACTTGAGAAGAAAAACCCCAAACCAATGCAATGACAGACATGGAAGACTACCATTTGACAAGCCACCATCCAACATGCATATGTTAATGGTCCGATATAACATCTTAAATGAGATGAATAATCCAATAACCACTCAAGAACAAAGAACCGAAACCAATGCAATGAGAGACATGGAAAGCAAGTAAAGAATAGCATGAATATGGATTAAAATAAGACAAGATTCAATAGTCCTGTAACACATGTAAACGAAACTGAAATCAAAGTGACAAGTATGTACAAGAGCTAACAAAAACGCAACATACCACAGTTCCATTTCCCCTTTGTTTTGAAGAACTCCTCATCCCTTTTGATACAGGCCGGATGGTAAGCCTTAGGACAGCCCCTGATACATTAATTCTCATATGATTAACCAAGTAAACTCGCAAAACTATATAGGAACAGCAAGTAGAAAAGCATTCATTAATACACAAAATCCTATTATATTCATTAATATAATATATCATCTATATATATGTATGCGAAACTATGTAGGAGCAAAAGGTAAAGTACACAAAGTAAAACAAATATATCACTACAACAACATTAAAATTTTAAGAGTAACAAGGTTTTCAGACCAAATGTACTATGAAAGAATCATTAATTACACAATCATTCAATGAATTATGTGAACTTGCTTGATTCTTGGCATTTTAATATTGAAATGAAAAAGAATAAAAAAAACAATTGTTAAACAATACATACTTTTGTATTAAAACAAAAAAAAAGGAATGAGAATGAAGTTGAAACTTTAAAATCAAATGTTGTGTTATTTCTCTAATCTTTTATAAAGTGAGTTCAATATGATTTTTGTGTTGAAAATATGAGATATAGATTAAGTATCAAATGAGATAAAGGTGCAAAATTAATATCTGTCTTTCAATTTAGAAATAATAATTTTTAAAATATTGTAATAAAGAAAAACTACGAACCTAATTCGAATTGTTCTTTTTTTTTTCTTTATCAAGTATAATGCCCCATAATTTATAAAAACACTCTCCAATGTGTTTTTTATTATTTAAATTATAAAACAGTCCCAAATAAATTATCTTTTAATTGCTTCAAAATTTGAAGGGTAAATTTACTAAAAATAGATGGAATGCTCACAATTTTAAGTTAATTTAATTTAAGTACTGTATTTGTATAAAATACAAGAAGATTTTGAAATTTTGGTTTAGCTCCTGCTAAGATCACGAATCAGCTACATGGAAGAGAAATTCCGAATCTCACCTGCGATCGCAAAGCACGAGACTTCCGCCATCGAAGCATATAAAGCAAACGTCTTCTTCATCGTCCGTGTTAGGTGGTGGCGCCGATGATGGCACGACTCTCGCCTGATTTCTAGGCGGCCTTCCCCGCCTCCGTTTACCGGCGCTCATCATCTCGACAGCTTTGACTCCATCCGCCGCCGCCTTCTCCACCGCACCACCACCATCTCCTTGAGCCGCCACGCCAGCGTTTCCGAGATCACTCATATCCGTATTCTTCCGCTACTGATCGATGAACTTCACCCCTTGATAATCGAGATTCAAACAATCGCCACTCTTCCCAACATCACACAATTTCTTCAATCAAATAAAATGAAAAAAGGAATCATAAACCATAAACTACAACAGTACAGTCTTTTCTATCTTCTGCGAGGTCAACAAAGAAAACGTGAACCCTAGCGAGTGGAATTGGGGATTGAGAGATGGTGGAGCTGTGAACAGTGGGGCACATGGAAAATGAATTGGGAAGGCATTGTTTGGTAATAAAGAAATAAAGGTTTATTTAACTTCAAAACCTTTTTAAAAAAGTAGCTTTTCAAAGGATTAGAAGAAAGAATGGGACACTTGTTTTTTTGATTAATTTTTTACTTTGAAAAAGGGGTGAGATAAATGAGGATGATGGAGAGAGCCAAACACGGCTCATTAATTTGGGTGTTGAGTGTTTGATTTTCTAACATTTTGCACCTTGTTAAACACCACGTGGTTAGTCGGCAATACAGTCGGTACACATAAAAATGGTATGCCAAAAGTTCGTGTCCCACGCTAATATGGAAATTCTTGTCCTTTTTTTTACTTTCTAATTTATTTCAAACTTTAAATTTTATTTTTCTCATAATCATCTATGGGAAAATATAGAATACATCTGCATTTTTTCCCACAAATATCATAATTTTATATGTTAGGAATTTAGTTTAGGGGTTTAAAATTTAAAGTTTAAAGTTTAAAGTTAAAAATTAAATGTTAGAATTTAGTCTTGTTTGGCAATTAGCGGATAACTGATAACAGATAGCATATTACATTAGCTGATAGCTGATTTGACTAGCGGATTGTATTAGCTGATTATATAAAACTGTTTGGTAAAATTAACTGATAGCTGATAGCTGTTAGATTATTTAAACAAACAAAATGACATAGAAGGACATGATTATATCCAATACTTGTTTGAAAAGTTTAATATTTATTGATATTTTGTATCTAACTAATATTAATTAGATTTATAAAAAGGGTAAACTACTGCAGGGGTCACTTTCGTTTCCCGTTTGTACAGATTTAGTCACCACTTTTGAAAAGTGCCAATAAGTGGTCATCTACGTTTTCGATGTGTAAAGACTTGGTCACTCCGACGTTATAGTCCGTTAGTCCCCTAACGGATTGTTGATGTGGCAGAATTAATTAACGTAAAAATAAGGATAAATTACTACTATAGCCATTAAAATTTATCTCATGTACATTTTTTCTCCTCAATTTAAAAAAGTAAACATTATAGTCACTAATAAAAATGTTTCTTTATAATTTCACCCTTAAATTTTTAAAAATTCATTTTTCAATCCTAAAATTTTACAATCAATTAGTACAATAATATTATAAATGCTTAGATGAAAAATAGGTGCCCAAAGTATACCCTTTGAAACTTAGGTGCCCAAATTGCTCCTATTTAATAACTCGAACTTAAAAATTTAGTCCACTAACTACTAAAAAATTTGAGTTATTGGAATTTCTATTTTATAATTCAAACTTTATTTTGAATTTTTGAGTCGAGTTTATGAAATTATGAGTCGAGTATTTTCACATCAAACCTAAAAATTTAATTTTTTCGAATCAAGTCAATAAGCACCCCTACCCTAAACACCTCAAGTTATGGATGAGAGGACTATGTATCCAATAAGGATTGGATCGACTATTGCACCAAACTTTGGCCCAAACTTAACAAATTTCATAACTAATCTAAAATATAACCAAATCAGCTTGATTAAACCATTCAACCGCAGTCCTACCGACGAAATTATTTTCCGATTGCTGCTGAGGACTGATTCAATGATTTGGTTGGCTTGGTTGCGGCGAAGCAGAAGGATATTCACTCCGAATGTGTGCGAGAGTGAGGGCTTACTGCAATATAGTACTCCGAATTTTATAAACGCGCTAAAAATCTGGTCATCAAAGCGTCGATATGTCCGAGTGGTTAAGGAGACAGACTTGAAATCTGTTGGGCATTGCCCGCGCAGGTTCGAACCCTGCTGTCGACGTTTCATCTTCTTTTGTCCCAATTTTAAAGAGGTACTGGAAAAAGCCTGCTGTCGACAATCCCCTGTAATGATACAGCATGTTGTTGTCCGTAGAATAAATGCAATTACCAGCATGTTCGGGAAAGTTTTTGCAGGACATGGAGAAGGGTGAGTTCCATCCCAAAAACAGCATATCACCACCAATAGATTGTATTTCATACCATTCTCCGCGACTTGTATCGAGCTTGAAAATCCTGAAACCGAAAGTCTTGTACATGTAAATTGGGCAAGGGTCAGGATCAGAAACAACGTTAATTTCAGACACGGAACTAGATAGAACGTAGATGGTAAACGTTTGCTTAACTTCGACACGAACGGCGTCATCTTCGGGAGGGAACTATGGATGTCGCAAACCATTACACTTCCATCACAGGCCACAGCATACAATTGTTGGTGGTGAAATATAACATCACACCAACCTCCACGTTTACAATATGCCAATCTTGCAAACTCACCACATATGGCCACAGAAACAAGAGATAGGGAGATGTCGGGAGGTTTTTAATGAGACAAACAGCGTAGGTTCTGGGTTTCTTTAACCATTAATAAAATCTCAATTTTCCGAGTAAAAAAAAATACAAGAGATAGAAGAAACAAACAAAAAAGAAAGCAGACATACATAGGGACAGAGCCATGATTTGAAGTTGGGGGGCAAAACATAAATTTTAAAAAGTGAGGGGACAAATTCATAATTATCCCAATTTTTTCAGGAAAAATATAAAGAATCAAAGGGTAAAAAAATTTCCCCCTACCGAGGAGGCCACAGCCCCTCCCATTCAACATGTAGCACCGTCCCTGGGAGTTATGAGTCTTGAACTAAACACGAACCCTAATATATATATATATATATATAGGGATAGGATCCAGTTACACAGTGTAAAACTCTCTAAGTTTTACACGTTTTTGTTGAATTTGTGGCTTGAAAAGTCAAGCTTTGGGGGCACCGATTTTGTCAGAAGATTGGTGCAACAATTAAAGAAGAAAAATATGTGAATGGCTGCACCGAATGGAGAAAAATGATGCAGTAATTAATGCTCCAACGGTAAGTGTTGAAATTACCAATGGGGAAATTAATTTTTGGTCCCTTAACTTTAGGCTATTTACAAGTTTAGTCCTTAAAGCTCAACTATAAATAGGCCTAGCATTTGTCATTTGAAACCATCCCAACATCCATACCATCTCTCCTATTTGTTTCTCTTCTCTCATTTGTAATATTTGGGAATTCTTAGGAATTCCATTTGTTTGTATCATTTTGGTATTAGTGAAGTTATCATCCGGTGGTGGTGCCCGAGGAGTAGACGACATTTTCGTCGAACCTCGTAAATTTGGTGTGTTCTCTCCATTATTTATTTCACTTGCTTATTATTGGGTTTTTCCATTGGATTTCAATATTCAATAGTTGACGGGTTTGTCCGCTGTGCAAATTTCGGTAGTTTCGATCTCGACATTTCAGCTCAGATTTGAAGCTACGTTCGTATGCGAAATAACCCGGTTTCCCCAACAATTGGTATCAGAGCTTCGGTGAAGGCTATCCCGGTCTCTCGGTTGCTGCAAAGAAGTGTGGTGTTGTGACAGTGCATGTCTAGGAAAGTTCTGGCTAGGAAAGACTTGGTATTTAAGCGATCCGTGTGATCCACCTCTCTTTCCTGGGAACTTACCTGGTGTAGTGTTTCAATATCCAGTTCGTGTTGTTGAATATTATTCGTTGCCATGGCAAAAGACGGATCAGATGGGGCATCAAGCTCTTCCTCTATACCGGCGAGGAGGATAATGTCAAATGCAAACTTCTTGGTGGAGTTGTTCGATATATCCGGTCACTTCGGCATGTGGCAAGGCGAGATGCTAGACTCTTTATTTCAACAAGGTCTAGACATTGTGTAACGCCCCGGTTTTGGGCTTAGAAATTTTGGGCGTTGACCGGTTTGGTCAAAGTGCTGTTCGAATCTAAGAGAGTGAATTTAGGAAAGCCTAGTTCGGGTTGCATTAAAAATATGGAAAAATGTTCTAAAATCATATTTTAATATAATTAAGTGAACTGTGAAATAAATTTTAGAAAATGAGTTTTGGAAGGGTGACATTTTGGCTAGTGACCAAAATGTAATTTTTGAAAGTTTTGCGACTGTTTTAGAAAGGATTGAAACTTTGAATCTTTAAGGAGCTATTTACCCAAAGGGGAGTTTCTCCAGATTTTCTAGAATATTAAATGATTTAATAATGGTTTAAAATAAAAGTAAAAGGAGGGAAAGATATTTTAGTCATTTTTAACTAACTTTCTAAATTTTCCATTTCCCATTTTCTCTCATCTTTTCTCTCAAACCAAACACATTCTCTCCAGATCTTTTCCTCTGATTTTTATCACCTAAATACTTCTTTTCAATCCTCTTTTTATTCCTAATCATCTCATCATCAAAACCTTTGTATTTGCTACTTGATTCATCAAGCTTTTTGGTTCCAAAAGATGAGAAACTCAAGTTTGGAGGTAAGAACGTCCTTCTCCTCTAAACTATCAGTTCTTTACTGAAATTCCCAAGTTTTCAATCCTTAATTGATGTTTTATAAATGGTTTTTGAAGTTGTGAAATGGATATTGGCTTAAAATGCAAGATTTGGTGATTTTTGATGAATTTTCGTTGGATCTGTTAAAGCAGTGTTTTAGGATGTTAAATTGATGATTAATGAATGTTGTTTTGATAAGGAATTGAGTTTTGATTGATGCAATCCCGGATAGGTTGAATTTCCTAAGTTTAGCTTGTGATTCTTGTTTGTTTTTGAGGTGATCTTGTGGATCTGGTGTTGCTGGAGGTATAAGGATGTTGTTAGGTTCTTTTTAGATGTTAAATGATGTTAAAGGATGTTAGGTTTTGATGGTTAATGGCTGGGCTTTGTTGAGAAGTGGTTTGGATGCATTTTCGGTTGTGTTTGGTGGCCGAAAGTGGAGTGTGGATGAGAGCAGCGAGTTTAGGTGCTTTCATTGAAGCTATTAATGCATGATGATGAATTAATCTACTGTTTTAATGTGTTAAAACAGGGGAGTCATCTTTGGATCCAAGTGGTGGTGATCCGGAAGCTTGATTTGGTGCTTCGGCAAGAGGCGAAGTGGAATCGGTGAGTGAAATTGGGTTTTCGGCTTTGAAACCAATGTCTTGGGAGCTTAGTTTAAGTCTAAACAACTTTGCTAAGCTCAAGTGTAAGTTTTCGGAAATACTCTCTAGTGGTGGCCATGATTTGGTTGTTTTTGCAATGTGGTTTATTGCATGTTTTAAACTCTGTTTTGAAAGCATGATTAAGCATGGTTAATGCTGTTTTTGTAAGCCATATGTTGAAGGAAACTCAAGGTAAGAGTTCCTTGTTGTTGAACATTGATTAAATGTGGTTTGATGCTTTTAAATGCATGATGAATATGGCTTGGTTTAATGCTTTAAAACAGTGGATAAATTGATGATAATGATGTATATTGGCAAGTGATGTTTTGAAAAGGTTAAGGTCACTAAGGTGGTTAAAAGTCCTTGAGTGAGCCTTGTTTACTTAAGAACGTCAAGGTGGTTAAAAGTCCTTGGATGGTTCTTGTTAAGGACACAAAGGTGTTTAAAAGTCCTTGTGTGGTCCTTCCATGGTGGTTAAAAGTCCATGGGCCAAGGTATTTAAAAGTCCTTGGGATCAAGGTGTTTAAAAGTCCTTGATGTGATACATTTCATGGTGTTTAAAAGTCCATGGCCAAGGTGTTTAAAAGTCCTTGGGATCAAGGTGTTTAAAAGTCCTTGATGTGATACATTCTATGGTGTTTAAAAGTCCTTGGGGCCAAGGTGTTTAAAAGTCATTGGGGTGAAAGTTGATGAACTTGTTTTTAAAGAAATGGAACTTATCACTTGAGGCCAATATGACATGTTGTGATATGATGCATGAGATGCATATTTAAGTATGCTTTTGAGCATGTGTAAATGATGATTTGAAGCATGATTTTTAAAGTGTTTTATAAATGCATTATTGGGTGGTTTAATTGAGCCTTCCTCACTAAGCTTTTGCTTACGCTCTCTTTGTTTTCTCAAATCAATAATGCAGAACATTAAAGTACTTTGAGGGCAGCAAGGAAGGCAAGCATTCAAGTGGAAGTAGAGCTCAAAGTATGGAAGGTTTTCTTAAGAACATTTAGCTTTTGGTAATTTGGCAATGGGGGACCTATGTGTATGTTTTGGGAGATGTTTTGAACTCCCTAAGTATTTTGAATGTTGTTGAGAATGCTGGTTTTTGGTGGTTGGTCTTTATATGCTTGAATTGGAAGTTTATGCTTGAATGGTTGCTTGTGTAGGAAGCATGCCTATAGATTTGGGGCTTTTCATATATGTTGATGTTTTGATGAATTGATGATGCAAGTATGTCTCTTATATGTTGAATTGCATGTTGGTAAAGTTTGGTGGCTTTTGGAGCATGATTGGTTGGTCAATTGCATGTTTAAGTATGCATTTTGGGGCAATCTGTGCAGGGTGTTTCGGAACAGCACCTACCGTTTCGGAACGGGTGCCTTAAACAAGCCCAGGCGTCCGAAACGGGAGGGACCGTTCCGAAACGGAAAGGCTACTGCCCGACCCCCGTTTCGGTACCCGTTGCGGAACGGCCCCGCGTTTCGAAACGGGCTGTCCTCCGTTTCGGAACGGTTGACCGTTGGGGGCTGACAGTGGCAGTTATGTGTTTTGAATTGTTTGCATTTTGGTCCTGAATCTTGTTTGTGCAATTGTATGAGGTTGGGAAGTCCTTTTGAGCTGATTTTTCACAAAGAAGCATGAAACCTGATTAATTTCAAGTTGGTAACTTTAATTTAGGTTAAGTCCTTATAATTATCAGAATTTACAATTTGGTCCCTAAAGTTGTAAATTGTTCAATTGGGTCCCTGTTTGATCTCCGATGTTTATGATCTTTGAGTATGCTGTTGTATGATCATATCTAAGGATTAATATGCATCTAGACAAGTTTAAAAAGAAAAAAAAGGGTCGTTAATCAAGGTTGACTTTCGGATTGACTTTGGTTTTCCCCGTGTGACTTTCTTAATTCGGGTCAACCGTCTAGGCCGGGTTAAGGGGGTTACACATTGCCATTGAGGAAGAAAAACCAGTAGATATGGTGGAGACAGATTGGAGAACAATCAACCGTTTGGCGTGCAGTACGATTCGATCTTGTCTTTCCAGGGAGCAGAAGTATGCCTACAAGAACGAGACTTCTGCAAGCAAACTGTGGAAAGCGTTGGAGGAAAAATTCCTAAAGAAAAGCTCTCAGAATCGTCTTCACATGAAGAAAAGATTGTTCAGATTTGATTATCAACCAGGCACCAGTATGAATGAACACATCACTGCCTTCAATGAGTTAGTGGCAGATCTGTTGGGCATGGATGAAACTTTCAAAGATGAAGATTTGGTTCTAATGTTGTTGTCATCCCTTCCAGATGAATTTGAGCACCTTGAAACAACGTTACTTCATGGAAAGGATGAGGTGACCCTTATAGAAGTAACTGTTGCTCTGTATAGTTACGAGCTCAGAAAGAAAACCAAGATGGAGAGCAAGTACAATACAGCGGAGGCCATGGTGGTAAGAGGTCGCTCGAAAAGCCAAAAGCCAAAAATGAGAGGGAGATCAAAGTCAAAGTCCAGACTTGGGAAAGATGAATGTGCTTTTTGTCATGAGAAAGGTCATTGGAAGAAAGATTGCCCGAAGCTGAAGAAGAAAGGAAAAGCCGCTCCAGATGCATGTGTTGCAGAGCATGATACTAGTGACTCTGAAATATCACTGGTTGCTTCATCATCATCATTTCGTTCAGACGAGTGGATATTGGATTCGGGTTGTACCTATCATATGTCCCCTAATCGGGAGTGGTTCTTCGATTTAGTAGAACTAAATGGAGGAGTTGTTTATATGGGCAATGACAACGCCTGTAAAACGATTGGGATAGGTTCAATCCGATTGAAGAATCAAGATGGATCAACCAGAGTTTTGACTGATGTCCGATACGTGCCTAGTTTGAAGAAAAATCTCATCTCGTTGGGAGCTTTAGAATCTAAAGGCTCGATCGTCACTATGAGAGATGGAATTTTAAAAGTCACATCAGGCGCACTCGTGATAATGAAGGGCATCAGGAAAAATAACTTGTATTACTACCAAGGTAGTACAGTTATTGGAGCAGTAGCAGCAGCTTCCGGTGGAGACAAATTGGATTCTACTCAGTTGTGGCACATGCGGTTGGGACACGCTGGTGAGAAATCCTTGCAAATTTTGGCAAAGCATGGATTGTTGAAAGGTGCAAAGGCTTGCAAGTTAAATTTTTGTGAGCATTGTGTTCTGGGAAAGCAGAAGAGAGTGAAATTCGGCACCGCTATCCATAATACGAAAGGTATTTTGGATTATGTTCACTCAGATGTGTGGGGTCCTTCCAAAACAACGTCGTTGGGAGGAAAACACTATTTTGTAACTTTTGTTGATGACTTTTCCAGAAGAGTTTGGGTGTATACAATGAAGTCTAAAGATGAAGTGCTCAAAGTTTTCCTGAAGTGGAAAAATATGATCGAGAACCAGACTGGCAAGAAGATCAAACGGCTTAGGACGGACAATGGAGGGGAATATAGAAGTGATCCGCTCTTTGACGTTTGCCAGGAGCATGGTATTGTTCGACACTTCACTGTTAGACATACACCACAGCAGAATGGGGTGGCAGAGCGTATGAATCGAACACTACTTGAGAAAGTTCGATGTATGTTGTCCAATGCTGGGTTGGGCAAACCATTTTGGGCTGAGGCTGTGACATATGCTGACCATCTCATCAATCGTCTACCGTCATCGGCGATTGGAGGAAAAACACCGTTGGAGGTATGGTCTGGAGTACCCGCTACAGATTATGATTCCTTACATGTATTTGGATCCACTACGTATTATCATGTGAAGGAGTCAAAACTTGATCCTAAAGCAAAGAAGGCTATCTTTATGGGAATCACTCATAGAGTGAAGGGATTTCGACTTTGGTGCTTAGACACAAAGAAGATAATTTGTAGCAGAGATGTTACCTTTGATGAATCTGTCATGTTGAGGAAGGTATCAAATGGAGCTGTTCAGACAAGTAGTACTCCACAACAGGTGGAGTTTCAAGAGACGGTGATTAGTCCAGCAATTGATGTTACTGATTCTCCAACTCCAATGAAGGAATCAGAAGATGAAGAGGTTCAAACCCAAGAACCATTGGAGACACCAAAACCACTTGCAGTTACAAGGCCAAGGAGAGAAATTCGTAGACCTGCTCGATTTACAGATACAGTGGTCTATGCCCTTCAAGTTGTTGATGATGATATCCCTGCCACTTATCAAGAAGCAATGCAAAGCTTAGAAAGTAACAAGTGGAAAAGTGCCATGGATGAAGAAATGCAATCTCTCTAGAAGAACAACACTTGGGATTTGGCATATTTACCAGAAGGTAAAAGGGCAATTGGATGCAAGTGGGTGTTTGCAAAGAAAGACGGATCTCCCAGCAAGAAAGATGTTCGCTACAAGGCAAGGTTGGTAGCTAACGGCTACGCTCAGAAGGAAGGAATCGACTACAACGAAGTATTTTCCCCTGTTGTGAAGCATTCCTCCATTAGAATATTGTTGGCCTTGGTAGCACAGTTGAATTTGGAGCTAGCTCAACTCGATGTAAAGACGGCTTTCTTGCACGGTGATTTGGAAGATGAGATCTATATGACTCAGCCAGAAGGATATGTAGATGCTGGTGGTAAGAAATGGGTTCGTAAGCTGAACAAATCGCTATATGGATTGAAGCAATCTCCGAGGCAGTGGTACAAGCGATTTGATAGCTTTATGAGGAGGCAGAAGTACACAAGAAGCAAATACGACCATTGTGTGTATTTGCGAAAGCTACAAGATGGATCTTTCATTTATCTCCTCTTGTATGTTGATGATATGATGATCGCTTCAAAGAGTCAACAAGAGATAGACAAATTGAAGGCTCAGTTGAATCAAGAGTTTGAGATGAAAGATCTAGGTGAGGCCAAGAAGATTCTCGGCATGGAGATAAGTAGAGACAGACGGAGAGGCAAGCTTTGTTTGACTCAGAAGCAATATCTGAAAAAGGTATTACAATGTTTTGGCATGAATGAAAGCACAAAACATGTAAGTACCTCACTTGCTTCTCATTTGAAACTCAGTTCTCAATTATCTCCTAAAATTAATGAAGAGCGAGAATACATGGCAAAAGTTCCATATGCTAATGCATTAGGGAGCTTGATGTATGCGATGGTGTGTACGCAGCCTGACATTTCACAAGCAGTTGGAGTTGTGAGCAGGTACATGCATGATCCTGGAAAAGGACATTGGCAAGCTGTGAAATGAATTCTACGGTATCTCTAACAAACCGTAGATGTTGGTTTAGTGTTTGAGCAAGATGAAACACTTGGTCAGTTTGCGGTTGGATATGTTGATTCCGACTATGCTGGTGATTTGGATAAGCGTCGGTCTACTACTGGGTATTTGTTTACTCGAGCAAAAGCCCCAGTGAGTTGGAGGTCTACTTTACAGTCAACTGTGGCTTTGTCAACTACAGAGGCAGAGTACATGGCAGTTGCAGAGGCTGTTAAGGAGGCGATTTGGCTTAACGGATTGTTGGAAGACTTGAGAGTTGTTCAAAGTCACATTAGTCTCTATTGTGACAGTCAAAGTGCTATTCATTTAGCGAAAAATCAAGTCTACCATTCAAGAACCAAGCACATCGACGTGAGGTATCACTTTGTGCGGGAGATCTTTGAAGAAGGAAAGATTCTACTTCAGAAGATTGCGACGGCAGAAAATCCTGCAGATATGTTGACCAAGGTGGTAACATCAATCAAGTTCAATCGTTGTTTGAACTTGATTAACATCTTGCAAGTTTGAGCACCTTCGGGTGTATGGCGCTCGTGAGCGCATTTGGAGGCACTGCAGAAGATAACGTTTGGGGAGAAGAAGATTTTGAGAAGCTTGATGAATTCAAGCCAAGGTGGAGATTTGTTGAATTTGTGGCTTGAAAAGTCAAGCTTTGGGGGCACCGATTTTGTCAGAAGATTGGTGCAACAATTAAAGAAGAAAAATATGTGAATGGCTGCACCGAATGGAGAAAAATAATGCAGTAATTAATGCTCCAACGGTAAGTGTTGAAATTACCAATAGGGAAATTAATTTTTGGTCCCTTAACTTTAGGCTATTTACAAGTTTAGTCCTTAAAGCTCAACTATAAATAGGCCTAGCATTTGTCATTTGAAACCATCCCAACATCCATACCATCTCTCCCATTTGTTTCTCTTCTCTCATTTGTAATATTTGGGAATTCTTAGGAATTCCATTTGTTTGTACCATTTTGGTATTAGTGAAGTTATCATCCGGTGGTGGTGCCCGAGGAGTAGACGACATTTTCGTCGAACCTCGTAAATTTGGTGTGTTCTCTCCATTATTTATTTCACTTGCTTATTATTGGGTTTTTCCATTGGATTTCAATATTCAATAGTTGACGGGTTTGTCCGCTGTGTAAATTTCGGTAGTTTCGATCTCGACATTTCAGCTCAGATTTGAAGCTACGTTCGTGTGGAAAATAACCCAGTTTCCCCAACAATTTTTTGGATCGTTGGATGGGTGAAACGGATGGATGAGATTAACAGTAGAATATGTGAAGATTATCACTTGGTAAAAAAGTAAGGAGTTAATCTCAGCCATTCATTTCTCCCGTCCAACGATCCAAAAAACGTGTAAAACTTAAGTGTAAGTTGATCCTAAGTCCTAACCCATATATATATAGTTGGGCTATAGTTGAGCTAAGGTGCAAGACGTATACTTGTAGGAAAAAGATTTTTGAACTTTTAAATTAACCTGAACACCTCACATTAATTTATGCGTCAGATAACCAAGGTGCAAAACGAACACGTTTAGGAAAAGGATTGTTAAACTATGAAATTACCTTAATGTTACGAGTATTATCACTTGCAGTTGCGGATGTAAGTGTAAGCTTGGAGGTTCGTGCCCACTTTCAACTTTGTAAAGTTCACAATTTTAATTTTAAATTTTTTTATGAATTAGTCTTTAATTTTTTTTTAATTTTAGCTTTTTAGGACTTGCGTCCACCTTGAAATTTTAAAATTTTTATGATTATGCTCACCCTCAACAATATTTTGACTTGTGCCTATCCTAAAAAATATTTCTAGATCCGCAACTTATATAGGTCGGGTAATATAGACTTTATTAAACTTATCTAAAATATAACCAAATCAGCTTAATTAAACTTATGTAAAAAAAAAACAGCTTAATTAAACTATTCAACGGCAGTCCTACCCTGTCATGGACGAAATTAGTCAAATTACGTACGATGGGGAGGGTCCTGAGCCCCAAATTTTCTGCTTCAACTAAATTTTAGGTCTATTAATCTTGAAGGCGGTCAAATTAAATTTTGATAATTCAAAAATGTTTTTGTTTAATTGAATTTTATGTCTTATTTATTTTAAAGTTAATTAAATTAAATATTCTTCTTCTTGAATTTAAAGTATTAACGGTGCATTATGAAATGTTATCTTGTATTATTATGGCACAATCATAAATTATTAATTTGTAATTACTTATTTTAAAATTAGTATTACCATTTCATCATTTTTTTATTTGCATTAGATTTAACTTTACGTTTAATATATGGATAAATATTCTATACACAAGCTATGGAAACTGAAAGTTTCCACAAGCGCCTTAATTTTAGGGTATAGAGAGTTAGTTTATGTTAGGGTATATGGTTTAGGGGTTTAGGTGTAGGGGGTTAGAATTTAGAGATAGTTGTTTCAATTTAAGGTTTAGGGTTATAGTTTAGGGTTTATAGGTTAAAACCTAAATCCTCACCATATTACCCTAAAAACTAAACCCTAACCTATAAACCATAAATTATAACCTTAAACCTTAAATTGAAACAACTATCCCTAAATTCTAACCCCTTACACCTAAACCCCTAAACTCTATACCCTAAACTAACTCTCTATACCCTAAAACTAAGTTGTTTGTGAAAACTTTCAGTTTCCACCTTCAGTGTATAGGATATTAATTTTTAATATATTTGGGTTTTGGAGGGGCTATATAGGTTAGTTTTTTAGTCTCAAAAAGATCCATTTACCCCCTAAATTATATCATTGGTACCAAGTTTTTCTTTAAAATTATTTGGCAAAATGACAAAAGATGCCCCCAACGTTTGCATGTTTTGTCATTTGGCCCCCTATTCTTTTTTTTGGTCCAAAGATGCCCCCAACGTTTGCTTGTTTTGTCATTTGGCCCCCTATTCTTTCTTTTGGTCCAAATATGCCCCAAACGTTTCATTCATAGTCCAAATATGCCCCTGCTGGATGTAAACTGACGGTCAACAACTTATAAAAAAATTTGACGTGGCATCAGCAGATCTTAATACGCGGCAAGTCCAGTCAGCATCAGCTGTTGAACGTTAGTTGACTGACAGTTTCCATCTAACGGGGGCATATTTGGACCAAATTGAAACGTTGGGGGCATATTTGGACTACGAATGAAACGTTGGGGGTATATTTGGACCAAAAAAAGAATAGGGGGCCAAATGACAAAACAAGCAAACGTTGGGGGCATCTTTGGACCAAAAAAAAGAATAGGGGGCCAAATGACAAAACATGCAAACGTTGGGGGCATCTTTTGTCATTTTGCCAAATTATTTTTGGACGTTTTATACCCATAAGTTTCAGTCGTTACTTCTATTGCTTCACATTTTTTCATCAAAGTAAATCAGTAGACCAATCAGAGGGGGATTCTAGGGAACAACCTTTAAATACAGGCTAAAAAACGGCAAATGTAAAAAGCGGTACACAAATTGTACATAAAGCGGTATATAAATTGGTACAATTTTGTAATAGAAGAATGCATATACCTTTTTATTACAAAGATGCACTGTTTACTGGATAAAAAGCGGTACATATTTATTACAAATCATGTACATAAATCTTTACAAGTTTGTAACACAAAAGGTACATACCTTTTTTATTACGCTATTTCATCAAGGGGCATCCATACCACCTTTAGGTGGTATCGATGCCGGTTTGGCAGACAAGAAAAAATTGGTACATTTATACACAATTTGATACAATAATAACAAGGGGCATCGATACTACCTAAAGGTGGTATCGATACTGGTTTGGCAGACATGAAAAAATTGGTACATTTGTTATACAAAATGTGTACGTACACAAAAATATTACACAATGTGCATATACACAAATGAGTACAAAAATGTACACAAATTGTAACAATTTTGTAAGAGAAAAAGGTATATACCTTTTTTAATATGCTATTTCACCAAGGGGTATCGATGCTGGTTTGTATTTAGCCTGTTTTTAAGCCGCCTGTTTTTAGAAAAGCCCCCAATCAGAGCACGTTACGTGACACGAAAATAAAAATCTGGTGAGCTTTAACTAAAAAGGGATAAATTACATGTTGAGTACACCATGTTTTTTTTTATAATCATTTTAATCCCTAAAAATCTATGCATAAACCTAAACGTTGCATGAATCAAAAACCAAACCTCAATTTGTAAGTACTCCCCTATGCGCATGGCATTCAAGACCGGGCGTATCTGAGACGCATACTCCCTCCGTCCCATAAAAAATGTTTCTTATTGACTTTTTGAAAGTCAAAATTTTTAAACTTTGACTATTATTATATTGAATATTTTAAAAAATTAATTTTTATAAAATATATATTTGAAAACTACTCGATTAGAAGTTTTTAAAATATATTTTTTCATATTTTTATCAATGATACATTTTAAATAATTATGAGTCAAAGTTGAAAAAAATTGACCCAAAAAAAATCAATAAGGGACAAAAATTGTGGGACGGAGGGAGTACTTAAGAAAATGAGCAGTAAGGAATTAGAATAATTTCTTATGTTCCATTGCCCTTTATGGTGGTATATCTTTTATCTCCCAATTTAATTGGTCAATTTCTGTAATAGGCATTATTTTTCTGAAATGTGATGAATTAACAAGCTTTATATCTTTGTTAAGGTTGCTCAAGATTTCATATCTTAATTAATATATTAAGGTGATAAAACTTACGCCTGGTACAAAAGAAGTGGTAAAATGATAGAAACTCGTCTTATTTCTTTCATGTTTCCATTAGCTCCTCTTTCCTCTAAAATAAATTGCATTCTAATATTGAAGTAAGAATATCATATAAAGTTATGGATTAATATCCTATACACCGGTGGAAATTGAAAGTTTTCACAAGCGCCTTAGTTTTAGGGTATAAAGAGTTAGTTTAGGTTATATGGTTTAGGGGTTTAGGTGTAGGGGTTTAGAACTTAGTGATAGTTGTTTCAATTTAAAGTTTAGGGTTTATAGGTTAAGGTTTAGTTTTTAGGGTAATATAATGAGGATTTAGGTTTTAACCTATAAACCCTAAATTATAACCATAACCCTTAAATTAAAACAACTATCCCTAAATTCTAACCACCTACACCTAAACCCTATACTCTAAACTAATTCCCTATACCCTAAAACTAAGGCGCTTGTAAAAACTTTCAGTTTCCACCGCTTGTGTATAGAATATTTATCCTGAAGTTATATCATGTTCAGATATTTACGTTATAGTGTTTCTTTTTCAATTCCTTTACTTGGAATACCTTTTATATCCAAAAAAAAATCAAAGAAGGTTTGAAAATAGCAAGTAAGATCCGATTTTAAACTCACCATTAAAACTCCATGAACAAGTTTGAGAAAGATGAAACTGACTTTTTAAAATAAAGTTGGGACTCTTGTTTTAAAAGCTTAAATAACTAAAATTTCAAACAAATAATTTTTTACCTTAAGATTAAATTTACACGAACCAAATTGGAAAAACAAGTGAAACTTAAGAGCATGTACTATAAATCCAGTTTCTTTTTTGCACAATACAAATCAAATCAAAAGTCTACATTGTTTTAAAGGAAAAATAAGTCACAGGAGCTCTCGCGGTCACGCCTTGATGGGCTCATATTTTTCACCTACGGCTCCACCTTTCTGTTTTTGAAACTCTATGTATCTGAGAGTGCTGGCAAAGAAAGCATCTGCCGCTGGATCCGGTGTACTAGAGTCACTCTGCATCTCAGTTGTTACCAATTCGAGCAGACTCTGGATCGCAGCTACATTGATCTGCGGGTTCCCCTTCTCAAAGAAATAAAGGTACCTACCAACACGACGAGGTTCGAATTGCCATCATAAATAATTAGGACAATATTTGAACAAACCAAATATTAGTTCTTTGCAATCAGGGTGTGCAGGAATGTACTTATTCAGTATCTCAACGAAGAGAGTGACCGATCCAGCACTACCTCGTGCTGCATTCGACATCTGTTGAGCAGCATTTGCAATTCTCAATGCCCGCTTAAGGCAAAGAAGGACCCTATTCAAGAGCAAAGAGAAGAGGGAGATCAACAAAACCTCGTCTAGAGAAGCACTCGATGGGATGCACATGCACGTAACAGGATGTAGGCATGACATTACAAACGTAAAGCACAACCTTACCTCTCTCCATCTTTCACATTGTCCTGATCGTCAACCCAGAAGAGATGCGAGCATGCATAAACAGCTCTGCACTGATCAGGCTTCTTCAACAGTTTTGCAGAATACTGCTCAAAAACAAAGGTTCAAGTCAAGTTCAGATTAAAAGATGCTAAGCCGCTTTCTAGAAAAGTGACGTAATAGAAAGATTACCCCTGTAGCCTTATGAGTTAGAGTATCCCTATTTTCAACACCAAAGACATGCATCCTTTGTAGCGTTCCAATTATCAAATGTATTGCGGTAATCTGTGCTCTTGAGTCCTATAAGAGCATATATTAGCAAAAATCAACTAGTAATTCTCATGTAAGTCGAAGATACTCCATAACAAGACATATTAATACTCTGGTTGCAACCAACTTACTGATATCTCTTCTTCGTATAAAATGTATGCCTGTGTGAAAAATTCATATGCCACGGGTTCTAAATCACAGTCATTAGCAGCCTGGTCAATAAAAATCCATCATAAATATTATAAGTTTTTTTTTATCATCTAGTCTGTGATTTGTAAATATATGAGCTCCAAAAACACCATACCTCAGCACACTGCAGATACAACTGTAGTGCCAACTCAGGAGCCGGAATGTTACAGAGAGTTTCAACAATCTGAAACCATAAGTAACCAACATTATCCAATATGTTAAAAATGTGCTGGGTAAATTTAGAGAGAATTGAATAGACAAGAGACCCTTCAAATATGCATTCAAAAAGAGTTTTTTGTCCATCACAAATCACAAACTAAAATCTAAATGCACCATGATTAATTTTTTGAATATTTTCATCTTTCTTTCTTTTCTTTTTTTTAATAGTAAATGCACCATGATTAAAAATTATAGATTATTCATGCTTCAAAAAAATTATATAGGTAGAGGCGTATAGCCAACAAACACGCAGGACATAAAGGTTACTGGCCTGATTCAAAAGCTGAAAAATTTTCTTGGGCGTGGTTGAATCCTCCTCTCCAAAAGGATTTTCCTCCTGCCCTTGTAGTTGCCGAACCAACTAACAAGAAAAAAAATTATGGTTAATTTCATTACAAGAAAGAACAAGCAATGGTGCAACGAATACACGTCATTATCCGCTTAGATATCAACAAGAATATTTGTTTAGTCTTCACTTTTAATGTCATAGGCTCATAGCATTTTATAGTCAAACGCACAAAATAGAAACAAACCTTAAGCGAAGAGAAAACAAGGGGAGGGACAGTGAAGGGTAGGCGTTTTGGTCCTCCACCCAAGATATGCTTCCTAACCGTGCATATTATCTGCAAATTATCAAATTGAATGCACAAATAAAAAGGTTCATGAGAAAACCCGTGTAGATGCACTTGAACCATATGACTACCTGATATGAACTGCATCAATAGTGTTATGAAAACAAAAATTCTTTCACCCAATCAAGTACCTTAAACATCTCCTCAGGGTCATCATTATGCAACAACTGAATAAGACGTGCTACAGAATTTTGTTCCTCCTTGAAATCATCTTCGTCAACCTAAATGTGAGATTGAACAATTGTCATGCATATTGATTAAAACTATATAAACATGAAAAAGAATAAAGCATAACAACCTCATCATGAGCACCCCCATCCAGATCCTTAATAAGACCTTTTATCAATTCAAACAACGCCTCAACCTGTTACATAAAGTAACAAGATCAAGAAACCCATTCAACTAAAAAGCAAGATCAAATTGGTAAACAACGTAATTAGAAACATACCCTGTCAGCAGTAGAGACACGAGTTTTGTTCTTCATAATGCTTTGAATTATCACAGTTGCCATGACTTTATTTGTTTCAGAGTCAAGGTATTCCAAAACACGAGGATAATTTGAAAGCTTCAATGCTGTAACAATGTCATTATATTTGTCAAGTGGAGCACTCAAGAGTGCGACAATCTGTTTTGTTGCTTTGTTGTCTTCAAGCTTTCCTTTGCTAGAGAGTTTATTAACACATGCTCCCTGAAAAATAAAAAGGTCAACTTACTTCTTTGTTGATTTCTAATTTCTGTTAAAACAAATTGCAGAAGGAACAAATGATCAAATAGCTTTCTCTTTGTAAGACAAAGCAATATGGTAAGCAGTGCACCACCGTGCGAAATTCAATTGCATGGGGATACCTTAATAATTTAACATTTAGGAAGAGTGCAAAACAGAATTGATTTAGTGTATGAATGGATCTTGGTTTATGAGCAATAAAATAGTAAACTTTATGTGAATATACATAATACAGTTTTAAGACAGTAGCTTACCAAAACTTGATCAGCATAATCAAGCCGGTCCGGATGGACATGGAGAGTAAAAGTAAGAAGAGAGGAATATAAAGTTATCACACCAAGGATAGGCATATCAGGTTGTGCTTCAATCACCTGCAACATAGGATAGAATAAGACAAACTATTTAGAACATTAGTGTAGGTTAAGCTAAGAAAGATTATCTCTGTAAACAAATTTTACCTTTCCAATTGCATTATTCAACTTTGCAAAAGCTTCTACTTGTAGGAACTCAGGCAACACGTCTGCACTTGAAGCAGCATAATTTGATAGCCTTTCCATTAATCGAGATAGCACAGTTTTAATGTCAACAGCTGGCTGAAAAAACAAAAAGGAAGAAAAGAGTTAAGAACTTATAGGGTGTGCTTAGGTTGCTGCTTTATATCATAAATATTAAACAGAGAATGCATATATCCATGTTGATCCACGCACCAGGAACAACAAGAAATATGTAGATTATGCAAATTACGAGGAAGTTCAAGGAACTAAAGACAATAACAGAAGCACTTATTCATGACACACCTGAAGTTGTGGGAAAGCACCCAACAATACATCAAGAGTTTGCAAGTGGTACTCATCAGGAAAGACTTGAATTATGCAATCCATTAAATAGTATTGAGCTATCTCATCTTTACAATTGACAACCTGTCAATATATTTTAGGCAACCAATGCTTGATGGTTAGGAAGCAGAAGTTACACATTATAAGCTCCAAGAACGAATGTGGGAGTTAGATTAACTGCATTTGTTGATGTGCACAACACCAACCTGTTCAAGTACACGTGGAAGAACAGTATCTTTGTACATATCAAGGTCAATACCCTCTATCTGACTGAGCACATGAAGATTCTTCCCAACCTAAGTAAAAATCAAAGAGCAAGCAAGGGAGGGGAAACCCTTCGTAAGCATCCCTCAACTGGTACTCAACATTATTGCAGTGAAATTTACCAGTTTTGGGTCACAGATATTACAAGATCTCTTAGTTCGCTCCTCTCTTTCTCCCGTTTCTCCTTTTCTCGGGCAGGTCCCTGCAGACCAGAAAGCCCGACAGCAAGCCTCAATTCAGGATCAGCAAAGAGTATGAATGATTGACAAGCACTATAACACCTGCATGACCAGAAATCATGCCCTCATGATATAGTTTTACCTCCATATCATGCAAGCATTTTTGTGATACATGCATGCCAAACATGAGAGCAGGAACAGACCATTGATATTTAAGTCAACTAACCTGATGCTGCATCCGCACCCACAACTTGTTCATCTCTGTAAAGTTTTGCAGCACAAATTCCACAGCATCCACAACAGTGTCAGCATCCCTGAAGGAATCGAGAAAGTTAACCACTGGTTAGGCAATCTCGACAGAGAATCAGCTTAAAGGTTGAAAAAAGATTACTTATCTATTAATCAACCAATTTGATCAGATCATAACCAAAATCACAGCAGGATTAACATGATCAATAATTTAGTTAATGAATTTGGTGCCCATATGTTGAGTGAAAGGAGTAGCATGCCAGCATAAAATAGTGAATAAATGATAGAGGATAACACTCAAATTTTGGTTTTTTATATAGATGGAGATCTAAACATAGAAGAAAATATAGTATTAGCTAGTGAAATCATTTTTCACCAAAAATGGGGGGATGGAACACTGAATTTCTTACCCTTCATACTCAGAACCTATGTCAGGCAATTTATCCCTGCTAACTTGAGCCAGGTAACTCCTAAGAAAGAGGCCACGTACAGGATGCTGAATTCCGCGGCACATTTCAACAAGATCTTTAAGAACATCCTTAGCAGGAGCTTCCTTAGATTTGATATAAACAGATCCTACGGTACAGAGGAGATACCTGACATACATTACAAGACTTACATGTTAAATACAAATTTAAGAGGTAAGTTAACCCAAGAGATTCTCAATCTATGCATCCAAACTAAATTTCTCAAGCAAGTTATTAAAATAATTATGCTACTTGAACATGCTTTTCTTGTAAATAATTGGATGCAACACATGTGCCAGAAGGAACCATTTCACACCCCTTAAAGATGAACCAAACAGGATGCGCATGCTAATAGAACTATTTACCTAGAACTCGCAGAAAAGATGCTTTAAATCCACTGAATACACTTGCTGAAATGAATTACAAAAGAGAATAACAGCCTGCATCCTATCGGTACACTAGCTGAAGTGAACAAGCACACATTAAACAGTTTGAAAGTTAGTTGTACTTACAATCTAGGCAATATATTGCCAGCATGCTGTACTAGCTCGTACAGATCGACAATAGAGCAACCACGCCTTGCCTCTTCCTTAAAAAACACCTCCAGCTTCCTCAATTCATCAAATGCTCTCATATCTGAACCATCAACCAAAAACTCAAAATCTCAGTTGAAAACGAAATCTACCAATCAGTTCACAAATCTGATACAAAATCGAGATCAGATCAGGACAGAGGAGCTAACATAATTCGTAGTATTTGTGAGGGGAAAGCCTTGAGGTTCGGAGTTCTGATAGCATCTGAGCAGAGTACTTCAAAGCATCTCTGAGATTGTTCGAATCCTATCAAAATCACAAATTGTGCCAAATTTTCACTAACTTGCAAAAAAGTTAGGGATTCTAAAGTCAAATTAAGTAACAATCTCAAAGAAAGTAAGGATTTCCTTGATAATCTCACTTTCCCTTCAACCAAGTAAGGCGTACAACAAAAATAATTGAGAAGAGAGTTACCAAAGCGCGATGCATGTAGAAAGCGTTCTGTTGGAGGCCGGCAATGCCGGCGGCGAGCCATTTCTCTTCGTCTTCGACTCCGTCTGCGATCATCTTTACGGTCCCTATTGTTTTGATATTTTCTGAATCCTGATTTGCTCGTTTTCTCTTACTAAGAGACGCTTCTTAATTGTTATCGAGGTCGTTTTGACTTGTTTCGTGAACCAAACGCCATTCAAGTCTCATTTTCGATCGGAGTGATCCTGTGCTACGCAGGTCTATGTTGTACTCTGATCATGGCCTTTGATTTTTGTAGAAGTCTAATAAGATGGGATTTGTCTAAAAAAACCTTTAATTTAAGGTTAATATAAGAGTAGTTATTTTAAACCGTTAGATTCAGATGGTAAAATAATAACCGTTGGATTAAAAAAGAAAAAAAAAAGGTGACTCGGTTAATCGGTCACCCAAAAATTGAAGGCACAAATTAAAAGGGATTGGTGATCTCGTGTAATAATTTAGGTACATACCCTTTTTATTATAGATTCTGTAACAAATTGCGTACAACGTTTAATAAATTAAGTACATACTTAATTTCTCATGCTTTTTGTAACAAATTAGGTTTTCGTGTAAGAAATTATGTATGTACATAGTTTATTACCATTGGTTGAGGTACTTTTGAGGTTGGTGATCTCGTGTAATAAAATCGGTACATACCTTTTTCATTACGAATTCTGTTACAACTTACGTACAACCTGTAATAAATTAAGTACATACTTAATTTGTCATACTTTTTGTAACAAATTAGGTTTTCGTGTAAGAAACTATGTATGTACATATATTTTTACCTTTGGTTGAGTACTTTTGGGGTTGGTGATCTCGTGTAATAATTTCGGTACATACCTTTTTAATTACAAATTCTGTAACAAATTACGTACAACGTGTAATAAATTAAGCACATACTTAATTTCTCATGTTTTTTTTTTTTGTAACAAATTAGGTTTTTGTGTAAGAAACTATGTATGTGCATAGTTTATTACCCTTGGTAGAGGTACTTTTGGGTTGGTGATCTCGTGTAATAATTTCGGTACATACATTTTTAATTACAAATTCTGTAACAAATTACGTACAACGTGTAATAAACTAAGTACATACTTAATTTCTCATGATTTTTGTAACAAAATACGTTTTCGTGTAAGAAACTTTGTATGTACATAGTTTATTACCTTTGGTTGAGTACTTTTGGGGTTGATGATCTCGTGTAATAATTTCGGTACATACCTTTTTAATTACAAATTATATAACAAATTACGTACAACGTGTAATAAACTAAGTACATACTTAATTTATCATACTTTTTTGTAACAAATTAGGTTTTCATGTAAAAAACTATGTATGTACATAGTTTATTACCCTTGGTTGAGGTACTTTTGGGATTGGCGATCTCATGTAATAATTTAGATACATACCCTTTTCATTACAGATTCTGTAACAAATTACGTACAACGTGTAATAAATTAAGTACACACTTAATTTCTCATGCTTTTTGTAACAAATTAGGTTTTCGTGTAAGAAACTATGTATGTACATAGTTTATTACCCTTGGTTGAGGTACTTTCGGGGTTGGCGATCTCTTGTAATAATTTCGGTATATACATTTTTCATTACAAATTCTGTAACAATTTACGTACAAGCTGTAATAAATTAAATACATACTTCATTTCTCATGCTTTTTGTAACAAAATACGTTTTCATGTAAGAAACTTTGTACGTACATAATTTATTACATTTGGTTGAGTACTTTTGGGGTTGGTGATCTCCTGTAATAATTTCCGTACATATCTTTTTCATTACAAATTTTGTAATAAATTACGTACAACGTGTAATAAATTAAGTATATATTTAATTTCTCATACCTTTTGTAACAAATTAGGTTTTCGTGTAAGAAATTATGTATGTACATAGTTTATTACCCTTGGTTGAGGTATTTTTGTGGTTGGTGATGTCGTGTAATAATTTAAGTACATATCGTTTTCATTATAGATTTTGTAACAAATTACGTACAACATGTAATAATTTAAGTACATACTTAATTTTTCATACTTTTTGTAACAAATTAGGTTTTCGTGTAAGAAACTAGGTATGTGCATAGTTTATTACCTTTGGTTGAACTGGTTTAGGTTTTGGTGATGTCGTGTAATAATTTAAGTACATATCGTTTTCGTTACAGATTGTGTAACAAATTACGTACAATGTGTAATAAATTAAGTATTTACTTAATTTACCATACTTTTTGTAACAAATTACGTTTTCATACTTTTAAACTTTGTATGTACATAGTTTATTACATTTTGTTGAGGTTTCTTGGATTTTGTGATCTCTTGTAATAAACTACGTATGTACCTTTTTAATTACACTTTCTGTAATCAATTATGTACAAATCTTGTAATAAATTATGTACAGACTTATAACCTTCACAACCGGTCAACCTTAAATTAGCCTCAAATTAGAGGTTTCACCCTAGAACCTCTCGGGATTTACACCGTCCTCGTCTGGTTATGCGGACGATTCATATTTCCTTCAGGTCTAATTCTTAATTCCATCCCTTTATTTTAAAAAATTGTAAAATTAGTCATTTTACTTTAATTTGTAATTATTCGGTCCTCGTACTTTATAAAAACTAAAAAATTGTCTGGTTTGGTCATTTCATAACCATTGACTTACAAAATTTACAAATCAATACTTCAGAAACTTACATATATATAGATATATATATGCTTTGAACGAATTCGAACAATATATGTTTTGGTCGCAAGCAAGCGTTGGCCCTTAGATCGTGAATAAAGAAAGAGTGAAGAGTCATGAAAAGATTATCAGAAACAACCAAGTTGCAAGAAACTAAGCACAAATGAAACCACAAACACACAAGCCTTTTTAAAAGCAATACAACAACAATAAGCTTACAATCGTCCCTGTAATTTCCTAACCAGGATGTTCCAGTGGCATTAATACGGAAGCATATAAAAAACAGTTCGAAAGAAGGATGGCATCCATGTACTTTGTTTCAACAATAGGATATCACAACAGTTGCAATACAGAAATACCGCTACAACAACATATACTTCACAGAGATCTTGGGTTGTCAGTAGCGAGCGAGACCATACTCCGGGGCTTCTAGTAATGTTTTCACATTTCCTTTTTCCAGTTACAATATGGAGCAGGCCTTCTGTGCTTTGCTCTTCTTTTTCTTCTGCTTGGGTGGTTGAAGAACAACTCTGATGGCTGCATCAAAAACCGCCTTCACATTCTGCGGAGAAGTCGATGAATCCTTAAACATAAAGCATAGCATAGTCCCCTATATGAAAATATGATCATATTTACAAAACAACGTATACCTCCTGTGTTTTTGAACTGCATTCAATATAAGCAGGTGAACCAATCTGCTTCCTCAGCTCCTCTCCCTTACAGATTCGGGAGAAAAAAAAGAGGAAAGGGTTAGATAGTTGCAAAATCATAGAAACCCATGCAACAGGAAAAGTCTGAACTAATACAGAATCCTTTACCTGGGCCGTAGAAATGGGTACAGCTCCAGGATGATCGATAAAGAACTGCTTATCATCCCGAAGATCTGGTTCATTTGGAAACACGAGAAAAAGAAAATGAACACTAGAATTCACACATAAATGCATACATGTGTGGATCAATGGATTATTCATCATGATCCAGCTAAGTCATTTACGGCTCACTAAAAATTTCTAGCATAAAGCCAGAAGCAAAACTATTGAGAATCATTCTAATACTAAAAGCCTAACCTAGCCATTGCATCAATGTCTAACTCTAAAGTCTAAAACTTCACAATTGAGAGCATTATCTGACAGAAAGTTTCGGAAGCAGCTATTTGAGCGAAAACTTTAGCTGCTACAGGACTTGCTGTTTTAACTTACCAAGCTTAGTTCCAACAAGAATTATTGGAACGCCAGGGGCATAATGTTTTAACTCTGGAATCCACTGGAAACACACCAAGAACATAATTATCAGAAGGCAATAAATTAAAAGTCTATGTACACAGCACTTCTCTATGTTTGAATCTTGAAATTCAGAAAGAAAAAAACTACACCTAACCTTTTTGGAGACATTTTCATAACTGGCCTTGCTAATGAGGGAAAATGCCAATATGAACACATCCGCCCCACGATAACTCAGAGGCCTTAATCTGTTATAATCTTCCTGTCCTGTAGCACAAAATTGCAAACTTAAACCCGCCTAAGGAAACAGATACGGCTAGTCTCGACAATGATTCTAACAATGAGATTGAGAAAAAAAGAAAGCAAAAGGTTCATGTGCTAAGTACCTGCAGTATCCCACAACCCCAGATTAACAGTACTCCCATTGACAACAACATTTGCACTGAAATTGTCAAAAACAGTGGGCACGTAGTCCTGTTTTCCACCACAATTAAAATGTCAAGACAAAACTCCTCAGATGTTTAGCAAGAACAAACACACAAAACGGAATAAAAAAGGGCCTGAAAGTTAGCAATTGAAACATTAAAGTGAATATTCATATTTGTTTATAAAATTTACCATTATCATAATTTCCCTTTTCCTTCTAATTGTTCCTTCAAATATCAGAAAATGGTATTCCGTAAAGGCCTAAAATTTTAATATGTTTTCCCCAAATCGAATTCAGAGATAAAATAGGCTCAACAAACACTAAAACTAGTCTTTAACTAGTAAATCCTCATGAAAATCAAATAGGACAGCAAAGCAACAACTTTGAAGATTAAACCCCCAAAAAAACCTTACTTTCACTTCACAAATTCATAAAATTTCATAATTTTAAAGAAGAAGAGACATTTACCGTAGGAAAAGTGTTGCTTGTGTAAGAAATCAGTAAACAAGTTTTACCAACAGCACCATCACCAACAGTCACGCACTTTATAAACCTAGCAGCACTCATTTTTCTTTTCTTTTCTTTTCACTAAAAAGAAAAGTGAGTGAAAAAGAAATAGGCTCAGATCTTAACACCTGAGTACAGAGCTTGAACCCCTAAAGAAAACTCCACAAGATTACTACTTTTCTTCTTCAATCAGTCACCTGTATTGCGTATCCCCACCAGTTAGGTATAACACTTGAAGAAATACAAAGAAAGGGTCGAAGGAATCCAAGGTTGAAATTGAAGAAAATGGAGTGAAATCAAAAGAGGAAATTGGAGAATCAGCTAACCCTAGGGGAAAGGATAAAAGAGAAATTTTTCCTGGATTTGGGTTTGTTTACGTTTTTGAATGTTTTGGAACGGGAAATTATACCGTTTGAAAGCGTTCGTTGAGCGCATCGGTCTTAGCCAACTAATAATATCTTTCCACCATTTTTATTTTCGTTTTAAGTTATATTATTCGGATTTTTATTTTATTTTCTTTTTAAGTTATATTATTCGTAAAAAGGTAATTTTAACTTTTTAATTTTAGGGTAAACTTCACAAATGGTCACTAAACTTTGTTAAATCGTTCAATTTGGTAACTAAATTTTCAATTACTTTAATTTGGGTATTAAACTTTTAGTTTTGTTACGAAGTGGACACTGAATCGTTAACGACAATTAAAAGGGTAACGTGACAGTTAAAAAAATTGTATAATAATACATTTAGTTCTTTAAATTTGAAGATTCAAACAATTTAATCATAAATTAATATTTTATTTAAAATTTTAGATGTTAATTTAAAATGGATCCCAAAATTAACAATTCAATGATTAAATTGTAACAAATTGATAACATTTTTTGAACAAATTCTACTCAAGGGAAGAGAAAGATTGCTCTTACTGGGTTTTAAACCCACAACAACCTAAGGGGAGAGGAAGGTGTCGGTTGAGAGCTTTAACCACCTGCTCTAGAGATTGTTGACTAACAAATTGATAACATAAATAAATGATCAAAATATAATATTTTCAAATTCAGTGATCAAAACTGAAACAAATATGACCAATTTGTACTTTTTCTAAAATTTATATCCAGCATTAGTCTATGCTTCACTCGATTGCTTTCAGACCCTACAGCCATTCTTTAGTACAAATTGATTTCATGATTCAAAAGGCAAAAAAACGAAAAAGGCTTTAATGTACTAAACAAAACAAGGTATGCAATTCCTACTTGACTGGAAGGTTTCCTACTTCCTATACCATCTCGAAAATCACTTGTGCATCGCTTCGCCGGAATCCGATTCGAGTACTGAATAAGGTGACATTAATGTACCAAACCATGCATCCGTGGTTGCATCATTTTGTTTTCCAGAAAGTTTGTATTTTTTTTTCTCAAGGGAGTATTCTCTTCACATCATGTTCCTCACCGATACCCTTGGCTTGGTTGTAGACAGATTCGAATGCTTGCATACATACACTCGAAAATCCTACCATTGCCTGGAAGACATGGGGAAACCCCATCTGGAGGTTGTTTAAAGTCATTGCCCTCGTCACGCTCACCGACTTCTCGTGCTTATTCTTCTCCTCCTCTGCCTTTGCTCTTAACATTTCCACCTTTGTTCGTTTATCTGCAACCGGGTGTTTGCTCATTTCAGGCATGGAAAAAGAGCCATGTTTGCTTTCCAATGATCTAAGCTCGGTTGCCTTCTTCTCGAATTCTTTAAACGCGGAATCAGCCTTCTTCTTTTGCTTATGCTCTTCTGCTTGCTGTACCACAATGGCGTGGATTACGGTCAAGAAGCTCTTGATTCCTTCGGATGCTACCCTATCTGGAATTCTGTCAACCGCAAGATGCCATTCTTCACAAAACGAGTAAATTTTCGATTCTTCACTGTTTCTTAAAAGGGGGTCTTTGCTGAACTGGAAAAGACTAAGCCGGAGCCAGCCCGCTAGGGACTGGATGTAGTCCCGTTGAGCCTTGACTAAGTTACAGAAAGAAGAATGCCACTGCTGCACTTCGAGCTCGAGCTGGAGTGTCGATTGCCTGTGAATCTCCGATGTTGGCTCGTTAGAAGGTATAAAGTTAAGGTACTTGAGCTGCTGAACTATGTGCGTGTGAACTTGGTGGATCTCATACATACTTCTCCACATGCACATCAATCTGCACAACAAGCAAAGAAATTAACATTACAAGTACTTATTCTATGCAGATTACATGAATCAAGGATCCCGAAAACCGACTTTTTCAGTACGATCTCAGGCAATGAATGAACCACTATCTCATTCTATGAAAGACATTCCGCTCGAGGCAAACGGGAAACGAGTACATCGAAGCAGAGTGATGAATAAGCAAGAAGACTAACCCTTTTACAAGGTCCAAGAGTTGAGGATAAAGCTCAGACTCTCTTAATTTGATGATTTCTGTTGATATAGTCTCAATGGCCTGTGAAGCAACCATCATTTGGGATTCTAATTTTTCGATCTCTTTTTTCGTCTTCTCGGTTTTCACATACTCAGCTCTCTTCAACTCCAGCTTCCTCAGCTGAGCCACCCTCTTCTCATGCTCCATCTTTATAGTCTCAGCATTCTAAACAAATCAACAACAAACATATCAGATCATTCTTCACAGATGAACAAAAATGTGCAGCCATGGAGTAGGATCTAGTACCTTGACCTCTTGGTATAATTTCTTCTCCCAAGCATACAGTCTCTCTATGGTAGAAGAATGGCTTCTGCTAAGAACAGACTCATTTCCTCCATTTCCTTCCATTTTTGAATTCCAATTCCATGTCCAATTTGTTGGAGTGCTGAGATTGCAGCCATGGTTATAAACTTTGCCTGCAACAAGAAACAAGCAGATAAAGAGGTAGAAATGAAACCAAACCCAGAAAAGAAACAGGTTTAACTCGTTTACTTTGAGCAGGGAAATTGGAATTTGAAACTTCTAACAGCAACGAAAGCTGGCCACCAGCATCGGCAGCTTTAAGAAAATACTCGTCAACCTCTTTCACGATCTCCACCAATTCTTTACCATTCCTCGACACCACCATAGCAAGTTCACTTCCCGTATCCTTGGAGAACCCGCTCACCACAGAAGGGGGAGCCGCCATGCTCGCAGCCCTGTTCGTGGGGGTTGTACTTGTAGCTGTGACCGCCGCCTCAGACACTGACGTAACAGCTTCCCATTCCTCCTCCGTGGCTGACCGTGATTCCGTAGCTGGAACAAACGGATCCCAGAACTCCCAGTTACTGGACTGCGGAGGAGGAGGAGGGGGAGGCGGAAGAGCAGCGGAAACGGTGGTAGAAGATGTCCAAGTGTCTGAACCAGGACTCATCGTCGGCGGCTGTGGCAATGACGGCTGTTGAGACGGCGGAGGTGTATGGTGGTGGAGGCGGGGAGTAAAACTAGTACTACTAGTTTCATTGTTGGAAAATTGAAGGAGAGCCGAGCCTGTGCCTCGTAAAGAGCGTAGATACATGGAATGTGAAGAAGCAAAAGCTTGTCGAGCTTTAACCAACTGTTTCATGTACCGTTTTCTCGCCTTGCAACGCGAAACAATCTCTTCTCTTTCGATCCTCGAGTACCAACACCCCATTTTCCTTCCTCTTTTTTTCCCGGAAAATTTGAAGCAACTTAACAAAACAGTAGAAAGAAAATGACCCGTTGCTTTTACAATTACCCTGCAGCAGCTTTCACCAATAGAGGGTCGTTCATCTTCAAAGGAACCATCTTTCACAGCAAAGAAAGCTTCTTTTTTTCCTTCTGGGTTTGTTTTTTTCCTCAAGTAAAACACACTACTTCTCTGGACATGAAAATATTAGTTTACTATACTCGGTGGTGAACTGGAGATGGTGGAACCAACTTGGGGCAGAGAGCCAGAACATGAAATGTCTTGGCTTATATATCATATTAGTAACTAAAGTATACTAACTTTTTCATTTTGATACCTAAAGTGTTTTTTGGTTAAAATAAGTACATAAAATATACGTTTTAGTTAAATTAAGTACTTAAAGAATATTTTTTGGTCAAAATAAGTACCTAAAGTATATTTTTTCGTTAAAATAGGCACATAATGTATATTTTAAGAGCGCTTGTGAAAACTTTTTTACAAAAGCGTATTAGTTTTAGGGGTTAGGGGTTATGTTTATGGTTTAAAGTTTAGGGGTTTAAATGTAGTAGTTTTGAATTTAGGGGTTGTTGATATAATTTTGGGCTTAGGGTTTATAGGTTAAAACCTAAATCCCTACACATATTACCCTAAACCCTAAATCCTAACCTTAAACTCTAAATTCTAACTATGGACCTTAAATTCTAAACCTCTACACTAAAACCTCTAAACTCTAAACCCTATAATTGAGGCGCTTTTGAAAACAAAAAATTTCTACGGCCAATGTATATGATAATAATCCTTTTAATTAATGTCACATGACAATTTTTAGGGACCTATATAAAAAAAAATGTATACTTTAAGTACCTATTTTGGCCTAAAAAATACTTTAAATACCTATTTTGACCAAAAAATATACTTTAGATACTTACTTTGACGAAAAATACTTCTATTTTGACCAAAAATTATACTTTAGATGTCTAGTTTAACCAAAAAGTATACTTTAGGTACTTATTTTGACCAAAAAATACTTTAGGTACCAAAATGAAAATATTTGTATACTTTAGGTACTAATATCATATATAAGCCAAATGTCGTTTATATTTCGGTTTTAATGACGAGGTTACCCTCCTGGAATACACTTACTCTTTGCCTGTTGCTATTAAAATATTACTGCAAAATACCGCTTGAATCTGCAAGGCTGCTGCAAATGCAGAAGAGGAGAGAAGGCAAGCTGGGATTTGGAAATTTCCGAGGGTGTTGTCGTAAGTTCATGTAGGTGGGGCAATGGGAAAGCTTATTTGGGAAATGATGAAACTGGAAAGGCAAAATGGATTGAGATTAAAGCTGAATCATAATTAAGACTCATCTAAGCTACTTAAAGCTCCATCATTTATTAACAAACAGATGGAAATAGTTTGCCCCTAATTATGCCCCCATTCGTACCTTCATTTTAAAATAGCGGGTTTAAGGTTTAAGGTTGAGGTTTAGGGTTAGGGTGTAAGAAATTAGAAGCATGGTGTATTTTTTAGGGTTTAGAGTTTAGGATATAGAAATTAAGATTAAAACTTAAAATTTAATTTTTAAGTATTTTTTAATATGGGACATATAAAGAGGCATGGTTAGGGGTAGAAGATTTTTACTCTTAACAAACTGATTTCTCATTGTAAAAGTTTACAATTTAGTGTAAGAAATGATTGTCCCAAAAATGAAATTCGACTCGAATTTAATCAAGTTTTATGTCATTATCGAATATCGAAAAATAATATAAAAAGGGTAAAAATTATTTGTCCCTAATCATGACTTCTTCTATGTCCCACACTAAAGATCACTTAAAGTGGAGGCACCAAATGATGCATAATTTAGGGCAGACGATTTCCATCCAAGAAAAAAAAAAGTGTATTGTGGATGGAAATCCTCTGTCCCTTTTCAGTGTCATTGCTTATGCCCACGCTTAAAAATAGGTTTAGGGGTTAGGGTTAGAGTTTTAGGTTAGGGTTTATGGGTAGGATTTAAGGAATTTAGGGTAAGGTGTATTTTTAGGGTATAAGGTGTAAAATTTAGAATTTAGGGTTATTGCTTAGAATTTAATTTTATAGTATTTTTTTAGTGTTGGGGCATAAGTAGAAACACCGAAAAAGAGCAGACAATTTTTATCCGTGTATTGTTGCCTTGCAGGTTTATAAAATATAAAGTGGAATATTCAATTGTGGTACCTACGAGGACCATATCAGGATAAAATGGCAACTGCTAAAAGTATCCTCCTATGCGTTGGGACAACATTGTCCTTGTCGCTGAATTCTTTGTTGAAATACCAAGACTTTTGTACTAGCCTAAAACATTCACTTATTACCAGTCTTCTTTCTCAGTTCACACTCATACTGAGAAAAATGTCTTGATTTCGTGTTTTTCTGTGTATTGTACCGATAACAATATCAACGAATTAAACCTAATCCATAACATTTAATTTGTTTGGAATATTGATGGGATCAAATCTGATGAGGATCTTGTTTAAAGGAATCAAACCTTGCTGGCAATCTTATTATAACCAGAACCATTCACATGTTAACTCTAAATAAGCCTCACAAGTCACAAGCATCATGCATTGCACTAAAAAAGAAGGCCTATATAATTAATTTATAGCAAATGCAAGCAATTATTGCAAAACATCATTAATAATTAGTGTACTACTGCTACAGCCTTCTACCTAAATCTACAGTTAACTTTATTAGTTGTGTCCTCGTCCTAATGTTTTCTCTTCAACAGAACTAATAATCCCTTTGCTTAATTATTTTTCATTTCAAAAGTCATTTATCAACTTCCAAATATCATTTCTCAAAGTATACATGCATACAATATGAATTCTAGTTAGATCTATTCATAGATCGAGTAGTCGGTTTGATTCGGCTAGGTCCAGATTTAAGTTTAAATTTTGATTTATAGATTGCTATAATAAGAAATCCTGTCTTGAGAAAATTTTACATTATATAGTATATAATCCAATAATTATATGTATATGGATTATACTTTGGGCTTTGAGCTATTTACATAGTGTCTTAAGACACTCAAGCATTAGCTTATTACATTGACAAAAGAAAGTGCCTAAGCATTAGACTGTTCGTCAGTAGATACAACCATTTTTTAAGATAGGAAAATTGGTTATACTCCTTGGCGTACTAGACATGTTAAATTTGTTTTCCCCTAAGAAACTATCTATCTGTACATCTGAAGCCGCCTGTAACATTTTTTCCGGTTGGTGATTTTGCTCGGCAAGAAACTTTAGGCTGATATTTTAGTGAGTGTAAAGGATGGTGGATAACATAAACTTGTAGTCAATTGGTTTTGTTAAATAAGCATTCATGCTAACCTTCAAGCATTTGGCTTCACCGGATGGGTCGTCAAGGCAACAATCGGAATGTGCCAACTCATCCCTGCTTCTGACTTACTGATTTCTTTTGTTGCTTCATATCTATCTATCTTTGGCATTTGTTTTAACACGAAATCGAAAGTGATTTCTTACTTCACAGTCCATGAAGATCAAATCATATAGCGGAGAATCACAAATATCTGTCTGCAATCTATCCCTTCTACACTCTTTTTCGAAAATTTTAACAGTTCAGTACATTTACTGCATGTAGTCCATGCCCAACGACAATTATTGTCTGTAGCTCCCATTTTTTCCAGCATGATGGTTGCTACTCTTTGGAGAACTAGTGTATCTTCTGCAAGCAGTATCCGTAGGCCTTCAAGAGATTTCTCTCCATTCGCTGCCTTACTCGTATATGAATTATATCTTTCGTGCTGCTGCTGACATAATGTTGTTCTGGAGAATGTGTCATGTAACTTTGACCAAACATCACATTCATCTTCTTCTGCCCTTGGAATGTTCATTTCTGAACCTAAACTTGTCAATTCAACAAGGCAATTCTATAGGTGCCTGGCAATTTAACATGTTGGATTTTCTAGTTCCTTCTCTTTGTTGCTCCCCAGTATGCACAGCTCCACCCTTTTCGAAAATATCAGAATCATCAGAGCTGCAAGTCTTGAATTGAGTTGAATCAATTTTGAGACATTCGTCAGAACCACCTTTAGTTCCATTTGGACTTCTCTTGTGAAGTTCACCATGTCTCTCCCTTATGACAACTTCCAAAATGTGAAACATTTTTACCTTGCACAATTGTCTGTTAAATATCAATACATGTCCCTTCTTGCGGAGCTCGATCTTTATTGCATTGGAAGTATCATGATTCAGCATACACGCAAATTTCACTCGGCCAGAGAATTTTTCAAGAAAATTAAACTGTTCTTTTGCTCAAGTCAAGCAGCCCCAGATCAACAATTACGTTGTAAACTGGGTTCCTCATGTCTTATAGGCTTTGTATCTTAGACCTCAGAGGTTTACCTTGTGAATAATGATCGTCAAAACCGCGATTACTCGGTTTGTGATTAAACAGTTCATGAAGGATTTATGTCAGCCCATTCAGTCAGATGCTTCCAAAGCAGGCACTCTATTTCTAGACAACCACTTTGACATAATCAATCTACCCATGATGCCGTGTAGGGCAAGGATCACCTGCATTCATGTCGTGTGTTAGCTTCTATTGTTGCTTGTTGTCACGGACTTATTTCTCTCAGACTCAATCTGTGCGGCATTAGCACTCTCGACACAATGCTAGTAAGCCTTACTCGCGCAACGTTATGGCAAACACACAAGAAAATAAAAAAGGAAAGCTTTATTAAGCTAGGAGAAAGCTTTACAAGAGAGCTTTGAAGAATTTATGAGATTTGAGGGATGGATTACAAATGAGAGGGGTGGCCCTATTTATAGGCTCCCACCTCCTCAATGGACGGTTATGATCATTTTGATCCAACGGTTACAATTTCGCCTCCTAAAATATCTTACAACACCTAGGAGTATCTAAATAATTCCATACTTATCTAGCATTATCCTAAATGGTCTAAAAGCTCTATAATATTCTAAAGGCTTCTAGATTATTTCGGAGATGTCCAGAGTTGTATCGATCCTTCTGGACTTGTCCCGAGCCTTTTCGGGTCTTCTAGGTTCTTCCGAGTGAGCCTAGATTGTTGTGGAACGTTCTGGAACCCCTTGGATTCGTGTGGATAAATGTGGGGCTCTCTAGGCCGTTCTAGATCCTTCCTTGGATCATCCTTGGCCTTAAAATACCCAAGACATTTCACTTTGCCTTGGTTGGTCCGAATGCACCTAGGGGCACTCTTTGATCGGTCCTGGTGCACCTTGTTGTGGCGTGACATTGAGCTACCTTGTCTGCTTTTTCTAACAAACAAATGAAATCGGCAGCCTACCTGGTTAATGCTCAGACAAGCCAAAAGTAGAATTTTCGTTTTCTAGGACAAGGTTTAGACAGAATAGAATACTAACTATGTGCATTCTAAATACTAAAATGCTCTCTCAAAAACCTGTAATTTCGAGTCTCGAGATCTTTTGTGTTTTGTTTATGAAAATTGGAGATCATGGAAGAGTGCTTGCGGCTCCAAAGAGCAAAGCTTTGCTAACCACTAGGGGTGTTCAAAAATACCCGACCCGAACTACCCGACCCGCCGACCCGCCTACCCGAATAAAATTTACCGGGTATTTATATTAAAGTACCAAATTTTTCGGGCCGGATACCCAACCCGCAATTTTTTCCGGGTAGTTGGGCCGGGTCAGGGCCGAATTTTTTTTATAACCGGGTACCCGACCCGCTAATTTTAATATTTATATATTTTATATTTTAAATTCTATTTTCATTTTATGTTTCTTATTATTTTTCCTTAAAATTAATTTTAAATCCCTAACTTCTTTTTTATACTTGTATTATATACTTTTAAGTTTACATTTTTTCAAAAATATTTATATTAATTTGTCAATATGAGAGTCGAAAGAAAAATCATGATCGAGATTAATATTTTTAATATTTTTTTTGTCGATAAACTTTAATATATATACATATATATATATATCCAAATATTTCTCTCTTAAAACTAACCTCAAATCAATATTTTTTGTGTTTGAAATATATATTATGAAAATTTATGTGTTTCCTATGTATTTTTTTTTATAAAAAATAGATTTAAAAAATATAAAAAAAAAAAGTAAATCGGGTACCCGGTTTTTATGAACCGGGTCACGGGCCGACTTTTAGGTACCCGAAAATTCCGAGTACCCGAAATTTAGGGTACCCGAAAGTCTGGGTACCCGGATATGAACACCCCTAGTGACCACTATACTGTGCTTCGAAAAATCCATTTGACCATGTTGTTCTATGACATCTACAGGAGTCGTGAGCAGCAAGAATAGTCTGATTAGAGTTCCCGGACCATTCTTTTTTAAAACTTTAATTTCTCCACCCATATCATTAACCTGTCATAAGCAGTATGAGGCTATGATGAACAAATTAAAGGAAATTGGTGAAACCTTTAATTTGGTCAGAAAATTGTCTCATACTACCTATGAATGCCTATCTGAACAACTCTTGCAGAGTTTCCTCTAACTAATTTCGGAATATCATCTGAAATTATTTAACAAAAAGAAAGGAAATTGGTTCTTCATATGCATACAGATTTTTTATCATAAAGTTTTGTCGTGAATTTTATACTATATTTTTACACAATCATGAATTTTAAGAAAAAAATTCTCAAACATAAATCACGTTACTTTAAAATCAATTATACACAAAATCAATTCTATAAAATCACGATGATCCAAAATCAATTATACCACTGCAAAACTAAACACACAACCCCAAATAATGGGTGTGCAATTGCTACTACAAGGGCTTTACAGATCCGCCACTGTATGTCCCACACTAAAAAATACTTGAAAAATAAATTCTAAACTCCAACCTTAATTTCTACATCCTAAACCTTAAACCTCACCCCCTAAAAAATATACCTTACCTTTAACTCTTTAAACCCTAACCACGGTTCTTAACTTTAAACTTTAAACCGTAAACATTTTTCCAAAAGAAAAAGTAACGTAAACATAGTAAACATTTGCATGTGTTTATGCATGAATTCTGCACTTGAAAACATGAATTAGGAATACGACAAATCCAAAACATAACAGTTAATCTTCAAATGGAAATATTCAAAATGTATCTTACCGTAGAAGCTGGTTAGATACATCCAATTGAAACAAACAACAAAGAAAAAGAAAAAAAATTTGCGTAATCAATGACGACATCAACAGGTAAAACCAACGGTTAGGATTAAGAGCTACTACATTAAGCCTTGGATAAAAAAAAAACCATGTCCTAATTCTCGGGATTCGAAAGTTCGAACTGATCTGGACAGTCGTTTGGTCAACGTTTCAAAATTATTCCGGGACATCGGAGAAACCGTTACCGATGACAACCGCGGCCGCCACGAACCGAGAAATAACAGCCCCTCTCAGTAAGACTCTCCGGTACCTTCTCAACTCTCTTTACTTCAGTTTACTGCTTACAATTTCCCTTGTTTTCTCGTTCTTTCTCTCTGATTTTCCTCCAATCCAATCAACTCGTGTGCAGTTCAAAAGTCTGCTTCCACTCAAAACCAACCGGATGCATTCTCTTCAGTTCCGCCATCGCCGGACGATCTCGAGAACTCACCCATCGAGGAAGTGGCGCTCACCGTCCCTACATCCGACGATCCCTCCCTCCCAATTCTCACGTTCCGCACGTGGATTCTAGGCACTCTAGCTTGCCTTCTCCTCTCCTTTCTAAACCAGTTCTTCTGGTACCGTCGAGAGCCTCTCTCCATCTCCTCCATCTCCGCCCAGATCGCGGTGGTTCCTCTCGGTCGCCTCATGGCAGCAACGATCCCCGATAGAGTCTTCTTCAAAGATCGGAAATTTGAGTTCACTCTTAATCCAGGCCCGTTTAACATAAAGGAGCACGTCCTAGTCACCATCTTCGCCAATTCCGGAGCGGGGAATGTCTACGCAATTCATTTAGTCACCGCCGTTAAGATCTTTTACAAGCAGAGGATGTCGTTTCTTGTGGCGTTGCTCGTCGTTTTTACCACGCAGGTTCTCGGTTTCGGCTGGGCCGGCATCTTCCGACGATACTTGGTGGAGCCAGCCGCCATGTGGTGGCCCCAAAATCTCGTCCAAGTTTCCCTCTTTAGGTAAGCAAACATCTCTCCGTCCGTCTGAGTCAACTCAATCTCAGTATTACTGCAAACTCAATGAAATTTAATTACAGGGCATTACACGAGAAAGAAGAGAAAGCTAAGGGCAGAAGCAGATTGACAAGAAACCAGTTTTTCCTCATAGCTTTCACTTGCAGCTTTGCTTACTATGTATTTCCAGGCTATCTTTTCCCCACCTTGAGTTCCCTGTCCTGGATTTGCTGGCTTTTCCCAACTTCTGTTCTAGCACATCAGTTAGGTTCAGGACTTCGTGGTTTGGGAATTGGCGCCATTGGATTTGATTGGTCCAGCATATCCGCCTACCTTGGAAGTCCTCTTGCTAGTCCTTGGTTTGCAACTGTTAACATTGCTGCTGGTTTTGTTCTCATCACTTATATCATCACTCCAATTGCTTATTGGCTCAATCTCTTCAAAGCAAAGAATTTCCCCATATTTTCAGACGGCTTGTTCACTTCTACTGGGCAGAATTACAACATTTCGGCAATCGTAGATCCGAACTTCCACATTGACATGGCGGCATATGAGCGCGAGGGTCCTTTGTATCTCAGCACCTTCTTTACCATGTCTTATGGTGTTGGCTTTGCTTGCTTGACAGCCACTGTTGTTCATGTAATCCTCTTTCATGGGAGGTTAGCATTCGAATTACTTGGCCTAGAGGCTTAATCGTATTTCGAAGTCATATGAACATAAACTGATATCTGTCATTTTAGTATGTTCAGTAAGTTAAAGCGATTAATCTTAATGTTGCAGAGAAATTCTGCACCTAAGCAAGTCTGCCTTCCAAGAGAAGAGAATGGATGTTCACACGAAGCTGATGAGAAGATACAAGCAAGTACCCGAATGGTGGTTTACGTGCATCCTTATAGTAAACATTGCAGCAACCATATTTATATGCCAGTATTACAATGACCAACTCCAGTTGCCATGGTGGGGTGTTTTGTTAGCTTGTGGTCTAGCCATTTTCTTCACTCTCCCGGTCGGAGTTATTACCGCCACAACAAACCAGGTATATCCTTGCTATTTCTGAACCTAGTTGATTTCAGCATGTATTCTGTTTAACATGGGCAATTTTTCTTTTGAAGACTCCAGGTTTGAACGTGATTACAGAATATATCATCGGCTACATATACCCGGGGTACCCTGTTGCGAATATGGCCTTTAAAGTGTATGGATACATAAGTATGAAACAAGGGATTACCTTTTTGCAAGACTTCAAACTTGGCCACTACATGAAGATTCCTCCTAGAGCCATGTTCATAGCTCAGGTGGGTGGTACAATAATAGCTGCATTAGCACATCTCGAAACAGCATGGTGGCTTATGGATACGGTTCCAGACATATGCGACAGAGAATTGCTTCCAACGGGAAGCCCGTGGACTTGTCCCGGTGATCATGTGTTCTACGATGCCTCGGTTATCTGGGGCCTTATTGGGCCTCGAAGAATCTTTGGCGATCTTGGCTACTACTCTACCATAAACTGGTTCTTCTTACTTGGGGCCATAGCTCCTGTCCTTGTTTGGCTTGCATCTAAGGCCTTCCCAAACAAGCCATGGATAAAACTTATTACTTTTCCTGTGCTCTTTGGTGCAACAGTCAACATGCCACCCGCCACTGCTGTTAACTACACCAGCTGGATTCTTATTGCATTTGCCTCTGGTTTTATTGCTTATAGATATTATCGTGGCTGGTGGAGTCGCCATAACTACGTGCTCTCTGGTGCACTTGATGCTGGATTGGCCTTCATGGGGGTATTGCTTTACTTATGCTTAGGGATGGAGCATGTTAGCCTTAGTTGGTGGGGAGGTGGTTCGGATCATTGTCCTTTGGCTTCTTGCCCGACCGCCCAAGGGATCGTAGTTAAAGGCTGCCCTGTTTTCTGAGTGAAGCAACTGGTATCTCGAAGCTCCTTCACTTAAATTGTACCATTTGAATGATTCTTCGTCCATTGCACATTTGTAAATAAGCATTTGTTCGAATGCACATTGTTGGCATGCTCGCCGTAAGCAGCGGAAAGTAGATACATGATTATATTCGAAACACTATTGATGTATATACCTGATGAATTATCTATGGACAAGATACCAGACTGCATGAATATAGCCAATAAGAGTAAAACAAGGTTTTCATAAATAACTTTTTGGTCAAGCCAAGTTGCAAGGAAAGTTAGCATATCCCCAACTTTATTATATAAAGAATTGTTGGTTTCTCCATCACATAGATTCGGAGTTTAACTCATCCGCTAATCTACTTCACCAATCGTCCAAATCGACCGAGATTCGAACATCTTTTCATGTTATCCTTTTCCGCACTTACCTTAATGCTTTGTCTCTCTCGATTCGAATCAATAATCTCTCCCTTAAATGAGTTTTTTTGCCATTGTTGCACAGCAATGGCAGACATAGACGATGAGATCTTGGGTGGTGGTTCACTCAAAATGGCAATCATGCACCCTTAAAGGCACAAAAAGATATTTTTTCTTTTACTTTCTTGAATCGTTCACTTTAGTTCACTAGCTGTGAACCATTGATATTCAATCAAAATCCAGTAGTAAAAAAGGAAAGGATTCTATTTCTGAAATAAAATGATGTACATATGAATAGCTCTAAACTTTACAATCTGGATTTTTTTCCTACTCTCCTTTGGTTTTTGAAAGACTACAAGAAGAAAGAAAGGAAAAGAAGAATAGTTGCAGCAAAACCAAATTGGATTGAGGAAGATGGTTGGATTGTGGCTGAGTCTCCGGTGGCAAAATTTGCTAGCCAATTACTAGCCTCTTCAGCTGCCTTCACGGGATCATGATCCAACTCGGATTCAACCGTGGTTCCGGTTGAATTCGGACCAAGATCTTTCGAAGTTTTCAAACTGCATCAAAGTTAATGCCACATTAATATATGTGCAACTATCAAATTTTGTTAACAAGTTTTTGTTTTAGAAATTTACCTTGGACCACTGGGGCAGAAAGTGATGGTATAGTCTGCCCCGGTGCAAGTGAAAGTGCTACTGGCATCATCAAATGCATAGCTATAGGATTTGGGGCAAGCTGCCTTGAACACTTCCGAGTACATGGATGGTTTACAAGCAGCTGGACTATTGAAGGCATCTTTACAACAGTACTCCGGGTTCCCAAAGGCGTCACAGGCGCTCCTACAGGCTCCGCCGCCGTTGATTCTCAGCTCAGACGGGCACTTTTTGTTCAAATTCGTCACGCAGCCTGTAGTGGCACAGTCTCCTGAACCTCCACTTCCTTGCACAAGCAAAGGCAAGTTGTAACCATCCACCAGGCTCACGTCATAAAAGTCCTGCGCCCCTGAACCAAGTGTAAACTCAGCCAAGGTGGCTGGCGGAGTGGCCCCTGCTCCATTGCATTCAACTTGGCCAGAGCCACAGTCACCCGTAGTGCATGATCCGTGACCGGAATCATCGAAATCACAGCCTGTTCTGCCCCAGAAACGACCAGACCAGCCCGAAGGAGCTTCGAAAGAACGAGAGCTGCCTTTTGTGAGTTCAAAGCCTGTACTTTCTAGTTTTGGACTTCCTGGATTAGCTAGAATTCCAGGCCATATCGTGTGATGGCACCTATTGACAAATGTGAAAGTTGCAGCCGTAGCACCTGAAAAAGTAATCAGAGGATCAGATTGGTTTACTTATCAAATAGATCGAAAAAAACCAGATTCAGAAAAGCATATGTCCCCATTACCTTGTAGAAACAAGACAAGGACGAAGCTCAAGAACATGATAAAAGAATGGTGATAACAAGAGAACCGAGCCATGGCAAACCTATAGGAACTTCGATTAAGAAAGCGGATTTCGAAAGCGATGCAATGCAGTCGAGGAGTGTTCAAAGGAAGAAGAAGAAGAGTAGCCAAGAGAAGGCTTCTTGCTATAGAAAATGGCAAAGATTGAAGAAGAATGAATATGTTTTTGGACTACCATGCATGAAACGAAAAACTCCACTGGTTTCCTCTTATTTGTTAAGTGGCAGTAGTAGTGGGGAATTTAATTGTCTGCTCTTCATCTCCTATTTATAGATAAACAAATAATTAAACTAAAAAAATATAATTCGATTTTAGTTATTCGTCGAGTTCGGTCGATAAACATAACAATCAAACTCATTTTCGTTCGATAAACAAAATTCAACATACCGTATGTTTCGAACTTTATCTTTAGAGTTTAAGATATTTTTTAAAGAATCGGTCGAACTTTAATTATCAAATTTCGAGTCAAATTTATGCTTAAGTCAGCTGAATTATACTTTGGTAGTAGACATGCACTAATGACCACCTCATTGTTATTTCTTTGCTTCATTGGCCCCTCTTCCTATCAACTAGCTTTTCCTTTTTCCCCCTTTTATATTTGTATTCTTTTTCCTATATTTTTTCACTTGAAAATTTTAGTAGTGAAGTGCAATTCCAATTGTTAATACCAACACGTTTTTTATAAAGTAACCTAAAAAATTTAGGGAAAACACTACTTTTCTTTTATGTGGGAAAAACAGCATCTTTCACTATAGATTTTGTAAAGCCCTAATGTCCTCACTTAGTCATTCCCTAACCACTATTTTTCTCTATTCTTATCAAGAAGTAAACTCTTCCCCCCCAAAAAAAAAACCATTTTCTCTATTCATGAAAATTGAACTTAAACTCTTTATTATTCGATCTAATACATCTTAATATGTATAAGAGTTGAATTTATAAAAAAGGCAAAATATAAAATATGCCCCTAATGTTTGTATGTTTTGTTATTTGGCACCCTATTTTTTTTAGCAAAGAATACCTCCAACATTTTAATTTAGTCCAAATATGCTCCTCATTAGATGGAAACTGTCAGCCAACTAACGATCAATGGTTGGTGCTAACTGGACTTGTCACGTATTAAGATCCGCTGAAATAACAGCATTTTAATCCTTCAATTTTAACCGCATCAGATTTGTCACATGTCACCATCAGGTTCAATCACATGTCATCATGATATTCGACCACGTATCACCACCAGGAAGGATATGACAATATTTTTTTTAAAATATGATGTGTCATATACCACGTTAGCAGATCTTAACACGTAGCAAGTCCAATCAACACCATTGACAGTCAGTTGACTGACGGTTTCATCCAACAAGGGGCATATCTAGACCAATTTAAAATGTTGGAGTGTTATTTGCTCAAAAAAAGAAAAGAATAGGGAGCTAAATGACAAAACATGCCAACGTTGGGGCATCTTTTGTCATTTTGCCTAAAAAAATAGTACTGTCCAAAATTGTGTATGTATCACAAGCCAAACTAGTGAGTTGGAGGCAAAACATAAATTTTGAAAAGTGAGAATGACAAATTCATAATTAATTCATTTTTTAACTATATATATATGTGTGTGTGTGAGGTAAAAAAATGGTTAAAGCTCGATCAACACTTGATTCAAGCTCGAAATCGGCTCGAATTTTTCTATGTGCCCCTAAAAAAAAATTATATTAAAAAATATAAAGGGATTTTGATCCTAATTTTCAATTCATTTAAACTTTGCCTCCTGTATTTCACGGGTCAATATATTTTACTTTTTTGATCTTAATTCTTGACTCGTCTTTAAATATAAATGGTGTCGTAAAAATAACTCAAAATTATCCATTGTGGTGTGACGACAACTTGTCTCATAGTTACAACGCATGGAAGTGAAACATTGGTGAAGGAGAAAAGAAAAGTGGGATCATGAACGTGGAGGTTTACATTTCTTTCTGCAAGTTGGTTGGTCGTTTCGTTTTTTGCATGGAGGGATGTTGGTTCAACTTTTGATTAGGATTTGCTTTTCTTGGGTCATTTTCCTGCATATGCGAGCCTAATAGTTTCCGAGTATGCACATTTCTTTCTATGGGATTGGGAGTGCATGTCCTATTCATTTTCTTTATTTGTTTGTCCCAAAATGGTTTTCTGCCGATTTAGGCAATTCACAATTGTTGTTATTCATGATTCGAATCTCATATGATCTTTGATATGCCAAGTTCGTGCGTGTTTGTTTCTGCGGTGGGAGGGTTAAAATCTCGTTTAATTGGGATTTTGTGTCTCGAACGTGGCGCCTATATGTTTAGATGTAAAAATCTAAAATCAATTTTGGGTTTGGATTTTGGGAAAAGCTACAATCCTGTAGCTTTTGCGGTTCGTCGTGATTTTTACACTATATTTTTACATAATCGTGATTTTTAAGAAGAAAAAAACTCTCAAACATAAATCATGTTACTTTCAAATTAATTTTATACAAAATCTGTTGAGTTGTATGGGGCTCGATTCGTTCAACCGTTCTTGCTCACCAAGTGGTGGAGAGGTGGATATTTGGGTGGAAGGGTTGTGGAAGCTAAAATGAAATGTGACACAAAGATTTATAGTGGTTCAACCTTCTAACCAAGGTCTACATCCACTACCTTAGCTCCCCACTAAGGATTTCCAATCAATCCACTATTGATTCGTCCCCTTTTTTAGGCTTAGGAGGTAACCCTTATACACAATCAAGCTTTCTACCCAAAGCCTTGATTGAAACCCTCTATTACAAAGAGAAACAAGAAGCAAACTTAAAACCCTCTAATAGGTGTTTGTTTGCACAATTAAGCACTCACCCAAAACCTAAAACACTTGAGCAAATTTGACAATTTTGGCTCACTAGTGTTTGTCTATACAATAAATGACAATTTAAGCTCTAATACAATTCTTGATCATTTGATGTTTGACAATATGAGCATTAGCCTTTACTTGATGCTTGGAGGTCCCTTTTATACTCCTTGATGAGTTTATAGTCGTTGCTAGCCGTTGGGATTGATTTGGAGCCGTTGAGGACTTTAATTCCCACCATAAATGCAGTTCTGCAGCTCCCTGTTTCGAAACAGCCGTGCCCGTTTCGAAACACTCTTTAAGTAGAAAGAGCCGTTGCAGTCTGACAAGGCACCCGTTTCGGAACACCCCTTTGCCGTTTCGGAACACGTATCGAAACGCCTAGTCCCGTATCGAAACGACATGCATTTAAATGTTAGTTGGGGTTTATGACCGTTGTGGTCAATGCCACGTGGGCGTATCGAAACGGCATAGCCCGTTTCGAAACGCTGGGCAAAAATCTTATCCAGGGAATGCCCGTTTCGATACGAGTATCGAAACGTTTTTGCTACTGGAATTCCTGTATCGAAACGCCCTAAGGTGTTTCGAAATGCCTGGACAGTTTTGTGAAGTTTGGCTTTGAAAAACATGTAAAACCCTTTTAAAAACTTCCCTAAACATACTTTCAAGTTGTTTGGACTTTGAAAATGTTTTAAATACTTTTTAAATCAGTCCAAAACATTTTTCAATTATTATATCAAAACATTAGTTCTACAAAATCAATTCTTAAAATCACGATGATTGAAAATCAATTCTCCCACTGCATATCCAAACACACTTTTAATCTCTTTAATCTTAAAAGATGTAAAATATTATCAATTTATCATAATATCAATTGTGAATATTAACGAAAGTTATAACCACTCATGAACCCAACAAGTGGTCCTAGCAGAAAAACTGATGATGTTCATTCTATGATACTCTGGTTCAAATCGTTTTGTGCGCTCGTACTGTCAAAGAGTTAAAGAATATGTATGAACATGTACTACCTTGTAGGATAAAAATTCTTCGCCCCTTTTCGTGCTCCAACACTAAAAATTTAAATTCTAAACCCTAACCCTAAATTCTAACTCCTAAACAGTAAACCTTAAAAATATATCATACCTATAATTCCATAAATCCTAACTCTAACCATTAACCTTAATCCTAAAATGCAAACCTAGTTTTTTAGTGTGGGGGCATACATAGGAGCACCGAAAGAGGCAGATGATTTCTATTACTACATTGTAATGGATGGAAATCGCCTGCCTCCTTATCATGCCTCTTTTATGCCCCCACTTTAAAATAGTGGGTTTAGAGTTTAAGGTTTAAGGTTAGGGGTTGTGGTTAGGGTTTAGAGAAGTAGGGGTAGAGTGTATTTTTTATGGTGTTGGGTTTAGGGTTTAGGATGCGGAAATTAGGGTTAGGGTTTAGAATTTAAATTTTAAGTAATTTTTAGTGTGGGGCTTGATTAGGGGTTAGAGAATTTTTACGGGTGAAAATCGTCTACCTCTTAATCATGCCTCCATTTATGCCTCCACAATAAAATTAGGATTTAGGGTTAGTGTATATAGAATTTAGGGTATGGTGTATTTTTTAGGGTGTAGGGTTTAGGATTTGGAATTTAGGGTTAGGGCTCCTAATTTAATTTTTAAGTGTTTTTTTAACATGATGCATAAATGGAGGCGTGGTTAGGGGCAGGGGATTTTTACTCGATTTTTACCTCCTTGTAATCATTTCAAGACTATTAAAAAAATAAGAAATCATATGCTCCTTCTCGGTGTCTCTTTCTATGCTCCAATACTAAAAAGATTAAATTCTAAGCCTAATCCTAAATTCTAAATCTTAAACTATAAATCCTAAACCCTAAAAATAGACCATACCTCAAATTCTCTAAACAATAACTACATATTTAAACCTAAACTCTAAACCTAATATTTTAGTATGAGACATAAAAAAGTCACCGAAAAAGGTAGAGATTTTCTGTTTTAAAAAAATATATAACGATACGTGACATAACTACAAACCTCAAATTACAACAGCATCCTATTTAAATCCCAACTTGGTCGCTAAAGTCTGTCCGACTAAGAAAAGTAGATGGTGTGCACTAATGGCCAAAATTTGGACTGTGAAAAAACGTAAGAAAGACAGCAGCTTTCTTACAATAATGGCTTACGCAAACAATTAAGCACTTAATCATCAACTTGCATGTCTAATCTAATCTAATCTAATCTAAGCAAGTTGTCTGATTTAACCAAAGCGAATGTGCCTCGTTTACCTCTTCTGATTTCTGAAAAAAACTGTATCTTGCACGAACAAAGCATTCCAAACTATGTTCTTCGATCAAATTAACAATGTTCATTAATATACGATCATAGTATTAAATTGCGGCTGCGTTTATAACGTCGTGGTTGTAAACGTTGCTGCCGTTACAACGTGGTTTTCTCTTAGCTTCGTCACCACCTAGGGGGACCTCCATGGATGTGCGGTATGGCGTGTAGATAAGATTTTTTTTTCTCTTTTAAAACCGTAGACATCTTCGTCTACCTTTTTCTGCAATTTTTTCTTTTCTTTTCTGGAATCCATGGTTCTTTAATAAAGTTTTAGTGTCATGGTTTATCACTATGATGATTTTTTTTTCAGCAAAAAAAGACATTCTTTTGGGAAAAAAGGTTCTGCTCGAATCTTTGTTTCTTTAGTTTTCTCCTTCAAATCTCCATCGTTCTATACTGTGATGAAAAAGCAGAAAAGTGGTTTTCACACGGATGCTAAGCCATTTGTATAATCATTATTTGATTACAAAATAGGGATAATGATGACATGTAATCAAGTTATAACACATTATCATTTTTTATGGGAGAATCTGTGTACGATTTGTGAGTTCGAGTATATTTAAGCATTCAATATCTCTTGATTTTTAAGAAAGAAAAGTTACTAGGCATTAAACAAATTTTCTCATTAAAAGTTGTCTTGTGTCTCCGCCAAATACTTCTGAAAAAATTCTGTCTCCGAAGACAGAGACGGAGCTATTAAGGGGTGGGGGCGATTTTTTCATTTTTGTCCCCCTATATAAGTTTTATTAAAAATTAGTTTATTTATGAATTTACCCCCTTCAAACATTTATGCTTTGTCCCCTAACTCTAGATCTTGGCTCCGTCCCTGTTCGGAGAAATAGTCTCCACGCAACATTCTAGCATTCACCTTCTAAAGCTTTCGGAACAAGTAAGCCCCCGCGGCAACCATCAGAGTCCGGATGTCCTTGCACCTCCGGACACATCAACCTCCGAAGACATCTTACACTGAGCCCATCAATAGCTATCGTTAGGCCTGACGTAGTCCCAAAATCTACATCAACAAGTTGTAATCAAGTCTTTGATTAAGATCACTTTTAAATTTAATCTTTAAACAATCTACACATTAGCTTTTAAAAAAATATTGAAAAAATGGAAGGTCAAACAAAGAACGGCCAATGTGGGAAATGGAAAAGGTAGTGTAACATGATGCACCCCTTTAGCTTTGCCTTATCAGAAAATGGTATGGGTTGAAGGCTGGTGGTGCATTCTATCTTCTGCTTTTATAGAAATTCTTAGTTTATTAACATGGGCTAGCTTTGCTTTACTGTGTTTATCGTCTCAATATTGTCTGTCACCCCATTTTTAGCAATAAAATAATTCCTTTAGAGGATAAGAACACTAACTTTGTTGAAAAAAAATAAAAATAATAATAATAAAGGTTGATTGAACAATATGAATGCACCCACATGTGCATAAAGTTCCATGCATTCCCCTTATGCTTTTTTCTGAGAGCAAATCAACATACCCTGATGCTCTTCATTAGTTTCATACTCTCATTTGAAGAGATATAGAGTTGTCGAAAGATTCGAACCCGAATCTTCAAACACAAACAAGTACGATCTGCAGAACAGAACATGTCGGGATCGAATTCGACGGTAGTTGTGGCCTGAAAGGCTGAAACTTGAACCAGCCAGCATCTTTTACTATGCTCTTTCCTTGTCCAAATGACTAAAAAGGTATTATCTTTGACGTAATTGAGCAAGACAAATGGACTATGAAATTAGAAGAATTTTAAAAAAGATGGGTATGTACAATTGTACACCTTCAAGTCAACAAATACAACAAATAAATACGTGTTTATGAGGGTGACAGATTGAATGGCCTTTTCCCAAGGTGAAAAGAATGCTCTGGTTTTTGTCCTCATCACTGAGTCATGGATGTTAAATTTCATACCGTTTTGTCCTCAAAACAATTCCAGATATTGTAGGTTAGTCACCATTCAAATCCGCAGCAAATCTGGCCACCATGTGGGGATACCAGCACTGGGAGATTGTATGCGTATCCATGGACAAGGCTAACATCGTAGAAATCCGATCCCGCAACACCATTTAGTGTAAACTCTACAAGGGTGCAGGAGGGATGGCACCACCACCTGAACATTCTAGTGTAGATGAGCCACAATCTCCGGTGAGGCAAGAGAATTTGCCGGAAGAGTCTTCGGTGCAAAGAATTCGACCCCATAAGCGACCCGACCAAAATGTTGGAACAGAGATGGATGTTGATTGGCCTGGTTGAACAATGAAACCTGTGGGAGAAATCTGTTGTGTGCCAGAACCCCTGGCCAAACTGTGTACCTGCGTTTATTTACAATTGTGAACATTGATGAATGACATTGAGAACCTGTAAAACAAGAAGAAGAATTAAAACCAATACGAACAACGAAAATTCAATTGGCAAAAAGAATTGCAACCCGATAACAGTTGAAGGAAGATTGAAGAACATTGCCAACACAATGAAATGCTGATGAGTAGCCATTGAATGAGGAGAACTATATGTGTATTGTATTAACGTAAGAATTTATAACCTAAAATATAGAACCGATGTGGGAACCATGTGGTGTGTTACAGAAAAGGAAAGGGTTGTGAGGACACTATGGAAGGCTAAAAATAATCAATACTATGTGAAAAATTTCCATTGCCGGGAATTGAACCCGGGTCTCCTGGGTGAAAGCCAGATATCCTAACCACTGGACGACGATGGATTCATGCACAAGCCTTCTTTTTCATATATAATCTCGTTTACAAAATTTCAAACAGAACTCAAATGAAAAGAGGAACATCATATATATATGATATAAATAAGGGTAAACTATACCAATGACCACCAAACTATAGGGTTGGTGTCGATTTGACCACTATATTTTTAATTGTATCAAATATAGCACTTAACTATTTAAATGGTCCAATTAAGCCACCCGCCGTTAAAAAAACGGAAAATTTGACGGAAGCTGTTAAAAAAATTGGTATAATTACACATTTAGTCCTCTATATTTATACAATATATCAATTTAGTCCTAATTTTAATCTAATAAAATAAATTAATTATTTAATAAGATGGTGACACGTGTCACCACCTTATTAGAAGTCTTTAATTTTTTTTATTTAATTAATTTTTCACCTCCAATCAGGTGGTGACACGTGTCACACCCAATTGGATGTGGAAAAATGTTAACACAAAGATTGCTTCCAAAGAAAATCAAACCTGTGACCTTAAAATACAAGGGGCAAGTGCTTGCCACTAAGCCAAGCACTTTTTTGTGCTATGAGATACAATCTTTGATATATATTTAAATAGTATTAGTGTCCAAAAATACATTACCCTCGTATATGAGCAATGCATGTTTCCAGAAATAGAAGTTTTGCTCCATCTGGTTCTTCCTCGAACCATCTCTTCTTCGATTCGATTCTTCCCTTTGATTTGGAGGAGATGAGTATATCCGTACGTCTTCCATTAAAAAAATTTCTTTAACAGCCAAGGCAGGTTAATAAAACAGAGAGCAGAACTTAATATTTTGATCTAAATTACATTCATTTTATGTTGCACACAGGCTTTAATTACAGTAAAGGAAGAGCAAAACATCAGGAAACAAAGCTTGTTTTAAAGGAGTGGCAACTGGCAAATCCCATTGCCACGGTCTATCAAAGAGGATAAATTGGAACCAACAATTCACAATTTGTGACCACCAGGAACCAAGCCTACATGGCGTGGGTGAAAAGGGCGTACTGAAGATTGTTTAGCTTTCTGTATAGGAATGGTTTTGCTCCTAAACTAACATGGAAACTAATGACAGCAACCTAGCCCAAGTATCAAAACTTCTATTTCTGGAAACATGCATTGCTCATATACGAGGGTAATGTATTTTTGGGCACTAATACTATTTAAATATATATCAAAGATTGTATCTTATAGCATAAAAAAATGCTTGGCTTAGTGGCAAGCACTCGCCCCTTCCATTCTAAGGTCTTTGGTTTGATTCCCATTGGAAGCAATCTCCATGTTCTCATTTTTCCACATCCAGTTGGTGGTGACACGTGTCACCGTCTTATTGAATAATTAATTTATTTTATTAGATTAAAATTAGGACTAAATTGATATATTGTATAAATATAGAGAACCAAATGTGTAATTATACCAATTTTTTTAACAGCTTCCGTCAATTTTTTTATTTTTTTTAACGGCGGGTGGCTTAATTGGAATCATTTTAATAGTTAAGTGCTATATTTGACACAATTAAAAATATAGTGGTCAAATCGACACCAACCCTATAGTTTGGTGTTCATTGGTATAGTTTACCCTATAAATAACCAGCCCAAGCGGCTTTACTTGCAGCTTTAGCTGCTGGTAACGTCAGTCAATTTCCATCTCAAAGATTCTTCCTTTATTTCCCTGTCTATATAATTTGCTGGCATATTTATGTTGATATTATTTTCACATGTCACAATTGTAATACATGTGATAGTATTTTCGTTCATCAGTTAAGCCAAACTCAAAAAGACAAGATTGCAGGAATGGGATTTGATTCTTTGCTTGCAACACATTCATCCATATAGGTAATACCCTACACATGATGTAAGAGTAGCAATTATGGAGACTGCAAGGGAAATAACAACTCAAAACTGAAGTATGTTCATGTGAATCTCTTGGACAAATGTGACAAAAATAGTTTATAAACCACTTGCACATGCACTTACAGCATGAAATGCCCCCACAACATAACAAAACCCAAACTTTTCTTACACAATGCTGCAGCAATGGCTGAAAATACTTACCATAGACAATGGAAGACTTCTAAGTGTATGTACACACTATTAGAATCATGATTACAATGATGGGATGTTGTTTTAAAGGCGATTGAATCAATGAAATCCCCTTGAACCTCTAGACTGATACAGCTCCAATCTACTTTTGGCCTCTTGTAAGAGTGTGTTTTCGGTTTCATTCTGGGCCATGTTGGATTGCTTGGACGCCCATTCAAGCACAGAGAGGACCTCGGCTTGAGCGAGTTCTTCGCTGTCGGGTACATGGTGGGCAATGTAGCATAGGAGAAGTAATGCTGGGTGTTGAACAGTTTGTTCCCCAAAGTACACAAGCTGGACCAAATGCTTTGCACCTCCTGCACTAATGATTGCCTTGGAGTGATCAAGGTGTAGATAGTTGTCTGCGCAAGCAAATTTCGCAAGTGCAATCGCAGCCTCCTTGGAAACATCGGCTTCCCTTTCATCTAGAAGTTTAACCAACGGTGCAATCATCCTTGTCTCCGTTGCTCGGAACGTCCTAGCCAAATTACCGATAGCCTTGATACAAGGAATCAGCAGTTCCGAATCACCCTCCTCGGTAATCTTCAACAGCTGGTCGACTATGATCTTACAAGCATGCGAATTGGGCTTGAATGCAGACCTTCTCAAATCAGGATCCTGCTCAGCCACAGCTGTGATCTCCATCAATGCCATAGCTGAATTAAACCGCACGTCTTCGATTCCTTTTTCTAACAAAACCGCGAAACAGAGCAATGCTCTGGACTCGGTTATACTCCTGCAGTTAAGCGAATTCCCCTTAGCAAGATGCCATAAAGCTCTAGCTGCCATTGCTTTCATGGAAGCCTTGGTCTCGTGATCTTCCGATTCCCTTCCCTTAGTATTCACCCCTGAAATCGAACCATTCTGCTGATGCAGATAATTAACTTGGTGAGTTTGTTTCGCGTTGCCCTGACTAACTTGATTATTACTCGGCTTCTGTGGTAATTTCACACCTCCTTGCATTGCTATAGTATTTGTAACCACATTATGCATATCCATCTGTTTCGGCTTTTGGTTCCCCGTCGGATGCCGAATCGGAGGCTGGTGATCTTCGTCGACAACACTTTTCACTTTATTGACATTCGAGTTATTACTACTCGCCATAACCACGGCGTGGATCGAAGCCTTATTACTAGCAATTGCATATTTGCTATGTTCTTCAATTGTTTCAAAAGCCAAATGACTAACCAGTAATCGGATTATATTATGCTGGGCAAACAAATCTTGGCATTTGGGATAATGAGCTGCAAACTCCGACACCGCCCACGCAGTCTCGGCTTGAACTTTCATTGGACCTTCTTTTAGGATTTTCGCAAACACCGTGCAAACGCCGGCCTGGATCATGTGATCAACACTTTCCGGATCCCGGCCGAGAAGCCCAATTGCTTTGGCGGCGTATTCTTGACCCTCCACCGTCCCTTCTTTGACTAATTTCAATAACGGCGCAACCCCTCCTTCTTCTATAATCAGTTTCCCGTATCGATCATTGTCTCTGGCCAGCGAAACAAGCGAAGCAGCCGCCTCGGACCGGTTGTCTAGCGAACCGGAGTAAAGAATCGCGATTTGTTCCCAAATCAGGTGGAGAATAGGCTCATTAGAAGCGATCGGAGGAAGGCCCAAGTACTCATCATCGCGATCGTCGGCTGAAGCCGAGACGCGGAGAAGCCAGGAAACATCGCCGATTGAGTTCTCAAGCTGAGAAGACATCTTACGGAAGGCGGCAGCAGGGATGATCGTGAACACGCGCTTCATAATGCCGTTGGCGCGGCATTTGAGGACCAAAGCGAGGGCTTTATCGAGAACTTGTTCAGTGTCGTCGATAATACGGCGCGTGGGACGTACGTAAAGGTCGGAACTCGCACGCGCCGCTTGTCGGAGCAAACCAGCGAGTTTCTCCGTCTTGGACTTAAGCTCCGCACATTCTTGCTTGAACGAACTCGCTTCGTCCGCCGCTTTCGTTATTTGGTCCGCTAACTGAATCGGCTTCGCCAAGATTTGTTTCACAATATCCGCCATCACAACAACCCCAAAAACAAAAACTCGATCCGAACAGAAAACAAAACAAAACAAAAGAAAAGGGTTGATCTTTGTTGGATCTGGGGTCTTAAGATTTTAGCAAAAGGCTTGATAAGAGGAGAAAAATGGAGGGAATAAGTGGGGTAGTTGAAGGTGTTTGATTAAGTGGATTTTTGCGGCGAAAATTGCTGATTTTGGGGGTACGGGGATCTTGGGTGCTCTTTGAGTCAGAGCGTATACGCGTTATAAAGATAAAGGAGAATGATAATGAATAAGAAGAAGAAGAAACATTCATGGCGGACGAGTATTACTAGGTCAAACGCGTTTCCATTTTTTTCCAACATTAAATTCTGGCGAAATAGCTTTAAAGAATCCATTTTTTTATTTTATTTAGGAAAATTCTACAACGTGCGACGAACACCACTAATGATGAACACCGATGAACACCATTAAATTAATTAATAAAGATTTAAAATTTCAAGGATACATCATACAATTAATAATTATTTTTAAAAATTCAATTAAAAATAATTATTAATTGAATTTTTAAAAATAATTATTAATTGTATGATGTATCCTTGAAATTTTAAATCTTTATTAATTAATTTAACGATGTTCATCGGTGTTCGTCGCACGTGGTAGACTCATCCTTTTATTTAACAAAGATTTCTTTCCCTCAATATATTTATAATATATGTTTTTTTAAATATTTTATGTGTTATTTATATTTTAAAATTTTCAAATACGATTTTTCTATTTTAATTAAATATTAAATATAATGTATAACTTTTGAAATATTTCAATTATATATGTACTTTAATAAAAATAATAATAATATTATACGTAAACTGTAACAAAAATGTCTCAACTTAAAAGAAGAAAAAGAAATTCATTTTCAGCTTACCTATATTTTCACAAAACATTATAATATTCATTTGGATTGCTAGAAAAAACATTCCACATCAAGTTTTCATTGACTAATTCTGTAATAATACATAAAATGATAATTTAAATAATATACTAGATATTTTTTTATAAAGTATGAAATACGACATTATTCTAATTTTTTTAATGTCTAAACTACATAAATCTTTTACTAAGTAGAGTATATTACGCTTAAGTGAACTTGTTATATCTTTATTGTGGAGTAATTATTAGATGGACTCGACTTAACATGTTATTTATATTTCAGCCGATAAAGTTTATCTACTTTAAAATAAGGATAAATATTTTATACACAGACGGTTTCAGTTTTCACAAGCGTCTTAATTTTAGGATATATGGAGTTAGTTTAGGGTATATAGTTCATGGTTTTATGTGTAGGGGTTAGAATTTAGGGATAATTGTTTCAATTTAAGGTTTAGGGTTATAATTTGGGGTTTACAAGTTAAAACCTAAATCCTCACCATATTACCTTAAAAACTAAACCCTAAATTATAACCCTAAACCTTAAATTGAAACAACTATCCCTAAATTCTAACCTCTACCCCTAAACCATATACCCTAAACTAACTCCATATACCCTAAAACTAAGGCGCTTATGGAAACTTTCAGTTTCCACCGCCAGTGTATAGGATATTAATCCTTAAAATAATTACTCACTCTTTATTTACATGTAGAAAAGAGGTGAAGATTCACCTTGGAAAAAAAGAAATAGATAAATTTTATTAGTTGGGACCACAAATGACGTGGTAAGCCAGATCTATCTAATAATTTTTTCTTCCTATAGGTTGCAATAATAAAAATCTTAATCGAATTAGTGGACGAAGATAAAATTCAATTAAAAATTTAGTTGGTGTGGGAAGAGATTTAAAGATACGAGTCGTATGGATAAAAATAGGATTAAAGAGAGTTTTATATTTTGTTTACCCAACTTTAGAAGCAAAGCTCTTACGAGGTTAGAATTAAAAAGAAAATTCGATTAACAACCAGTTGGTTTAGTAAGATGAGATACTAGATTCCTCAAGTAAGGTTAGGCATTTAAATTCTAGCGTTGTAAATGGGAAAAATCAAGTTAAGAGTGTCGTCTCCCTAATAGGCCTATGCAAAATTCAATCTGAATTATTTGGCCAGTGAATCGAATACTAATAATTAAATTAAAATAATAAAAAACTCGTAACCAATGGATACGAATAATATTATTCTTGTCAAACAATGTTTATATTATAAATAAATTAATATAAAACTAATTAAATTTTACATCGCGCCGGAGTGAATCTTATTTTATATCCATGTATCTATATATATAGAATTTATATATATAATCTAAAAAACGCCGCCTCCCTCTGTGACTGATGTGAAGTTTGCTAAGTTCCATTTCATGAATTAAAAAAAAAAAGAGTGTATAATTAATTAAGTTCATCTCGGTTGATATTTTTGTAGTCTACTAAAATAGGACGACAGATCAGAGAGCTTTGTGCAAATTTCAATTTAAAATATAAGTTGACTATTTGAAATATAAATTATAAGGGTGTCGTCTGCCTAATAGGCCTATGCAAAATTCAATCTAAATTATTTTATCATTGAGGCGGATATTAATAATTAAATTAAAATAAGAAAAAGACTCGTAACCGATGGATACGAATAATATTATTCATGTCAAACAATGTTTATATTGTAAATAAATTAATATAAAACTAATTAAATTTTACATCGTGTGGGTGAATTTGAAAGGTTCGAGCCAAAATTAGAGATTTGAGCTAAAATTAGAGGTTTGACCGGTCAAATCCGCTAATTTAGATGTTTGGTAAACAACGAATTGGGGTGAAACCTCTAATTTTGAAAAAGCTACTAATAGAAGCTTTTTAAAATTAGAAGTTTTGATATAACAGTTATAAAGACTCTTTTACCGTTAACAATTACCAAAAATCTTCAAATAACCTAAATTTAATCATTTTTATTTTAATTCTTCAACCTCACGTATTTACATTGTGACATTTGTAAACTAATTCCTTTTATTTTTTCCTTTTTATTCTCACACATTTATATATGTATTAAAATTTAATAATTAATTAAATTGTATTAAAAATAATTATATAAATAATAAATTAATATATATCCTTCAAATATGCTTAATAATGTTATATTAAAAATTATTTTCATAATCTAATTAATAATAGATACAAAATATTGATAACTAATAAATTATTCAAATAAGTATCAAATATAATCATATCCTTATATGTCATTTTGTTTGTTTAAATAATCAAACAACTAACATCTATAAGTTAATTTTACCAAAAGCTTTTATACAATCAACCAATATAATCTGCTAGTCAAATTAATTAATGTAATCCACTATTAGCTATTAGTTATCCCGAGAAACAAAGCCAAATCTAAAAAACGCCGCCTCCCTCTGTGACTGATGTGAAGTTTGCTAAGTTCCATTAATGTATTAAAACGAAAAAGAAATTAAATAATTAAATAAGTTCATCTTGTTGATATTTTCATAGTCTACTAAAATAGGACGACAGCATCAGAGAGCTTTGTGCAAATTTCAATTTAAAATATAAGTTGACTATTTGATATATAAATAAATAATGGGTTATGCTATTGACAGCCCTAAGGGCTGTCAATAAGAACACTATAAATTTTTCTTGTAATTAATGTTTTTAATTTTTTTTAAAGAAATATAGTATAATGTAATTAATTACATTCTTAAAAAGTTGTGTTTTACTAATTTAAATTTTTTAATTTATTTAAACAATAAAACCCTAAATTCAAACTCCAAACCTCAAACTTAAACCCTGAATCATAAATCCCAACTTCAAACCCAAACCCTAAACACAAACATCAACCCTAAAACTTAAATCATAAACCATAAACCCTAACCCTACATCCAAACCTTCAAACTCAAACCCTAAACTCAAAACATAAACCCTAAACATCAAACCATAAACTATAGACCCTAACCCTAAATCCAAACCCTCAAACTCTAAACAATAAATCATTTTAAATGAGTATTAATTACATTAAACAACCTAAAATTAATTAAACATGCTTTTTTTAAGAATGTATTTAATTACATTTTACTATATTTCATTACAAAGTAAAATAATCATTTATTATAAAGCAAAATAAACATTAATTACAAAGCAAAACAGGCATTAATTATAAGAATTCATAGTTTAGGGCTGTCAATAGCAAAATCTATAAATAAACGTCAGAAGAATAAAAATATGTTAAAAACACCCTAAAAAAATAAAGTATAGCTCAGATTTATTGTACTGAATTAAGTAATAAAAGAATTTAAAGTTGTGCTAGTTATTATTTATTTTACATTAGCCTCTCCACCAGTCCAATATTTTATTGCACTTGTCCTATGCAGATTGTTTTCAACTTGCCAAATTAATTCTATTTAGCTCATTTGTTATTTGTCATCTTAATGTAGATGGCAAAGGGACGGAGTAATTATATATAGATTAATATCTTATACACTGGCGGTAGAAACTGAAAGTTTTCACAAGCGCCTTAGTTTTAGGGTATATGGAGTTAGTTTAGAGTTTAGGGTTTAAGAGTTTAGGTGTAGGGATTTAGAATTTAGGGAAAATTGTTTCAATTCAAGGTTTAGGTCTATAATTTAGGGTTTATAGGTTAGGGTTTAGTTTTTAGGGTTATATGATGAGGATTTAAGTTTTAACCTATAAACTCTAAATTATAACCATAAACCTTAAATTGAAACAACTATCCCTAAATTTTAACTCCTACAGCTAAACCCCTAAACCATATACCCTAAACTAACTCTCTGTACCCTAAAACTAAAGCGTTGGTCGCATGTATATAAAATATTTATCCATTATATATTTGTCCACTTTACTATTTTAAATATTTATGATTCTCAATCCTAACTCTATCGCTGATCTGAGTCTAGGTCGGAAAAAAATTGCATCCTAAAGCACTATTTTCACAATAATAATTTTGTTCTATTAAAATTAAAATTATTTATATTTAATTATATCTTTAAAGCACTACAATTAAATCTTTAAATTATTTATATTTAAATTATTTATTAACAAGATTTATTGGATGTTAAAAAAAATTTATAGGATATTTTTGGCGATCTAAAAGATAATTTTACAATATAACAGCTGACGTGGCGAGAAAGACAAAATGAAAAAAGGCCCAGAATCTCACTCGATTGCTCTTTTTCATCCATTTCTCGCCTCACCAAAGGGCCTAAACCCCCAATCCTCCACTCAAAATTGATAGGGAAAAAAATTCACTAAATTCTGATACAGGAATTGAAGGTGAAAACCCTTCTTCGGCTTCTGTTTTTGATCCCACTTCAACTGTTTGCTGAAATGCCTCACACGGCAACCGAAGCCCAAGTTGTTGATGGTGGCTCTGCTTCTAAGCCACAGCGCATCATCAAACTTGGCAAAACTACTGATGATAGCGACAAAAAGGTTCTCCTTTTCAGCTTCTTCAATTGCTTTTGGTGCTATTTATCTGCACTTTATAGTAAAACAACGTTTCCATTTTTATGGGTTCTTCATATTTTTTAGTTTTATTATTCCGTTTGCATAATAATAGGGATGTTGTAGCAGTTTTTTAATACTTAAAAGTCTCTACTGTGAAGGGTTTTTAAGTTCATAAGAACTAAAATTTTTCCATTCCTAATTAGAGGTAAAGATAATTCTGTTTAAACGTCTGAAAAACAAGAACCGGGAAATGTTGAATTTTGTTTCATGTTTCCAAAGATTGTCCCTTTTCTGACATTATTTGTTTTGTGTTCTGATCATTTCTAGAGCACAAACAGGAGAGTTAAGGATATTGAGCTTTGTGTTCCAATTGTTTATGGAACTATCGCTTTTTATCTCGGTCGAAAGGCTAGTGAGTAAGTATGTTTTTTTCATAATAAACATTTCCCCTTGTTTTGTGATAGAATAATACTAAATAGATTTGTTTCCTTCAATTAGGTCTCAGTCACATAAGTGGACTGTTTATGTTCGTGGGGCGACAAACGAAGATCTTGGAGCAGTGATAAAGCATGTTGTGTTTCAACTGCATCCCAGTTTCAATAACCCTACAAGGGTTGTTGAATCGCCGCCTTTTGAGCTATCGGAATGCGGTTGGGGTGAATTTGAGATCGGAATTAGCCTTTTCTTCCACAGTGATGTTTGCGACAAGAAATTGGATTTGTGAGTTGTTTGTTTATCTGGTTGCTTACTTAATGCGGTGCTTTGTTTACTAACTAGGCTCAATATTTGTAGGGTTCACTTCTTGAAGTTATATCCTGAAGATGAATCCGGCCCACAGTCTACCAAGAAACCTGTGGTTATGGAATCATACAATGAGATTGTTTTTCCAGAGCCTTCTGAGTGTTTCTTTGCTCGCGTGCAAAACCATCCAGCTGTTCTCGTGCCACGACTTCCTGCTGGGTTTAGCTTGCCTGCTCCGGGTAAATTTACTTGTTTTGCCTTCTTTCTCGACTCACGTTCGTCGAATCTTTTCTTTAAGATCAGTTTGCTTGTCTCTGCAGCCCCAGTTGAAAATATGAATGACAAAGGAAGGGGTGATACCAAGGATCATCCACTCAATCAATGGTTTATGAATTTCTCAGAGGCGGATGAATTGTTGAAACTTGCCTCAGCTCGTCAGCAGGTTAGAATAGCTCAATTGCGTTTCGTGTTTGCAATTAACTTGGTCGAGCCGTTGTGAAGTGTTCTGGTATTTATACTTGCTGTTTACTGCTAGTTATGAATAGGAATACCATAAGCCTATACAGAACTCTAGCCAAATGTACAGGTTAAAGCATAAGCATCTTTTGACTGGTTATACTACATGATATTTATAGGTGCAAGCCCACATTGTTAAGCTGAGAAGAGAGTTAAGTGTGATTGATGGGATGCCTCAACCACTGAAACCGGCCGCCAGTTACGAATGTATATGATTACGGTGGTTAGTATCGGAGTTCACTTGTCGAGTTTATATTAGGGACGACAAAGTGAACAGTGAAGATGTGGATATTAGCCGTAACAACCTTATTTCTAGATTTAGGTGTGAATTATTTCCTTTAGCAGCACTGATTGTAGCTAAGTAGTAAAGTTGTTAACAACCTAAGAAATGAAAGAGACATGGAACTTTGAACTTTCTATTCTATTGTAAAAAATTTCCTTGACGCGTGATTGGTCAAGTGAAGAAACTAAATATCAATTGGTCTAGTAGAATGAGACGATCCCTTAAAAAAAGATCGTTGTTCAAATGTTGGGAGGGTCATAGTACTCGATCTGGATTAATTGATCAACAAAATACCAGCTGTTATAAAGAAAATACAGGCGAAAGAGCCACCGGCCTTTAACCCCATTGTAATAAAGTTGAAACACAGGCAGAATGCTTGACTTGTGGAACAGGTTAGGTAAACAGTAATCCGAGTCGTAGTTTAGACATGTTGGTTAAGATTTATGACTATGGTTCTTATTTGCATTTTGGAGAGAAAATGCAGTTGGATAATACGGGCATATGATTTGCCATTTCATTTCCACATAACTATAATTTCTACAATGCGCGAGTTCCGATTAGAACCCAACTAAAATCCCAGCAAAAAAGATAAGGAAATATTATCAGATAGGGGCAGCCGATTGATATGCCCATTAAGCTGGAAATCTATACAAAGCTTGATTCTACGGCTCGTTCTTCCCTTTCAAGGAAAAGAGACGACCGAAACTAAGCGAGTGTTTCTCTTGCTCAAGAGTAGAAGCAGAGAATGTAGACTCGGTACGCCTGTCATTGAGGTGAGACGAGCTCACTAAAGACCTCAGTGAAAGATTGGTGTCATTATCCAGCGGACTTGATGTGGAATGACTATAATGCAAGGAATCCTCACTCATCGATTGCGCATCTGCAGAAGCTACGCTGTCCGTCTCAATGTGATCAAGGTCATCGGTGCGGCGAATATCCTGCACCTTTGAACCGTTATGATTTAGTCTGCCTTCTACTGAACTTTCATCCAACAGCTTGTCACTTTGTGTGTGCAAAGATTGCAACTGCCTCCCCAGAAGGTAAATTGTCTCTTGGCATGCTGCGAGCTTTTGTGCGGCATCTTTAATATCTCTTTCCTGCCAAGAGAGCGACAGGATAGACACTTTCAGCTAGAGCTTTCAAGCTATAACTCATTCCGAAAGCAACAAATAATGAACAAATACTCCGATTATAACAGCATATCTGAAAGACCATAAGTTGATTGTAGGTTTCCGCATTTTCTTGGTTAATATTTTCCGAGTTATCATGCTACATACCTGTTTGATCTTCATCTCAGAATCTTCTATAGCTGATGATGAACGTAGAAGGGAGGCCGCGTTCCTTTAGCAAAATAAGAGACAGAATGTTAGAAGATATAATGCTACAAAATAGGGTGATTCATGTAATATAAGTGATTGCCTATTAGAGATCATATCTGCTCACAGTATCATCAAGCATTATGAAGAGTAAATTGCTACCTTTGAACTTTGTCCTCGAGATCCTTGCATCTAGCCAGGGCATCCCGATGGCCACGCTTTTCTTCTTGTAGTTTATCAGCTAACTTTGCCGACTTTTCCTGTAAAAGGTTTATCTCATCTTCTAACTCATGTGCACGCGCTTCTAGTGACTTGTAAGACTCGGTCATACATTTCAGCTGAGTTTCGGCGAGGCTATGGAGATTTTGAGAGGAAGCCAACTGTAACTTCAGTTCAGTTACCCTATTCTCCGTCTCCTGCAGCAGCAATTTTGCATTTTCAAGATCTCCAGTGCTTCTTGTAAGATCCACTGCCATATTTTCTTTATCCATCTTCAGCTGTTCCAACTCTTTCAATAAGCATGGACATGATGTAGCATTGGGTTGAAAACTTGAGTCCGAGATTTCATCTCGAAGTGCATCCGATTCAGGGCAGGAATGAAAAAGATGGCACCCTCCAGCACAAGCAGGTTTTGATGGGTTATCTTGTACAACCTTATTCTCCAGCAAAGCAACCTTGTCTATGCAATCATTTTCACTGGCATTTCTATCATAATCCCTAAATCCCAGGAAACCAAGGTTTTGTCGATCAACTTCAGCTAAAACATGAGAAAGTTTTAAGATGAAGTCAACCAAACCCTTAATGTCGAATACAAACTTATCCACAAAGACAGAGAAGTCATCTATTTTTTTACTTAGCCCATGGCCATCAGTACGAGGGTCCCGAACTCGCATTGCTTCTCTACCAACTGATAGTACAACCTGATGAATACGAGATACTGCAGATGCCAAATTTTGCTTTGTAATATTATCTCCATCTAAGAATATCAATCTCTCTTCTGAAGGACCATGACCCAGTTGAACTCCTTCATATGTATAGGTGACTGAGTGCTGAGAAAGAGAACCTTGTACTTCCAGAATAGCACATCTGATATCCTCCAAGACCTTTCCCAAATTCTTCTCCTTAGTTTGAGATTCAAAAATTGTAAAAACCATTGACTGAAGCTTTTGGAAGGGCAGACTTTCCACATCCTGCTGAAGCTCCGTTGTTGAAGATCTTGCACTCGAAGACCCCACCTTTGATGATGGACTAAAACCAAACTCTTGATCAGGATTAGCTGGATCGCTAGAAACAGCATTAGCTGCACCAACATCATTTGACAGACATGCCAACTTCTCCATCTCTAGAAAGTCATCCATCAATCCCAAGCAATCGGAGTTCTCTTGCTTATGAACTTTATGACTACTCTGCTCCAATCCCAGATGAGGGATACTAGAGATTGCTGGTAGCAAAGATTCAGCCGAACGTCCTTCAACATCAATCCCATCTTCAGACATAGAAGTGATACTAGGTGCATTGCTAGCATATTGACTAGAAAGATCGCCGGCAGGGTGTCCAATGCTCGACTTTGGGGAGCTTGTTTGATGATTAAGGGCCTGTACTTGTGCTTCTAAGCTCTTGACCCTTAGATTTGTCTTAGCACACATCTCTCTGGCAGCCTGCAGTTCACTATTGCGACTGGCCAAAGCTTCTTTAAGCATCTTTGTTTCCTCTTCTGTCTCCAACAAACGCATAGTAAGAAAATCAATCTCTTTTTGGGATTGCAGCAAGCTGCCAGCAGATGATTCCAACTGCGGTTGCAAATTTGGGTTGGGATTCTTAACTATATTCCTTTTAGGTTGAGGTCCACCAAAATCTCTGCCAAAATTATCAATTTCTTGCTTCATTTGGGCCAATGCAGCTGGCCCTGGCAACCGCTTACGAACTAGGCAGCGTAGTCTTTGACACTCTGCCTCCAGTTTAGCAATTTTGCTAACACTTGCTAAATGTTGCTTGTTTGCTGCTTCTGCAGATCTCATACTCATATTCCTTTCTTCATTGCGAATTTCGAGCTCCTTAGAAACCATATGGAGCTCGTACTTGAGTGCACTTATATCCTTCTCACGTGACACAAGGTTTTCCTTCATAAGTTCTATTTCAGCTTCCACTTCAGATTTTTCTACCTCGATCTGAACAATCAAATTCGACCGCTCATGCAATGACCTCGAAAGCGCTTGGTTTTCAGCCGCTGCTCTCAAAAGCCCTTCATCTAATTCAGCTATTTTCGCTTCGAGGCCAAGTTTTATTTTGTCAAATTGTATAGTTTTGGATAGAACCGCATCCTGCAATTTTTGCTCACTTTCCTCTTTCACATTCCTTACCTGTTTCATACACTCCTTAAGAGCACCATCTAAATGCGCTGCTCGATCCTCTACCGAAAGCTTCAAGAGAGTAAGATTTTCGAGTTGTCGTTTCAACGCAATAGCTTCGGCGTCCGCCTTTTCCCATCCTAAAAAAAAGTACATAAAACCTCTCAAATCATCACTCTAAATAGTAGAATTACAAGTGAACATTAATTTTTTCAACACATACCTGAAACAGCTTCCTCAGCAACTTTAGCATGTTGTCTAATCAAAGCATCCTTAGATTTAATCTCTGAATGAGCTTCAGATAGTTTCCCTTTCAAATCCTTTACTTCATCCTCACATGATTTGACTTGATCCTTTAACTTGCTAACTTCATCCTCTAATCCAGTCAAATGTACGTATGATTCCATGGATATTTGAACATAATTTAACTTCTTACATTTTTCCTATCAATAAACAGCAAAAAACAAAAGAAAAATCCAAAATCCAAACAATCACTAACAAGTTTCATAAACGGTTCCATTTTATGGCTTTCTTTAGTAACAAAAATTTAAAAATTTAAAAAACCTGATCTCCAAGAGATGCTAATGAAGACAAAGAAGCACCGGTTCCATCTGATACAACCGCCTGCTTTTCAGTTCCAGTTTTCTCGGAAGATTTCTTCTTCCACGGCCATCCTCGTCGGTCCATTTCAAAAATCTATATCATCAAAAAAAGAAAGATCAAAATTAAAATGGAAGTTAAGAAGAAAAGGAAACGATGAAAACATTTTTCTCACCGAATTAAACTTACCGGGGAGAAATGCAGATCACCGGCGAACACTGAACCGGAATTCGATTTGAATAGTTAAAAAATCAATCCCGAGAAAAGTTTTTTTTCCTTGCACAGAGTGAAGAAAGAAAAGAAAAAAACCAACAGAGACAAGACGGAGCGGGGAGCGGGGTTCGCTGCACTTTAAAACGCTCCCTGAAACGAACACCAAAAAGCGACGGCGTATTGACCTTTTTAAAAGCTGCGAAATTGATTTGGAGAATTTGTGCCCCCACCAGACACGCGGCGGTGTATTATGGGCTAGATCTCCGCTCCTCCTAAAGTGGAGTACTATGGTGTAGTTAGGTCTATGAAAAACGTTGTGTTACCGCACATGGGTGGGCCGTTTCAATAGCAAGATATAATAGATCAGTAGAATCAACGGCCTAGATTCAACAGTTCTTCCTTTAGGGAAATTTCTTGAAACAATTGCTAATAAAATATGGTTGCCAAATACTGATAAGTAGTTGGTTTGTTTGGGGACCCGATTTGGGTAAAAGTATATTTGATTGGTATGGATAGATAAGTTTTAGATTTGATATAATATTTTAATTTCTTTTAGAAACTCTTAATTATTAAGTGTGACGTTCAAATGTGGCATAATTTGATTATTGGGTGTAAATAGAATAATTATAATTGGTAAAATATCAAAATTTCATTTTATTAGTACTTAGGAAAGTATATAAGTATTATCTTATTCGATCAAGTGGTTGTTAGTCACTTAATTATATGATAGGCTTATATAGAAACTTCATATATCTAATATCTGAACTTATTTTATTATCTCTAAGGTACCCTGATATTAAAATTCGAATTTCTTTAATCTTAAATCTTAATTAACTTGTCGAAAAATTTAAATATTCACCTAACAAATATGATTGTCATTTAAGATCGGCAATTACCCATGGATGGTGGTTCACCTGACCCACCCAATCTAACTAAATGGACGAAAACCTGATAAAATGTGGGCTTGATCCGTTTAAAATGGATGGCGGATAGAGCGGGTGATGGATTCAGGTGAAAAATTTTCAACCCACCATCCGATCCGTCACCCGCCCTGTCCATCGGTATAATATTAATTTTAAAAAACATTTTAAACTTTAGACTTTTTTAAGCTTTTGTTTATTATTGGGAAATGAGAATTTTGTTTATGTAGGTTCTGTTGTTTGTAAGATTATTTGGTAATTTAGAACTTTAATAATAGTTGACTTTAATGTATTAAATATTAAATTTTTTAATAAAATTTTACATGTATTTTTAACTATAATTTTTTAATAAAAGAACCAATTTATAATCCGATCCACCCGCCTCATCCACGGTTGATAGGTGGGGCGGATTTAAGTGAATGATCAAGCGGATGGTGGGTAAGTTGGGTGACGATTTAGGATACGGATGATGGGGTGGGTGAAGCTCCAACCCACCCAAATTCGACTCGTTGCCAGCCCTAACTGAGAATATTTGTATGTCTCTCTTTTATTTCATAACCAAAAGTTGATGAGCTTCTTAATGGTTTTGCATATTGTCAACAATGTACCTAACCCATATGGCAATTCAGAGTTAGTTATTCAATGACATCAAATAAAACAGACAATGTACATACCTAATTGTTTTTATATGGTCTCATGATAATTTAAAAACACATAGTGCCAGCCATAGTTTGGAACTATGAAGTTTTCTGTACACAATCACTCACATAGTCACATTCATAACAATTGTTGATGTCCTTTTGATCCCAAGGTGAAATTTCTAGTGGCTTAGGTTTATGTGGATAAGGGAAATAGTTCGAACGAGTTCGACTCAGGTTATAGTTTAAGATATATTTTGATACTTCAATCAATAAAAATATATAAAAAAAAGATTAGATAATCAGATGACGATGTAGACACAATGATTAATTTAAAAAAAAATATGATATTGAACGGGTCGACTGAGTCCCTTGACAAGAATGAGACTACATGGTCTGCCCTTGAAAGTCACTGGACCACAACTTAAATTGCAATTGTGCATGGATTGATTGATGAGTTTGGTTGGCAACCCATATGAAGCAATTCAATATCAGATTGTTTGACATTGAAACACTATAATCATATGGCCACTTGTTTGCTATAATTATAAAAATATATTATTCAATTAGTCCTGGGGTCCAGCAATTTTGAGAACTTAAATTGTCTTTGCCCAAAGGCGAGTTATGTATCCCAAAAGCCATACAACAAAAAGCCCAAAATTCAATTCTAAAACCAAACTCGATTTAACTGCTCTCTTCAAAACCTAGATATCGAACCGGTCGAATCTCCGATTTTAGTTTAATAAATTGAAATTCAATTAAGGATTAATATCCTATACACTGGCAAGCGCCTTAGTTTTAGGGTATAGGAAGTTAGTTTAGGATATATGATTTAGGGGTTTAGGTGCAGGAGTTTAGAATTTAAGGATAGTTGTTTCAATTTAAGGTTTAGGATTATAATTTAGGGTTTATATGTTAGGGTAATATGGTGAAGATTTAGGTTTTAACCTATAAACCCTAAACCTTAAATTGAAGCAACTAACCCTAAATTCTAACCTCATACAATCAAACATCTAAACCTCTAAACCTTATACTCTAAATTAACTCCTTATACCCTAAAACTAAGACGTTTGTGAAAATTTTCAGTTTTTACCGTCTGTGTATAAAATATTTATCCTTAATATAATAGTAAACTCGTATTAACGAACCTCTTAGCTCTTACGGTGTGGTAATTAATATTTTTTTATTAAATAAAAAATATTATCATACTGTGATTCGAACTCCTACAAAATAAACAATAAATAACCAACATGTTAAATACTTATTAACAAATCAATCATCGTGTCATGAATTTGAATTTAAAGATTTTTATTATTTTCTCATCCTAAAATGGGTTAATAAACTAATTATATTCTGTTGAAAAATAATAATAAACTAATTATATTAATGTATTACTTGTGGTGTGTTAGTAAGCGCTTTTTTAGGGACTTTTATTTTTTTTCATTTCTATAATGGGTTAACTAAATTAATTATATTAATATATAAATAAATTTGCTGAAGTTTACAATGCTTATTATGACTTTTTAAGGCGTTGCGTTTAAATCCTAATAAGTATGTTCTATGTATTTTTCTTCTTTTATAGTGAGTTAAAAACACATTTTTTTTTTATTTTTCGATAAAAAAACACAATTTTTTAGTGGATTTGATCAAAATTAACCCTTTGAATATTCTATTGACATGTACCGTTAGGATTGTGACATTATTGATGGAGGAAGGTTCTAAAGTTCGTTTTCAAAACTTTAAAATATTTTGATTTTTAATAATAAACTTTAGTTCGAGACTCAATCAAGAATATAGGTAATTAAATTGTTAACGACGTGATGATATGGTTATTTTAATTCATTTTATGCACAAAGGTCAATCATCGCTCGTCACAAAATGTTCCTCTTTCTTCTCATCGAAATAGTTTTTCACGAAACTCGCTTTAAAATGATAAAAACTCATCTAAAGATTTTAATATTCTAAATTTCTAATGCTTCAATCTCTTATCACGATCATTCGACGAGACTAATTTCGAGGTATGTCGTTCGTCTTCTTAAAATAATATTTCTCAACATTTAAATTTTCGAATATCCTCAAATCGAAAAATATTCAAAACCCAACATTTATGAATTTTTTGTGTTTATTTTCTTGAGTTTTTAAGATATTTTTAAAAAATATATACTCATAAAGTAGTAGATGTCGACGAGACGAGTTCAACAGTACTTAAGTGACCCAAAAAAACATCCAAAATGATGATTTTCAGAGACACTGAGAATGAATGAAACCCTTAATTTTGATGAAGAAAGGTTTAACAACCTAATGCCCTAATTGAAACTCAAATTAAAATTCAATATTGAAATTGAAGTGTTTAATTGTAATGGCAAAACCAATGCAAAGACTAAAATGTAGTGACCAACGGGTGTAGTTTACCCATTCTGAAAATTGGGAAGATTATTAAATTGATTTTTCCAAGCAAATGATATAACGACACGTAAGAAGATAACACCCGGCTTTTCCATACGACTACATCAATAAATACTTGCGAACGCCCCCATTAACTTCACAAATTATATGCTTCTAAACGAACCGAACGAAACGAACGATAGTGTGTATATGTTCGTTCGTTTAATTTTAATTGAAGAAATGAATAAACACAAGCATAAACGAACACAATTTTTTTTAGAGTAAACTACACAGTTGACCACCGAACTATGGGGTTGGTGTCAATATGACCACTATATTATTTTTCGTCTCAAATACACCACACAACTATTTAAATGGTGCCACGTTTGCCACACGCCGTTAAAAAAAACGAAAAAAGTTGATGGAACTGTTAAAAAATTGGTATAATTACACATTTGGTCCTCTATATTTTATACAATATATCAATTTAATCCTAATTTTAATCTAATAAAATAAATTAATTATTCAATAAGATAGTGACACATGTCACCACCTTATTGGAAGTCTTTAATTATTTTTATTTAATTAATTTAATTAATTTTCCACCTCCAATCAGGTGGTGACACGTGTCGCCCAATTGGAGGTGGAAAAATGAAAAGAATAAAATCCCCCTAGCAAGACTCGAACCCAGGACCTCTGGGTAAACAAGCTGCATGTTTGCCACTGAACCAAGCACAGTTTCGTGCAATGGGATCATTAATATATCAGTTTATGTGTATACACTAGTTTGGATAACTGCAGACAGTTATTTGCAACTGTGAACCATCTTCCACATCCGTGTATTGTCTAATGAAAGCTCTTCTCCACCAAACTTCGAATGCTCTCTGGATATTGGGACAGTCGTCTCCTTTATTCAGATACCGGTCGAACCAATTCAGCAAAATAATCTGTTGTTGCCGCAACGACAGTGTAAGAATCGTCCGACTCAGCCCATCTTCGACTAGTTTCTTGTCTACTGATTTATAAGCCCTTCTCATCCACCCGAAATCTTCGTACAGTGGGTCCAGCCATGTCGACAGCAGCAAGAACCGGCTCTCTTTCGGAACCAAGATGTTTCCCCTACCTATTGCAATACAGACTTGAGCAGTGATTCTACTGATTTCATGCCGGTACATGGTAGGGATCTTCGAATGAAGCTCTGCAAGTTCCCTCTGATCCGCCCACAGTTTCACAAAGTCATTTGCCATTCTCTTTTCAATTAGAATATCAACAATCCACTGCAAATTGTCGGCTTCTCGAGCTATTTCAGCCATTAAAACTCCTCGGTCTCGCTTACTACCGTCGGTTCCTATAGCTTCAGATAAGCAGAGAACTAGAGCGCTAAAACATCTGTGACAGAGATGATAAAGGGTATCTTTCGAGACATCGAATCGATTGTCGTCATCCACCGAATCTTCTCTAAGCAGACGCGAAATAAGTATTTTCATTTCTCGACGCGCTTTATCATCCTTGGCCTGAAGAACACCACCGAGAAGGTTCATAAGGATGCCATCCGATCTTGCGGAAGTAGTTGGTTCAGAATCAGATGATACTCTCTGAAGAACTTCCGGAATCGAGCCATGAAGCTCGAGTTGGCTGAGATGAGATGGTTCAATATTTTCATCGAAGATATGGATTAAATACATATATTAATGATCCCATAGCACGAAATTGTGCTTGGTTCAGTGGCAAGCATGCAGCTTGTTTACCCAGAGGTCCTGGGTTCGAGTCTTGCTAGGGGGGATTTTATTCCTTTCATTTTTCCACCTCCAATTGGGTGACACGTGTCACCACCTGATTGGAGGTGGAAAATTAATTAAATTAATTAAATAAAAATAATTAAAGACTTCCAATAAGGTGGTGACATGTGTCACTATCTTATTGAATAATTAATTTATTTTATTAGATTAAAATTAGGACTAAATTGATATATTGTATAAAATATAGAGGACCAAATGTGTAATTATACCAATTTTTTTAACAGTTCCGTCAACTTTTTCGTTTTTTTTAACAGCGTGTGGCAAACGTGGCACCATTTAAATAGTTGTGTGGTGTATTTGAGACGAAAAATAATATAATGGTCATATTGACACCAACCCCATAGTTCGGTGGTCAACTGTGTAGTTTACCCTTTTTTTTATTTGTGTTCGTTCATTAAGGAATGTAGCTTGTTCGAATTTGTTCATGTTCGTTCGTTTAAATGATAAACGAACATAAACGAACACAAATGAACATTATATAAATATTTAATATTTTGGTTAGTTCTATTAATTCAGTTAATTAACTAATTTTAAACCAAATTAATCCATAATTGAAATTTGAAAAAACTTCTAATCATTAACCGAAACCTAAATTATCTAATAGATTAACCAATTTTGTTTTGGTTCGGTCAGTTAGTTCGGTTTAACCGAACAATGAACACCCCTATACATATGTGAATAAACTTAAATGAACATAAACGAACACAAACGAACATAGACGAACATATTACCGAACGTTCACGAACATAAATGAACGAACAAACCTATGTTCGAACTAACAAATTCTATAAAAACTGTTTCCCTTTCTTCTTTTGTGTTTTAGTCACTTAAAAGTTAAAACCAGCGAAGACGGTGTATTCGGATTGAAAAAAATTCGTTAGTGGAAGAAGAAACAGCAAGATGTCATCGTCTACGGCGGCCAATCAAGTGAGGGCATCTCACATACTCATCAAACACCAAGGCTCTCGCCGCAAGGCTTCTTGGAAGGATCCAGAAGGTCGCGTCATCTCCGCCACCACCAGAGATTCCGCCGTCTCGCAGCTCAAGCTCCTCCGTGACGACATCGTTTCCGGCAAGGCTAAGTTCGACGAGGTTGCCTCTCGCTACTCCGATTGCAGCTCCGCTAAACGCGGCGGTGATCTCGGTTAGTTTGTTGCCTTTAATTGCGGTGCAAATGCTTTTAAGCTTCGGTTGCTGATTTAGTTTTAGATATGAAAATAGACTAATAGAGGCCTCCGATTTGGATCTATATGGTTTCTATTTGCTGTTTGGATGCTTAGAAACTTGTGAGAAACTGAACTTTTGGAGGCCAAAAAAGATGCTTTTAGTTAATACAGGTTTTGAATTTTGAGAAGTTTGTCTTAATTGAGTCATATGGTTATAGTCTTATAGTTACTGTTAGCGTTTCAAACACTTTGTTGCTGAAATTAGGGTTTCAAGTGTTAAGATATTAGAATTTTGGGATCCCCTGCAGTCGGAGCTGTAATAGTTCAGTAGGCTTACTCAATAGGTTGTTGCTGAGTTACTCATTGGCTTAAGAGATATCCAGTTTCTGAGAAAGAAGCTAGGAGAAAAATAGACTTTATAGGGATAGGATGACTGAGATTAGATTATCAATTGAGAAAAAAAAAGTAAGTAGTTAATTTCAGCCATCTATTTCTTCCATCCAACGATTCAAAAAACGTGTAAAACTTAGAGAGTTTTACACAATGTAAGTGTAAGTTGATCCTAAGTTTTACACGTTTTCTGGATCGTTAGATGAGGGGAATGAATGGCTCAGATTAACTCCTTACTCTTTTTTTTTTCCAAGTGATAATCTTCACATCTTTACTGTAAATCTCATCCATTTGTTTCACTCATCCAACGGTCCAAAAAACGTGTAAAACTTAAAGAGTTTTACAATGTGTAAACGGATCCTATCCCATATATATATATATATATTGACTTTGAATACTGCCAGTGGACTGAGTTTATTGAAATATTGATATACTAGTGTAATTTTCTTTGTCTATATCCTGAAGCTGCAAGGAATGTGCCACTCAGTTCTTATTGTTACTTATATGTGACCTTTCATTAGTTTGTATCAGAGCATTACAAAGCTATAATCCAAACCAGAATCTCATACAACGTTTTGGTGCAGGTCCTTTTGGTCGAGGCCAGATGCAAAAGCCATTCGAGGATGCAACATATAATCTCAAGGTTGGTGAGATAAGTGACATTGTGGATACCGACAGCGGGGTTCACATCATAATGCGAACAGGTTGATTATCGGTGATGAAGCCTGGATATTGTGAGCAATTAATTTAATCTCTTCGGAAAATCCATCCGAGAACATTCTGAAATCACTGCTGGTAATGCCTATGGCTAATTTCATTGAGTGCTGTTTTACACTTTAGAATGATGACCTAAATGCATGTGACAATTTGGTTGCTAAAAGTATTTAAGTTTCAAAGCCTTTTGGTTTTGTTGTGAGATTTGGCTGCCTTCTTATAATAAAAAGCATTTGGTATACTAAATTTCTCAACTTTCTTCTCTTCTCCTCTTTGTCTTCCTCCCTTGTTTGGTAAGACAATTGCATTTACACAGTATTAGATTTGATTGATACATGTGCTTAATGCTTAATGACTCTCGATTTTACTAGAAATCATATAAGAACTTGTTACGAGTAGATTGAGCATCATTGGCATTGTTTTCCCAAAATGACTCTCGAAACTCCTCCACTCTTCATGGCTTAGCTGAGAAGCAACAAACTTGTCAAGAGCTCTCCAATCAGCCACTCTCTTGCTGTTGTCGCGAATCATGTTATCCTGCTCTTCCTCTTCATCTTCTTCATGTTTAGTATTCTCTGATATTAGAAATATCGAGCTCGGCCTCTTTATTAATGGCAGCGGTGGGCTTTCTAGCTGAGGAAGCTGTACAAACTGATCATCAGAGTGATCGACAAAGTTTAAATGATCTGCCGCTTTCTCACACAGGTGTGCTCTTGGTTTGACCAGTTGCTTTCTTCTTAAACGCTCTACACACCATGAAGATGATGAAGAAAGCCACTGTGGAATATATTTATACAAGTGCTTGCCTGTGGCTGTGGAGGTTCGGATTCAAGTCGGTATTCATGCATGATCCAGTCAGATTTCTGGCCTTTAGGAGCTCGACCTTTGTAGAAAACAAGAGTCTTCTTCATGCCAATCAACTTTGATTTGTCATACACTGCTTTGTCTCGCCCGGTTGCTTTCCAGAAACCAGCCATGGTCGCTCTATTAGTTCTTGTCCCCGTCGGAGTCGGATACTTCTTGTCCTTGCGGCTGAAGAAATACCACTCATTTTGCTCCTCGGCTCCAATTTGGCTGTTCCCAGTGCCTTACCTCATTGCCTATCTACCTTCCTAGCTTCCCACTAAACCTATTTTTGGTTTAATTTAACTTAAATCAACTAGTACGAGATTGCTCCAAATTAATTAGGATCTTGGATTCAAATACTTGAGAATATTGAGAAAAACGTTTAATATTTGTTGGAAAAGTTTCATCGTTCTTGTGGTCTTTCTCGGCTTGACTAGATTAATCTTTACTTAAATCGTTAAACGGATAGATAAACGAACACACTATGAGATTACGAGCAATGCCGGAGAAGATAAAAATGCATGAGGCATGCATGGACACACATGATGTTATTAATTATTGTTCGTGAATGAGATTAATGTATTAAATATTATCAGATGCTTGAATGAATATCTTGGTTTCACCCGTGATTTCTAAACAAATGGTATAATATATTGCCAAGCAAATGGATACAATGTCCACCTATGACGGTGGCGGGTCGGCGGTGGGTCCATGCACCACCAAGATGGGAGGGTGAAACCTAAAACCCTTCTCGCTTTATAAATATTTCCTAATATCTTTTTTAAGCTCCGTTTTTTGCTGTTGTCGATAAACAGTCGGTAAGATTTAACGTCCGTTAACAGTCGATGAGGTTTAAACAAGTATAAAAACTTATTGTATTTTAATCGCACCATATTTCCTAATATCATAACAAAACTTTGTGCGTAGCACATTGAAATTATTACACTTTGATGGTTTTGTCTTTATCCACATTAGTCCCATGATCTAGGAGTAAACATTCTATAAATTGACTCAAAATATTCCAAGTTAATTGAGTTTTTGAGTTATATTTTAATATTTGAATTTTATTTTAAAATATTTCAAGTCGAGATAATTTGAGTAGAATTTTGTTTTAAATTCTTTTGAGTCGAGATAAGTTGAATCGAGTTGTTCTAATTTTTGTTCAAATTTAATTGTAAACATTTATAATGTTATGGTACTAATGATTCCAATTTAAACAATCTCCGATAACCATATATATATATATATATGAGTTAGGATCAGCTTACACAATGTAAAACTCTTTAAGTTTTACACGTTTTTTTGATCGCTGGATGGGAGAAATGGATGGCTGAGATTAACTCCTTACTTTTTTTCCCAAGTGATAATCTTCACATATTCTACTGTTAATCTCATTCATCCGTTTCACCCATCCAACAATCCAAAAACGTGTAAAATTTATAGAGTTTTACACTGTATAACTGGATCCTATCTATATATATATATATATATATTTCAGTTCAGATTAGGCCTAAGATATGCCCATAAGACGTGGTCCCAAAACAGGCCCAAGAAACGTTTTTTTACTTTGTCGTACGGCCATGGAATTATCAGGTTCGCGGGTGTCCACTAAGAAACTTCCTGTCTATTTGCTTCTCTTTCTTCTCTGATTGTTTTGAAGAAATCCACTGATCGAAGCTCCTCAAATCGTCGGTGAAAGTTTTGAGAAACTAAAATGGCGTCAACATTCAGCGGCGATGAAACTGCTCCTTTCTTCGGCTTCCTCGGGGCCGCTGCTGCCCTCGTTTTCTCCTGTAAAAACACGATTCTTTTAAAAGTTTTCGGTTTTTGATCGGAGTTAATTTCCGTGTCCAATTGCTTTTCGTTTTTCAGGTATGGGAGCGGCGTACGGGACTGCCAAGAGCGGTGTCGGAGTGGCGTCGATGGGAGTGATGAGGCCGGAGCTGGTGATGAAATCGATCGTCCCCGTTGTTATGGCTGGAGTTTTAGGTATTTATGGGTTGATTATTGCGGTTATTATAAGCACTGGGATTAACCCAAAGGCCAAATCTTACTATCTATTCGATGGGTATGCTCATCTTTCCTCTGGGCTCGCTTGTGGCCTTGCTGGTCTCTCTGCCGGCATGGCTATCGGAATCGTCGGCGATGCTGGCGTTAGGTATTGTTATCTAATTTGATTTTAATTACTTGTTTCTTGGTATCTTCCTTTCCAATTCATTAAAGTTGAAATTTTGTTTACAGAATTCATATTTTTTACCTGATTCTTCTTGTAAAAGCAATTGAACTTAGGGCATACTGAAATCCGTGATTTCAAAAATGTGTAAAGTTATAGCTTTAGAGTTGGCTGGCAACTAATGGATAATATACATTAATATCAGAATCCCTCGCCCCGAGTATTGCTCGCATTGTCCCGGAAGTCCCTCGAAAGGCAGAGTTTAAGTTTCTACACACACACATATATCGTTATTGATCCTCTTATTTACTCGATGTTCAATGTGGGTGGGATCGGGGTGTTACATTAATATGTCTGTCATAATATATGTGAGCCGATATGGTTGGCTCTTCACTTTGAAACTTTGATGAAGCAACAATGGTGAATTGTTCTACAATCTTAATTTGTTAAAATTATACTTTCCACTCAAAATGTAGGTTATTTTGACTCAATTAAGGTATTTTAGAAGTTATTGAGATCAAAGCATTATGAATGAGAAACACTTTTGAAACTTTGTCAAATGTTTGGAATTGTTGTTGATGAATCCAGATTTCTGGTGTTGCTCTGGATTGTGGATGATAATCATTGTTGTTTTCTCTTGATTACTCGTAAATATTTACGATCGATATATTTATTGCCAAAGTTTTTTGCTTTATCTTGGGTATCTAGATGATGTCGAGTGTGAGAATGGACGTGGTTTGATTTAGTTTCCCTGTGCATTGTTTTCAGAGCCAATGCCCAACAACCCAAGCTTTTCGTCGGAATGATTCTTATTCTCATCTTTGCGGAGGCTTTGGCTCTGTACGGACTCATTGTCGGCATCATCCTCTCTTCCCGGGCTGGTCAATCCCGAGCAGAATAGAGTGCAAGGTTCTTTAAGACTTGAGTGATTGCTAGTTGGTGTCGCTTGGGTGTCTCCTCCCCGGTTTGTTTCATTCTGCTAGCATGGATTGTGAAACATTCCCTAAGAAGTTATTTTGAATTCATTTATGAAGTTCTTCAATTGTTTTTTATGATGTTTGTATGATTGAGAAGATAGATTTAATTTGGAATAAATCTTGTTTTGCATTTTTCTTTTCTAATATATGCTTTTAGGTTGTAATTTACATGTAAGTTGAATTTAATGTGAAGGCTAAAGACCACCATTGTTCATTTTGTTGCCCCCGAATTTTCAAGGTTTTGTTCTGAATAATTCGGACCGACTTACGTCTTACATCTGACTTTAGTGGATGAGTCTCTCAACGTAAATACCACCATTGTTAAGTTCTTCCCCCTATCATCTTTCTTGTTAACTTCTATGATAAGTGATTACCTCAGTCAAGTGAGATAGAAATAAATTTTAAATACTAAATTATTGTTTGAGTATTGATTTCAAATATTATCAATGTTTAAGATTGATAGTATTAGACAAGATTAATGAAAAGTAAATTCATGACACTCAAATAAATTAAAATCAAAATAATTTTAATTTTTTATGTACTTTCTATTGATAACTTATTTTCGCCCTTTAAATAAAAATTTATAGGTTCGCCCTCATAACCTAAAGTCATGCGTCCGTCCTTGCCTCTCATGTTTTAAAGATTAAATCAAAGAATCTATTCAAAAACAAAAAATAAATCAAAGGATCTAAATGGCGTGTCATAAGTAAACTACATTAAAGATGTAGGTTATAAAATGGTCTAATGCAAATATTAATATTGATTGGTATTGAAATAAATATCGTATATTTAAATTGTAAACTTTATTATATAATTATGTTCATATATTTTTCCTGTTTTTTATTTGTAAATTGGGGTTTAAGATTTTGGATTAAGTTAACCTTGCTCTTGGATCAGTGGCGGATTTCATTGTTGGAGAGTGAGGGGCATGTGCGTCCACTTGATAAAAAAAATTCAAAGATTTTTTCTTTTGTTATTTAAATTTTTAATAAAGATTGCACTTTTAGATAAAATAACTTTTTTTTAAAATAATATCCCTACTTTCTAAAGATTTTTTTTGATAAACCCATTATCTAAAGATAAATAAATACATATATTATTTTTTTCTGCTTGAATTTGACTATTAATTCAAATCATATTAAATTTAAACTCGAATAGAAAAATAAACGAACTTTTGAATTTGGACTTAGTTTTTTCTTTAATAATTTCTACTTAGTGGGGGAAAGAGAAAATTTACTCCTAATGGGTCGAGAACTCACAACCTAAGAGAAGAGAATGTGTCAACTGAAAGCTTTTAATCACTTGCACTAGAGATTATTGAACTTAAACTTATTTTAGAATGTCTATTAATAATTATAAGATTTATATCGTTCACTTATTCAACATATTAAACCATATACCAAAAGCTAATTGACTCATGTCATGTTCGAATCTAATAAAGCATTGTATTCTTTGGAAGAGAGCCAGAGTTAAAATTGTAATATTTAATAAAACTCAACGAGTAACTTCAGTGGAAAAGATGATGATATTTATCTAAAAAAATTTGTTTAAATTTAGACATTTGTGAAAATATTTCTCTTATCAAAGAGTTGAGAAAAAAATATATAACAAATACTTTGCACTAATATATTAAGAAAAAGTAAACGTGAATATCTTCTTTTTTTGATGAAGTAAAGAGTTGGGTGAATTATGCATTTATAGGCTTCATTTGAATAATAATAATTTTGTTTTATGATTTTTAGATATTATTTGATAAAATTTAAATTATATTTTTACAAAAGTTTTTAAAAATTATATTTTCAAGTAAAAATGATAAATTAATACTTTGAATTTATATTTAATAAAAAATGTTTATTTTAATGAATTAATTATAACTTTAATAAAAAATAAAAATTAATTTAATTCAAATAACTGCAACTTTTAAATTTCTGTTTCGCAAATATTGTAATTCAGATTAATTTTCGATTTACTATGTGTTTCTTAGCTCACCACAAGTGAATAAAGAGAAGAAAAAAAAAGATGAGAAAAATCCAAACACATACTTGCCACTAGCTCAAATATAAAAGGTTCAAATTCTTCTTTCCTAAAAACAATGTACTAAAATTTTCAAAAAAAAAAACAATGTACTAAAAACTAAAAGTTCTTTTCAATTGGTATGTTTGCTAGATATCACCCGCAGGTATCAAAACTCTGTTCTATCTACCATCTCATGTGCAGTCATCTCATGCACATATAGCTTAATTCGAACTACTCGTCGGACCACCTTGAGCATCCACAGCAATCCCCTCATTACCAAATAGCTGAGACTGATTATTGAAGTCGACAGACGATGACCCGACTGCACCACTCTGGTTATCAGCAGCTGTTCCCTGATTCAACGAAATATTCTGAAAACTGGCCACCAGCATATCTTGACCAGACTTGGTAGGGAACTTGAAAGAAGATGGAATTATCCATCGCATCCAATCGTAACGCTTCCTTACTTTGTCGCCCTAAAATGCAAAAACGTAAGCAAACACATCATTCTAGAATCTAGAGTAAGCATGTAAGAAGCAGTGTGTGTTTGTATGTCTTGGAGATGGATCGGAAAAAGGGGGAGTCGTTTCGCTACACTAATCAATAAATCAAAAGACTGTAACTTGGGATTTTGTTCTAAAAGATACCTGCACTTCCACAACGGTTGACCACTGAAGTGCATATAATATAAGCTGAATGTTATTTGTCAAATGTGAAACCTGAAAAGGAGAAGCCATAAAAAAGAAAGTTAACTTTGCACATATAGCATCATAAAGCACATTCAACGACTAAGCTTCAGACTTGGAAAATTGCACCGGCGTCTATTTCCAAGAGGAAAGATACAACTTTTAGATTCAACAAGGACATAATAAAGAAACCTAGAGTTCCAGAGGATGATACTTGATGACTACTACTTATAATGATGGAAATCGGGAAAACCAGTTGCTTAACGTATATTTACCGTCTTAGAACATTATATACCATTGACAAAAAGTTAAATGTTACATGATCATCCTACAACGTGAACATTAAGGGAAAATCTTCATGTAATGAAAGGTAAGTTTTCAACAGAGAAAAGCAAAAGAAGTTACCGAATAGATTCTGCAGCATGTTCCAGTCATAAGAAATGTTATAAAGTTTATGATAATGTCAAGAAGTGCATTTATAGAATCTAATATATATACTTTATAATGATAACCGCGTAGGCCATTAAGGAAGATTTAATGAAAACTAACCCTTCTAAAGCCAGCAATCAATTTAATAGGAACCCAACCATGGTCATCCATGTGCTGCCGCAAGTATGTATCCTTAATTAGGTTATCATTACTGCAAAAAAAAAAACAGGAAATTAGTTTTTTGGTAACCTGATATACCAACATTCAATTATTTAAGTTGACCTAAGTTAATGCATAAACAAAGCATTACCTGAAATAATAATGTATCTGATCCATTATCCTAACATGCAACTGATAATCTTGAAACTCTGGAGGGAAAAACATCAAGGGGATTGGTTGAAAAGGCGGGACACCTCTATGTGACTCCTGGTGAGGAGCTGGGACTAAATAAAACTGAGATGGATATTCTGAAAGGAAGCATAGATATTAGAGCAAGCTCAGATTACAAAAAAAAGTAATATAATAAAGAAGCAAAAGTATAGCTTACCAGGATAGCCCATGGGGCGACCATGCGGGGGAGCCAAATATGGTCCAGTATTAGGTGGTGAAGGTGGCACCGGTGGATGCATCACAAAGCTGGGACCACCTCTTGGCAGCATATAACCATGCACATTACTAAAATTTCGACCACTCCAATCTTGGTTTCCATGGTCTTGATTGCGCCTTCCTCCATGATTCAGATGGTGCGAACCATTTCCTCGCGGATGCGGACCGCTATTACGATGTCGGAATGAATTCCGTGGGTTCCGTTGATCATTACCACCAGTATAAGGCCCAAATCCAGTTCTCTGTATATGGTCCCTAGAAGAAGGGCCATTCAGAGGTGCTTCAACCATAGGACCTTGAGGTGGTGGCTGTGAAAGGCCACCATTAGACGCAGAGACATTCATTGACCTCTGGCGTGCAGGCATTGTATGGTTTGGGATCGAATTTGCATTCGAGTTTGCATTGTTCCTGACTTGATTCTGTGAAGAAGAGGACGCTGACACAGTTCTACTCCCCTACAATTTCGACAACATTGCAAAACTTCAAGTGTAAGTAGCCTACGAATCCAAAACTATATACATATAACTTTGCACAAGCTAATCTCTAATATGCAAATTGCTTCAAATGAATAATAATTCAAGTAAACCCAAATGCTGGATTACACTAATTAAGAATCATGGCATTTTATGCTTTGGCAATTTAGATTCTTTACATTTAAGCTACATCTCTTGCTAATCAAACAGATAATACAAACTGTAAAACTAAATTTATTTTAACTTAGTTCGGTTAACTGAGATAATAACATTTCTTATCAGTTGGTATCAAAATACTTTATATGGTAAAAAGCAAAACAAAATTTAAAAAAAAAAAGCTTAAATATTTGAAAAGCAAACCTGAGAAACGGGGAAAAAAGAAGTAGAAGATGATCCATCCAATGGATCTCGGGACGAATCTGGAGATGATATATTAAGAGTCCTAGTGGACCCAGACAAGCTAGGCCAAATGAAAGCCTCCATATCGGACCCAGACTCGGTAGCGACGTTAGACGGTTTGTTCCAAGCCGGTTTCTTACCGGCATTGCCACTGGGCGCAGCATTCACATTCTTCGTAACTCCCTCTCCGGCCTCCCATTCGACCGCCGGCGTAACAGGTGGCTGAATCATAGCCGTTAATGGTGACGACGATGACGATAAAGGAACAGAGACGACCGGCACCGGTTCTCCCCGAGCAATTTGAGTCCATTGCGACGAACCCGGATTCATGGAAGGCTGCGATTGGTTAGGGCTACTGGTAGAGTGATTCACAGCCGTCACCGCAGCGGAGGTGTTGATATTGAACGTGTTAATATTATCAGACATATCAAAACCCTAAGTAAATCAAAACTAGATTATTCCTTTCCCTTTTTCCCCCTTAAGTCGATAAGTCGATCGAACCAACAAAAAAACCAATGGAAATCGGAGAACAAAACTGATCGGAAAAATAAAATAAAAAATCTGAGAGTTAAAAAAATCAATGTAACGCGAATGCAAATCTTCTGATTTCCAGAAAAAAAAAATAGGGATTCGATGATCTGATCGGCGAAGAGAGACAAAAAATTAAAAAAAAAAATAAGATGACGAAGAAGAAGAGCGACGAAAAACTCTGCTTCTCTCCTTTTGTTTGTTTCTTATTTCCTTTTTCTTTTAATTTTTTTTCTCCAAAGCTGCTTTGCTTAAATAGTGGGGGTTTTGTTAGTTATTTAGTTTGTTTAGGATTCTCCATTTGAATATCTAAGTTTGTTTTGGGTAATTTTACCGCTGTTAAACTTTTAGTTACGGATGGATTTCCTATTTCGTTTTACCTGTAAGATTTTAGTTGTCTACTTTCACTGTAACTAGGACTAGTAGTTCTATTTTTCAAGCTTATATTACAATTAAATATTTAAAATCTGCTAATTTTTTTATTTAAGTATTTAAAGTATTTTTCAATTAAAATAAGTATCTAAAATATATTTTTGGTTAAATTAAGTACATAAGTTATATTTTCGATCAAAATAGGTACTTAAAATATTTTTCTGTCAAAATAAATACCTCAAAGTATATTTGTTGGGTCAAACTATATACTTAATATATATATATATAATTCTCATTTAGGTTTCTAAAAGTTGTCATGTGACATTGATTAAACAAAAAATATATATACTTTAGGCACTTACTTTGACAAAAAAACATTTTAAGTATATATTTTGATCAAAAAGTATACTTTAGGTACTTAGTTTAACCAAAAAATATATATTAGGTACTTATTTTGACAAAAATACTTTAGGTATATAAATAAAAAAAGACAATATATTTTAATTATTTATTTGTGATATAAGCATTATTTTTCAGGTAAATAGGTTATTGTCCAATCAAATATGCCATGTAAGCATATTAATTAATTTATTGGCCTTTTATATTTAATTAAGAGTTTAGAAGTATTGGATAGTTTACACTACTAATTGTTTGTTTCGGGTCATTTATAATATTATAAAATAAATTACATTTAAAAAATATGAATATAATTATTATTAATTATTTATTTTGCATAAAAAATAGCTGGTATGATTTAGTAATGTCTAAATTTAGATTCTGTAATCACGTATAATTAACTGATAGAATATATTTGGTCAACGATATTAATTTATAAGTTGAATTTAATGTAATTGAAAGTCTCTAGTTATACTATTTCATTTCATTTTTTTGAAATATACATTATTACGAAAATATTCCTATATTGTATAAAAGCTTCTTACATAATACATGTTGATGTTATTACGAAAATATTCTTATAGTAGTTTTGCAACCATTACAATTAAGTCCTTGTCTTTTTTGTTATCCCTCCCTAAATTTTTTATGGTTTATTATTATATATGACTCTGTAATCTAAAATTAATAAAATTAAACTTTGATCTCTTAGTTTTTCTGGTTTAATTATTTTTAAGACTTTTTAATTTTAAAATTTGTAAAATTAAACCTAAAATCTCTATTTTTTACAATTTAATTATTTTTAAGACCTTATTCGATTCAAAGTTAATCGATTTACCCTCTCGTAATTCAGATTTGGCACGTCCTTGTTATTGATGACATGCATATATCCATATAGATTAAGGTAACCACATGTCATTATTACTCGTGTGTTAATTGAAGATGTGATATAATGTTTTGGTAACAACAAAATATTTTTCAAACTAATTATATTTAACTAATTTTCGGGGTAATCCAAACTTCTAGTGTTGAAAAATACTTGGGGCTTCCTTCGGTGATTGGTAGGAATAAACGGCAGGCTTTTGTGGGATTGGGAGAACGTATGTCTTCTAAAATTAATAATTGGGCTACTCGTCCCTTGTCGCAAGGAGGGAAAGAAGTGTTTATTAAAGCAGTACTTCAAGCTATACCGGTCTATGCTATGAGTGTGTTCCTCTTGCCGAAAACACTTTGTAGGCGACTCGAAGCAATTTTGGCTAAATATTGGTGGCAGAAAGGGCATAATAAACAGGGGATTCACTGGTGCACTTGGGCGGACTTATGCAACTTAAAGGAGGATGGGGGACTAGGCTTTCGCGATATGTTAAAATTTAATGTATCGCTTTTATGTAAACAAGGTTAGCGTATGCTTATTCGGCCATCGTCTTTGGTGAGTCGAATTTACCGAGCCAAATATTTTCCAGGTTCGTCCTTCCTTTCATCACGCCTTGGTTCGCACCCTTCGTATATATGGCGTAGTATCTGGAGCGCCCGTGGTCTTCTCGAATCAGGCCTTCGTTGGCAAGTAAGATCGGGTTTGGGCATTAATATTTGGAATGACTACTGGTTACCATCTACGCCACCAGTTTTGATATCAACCCCGCGTATTGACTCCCTAAATACAGTAGCAGATTTGACTATTCCAGGATCAGGTATGTGGAATGAAGACTTGGTTAGGCCGACTTTCAGTAATGATGAAGCGGAACAGATTCTTTCTATTCCGCTGACTCGTTTTCCAAAGGCAGATTACCCAGGTATGTTTACGGTTCGGAGTGGTTACAAACTACTTCTTACTTCTAATGGGACTACGGCTACTGATAGAAAGCTTTTTAAAATAATCTGGAATGCCCCTTGTCCATCTAAAATCAAATTCCAGACTTGAAAGTTTATTAGGAATTTTGTGCCTACCAAAGCTAATCTTTGTTTCAGACGCATTCTGAATGATAATTCCTGTCCTAGATGCAACATGTATTCTGAAGATTCCTTGCATATTATCCGTGACTGTCACTATAGTCTCCCTATTTGGTCTAGCCTGGGTTTTACATGGAATACATATACAGACAGTTTTGAGCTAAAAGAATGGCTCTCATGGCTATTTGATAACTACCCCTCTTCTCGTTATGTAGACATCCTAGTAACAATATGGTCCATTTGGTGGTCTCGCAACAAGTTGGTAAATGAAAGCAAATTTCAGAGATGGGAGGCAACTGTAGCACATATTCAAGCATTTGTGCGAGAATTAAAAGAATTACATGTTCATCTGCAGACAGGTACTACCACTCTCCGTTCTTGCTGGCTGCCACCTCCTCCGACTTTTGTCAAAATCAACTTTGACGCAACGTTTAACCCAGACACAAAATGTTCTTGGTCAGGATGTGTTATCCGAAATAATGAGGGCTTAATATTGGGCTCTAGTCGGAGGAAATCTTACCGGGTACAATCTACTTTCACATGGGAGGCCATTGCTTTGGTGCATACAATCCCCTTCACCGTTGATTTGGGTTTTTCGGAGGCCGTATTCGAAGGTGTCTGTTTGACTGTAATCAAGAAGATGAAGAGTCAGGAGATGGATTTTTCCGTTATTAGCTCACTGGTCTGGGAGGCTCACCAGTTATCCCGCCGATTGCATGCATGACGGTTTCAGTTTGTCCGGCGTGATGGAAACACGGTGGCCCATGCTTTGACCTCCGATGCCTCTTTGGGGGATGAAGATAGCTACTGGATTGAGGAGGTTCCACCGTCTGTAGAACGGCTTGCGGAGGCGAATCGTCGGGGCATCTCCTGACATTAGCCCGGATGAAAGTTTCACCAGCTTCTACAACACAGATAGGCTCTATTTTCTGGTGTTTGTTTTTTCCCCCTTTTGTTTTCTTCATTGTTCTAGAGAGCTCTAAGCTTGTGGGGGAAGATAATGAGTCGGTTGGATTTCTTTAGTTTTGTTCCTTTATTGCTTTTTGTTCTTTGTATTTGACGCTTGTGTGTAGGACCCGCTTTTTAAGTATCAATAAAGCAACCGACCTTTCCATTGTAAAAAAAAAAAACTTTATCAAAAAGTTTATATCGAAAATTAGGGTTTTAAATTTCTCTTTATTCCAAGCGTTATATTTTTAAATTTTATTTAGGGTCAAATTTAAAGTCACTCTGACTAACACTTATATGCTCACAGTTGAATTTGAATACACGCTCACAATTTTTTATTCGCGATTAAATTGTGATAATTACTGTTCTCTGTGTCTTCATTGTCATATGTATTTTTTTTATCTTATTGTTGGTGATTTTTATATTTTGTATGAGTTTTTTTATTGAAATTTTATTTTTGTGTGTGATCTTTTTATGATCATTTGACAATATATATTTAATACTTCTAAGCTAATATTATTTGTAATCATCTTAGTTTTTAAAAAAATAATTATAATTAATAAAAAATAATAATTATATATTGAGTCTCTACAAAATTCGATTTTATTTAGATTAGTCGATGAATCGGATATTACCAATTTGATTCATACTAGCCGTGTTAATATTTGGAGCCATTGCAAACCCTAATTAATTCAAAATTGGAAATTTCCTTTCCCCTTTCCCCCAAATCGACAAGCTGGTCGGCCCAACAAGAAAAAGATATTATTTTTCCGGTGACCTATCAACAAATGACGACGATAAGTCGTCATTTTTTCGGCGACTCCGACGAAGCCGTCTTCTCCATATCGATCGTCGAGGTATTATTTTTTCTTCTTTAACACATCTCTCTGAAAGGGGAAAAAAGGATAGAAACTTTAATGACTAGAGTGTAATTTTCACCTTTACGATTCTCAGAACATGAAAGAAGACTATGGCCTATTCGTTTGGCCTTGTAGCATCGTATTGGCGGATTATGTTTGGCAACAGAGATTGCGCTTTTCCGGGGGCAATGTAGTCGAGGTATTTCACATAAAAAATTCAAATTTCAGCTCCGGTGACTGTTTCTCGAATTTTGATATTTGTTTCTTTTTCAGCTTGGTGCAGGAACTTGCTTACCTGGATTGATAGCTGCCAAAATTGGCTCCAATGTCACCCTCACCGACGATGCAAATCGATTGGAGGTAGTGTTAATGTACTGTCTTTGTGTTGAAATTTGATGATTTTAATCAAAATTTAGTACTTTGGTGGAAATTAATGTTGTTTATAACTTTATATCCTGTTATCGGCCGAGAATTTTAGTATGTACATGTTTTGTTTGATATAATTACAGGTGCTGGAGAACATGAGAACAGTGTGTGAGCTGAACAAACTGAAGTGTGAAGTGAGTTTCTTCAATGAATTTTTTTATGTCGATTGCTCGGGTACTCTGTTACTTAATAGGCCTTATGAATTGTCTTTCATGGATTTAAGTTTTGTTTCTAGGTGTTAGGACTGACATGGGGAGTTTGGGATGCATCCATATTTAGTTTACACCCGAAAATTATTCTCGGGGCTGATGTTCTTTATGATGCACGAGGTAAAACGTAAAACCACTTTACGATTTGCTAGTTATTCTGCCTTTTCGTATAGGTAATGGATTAATTGATGCTGAAACGGAACAATTACGGACTTGTGTTGGTAAGCCTTTGATGACCTCTTTGCTACTGTGACATTTCTGCTCCAAAGTAATCCAGGCTCGGTTTTCATAACAACCTATCATAATCGAAGGTACTATTTCTCGTATTCTGTCTCGTTTGTATTGTGGTTATGTTTTGGTCCAGAGTGTCTAGTATTCAGTACAGAAATTATGATGGGGACTGTTGTCTTGTTCTCCAAAATCAAGTTCTTTAGTTGTTTATACCGACTAATAATGTACAGCGGCCATCATCTTATTGAGTTCCTAATGGTCAAATGGGGACTCAAGTGTGTGAAGCTTCTAGATGGTTTTTCGTTATTGCCATCCGAAAAGGCTGCTCGGCTTAGTGGAAACATTCAGTTGGCTGAAATTGTGTTGAGCCATGAGCAGATTGAGGTAATTGACAGCATTAGATTGGCATGCATAAGTTTTCTACGCCGTCAATTCTTATGTTCATTCTTACTCGATTCCTGCAGGAAACTTCTTCCTCTGGTGCTAGATGATTATGTTTAATTCACTTGTATATCAGTCGATTTATACTGCTCTTCGCAGCACAACTGAACTATGCCTTTAAAGACAAGCTCAAGTTGAGTAAGATCGTAACACTTCATTGTTGTAGACAATGGCCAAAAATTATTTCGATTTTATGTTTATTGCCAAATGTTTCTCCTAGTTTCACTCTTGGTATTCTATCATTGAGGCATATGTATGCCAGTTTTTACTTTTGCTTTCGACGTCGTCAGTGTTTCTTGTTTATTCTTCTATATTTCATCAATGAAAGCCCTACCTGTCGAGTCGAGCTGCTTTTTAAATCCTTTTTTGATTTGTATCATTTAGAACCAGGTTAAACCAGGAGATAGAGCAGGGAACCATAGGATCTTAGATGCTCTTTCCTAGGTTATTCTTTCAGGAGTATGAATTCATAGCATGTTATTTAACCGGCTAACTCGGATACCAAGTCTTTTGTTTTCTGAGTTTCCGGGCAGAAATGGGTTGGAAGAAAAGCTGAGTTTTTCGTTGTGTCATGAAAAGTTACTGAAGGACTCGGTCGGGTACCGGCAAACTCGGATACCATCCTTAAGCTTGCTGCAAATCGTGGGATGCACCGTGTTGTTAGTGTCTATGACTATATCGGGTGTGTTTAAGCTAGAGGTGGCAAACAGGTAGTTCGGTTTCGGCTCGGGTCATTTCGGGTTTAACATTATTCGGTTTAGATTTGGTTTGGGTCTATGGTGACTCGTGTCATATTGGGTCGGTTAATATCGGTTCAGTTGATTTCGGTTCGGGTCAATTTCAGGTCAATGGTAGATCGATGGACTTTAATTAGGTTTTAATGTTGGGTAGTTTTTTACATGCTATATATGGCTTTATAAAGCTAATATATTTGACTTTTTGGTGAGTTGTGCGGTAGTTCACATCCCAATATTCTTTATTTCTTTTATTTATTTCGGGTTGTCTTCGGTTCGGTTGAAAATCGGTTTGGGTCCATTTCGGTTCAATTAAAATTCAGGTCGATTTCGGTTCGTTTTATTTTAAGTTTTAAATCAAATTCAGATCATCATATTCGTGTCGATTTCCGGTCTCAGGTCGAGCAAATCGGTTCGAGTTTCTAATCTTGGGTAAAGTTTTCCCGGTTTAGTTTAAGCACAAAGTTTAAAGAATCAAGCGATGTTTTATATTTAGATATTGTATAATTTTTTTTATACATTTTCATCCAATTTGAGAGCATTGAATTAATGTGATGTATAAAAAACAATACCTACCTTACACGTGTATACGTGGCACTGAAATGTGTGGCTCAACCAATCGCCCTCCTTTTGCCATTGACTTTACATAAGTTCCAACTCTATTTATTTCAAAGAAATTATATAATATATATATTAAAAAAACAATTTTATTTATCAACTAAATAAAATGAAAATACCGAATATATAATTTAAACAGTATCTTTGGTTATACGAAAGCACGTGGATGGATAGTCCAATTAATCAAAGAGATTCATATGATAGTTTAGCTGTCTAGATTTTAGGCCGTAACACGTGTGAGTATTATTTATTGTACATGAAAAAACACCAATAATATTAATTATAAATCCACACAATGCTTGCCACTTGCACATTCACATGGATGCACACGTGTACGTTTGCTTTCAAACAATTGGACACCTATCTCTTCACCTGGATTCAGGACGGCGCCGGGGGGGCAGCTGACCCTGTATTGGCCCGAAATTCATAAATACGCTATTAGGCCAATGTATATATATAAAAAAATTAATTAGCTGTAAATGTATGTAAACTGTGTACGTATTGTCAAAATATTAAGTATATGTACGAATAAATATTACATTATAATTACCTTTAGAAATTTTTTATGTGTAATGTGTATACACATTGCTAAAATAGGATTAATATCCTATACACTAGCGGTAGAAACTTTTAGTTTCCACAAGCGCTTTAGTTTTAGGGTATAAGGAGTTAGTTTAGGGGTTTAGGTGTAGGGGTTTAGAATTTAGGGATAGTTGTTTCAATTTAAGGTTTGGGGTTATAATTTAGGGTTTAATATTCTATACACTGGCGGTGAAAACTAAAAATTTTCACAAGTGCCTTAGTTTTAGGGTATAGGGAGTTAGTTTATGGGTTTAGGTGTAGGGGTTTAGAATTTAGGGATAGTTGTTTCAATTTAAGGTTTGGGGTTATAATTTAGGGTTTATAGGTTAGAGTTTAGTTTTTAGAGTAATATGGTGAAGATTTAGGTTTCAACCTATAAACCCTAAATTATAACCATAAATCTTAAATTGAAACAACTATCCCTAAATTCTAACACCATACATCTAAACCCTAAACCCTAAACCATATACCCTAAATTAACTCCCTATATCCTAAAACTAAGGTGTTTGTGGAAACTTTTAGTTTCTATCGCATGTGTTTAGAATATTTATCCTTAAAAATATGTACGAACAAATATTAATATTAAGATGTATATATATGTGTGTGGAGCCCATAGCTGCCCGTATGCAGTGCTGGCTATGCCTATCATTCAGCCATCCCCTTGCTCCGTTCGTTTCCTTTTTTGTCTGCGAAGAAAGATCTAAACACCCAGCCCCTGTTTTCATTTAATTCACTTTCCATTTCTCGCCGATTCTTAATTCCTCTCCTCGTTTACTTGCAAAGAAAATTAAGAGAAACCCCATCAATCTGGTTGTGTTTGATTTGATGGGTGTTTAGATCTAACGCTTTCAAAGCCCCACACGTACTGCTCTATTCCTTTCAGACCTCCGTCGATTTCATCTGCTTTATCATTCAGCAGCTTAATTCTACAGTGCGAAACAGCTGAATTCTACTGTGAGTTTTTTTTCTTCTTCCTTTTTGAACTTATTTATGTGTTTGATGTTTTTCTTCTTTAAAAATATGATTCTAATTAGTTACTGAGCATTTATAGCTGTGGAACTTCGTGTGTATTTACCGGTTTTTATTGTTTTGTTCAATTGCGGGAATGTAAAAGGTAGATTTGACTTTCTCTGTTTTGTTCTTCACTTTTCCTTTTGGCCGCAACTGTTGTCGTTTTTATTTTGTTTTTATTCATCAGCTTAATTGGAAGTATTAGCTAAAGGTTTCTTCTTTCTCCCCTCATTTATGCTTTTGGCAGAATTGAGTTTGGGTTCTCGTATTCGAGTCATAAGTTTGTTTTTTGGGTCGTCAAGGGATCGATTTGACGATTAGTTGTTTGAGCTGGTATATCTGTATATGTTCAATTGTATGTTGGTTTAAAAGGGTGTTTTTTTTTTTGGGTGTGCAGGAGAGGACCCTGGTGGGAGTTTATTGATTTTCAAGTTTTGATTTTTGGTAGGTTTGTTGCATCCAATTTTGGATGTCCAGGAGGAATTTGAGGCTGGCCGTGGTGAGATGAGGGATGTTATCAAGGTTGGTCAATTTTCTGAGGGCCTGCTGGCAGCCATCTTCGGACCGTTCTGTCCACGGAGGTACGGATGCGGCAGGCCGGCAAGATGGGCTCTTTTGGTACAAAGACAAAGGGCAACACTTGACTGGTGAATTTTCCATGGCTGTTGTCCAGGCTAACAATCTGCTCGAGGATCAGAGCCAGATTGAATCTGGTTCCTTGAGCACTCTCGAGTCTGGTCCATTAGGTACCTTTGTAGGAGTATACGATGGTCATGGCGGCCCTGAGACATCGCGTTATATCAATGATAATCTGTTCCAGCATCTAAAGAGTAAGAGACCTTGGGACCTGTAACAATTACTGGCATCGCAGATTTCTAATGCGTAAATCTGTAGTTTTAGCAGTCTCAAGGATGAGCTATTAAACTCAACTACAAGTTCATTGAGTGCCAAAATTTTAGGTTGAGAATCTGGTTGATGCCTTGGTTGCTCAAATGATGATACTGTTTTGCAGGGTTTGCTGCGGAGCAGCAATCAATGTCTGTCGACGTTATAAAGAAAGCCTATCAAGCAACAGAAGATGGATTTTTCTCTATTGTTGCAAAACAGTGGCTTATGAAGCCCCAGATTGCAGCTGTTGGATCATGTTGCCTGGTGGGTGTTGTTTGCAACGGGACCCTTTACATTGCCAACGTTGGTGATTCCCGTGCTGTGCTGGGAAGGCTTGTCAAGGCAACCGGGGAGGTTCTAGCAATCCAGCTGTCGTCTGAGCATAATGTAGCAATAGAGTCTGTCAGGCAGGAGATGCGTTCTTTGCATCCTGATGACTCTCACATTGTAGTTTTAAAACATAATGTTTGGCGTGTAAAGGGGCTGATACAGGTAAGTTCTTTGTTTGGATATTAGTAATAGTCATACAAGAGTTCTTTGAAAGTTATGTTTTCTTGATATTGCTGATGCTATAAACGGATTGAAAGAACCAAAATGTAAAATTAACTAAATCGAAAGTCAACTTTCTAAGTGAAGGAGATCCTGTCCTTTTTTAACCCTTTATGTGAAAATTGGAATTTTAAATCATTCATTGATTAAGCTATATTTTTAACCATTTATGTGCTCATCATTTTCCATTATTCAGCGATGCATAATATATATTCTGGGATGTTATGTGTCCTAATATAATGTGACATTAACAAAACCTCTGTTGCAGGTTTCTAGATCTATTGGTGATGTGTATCTTAAAAAGGCTGAATACAACAGGGCACCTCTATATCAAAAGTTTCGTCTTCGTGAAACTTTTAGAAAACCAATTTTGAGTTCTGAACCCTCAATATCTACACATGAACTCCAATCTCATGATCAGTTTATCATATTTGCTTCTGATGGGCTCTGGGAACATCTCAGCAATCAGGATGCAGTTGACATAGTCCAAAACCATCCACGCAATGTAAGATATACTTCTCTTTGTGAAGAATTAGTGTGGTTGTACTATTAAGTTATAATCTACATATTAACTGCATGAATTGTGGTTGGTGTATGTCGCCAAGTGGCTAAATTGAGCACATTTATGTGTTTTTCAATGAGTTGTGACTTCATCTTAACTTGAAGCAATACTGTCCTATTGCAATTTGAGCTTTCATTTATGTCTGCTTGGAGCTTATTAATTTTATTTTTCTTAACTTTCTATATGTTGCTTCACTCGGTGTGACATCATTACTCGATGAACATTCATTTTGTAGCGCCAGACTGCCAGTGCCACAGCAGCTGATTATTCTTGATTGTATCAGCTGTTTCTCAGCTTTAGAAATTTCAGTACAAACTTGTCCATGGTTCAATGGGGAGATATATGGGTGGAAGTGTGAAACAAAATGTAAATTCTGACCTTATAATCTAGGTTTGCAGATAATCAAATGGAGCCTTTAACAACCAAGCCTGCAAAATTTGCTCATCTTGTCGTATGTGTTATTGTAATTTGTAATTGTTATAGAACGACAGAAGGGAGTTATGAATGTCTTGTAGATTCATATGAGGAGCATGGACAAAAGTATTTGATATTGATTATTTTGTGTTTGTTTTTCTCTCAGGGAATTGCAAGGAGGCTCGTGAAAGCTGCCTTGCAGGAAGCCGCTAAAAAGAGAGAGATGCGATACTCAGATTTGAAGAAGATTGAGCGAGGCGTACGTAGGCATTTCCATGACGACATCACAGTCGTGGTTCTATTTCTCGACTCAAATCTTGCGAGCAAAGCCAGCTCAGTAAATAGCCCTTCATTGTCCCTCAGGGGAGGAGGAATTAACCAGCATGCTAAAACTCCGGCTCCCTGTGCCACAACTTAATGTCAGTCGATGAGGTTAGCATTTAGCAACTTCTACTGTTGTATCTAGCACGTAGTCCTCTTATGCGATGCTCTCGATTCTTATCTGCTAAGAAAGGAGAAGGTGCAGTCCTTTAATTAATATTTATTTATTTATTACATATGTATTTTTTATGTACAATGTGACATTTTAACCTGAGAGACATACTCTATTTAGTTTATAAGCCCAGTATATTTGCCTGCTCTGATTCTGGAGATTTTGGGTTATGTAAATTATGTTGACATCCCGGAAAACGAAACTCCCTTAGAATTGTTGTTTACATGTTGCAATAAGTTGACTGGAATGGACATTAGTGGAATAATTTACCTCCTTTTCTGGGTCATCTTTTTTGTTTTCTGGGTCCCTTTGGGATTCTTTCAACTACATGTCTAGCCAATCCTTTAGCAGCAGCACCGGTGTCGAAGATGCCGTGGAACTCCTCGCACTTACCATGGCCGGACCGATTCGTTCTCGAACAAGCCTCCCACTTAGAAGGCTTGCAATCACATCAATCTGCACAAAGAATGATTTCCATCACTCAAATGTTTAAAGCAGTTGCAAACAGAGCAGGACAATAAACAGAGCAGCTCACCAGGTAAAGCAAACATCGGATCCCAGATTTGTCGGATTGCCAAAGAAGAAGAGAAGATTCAAAGACTTCGATCGAGAAAACCGCACCTGAGATAGCCTCAACAGCAGCCCCTCGAACGAACCCACTCTCCGTCTCTTGTCCGATCAGAGCCCCCGTCAAGGCCCCTAACAAGGTCCCCACTGCAAACACAAGAATGTCAATATCCATCTTCACCAAAATCAAACTGCTCTACATGTTAAATTCCGTGAAACCAAACAACATATCAAGGGCCATGAATATGTGAAGAATCAAATAGCTTTTGCAACGAAAAAAGGGTTATAAATTCGATCAGCAACGACCAAATCCAGAAGCTTTCGACGTTCCCAACGACGGCATAAACGGCGAAACTGCAAGAATCTTTAACCTTTACAATGAAATTTCTGAACAAATTCAACGTAGACGTAGAAGAAAGAGAAGGGTGTCTGTAAAAATCCAATCTTTTTGCCTTTTTTTGGTGATTTTCAAAACACAGGGATGCTAAAAGGGAGCACATCAACAAACCCTGTCCCTGTCTGAATTTAAAGCTGCAATTCTTTCATTGATGCAACCCTCTTTCTCTTGTGGAAAATGAAGGAATTTTCTGCATTGTTGTGGATGAAAGAAGAATATATTTCTTTTCTTCATTAAATAATAAGATTATATAAAATAATAACGAATTAAATTTGTTGGTAGTCAAAAGACACGGGGGAGAGGATACAGATAAGAAGCTTCTTTTTTGGCTTTCAGTTTCAGACAATGTTGCATGGACTGAGAGACGTAGGATTATGGTTGACTGGACATTTGATATCTTCAAGCACGAATTTTGAAGTTTAAACTTAACCTATATTTTAAATCGTTTTATATTAGTTTACTTTTCTTTGCACCTTTGTATGAGATTTTTAGTGGACTAATCATTTTTTTTATTTATAATATCTTTTATGGTGTTTAATAAAATCAGATATCATTGTTAATTTTTTTTTTTAATTTTTAATTCAAAAGATATTGAGGACTTAAGCATGTTAGAGCTTTATGTCTTCATATATGTTGCACTAATAATGATGCAAATTGAACTAAACTCGATTGACATATCATAATTCAACTTTTTTTTTTAAACAAATGCTTGATTCCATTAAAGATAAGGAAATATACAACAAAACATAGGGCTATAAATGAACCAAACGTTCAGTGAACCGTTCGTGAACTGTTCGGCGGGAAGTTCGTTTACATTTGTTTATTTATTAAATGCACGATCATGAACAAGATTTTTTTCGTTCGTTTAATTAAAGGAACGAACACGAACAAAGGGCTCGTTCGTTCATTTACGTTCGTGAACGTTCGGTAATCCGTTCGTTTAAATTTATTCACACACGTTCATTTATATTTATTATTTTTCATAACAAAAGTATTGTATTTAAAAAAATTATTCGCATATGTTCGTTTGAATTTATTCACATATGTACTTTTATGTTCGTTCGTTTATCATTTTAACGAACGAACACGAATAAGCTACATTCCTTAACAAGCGAACATGAAGAAGAGATTATGTTCGTTTAGTTGTTCGTGTTTGTTTATTTGTTCGGTTAAAATTAAACGGACGAACATGAACATACCCTCGTTCGTGTTCGTTCGATTTGTTTACTAGCGTAACAAAACACCCTCAATCGTAAAAAAGAAAAAATTGAATACTATATCCACTAAGAACTTATACATAAAAAATAAAATATGAAAAATCAAAAAGCGTGAAAAAAAAAAGCAAAATCTTCCTTGAACATAACCTTCAATTTTCTTAAAAACCAACTACCATTATCAAAATCTTCTTATCTCTATCCAATTAAACGCTTATTTAGTGATGTGGGAGAAGTAATGGAGATAAATAATCTTGCATATATGTTCTTTTAATAGTTCTGATTACGTCAACAAACTGACACAAACGGAATATAATCATATCAGACCTTCGACCTTTTCTAATCAGGAATACGCGTCATGAGGATAACTACACGGACATAGAGCTACAAAAAAAAAAAGAACTGTGTTACAAAATAGAGAAAATTGTGCCACAAAGGCTGACAAAACAAATGGAACAAGATATGCAGAAATAAAAAAACTTAAGGCAGAAGAAATTCTTGTTGGGAACTAAAATTAAAAATAAAAAAAATTACCGACAATCAATAACTATTATAGGGTGGGAGTCATCATCATCAATGTAAAAAGAAAATAAAAATTAAAGAGAACAATAATAAAGAAAAAAAGAAAACATACTATAGTTTAATTTTAAATTAAAAAAAAATAGGTTTGGTCGAATAAAAATATTATAATAGTAAATCATACTAGTTCAGAGATTATTTCTCGAAATATATACCTTTTCTTAAGAAAGTAATTATCTTCCATAAAAAACTTCTAACCCTATTTTCATAAAACCAACTCAAATGCTCTCTATCTGAGTACAGACATAGAATGTGATTTGAAAATGTTTTTGTTGGTTATTGTTTAATATTGCTATTAATGAGTTATTAAACCATAATAAATAAAGAAAATTCAATATTTTTATTAATAAAATATCACACTTAAGAATATGTGTTACAATTGAGCAAGTATATTTGACTGGTTGGTCAAGCTGTTCATCTTTATTCTCTCATTTCTCTTAAGTTATGAGTTCTAGACCAAATAAGAATACTTCTATTTTTCTCTTAAAATTTTTCTTTCCTCTCTCTAGGTAGGATAGGATTAAATTTAAGATTTGTCAAAAAATATATATGTTATAATTAAAAATGACAATATTAATAACGGTTATTTTTAATACCTCTATTATACTAAAATTTAATAATTTTATTTTTTTAAATTATTTTTAAAAAAAAATAAATTTTATTGATTAAATATAATTTGGGGATGATAAACTGCGCGGGCGGGTGCGTATACCTCCTCCCTATATCTATTGCATTTAAAATTTTTATATTCACTACCTACGCACCACCTACGACAGATACAATTTTTAAATTCACACTCTTCATGCGAATGTATTTCCAAATCAACCCTACACATACTATCCTATTAGGTACCCACTACTCAGCTCGTACTTACCCATACTTGTCAAACTTGTTAGTTAAACAGCCACTAATATCAAACAAAACGAAAAAAATCATAATGGTCAAATTACAAGGTACATCCCTTCGAAATCATAATGGTCAAATTACAAAATACATCTCTTCTCACTGCTCGACACTTGTGACGAATATAACTTTTGACATTCACATTCGTCAACTACCCACTACATTTATACTCGTATCTACCCCAACTGAAACGGTTGCTGTGTAAAATCCACAAATTATACATGTCTGTCCTAATCAAAAGTAGACCAAACTGTCAATACACATTATCTTATTAATGAAGCTGTGTGTGTTTGGTTCGGTAAGAGTGTTAATTGTTTATATTTTAATATATGAATTAATAATAATTTAATTTCACTTTAATTATTTAATTTTAATACAATTTTAGACTATTCAAATTTCTTTGAATAAGAGGTAATTTTAGAAATTGACACATGATACTGTACATATTTTTGACATTATATATAAGATAGTTCGAATCCGAGTGACAAAGAAAAGCTTATATATAGGAATAATATACTGCCAATTTTTTTCATCTTTAAATTAAAAGATATTAATCAATTAAAGATATTAATTTCAAGAGGCTTTACTTGAATTTTTATTCGTCCATTTTAATTTCAAATTCCAAGTTTATACTAATTCTTCAATGAACTATTTTAAAACTACGTGATAATTAAACATGTTGTGTTTATACTTATGTAACCAGGTGAGGTGTAATGATATTTTAAACTCAACCATAAAATTATGAAAAAGGGTAAGAAAAAATAAAGAAAGAAAGAATATTTTGATTTCAAAGTTAATTGTGGGAGAAAGAAAGTTATAAAAGGAGAGAAATATAAATTAATTAAAATAATATTTTAATCTCAAACTTTCTATTTTTACTTTTACACTATATATATATAGCTCTCTTTTTCCAATTTACTTTTCGACTTCCTTGAGAATTAAATATATCAGCGTGAGAGAGTCATGCATATCTCTACAGGCTTGCTCTGGCTTTTCATGGTTATTTTCTCAGCCTCTATCATTTCGATGATAATTCTCGTTTGTGGTGATAGCAACTCCGGCAAGCCTTTCAAACGCAGTCAAGGTGGAGGAGGAGGTGGCGCAGGTTTTGCTGGTGCAGGTGGCGCAGGTTTCGCTGGTGCAGGTGGCGCAGGTTTCGCTGGTGCAGGTGGCGATTGTGCATGTAGTGGTGGTGCGGGTAGCGGTGGTGCAGGTTGCGGTGGTGGAGGTTGTGGTGGTGGAGGTTGCGGTGGTGGATGTTGAGGTTCCGACGCTTTCTGATGATGCTGTTTCCGGAGTTTTGTTTTGGGTGGTACTATAGTATTATTGTAAATAAAGTGTTTTCGAAATCTCATTATCTCAGTGTTTTTCTTTCAAGTTTTTGTGCTCAACGATGGTATGTTTTTATTCTATTTAATAGATAAATATTTGTAATTAAGATAATGTTTGTAGCATTAACAATAAATTAATATCACGAATAATCTAACCTATATTTTAATTTGTTTTAATCCGAGAAAATACATTTAGCCGGTTGACCAAGCTAGGGTTGTTAATGAGACAAGACAGATCGCGAGCTTCTCGAGATTGACTCGGTCAAAGCTCAACTCGAGTTCGAACTCGGCTCGAATTCTTAACGAGCCGAGCCGAGCTACTTGATACCTGACTCGAAAAGTTCGTGAGTTACTCGAAAATATAATATACTATTTTTTATTTTTTATAATTTAAAATCTAAATTACTAAACTTAAAACCGTAAAATATAAACCCTAAACTTAAGTCTCCAACCCTAGATTCTAAATCCTAAACTCTAAACCCAACAACCTAAACCTTTAAACCCTAAACTAACACCCTAAACTCTAAAAATAACAAGCTTGAGTTTACACAGTTTGTGTATCAAAGTTTTTTCTTGATAGGGCTTTAAATAAAATGTGACAGGTGGTGAGCTACTCAAGTCCAACATGGTCAAATATTGGCCAACACTTGACTCGAATGAGCTCGAATTAATCTCAAACTCGGCTCGAGTTCTTAACGAGTCGAGTCGAGCTCAGATTTCTCAGGCTCGTTTAAAATTACTCAAGCTCGAACTCAACTCAAAATCTTAACGAGCTAAGTTGAGCTCAGCCCTACTCGAGCTCGACTCGGCTCATTTACACCCTTAGACCAAGCTGTTCATCTTTGTTCCCACACATTCTTTTAAGTCATGTGTTCTTGACTCGGTATGAGCACCCCTTCCTTCTCTTGGAATTTGTCAAAATAAATATAATAATTTGTTTGAATCCACTTTTCAATTTATCTTGTTTTTTTAACCCTCCTAAATATAAAACATGACCTTAAGCTCAAACAAATAACCTTACTTTTGGACCGGTTTACCTCTAATTGAATTAATATCACGAATTAATTTTTTTTGAAACAACACCTACATTGTCAAAACATTTTTTTTCTACTTTTAAATAGAAAGATCTTAAATGTTTAAGTATGTTTTAATCTTACATCATTTTGTATGTTATACTAATAACAATATAAATCGAACTAAACTTAATTAACATTACAAATTAAGAAAACTAGGCATGATCGAAATAAAATTATCATAATAGTAAATCATACTGCAATTAAAGAGGAACTCATTGGTGTGTAATATACTTTACTGTAATAAAGAAAATTCAATGTTTTTATTAATAAAATATTTTTATTATATTCTAAATTTTTAAATATTTTTACTTAAGTATTTTTTGAAAATTTTAAGTAAACTCCAAAATTAAAAAAAAATAAATTAAACCTTTCAAAATCTTTGAAAATTTTAATTTTAATGTTCAAATATTTTAAAAATTTTAAATAGATCGCCTCAAACTCCAACCCCAAGATCCGCCCTGTGTGTTATAATTAAAGATGATAATATACTTTTATGTTTAAAAATTCTCTTACCTTATACAAGTAGTCTGAACATAGTTTCAGACCCTATATTACGCTAAAATTTAATGCCTCTATTTTAATTTAATATAACCTTATTCTTTTATTTATATACATTTCTTAAAAGTAAAATCCATTTTTATTATCGACAAATGTTGGGTGTATTAGTAAGATATATTGTACTCATTTGAATCTTGTAGACGACATTGTTGAAAGGGGTAACCTTGCACCCGAACATAGACAATACAGACATACATATAACAAAAATAAATCATTTTTATTAATCAAAACAGAACAATATCAAAAAGTAAGAAACTGTGAAGGTGTATTATCTTATTATTGAAGTTGTGTTCGGTATTTTTTTCTTCCAATTTTAGTATATCAATTAATAATAAATTAATTCCATTATAATTTAGACAATTATTTGACTTTTTATGTAATGTTTAAACTATTTAGACTCTTCTTATTTTTAAATAGGCAAAATGACAAAAGATGCCTCCAATGTTAGCATGTTTTGTCATTTGACCCCCTATTCTTTTTCTTGGTCTAAATATGCCCCCAACATTTGTTTGTTTTGTCATTTGGCCCCCTATTCTTTCTTTTGGTCCAAATATGCCCCAACGTTTCATTCATAGTCCAAATATGCCTCTGTTGGATGTAAACTGTCAATCAACTGACGATCAACGGCTTATAAAAATTTTTGACGTACGTGGACAGTCTAGTCAACATCAACTGTTGAACGTCAGTTGACCGACAGTTTCCATCTAACGGGGGCATATTTGGACCAAATTAAAATGTTGGGGGTATATTTGGACTGCGAATGAAACGTTGGGGGCATATTTAGACCAAAAGAAAGAATAGTGGGCTAAATGACAAAACAAGCAAATGTTGGGGGCATATTTGGACCAAAAAAAATATGGAGCCAAATGACAAAACATTCAAATGTTGAGAGCATCTTTTGTCATTTTGCCTTTTAAATAAAAAATATTAATCAGTTAAATATGTTCAATGTGTGTACTAATTCTTCTTCATGTTACGATAAATTATTTCAAAATCACGTAACAATAATTAAAATTCTTCTTCATGGTTACTCATACTGTCACAGCCCAACTTCCTACGACCGAGCAAGCCGCACCCATAGGGGCTTACCTTAGTACACCACGGCCTTACTCAACCGAGGGACGTGAGTAAATGCCAACATCACACACAAATGGGGCCATGCCCAACGCCTCATGTGGTGTCCAAGTCCGAAAGAGCCGAGCTGGAGCACTTCCCGCGCACCATGGAGCCAAGTCAAGCACCTCATGTGCAGCCCACGAGAGTAGGACCCGAGGGAGCCCATTACACGCACCCGAGGGGGCCTTGCCGAGCACCCTCCATGCAGCCCAAGCCATGGAGCCCGAGTCAGCACCCAATGTGCACCCAAAGGGATCGAGACACGGCCCGTCCGAGTTGCCACCATGCCTAGGGCCAGATTCAGCACCTAGTATGCCACCAATGGGGGTTTTGGACGAGTCCACCAGGCCATGCCAAGCCCAATCCGCCCAAGAGACCAAAACTCATGGCAAGTTGTCATCCTTTGACCAACGCACAAGGAAAGTTATCCACCATGGAGCCAACTTGGGAAAAGTCTTCATTGCCACCAAAGAGATGATGTCATAGTCAATGTATTCTAGGCAACTTTGTATTATGTGATAGAGTTGCCATGTTTAGGAGATAAGATTCATCCATAGTCCTTGGATCAAATCATTCTTAGCCATTAGATCGAGAGGGCCAAGGCTATAGATAGAACCTCCCCCAACCATTGTAAATTATCTTCCATCTTTGTAAATCATTATTGAGTAAGAGTTTTGAGAAGTTTCTCTTCATTGCTGGCCTAGTCATTTTCTCCCATTTCTACCAAGCTTCCGCATTTCTAAGCACGTGTGCTTAACTTTCGAGAAGGCTGACTTAGTCGTCATCTAAAATCGACGCCTAAGGCCGCACGGACTAGCCAGTCGAATCCTAGCCCCGTAACACATACACTTTACCTCTTACATGAATTTGAACTTCGAAATTTATCTTGAAAATATTATTATAACACTACTTAATAAAAGAATTAAGTAATGATTCTTTTTTTGTGTTAATACTTATGTAACCAAGTGAGATGTACTGATATTTTAAACTCAACCGTAAAACTTATGATCAAGGGACACAAAAAAGAAAAGAAATAATATTTTGATCTTGATTTCAAAGGAAAAAAATTCTATAAAAGAAAAGAAATATGATAATTTTTTAGTCTTTATCATCTCAACGATAATTTTCGTTTGTGGTGATAGCAACTCCGGCAAACCTTCCAAACACTGTCAAGGTGGAGGTTGCGATTGTGGAGGTTTCAACGCTTCCTGCCGGGGTCTTGTTTAGGGTGCTATCAGAGATAAAACCAAATGGAGGGAGGGAGGAGAAATTCAACTTGCCCCTAACTTTGAATGGTTTAATTATTATTAGGTCACTGATAGTTTTAAAACCTTTGCAATCAAGTTTTTATCTTTCTAAAAAATTTGATTTATTATTCTTTTAAGACTTTAAGTTAAAATTAATGAAGTTAAGCTTTGACCTCTTATTTTTTTAGTTTAATCGCTTTTTAAGACCTTTCAGTTTTAAAATTATTGAAATTAAATCTTAATATCTTTGATTTTTATGATTTAATTATTTTCTAAAACTCTATTTATTTCAAAAATTAATTAACTTGCCCCCTCATAGTTCAATCCTGGCTCCGTCACTGACGGCTATATATTATTGTAAATAAAGTCCTTTTAAAATCCCATTATCTCTTTTTCTTTCAAGTTTTTGTGTTCAACGGTGTCTTTATTCTATTTAATAAATAAATATTTGTAATTAAGATAAGAGAAAGACTTTAATATACAGGCGGTGTAAACTTTAGTTTACACAAGCTCTTTAGTTTTAGGAGTTAGGGATTTAGTTTAAGGGTTTGAGTTGTAGAGTTTATAATTTAAAGTTAGTGTTTAGAATTTTGGGTTTTGAGTTTAAAGTTTGAAGTTTAATTTTTTAAGATTTAAGTTTAATTTTGATTTATAGTATAAATAAGCAGGCTTGTGTCATGTTTGTAGCTTTAAAGATAGAACTGTAATCTAAGTCAAATTCGAAGATATTTGTTGGAAAACCATTGTAAAACACGATTGAGAATGACTTGAAAAGGCTTTGTGTTGAGATTTAAGGGGCTCGATTCGATCAATCGTTCTTGCTCGCCAAGTGTGGAGATATTGGATAATTGGGTGTTTTAGTGGGAGGTGAAAAATTGGCAATTTGACACAAGGATTTATAGTGGTTCAACCTTTTAACCAAGGTCTACATCCACTACCTTAGCTCCCCACTAAGGATTTCCAAACAAATTCACTAAGAATTTCGTCCCCTTTTCTCGGCTTAGGAGGAAACCGTTACAACGATCAAGCTTTCTACCCAAAGCTTGATCAACCACTCTCTTGTACAAAGAAAGACTTAGCAAACTAAAAATTCCTCTAATAGGTGTTTGTTTGCAATTCTAAGCACTCACCCAAAACCTAAACACTTGAGCAAATTTAACAATGTAAGCTCACAAGTGTTGTCTAAGCAAGAAATAAACAATTTAAGCTCTAGACAAATTTTGATATCATAATGTTGTAACAATTGAAGCATTAACTTGTTCTTGATGCTTGGAGGTCCCTTTTATACTCCCAATTGAGTTTGTAGCCGTTTAGGACCGTTGGGATTGGAATAGAGTCGTTGGAGCCTTTATTTCCCACCATAAATGCAGTTCTGCAGCTTGGCGTATCGATACATTCTCGACTCGTATCGATACTGTCTCGAAGATGAATTATCTGTTGTGCTCTTTAGCTGATGCGTATCGATACGCTTACCTAGCGTATCGGTACGATCCTGCATATTTAAAAGACCGTTGAGAAATGACCGTTGGGGGTAGTTAGGCGTATCGGTACGCGACTAGCCGTTGGGCTATTTCAAAGCACACCGTATCAATACGGCAAGGCGTATCGGTACGGGTTTTGGCTACTGGAAAAATCAGGTAGTTTGAAACCCTAAGGCGTATCGGTACGGTCCAATACCGTATCGGTACAGTCACTTGAAAATCATGGTTTTGACTACTTTAAATACACTTTAAATCATTCCAAAGCCTTTTGGAAACCCTTAAACATATTTTCAAGTTGTTTTTGACTAAAAACATATTTTAAATTCTTTGCAATTTAGTCCAAAACATTTTTTTGAAACCCTAAGGCGTATCGGTACGGTCCAATACCGTATCGGTACGATCACTTGAAAATCATGGTTTTGACTACTTTAAATACACTTTAAATCATTCCAAAGCCTTTTGAAAACCCTTAAACATATTTTCAAGTTGTTTTGACTAAAAACATATTTTAAATTCTTTGCAATTTAGTCCAAAACATTTTTCAAATATTATATCAAAACTTAGTTCTACAATCTCCCCCTTTTTGATATAATAAAACCAACTTGAAAAAATTGTTTTGAATTCTCCCCCTTTAACTTTAAAATTGTGAATAAGAGATTAAAGATATGAAATCAATTAAAGCTCCCTCTTATTCATTTGAAAAATCAATTTTTTAAACCATTTCTCCCCCTTTTTGTTATATCAAAAAGAATTTAAAATGACATTTAGCTCAAAATAACATAGGAGGAATTTTTTTTTGACACACTTTAAAATTTTGGTTTAAGATTGGCTCCCCCTTACTCAAAGCATCATAAGAATGTTAGTTCAACATATATGATTATCTAGTTGACTTAAAAGAAAATAAATCAAATAAAAAACAAAAGCAACTAGATTTTACCACACTTGAACACAAGGGAGGATGTGAAGCCTTCCTTATTCAAGTGTTCTTCCTATGTGTGCATGGAGCTCCCCCTCAAAGTTTGACTTGTTGATCACTCTCCATCACACCTAGCAAAAGACAATCAAGTAATTTTTGGTATCCAAATTGCTTTGGATCCATAGACATTAGTAGCACAAAATTTAGTCCCCTTAGGAATCCATTTTTCAATTTCATCCTTTTTAGTTGAAGTGGTTAGTCCTTTTGGGACCCAAACACTTCTAAAACATTTTCCATTCACAAATCTAGGGGCACTAGATTGTCTTACATAAAAATTTGATTTTCCGAAATTATTTTTCTTTTCAAGTTCATTGGAAATCAAATCTTTTTCTTTTTGAACTTTAAGAAGCAAATTTTGTAAATCAAAACATTTTTGTTCAAAATCTTTCAATTTTGCTTCAAGTTCAAGATTTGTTTTAAAAAGCAAATCATTTTCAATTTTTATTTTTGAAATCAACTTTTTGTTCTTGGAAAATGATGCCTTGAATTCCAAAAGCAAATCATCATAGGCATCTTGTAACTCATCAAATGTATAAGAATTTGAAATAGATGAGTTAGAAGTTACCTCCCCCTCATTGAGGGCCATCAAGCATAGGTGGGCTACTTCATCATCGGTGGAGTCTTCATCACTCCATGTGGCCACATATGCTTGCTTTGAAGATGATCCATTCTTTTTGGATTTGTGGGAGTCCTTCATCTTCTTCATCGATTCATGCTTGGATTTTTCCATTTTGCTCTTCATGAATCGGGAAAATTTGTTGAAGAGATAGGCCATCTCTTCATCTTCACTTTCCTCCTCACTTGAATCTACATGATGGCATGTGGAGGATTTGAGAGCTACGACACTTGCATTGATGCCTAGCTCCATGATCTTTTTCTTCCTCATCGCTCTAATCTCTTCCTTCTTCTTCTCATCTTCTTTGTTTTTCTTCATTATTTGGTGAGTGAGAAGTGACCCCATGAGTTCATCAAGCTTCAAGGTTTTGAGATTCTTAGCTTCGATGATGGTTGTCCTCTTTGAGTCCCAAGACTCGGGAAGTGAGTAGATGAGCTTTCGGACAAGCTTTTCTTCCGGGATGGCTTCTCCATAACCTTTAAGACCATTGGTGATGGTGGAGAACCTATCAAACATCTTCTCGATGTTCTCTTCCGGATCCATCTTGAAGTTCTCATACTCTAAGGTTAGGAGCCCAATCTTGGTCTCCTTGACTTCATCGGTTCCCTCGTATGTGACTTCAAGCTTGTCCCATACCTCCTTGTCACTCTCACAAGAAGACATCTTCTCATAAATGGTTGGGCCAAATGCACAAAAGAGCATGTGCAAGACTTTGCAATTAAGCTCCATCTTCTTGCGATCGTCGGCACTCCATTCTGCTTTGCTTCCTTGAGGCACGAACGGACCATCCTCAACTATGTCCCATAGCTTGTAATCTCTTGATTTCAAGAAGAATTTCATCTTTGTCTTCCAATGGGCATAGTGATTCCCGTCGAAGAAAGGCGGTTTGTCGATTGATTGTGCCATTGAGCCGGTTGGTGAAATGTTGATCGAGCTTTCCGGATCTTCTCAATAGGATGCGAATCCCCTTCGATTGAGCCAAGCTCTGATACCAATTGTTGAGATTTAAGGGGCTCGATTCGATCAACCGTTCTTGCTCGCCAAGTGTGGAGAAATTGGATAATTGGGTGTTTTAGTGGGAGATGAAAAATTGGCAATTTGACACAAGGATTTATAGTGGTTCAACCTTCTAACCAAGGTCTACATCCACTACCTTAGCTCCCTACTAAGGATTTCCAAACAAATTCACTAAGAATTTCGTCCCCTTTTCTCGGCTTAGGAGGAAACCGTTACAACGATCAAGCTTTCTACCCAAATCTTGATCAACCACTCTCTTGTACAAAGAAAGACTTAGCAAACTAGAAATCCCTCTAATAGGTGTTTGTTTGCAATTCTAAGCACTCACCCAAAACCTAAACACTTGAGCAAATTTAACAATGTAAGCTCACAAGTGTTGTCTAAGCAAGAAATAAACAATTTAAGCTCTAGACAAATTTTGACATCATAATGTTGTAACAATTGAAGCATTAACTTATTCTTGATGCTTGGAGGTCCCTTTTATACTCCCAATTGAGTTTGTAGCCGTTTAGGACCGTTGGAATTGGAATAGAGTCGTTGGAGCCTTTATTTCCCACCATAAATGCAGTTCTGCAGCTTGGCGTATCGATACCCTCTCAACCCGTATCAATACTGTCTCAAAGAGGAATTATCCGTTGTGCTCTTCAGCTGATGCGTATCGATACGCTTACCTAGCGTATCGGTACGGTCCTGCATATTTAAAAGACCGTTGGGAAATGACCATTGGGGGTAGTTAGGCGTATCGGTACGCGACTAGCCATTGGGCTATTTCAAAGCACACCGTATCGATACGGCAAGGCGTATCGGTACGGGTTTTGGCTACTGGAAAAATCAGGTAGTTTGAAACCCTAAGGCGTATTGGTACGGTCCAATACCGTATCGGTACGGTCACTTGAAAATCATGGTTTTGACTACTTTAAATACACTTTAAATCATTCCAAAGCCTTTTGAAAACCCTTAAACATATTTTCAAGTTGTTTTTTTACTAAAAACATATTTTAAATTCTTTGCAATTTAGTCCAAAACATTTTTTTTGAAACCCTAAGGCGTATCGGTACGGTCACTTGAAAATCATGGTTTTGACTACTTTAAATACACTTTAAATCATTCCAAAGCCTTTTGAAAACCCTTAAACATATTTCAAGTTGTTTTTGACTAAAAACACATTTTAAATTATTTGCAATTTAATCCAAAACATTTTTCAAATATTATATAAAACTTAGTTCTACACTTTGAGTAAAATAGTTTTTTTGAATAAATTTTGATCTTATTATAAAAAAAGTAGCAATAAAATAAATTTATGTTTTTCAATTATTTAAAAAAATAAAAGTGAAATTTGAACACATTCATGTTTGTATAAACATCCAGTAATGTTTCTTCTTTAAAGAGAAAATTTTACCCAAAGTGGATGGAGGGAGGGGGAGGAGAAAGAGGAAATTTGTTCTTATCGGTCTAAAACCCACAAATCACAATCTAGAGGATTAAATTGTTAAAAAAAAATAGATTTAAAAATTAAGTCAAATTATTAATAACATCAAAATTCTTTTGAGTCCTAAAACAAAGATAATAAATTCCTAAAAATAAAAATAAGAGGATTAAATTTCAAAAACATAAAAAGTGCATGAACTTAAAACATAATTTAACCTTTTGAAGATATATGAGGCAGGCTTGTGATGTGACCCCGTTAACACAAACGCGGCCAAAACTGCAAGGCAAGGGTGACATGTGAAGGACCTCTAGCTTAAATTCTAGAATTAGAAAAAAGGGACAATTGGGCAGTTCTGCTGTGAGACGGTTAATATACAGCTAATATATGACGTAACTAGTTAAATAGGTAACCGGTTAAACATAACAAAATAGATAAAATTACTTATTTTGTTGATAAGAGTATCAACATATCCAGTAAAATTACCTATTTTGTTGATACTTTAAGTAAATTACTTATTTTGTTGATACTTTTGAAAGTATCTATACTTTTCTAAAAAGTATCAATACTTTTTAAAAAGCAATATAACCGGTTGCAATATGGCTCGAAAGTATCAATACTTTTAAAAAAGTATCAACAAAAAGTATTGATACTTTTAAAAAAGTATCAACAAAAAGTATCGATACTTTTTAAAAAAGTATGGATACTTTTAAAAAAGTATGGATACTTTCGAAAGTATCAACAAAATAAGTAATTTACTCAAAAGTATCAACAAAATAAGTAATTTACTCAAAAAGTATAGATACTTTCCAAGGCACCATCAGCTTAAATAAGTAATTTACTGGTTATGTTGATACTCTTATCAACAAAATAGTTAATTTTACATATTTTGTTATCGTCGGATTTTCAAGGCTCCATCAGCTTAAACTTTAATAACAAATTAGGCGCTACCGAATATGTTGATCCTCTTATCAACAAAATATGTAATTTTACGGATTTTGTTATCGACGGATTTCCAAGGCCCCATCAGCTAAACTTTAATAACAAAATGGGTAAAGCGCTACCGAATATGTTGATACTCTTATCAACAAAATAAGTAATTTTACCGATTTTGTTATCGTGGGATTTCCAAGGCCCCATCAGCTTAAACTTTAATAACATAATAGGCGCTACCTAATATGTTGATACTCTTATCAACAAAATAAGTAATTTTACCTATTTCGTTATGTTTGGGTCGATACCTACCGATAACTTAAGTTTGCCGGTTACCAATTTTTTTTAATATTTTTTTATGTTTTCTACCGGATACATTATTTTAAATCAACATATCCGGTAGCGCTTTACCTATTTTGTTATTTATGTTACAATGTTTCCGGTAACGCCGTTTTTTAGCCGTATATTAGTCCGCCTTTCATTAGAATTTCCCGGGACAATTCAAAAGTAAAAGAATTGAAGGTTGGAAAGGTATCCAATATAGCTTCTACGGATGGGTTCGACGAGTTTTAACTTGACCCGATTTTATAGGATCAGATTAAAAAAAAGATTTGAGTTGGATCGAGTTCGAATTCAGGTAAAAATTACCTTTTTCGAGATATTTGTATAATTTTTTCATATATTTAGGTAATAGTTATAATATATTTTTTTTATATTTTTTCAATTACACCATTAATTTCATCAAATAAAAAAAGAATAGTGAAAAATTCGGATCATGGATTAAAAAAATGAGAAATATATATATATGTATATAAATTTGTTTCGGGTCGAAGGCGGATTTTAATCTTAAAATTTTGATCAAGTTTGGATCGAGTGAAAAGTCACTACACGTCAAATCGAGTAGAAAATTTATATTTTTAGATTGGGTTCGGATAAAAAAAAAACTCTGACTCGTGCCCGTTCCTAATAACTTCGGATATAATTAAATTATAACATAATGTGAAAGCAATGACCGTTTATAATATTAAATTATAACATAACCATAATATTTAGAACCAAACATCACAATCTTAACGCCGCACACAAGCAAAGCATATGCTGTTCAAGCCCTGTGCAAAATGGCAGGCAGTATGAATCAGTGCTCTTTAACAACTTTAATTAAAGTTCAACTGCAACGGTGTAAAAGGATTTAAATAGCGGTCCGTTATCACGATAACGGTCATTATATAGCAATAGAGACATTATTTAAAATTGTAATTATGGAAATAATAATTTATAATGATCGTAAGCACGAACCAACTTGCTTCAGTAGTTAAGAGAACGATTTTGTTTCCTAGAGGTCACGGGTTTGAGCACCAGCATCTGTAGCAGGGTGATTGAGCATGAATTGACAAATGGTTGTGAGTATATTCATAACAGATACTACTAATAATCACCTTAGCTTTCAAATAAATAAATAAATAATAATCGTAATATATTTATTATTGTCCACAATTGTGATTGAAAATGTGGGCTGCAACCGTAATTTAAATTCATGGGTGTAACAAAGGAGTAAAAATCTTCTGCCTCCTAATTATGCTTCCTTATATGCCCCTACTAAAAATACTTAAAAATTAAATTTTAATCCCTAACTCTAATTTCCATATCTTAAACTCTAAATTTTAAACCCTAAAAAATACACCATACACCTAATTCCCTACACCCTAACCCTAAGCTCCAACCTTAAACCCTAAACCCTAAACTCTAAACTCGCTATTTTAAAATAGAGGCACCAATGGGGCATAGTTAGAGGTAGACGATTTCCATCCGTAACAAAGATGATCACGACCCATCCACTGAGAGATTCCCAAGGGAATATCAACAACTTACCTTTCTACTTTCTAGTTCCTCTCCCAAATTTTCCAGCTTGCCAAACAAGCAATTATATATAATTTCTATAAATCAAAATCTGATCAATCTGCAGCATTCTTGTGAGCAAACAGCAACTATGAAATGTCCTTGAAGACAAGAGCAAGTGTGAGAACAAGAGGGCAACCCTCTTGCAATGGGATTTTTTGTCGGATTGTATGCCTTCCCAGAAGCATAATCGGAGGGTTTTCGAGGGCAATTATGGGTAGACGAAACCAATTCCAGCCACCGGAACATCACCAACTACTTCACCCGGTAGCCGTTCCCGAAGAGCGAGCTTTTCTAGCCAGTTTCGAACATCAATACGGTACCACGCATCCGTTTTTCTACAGCTGTAGTTTCATGCAGGCTCTAAAGATAGCCGAGGACGATCACAAGTTGATGTTCTTGTATCTCCACTCCCCTGAACATCCCTTCACTCCCTCGTTTTGTTCCACGACTCTGTGTTCGGAGCTGGTCGTACAGTTTCTTGAAGCGAACTTCGTGTCGTGGGGAGCGATCGCCGAAAGAGGAGAGGGTTTACAAATGGCTGCAACTCTCCAGCCTGCTGCCTTCCCTTTCTGTGCCGTGATTGCCCCTGCTGCAAGCAACAGCATTGCCGTGCTGCAAAAGGTAGGTTTTTTAACTTGTATTTGCTTGTTAATACTCTCCATACTGTAGGATTTAAATAGCAGCCCGCAACTGTAATAGAGGCAGTTGTATAACGGTAATGGTTTGTCTGAAACCACAATCCCCGCAATTGTTATGTGTCGTGATAACACGGACAAGGATGAAATTATCTTGTTTGTGTTTTAGATGGAGGGTCCAATTGATCCAGCCGAGCTGGTCGAGATTCTACAGAGGACAATCGAAGAGCAAGGGTCTGCATTCGGCACTAGTGCAAGAGGAAGGATTAATGAAGAGGAAAGGATAAGAGCCAGAGGTAAAGAGGAAGAGAAGTTACGGGCGGATCGTCGGCTGCGAGAAGAACAAGATGCTGCATATTTCGCTGCTTTACGGAGAGACCAAGTGTGTCATATATTCGGACATGAATCAACTACATTATACATATTCAGACATGAACATCGATTAACAAGAACAATGTGTTCTTGTTTTCTTGCAGGAAAAGGAAAAGCTTAGGAATGCAAGAGCACAAAAACCAGCCGAAGCTAAGCAACCAGGTAAACCAAGGCAGAGCTCAACTGCTCAAGGGAAGGATACTCAGGTGCTTGTTACAATCCAAATACTCGTCTTAATCAGACCAACTTGTTTTCAGACCACGATTCTTAAACATTAAAGTACCCTATGAATTTTCAGATATTGATTCGGTTTCCGAGCGGTGCAACAAGAGAGCAGAGCTTTTCTTCCACGGACAAGATCCTCTCAGTTTACAGGTACATAGATTCATTAGGACTGGCCGGAATCGGAAACTACCGGCTGATATCGAGCTTCCCGAAAAGAGTATACAGTGTTGATCAAATGGGAATGAGTTTGAAAGATGCTGGTCTGTATCCTCGAGCAAGCCTGTTCGTAGAGCTTCTTTGACAGAACTGAACGACTAATGGTGTTCAAAAGCTCCTAGCATCCATGTATGATTATTACTAGATGCCATTTAATCCCATATTTATATGCATATTATGTCATTCCATATATCATACATCATGCTGAATCTCTCATATGTTTTTTTACATTACAAAGATTACAAATTGAGGAAGGTAAATAGGTAATGTTAAAACAAGTACTCAAAAGTCGAACCTTAACTTTAAAGCAGTGGCGGATCCAGAAATATTTTTAAGGGTGGGCACAAACTATTTTTTTTTTGAGGGTGGACAAAATAATAAAAGTTTCAAAATTTTAGGGCGGGCACAAACCATAAAAATTAAAGACTTAATCATAAAATTTTAAAAAATTAAAGGCAAATGTACGAGCTTTAAAAATTTTAGAGTGGGCCCGAGCTTTGCATCCACCACTGCTTTAAAGTACCTACATCGAACACTAATCATTTACTCGTTTAATTTGGTGGTTGAATCTGTTATTGTGATTCTTACAGATCATAGATAGGATGCAAATACAATAGGAGAAAAACAATTAAAAACATGACATAAAGTACACAAGTATGTCATATAGGTAGGGCTGGGTAACAAAAATCGAAAATTGATCTGAATTATAGTATTTAAACGGTTTGTGATTCACAAATTTAAAAATTATAGTTATTTAAATTATATTAAATTTGATTTTTTAATTTATAATTAGGTTTAATTATTTTATAACGTAAAATATAAGTATTTCATACTTAAAAACAACTTTCTTACTCAAATAATGTTGTTGGAAAACAAAATTTGTTTGAGATGGGGGTGTTGTATGGATTATTTGTTCATCTAAAAATAAAGTTATACTAATAACTAATGGAGTTCCCCTTGAACTAGGGATGGCAATGGGGCGGGGCGGGTTTTTGGCCGCCCGAACCTGCCCCGAACCCGCCTCGACCTATAAGATATTATACCTGATCCCATTCCGCCTCGAACTAAAATATTAATTTACCCGCCCGACCTATAAGATATTATACCCGACCCCGTTCCGCCCCGAACTAAAATATTAATTTACCCGCCCCGACCTGCCCCGATACAATAACCCTTAAACCCGACTCGCCCCGAAAAATTTAAAAAAATTTAATCTTCGTGGACGATAAATGTTAGATTCAACCAATCTTCCACCACAATCACAAATTATGGTTTCAAGGGACTTCAAACTTATATAAAAAATAAAATAAAACCAATTTTAAATTATCCACATGTTAAACTACATATTTAAAAGAATAAACTTGAATCATTGACCGTTAGAAATTAAATATATTAAAACTTGAACAACATCTAACAAAATTTTACAATAAGTACGAACCAAAACAAAAATAAAAAATAGCTTAAAACTCATAAAAGTGTTTAAAGATAATGATATTTTTTATAAATATAATAAATATATATATATAAATATAAAAATGTACCGGAGCGGGGCGGGAAATTTCTAGCAAATACCCGAACCTGACCCGCCCCGACTTCATGCTTTTCACGCCCCGCCTCAATCTCAAAAAAAAATTTAAAAAAATATACTCAGTCAAGTCGGGTCAAGACACTTTGGATCGGGTCGGGGCCGAATATTTTTACCATCCCCACCTTGAACATGCATGATAGGGCTAGACAGCAAGTAACAAGCGCGAGTTTCCCACCAAAGTCATCGTACAAGGTGGACGACTTCCCCAAAATTGCCGTGTTGATGAGTTGTTAATGTCCTTGGGAAGAAATGACAACTTTATTGTGGTACCATTCCAATGTTAATAAACGAGCACATAATTGGACAATTTTGGGCGAAAAACTCCTTTTTAATTATTATCTGCAAAAATGGCTCCCAAAAACTTTTATTTGGCAAAATGACCCCCTTTCTTGCCAGGTCGACCGACCTCGCGTTTTGTAGGACGCGAGGTACGCCCTCGCGATTTTAGTCGACGTGGCGTTGCAGTCCGTGTTAACGGTTTCACAGTACCTCGCGTTCTGCAGAACGCGAGGTCCCCGAGAAATTGAAAAGGCGGCTGGAATATATCGCACGGACCTCGCGTTCTGTAGGACGCGAGGTCTGTGCATTTTCAGCCTGAACCACAAGCAAAAACATGCGTAAGTAGGCCTGTTCGAACTCAATTTCGAGCGTGTAAATGGTATATTTTTAGCGATCATCGAGTTTGGGGTCGTAGTACTGAAAATTGTCTATCGTATGATACCAACATGGTTAATTTTCGTCCATTCTACAATGGTTTAAAATGGCTTCGAAAACCCTATGCTAGCATACTTTTTTTGATTGAAGTTGTATTTCAACTAATGTCGATAGGCATGTTCGAGCAGAATTTCATACGTATAAATTTTAAATTTTTAGGTAACATCGAGTTTGGGGTTGTAGTACTGGAAATTCTCTATCGTATGACACTGACACGGTCAATTTTCGTCCATTGTACGCTGATTTAAAGTTGTTTGAAAACACTATCAGAACATATTTTTTTGAATGATTGAAAATATAAGATGACGGATTGTATAAATCGAAGTGGACTGACTTTATTGATTAGATTGTCATGTGCGAACTCACATATACAAATGAAAAATAATTAATTAATACGAGGGGCTGAGCGATTAGGACACTTAGGAGCTGTGTGCCCAAGATTTCGACATATAGAACAATGCTTCTTTTGTCCGGTTTTCTCTCGATGTTCGACCAAATCCTCGGCACAATATATTCTTGTAGAAGGTGGACGTCCTTTGGCTCGTAGTAGTGCTGGATCTGGGCGTATGATCGGTTCAGTGTCCACAGCATTTGGATCAACCTCATTTCCGATTGGAGGAAACTCTTTTTCGTAAACTTTAAGCACCGTTTTGAGTAAGTATACCGGATCAACCATATGCATGTATTCTATTCGTTGGTTAGTGCAAGCAGCAATGGCGTGTGCGCACGGGTATTTGAAAGTTTGGAATATTCCGCACTCGCAGGTTTTTTCCCTCAGATCTACAACGTAAGCGTTGTGCTGAATGCCTTCTATCCGCCTGGAAAATTCCGCAACACGAAACAAGTGTCCTTCTCGCGAGAAGAGAGTTGCTTGCACCTGTCTTGATTGGGCCAATTGAATATGCAGTCTTGAGCGGAAATCTAGATGGACTTTGTGTCCACCTGCCATGTACTCAGCTGCTTGCCTGCCCAAGGTTGCAAAAAGGGTAGCTAAACGATAATAGGTGGCTTTGACAATGGAAGTGATAGGCAACTGCCGAACTCCCTTCAGTGATGAGTTCACTGCCTCAGCCAAGTTCGTTGTCATGTGACCATAACGTTTGCCCTCGTCATACGATCGAAGCCATTTTTCCTTTGGGATTTTTTCAAGGTATTCTGCGCCTTTTTTGTTTCTCGCTCTCAATTCCTCGAGCAGGTCAGCCACCTCTTGTTTGTAGTCGATTTGCCTACAGAATGACAGTTGAATAGTTATGAGAGTAAGAAATAATAAAAGGGAGTAAGAAATAATATAGTAAATGAAAATGCCATAAGGACGTACCCATATCGAGCACCATTTGACGTTCATCACGGTTCTTGTATTGCAGCAGGTAGTTTGCGGCTATGTGCCGCAAGCAGAAACGATGGTGAATGTATGGAGGCTTCCAATAGTCACCCAAATTTTGTATCGCCCACATCAGCGCTGTGCCTCTGTCAGAAATAACACACACCCCTTCATCCCTTCTTCTTCGTATTATAGGATCAAGGACATATTTTCGTAGGTTCGTAAGGAAGAACGTCCAAGACTCCATATCCTCCTTCGGGACGATTGCGAATGCAACAGGAACGCATTTGCGATTGTCGTCCTGTGCTATAGCTAGAAGTAGGATCTGTGTATATTTTCCGTACAACCACGTGCCATCGATTTGGACCATCGGTTTGCAGTGCTTGAATGCGTTGATGCACTGGGGGAAAGTCCAAAATAACCGGTGGAATTGACAAACACCTCGGACGACACGATCATTTTCGTATGCCAGAACCGTATCAAGTTTGACAACCATTCTGGGGATGTGTTTCTGCAGGAGATTAAGCCACGGGCGCAACTCTATGTAAGATTCCTCCCATCGGCCATACAATTCCTCTTTGGCCTTTTTCCTTGCATACCATGCTTTCGAATAACCTGGACGGAAGTCGGTGACAGCTTGAGCTGCAGCCTGACATGTGGGGACCGACATAGTGGGATTTGTTTTCACCAGTGTGGAAAAGATGTCCGCGAGGTACTTTGCATCCAGGTTCTTGTGATCCTGGTTGAGGCTAGAAACGGTGCATGTATGAGGCCCCTCAAGTTTTGTTATTTTCCAACGGTTGCATGCCCTCTTCAACTCTGATATACGGATTTTCCATTTACAGCCTTGATCCTTTTGGACGCAGTGAGCCTTGTAGTATTTGGCTTGGGTTTTCTTAACCGTCGTCTCAACATTATGACGAAGGTTGTACTGCTTAACTGCCGCCACCGCAATTTCCTTCTTCGCGAACGCCATACCAATTCTTAGTTCACCATCAGAACGGTGGACTCGGCCATCTATTGTGTCGTCATGGAGAAAATCAGGGACGTCCATTGCATCCATATAAACCGTTGTGAAGTGGGATGGTGGCTGGAACATAGAAATTGGTCTTGCGTCTACAGGATAGTTGGTCGCAGTCGGTTCTTCGTCCAAATCTGGTGGTGGAACGATAGTGTCTTCTGGGTCTGCTGGTAACTCTGTCAAGTCTTCTGGTTCGGGATAGAATAGCCCCGGCTCGTCTCCGTCTGGCCCGGGTTCTCTAATCGGTTCTTCGTCAGAAGCATCCTCCGGGAGCTGGAATAGTAGAGCTTCTGGAATCACTACCCTTTGAGGCGAGGATTGGGGTCGATGAGCGGGAGACCTCTCACGAGATCGCTCAGGAACCTCATTTCCAAGACCAAAATCAAGATCACCATAAGAAGAATGTATTCCCATTGATGGTTGAACGTACTCCGTGCTAGGGACATACGTTGAGTGTCGTCCATATGATGAATCATGGTGGTGCATAGCGTAAGAAGACGACGCTCCCTCCCCCCCAAAAGAAGAATGTCTCCCCATAGATGGTTGACCGTAGTCGGTGCCAGCGACATACATTGAGTGCCGGCCATATGATGCTTCATGGTCGTGCGTAACGTAAGGAGCCGACGTTCCCTCCCCCCCAAAACTATAAGGATTGTATGGATTTTATGTATTGTATGGACTGTACGATGCATTTGTTGGTGCATCGAATTCATCGTTTGGGGGTTGGTTCAGGTCAAACCCGATACTAGCTACGCAGGACTGCCTTGGAGGAGCAGATGACGATGCACCAACTTCGTTGTCTCGACAGAGTAGGCCAAAATCACGTCGTAGACCTGCGGTCGGGCTATCAACATTGGCATTCGGATCGAAGTCGAAATTCGCCCGGCCCCAGCTTGGTATTTCGACAACTGGATTAGACTCGGAGAACGATACATACAGCTCGAGGGGCCCCCCAATTGAATACTCGAAGTGGGCTTCCATCATCATTTGCACATCAGCATTTTCCGCAATTTGGCATACAGAGTACTCTAAAGGGTCTATAGATATTGGCACCCGATACTTCACGTCGGACAAACGATGATTATCGAAATGAGGAACTTTTGCCTCCAGTTCCTTGACCAACTTCTTGAACGATAATCTCCTCGGAAGCTTTATCGTTACCGGATCTTCGCAGTGAAAAAGGACGCCGAGTTCGGTACCCTCGAATATCTGCCCATCGTAGTAAACTTGCGTAGTAACGCCTCGTCCGGCCATTTGAATATTTTATGAAAGACTTTTGAAATTTTGATACTTAGAAAATTCTAGGAATTGATTGTCAATTGAAACTTATATTTTCGGTTTATGGTTCTTCTTCATATATAGGCAAAATTATTGGCCCTTGCAATCCAGGAGAATCTGGTTGTGTAAGGCAAATAATGGTTCAGAGAGGTAACTTTGCTTGTCCATTACCTAAAACCGATAAGCATGTAAATGATGAACAAGTAAGAAATGGCGAGTGCCTGGGAGGCAGTCCCCTAACTTTCGACAAGTAAGGGATAGATTTGATGGGAGGCAGGGTAAACTAGTACCTCGCGTTCTATTCACCTATATAAATAGCAAACTCTTGGAGAGGCACGGAGCACCGACATAGATTTTTTTCTGTATTCACGTACGCAGTTTTCGCTTGCAGCTACTAATGGCAACATAGCGCATATTTTGGAAGTTTTGTTTTAATTTAACTTCCAAAATATTGCGCTATGTCGTTATTTTTAGTTACTACTGAAAATATAACGCGTATTTAGTATGATTCATTGTTGTTATTATTATTATTGTTCTTATTATTATTGTTATTATTATTACTATCATACTAATAATTTTTATTGTTAGTATCATTCATTATTATTGTTGTTTTTATTATTAATATTATTATTATTTTAATTATAATTTTAATTTTTTTATTGTTATTATTATAAATCAAAAACCCTAATTTAAAAACCCTAATTGTTATCATACTAATGAGTTTCCCGCTTTAAAAACCCTAATTTAAAAAACCCCACGACCTCGCGTCCTGTAGAACGCGATTTCTTTAGAACCTCGCATTCTATAGAACGCGAGGTCCCTTCTGACCGTTCAGTTCACGCGTCTGATCACTGACGCGCCTTTTCAGTGAACCTCGCATCCCAAACGACGCGAGGTCTTCTATAAATTGGAGTTTTTTTTTCTTTCTAAAAACCTCCACAGAACGCGAGTTCTATAGAAATTTTACAAAATATTGTCAGCAATTTTTATATATCGTTCGATCACATGGAGCCCTTGCTACGCAACCAAGCGAGTCACTGCAGTGAATATTGGCGAAACAGTCCAGAGGTATTATTTTTTTCCCTATTAATTTCTAAAAAAATTTATTTAATTAAATTTTTTTATTTGACTAACTATTATATTTTATTTTTTTTCAGGGATACGAACGTAACTTACAATGTTACCTTAATCGTATCACCGTCGAACCCGTTTCTGCTGTTATGCGTTTGATTGAGCGGGCTGGTTTTGGGCACATAGCTCGCTATATAGGGGGGTGAAGATTAGACCGTCGTTGATCAGCGCGCTGATAGAACGGTGGAGACCCGAGACGCACACGTTTCATCTTCTATTTGGCGAGGCAACAATTACGTTGGAGGATGTTGCCTACATTCTCGGGTTGCCTATAAATGGCAGCGTTATTACTGGTATAGCGATGGCGGATTGGCGAATCCTATTTGCTGATCAATTGGGCGTGATGCCCCCTGATAGAGCGTGGGACTGAGGGAAAATTTCTCTACCGTACTTGGAGGACGAGTTTGGAAACCCTCCCCCCGATGCGGATGAAGTTGCACTTCAGGTATTTTTTTATTATATTTAGTATGTTATTATTACATTTATTATTAAATTAAAATTATTTATTTGCACATTAGGCTGCTTTATGAATTTTTTATGATGAATTCAGACAATATTTAGGATCTTTTTAATAAATATTTCGAATGAATTATAAATATGTAGGATGAATTCAGTAACTATTTAGGATACTTTATTAAATATTTAGGTTGCCTACATTAAATTATTTATTTGCACATTAGGCTGCTCTATGAATTTTTTATGATGAATTCAGACAATATTTAGGATCTTTTTAATAAATATTTTGGATGAATTATAAATATGTAGGATGAACTTACAATTTTTTTATTTAGGATGCCTTTATTAATTTATATTTTCACAGCGGTGTGCGCGAGCCCACATCTTGCGCATTATTGGCGGGATATTAATGCCCGACAAAACTCGCAACAAAGTGCACGTTATGTGGCTTCGTCATCTGACAAATTTAGACGAGTCTGGACGAAAATCTTGGGGGTCAGCTGTTTTGGCGTTTCTTATCAGAGACCTCTGCAGAAACGTTGACGCCTCCAAAGCATCGATGGGAGGATGCTGTTTATTCCTGCAGGCCTGGGTTTGGCTTCGGATCCCTACTTTGGCACCACAGCTTAGGATTCCCAGTCCTCTGTCATTTCCGCTTCTACGGAGGTACTACATAATCTACTATATTTTTTTTATTAAATTATTTTATTTAACGATCTTTTTCATTATTTAAAGGTGGAGCACCGCAGTAACCCATGTCGGCCTGCCGGACTCCCAGAAAGCATACAGACATACATTCGATGCCTTGACGGAGGACAAGGTAATTCAACAATTATTTTGGTTTTTTCCATACTATTTTTTCCAATAATATTTCATATAGAAATTTTACTAACTTTTTCATTCTTTTTAGTTCGTGTGGAGGCCCTACGATTCAGAGGAGATTCGCATCATTACTCCAGCAGATATTGTGCAAGAGCGAGACCTCTAGATTTCCGTCGTACCGCTGCTGAACTACGAAATTTGCGTGTGGCATTCTGCGGATAGGGTACTCCGACAGTTCGGGTACGTCCAAAATGTTCCACGCCCTCCGCAAAATATGGACGAGTTCCACAATCTTACGCGTCAGGGGAAGACGGAGATTGACTGGGCCGAGCACCACGCTAGCTGGATAACGCTTTGGGCTCAACGATTTCTCAGACGCCCAGAGTTTCTCCAACCAATTATGGTAGGGGGTCCTTTGGTCACTTTCAATTATGACCAGTGGTATAGGGACAATGGGAAGCCACATATCCTTACTCCGGCCGAGCTCGAAGCAGGGCTTCCCCAGCGACCCAAAAACCGCCCACGCGGGAGCGGGCGAGCGAGCCAGACCCAGAGGCAGACCCAGAGGCAGTCGACGCAGCGCGGTCCGAGACCACGATATGACACTCCAGGGGCATCATCTTCTACCCCACCATTGCATAGCGGTCCATCGACTTTCGAGCAGACGATGCCTCCACCCCAGTTCGGCTCCACTGATGCCTATCGCCCCCATACGCCCACGACTGACCTTCTACTTATCGATTATCCACCTCAGTATGAGTTTCCGATGGTGGAGAATACGCCGATAGGTAGTTTGTTTTACTCCCCGCCTAGGCCCAGCACAGATCCGCAGATCGCGCACGATGGTCAGGATGATAGGGACCAGGGACCACCACACGATGGACCGAGGAGGAATCCGGATCGCCAGCGTCATCCACCCGACTGCGGAACCGGTGGACGTAGGCATTTTTAATTTTTTTGTTGTTGTTTTCTACTTATGTTTTTAATATTTATGTAAAACACTTTTAAATTTTATAATGTCGTATTCTAATTTTGTTTATGAATTATAATTTTGTTTGCATATTATAATTAAACTTTATAATGTTTATTTAATTTTTGTTTTTAATAAATTTAATAGGATTAAAAAACCGAAAATCGACATTAGTTGAAATACAACTTCAATAAAAAAAAAGTATGCTAGCATAGGGTTTTCGAAGCCATTTTAAACCATTGTAGAATGGACGGAAATTAACCATGTTGGTATCATACGATAGACAATTTTCAGTACTACAACCCCAAACTCGATGATCGCTAAAAATATACCATTTACACGCTCGAAATTAGGTTCGAACAGGCCTACTTACGCATGTTTTTGCTTGTGGTTCAGGCTGGAAATGCACAGACCTCGCGTCCTATAGAACGCGAGGTCCGTGCGATATATTCCAGCCGCCTTTTCAATTTCTCGGGGACCTCGCGTTCTGCAGAACGCGAGGTACTGTGAAACCGTTAACACGAACTGCAACGCCACGTCGACTAAAATCGCGTTCTGCAGAACGCGATGTCGTACCTCGCGTCCTACAAAACGCGAGGTCGGTCGACCTGGCAAGAAAGGGGGTCATTTTGCCAAATAATAGTACTTGGGAGCCATTTTTGCAGATAATAATTAAAAATGGGTTTTTCACCCAAAATTGCCACATAATTGTTGACGCACTTTATTTCACCAATTTTTTCCAATATCGCTACACAAAAAAAATGACTTTAAAAATAATAAAATAATATAAAAATATTATATAAGAATAATGACACAAATGCCCTCTGTACTTTGTCAAATTTATTAATGTGGTGTTTAAAATTTGCAAACGTTCAATGTGCCACTTATACTCTATTTTCGTGTTTTAAAATGCCCTTGAGATTAACGATGTTAAGTGCCGACGTGACAGAGATACATGACACTTTCATCTCATACGCTGTGACATGAAACTCTTTTTACAAAAAAAAAAGAGAGGGCTCTAAAATAATTGTTCTCATATGCTCCATTTTCTGTAAAGTTTACTTTTTGCCACGAAAAAGAAAAAAAAGAAATTATTTTAGAGTCTTTTATTTTATTATTATTTAAAGGAGAAAAATAAAATCTCCAAACCTGCACTGGGCAGAAATCAAACCTAGGCGAAGCATAGATAAAGGCAACGACTTAACCACTGCACCAAATACATGTTTGTGCTATAATTCATCAATTGTAGTATATGTCTTATTGTTTCTTACATTAATTTTTTTATTTTCACATATAATCATTGAATTACTTTTTTAAATTTAACTAAAAATCACAATTAAATTTTTATATATGTTAAGTTATATTTAAAAAATAAAATTTTAAATTATAATAAAAATTTATTTAACGAATCCAAAATTTTAATTAAATTATATATATATATATATATATATATATATATATATATGTATATCAATTTCACATATATAATCATCAAATTAATAATGTTAAATTATTATATATTTTTTTACATTTATTTTTTTAGATAAATAAAAATATAACACTAATCACAAGATAAATTAATTTAAATCATGTTTGTGGGTTTAGATTAGGGGTGTAAACGAGCCGAGTCGAGCTCGAGTAGTGCTAAGCTCGGCTCGGCTCGTAAAGATTTCGAGTCGAGTTCGAGCTTGAGTAATTTCTAACGAGCTTGAGAAATCTGAACTCGACTCGGCTCGTTTAGAATTCGAGTCAAGTTCGAGCTTAATTCGAGCTCAATCGAGTCAAGTATTGATCAATCTTTGACTGCATTGGACTCGAGTAACTCTTCATCTGTCAAGTCTCATTTAAAGTCCTATGAAGAAAAAACTTTTATACACAAGTTATGTAAACTCAAACTTGTTAATTTTAGGGTTTAGGGTGTTAGTTTAGGGTTTAGAGTTTTAAGTTGTTGGGTTTAGAATTTATGATTTAGATTTTAAGGTTTAATACTTATGTTTAGGGTTTATATTTAGGGTTTTAAGTTTAAGAATTTAGATTTTAAATTATAAAAAATAAAAAAATTAGTATATTATATTTTCGAGTAGCTCGTGAGCTTTTCGAGTCGGGTATCAGGTAGCTCGACTCGGCTCGTCAAGAACTCGAGCCGAGTTCGAGCTCGAGTCGAGCTTTGACCGAGCTTTGACCGAGTCGAGCTCGAGTAGCTCGCGATCTGTCTCGTCTCATTTACAGCCCTAGTTTAGATTCTCTAAATGAATTTTTAATATAACACAAATCATAATTCGTGAGTTTGGATTCCCTAAATAAATTCTTATTATAATTTAAAATTTTATTTTTTAAATATAACTTAACATATATAAAAATTTAATTGAGACTTTTTAATTAAATTAAAAAAATAATTTGATGATTATATATGAAATTAAAAAAAATTATACCCTTAATTTTTTAACTGCCACATCACCCTGTTGTTAACCTCTAACGGCTGGTGGTCACATTGTATCCAATTTAATAGTATGATTGTTTAATTGCTTTGAGAAAAAGTAAAATAATCAAATTACAAATTTTCCAATAGTATGATGGTCATTTATGTAATTTACCCTTAAAAAATACAAAAATTTAAAAAATTACGTTTAACAACAACTTTAACAAATAAAGTTTAAAACTCATTAAATAAAGTATAGAATTTTAAAACATATAGTTAATATGAAAAAAAAAATCAATAATCAAAGTTAATCGATAAAAAAGAAATGGATTATGAAAATAATTTATCAATTAAAGTGAACACTTAACTACAAAATAAGTTTCTAAATTATATATTTTTTTGTAACAGATACTTAAAGTATTTTTGGTTGAAATAGTTGCTTGAAGTTTCGTTTTTGGCTGAATTATGTGCTTAAATTATTTTTTAGCTGAAATAAGTGCCTAAACTTTTATTTTTGTTTGAAATACGTGTCTAAATAAATGCCAAAATTGACTTTAAAATAAATTAAAAATAAAAATTTAAGCAACTATTTCGACAAAAAAAATAATTTAGACGCATATTTTAATTAAAAAATACTTTAGAGTGAACCATATACATATACACCCCATTGCATATAAAACTGACAAGAACCGCTCTAGTTTTCGATTAAACATGTCCACGTGTCATACCATTGCTCAGCATCTTCTCGAAGTTTTCATGGGCATATCCGTAAGCGTCACATTCACCGGACACGTGGGAGTATCATCAACAACCAAATATACTAACGACAAATACACGCACAGTGGAAGCAAAAAATCGCCATTGAAATACAAAAAAAGGCAAAAGCAAAAAAGAAAGAAAAAAAGTCACTTTCAGTTGGCTTGTCGAATAATGGCACTCGGCAACATTATTAATTGGCCTTCGGTCCACTTCACTTCACCGCACAACACTCAAGCAGCAGCAATGGCGATCCCGATTCCCAGCCGGCAACTGTTCATCAACGGCGATTGGACTGAGCCTTTGCTTAAGAAACGCATCCCTATTATCAACCCTTCTACTGAAGAAATCATCGGTTTCTTCTTCTTTTTCTTGTTACTTTCCTTTGATCTGTGTAAAAATTGTGGATCTGTTCTTATTTTGTTCTCTTTTTTTTCAGGTGATATTCCGGCGGCGACTGCTGAAGATGTGGATGTTGCGGTGGAGGCTGCTCGGAGCGCACTTACACGGAACAGAGGTAAAGATTGGGCCACTGCTTCGGGTGCTGTCCGTGCTAAGTATTTGCGTGCCATTGCTGCTAAGGTAATTGCTATTTTAAGCCTTTTTTTTTTCTCAGTTGTTTTCTATTTGCTTTTGCTTTTAATTTTTAGAAGCAAACAATCACCGTGTCTTGTATTGTTTAAGACCGGGGAAATATTAGATGCGATCCACGTTTTTAAGTGAACTATTACGTTTTTCTGTGTGCCAATGTGATGATTGAAGTACTACAATAAAAGGAATTTCGGTAAAAGTTGCGAATTCAAATGTTTTTTTAGACTTTTAGTCCCTTTCCAGTAATTGCCTCTTCTTCTTCTTTTTTTTCCTCCCCATTTTGGGGAATTCTGCTGTAGAATGTAAAGCAGTAGCAACAAGAAAAATTATAACTTGATTAGAATGGCTAAACAATTTGAAAGTAGTATCAATTCATTTATAATGGCTGCAAATAAAAGTAAAATTTGGGAATTTTCTTTTCCGTGTAAGGCCAATTGTTTGAGAGAATGCAATTGAACTTTGTGATCTATATAATTCTACTAATTGTAATAAAAAGTTGAGCAAATGAAGCTTAATTTTACAACTTGCCCTGTTTACTAGTGGAAATGACTGAAGTGAATTAATGAGTCTCCTTTATCTGAATAGCGGTTGCCAAAGTGGAACAATGCTTCTGCAATAAACACTAATGTACTAACTTGGGACTAGATCGATCAATCTAACTTCGCAAAACTAAATCACATACTTCTCCTATGATATGTATATATATTTTAAAGTCTTTGGTTACACTAATGTACCTTTTCAAGGAATTTATGGATATGCTGTTGGGGTTACAGTCAGATTGCCAGCTGTTCTCTCTCTCTCTTAACAAAAAATCCTTGTCATTAGATTGATTACTTCAGGGGACATAACGAAATGGCTTCAGATATGCCAGGTATAATTGGTTTAAACTAGTGTAACCATGCTGGTTGATTCAACTGATGAAACTTGTGTTCTTGAGTTTTCTTTTAAATGTAGTACTTGTACGTTTATTAGCTTTTGCAATTGTTATGCTTGCTTTGTTGATGGAAATGATTGCAACCTTTTTATTGTCATGACCCATTATTTAATGATTTTTAAATGATCCAGATAAAAGAGAGAAAGCCTGAGCTTGCTAAACTTGAAACAGTTGATTGCGGGAAACCACTTAAAGAATCAGAAGCTGACATGGTATGCCTGCAATAAATGTCCAAATGTTATGTTACTATATTTTTGTTGGATTTTAACCTATTTATTTTGTGTTTTAGGATGATGTTATCACTTGCTTTGAGTACTATGCAGACCTTGCTGAAGGTTTAGATGCGAAGCAAAAAGCTCCCATCTCTCTTCCTCTGAAGGCATTTAAGAGCTATGTGATCAAGGAACCCATTGGAGTTGTTGGGTTGATTGTCCCATGGTACTTCCAGTCTGTTACTGTTGTTTTTTCACCTTTTTCCCTTGATAATTTTGCAGCTTGATTGGCCACACTGCATGTGTTTTTCTTGGTAAATCATCCTTGAGTATTGCTCTTCTCCATTTACCCAATACTTATTTGAGATATCTGCTTAACATGGTTTTGTTCTTTGGTTTGCTTGTTTGATTTGCTGAAAGCTAGTTTCATTTGCTATATAGATCACAAATGGAGTGAGTGGATGTGTTGGTCTTTAACTTCTCTATCTCTTAGTAGTGGACCTAGTTGGTAAATAATTTCACTTAATTGTTTCTCCTGATATTAGATTATAAACTTATTACGGATGCTAGAGGCTGAACATTTTGAGTGCAGTACCTGCCAAAGTGGATTTATTAAGATGATTTATGATGATTCTGGTCCTAAATCATTTGAGACCATTTAAGGGCTTCCCATGGTTTGGTATATTCTTTAGTGTTTAATATTTATGTGCGCTCATGCAGTTTCGCTTTTAGTGATGGGGATCTTTATCCTTTGAGGACATAGTGCTGCACAGTTCAATGATTAATGTCATATTGCTTTTAATGGTTATCTAGATTTTCAATAACTAAAAATTTCTTTTGTTTTGTTTTGAAGGAATTACCCGCTTTTGATGGCTATATGGAAAGTTGCTCCAGCCTTGGCTGCTGGTTGTGCTGCAATATTGAAGCCTTCTGAATTGGCATCTGTGTATGCTTTCGACTTACTTGCTCCAGTTTTCTTGTTACTTTATCACTTTTCATAAATCATATGTAGGGGAATTTTGTCTTGATTTTTCATTTGGGATCAATGTTGTTTTCCTTTAGTCTGCCTTTCATTTTTTCCCCATTCCAAGTTCAGGACCTGTCTGGAGCTGGGAGAAGTGTGTAGGGAGGTTGATCTTCCTGCTGGTGTCCTCAACATTCTGCCTGGACTAGGTCACGAAGCTGGTGCACCTCTGGCATCTCATCCCCATGTTGACAAGGTTAAATTGATTTTAATCATTTTCTTCCGTCATCCTTTCTACTAAATTGAATTTCATAAGATGTTAAGCAAAGTAACATTTCAAAACTAATTGCTAATAATTAGTTGCCAACAGATTGCATTTACTGGAAGCACAAGAACAGCGATCAAGATAATGACAGCTGCTGCTCAAAGGGTCAAGGTATGTTGAAGTTCTAGCATATGATCACCGAGTCCTTTTATGATCCAGTGCATAAAATTTTCTTTGTGGTTTCTGCGGCAGCCTGTTACTTTAGAACTTGGCGGCAAAGGTCCAATAGTTGTGTTCGAGGATTGTGACATTGACAAGGGTTAGTGCCATGTGAATCACTTTCAAGCCTTCCTGTTACCTGTATTTCTCATCAGAATAGATTCTTCATATTTTACTCATGAAATTTCAATGCAGAAAAATAGTATATCTTTATTCAGTTGCTAATTTAGCCACCTGTGCTTTTAACAGCTGTTGAGTGGACCATATTTGGTTGCTTTTATACAAATGGCCAGATCTGCAGTGCAACATCCCGCCTTATTGTGCATGTAAGTTCATGAACCAATTTTGTTCTTTAGAGTTATCAATTTCATTGTTATTTCATCATCCATGTGGCATGAGATTATGGCACGTGTGAAAATTTTATTCTAATATTATTTGGTCCACACTTGCCACAATGAAGAGGGGAACCAGTCCATTCCATTCATAAACTGATAAACTGGCTAAACTAAGCACATTAGCCAAGTATTATTTGGGTCCACTTGTTCAAGTCCATAATCCAGCAAACCAACCCTGTATAAATCTCAATTCGAAAGTTCCAAACACCATTAGACAATAATTACTATGTTATGGGGGTACACCAAACCAAAGGTATCAACAGCCTAGAGAAAACAGAAAATTCCCAACCTCATGGACTCTTCCATCCTTCATAGCACTTGTAGATGCAGTAGTTTGTGCCTTTGAGTAAGTATGAAAAAATCTCTTTACAGGCTCTGTGTTTCATTGTTATTTTACCTATCTGATAAACTCCTAAGACGGGTTGTCATGGAAACTATTCTATTTCTCTTTATAGCTTCCGCCTTCCTGACCCTTCTTGTACTGGAAAGTAGTTGGATGAAAATTATTTTATTAGGATTCGAGTCAAAGACATACCTTCGATCCAAGATAGGGAACACTATGGTTCTGCTACCTTGAGTTCTTGAACTAAGGTTGTAGCATGTCTTTTGTCAGTTGTAATTTTATATATATTTTATTCTCCAAGTCATGATGAGGCAAACTGTCATTTTTTTCCACAGGAAAGTATTGCAGCAGAATTTTTGGACAGGCTTGTGAAATGGAGTGAGAACATCAAAATTTCTGATCCCTTGGAAGAAGGTTGCAAACTGGGTCCCATTGTTAGTAAAGGGCAGGTAAGTAATGTTTGTTACTGTATGTCGTTTCATATTTTAAGTGTATATTTAAGTTGGACCGGGGAGGAGTGGCTGGAAAGGAGTTCAATTGAAAGTTCTTATTTGTGTTGACCATTTTTGGGACATAGACTAGATATATAAGAACAGAGTTAAAACCTCCTGCAAATAGAGAATCTAGTGCACATAACACATAGGAGATGGGAGTTGAATAGGATAAATTTTAAGTTTCAATTTGGACTACTTCTGCACCAACTAAAATAAGCTATTGTCATTTAAATGCTTTCTCTAATGCCAAGTTTTTATGCAAATCTATCATGTGCTATTTTTTCAATCTCCATTTAAAATTCTAAAGTCGGTGTCTGGATGGGGATTATCTGGTTCTGATTATAATTTATGATTTGGCAACTGATGTAACTCAAAATATAATTATGATGGTAACGTCCAAGGTTCCATATTTGGAAAATAAATTTTTTATATTAATATTTGATTAATCTGCTGCAGTATGAAAACGTAATGAAGTTCATTTCAAATGCCAAGAGTGAGGGAGCAACTATTTTGTATGGTGGGAATCGTCCTAAGGTATAGTTCTCTGCTGCTCGGTTATTGGCATTATTCATACCTTCTTCATTTCCAATTCATAAATGGTTAGCAGCATTTGGAGAAAGGATACTATGTTGAACCAACCATCATTACCGACGTAAACACCTCCATGCAAATATGGAGAGAAGAAGTTTTCGGACCTGTTCTTTGTGTCAAAACATTTACAACCGAAGATGAAGCCATTGAATTGGCAAACGATACCCAGTAAGTTTAACATGTACAATCCCATGATTTGATCCTTCCATATGGGATACCAAAAAGTTCAACTAATTCCTTTCTAATATTTATCTAGTTATGGTTTGGGAGGTGCTGTGGTATCAAAGGATCTAGAAAGATGCGATCGCGTAAGCAAGGTAAGATCCGTGCTTGAAACATCTCCGATCATGCAACGTAAGTGTGCTGTGTGACATTTGATACCTTTTCTTCTTTTGTTCAGGCTCTGCAGTTAGGCGCCGTGTGGGTCAATTGTTCGCAGCCATGCTTCTGCCAAGCTCCGTTCGGAGGCGTCAAATGGAGTGGCTTTGGGCGTGAACTAGGGGAATGGTATTTGCACAAACTTTTAGCTATCTTTTTGGATAGTTATTATCCCAATTACTTGCTATGTCCTGTTTCTCAAATCTAAGAACTCAGGGATTGATATCTTTCTTCTTGCAGGGGACTCGAGAATTACTTGTGCGTGAAACAGGTAACGGAGTATGTCTCCGATGAGCAATGGGGTTGGTACGATCCTCCGAAGCAATAAAGTCCATCGGTTTCCACAAATAGAGCGGTAAATACCGATAATAATTCGATCCGACCGATCTGCATAAATTGAAATATGGTGAGAACTGAATTATTTTGGATTATGTATATTTGTACGCATGTTACCTTTTGGACCTATGTCAAGTGGTTGAGTTTCGCATTTATATGTAATGTTTGTACCTATGTATGTATGCTACCTTTTGGCTCTTTGCATGGATAATTCGTAGCTTTTTAAGAATCACACATTATATATCTATGTATATTCGGACTTCAAATATACTGAAAATAATCAACCAAAAAATAACAAAAATTAAAACGTATGTTTCAGTGTTTATAATGAACACAAAAAAGCTATTTTCTGATGTGGGTGTAGTTCATTACATTCAAACGAAGCGGCTAGGCAAGGCTAGTGCTGCATCATTACTCTGATTCAACTCTTGAAGGTCGTCTCCAAGTCCCCAAGTCCAAGGTAATGAATGAGAGTCGAGGAGCAGTGAATGTGCTTTAAATGCATGCCAAGATTATCGGTGTTAGTCCATTCATTTTCCCATCATGAATGCTAAGGTTATTATCATGTTATTGCAAGTGTAGATAGGGACGTACGCAGGGAGGTACTAATAGGGATGGTCAAAAATCAGGTTTGGGTAACGAGGTCGGACCGAGCCGGGTATTTTTATGAGAGAAAAAAAATGGGTTTGGGTCGGGTTTTTGTGTAGAGCGAGGTCTGGTCGGGTTCAGGTTTTAGGGTGAAAAAATCTGATTCGACTCGACCCATGACTAATAATGTAATTTTCTCCTAATTTTTTAGGGATATTTGTAATAATACTCTCTCTTTATATATTTTTTATAATTAGATCCTTAAAATTATTTTTTTATTTACAATTTGGTCCTTAAATTTATTGTTTTTTTATAATTATGTCTCTTATTTTTTTGTAATTAGGTCCCTAAAATTAATTTTTTTTCTATAAGTCGGGTCGGGTTTTTTAAAGAATGAGATCAGGTCAGGTTCAGTTTTATAGTTTCGGGTCAGATTCAGGTGGGCCAAAAACCCAACCCGACCCGTGCCCATCCCTGTACGAACTGTCTGGAAGTTATATTAGAAATGCAGGTGTGCAAAATTATAAGGTTTTAAGGGTGTAAAATTAGATTGAACTTAAAAATTTTAGGAGGTGCAGTTGTCCCCCCAACACCCTTGTGTTCGTTCCTGAGTGTAGATCATATCACAGCCCTTGATTCGATTCCAACGGTTTAAAAAAATATCTAAAAGAAAACATGTGATGATTGTCAAACCCTGAAAGTCTATGGTGAAGAATAGTCTGATTGGTTGTTTAAAAAGAGCAGCAGAGGAATAATTGGCATAGGGCAGAGGTTTTCCATTTGTTTTCATACACGCACAGTTGAATGCCACAGCAATAAAGAAAAAAAAAAGGGAATGTCTGTGTTGAAAATTTGATTAATATCAACCATTCATTGCCATTGTTTTAAAAGCTGTTGTTCTCAATGCATTAAGTAGGAGGCCTCACTATGTGACAGGATTTTATGACACCTCGGCTGCCCTTATCGGAAAATTCGAGTGTTCGATAATTACAAAAGTTCTGATTAAATTTAACATCAATTCTTATTTTAAAGATGAATTTTGTTAGATTTATGTCTTTATTTTATAAAAATTAATTTTAAAAAATTATTTAAAAAACATCGAATTTTTTTATCATTCGATCCTACAGATTTCGAGTGCTATACAGCGAAGGTAACGACGGGAAAATTGGGAGGTATTATTGCTCCACAGCCTATGTATTTTAATCTAATTGAATTTAATACTAATAGAGACAAAGTTTGTATCAGGCATTTATAGATTACATGCCAATAGTGGCCCACAGAGAAAGGGATCCTGTTCCTCTGTGTTTGTCAACTCTTCATATTTTCTCTCAATAATTTATTTTAAAAAATCAAACTAGAAAGACATTAAAAATCAAAACTAAAAAAAATGAAAACAAGTTGTTCCATTTTTTCTCCAAAGTTTTTCTATAATTTTTTTATTTGTATTATTTTTGTTTCTGATTTCAAATAAATATTTTTTTTTGTTTTGAATTCATTATTTTCGCACATGCATTTGTCCGTTTGTTGTTTTTGTGGCACAATTTTTATCCTTTTTTATGATAATCTATCGTTCACAAGCGATCATCACGACGTACCCTCTGATAAGGAAAAATCGACGGTTCAATATGGTTAGAGCTTGTTTTATGATAGTTTGCTGGTTTTGTATATAAATAACCTTCAGCTTTGGTGATGAATGTTTTATTTTTATGTTTTTCTTGTTTTTCCTTGCTTTGCCAGTTTTATATCAAATCTGTTTTCATGACAGTTCTTTTGTCTGTTTTTATGGCAGTTTCTTCGTCTGTCTTTATGCCAGTTTTAGTCTGTCTTTTGACAGTATAACGTTCGAGTGACGAAATTTCAACGAGTGTTTTTCAGTGAAGGAGGTCGATCTATAAATACTTATGATTCCCTGTTGTGTTTGTGTCGATATGCCAAGAACAAGTAGCGAAAGAATTTGTTGTCTTCATAGAGCACTCTGGTTAAAGCTATAATTTCCTGAATTTCTTTCCGAAGTTGCTTCAAGTCCTTCTGAAAGTGATAGGTTTGTTCTTTAATGTGTTTCATACCCTTAGATTTTATTTTATTTATTTTTATACATTAAATTTTCAATGTTTGGGTGTGATGCTTTGTAATCCTATCACTTTTAATATAATCCAGTTTGTTTAAAAAAATAGTACTAATTAGCTAAAAAGTCAAAATTAATTTTCTTTTTCAAACAACATAACTATATGATTTTATAATAAAAATTCATTACTAAAAATCACACATATTGATTTTTCAACTTATCCAGCACCACCTTAATTGCTTTTTTAATATTATGATAAAAATAAAAATTTAAAATCTAAAGCCAACAGAAATATCAAAATCCATTCAAATAAACTAGCTTTTTCTCTTCATGCTTTACGCAGAATGTTCTAAGTCCTTCTAGGTTGGTTGCAGTTGTCTCACTCAAATGTGGTCTTAAGAGTGTAGTGGAGCAATAATTTTATTATTACCTTATTAAACAAAAAGAACAAATCATGCATTTTTTTAATATCACAAAAGATTCCTTCTTCTTTTAATGGACCCATAATTATTACTAAATTAATAATAATGGCTAATTTCATATTTATTAAATTGTTCATGCCTTATGATTAACATTATCCCACCATCTCTCATAAAATACTTTAAATCTAATTTTTATTATTCAATTCAATTCAATTCGTTGAGTCATGTATGAATATAATACAAATTTGTTTTCTTTGCATACCTACAAGTTTCATAAGATTTTTTTTTTCATTTTAACATGTTTTTCTAGAGATTCAATTTTTTTTAACTTTTATGAATTAGTCTTTAATTTTTTAACTTGTACTTACCTTGAAATTTTAAATTTTAGATAAATATTCTATACACAGGCGGTGGAAACTTTCAAGCGCCTTAGTTTTAGGGTATAAGGAGTTAGTTTAGGGTATAGGATTTAGGGGTTAGAATTTAGGGATAGTTGTTTCAATTTAAGGTTTAGGGTTATAAGTTAGGGTTTATAGGTTAAACCACAAACCCTAAAAACTAAACCCTAACCTATAAACCCTAAATTATAACCATAAACCTTAAATTGAAACAACTATCCCTAAATTCTAACCCATACACCTAAACCACTAAACCCTATACCCTAAAACTAAGGCGATTGTGGAAACTTTCAGTTTCCACCGCCAGTGTATAGGATATTAATCCTTAAATTTTTTATGACTTGTGCCCACTCTAAAAACTATTTTAACTTGTGCCTACCCTGAAAATAATTTCTGGATCCGTCACTAGTTTTATGGTTTGACTGATCGGATTGGACCGTGACAATAATTATGGTATAAAATGATATTAGAGAATAAACCTATTAAAGGAGGGACATTATCAGCACTTTTAATTATGTATTCATAGTTATGGAGCTTTAGGGACCATATAAGGGAGAAAAAGCAATGGTCCATGAAGGCAACTATTAAGACCTTGATTCCTTTGTATTTTAGTTGAGCCTATTGGTTTGAAAGATGGTGACTTTTATTCATAGTATACACGAGAATTGATATGAAATATGGCCTACCCGCATAAACAATTATTGTTGATATCTACCTACCTTCCCTCCCCTTGTGTAGACGGGCTAGAATTTGAAGTTTGGGGATAAATTTATAAATAAATTAATTTTTAAAAAAATTTAAATAAGGGGACAAAAGTGAAAAAAAAAATTCTTCGGGGTGGGGAGGGGCATGTAAATCTGTCCCTGTTCTTATTCATATTCTCCTCTGCAAAACAGCAATGCTGCCCTAACAAATGACATTGTTGTTGCTTAATAATTAAACAACCTTTCTGTTTTTAGTACGAGATCTCATGTATTTGGTAGTTACATGGATTCCGATTATACCCGAAGTCGAAATGGACGGTTCTTTAAACAGATAATATTTTTTTCACCATAAATTGAACTTGTCCAATTATATTCAGTATTCTGATTTTTTAGGTTAAGTTTGTTTATATGATTGTAATTTCATAAAAACAGTGACCCTGAAACTTTTGGATATTACAACTCTGTTTTTTTTTTGGATGTACAATTATGCTTATAACTCAGAATCAGATCTGCAGGTTGAAGAAGGGTGTGGTTTTCTGGGTTTTGCTAGCCTATATGTGGATTCTAAAGTGAGAGAAACTGCATGTATTGGTCTTTACAGATTAAAAAAAGCTTGGGTTTTTTTTCTCCCATCTCTTATGCAGAAATTGAATGTGGAAAAAGCACATGAAAATATCCTCAGCTTGTAGCCTCGGAGATGCTATGTAATGAAGGCTGCCATGTCTTTTGTCTGGCCGCAGAGTTGCCCGATGTTGTCGACCTCGGTTGCTGTCCTTCATGTTTGCTCACTTTATCCGGTTCAGATCTCGCACCGGCAGCCGTCTCGGGCGCAGATTCTTCATTCTTCTTCATCTTTGCATGTTTCTTCGCATGCAATCCCTTCGTAACCTCTAAGAACCCAAAAAAGAACTCGAAATCAGATTAATTGTTGGTGAAAACGGACTGCAAAACTAGCTGATTAGCACTGACTGGAAATATAAAAAACAGAAATAAAAATTGATGAACCGTTGGCCACTGCCTTAGAAACAAAACTGCTCCAAACAGTATAGTCGCTTCACAGGCAGAATACCCTTCACTAGTTATTTTTCCAACCAATATAGGATATAACATTAGTAATACTTGAACCATTACCAACAACAAACAAACAAAAAACAACCAGAATATGTATGTGTATATGTTTATGATACCTTGAGTGGTGATGAGCCTGTAAACATGACCGAGAAGAAGAGTATCCGTCGACCGGAGAAGCTTGATCCTGGTTAAGCGAACGGGGTTGGCATTAGTGGTGTTGCCGGTCACACCTTTGCCGTTGTTACTCGGATTCGGATTCGGATGCGAGTGGTGGTAGAGGGTGGTGGATATAAGCAGAGCAACATAGTGACCGGGGTTCATCTTCATAACCTCACGAGCGGTGACGGGCCAGTAGAATCTCTCGACTTTGCCGCAGGGGTGCTGGAGAACCAGAGTGGCTGCATCAGTAGCTTGGCAGTTTCCCATTCTTTTCCAGGGTTTTCAGGGGAAGGAAAAAGGTATTTTGGGCAGAGAGGAGAAACTATGCTGTTGGTATCTTTATAGAGAACCACCCACCAACTTAAATATATTAGTTAATCAAAGGGAGTCAATTAAAATTATAATCTAAGTATTAAATTTTGGACCAACTGATCTTTTAAGTAAGGTAAAGAGTTAGAATTTTGATTTTATAGAATTCAACTAGCGTTTTTAATGAGAAAAAAAATATGATGTTCATCTTAAAAGATCTGGATTTGAGTATTTGTGTATGTGTTGTTAATAGGGATGGCAAAATTACCCGTCCCTGACTTGACCCGATCAGAGTTTTTCCTAAAATTTTTGGGGATCGGGGCGGGTTCGGGATCGGGCATTTACTGAAAATTCCCCGCCCCGCCCCAGTATATTTTTATTTTTTTATACATATTTTTATTATATTTATAAGAAAATATCACTATATACAGAGACTTTTATGAGTTTTAAGTTTTTTTTTTTGTTTTTTAGGTTTGCGTTTATCGTAAAATTTTGTTAGATGTTGTTCAAGTTTTAATATATTCGATTTCGATGGTCAATAGTTCAAGTTTTTTTTATTTTAAATATGTAATTGAACATATCGGTAATTTAAAATTGGTTTTATTTTATTTTTTTATATAGGTTTAAAGTCCCTTTAAACCATAATTTGTGATTGTAGTAGAAGATTGGTCGGATCTAACCTTTATCGTCGTCGAAGATTATTTTTAAAAAAAGTTGGGGCGGGGTGGGTTTTAGTGTTAACATTTCGGGGCGCGGCGGGTAAATTAATATTTTTAATCTAAGGCGGGGCGGAGTCGGGTTTAGAAATTTATAGATCGGGGCGGCCAAAAACCTGCCCCGCGCCGTTTCCATCCCTAATTGTTAAGTGGTTAAGAAAAATATAAACAAATAGTATATTCTAAAAAAATTGTAATGCTGAAAATAAAATAAATTAGATTGAGAAGATGATTTAATAATAAATTTTTACGATATTTGATTGAATTAGTGATTTCGATGATTATAAAAACAGTAAATTTTGGTTTATTTTAATTGAGGGTGTTGTTGGACCCCTGTTGTGCAATGATTTGGTGAGCTGTGACTGGTTGCCTTAAAGCATGGCCGAACAGCATGACATGAAACCTCATTTGGTTTTGGTTTTTACTTTTTTAAGCTATACGTTTACTAAAGCCTTGATTTAATAGTTTCATCATAAATAGTAAATATAAAATGTGTTACGGGTATATGTAATAATAATATATAGAATTATTTTTGGTTTAGCACGAACCAACTTGTCTCAGTGGTTAATGAAACGGTTGTTGTTCTTAGAGGTCACGAGTTCGAGCACCAGCAGCTGCAGCAGGGTGATTGAGCGTTCATTGTCAAATGGTTGAGAGTATATTTCGAACATATACTACTTGTAATCACTTTAGCTTTCATTCATAACGTCAAGATTCGATCATTTGATATCGTTTAAGGGATTTAACGTCTCATCTTATTACGCCAGTCGATTATATGTAATATCTTAGAATTATTAAATTAGCTTTAAGTACATTAGACCGTTGTTGGACAGCACTGTTCCGTAGAGGTTCCAACACTGCCACGTTGACCATGTTTATCCAACAACTCATCTTGGAATGGACGGTTATCTGTGGATATGTGGACTACATTTCTTCATGGACGTCATTCCGTTTTTTTTTTTATAAAAGCCACTAAATTTTTATTAAATTCATAGAAAAAATCACAATTACAATGCATCTAAGAAGAAGAATATTTGGATTAAACAACTCAAAAAAACCTTACAACCTAAAAACAAAGAAAAATTAAAACTTCTATGGAGATAAGCATACAAACAAAATTTAGCAGCCTCCTGAATCTCCTTGTCTCTGTCCAAACGAGACGCATAAAGAAGGAAGAAGGAGTGGTGCACGATCCAAGCTGTCAAGCAAAAAGTACCGCTACCCAGGACTGATTTCATCGGCAAACAACCATCAACCGAGTGGGGATATAACTTTCCAAGTGACCACCGACAAAAATATAAATCAGAAACTAGCACCGATTGAATCTCTGAGCGAACAACAATCGATCGCTAGGGTATGCTGAATCATGCCACAAAGACAGATGAAACAAACCACAAAACAAAAACAAAAACATGTCACAAAGACAGAGGAAAAAACGTGTCACAAAGACAGAGAAAGAGATTCTTATTAAAATAAAAAACAAAAAAACTAATAGATCCAGTGGTCGACAACCAATATTAAAATTGATTGTCGACCACCGATCAAAGGGATTGATCAATGTAGAAAACGAATAGAATCGAAGGAATTTTGGTATGAAGAACGGCTAGAAATTTTGGTATGAAGAGCGGCTAGGATTCCATTTTTTTTATTAAATAAAGAGTTAAACAAACGTTGAAATTCTTTTAAAATTAATAAATGTCAAAATTTAAACATATATTTTTCATTATTCTATGAATTAATGAATTTTATTATAATGTTTATTTTAAATTTAATTTTAAATATTTAATTATTTTTTAGAAGAAAAAAAAAACTTTATACAAAAGTAATGAATTGATAAAAAAAATAAAAAAAATTTATAACAATATTTTGTATAAAACTAAATTAATCTCTTTTCCCACTAAAATTTTAATAAGGCTATTTTTTTATAGAAAAAAAATATTAGTATATATCTCGTTAAAAAACTTCTCTAACTCTAAATAAAGGAAAAAGAGTACAAATACTAGCACTTACAATACTGATCAAAACATAAAAAGAACCTAACAACAAACCAAAATACATCAAAGCCAACTGAACTATCTCAAAAATATGACCTATCCAGGTTCCGCGGCAAACACCCCAAGACAGGGACGGATGTAAGTAGAGGGTGGGAGGGGCAATTGCCCCCTAACTTTGATGGTTTAATTACATTTTAGGTCATTAATAGTTTTAAAACTATTTTAATTAAGTCCTTGCCCCTCCCGAAATTGCATGGTATAATTTATTTTTAGGACCTTATCAATTTTAAAATTAATTAATTAAGCATTGACCCCCAATTTTTTTTAGTTTAATTATTTTTTAAGACCTTTTAATTTTAAAAATAATGAAATTAAATTCCAACTCCTTTAATTTTTATGTTTTAGTCACTGTTTAAGATCTCGATCGTTCTAAAATTAAACAACTCGTCCCCCTCACGATTCAATCCTGGCTCCGTCCCTGCCCCAAGAGACCCTCCATGGTTGCAATCCACATGTAATAACCTCGCCTGGCGGTACAAAGAATACCCCTGATCCATGCATACCTCTACTATCCATCTTCGACAGTCTATCCGCCACTGAATTAACATCACGTAAAATGTGTGAAAAAAAGCCTCTCAATCTCGATCAAGAAATTGCTGAATACGATTAACAGAAGTGCCACCCCTCCTCTTGTTGTCGGGAACCAAAAGTAACTTAACCGCCGTCACATTATCCATTTCAACAATAAGACGACGAATACCCTGGTTCCACGAATGTGTAAGACCTTCCAACACCCCCATAACTTCGCATCAAGAACCAAACAAATTCCAACAAATTTTGTGAAACCCACCATCCAGTTACCCAAAACATCACAAATCACTTCTCCACAAGACACATAATCTAAGCTTACACAACGCGAACCATCAGTATTAAGTTTAAACCGTCCCGCTAATGGAGGCGCCCATTGTGCCAACTCCAGCGTTCCCTAACCACGACCACTGTTCAGATAAATTAATCATTGTATTCTCTTCAAACTTTAAAGTTAAATACTTAATAAACTATTGTATTTTAAAATTTAATTATTTAGTCTCTTTTGATATTTGATATTTGATCCAGATGTCGGTAAGAATTCTAGTTCTAGGAAGATGTGAGAATCTTGATCTAGTTTAATGCTAGTTTCCCAATATTCCAAAACTGAGATATTGTAGTTTATTATAACCATCAAATCTATCAACAAAAAGTTTAGATAAAAAAAGCATCTTACGAATTTACTTATCTTCTTTTTTTTTGGATAAATTACTTATCTCATCTTGGTTTAGCCTAATCTCATCCATACAGTACAAAATATTTATGTTAATTTGGTCACTCATCCAACTCTAAATACTAGTTAAGGACAATAATTAAGAGTAAAGTGTGTGTATATATATAAAAGAAGATAATCTTAACTATTGAATGAAGGTAAATGATGGTTGAGATTAACAATGGAAAATATGAAGATTATCACGGGAAAAAAATAATCTTAACAATTTATTATCCTCATCCAACGATTTCAAAAAATGTGTAAAAGTAATTGAATTGTATACTGTGTAATTGAATCCTATCTCATATATATATATATATATATATATATATATATATATATATATATATATGATACCACTTGTCACGGGACTAGATTTCTGTCGGCCAAACCGCGCGGCTTTAGTCGCCTTCTCGGCTGAATGCTACGACTATGTCACCTCGAATTCTTCGTTACGGTACTAGACTCCTGCTAACTGGATCGTACGACCTTAGTCAAAGCTTATATATATATATATGGATGAGATCAAGTTACATGGTGTAAAACTCATTTAGCTTTACACTAATCTAGGACCATTAGATGAGTGAAATGGATGGATGAGATTAACAGTAAAAAATGTGAAGATTATCACGTGGGAAAAAAGATAAGGAAATAATCCGAGCCATTAATTACCATCATCCAACAGTCCAAAACTGTGTAAAAGTAATTGAGTTTTACACAATGTAAGTTGATCCTAACCTATATAAGTTTTACACGTGTTTTGGATCGGTGGATGGGGGAAATGGATGGTTGAGATTAACTCCGTGTTTTTAATTCCCAAGTGATAATCTTCACATATTTTACTGTTAATCTCATCCATCCGTTTCACTCATCCAACGATCCAAAAACATGTAAAATTTAGAGAGTTTTACACAGTGTAATTTGATCATATCTCATATATATATATTATGGGATGAGATTAAGTTACATGGTGTAAAACTCATTTAGTTTCACACTAACTAGGACCGTTGGATAAAGGAAATGGATGGATGAGATTAACAGTAAAAAATGTGAAGATTATCACTTGGGGAAAAAAGATAAAGAAATAATCTGAGTCATTAATTACCATCATCTAACGTTCCAAAAACTATGTAAAAGTAATTAAATTTTATACAGTGTAAATTGATCCTAACCCCCTATATATATAACAGTAAACATGTCCCATTTGGGCACGCTCCACGCAGCGGTGGACCATGGGCCATTAGTCATTTCATATGGATTGCCCATCCAACCACAAAATCTAGGCTTTTTTTATGGGCGTGCGTGTGAAAAAGCTTCTACTTTAGTTTTTTCTTTAATAAAAAATAAATAAATTTTGTTAATAAAATATATCATTAATCATTAAAAATAATACACTTATATTTTACTTGACCAGAATATTTTTAAAAGGATTTTCACATTTTTATGTTAATTATCATTTTCTTATATATACCATATGTTTTTATATTATCAAGAATTACATTTCATTAAAATTTTAATACATACATAAAAGTGAGATTCTTTTTTAAAAAAAATGTGATGTAAAAATTTTTCAAAATAAAGAAAGATCAAATTTTCCTAAAGCAAATCCGTTTTAGTGATGCTTACTAATGACCCATTTTTTAGATATTTTCTTTTTTGTAGATTTGATGATCATATATTAATATTATCTCTTTATATGATTAATGCATGTTTTAAACATTATATAGCTACATAAATTTTTAATATGAAAAAATTTGATATATTTATGTATTACAATTGTATTTTCATCTTTTATAATATTATGTATTTTTTTAATAATATTATAGATACCCGTTATCGAAGTGATTTTCTCAATCTAATTTGCTTCATTCACGACATCGAGATTCGAATTATTAACTTTACTCAAAGGATCTAGTGTTTCATCCCACTAAACCAATTAATGGTTGGTTTAATTACATATTTTACCCTATGAGATTGATATTGTATAATTACATAGTGTTAATTATATGAAGGATATCTGTCAACAAGTGTTTGGTGCATTGGTAAGGCACGTTGCACTTTCAAGGAGAGAACACGAATTTGAACCTTGAAGATAATATTATTGTGATGAACAACCTCACACCTCGAATATGGGCCGTAGACGATCATACATATTAAAAAAACCATTATACGAGAGATATCTACTTTTAATTGAAGCGCACGATATGATGAAAAGAAGGTTTTGTTTGCTTTTGCGGGTCTTGTATTGGTACATTGTCAAAGGAATCAAGTTGATTTTAGTGGATATTGTATGGGATATGAAGTTATTTCATGTCAATGTGGCAAGATGTTAACCCCTTTTTTCCTTCAAGACTTATTCCTTATCTTTTTTTTTTTACTTTAATTTTAAGTAAATGTATACTAAATTCACAATCTCCACACAAATATAACAAAACATATTTTTTTATAATTATTTGATACACTAGCGGTGAAAACTTTTAGTTTCCACAAGCGCCTTAGTTTTAAAGTTTATGGGCTCGATTTAAGGTGTAAGGTTTAAGGGTATGTGTCTAGTAGTGTAGAATTTAGTAATTGTGAATATAATTTAGGGTTTATAAGTTAAAACCTAAACCATCAACATATTACCCCAACCTCTAAACCCTAAACCCTAAATCCTAACCATAACCCCTACATTCTAAACCTATACACCCTAAACTGAGTCTCTAAACCCTAAAATTAAGACACTTGTGGAAAATATTGTGGGTACCAAAAATAAAGATGTTGATACGGTGGCGCGGGCTGCAATAAAGTCTCGGTGTCATTATGCTAATAAAAGATGGCTCGGTGGTATATTAACAAATATATATATATATATATATATATATATATATATATATATATATATATATATATATATATATATATATATATATATATATTACTTTATTTAATTTTTTATTTACTTTACGTCTTTCAGTCTTAAGAAAAAAGACATATTATCCATAGAAAAAAGAATAGTATTTTTTTGAATAGTTTAAAAGTGATTATATGATAGTATCTGCAATAAAGTCTCGGTGTCATTATGTTAACAATGAACATTCACCTTGTAAACAAAGTAATTTGAACTCGTGTCTTTTAAAATGAACATCATTCGTTTTTTCACCGGAACACTTGTTGGTTCAGAAAAAGATTATTAAAAATGAATTAATACTCAATCGATATAACTAGGCAGCTTGACCATACATGAATATCTTGTGTGTACTTTTGAAGCATAAAATGACCCTATGACATCAAACACGTGAGAAACCGTGTAAGTTTTCATGCTTGGTTGCTGAAATTGGAAACAAAAACAATTCATCATTTCTCACATGAAGTTGTAGTGGGTCACTTACCCTACAATATTTTGATATTTTGGTTTTATTCTGTTAGTATTTAAGATAATCGGTCGTGATAACATTCATTATATTTATAATTAAATTAAGTATTATATGATTAAAAACATGTTCATTGTCTTGATTTAAATCGTTTGACAATTTTTTCATACTTATAAGGTTGAAATAATGGTTTCAATTCAAACACAAAATCATTGAGACAATGTCTTAAAAGATTAATTAATGCCAAATCTCACATAAATCTCCAAACTTTCACCTTTTGGACCATCAATAATTGTAATCATGTGGTTCACAGGCTGCCTAGTTTTCCTTTTCTTTCTTTCCTTCAGTGTTGATTATGATTTTAGAAAGCTAAAATCTCTAAACCACAGAATTATTATTTTTGAATATCTAAACCACAGAAAATTAGTGTTAGAAATCTTTGATTTGGTATTTTTTATTTGTAGACAATTATTCGAGGATGGGGCTCTAAGTGAAGGAAACCGATGACCTAAAAAAAATATGAGGAACAAAAATAAATAACTTGATCAATCGGTTATTTTTGCTCTATTCCCAAATTTTAAATTGACTATTCCTAGAACATAGGTATCATGTAAAATTAACGATGACGATGACAGTTTAAGGGGAGCTGATAGTTGATTGCATTAGTTGATTTGACTAGCGGATTGTATTAGCTGATTGTATAAAAGTGTTTGGTAAAACTAACGAATAATTAATAGCTGTTAGATTATTTAAACAAGTAAAATGACATATAAGGACATGATTATATTCAATACTTGTTTGAATAGTTTATTAGTTATCAATATTTTGTATCTAATTAATATTAATTAGATCTATAAAATTATTTTTAATATAACTTTTCTAAACATATTCGAATGATTTATATATTAATTTATTATTTATATAATTATTTTAATTTAATTAATTAATTAATTAATTAATTTAAATACACATATAAATATGTGATAATAAAAAGAAAAAAAAGTAAATAGGATTAGCTTGTGAGAAAATATTTACTTTAAGTTATTTTGAGATTTTTGGTAACTGGTAAAGGTAAAAAAGTCTTTATAACTATAATATCAAACCTCTAATCTCAAAGAGCTTTTTTAAAATTAGTAGTTTCACCCCAATCCGCTCTTTCAATCCGTTGTTCACCAAACAATAATATTAACGGATTTGACTGGTATAACCTCTAATTATGTCTCAAACCTCTAATTTTTGCCTAAACCCCTATTTACCAAACATGGCCTATATATAGGGATGTGATCTAGTTACATGATGTAAAACTTAACTAATTTTATATTAATCTATAACCATTAAATGAGTAAAATAGATGGATGAGATCACTTTTACTTTTTTACGGTCCCAACAAAGTGTAAAATTAATTAAATTTTATACAATGTAGGTGGATCTTAACCCATATTTTTAAAGGATTGTCAATATCAATATTTCTAATATAAAATTGATAAAGTCATATATCTTAGAAATTTTCTTTTTTACTTCAATTTTATATCCTTATCACTTGAACTGAATCAAAACGAAATTCGAGATAGAAATTCTAACATCTCCTTATCACTTGTTCATGTTCTTTCCTTGTTCGTTCATGTTCTTGTTTTTCCTCTTCTATTTTAGTCTAATAGATTTTCATTTTAATTTTATACATCTAATTTTTAACATAAAATCGTGTATTTATCCTTACTCTTTGTGTGCCTGTTTTTCTCTACAAGCTAAAAATAATTTTAATATATAGTATTCACGTGCTGTTTATGAGACAAAGCAATCTATTTTAAGAAGATGATCTAAAGTTATAGATATGCTGGATTGATTAAAATAAGGTTGGGCAAAGAAAGGAATATAATACAACAAGATGGAGTTAACCAATCCAGTAGACAACCTACACACACATTCCCTAGCATGTAAACATTATGTATAATATTCCTTGTCCTCCTCCCTCCCCTACTCTATGTATATAAATAACTCCATTTAACAAGCCAACATTCAAATCTTTGTTGATCCATAATAATCCTTGTGTTTTCTGCACCACTTGTTTGCTTTGCTTTTCACCGAAAATGGAGTCCCGCCGATCGTTGAATCGATCCGATTCGATTGCAGAAAGCATGCCTGATGCTTTGAGGCAGAGCACCTACCATATGAAGAAATGTTTCACCAGGTATATTCCCTTCATATATATATATATATATGTGTGTGTGTATGTATGTATGTACATAGATAGACACATTTATAGTTTGATCCTCTAAATATGCTGCAAAATTGGAGAAAAGGTTGGTGGCATCAGGAAAAAGGTTACTAAAAAGACAGCAATTGATGGATGAAGTGGAGAACTCAATAGAGGACCAGGCTGAGAAAAACAAGATCCTAGAGGGACTAATTGGTTTCATTCTGATTTCCACACAGGTCTTACATTTTAATCAAATCAAAGTGTTTTTTTTATATGTATTAGCTGTATAAATGTTTTCTTTTTGCAGGAGGCAGCTGTGGTTCCACCATATGTTGCATTTGCAGTGAGACCGAATCCGGGATTCTGGGAGTTCGTCAAGGTGAACTCGGAGAACCTCCATGTCGACAGCATTAGCCCTTCGGATTACTTAAAGTCCAAGGAAACAATCTTCAACCAAAATTGGTATAATTAATATTAGCATATTACTTGAAGTCCAAGGAAACAATCTTCAACCAAAATTGGTATACGGTGCAGGGCAACCGATGAGAATGCTTTGGAAATCGACTTTGGATCGATTAACTACACTACCCCTCATTTAACCCTTCCTTCTAGCGTCGGCAATGGCGCCACCTACATCTCGAAGTTTATGTTCTCGAAGCTATCCGAGAGTTGCGAATGTGCTAGTCCGCTGCTAGACTACTTATTGGACCTTAATCACCAAGGGGAGGTAAATATTCACACACACACATGTATGTATTTGGCTCCATTTCTTCCTCTATTTGTGAGAATAATGCCTGAATGTACTTGGAGTTGCAGGATCTCCTGATAAACGGAGATCTAAATACGGTCGACAAGCTTAAAACAGCTCTGTTGGCAGCAAGCAGTACCATCTCCGCATTACCGAACGAAACACCATACGATAATTTTGAGCTAAGGTTATATCTGGATTGAAAGTTGAAACTACTACATGATACATAACAAATACAAAAAACCAGAAAAGGAGTTCCTTACTGTTTGATTGGTGGCAATAAATCTCAGGTTAAAAGAGTTCGGTTTCGAGAAAGGATGGGGGCATAATGCAGAAAGAGTTAAAGAGACAATGCTGACCCTTTCCGAGGTGCTACAAGCTCCGGAGCCAGCGAAACTCGACTCACTCTTTAGCTGGCTCCCTACTGTGTTTAAGATTGTAATCGTATCATCTCACGGATACTTAGGGCAGGCTGATGTCCTCGGGTTGCCAGATACCGGAGGCCAGGTAACAATATAATAAAATGGTACACTACAGCAAAACAGGCTTTTAGCGGCGTTTTTATAACCCTATAGCAGTGTTTTTTAGCGCCGCTAAAAGAGCCGCAAGAAGCAGCGTCGCAATAGGTAGCGGCGTTTTTGTCGTATAAACGCTGCTATAGGTTTTGTTTTATAGCGGCGTTTGTATATTAAAACGCCGCTACGTATTTTGTTTTATAGCGGCATTTGTATTTCAAAATGCCGCTAATGCTCATCTATAGCGGCAGAACAAACACCACAAATAACAGACTTATTGCGGCGTTTTTGTTTCAAACGCCATTAATTGTTTCTATTGTGGCGTTTGTCATTTAAAACGCCGGCATATGCGAAATATTAGCGGCGTTTGTCATTTAAACGCCGCTACAGAACAACTCTAGTGTAGTATAAAGGTGGATTCAACGGAGGTGATTCTGTAAGTACTTACAGAATTGATTTGTAAATGTAATAGGTGGTTTACATTCTTGATCAAGTAAAAGCTCTTGAGGAAGCCTTGCTACTAAGAATAAAATCACAAGGCCTGGCCGTGAAGCCACAGATTGTTGTGGTAAGCAATGTGTATGTACATATATATTCGACATCGATTTACGACACTGTCGTCACCATGTCATTTTGCAATATTGTAGGTAACTCGCCTTATACCGGATGCCCGAGGAACCAAATGTAACCAAGAGATTGAGCCGATCATCAATACCGAGCATTCCCACATTCTCAGAGTCCCTTTCAAGACAGATAAAGGGGTACTTCAACAATGGGTCTCACGGTTCGACATCTATCCATATCTAGAGACATTTGCACAGGTAATATATATGTTCCTTCATGTCCATCACTTATTCTTGCCTTGCTGTTATTTCTAAATAACTTGCTCGGAATCGATGTCTGTCACGAGTAGGACGCACAAGCGAAAATCCTTGAACACATGGGATGTAAACCAGACCTCGTAATCGGAAACTACAGCGATGGAAATTTGGTGGCATCCCTAGTGGCTAGCAAACTTGGAATCCCTCTAGGAACAATAGCTCATGCTTTAGAGAAAACCAAGTATGAAGATTCAGATGTCAAGTGGAAAGAACTCGAAGCGAAGTATCACTTTTCGTGTCAATATACCGCTGACATACTAGCGATGAACGCCGCCGATTTCATCATAACCAGCACCTATCAGGAAATTGCCGGAAGGTTGTATATGTTTATCATGTTATAAAACATGATGAGACACATTTTATCTCAAGTACTTATCTAAAAAGTGGTGAATTTTGTATTTGCCCCAGCTCCGAAAAGCCGGGACAGTACGAAAGTCATGCGGCCTTTACCATGCCCGGACTTTGCCGGGTTGTCTCAGGCATCAATATATTCGACCCCAAGTTCAACATAGTTGCTCCGGGGGCTGACCAGTCCGTCTACTTTCCCTACACAGAGGAAAACAGACGTCTATCCTCATTCCATCCTGCCATTGAAGAATTACTCTACAGCCAGTACGATAACAACGAGCACATGTAAGCCAGACGTGACTTATTTCCGTAACATGTGTTCGTTGTTCGACACATATAATCGTTATCTTAATCATATATTCTTACCAACAGTGGATATCTGGCGGACCGGAGGAAGCCGATTATTTTCTCCATGGCAAGACTTGATACTGTGAAGAATATTACAGGCCTAACTGAGTGGTATGGAAAGAACAAAAGGCTTAGGGACTTAGTAAACCTCGTTGTGGTTGCCGGATTCTTCGATCCATCCAAGTCCCATGACAGAGAGGAGCAAGCAGAAATCAAAAGGATGCATAACTTGATAGAGCAATATGAACTGAAGGGCCAATTCAGATGGATTGCAGCCCAAACCGATAGACATCGCAACGGAGAGCTGTATCGATGCATTGCCGATACAAAGGGAGCTTTCGTGCAGCCCGCCCTGTATGAGGCCTTTGGTCTCACTGTCATCGAAGCAATGAACTGCGGATTACCCACCTTTGCAACCAACAAAGGAGGCCCTGCAGAGATTATCGTGGATGGGGTCTCCGGTTTCCATATTGATCCGAACAATGGAGACCAATCCAGCAACATCGTAGCCGATTTCTTCGAGAAGTGCAAGGTGGATGATCACCATTGGAATAGGGTGTCAACTCAAGGACTTCGTCGCATACATGAATGGTACCGAACCGATACAATACGATACACTAAAATGGCACCAATGAAAATTGTTTAGCCTAGAAAAATTGCACTAAAATGCCTGTTCTACTTGAAAACGCAGCTACACATGGGAGATTTATGCAAACAAACTGCTGAATATGGGATCCACCTATGGATTTTGGCGGCAGCTGAACAAAGAACAAAATCTAGCCAAGCAAAGATACATTCAACTGCTCTTCAATCTGCAATTCAGGAAATTAGTGAGTGAATTTGAAGTTTGAACATTATCATTCATATAAACAGCATGCAAATACATTTTTCTCACGAGATAACGTAACAGGCAAGGAATGTGCCTGTTCCAAGTGAACAAGCACAAGTAGCACTAACATCTCCGAAAACCAAACCGGCACCGCTGCCAACCGAAACTCCTCAACCAGCACCTGTTGTAGAATCTAAACCGGGACAACCCAAATCAGCGGCAGCACGGGATAAAACCGAACCTCGACCTGCAGCAGACAATGAAGCAAAGTAATACCAGCATACATTTAAAAGTTTCCATCTTTATTGTATCCCTTGCCTTGGTGTAACATAACCTGAATTATTCTGTCACGTGCAGGGATCAAAGTTTGCCGAAGAAGATTAGCCCTTTCAACAAAATGTCCTTCACAATTGGTTCTTTATTGTTGGTCTATTATTTCATAAGGAAGTTGTATTACAGCTTCACATGGTGGTAATATTGTGAAAGTATTCTTCAATTTGTAAGCCTTTGTTAATGAATAAGATGCCTTTGAAGCTTCAATTTGTAATGTACTGAAATTCTGGGACGCGGCCCTGCAAATAAACAATTTTATAGTACTATTTTTTAAATAATTTATTAAGTTCATTTTCATGCATATTATTTATATATTTACTTTATGACATTAATAAAGAGATACAGACTGCACAAACTTGGTGCAGAAGCCATCGCCAAAAGACTTATCAAAGGTATAAATATATCCATTTTGTCCAAGTAAGAATCAAACCTCTTGGTGTAGAAGCCACTAAGAACCATAGAAATCCAAAGATACAGACTGCACAAACTTGGTGGGAAAGCAAGTTTGGTCTACAATTAACTTGACTAGCAAACTAACATTTTCTAACTGTTGATTGTTAAAGTTTAACAAGATATGACAAGAAATCCAAACACAATCTGGGAAACCTCAATATCCTACAACACAACACTGTGATAATTTCCTATAATAAACCCTAAAAGGGTGGGGGCGCTCCTAGCACCGACTCTTGGCGAACTACCAGGGCCTCTTCCTTCCACCGAGAGATACAGCATTAGATCCTGATATCAAAGACCGGTTACCAAAGCCGCCACGTCCTCTGGAGCGGAAGTTTCCTCCGGAACCTAAAAACCAAAACAAGCATTGTTGATTATCTAAGGCTAAGAGTATACCAGGAAGTCTTAATTTGCACATTAGTTTTGCCAACATGATCCAAACAACATATTACCTCCAAACTTCGAAGGTGCAGAGCGAGCCAATGTGGACAATGCGGGGGAGACAACCTGCCCCGCATCTTGTAGGAGCTTAATAAGGTCCCTAGCAAACTTTGCATTTGCCTGTGTGAAGAAGGTAAAAGCAGTTCCCTTGGCCCCTGCTCGACCAGTTCTACCGATCCTGTGTACATAATCCTCCAGACTGGTAGGAAAATCATAGTTGATCACACACTTTATGTCCTTTACATCTACAGCAAAAAAAAGAAGGAAAATCAGAATAAAAGATGTACAGTGTTGAAAGCTCTAAGAAAGCCCAAGTAACTTGTTTGAGCCACATAGGTAAATTTGCTTGAAACAATGTACAAGACAGATAGGCTCAGCTACTCAAATTGACATTGTTTTCAACTCCAGATTAAATGAATATTGAAGGTAATTAAAAACTTATATTGCATGCAAGATTCTTTTACTAAGCAGGCTCAATAAATTAAGAACCCTAAGAAATTTCAAAAACTCCCTTATCCCTGCAACCTACGATCCAAATGATCAATATTAAGATAACACATTCATTGGATAAATGTGCCCACCTTAACTTTGCAGGGATAAGGTCTACCACCACCATTTTCGTTCTCAATCAAGGAATATAAGCAAATGTGAGTCAACCAGGCTGCCGCAACAAACCAGCTCCATAACCGTGGATGGGCGACACTAACTTCCACTTCAACCACATAACTTACACTTGAATTACATACAACTACCACATAAGAAAACTTTCTAATTTTTCTTTTCCCTCAACCTAAAATCAGGACATACAACTTGTCAAAAAAAAAGGAATGAGTAGCCTGAGCTTTGTATTGTACACCCCTCCAAATTATAGATCACCACCTCAGCTGTCTAAGCAAACTATGCTCCTTGTGTCCACGTAACATGAGCTGTAAGCATAAGACCAACCCATAACTTAGGGGACATCGTACATATGAGAAATGCCTCAGTCCAACCCATAACTCCCTTAAAGTGGAGGATCATGCTTATCAGTCAAAAAATATAAATGTTTACACATCATGGCACTGCGCACCCAAGCCACAAATTATTGTCTCAGGAAACTGGAGAGCAGCCGGCAGACTCGATTATCTTCACCATTTCAAGACCTACATGAGTATGCTAAGACTCCTAAAACACAGTCATCCTACCAAGACCCCGTGCGGCCACATCAGTGGCCGTCATTATAGGACTTCTGCCACTTTTAAATTCAGCCAGGACCCAATCTCGTTCAGCCTGATTTTTATCACCATGGATGGACAGGGCAGGCCACCCATCCATTCTGAGCTGCCTAGTAACTTGGTCACATCCCTTCTTTGTCTCCATGAATATGAGTATTCGGTTCCCATCCATCACTTCCTTCAGCAATTTGATTAGCCTGCCCAAAGTGAGATCAGTATTTAATATCACAATATCAAATAAAAACATTCCATGGAACAAGTTGCAAAGACGGACCTGTTGTACTTTTCCATCTCTGTTATGACTTCAACAACTTGGTTAATAGATTGGTTTGCTTTCAGATCAGATGAACCAATAATAACCTTAACATCATAAGAATTTGGACAATCAAAAATAAGCAACTAGGCACCTCATACATACATATATGAAGCATATATAAAAGGATAAGCAAAAATAGATGCCACATAAACTTCATCAGAAAACCTTGTAAGGGTTGCATAGAAACTGCCTTGCTAACGATTCAACTTCCTTTGGCCATGTTGCACTCCAGTACAATGTTTGTCTATCGGGCCGAATCTGATTATGGATAAAACCAAAATTGTCATGTAAAGACCCAGACCATTTTCATTTGACAAGATGTGACGCCTAGAATTAGCAACAACCTTACAGACAAAAGATGCAATTCAGCCAAAATTCTAAGCTAAAATATACAGCTTTGTTCTAAACTGAACAAAGCAAACATAAACACATGTGAGCAATATCTCTGCTTCGCCAATTAACCTACCTTTTCCACATCTAAATCATTCAACTATACAGATTTTAACACATTTGCAAAATTGAATGCCTAGTATCTTTTGTACGCAATAAATATGAATGCATGTAATTATAAAACTTTGTTAATTTCTACATTGCTAGATCCAGAACAAATTATAGCTTTAGGCTCTGCTTGGTATGATGGCTAAGTCTCCAAGTATGAAAGTGGCTATGAATGTTAACCATTTGATTAACAAATTTTCTACCCTTCATCTTTTCCATCCTTCACACCAAGCAAAGCCCGAACCTTGAAGAACTGATTAGTTTCAAGCTAATTTCTTCAAGTGGGCACTGGACGCTAATCCAAAAGAAGATGACTTGGTGACAATAAAGCTACCTGGGATACAATTTTTCTTATCTGAGGCTCAAACCCCATATCCAACATTCTATCAGCCTCATCCAGAACAAGGTAAGTCACTCTTTGCAAGTTTGTGTGTTGAGCTTCTAGCATATCTATCAGTCGACCAGGTGTAGCAATTACAATCTCAACACCTAGCATAGAAAACCTTTAAATTCAATATCGCAGTTACGAAGAACATAAAGGTACTCGCACTTCAAACTGAAAACTAGGAATACCTCGTTTAAGATCCCTAATTTGTGGTCCCTTAGGAGCACCACCATAGACACAAGTACTTCTTATATTAGCATGAGTAGCAAACTTTGCAGCTTCTTCTTGAATTTGAACAGCTAACTCCCTCGTAGGCGCTAATATTAATACAATAGGACCGTCACCATGACCTACACAAGTATAGAAACAAAAATGAGCAACTGTATTCAAATTGAAACCACAGCAACCAAGAGAAACAATCTGATTAATGATACTAACCCAATCGTGGTTGTGCATTAACATGAATCAAAGCCGGCAGTAAATATGCCAGCGTTTTTCCAGAACCAGTCTCAGCAATCCCAATTAGATCTTTACCCTTCAAAGCCATAGGCCACCCCTGAGCTTGAATTGGAGTTGGCTCAACAAAACCCAATTTAGCAATCACCTCGAGACAGTAATCTAATACACAATTTAAAAACAATAAAAGTCAGATTAAATCAAATTGGGACCCTAAAAAGAAATTCGAATACTGATCAAAATATAAATACCGGGAAAATTGGCATCACGGAACATCCTTATCGGTTTTGGAATATCATGTCCTTGAACTGTAATCTCCTTTGATCTTCGATAAAACATTACTTCTTGCTCTGTCATTTCTCGAACTGCAGGACTCTCCCTATAAAAGTTCTTCTCAAAAGGAACCAGATTTCCAAAATTTTGCCTTGGAAGTGAAACATTGTCCAAATCCCCTCTACTGGACCCTCCGTGCCTCCCTCCATAACCCCTTCCACCGCCGCCACGGCCACCTCTCCCCCCACCACCACCGCGGCCCATCTCGAATCTTCCCGGGGGAGGCCGGAAGGTCGAGTATGAATCGAAATTCCCTTGACTTCGCACGGGTCCGGATCCCCTTCCCTGAAAAGACGGAGGGTGCGCCGTCGGAGGACCACCGTAAGGAATTTGTCCACCGCGGGGGTGAGTGGTAGCAGCTGACGGCGGGACAATTCCCGGACCCATAGTTGGTGGGCCAACAGGAGGCGGTGGACCCATAAAATCACTAAAAAAGAAAAAGGCAAAAACTTTCAATTCATAGACTAAATAAAACAAGGAGGGAAGATAGATCTGAAAAGGAGGGGCGGAAGTACCTCCGCCGCTGACGGTAAGATTGGGGGTCGCCATATCTACGGTCGTAAGGAGTCATTGGTGGCGGAAACAAACAGCCTTGGGAGAAAAGGGATTTCGGAAACTTGAAAATAAAAAGAAAAATACAGGTTTTCCGATTTGGGAGATATCGGGCAAAAGGATTTTACGAAGATATAATATGAAGATATTATGTGGGGAAGATAAGGAAACTTAAAAAATAGATGGGTAAATTATACTCTTAGTTATATAGTTATAGATTTAGTAACAAACAAGTCACTCTTTTTTTAAAATTAATAATTTTGTCACACAATTATAAATTTAGAAAGAGACTTATCAATTTTCTTATAAAAGTAATAATTCAACCTCTCAATTATAGCTTTAAAAACAACATGACATTCAATTAAAATCGTGTGTCATTAAAATTAGGGTAAACAACATGACATTCAATTATACTCTTAGTTATATAGTTATATATATGTATATATATTTATACATCTGTAGATTCAAACGCCGGGAAGCAAGCTTTTAATACAGTTTAAATTTGATAGTGTTGCCTTCTATATGCAGCTTTTATTTAAGCTCCCAAGAGAATATTGTCTACCTCTACCAGTAGTTTTACTCATGATTCCATAAAACTGTGATGGTGGAGGGCTTGTTTTAGTCTTCTCTGGATCTGCAAAAGTTCACGAGTATGAATTGCCAAGATTACGACATCAAGAAACCATACCCCAAACATCACATTGCATTGTAAAACATTCAGAATTATGGGGAAAATAAGATTTCAGCATGATATGTAGGACATACCATAGATCCCACGCATCTTGACTTCTCGCCATTCTTGAACAAGGGCACAACAGCAGCACATCAAATGGGATAGCAAATCATCAAAGCGGTTTGCTTCAGCTTGCTCCAGATCAGCAAGCTTGAATCTACAGATGTATAAATATATATACATATATTTTTATATATACACTGATTTTCTGTAAGTATAGTGGGTTTGAATCAAATTTTCAGTGTATTTGTGTTGTTTGTTTTATCAGTTTATGGTGTCTTTGGTAGGGAGATTGAAAGAACTAATTCGAAATTCAAATTTAACTGAGGATATTGCTGATCTGGAGCAAGCTGAAGCAAACCGCAACTAAGGATAAATAATAAATGTTGCACAACAAATCACAACTATGAATTTGGCTTGATGGTAAACAGGTGCACCTCTCCTCAGGAGATCTCTAGTTTGAACCCTGTTACTCTCTTTGTAGAGTTAAATTTATTTTCTTCCTTCAATGGGTGGTGACACGTGTCACCACCTTATTGGAGGGTAAAATAAAATTATTAACTCAAATATAAATAGTTAAAGTCCTCCAATGACACGTGGCATCACTTAATTAAATAATTAATTATTTTATTAAATAAAAATTAGGACTAAATTGATAGAATGCGTAAGTAATAAGGATTAAATGTGTAATTATACCAATTTATTTTTAACTGCCATATCATCTTTCTGTTAGGATTTAACGACAGGTGGCTACATTGGAACCAATTAAATAGTTATGTGGTATATTTAACACAATTGAAAATATAGTGGTCAAATCGACACCAACCTCATAGTTCGGTGGTCATTAGTATAGTTTACCTTAAAATTAAAAGTAAACTACACAGATGACCACTGAACTATGGGTTTGGTGTCAAAATGACCATTATATTATTTTTTTCGGCAAATGCACCACACAACTATTTAAATGGTTCCATTTTAGCCACACGCCGTAAAAAACGAAAAAATTGACGGAACTGTTAAAAAATTAGTATAATTACACATTTGGTCCTCTATATTTATACAATATATCAATTTATTGAATAATTATTTTATTTTATTAGATTAAAATTAGGACTAAATTAATATATTGTATAAATATAGAGGACCAAATGTGTAATTATACCAATTTTTTTAACAGTTCCGTCAACTTTTTTTGTTTTTTTAACGGCGTGTGGCTAAAATGGAACCATTTAAATAGTTGTGTGGTTCATTTGCCGAAAAAAATAATATAGTGGTCATTTTGACACCAAACCCATAGTTCAGTGGTCATCTGTGTAGTTTACCCTAAAATTAAAATGAAAACTTTGTATAATAACAATTTTAGTTCTTAAAGCTTATGTGTTCTATTAATTTAGTTTTAGTTTGAAATAATTTAATAAATTTAACTCTTTATATTTAAAAGTTCTATTAGTGAAGTGATTGTGTCTATTAGCAGAAAACGTTAAGATCATAATGAGTCTATTCTATTAATTTATCGGTTGTCCAGTAGTGAAGTGGTTGTATTTATCGAGTTATAACATTTGTTGATTATAAGACTAATAGACAATAACATTGAATGTAATGGGTAGTTTGAGGGTGTGTCATGATGGTTCATTAATAGTTTTTTTTAAAAATATTTCATACCTAGGTGTAAGGAGAGGAGAAATATGCTTTTAATATGTATTGAACTCATTGTGTAGAGAGAGTGTAAGGGTATCATTTACGTAGCTTGCCACTTCAACAAAGCTTTGTTATCACTAATTTTTAAGTATAAGCGTCAAGTTTATTGAACTATTTCAAATTATGACTAGATTAATAAAATGCATAAGTTTTAGGATTAAAATTATTATTATACCAAGTTGTTGTTTCAATTATAATAATGAAACGGTCTATTTGTCGCAAAATTTAAATTGGGTGACTTATTTGTTCTTAAACTTATAATTGAGTGGCTGAATTGTTATTTTTTAAATAAAGGTGGTATGTTTATTTTTAAACCTATAGATAACTAAAATAAATTATTTTTAAAAAACAATGTTCGATTTATTCTTAAACATATAATTAATGGCATATAGTATATTTAACCAAAATAGTTTAAAACTCATTTAATCCCCCTATTACAAATTGTTTTCTAAATATCATGAGTAATTTTTTAAGGCTAGAATTTCTTTAGATAAATTGATTAATAAAAATTGACAATTGAAATTAATAATAAATAATAAAAAAATTATAGAAAAAATATTTTTAATTTAAAAATTTAAATCTCAGTCATTAAAATTAGTAAATTCAACGATAAACATCTGTTAATATACAGATTGTGTAATCTATTTTAAGTCCAAATCTTAAAATTTAAAATATTGAACTCTAAAATATTAAATTATAAATTATAAAGTCTAAATCTTAAATATAATATTTAGACCCTATTTAACCGACTTGTAGCACATGTACCGAAATGTCATTAATATTTAATCGTTTAATAGATTAATTTCAGTCAAATACTGCATAAGTCATTAGGATGACTCTCGCAATTTAAATTGTACATTATCATATACATTCATTTATTTAAAATGATATAAAACAACTTTTAATCACCTAACTTGACAATATTTTATATCTTATTCCCTAAATTTTATTTTGTTTCACATTAAATTTTAAAACTTAACAATTAACGTGGATTAAAAAATATTGAACATAATGATTAAAAAAATATTCATTTTATTTAAAATTATATGTACAAATAATATGAGAGAACAAAGATTAATAACTTGATAAACCAACCAAATATACTTATTTTATTTAAATTAAATGAATTATGTCATAAACATGAAATAAATATGTTCATGAATGTATAATTAAACATGTTTTCAGAAATTGTTAATAAATAATAAGCTAACAAAAACATGAAAAAATTCATTTTTTAATATAAAATAATCGAAACATAAAACTTAATAATTGTAATATTTAATAATTAAATATATTATTTAAGATTTAATCATAAAACTAATACAATCATTTAAAAACCCACATATCATTCATCTTGTAATCATTTATTAAACAATAAATTTTAATAAATTCGAATCTTTTTTTGAATAGATGTCTATTTTTTAATAGATAAATTCGAATGTTAAAATTGGCTTAATTTGATAAACAAAATAAAAGGATGGAAATATTGAACGGTTTATCGAACCTTCCGTTGATTTGCTTACTATTAATAAATGCCAAAGAGCTTCATCGGTTGGAACTGAGAAAGAGAGAGAGCTTGCGCCTTAAGGAATTCCGCGGCTTCCGATCCGTATCTGCTACTCCCTTAAGGAGAAAATCAATGGTTTCTCTATAATTAACCTCTCTCTCTTAGGGTTATATATTTCCTTTTTCTTCTAATACTATCGTCGTATTTCTTACTATTCATCTCCTCAACAATGGAAATCGAATCCAATCTCGTTATCAAGGTTCGGAAAGTTTTCTTTTCTTCATCATTTGATTTTCTGTTTGTTTCCGGAGGAAATGTGATGGAGGAAAATGGGAAAGATTCGCCCTTTTGTTTTTCTTTTCCCCTTTTCAAGTTGAGGTTATGCTCATGATGATTGTTTTCATTTGAAAGTTTCGATTTTTACAATGCCCCACGGTCTGGGGGCGTTTCTTTTCTGTATCGTTTGGTTTTCTGTTTGTTTCCTGAGGAAATGTGGTGGAGGAAAATGGGAAAGATTCGCCCTTTCGTTTTCAAGCTGAGATTATGGTCATAATGATTGTTTTCCATATTTTGTATTTTGATTATTACTGTTCCATTTGAAATCTTGTCGTGTTATTTTTTGATTTGCAAATGGTATGGATTCAGGTTAAGTATGGCGATACTCTAAGGCGTTTCACTGCTCGTGTTGATGATGCCGAACAACGGCTGGGTCTTGATATGGCTGGACTCAGGGCAAAAATTTGGGGGCTTTTCGATTTTCCTGTTGGTACTGAATTTACTCTCACATATATTGATGAAGACGGGGACGTTGTCGCCCTAGTGGATGATGAGGATCTGTATGATGTGATGCGGCAACGCCTCAAATTCTTGAGGATTAATGTGCAGCTGGATGGTGATAAGCTCGGTAAACCTTATGGTGCATCAGGCCGGAGTTCTACCTTGAGATCCCCTTCTTTTCAGCTTCCATCGGAGGGGCTTAATGCTGGTGCTGCTGATGTTGTGAAATCTGTACCGGAGCCTCTACGTCGGGCTCTTAGTGATGCTTTCTCAAAGCTCTCCCTTGATGCTGCTTTGAAAGCGGCATCTGCTAAGCCGGTGTTGAATGACTTTGTGGAGTGCTTGTCTAAGATGGGACAAACCTACCTGAGTCCGGTTTCGAAGCCTGGAACAGCTTCTGATTCAAGCATACCTGTTGAGTCTTCTGGGAGCCCTTGTACCACATCCGTTGCAGCTGACTCGGATGGTGGCTTACGAGCAGTTTTACCAAAACCTACAGATGTTGATTCAATTTGCAAGGATAGCAAGGAAGGCAACACTGGAAATGCAACGAGAGGTGTGGATGTACCCGCCATATCCGATCCACTTTCTAATGCCAACGTGACTGGATGTGCTACCGTATCTTCTCCACAATCTCCATCGAACATTTTCCCTTGTAATGACCAGAAAAACACAAAGGAGAGCATGGTTCGTAAGAAGGGGAAGAGTGTCAGCTTCGATACATCAGCTCCCTTCTTTGATGCTACAAAGAAATATGATCCAATCAACATGATGGGTAGGGATCCTTCAAATGAATGCCCCTTTGGTGGAATGCCGGTAGCAAGTGACCTTGTTGTGCCTCCTCCCTTTAGCCAAAGTAAAAGGATGTTTGTTTCGACTGATGAAAACGGTACGCAGGGTACATTCCACAAGGGAATTCAATGTGATGGTTGTGGGGTTCTTCCTATCACCGGACCTCGGTTTAAGTCCAAAGTGTAAGAAATGTTTCTAGCCATCTATTATTCCTTTTGGATTCATGTCAGTGATAGCTTCTCTTTAATTGGGATTGCAGAAAAGACGATTATGATCTTTGCAGCATCTGCTTTTCCAAAATGGGAAATGAAGCTGATTACATCAGAATGGACAGGCCTGTGCATTCCTCTAATCCATGGTTATCCAGGGAACTCCCGCATGTCTCGAAGAATCGTGTAGCTGAGCCTATGCTGGCAAGCTGCTTCGTCTCGGACGTCAATATATTAGATGGGACTGTAATGGTTCCATCTGCTCCATTCACAAAGATCTGGCGGATGCGCAATAATGGTACTACACCTTGGTTTCGAGGGTTCCAACTTATCTGGATTGGGGGAGACAAGTTAAGAGATTCAACCACAGTTGATTTAGAGGTAGAGTGTTTTAGCTTTTACATCTAATTGCAAGTGCACTGTTTCAAGGGGAACGTAATTATCGGTCTTCCCAACTTATGACAGATTCCTGCTGATGGTGTTCCTGTTGATGGGGAACTTGATATTGCTGTTGACTTTACTGCACCACCGGTCCCTGGTCAATATGTTTCTTACTGGAGGATGGCATCGGAAGCTGGCATAAAGTTCGGGCAATATGTCTGGGTTCTCATCCATGTAAGTCTTCCATTGCTAAAAGGTTGATATGATTTCCGACCTCTAATCTCTTGACAACAAAATCACTTCTGATTATGATTTGCTAATGCAGGTCGATGACTCTCTGAAGAATACGAGTGGTGATGACTTTCAGGGCCTGAACTTGAATTTGCCTCCCGAAAATACCTGCCCAAGAGACACTGAGATTTGCAATTCTAATGCAGACACTGCACCGGTCGGGCCCCTGATTAATGAACAGTCAACAACGGAGCAGACATTGAACAACAGAGATGTCCTGACCCCTGTTTTGTCCCCCACAATATCTTCATCTGTGGCATATCCCTTTATTCCCAAAGGTTTCCCAGTCCCTACTTCACCAAAAACTCCATCTTCTTCGTTTTATCCCGTCATTGATCTCTCAGAAGCAGCAGCTACTGCTAGAGCAATGGCCACTCAAGAGCCACCCCCTCTTACACCAACCGAAGAGAACAGCGAAAATGCCATCGAGCAAACTCTACTGAAGGAGCTCGAAGATATGGGATTCAAGCAGGTTAATTTGAACAAAGAGATCTTGAGGATGAATGAATACAATCTCGAGAAGTCTATCGATGATCTTTGTGGAGCATCTGAATGGGATCCCATGCTTGAGGAGCTGCAGGAAATGGTAAATTATCTACAGAAATTGTGGCCTCCCTTTCATTTTGTTTCTCTTGTTCATTAGGATTATGTTGTGTGAATGCAGGGTTTCTGTGATGTGGAAATGAACAAAATGCTGCTGAAGAAACACAATGGGAGCATCAGGGGAGCTGTCGTCGATCTTCTAAGTGAAGAAACCGCATAAACGAGCGGATGACAGACGGATTCTTTTCCATTGATGGATAGGCTTCTATATATAATCTAATATAAATAAATAAAGTGTGCCTCTAAACCTTTCTCAAGTAGCTGCGTTTGATCTTAGTCTTCTAGAGGGGGGTGTTTTAAGCTCTGGTGATTGGACCATATGATGTCCACAACTCTGTATCCAGAATGAAAAATGTAAACTTTTTTTGAAGGTAAAGAAAAGTTTTTGCATGATGAATTCTATCCTTAACATCAAATAAGGGGAAAAAACCCAGAAAAACAAGAAATCAAGCAGTGGAATTGGTACCAAAGAGTTCAGATGCTTTCGGATGATTACGAATATGATGAGGGCACTTATACAGCAGATCTTGTGCCTCAGAATGTCTACCTTCCTCCAAAAATGATTCAATGACATGAATGTAAGCTCCGATGCTTGGATATTCCTTCACACTCAGTGCTTTTAAGAATTCTTTCGCGTCCTCCACGGCCCCCAGCTTCGAAATATATCGAACGAAAGGCTCTGCGTAAGGCGGGTAGTTTTGTTTCTTCATCAACTTAAGAAGGTTCATTGATTCTTCGAGTTTTCTTTTCCCCAGAAGCTTCTCTATAAGAAGTTTAAACGTTGCTTGCCAAGGTCTTAGATGAACCACATTCACCATCTCCACCAACAGTTTGTATGCGCCGTCTATTCGATTCTGACCGACGAAACCGTTTATTAAGACATCCAACAAGTCGGCATCTGCTTCGCAGTTTTTCAGCATCTTTGAGAAACACATCAATGCGCCATCAATTTGATTAGCATCACAATGACCTTTAATCAAAACAGTCCATGTTTTGATATCCGGACGACATCCGTTTGCTTCCATTTCATCCAACACTTTGCAGGCTTCTTCCAGTCTTCTTGCTTTACAAAGTCCAAACACAAGCTGGCTGTAAGTGATATTATCAGGTTCACACCCGGCATTTCTCATGGTCTCAATAATCTTGGCTGCTTCGTCAAACTTACCCACCTTGGTTAAAGAACGATGAATCCCATCATAAATAGCCTTCGAAAGTGAATATCCGGCTGCCTCGTATTTATTCACAACCCTAAACACCAAACTCAAATCTCGTGCATCGGCACTAGAAATGCTCCGTAAGAGTAAGCTGCAATCTTGTTCTGAAGGCTGGTAAGGACCATCCATCATGAACTCATAAAGTTTCACTGCATCCTCCAACATCCTGAACTTCTGAAAATTCCTCGAAACTTTTATATACGTATCGATGTCCATCTCGAACCCTTCGCCCTTCATCTCCCCAACAACACTCCAGAACTCTGCAATAGAATCATGCCTAGCAAGAACCCTCACAAGAGCATTATAAGTCACAGTATTATGCTTATAACTCGAACACTTACCGGCCCAATCGAAAAACTTTAAACCTTTCCTAGGGCAATTTCTAAGCTCCTTCAACACCCTAATCACTAAATTATCAGATAAAACAATGTTCATACAATCCAATTCTTTCTCGATCTCATTACTCGATTCATCCCTAAGAACAACATCAGCTAACTTTCGAGCAATGCTATCCTTCGCATTCTCTTCAACCATTCTTTTATAAAAATGGGTTAAGGCCACAACATCACTAGCCATCTTTTCATTTTTAAAGCAAGAATGGATTGTATAATAAGTTTCCTCGTCAAGATAAAAACCCAGTTCCTTCATTTCCCTTAAAGTTTTCCAAAACTCCTTCATTGTAGCTTTATTAGCTAAGATCCTAAGCATAAAGCTAAAAACAGCAGAATTGGGGTTAAACCCATTTTCTTCCCGTGCCCAATTGAAGAAACTCGATGCTTTTTTGGGGTCTTTATCGAGTTTCTTCAGAACATAGATGACGGTTTCATGAGTCAAGGCAGAGTTGAACTCGTCTAAGGCGGCCTCTAACTCGTCGGACCAGTCGTTGGTCAGTATGAGTTGAAGCAACGAGTTGGGTTTTGTCGAGAAGGAAAGGCTTTGATGGATGTTTGTTAAAAGAGGAGAGCGTGGTTGGAATGAGAGATGTGAAGAGGAGAAGCGAGTCACCTGAGTAGAGACGGAAGGAGTTGGGCTGAGTCGAGTGGAGATAACCGAGTTGGCGAGTCTGAGAGAGGCGAGGATTCCCCTGGACCGGTTCATGATTGCTGACGCTGTTTGGAGTTGCGGGAAGCGAAGATCTGGATGGCAATTAGAAGGGGGTTTCAAGGGTTTAAGACTTAATTCGGTCATATTATGCTATTAGTACTTGTACTATATAAAAGTTAAAGATTTAGTCCCCATGCACTAATATTATAATTTTTAATCTTTGTACTTTCTAATTTTAAACGAATACATCTCAAAAATTATATACGAACTTTGTTAAATATGCAATATAACACACAAACTTTGATTTTGTGCAGTTAAATATATAAGATTTTAATTTCATTCAATTTTCACATATTGTTAACACGACACCATTTTATGATTGCATATAGTAAATACAAATAAGTCTCACATGTATAATTGAACAGAATCAAAATTTCACACACATAAAGACAAGAATGACAATTACAAGTAGAGGTGTTCAAACGGTCGGTTAAATCAAATTAGTTCGGTTAAACTATCGGCCGTCGTACTTTTTTCGGTCGGTGAATGGTTAAAAAATTCTTTAAAGTTTACTTATTGGTTAATTCAATTCGAAATTAATTAATTAACTAAATTAACCGAAGTTCCCGAAATATAACAAAAATTAAATATATTATACATATAAGCCCATTTCCATTAAAATTCTAAAATCCAATTCTAACCCAAATGAAAGAAAAACTAATGTTCAATCTAAAATATATTATATTTTGGTACACAAGTTATGCAAAATAAATTACACAACCCTCCATATTTAAGTTATAAAATCTAAAACTTAAATCCCTAGCCCTAACACCCTAAACCTTAAACCCTAAACTCTAAATTCTAACCATAAACCTTAAATTTTAGGCCCTAAACACTTAAACCCTAAAATTGAAAGGCTTGTGTAACAAGTTTGTATATCAAAGTATTTTCTATCTAAAATTCTAATATTTTTATCTATATTTAGATATTGTTTAAATTAAATACAGATTATCTTTGTGAACTAAAAGTATTTCCAATAATTTTTACTGTGTAATAATTTTGATTAAGGAAAAATTGATAATTTTCTGTTATTTTGAAAACCAACCGAATTAAGCGAAATTTGTTCAGTTCGGTTATTTTTTTTAAAGTTTGATAAGATTAACGGCTAAAGATTTAAAAAATTCGATTAATTCGGTGACCGATCGAATTAACCGTTTGAACACCCCTAATTACAAGGGAATCTCAAGGGTATAAGCCTTAATGAAGGTCCTCTGTTGCTATTAGTCCATATACTATAAAATAAAGCCTGCACTGAAGTAAAGTGCAAGGTCCTCTGTTTCAAAATAAAAATGCAAGGCAGGCCTGGCAAATGGTAATTAGCAAGCCAACAGGGCGTGTTTGTACTGTAAGAAAAATATTCCAAGTACAAAGCAAGAAATGTATTTCATATTCAACTTTGAAGGACAATATAAAAATATCATTAACAACCTTAATTAGTATTAATCTTAATCACTTTTATACACTTGGACAAATATACACAACTAGGGTGTTTATCGAGCGAGTCGATCGCGAGTTGGGTAGTGCTCGACTCGTGCTCGTTAAAAAATTTGTTGCTCAACTCAATTCGCTGCTCGTTAAGCTCACTAAAAAAATTACCTTATTTTTAACTAAAAGTAAAATTTAACAATACTATATGAGGCTTAATATTAACATAAATTAACAAATTTAACAAAAAAAAAATATCAAAAGAGTGTATAAAGCACCTTTAAAGTCTAAATTACAAACTAACAATCCACAAATACACCAAACTAGCATATTAAAACTAAAGTAACAATTCATAAATTCATCAAACTAACATATTAAAACTAAAGTAACAATTCATAAATATTTTAAAAAATTAACGAACTGCTCGCAAACTTATCGAGTCGAGCGTTTGCCGAGTTTTGACCGAGTCGAGTTCGAGCAGCTCGAGCTGCTCAACTCGTTAAGCATCCCTATACACAACTAACTTGCATGATATATATATATTGCAGAAGTATCACATAAAATGTATAAGAAGACACCCAAGGAACGTGCAAATGTTGCATGTGAAATGAAAGGCACAATTAAGAAACAGAAAATGCATGCTCGGTTCTTGAATACCTTCAAACCTTCAACACCTCTTCGTCCCTTTCTTTTTGCCCTCTCCACCCGCAAACCTAGAACAAGGAACCAAATCAAAAGAAATAGGAGAACCAAAACAAACCCGTTTCCGACCATTTTCTCGCTTCCGAACGAGCTCATCGCAGAAGTTGTAGCTCGGGTGGCGGCCACTTCTGCCAACGACTTCTTCAATGTCGTGTTAAGGTGTGTTTTGTGTCCCTATCTTGTTTTGTTTGCTTCATTCATGTCTAAGTACAATATATCAGTTAATTCTGTTCGATCAGTTGCAAGGTTTTCAATCGAATTGCCGAAGATAACTACATACTTCGACATGTAACGCTCGAGAAGTTCCCTGTTGTCCCATGGGGTTCGACCGAACAAGCTTTCTTCCTGGATAAATGCAAGAGGAGTGGACATCCAGAAGCCTTGTACAGGGAAGGAGTGGTTCGTAATTAGACTCTTGATTTTGCCTGTATTAATTAGTATTAAAATGCGGCCGCAACGTCTGCAACCGCGACGTTACAACCGCAATTTAATACTAATGCATATGCCATAATAAAATGCTAATGACAATACATACCAATATCAGATTAAATACTTCAGCTTTGCAAAAGTGGAAGAGGGACTGAACTGTCTAAACAGTGCGGCGAAAATCGGACATCTTGGAGCTTCTTATGTGCTCGGCGTTATCCTACTCTGTGTAGAGAAAACAGAGGAAGAAGGAAGACGACTTTTAAGTTACGTAAGATCGGAAAGCGGCATCGGAGAAAGTCGAAAGAAATTGAAGGACATAATAAGTGTTACTTGGCTGAAAATGCGGTTGAAACCGAAGCCTAACTCTTGTCCAATGCAAGAACAGCACAGGAGGAGACGAGGGTGGCCTAGTGACAGCGACGACGAAGTCGATTGTGAAGCTTGCGGATGCCATTCGGAAGTCGATTTCGTTTGTAATTTGTTACGTGGGATCATCACTTACTGAACAAGTAGGAAACAGGTTTTCGATTGATAGGAGAAGAGATATGGGCATTGTGGTTTTCAATCTAAGGAGTAATATTTATGTCCTGTAAAACGGCCAAATCTTAATTTCGTTTATCTGCCTACAAATGGGGATGGAAATCCTTCGCCCTCGCCCGTTTTTGTTGCCTCTACTTATGTCTCACGCTTAAAATTAGGTTTAAAGTTTTAAATTAGGATTTATTGTTAGAGTTTAAGAAATTTAGGGTAGGGTTTATTTTTAAGGTATAGAGAGTAGGGTTTAAGATTTAGAGTTTAGGGTTAAGGCTTGAAATTTAATTTTGTAGTGTTTTTTAGTGTTGGACATAAATAGAGTCATCGAAAAAAGTAGTGAATTTTTATCCAATGGGGATGGAAATCCTCATTTAATCTACAATTCACAATGGCATGCATTTGCAACACAAACTTCACCAAAAACTGTATATGTGTCTGTATATCTTTATTTGTGTGTAGGAAAGTATATAGGTATTATGTAAATGTATAAATAATAAGTGTTACTCAACTACCTGGCTGAATAGAAATATTTTGTCCTTTTTCGGTGTATATTTTTATATTTTATATCAAAAAATAGGTTTAGGGTTTAAGGTGTATTTTTAAATTTTAGAGTTTAAGGTTTAAGATTTAGAAATTAAGATTAGGGTTTAGAATTTAATTTTTTTAGTGTTAAAGCTTAAAAAAAAGTCACCAAAAAGTGACAGTATTTTTGACCTACACGCTATGAATAAAATTTACTCTGTTACCTCAAAATTTACACAGTAAGATAGGAAGCATATCAAGAAAATAAGCAATAAGAGATTCAAAACAGTCCGCAGATATGCATATCATAAGTTTAGTCCAAACAAGGTTAAATTTAAATCCTTAATCATGATTCTCAAATTTTAATCATAAAGTCTAAAATTTAGATCCAGCAAAACATAACCATAGAATAGCTTTTTTTTAATTTTCATTCAATTTATTTTTATAAAAATACAATTTCAAACAAAAAAACATTATTTATTTTTCATGGGTAAATCCTAACTCCTAAAAATTTAAACTTTAAACCATAAATTTTATTATCAAACCTTAAACCTTAATTTTAAAAGGTAAAATGACAAAAGATGCCCCCAACGTTTGCATGTTTTGTCATTTAGCCCCCTATTCTTTTTTTTCCAAATATGTCCTCAACGTTTCAATTTGGTCCAAATATGCCTTCCATTGGATGGAAACTGTCACGGTCAACGATTGATATTGATTTGACTTGCCACGTGTTTCGATATGCTGACGTGGCATATGCCACGTTAGATTTTAAAAAAAATTGTTATACCCTTCTTTATGGTGACACGTGGCAGACTATCATGTTGACATGTGGTCGAATCTGATGACGATACATGGCAAATATAATGCTGACACATGAGCAAATCTTAACACGTGGCAAGTCCAGTCAGCATCAACCTTTGACCGTCAGTTGACTGACAATTTCCATCCAACAGGGCATATTTGGACCAAATTATAACGTTGGGGGCATATTTGGACCAAATTAAAACGTTGGGGCATATTTGGACCAAATTAAAACATTAGGGACATATTTAGACCAAAAAATAATAGAGGGCTAAATAACAAAGCATACAAATGTTGGGAGCATTTTTGTCATTTTACCATTTTAAAACTTAAAAAACTAATTATGTGTGAAAAAGCAATTTTCCACCGCTAATGTTCCCTTGATTAAGTTATTCAACTTATGTTTAATAAACTTAAAATTTAGTATTTGTCGAAAAACATTGTTCAAATCTATGACATAACCCAATCTCATTTGCTCATCGAGTAAATTACTAAATTGACCTAAAATAAGCACAAGCATTCACTATTTTTATGTTTAACCAAAGCATTACATAAACTTTAAAGTAAGTTTTTTTTTCTCATCATAGAGGATTTTGAGATGTCTAAGCACAAATATACTATAAGTTTCAAAATTCTCATCCTTACAAAATAAAGGAAGGTAAGAAGGTGTAACAAAAATGGACAATAAGGTTAAGAGGAATTACGGTAGCGTCAAAGAGAGAAAGTGTTATTCTTCTTCTAGTTTGTCTTTCTTGACGATCGAGCCTTGTGCGCCGGAGACCGTTGTATTTCTTGTCGGCAGAGGTGAGTTTACGGAGTTCCTTGCGCTTGTGCGCCGGCAGAGGTGAGTCCACGGAGTTCCCTGCGCTTGTACTGGTCTCTTCCTTTCACCCCGTCTCACACGGACTCGATAGACAAGATAACCCTAAATCAAAAAGCAGATTTAATCAGGAACGAATGCAAAATTTCATACAAGGGTGTGCGAACTATCAGAAAACTATACTAGGAATATAGGGGTGCAAAATTATAAGATTTTAGATGTGCTGAATTAAATTATAACAAAAAATACAAAAAGAATATGTAAAATGTCGTAAAACTTAAAATTTTTAGAAAGTGCGGCTTCCCGTCCCTGGACTTAGTAACCAAACATAACAAATAGGTCCAAACAAATTATGGCAAAGATAACTATACCAAAATTTACAAGATCGGAAACTAGAACACAAAACAAAACAAAAACAAAGCCGAGTACAAGTTAACAAGGTTCAGTTCAAGTGGGCTGGTTATTGAGACGGGTTATATAACAATTAACAAGGTTATTTTTCTCTCATTAGATGATATTTATGTAAATTATTGTGAAATGTTATTTCAATTAATTCTTTATGTATAAAACCGCAATCCAATAAGTTGTTAAAGTTAAAAAGACATCTCAACTTAAATATTATTTAAAACTTTATAATTAAATTTTAGGCTTAATGCACAAAATAGCCCCTAAAGTTTACCACTTTTCCCAACTTGGTACTTAACGTTTCATTTGGGACGTTAAGCCCCCTAACGTTTTTACCGTTACCCATTTTGCTCCAAACCGTTACTTTTGCCGTTACAAAAAAGTTTTCAACCGTTAAAATTTTTTTCAACCAATGAGATTGCGGCACATCAGCTCCTCTTTGATAGAGTAACCCGCCTGATTTTATTAAAAGGGTAAATGCCATGTCAAGTCGCCTATGTTTATTTTTTATTCAATTTAGTCACTGAAAAATCTATTTTTACCTAAAATTGACCCTTATTTGTTTCTATTTTTTTAATTTAGCCCAATATTTGTTATTAATAATAATATTAGTTTATTTAAATGTTATTATTTAATAAAAAATAAATTAAATATTTTAATATTATATTAGTTACTTTTGATAAATTAATCCTTACTAATTTAACTCGAGTGGAATGTTATTGACATAATATATAAAAGGATGTTGGAATCGAACATGCTTGAGTGCTTAATATCCTTCAATATATAGATGTAGAGAAGTCTGATTGATATAGATATTGTATATTTAAAAAATATTATATTAATATAAATAACAAGTTACAAAACAATAGACCTGAATATCTTTAAGAAACACTTGTTTCTTTTAGGAATTGTTGTATATTTTTTTAAAACTGTAATTTAAAAAAATGTTGGAACAAAATGGCATTAGCTGTGATTAATTTCTTTCAATCGCAGATTCAATGCCAACGATTTCTTGGAACGGAGTCGAAACGGACGGATAGTGTTTGCAGGTGATTCCATGGGAAGAAATCAATGGGAGTCCCTGCTCTGCATGTTAGCTCAGGCAGTTTCAAACAAATCTGCAATCTTCGAAGAAAACTGAAGCCCCATAACCAAACACAAGGGCTTTCTTTCAATGAAGTTTCAGGACTACAACCTCACCGTCGAATACTACAGAACACCTTTCATAGTGGTCCTCGGTCGGCGACTAATCACTGCTCCGGCCAAAGTCAATGTAATCGTTAAGGTAGACCAGTTGCATTGGCGTTCCCAACAATGGAAAGGAGCCAATGTCATTGTCTTCAATACTAATATAATATTAAAATATTTAATTTATTTTTTATTAAATAATAACATTTAAATAAAATAATATTATTATTAATAACAAATATTGGGCTAAATTAAAAAATATAGTTACTAATAGGGGTCAATTTTAGGTAAAAATAGATTTTTCAGTGACTAAATTGAATAAAAAAATAAACATAGGAGACTTGACATGGCATTTACCCTTTTAATAAAATCAGGCGGGTTACTCTATCAAAGAGGAGTTGATGTGGCGTAATCTCATTGGTTGAAAATTTTTTTAACGGTTGAAAACTTTTTGTAACGGCAAAAGTAACGGTTTGGAGCAAAATGGGTAACGGTGAAAACGTTAGGGGGCTTAACGTCCCAAATAAAACGTTAAGTACCAAGTTGAGAAAAGTGGTAAACTTTAGGGGCTATTTTGTGCATTAAGCCTAAATTTAAAAAAAACGTGAATTTCGAGTAAAAATTCAGTTGAGACTTAAAATAATATTACTCAGAAATTTATTTAATTGTTGTCTAATTCGACAGAAACTAAATTGTTGTACAAATTATTTTTACAATTCATATTTTAAATTTTGTAAAGCTGCTCTCAGTAATGTTATCTCAAATGTTAGAAGCATGAGTTTTCTGACCAAGAGTGTAGTGTTAAATTTGAAATGATCAAAATAACTTATATGAAAATTATATTACGTGAAATTATATTAAAATAAATTACAAACAAATAAAAAGGGAAGGACCAAATATTAAAATTACTCCAAAAAGGGTATATAAGATTTTTTTATTTTTAATCGGGACAGAAGCATGACTTTATGTTAGGGGTAAACCTATAAAATTCTAAGAGACAAACTTATAAAATTTTAGGGGCGAAAATAAATTTTTAATGAAAAACACCAAAAAAATTTTAAATCATATACAAATTAAAATTTTTTAGAGAGGCTACTGCCCCCTCCAGTCCCCTCAGTCGATCCCTATTTTTAATGATACCAATGTAGATACGCCCATGAATGGAAGGGGACAATTGATATTTTTTTTGTTTGGTTGATAAGGATTTAAATATTTTTTTAAGACTTCTATTACCTTTAACTTTTAATTTATCAATTGGTTTATGTACTTATTAATTAAGTATATATATTGATGTTAATAGAAGAATAATATACATAATATAAGAAACTAGTGTGTTTGAAACTAATGCATGGAAATGGATGATACATATAAAATGCTAATTCTCACTTTTTTATTTATATAAAAAAATCTTAAAATTGAGAATCTGTACACAATACACTTTAACCATCTTGACTCTTAAATATATTAAATTATTTAATTTTTATATATACCCTAATTATTTAACTAACGAAATTGGTTCAAATTCATTTATATATACCCTAATTATTTTAATATATAAAAATTGAGAATCTGAATTAATTAAGGATTAATATCCTATACACTGGCGGTGGAAACTAAAAGTTTCCACAAGCACCTTAGTTTTAGGGTATAAGGAGTTAGTTTAGGGTATATGGTTTAAGGGTTTAGGTGTAGGAGTTTAGAATTTAGGGATAATTGTTTCAATTAAGGTTTAGGGTTATAATTTAGGGTTTATATGTTAGGGTTTAGTTTTTAGGGTAATATGGTGAGGATTTAGATTTTAACCTATAAACCCTAAACCTTAAATTGAAATAACTATCATTAAATTCTAACCTTTACACTTAAACTCCTAAACTCTATACCCTAAACTAATTTTATATATCTTAAAATTAAGGCGTTTGTGGAAACTTTCAGTTTCCACCGCCTGTGTATAAAATATTTATCCATTAATTAGAATATCGGGAGGGCAACAAAAAGAATGGAGGGAAATTATTTACCAAATGAATCCTATCTTATATTTTTTCACACAAAAAATCTGAAGCCTATCTTATTCTATCCAAAGTCCAAACTTCGAAAACTCCAAACAAACTTATCCCCTAAGCATCAAACTAGCCCAAAAGAGTTTGCAGTCTGCCAAAACTCCAGTAATCGGTCGGTTAAGCTCAGTGCCAACGTAGAGGGAATCCAAAAAGATATATATTTCCAAAGATTGGTTCTCATTCAAAGGCTAACTGCCACTAAATAACCTCAAAAAAACTGTAACGCTTATACGTTTTAATGTTTGGTCGAGGCGGCAAAGGCATGGGCGGTGGTCCGGGAGGAGCCAACATGTTGAGAGCAGCCGGAAGAGCAGCGGTTTCCAGGGCCTCCACCGGTAACCCTACGGCCACTTTCCAAGAACCCCTTTCTTCTTCCACAAGTTCTGCTACCCGCCGCCATAATAATAACAATAACAATAGTAATGCTCATCTTTACGTTTCATCTTCTTCTGGGAGTTCTTCTTTGGGTTCTTATTACAGTAACAGTGGTGGTGTCCCCACAACTGCCAATAACTGTCCTGCCTTCTCGGGTCCTTGTTGTTTTGATGACTTTGAGTGGGTGTCTGTGGATGCAACTGAAGAGGAGGATAATGAGCAGCCATATGATTTTGTTTTCGGACCTGTCCCTTCTGTTGCTGAAGTTGAAAATGCTGTATCTGCTCTTCAAAGGTCGGTTTTTTGTTCATTTGTTGCAGGTTTAGTTTTTGAATTAGGACTAAATCGGAAGAATATATAAGTTTTGAGGACTAAAATTGTCATTATACCAATTGTAAATAGTGATGGGAAGTCAATAGGATATATACAAGTTTGCAATCATAAGAATATTTGAACCTGCATGTTTTAATTGAACCAAGAAATGAATGATTTGAATTGGAATGAAAAAGAATATTGTTTGAATTATTTAGAATTAGGACTAAATCGGTAGAATATATAAGTTTTGAGGACTAAAACTGTCATTATACCAATTTTTTTGGATGTATATAGAATATTTGAACCTGCATGTTTTAATTGAACCAAGAAATGAATGATTTGAAAATGAAATGATCTACTAGAAAAAGGTTGCTATTGGCCTTGTTGATGTTGTTGTTGTTGCTTTAAATGTATTTATGTGTTAGCTATAGATTAGTGAAGCATATTAAATGTGGATGGTGTTGACTGCAACTTTGGCCGTCGTTGTCGAATGCCTTTCGTAATTACAGGGTTGCCGGAGTAAGCTCGTCGAGAGAACTTATCCGGGATAAGTTCAATTGTAATCCTGATAAGGAAACAGGCTATCAATTTCCAAGTCCAGGTACTAGCTCGATGCACAGGGTTCGTTCTGCCGGGTCTGAATTGGAGTGGATGGAGCCTTCGATGCAACTTTACGACACACGAGCTTTTCAACCTTATGTAACCAACAGTGTTCATGATGCATTCCGTTTACTGCAGACAGATCCGACGGTTCAGGTCTCTTCTTTTGATCCCGGGGCGTATGGCTAGCGTGTTGTGTTGCCTTCCGTATGGCAGTACTTCTACATTGTGCATGTGCATACCAGTAGATATTGCTGCTATATGAGTACTATATGGTTTATGATTAGAATCAACCTAAACAGTCAGTGTTTATGTGTTTTGCAGAAAATGGTGATTTCGTTATCTTCGGACGAAGCTATTTGGAATGCCGTTTTGAACAACGAGGCGGTGAGGGAGCTGAGAAAGTCATGTCCTGCAGGTTGGTCTGAATTATATGAACATGTTTAATTAGACTTATCCGGCCAAGTTGAAACATCTAGGATGATTAATGTTGGGAAAGCATGAAAGCATGTTGGTCTGAATATTTAGTGATGCATTCTGAATCTAGTAGTCTAACTTCCGATGAGGCTGCCGAAGAAAAACAAATCCGAATGCTCTGATCTGATCTGATTAGCAGTTTAGCACTACCGAAGAAAAACGAATCCGAATGCTCCGGACCGTGACTAATATCCTAAATCGATAACCACTTAGGATGCATGCTAAACAAAGCTTTTTATACGGTTGGTATTGGTTTATGTACTGTATCATGACAGATATATATACTCACATTGTACTTTTGATGATCATAGAAGCTGAAGACAGTAGTTCACTGATTTTCGATGAGAGTTCGGGTGAAAACTTCGATGAATCGAGCGAGACGACAAATGTAGTGAAGTGGATTCTTGACAACACTAAAGAAAAGATCCTGCAGTTATTTGATAAAATAACAAAGCTCGTCCATGAGTTGTTTAAGCTGCCTCCCGACGAAGAGACGAAAACAGCGGATCCGTTTGATGAAAAGCTAAGAATCTCGATGGCGCTGTCTGTTTTAGTCCTGTTGGTTGTGGTTGTGACTCGAGCTCGAACCGATTGAATTTACATTTGACGACATGACGGATTTTTCTTTAGTTTGGTTTGATATGCTGCAAGATTAGATGGATATTAAGACATCTTTTAAGGTTTATGTTTATGGTTATGATTGTTAAAGACGTTTTTGTTCGAATCTAAGCAAAGTGTAACATGCTACACTGTCACCAAAATAACCCTTTACAAACTTGAATTATATGGGAAGCTGGCCTAGCTAGCTTGTGGCCTCCCACCAAATATTAAACGTTAAAATTGACTTAGATCATATGAATGAAGTACAACATTTAATATATGTGTTAGATGGTTGTTAATGCTCGGAAAAAGAAAATAAATGTGGTTTTATGAAACTCGAACATGACATACTTATGATGCAAAACATAGTTAACAATATTTTATATATTTTTAAATTATAGTTTGTGCACGATTTAAAACAAAAAATAAAAATTTATATTAAATTCATTTAGCGACTTTAAACTCACGAACATAATTCAAATTATGTTATGTTCGTGAGTTTTTGATTCTTTAAATGAATTTAATATTATTTTTTATTTTTAAAAATTTAAAAATGATTTTTAGATTTTTGTAATTTTTAACTAAATTTAATATATTTTTTATTTCTATATTTATTTTTATAATTTCACGTATATAATCATTGAATTGATTTTTAACTTAATTAATAATTTTAATATTTATTAAAAAATTAATTAAATTATTATATATATAATTATATTAAAAATCAAAAGTTTTAAATTATATTAAATTCATTTAGCGAATCCAAACTCACGAACATAATTTAAATCGTACACTGACTATAATTTAATATATATATATATATAATTGTTAACTTTAATTTAATTATTAGATTTATTTAATTGGGTTAGATGTTTTTTATGCATCATAAGTATGTCATGTTCAAGTTTCCTAAAACTACATTTCCTTTATTTTTCTCGGCATTTCAACTATTTAGCACATATATTAAATGTTGTACTTCATATCATAAAAATAATGCCACTTATACTAGGGGATCCATGTTCAAATTTGCATAGGGACATTTCTTTTGCTTTCATTTTTCCTTCTCCAATCACGTGGCACGTGTCATCATCTGATTGAAAGATCAAATTGATAGATTGTGTAAATTAGGATCAAATTGATAGATTGTGTAAATAATGGGGACTAAATGTGTAATTATATCAGTTTTATTTAACAGTCACGTCAACCTCTCCGTCTTTTTAACGATTAGTGACTTGATTGGAACCAATTAAATAATTATGTGGTAAAATTGCCAAAATTAAGTATAATGGGCAAATTACTACCAACGTTATAGTTAAGCGGTCATATGTATAGTTTACCCTAAAAATATAAAAAAAAAATAACGGTAAAAATTAGAACTATTTTTTATCAAAATAAAAGGCAGATGCTCAGATCAAGGCTTAGTTTGCGGTTGCTTTTAAAACGTGCGATGAAAAAAGTGATTTTTAAACTAGTTGTTCGAAAAGTAATTTTGAAAAGCTAGTTAGTGTTTGTCGTTGATGTCAAAAAGAGATTTTGAAGAGATAAAATGTCTATTTTAGACATGATATTGAAAAGTAAAAGTAAACTTGGGTGATGTTCAAATTAGTTAATGTTATGATATATGAAATAAGCCAATTTTAATTATAATAAAAATTTTATTTTTTATAAAATCTAATTTGAAAATATAAACTACATTCTAAATTATATACAGACATATCACTTACAAATTATTAATAAATATAAAATAAATTACAAATAAAATAATTTTACTATCAATATAAATATAATAAAATATATATTATTTTACAATTATGTATGCATAATGTAAAATAAATTATAATTAAATAATAGAGGTAAAAAAGTAATTTTATTTTTAAACTAGTTTTTTCACCCAAGAAGCTATAAAATCTAGTTTTTTGGTTTGAGTGAAAAAATTAGTTTTAAAAGCAACCAAAAACACCAAAAAATAAGTAAAAGCACTTAAAAAATTCGTTTGGGTTGCCACGCAAACAGGGATTTAGTGCAGCCGCAGCTGACTGAACGAGGACATGACAGTATATAGTAATACATCCCATTTGCTATAAAAAGTTGAATTTTAGTTTCGTTAGGACAATCTGTGCAATGCATGCATCATCTCTATCGAGGGGTTCGACTTGAATTTGAAAATCTATTTACTAATTATTTGAAAATTAAGTTGAGTTTTTAAGTCGATTCGAATCAAATTTATAAAATTACGATTTGTATAAAGTTGAATTTTTTCACGTCAAATAAAATAAATTCGAATCAAATCGAGTTTTACTTCCACCTAAATTTATGTGGGCCATATAATGGTGGCTTTTAATTTCAGTTAATTAAATGCTTTGGCTTGACTTGCTTTTTGTCTTGGCCCGGATTTTTGTCAAAACACATGCAGGGTATTTACAAAAAATTAAAAGGATTAATATATTATTTAGTCATTGATTTTGATGTTTAATTTAACATTTGATTTTCTAGCCGAATTAGATATTTAGTTTTGAATTTTAATAGGCTGATGATGTTGATTGGATGGTGATCATTTTGATGTCTGCTTTTGACTATGATGTTTAATTTAATATTCAATTCTTTTTATGATTTAATCTAGTATAAGTTGTCTCTTAACATTAGGGTATAATTATAAAATAATATCTTTTTAAGGTGAAGACAAACTACTCAAATTTAGATCTTTAAAAATATATTAATTGAAATTTGCTCGTTGTTTTAGTTAGGCAAAAAAATGTTTATTCTATATCGCAAAGGATATTAATAGGAAAATGTATGTAGATATTTAAATTTATATTTTAAGTACTAAATTTTACGACATACTCACAATGTGGTTATCATTTTTAATAGTTTAAAGGTAATTATAAGTAGAATGATAAAGAATTATATAAAAATACAATAGTTTCCAAATCTATAAGAAAAAGATAATTTTGTTGTGAATAAAATAAAGAAGAACAAGAATAAGAACAAGAAGAACAAAGAGATGAGAGAAAGAGGGAGATTTGTATTATTCTCAAAAATAGAATTGTATACAATGCCTTCAATGAATCATCTATTTATAGGCATAAGAAGTACATAATACATTAAACTCTAATTAATAGAGATAATATTCCTAATAATAAATAAATCAAACTCCTTAGATAAAGTTCTAATAATGATAGACATCCACATAGGTAAATATTCATAACACTCCCCCTTGGATGTCTATGAAGATAATGTGCCTCGTTAAAACCTTACTAAGATAAAAACTCAGTGGGAAAAAAATTTCATTAGTGAAGGAAAAAGAGTACACACATCTTTAATACGCATAACATGTTGCCTCATTAAAAACCTTACCAGGAAAACCCATTGGGACAAAACTTCGGTTAAGGAAAAAAGAGTGCAACGCGTATTTCCTCCCCCTCATGAAAACATCACAGAAGATCTTTGAATCTTCATAATTCAATCTTGAATATTATTTTTCTAAAGATCTTGAGGAATGAAACATTAGAGTAATATGTTTCACGATGTATCCGCCTTTCAATTGAGATATACATCTTGCATTATCTCTACACAAAATAGCTTCATATCATATCTTGTGAAAGTAAATCTACATATCTTCTGGATATGTTGGGTCAATGATTTTAGCCAAACACATTTTTGGCTTGCCTTGTGCATAGCAATTATTTCTACAAAATTTGAGGAGGCATCGACGAATGTTTGAAGATCTAAATGTAATGATCTTTGTATATCCATGGATATTGCTTGACCAACTAATATATAGTGCTTCAAAACCAAGAAAAAATATAATTATCTTTATTCACATCCAACAATCTTACAACTATTGGGATACTCAATAGATATGCTCTATTCATATTGAATCTTCTTTAAGATTCTTTCAGCTTATGTCTATTCATAGACAAAAGGAAATATATAAAAATGCTCGATCTTCAGGTCGAGATAAACTTGATGTCAAGATTCAAGTACTTGTATTGAAAGTACTTCATGAGTTTCCAATTTGAAGCTCTTTAAGAGTTCTAAAATTATCATAATGGATCTTGATCCAAACTCCTTTATAAAATACATCAGGAAATCTGATCATTCTTATAGTATTTGCTCAATTAGTATTCACTAAGGCGATTATACCAAATGCGCCAAAATATTCATGAGACATGTCTAAATAAATTTCCTCGAAAATTTCCAAATGCTTCTAGCATTTTAAATCCTTCAAGGATAAATATGGATCCACAAATAATTAGACGCATGCAAAATTTTTCATAACCGCCAAAGTAATTGCATCCACCATGAAGTAATTAAAACTTTTCATAAACCATAGTTCAAGTCGTATTTACGACTACTTATTTGTGCCTCACTTGCATTACACTTTTAGGTGTTTGGACTGCTGGTCCAAATACTTCTATTTTAGAAGTTCAAAGCGTCTTTCAACATAGACCAATTCAATATCTATACTTCTGGATAGATTTTATACAAGATCCTCGATTTCTTTCTTTACTTCTATAGAGTATTTTATGTAAAATTGTTTGTAAAATCGTTGTCGACAACTTTTCAATTTTCTGGTTCCATTCTCGTAATGACATAACTCATCGAGATCTCTTCAAGATTTCAATCTTTATTTCAGGTACCTGAAACTCTTCAAGAGTTTTATTATTAGTTATGTCTTGGGTCTCTTCAGGAGCACCCGCCTCCAATATATGAGTATATGACCATCTCATATTACTTTCTATTTACGAGAATTTTGATCATTGGAACCATTTCAACTATCATGCTTCAGGCATGATTTACATTCTCTCGCTCTAACAAGTAATTAAACTTAGAGCATTTCAGCTGGTATATGAGACTTAATTACTCTCATTGGGTCAATAATATGTCTGGCAGTTGACATGTAATAATATGAATTATCTTATGAACTTCTAGTTCATATACGAGGATCTAGATAATGATAATTCATTTTCCTCTATCCAGCTGATTATTATCTCCCCTGATGTTGAAAAAAATCATGTCATAAATGATTCTCCAATTAATGTTTAAGAATTTAAACATAAAAGGAGATTCGTACTCAATATATATTCTCAACCCTTTTTATTTACCCATTTTTTGCGTTGTGGTGGAGCAATTCATATCGCACATTCAAAAATCATAAAATGGGAAATGTATGGTTTCTGACCAAAAAACCAATCATAGAGGGGAGTTTATTATAACTCGTTGGCTTGATGCGTATAAGTGTTGTTATATGGAAACACCATATAAATAATAACTCTTTTGTTCTCATAGTTAAGCTATTAAATAGGAGGCATCCAATTGAAATTTTGCTAAACTATATTTTTCATAATCAATAGGCTTTGTAACAACTGATATAGCCTAAAATATAAACCCACTAGCTTTTCAAGACGAATAGTCTAATTGCATAATCTGAATCTTTTTAGAATCAATCTCACAAACTTCTGGTTGTAAGTCGATAAAACAATGTAGATGCATCTACTAAAATCATATAAAACTTTCCACATTTGTGGATATATGAGCCCATATTTCGTTCAGATATGCAAGACATACAGTCTCAATTTCAATACAAGAACTTTAAGTTCAAATTCTTTTGATAAGTGGGATCATCTATATCCTTTGAGAACAAACAACACAAGAACTTCAGGTTCTTTTAATAAGTGGAATTTAATCAATTCCTTTAAGTAACACAAGAACTTCACGTTCTTTAATAAGTTGAATTTAATCCATTCATTTGAGAATAAGCATCACAAGAACTATAGGTTCTTTTAATACATGTCTCAATAATTTTTGCATCATTATTGATCAGGATGGTCTAACCGATCATGCCAACTATATATATATATATATATATATATATATGTATATATCTCTGAATTTGTAAACTCCTTGTTTACCATAACATGTAATTCAATCTCACTCGTACATGTCTAGTACGACCATCAAAAATGTTCCTTTAAATAGGAATATATTTAGCTCTTTCGGAGCTTTCAAATGAAATTATCTTTTGGTAGCAATATATAACTCTTCTAGAGCTTTCAACTGACTTTTTGGCTACCAGAACTTATATCCATGTTGGCTTATTTCAAATGCCAATTGATAACATATGTTATCTATAATTCCCTAAGGGATATTTTGCGAACTCATATTGTTCTCTTAAAATTTCCACTTATAGTGGTGACGATATTATTATCATTAGTGGTAATTATTGCAATATTCACAATTCTGCACTTTTCATAATATGCGTTCTCTCAAGAATTTATTGCTCTTCTAGAGCATTAATATTTTCAGTACTTTGAGATATAGTACTCACATTATTCCCTTGCATTTAAATGGGAAAATTCATCTTATGCTTATATTAAGCATAAATTGTCACCATAGATTGTATTTGACAAGTAATTATGTTAAACAAAAATAAATAAATATCATAATATATAAATATAAAAACGTAAATAATTAATGTGTGTAAAATAAACAAACATAAAGTAAAATAAATAAAAATAAATAAATAATTCTCTTTAAAGTTATGAGAATAATTAGAAGATGATTTATTCCTTTCGAGGGTTATAAGAAAATCAACAACGTCCAAAAGAGTTGGACCAACAATGTCCAAATAAAGTTGGACCATTATCATCTTCGTCGTGTTCCGCAAACAAAATTTGCTTCTATTTTCTTTCCTTTATCATTCAATGATTCTTGATTTTCCAACGTACAACACGTACGAGACCAATGGTTTATAACATCGCATTGGTAATAAGAAGAGTTTTACTTCAATAGAATGATCTTTATCACTCTTGTCATCCTTATAAGCTCACTACCAGTGGATAGAAATATTCTTAAAATGACCATATTTTTCATGTCTATATTCATAGCCTCGACCACGACCACAACTTCTAATGTGGCTTTTATTCTTTCCATAATATAATCTCACATTCACTTCAGAGAATGGAGTAGAGCCAGTGGGCCTTTGAATCTTTTTCACATATCCTTATCACAGAGAACAAAGATTTAATTCTCGTACGCGACGTTGTTAAACCTGTCCACAAGGTCCTTTAAAAACCTCCTTTGAGACCAGTAGCCTCGCAGAACGGGATGTCCAGTCAATATACTTGGATTATATCGAAATCATGTCTCTAATTGAATAATGATTTACCATGTTTGCATTCACTTCAGGGAATGAAACAGTTCCAATAATCGCATGGAATAAACATCATGCTTGCATTCACTTCAGGGAATGCCCCATCATTGATAATCGCATGGAATAAATATCATGCTTTGCATTCACTTCAGGGAATGCCCCATCATTGGTAATCGCATGGAATAAACATCATGCTTTGCATTCACTTCAGGGAATGCCTCCCATAAAACTTTTTGGATCAAGACGAATTTTCGTAACTTGAAATTGGGAGAAGTCTATGGTCGAGTTTTTCGACGAAGAAGAAATATTGCTTTCGAGCAAATATAGACTTTATAATAATCTTCTTGTAAATTAAAAATCATCATGATTTATCGCACTTTAAAATAATAATATAAAGAATAAAAATAAAACCAAAATTTACCGATATTGATTTTTCTCTCGTGGACAATGGAGACATAGCATATGACCGAGATAGCTTCTCATAGTCCCTTTATATCACATCTCTTTCCAAGCCATTTAAGTATATCATGTAAAACTAAAAAAATGTTAAAATTATTAACTTTTACCAAATAAAATGACATAAATAATAATATGAAAAATATCAAATATAATCATATAAGTAAAAGTATGAATAAGCATACCGCTAATTAACCCTTTTAGGAACAAGAGAAAACACACGTAATTTACATCAAACGCAACTTCTTCGTCTCTGTCGATTTGTCTTTTGGTTTGTGAGAAGCCACAAATTTATCTCTTTTCAATGTTCGAATAAAATTAAACATACTTCCAAACTTTTCAAAAATTAAAACCAAGTTAAAATATAAAGAGAAAGACAATCGGTAACTAAAAAAAATAAGGAGAAAAAAATTTTATCTTTGGTTCATTCTATAATCGAATTCTTCCCGGTAACTTCTTTTGAATTCGAACGATGAAGACCTCAGTTGATTAGAGTCTCGTGCTGATAACGTGTTGTGAATAAAATAAAGAAGAACAAGAATAACAACAAGGAGAACAAAGAGATGAGAGAAAGAGAGAGATTTGTATTATTCTCAAAAATAGAATTGTATACAATGCCTTCAATGAATCATCTATTTATAGGCATAAGAAGTACATAATACATTAAACTCTAATTAATAGAGATAATATTCCTAATAATAAATAAATCAAACTCCTTAGATAAAGTTCTAATCATGATAGACATCCACATAGATAAATATTCATAACCAATTTTAATTTTCTATTTTAAAAATATTTAAACTATAAAAAATACCAAGAAAATCTGAAAAACATAAACCTATACTAAGTTGACAAATATAAATCCAGCACTTTTCGGTGCCCCTATTTATGCCACATACTAAAAAAATAGGTTTAAAATTTATGGATAAGGTTTAAAGGATTGTGAGTAATATGTATTTTTTTAGGGTTGTGGGTTTAAGATTTAGAATTAAATTTTTTAATGTTGGGATAAAAAAGACACAAAAAAAGAGTAGAGGATTTTTGTCTTGAATTGACATATTGATTTCACTATGTGTTTGGTTTTGCGGTGGTAGAATTAATTTTAGATCAACGTGGTTTTATAGAATTGATTTTAAAGTAACGTGATTTATGTTTGAGAGTTTTTTCTTAAAAATTACGATTGTATAAAAATATTGTGTAAAAATCACGCCGAAACGCAAAAGCTACTTCTACCTTGCTTCTCCCAAAATTGTGTTTTAGGTCCATAATTAATTTTAATTTTTTGTCCAAACATGTGTGCACGATATTCGAGGCCAAAAACCCCGTTGAATCGTGATTTTAGACCTCCAAACGTCCATCCAAACACAAACACGTTAATAAGGGGAACTAATTATAGAAATACAACGCATGATTTTCTCTTGAATTTTCACTCTTGGTAATCACTAATTAAATCCTAATTTATTTTTTGAATATGCTGGTGTGATGCAAGGGTAACATCTGTTCACCTTTCTTAGTCTTTCCAAAGACGACACACACAGCATGTCATTACTGGTGCTCGAACCCGGGTCCCAAAGAATGATAAACATCTACCTTTGCTATCAGGACACAAGGGGATGAACATTAAATCCTAACTTAAACTTGCAAGCAACCACTAATTAAACATATTAATACATTTTCTATGGTGCATTAATCCAACCGCTAATTATCCATATTTACATTAATACGGATGACTCTCACCATATCAAGCAGGCTTATCCTCTTCTTCCTTCACCTCACTGCTCACCGGCGACTGAATTCTCTTCTCTTTCCCCCTTTTCCGATCATTCTTCGCCGGCGGGGTGGCCTGTCCAGCTTCAAGTGGAAAATTCAGTATTGCTCTGTGACCCCTCATTTTAAACGCGGCACAATCATAAGCCTTAGCAGCATCGACATCAGAATCAAAAGTACCAAGCCAGACCCGTCTTCCTTTCCGGTTCGGGTCCCGGATCTCCGCCGCAAACTTCCCCCACGGCCTTCTCCGTACCCCTCTGTAACGCTTTCTTTCTCCAGAAAGTGATTCCACGGGCTCCATTTTTGACCCTGGAACGAAGGAAGTCGGGGTTTCAAAATATACTGCCTCGGGTTTTACGTCATAACTGAAAATCTCGGGGATTTGGTGGTCCGGGTCGGGTAGAGGAGAGCCGAGATGATCTAGATCGGAAAACTGGTAATTTTGTAGGTTGGTGAGGCCAAGATCAAGGGTGGCAATAAAAGCATCCTGTGAAGCAAAGTCGGCGAGAAGATGATGTTGAATGAAATGGAGAGTGTTTGCTTCTTCAAAGGTGGTCATTTTTCTTAAGGTTTTGAGGAATTCTTTTATGGAAGCGGGAGTAAGTGACTTACAATATTTATACAGCAAATTTGGAATAGATTAATATTGTTAAAAATATATTTTTTTATATTTGAAAGGTAAATATTAAAAAAATTATTTTTTAAAAAAGCTAAGATGATTATAAGCAATATATGTTCTAAATATACTATCAACCATTGTACAATGCATGTTCAATCACCTTGATGCAGTTGCTGGTGCTCAAACTCGTGACTTCGAAGAACAACAATTGTTCCTTAACCAAAATAAGTTGGTTCATGCAGGTAAATATTAAAATTTAAACTCACATAAAATAAAATAATATTAACATTCTTAATTACTCAATCAATTAGTAAATTTAAATATAACTGAATAGATAGAATTGACACCCTTTATTGTGTAAATTTTTACCCGGGTGAGACTTTTTTGTTTTGTTCAAAGATAACTTGCATTCACGTCATAAAAAGGAATACAACAGCTGGGGTGGGAGGGATTCACTTCTCCACAACATTTGACTATGAAAACTTTTCGCATACTTGGCTAACCAATCAGCAGCCTGATTACAAGTGCGTGGAACAAAGGAAAAAGAGCAGGAAGTAAAGGATCTAACAGAAGACCTAATGTCCTCCTCTACAGCAGAAAAAGACCAATCCAAAATTAGTCCTCCATTGAGCCTGTTAATTACAGCTTTACAATCAGCTTCAAAGATGACATTACTGAAGTCGTTCCTAATGGCCAGAGAGACACCCAGTCTGATAGCCAACACCTCCGCTACTTCAGCTAACGGGGCAGCGAAAGAGTCAGAGATTCCTTAAATGAAGGACCCTGAGCAATCCCGTGCGATAGCTGCAACTAAAGCTTTCCTTGAAAGAGCATCGAAGGAAGCATCGCAGTTGATCTTAATCGAATTTGTTGGGGGTGGAGTCCAATGCTTCGATTCCAGGGCAGGAGATGTTCTCACCGGGTGGCAAACTGTGGAGTTATGGTGATACTCCAGGAATGCTCTTTCCGCACGCAGCCAGACGTCCCAAGGAGGGCCCTTCACTCTCTCGAAAACTAGTGTGTTTCTTGATTTCCACAGAGACCATAGGAGGAAAGCAATAAGAGCACAGCCATCATCAAAATTTCCTAGTTGGCGGAACTCATTTATCTTGTACCACCATTTTGGGAAATCGGGAAAGCCAAGAGGGGATGGAGAATAACTAAACCCAGAAGCCTTCCAAACTGCCTGTGCAAACGGGCAAAAGAAAAGAAGATGCTCAATCGATTCCCCTTTTTCTCCACAACGGGGGAAGCAATCAGAGTCCTGAAATTTGCCGTGAAATCTAGACGCCAGAATACCCTTGGTTGGAATAATGTTATGACACAATTTCCATAGGTATGGCCTGACTTTAGAAGGGACCCCTAACCTCCAAATTGAATTCCAAAACTCTTTTTTTCCACACAGGTCCTCGCTGGCAGATGGGCTAGGTGTATTCCCCGAGAGTTCCTCAATGAATCTGTAACCGGACTTGGACAAATATTCCCTATTCTTCGTTCCAGCCCAGATAAAAGTATCTTTAACCTGAGGTCCTCCTATAGGTATGGAAAGAATGGCCTTGGCTTCATCTGGTTCAAACATGTCTTCAATCTTTGATTTATTCCACAATCGAAGATCAGAATTCATAAGGCCACAAACAGTTGGAGAGGTGAACTCAGAGGGCGAAATTGATGAAGTCTTGAAATTTGGAAGTTTTGGGATCCAATTGTCCTTCCAGGTCGAAATATACTTTCCATTTCCAACTCGCCAAAGGCCCTCTTCTTTGATGACCTTGACCCCTTCTCTGATTTCTATCCAGGCCCATGAGGGATTGGTACACTTGGGTGCGTTGAAGATATCGCCATTTGGGTAGTAAATTCCCCGAAGCATCTGAGCAAGAAGGGAATCAGGATTCTTGATCACTTTCCATGCCACTTTTGCAATAAGAGCTTTGTTAAAAGCTCTAAGGTTTCGAAAACCCATTCCTCCTTTGTCTTTTAGGCGGCATAGATCCTTCCAATTTATCCAATGAATATTGTTCTCCTTATCAGCACAATTATTTTACCAGAAGTTTGCCACCATCGAGCTGAGTTCGTCACAAAAGGTAACAGGAAGGAGAAAGCATTGCATCACGTAGGTAGGAATTGCTTGTGCAACTGCCTTGATAAGGACTTCTTTGCCAGCCATGTTAAAAAATTTAGCTTTCCAACCTCTTAGTCTGTTTTGAACTCGCTCTCTAATGAACCCCAGAGCTTCTTTCTTACTACGCCCCTAGAAAGATGGAAGACCAAGATATCTAGCATCCTCTTCCATGGACTTGAACCCCAGTACATTAGATAGGTGTAAATTGAGATTATTGCTGACATTAGGAGAAAATACACTGATGATTTTTGAAAATTAACTGACTGTCATGTAGAAGATTGGAACAAATGAAAAATTCTAAGGGCAGCTGCACAGTTTTCTTTATTTGCTTCGGAGAACAACAAACAGTCATCAGCAAAAAGAAGATGGCTCAACACTGGCATCTTCTTTTGATTCTCAAGCCTGTGAACATGTGCAGCTCGATTTCTCGGTCAATAATCCAGGTCAGGATGCTTGAGATTATGGTGAACAAAAAGGGAGATAGGGGATCACCCTGCCGTAACCCCCTTCCGGCTTTGAATTCGCCTATACGTTCTCCATTAAGGACCAAGGAGAAGGAAGCTGAAGCTACGCATTCCATGCCCTGGTGATCCACCACTCATCAAACCCCATTCTGGTCAGAACAAATTGAAGTAATCCCCAGTCAACTGTATCATAAGCTTTTTCGAGATCTATCTTTAGAGCCATAAGCCCTTTCTTGCCTTTCCTTGATCGCTTTATTGCGTGGAAGGCCTCGTTCGCCAGAATTATGTTATCATGGATAGATCGGCCTTGTACAAAGGCTGATTGAGAATGAGGGATGATATTCGGGAGGAAAACCTTCAATCTCGAAGCCAATATCTTGGTAATGACTTTAAGAGAGAAGTTGCAGAGACTGGTCGGTTTGAAATGTGAAACTTTGGTTGGTGTTGTCCTTTTTGGGATTAGAACTATGTTCGTTTTGTTAAGCCCTGTGTACATTACCCTTTCCTTGAAGAAGGATGCGACCATCCCAATCAGATCCTTCTTCACCGTTTCCCAGAAAGTTTAGAAGAAACACCCAGGAAAATCGTCTGGACCAGGTGCTTTTGTTGCTCCCATATTAAAAACCGCCTCTTTAATCTCTTCTTCTGAGACATCTTTACTCAGCTCCGCGTTCATTTTCTCGGATACCAATCTGGGATATAGTCGCTGAGGCATCGAAAATTCACCGAATCACCTTTGGTGAACACCTTCTGGAAATGATGCTGCAGATAGGAAGCAATTTCATCTGTTTCCTCAATCCAGGTTCCATCATCCCTTTTTAACTTGACGATGAAATTAGTTCTGCGATGTTGGATAGTAGTGGCATGGAAGAACTTGGTATTTCTTCAACCAGTTAACCCTAGATCGCTGGTGCCAATACCTCTCCTCACTTTCTCATTCAGCATCTAATTCTTTTTTAAGTCTTCTATATTCCTCAAGCTCCGCTTCTGAAAGCTTCTTTCCCTGGAGATGCTTAATCATGGTCGTTAACCTCTGTTTCTTCTCATTCTTGCTCTTCATCTTTTCCTTGTTCCATCTAATCAGAGCAGACCTAGTACTGTGAATTTTCCTTCCAAACCTGGAGTTTAATTTCTCCCCCGGCGAGATGTCCCATCCCTCAGAAACCGTCTGGGAACAGTCCTCATTCAGAAGCCATTTGGTTTCAAATTTGAAGTCCTTTCTATACTTCATGGTAAGGCCCTTTGTGAGAAGAACAATAGGGTCGTGGTCTGAAGCGATGGCTAACTCCAAAATCCCCAAAGATTTGGGAAAGCTAGGCTCCACTCAGCTGAGCATAGGATACGATTAAGTTTTTTCGAGTATAGCATTATCCCCACTCCTCTGGTTAAACCAGGTGAAGTGACCACCTTTTATATGCATTTTAATGAGACTCTCAGAGTTCATGAGTTCACTCAAACATTTTGCCTCTTCAAAATTTACCGGGTTCCCTCCCTCCTTCTCTTCTTGCCTAATTACCATATTGGAATCTCCAATAATGAGCCATTTAGCATTGGTAGAGTTTCTTAGGTCCACCATACTCTCCCAAAAATCTCTCCGTTCCTCTTTATGCGGAGGACCATAAATAAAGGTACCATACCATGTTACCCCTTCATGAAGAGCCACCTCTGTATCAATAAAGTTTTTCCCGTGTCTCAGAATACTGATATTAGTGTCCCCCATCCACCAAAGGGCTAGACCCCCCGCTAACCCAGTTCCACGTAAAAAGAATTCTCCATTTTCAATTTCATTTTGATCTTCTCAAGATACCGTTTCTTTTATTTCGTCTCGCTGATGAATATTATAGATGGGTTGAACTTTGTAGCTGTGTTTCGTAAAGCCCGAACTGTCTCCCTATTCCCCAGTCCACGAACGTTCCAAACTAAGATTAACATTGAACCAATACTGACCGTTTCCTGTACAAGACCACAACACTGAAACCACAACTGAAATCTGAGAAGGAAACACTGGTTAAGCAGATCACTGATCACTAGTAAATAAAAAACCCATCGCAGCCGGACAGCGGAACCACATTCCGTGAGGTCAACACAACCAGACCAGCGATAAAGGTCAAGGACAACTGCAAGCAACCAATCGACCAAGCCAAAAACCAACCAGGGAGGAATCAAAAGCAGCAGAGACAACTATAGCACAGTCCGATGAAAACGCAAGGAAAACTCAATTCAATGGCAAACAATCAACAACCAGCATCCATAATTAACCACAGGAGAATAAGCAATCCAATTCAGAGAAAGGGGAAGGTAACCAAAAAGAGGGAGAGACGGCGAGGAGAACATGATTAAGTCACCAGAGAACGGGTCGGGGCAGGAAAACAAAGTAAAGCAAAAACTTGAAAAAACGTGAAGACAATGCCGTCGACGGTCACTGATGCCGTCAGGCAGCTCGGAATAGCTGAAGCTTGAGAATACCAGTGAACACACGGGAAATGAAAGGAACTGCCGTTCCAAAGAAAACACCAAAAAGAGACGAAACAACTACCTAAATCAGATCTTAAGATTGATTTTTATTATATTTTTATATAGGTTTAAAGTATTTTAAAACTAAATTTAATTATCGTAATAATGGATTGATCAGATCTAACTTCTAACTAGATCAGAAATTAAGATTTTTTTTTTCAATTTTTTAGGTCAGGTAGGTTCAAAGAAAATTTTAAGAGTAGATCTATCAAAAAGAGACAAGTAGCCTAATATATTAATCCAGGACGAAGTTGAATTTAATGGCTTGTAAATCGGGGCAAAGTCAAGGCTCAAGGCAGCGAAAAAACTACCTACCAAGCCTCGTGCCCATCCCTAGACTTGTACTAGGCAAAACATTGTCCCAACTTAAGAAAGAAATTTCCATTACTTTCGAATAAAAGTGAATATATAATAAAATAAAATTCAATAATATAATATATATTCAAATTAAATTAATAAAATCCGAATTGAGAAACATAGAAATTAAAAATCACATCACAAAACAATCAAATTGGTATAATTTCCAATTTTTAAAATATCAAGTTCAAACTTTACTTAAAATCGGATTTAAAACAAAAAATGACAAGCTAAAATCAAATAACTCAAAATTGAAAAATGGCAGGAGAAGTGTATTGATATAGAGTTGCAGTTTTTCAAATATTAAAAATCCAAAAGCTATTCGCAGCACATCCTCTAGATCCAGACGCGGACGGGACGCTAAACATATTAACAGATTTAATTGTTAATTTTATTTTAATTACGTTGGTTTTTCAAAATCTCTATAATGTTCGTAAATTTTCCCATATTGTTGAAAATAAAATTAAAAAAATTGCAGGCTTATCATCATCAGAAAGGAAATGTTCTTCTCATCCATAGCTTTTAAAGCTATGTAGGAAGGTGTCCTAAGATTCTTTTCCAAATTCATCATTTGATGATTCTAAAAACATAAAATTAATAATTAAAAAATCCAAATCCAAATAATTTCAACTTACAGAAGATTCAGAAGCATTGAATTAAACATCACTCGATAACAAAATATCTCAGATCAAGTGTTGGATTATATATAAACTTTTACTTCATCATAATCCACTAAAAAGGATTAAACCCTTAAAAACGATGAAAACTTACTTCAGATTTTCGAAAACACAAGAAAAAAATCAAGAGATTGCTCAGTGGTGGCGATAAGGTTTTAGGTTCGATTCCGCCAGCCGATTTCTTCAACATTAATCGGAAGAGGGAGCTGCGAATCCTCATCGCAATCTCAAATTTCACGTTTAAAAAAACAAAAAAAAAAGAGAGAAAAAGATCGCTCAGTTCAGCGGGTTCTCGACACGCAAAGTTCTCCGTTAAGAGAAACCTGCATTCCGGTCTGTTGAGCTTGAATTTTATGAGGTCATCACTGCGATCAACTTCTCCGATGAAAGCAAAACAAAAAAAAAACTAAAAACAATCGGAAATTTGAAGAAGAAAATCTTGAGAGAGGAAGAACTGCTGTGTAATCAAAGACGGCAGATATACACAGTGACTCTAAAGCAATGGTGGCAATGTATTTATAGGGATAATGATTAGGGTTTTAGTAGAAGAACGAGAATAACCTAACCCTAAAAACCAGTGAATTCGGCGAAGCCCGCCCGTGGGAATCGTGCGGGTCCTTAGTCCGGCCCGAATTCTCTCTTTGACTTATTTGGGCTTGATGATGTAAAACTACGCTCAATATTCATAGGCCTCATTGAACGATATTATCCCCTTTTTGGTTTAGTACATCAATAGTCACTCAACCATGAAACAATATTTGTTTTGGTCATTAACCTTTTAAAAGTTATGAAATGGTCATTAAATTTATAGACTTGCTACAAAATGGTCGTTAGATGTTATAAAACAAAATAATGATTCGATTAATTTAATGATTATTTTGTAAAAATTTGATAAATTTTAATGATCGTTTTGTAATAGTTTGGTAGATTTAATGATGATTTTATAACTTTTAAAATGTTAGTGATCACAATGATATTTTTCATAGTTTTAATGATGGTTTGTGTATAAAGTTATGAACTAAATTGATTGAACAAAGTTTGTAGAGTTACAACAAAAGAAAAAATATCATTTATGTCATTATCGCATGTGTTTTCAAAGGTTCGAATTTGAAACATAACACAAGAACGGGTGCACTGTGTCGAAACAAATATCAATTCATTTATCATATATTCTTTCTTTAATAGTCTTAAAATTGATTATAAAATAGTATTTATACTTTTTTAACTATTTGAAAATGTATACACATTACAAACAAAAATTGTTTGAATATGAGTCGTATAGGATGAATATCGTATTCCTTTTCTATCGACACCATTTATTATATATTCCGATGTAAACACATATCTCTAAAAGTGCATTAGAAGGATAAACAAAATCTTATGTTCTCTCACGGTACGTATCAATTCATTTACTAAATCAATTGGTATCCATTTCGTCTCTGTTGTTAGTTCGAAAATTTTAGATTGTAATTTTTTTTTTAAATATGCTGGTGTCTACAAGGGTAGTATTTGTTTAATTTTTTTTAATAAGGTACACCCACCATATAGAATTGATACTCGAACCCGAATCACCTAAATGAATTATATCATCCTTTACCACTGGGACAATAATGAGTGGACAATTTTAGATTATAATTAATAGTTAGAAACATACGTCTTAAAGAATTGAACTGGGCCGTTTTCTGTCTTCTTCTCCCCTCATTTTCACATCCTTTCAATGCAATGGCAATGGCAATGGCTTAAAGTATGTCAGAAATGACCATTGTTTGTAGATCTTAATCCCCTTTGGTTTATTTTGTCTCGGTCAGTTTGTCCAAAATTAGTTCTAGTTTCAGTAGCCATTGGTTTTTAAAAATTAGAACTAGTTCTAATTTTAGTCAAACTGGGTTTAAAATTTTAGGAGCTGATCTTGGTATTAGTGAGAATCGGTTCCAGTATCAAGTACGCGGTCAATTGGTCTACAATTAAGAAAATTTGAGCAACTGGGAAAAATTTCAACCACCAATAATAATATTAAATAACAAAGTCAGAATATTGTAGGCTTGAAGGTTAAAATCTTAAAACGAGTCATACTCATAATATTTATACATAAAGAGAAAGAATAAATTCCAAGTACCGTATTGGGTCCAAAAAATCAGAATCCAATCTTGATCGCAACTAGGACTTAAATTTTGAATCTGGTCCCGATATCACCGAAACCAGTTTGAAGTAAAAATTCATCGAGTCCGATAGAATCCAGAACCAAAACCGGATAATCGATTTTTTTTGCCCACCCTTACCACCAGCCATGATTCTGTTTATGTCATGCTGATGAGAAAATGCATGATCTAACAATTTCCATAAGCAGCCAAAAAGTATATTCATGTAATGGAAAACAGCAATTTAGGGCAGAAAGTGATGCAGGGCAGGCTTTATCCACATCCCCTTAACAGACAAGTCTTTGTTTATCCCAGTGTTGGTTATGCCGACAATATTAAATTAATATACATTTTTATTTAATTAATTAGAAATATAACTATCAAGTTTGATTATTTAGAAAAATGCCTATGTTAGTCAACGTAAGATAAACTCGCGTCTTATAGAAAACGAGTTCTATGTTAAAAAATGCGGTAAATTAACTTTTTTTTCTTTCTTACCAACCTATTCAATACGAAACTCGTGTTATGTTAAAAGTGAGTTTCAAACTCGTGTCCTATAAAAAAATGAGTTCGTCTTACGTGGACGATTTGAGCGTCATTTTTTTAAATAATCCTAGATGGAGGTCATTATTTTAATTAAATAATAAAAAGGATAATGATTTAAAATTGCCGGTTATGCCTAGGTGTGTGCAAAAATATCTGATCTGATTATCTGTAGATCGATCCGAAATTTTAGATACATAGTCTGATTTTTTATTTTTTTATAGATCAGATACAAATCACAACATTTCAAGTTTTGGATCATCCGAAATTCTAAAATATCCGAAAATTTAATTTTTTTATGGATTCTTGTTATTTTTAGTAATTTGTTACTTGTTATATCCGAAAATGTGAAAAATTGAAATGTCCATGCAAATCTTGTTATATTTAACAATTTGTTGCTTGTTATATTCGAAAACCCAAAATTTTCATAGATACAACCGTCAAATTTGAAAAAATACGGATCACAATATTTTATTTGGATAAAAATACGAAAATCCAATTTGACAACTTGTTGCTTGTTATATTCGAAAATCGAAATTTCCATAGATGTGAATCTTGTTATATTTGACAATTTGTTGCTTGTTTTATTCGTTGATCGATCCAAAATTTCAGATACCTGGTCTGATTTTTTTATTTTTTAGATCGGATACGGATCACAAAATTTCAAGTTTCGGAAAAATCCCAAAATCGAAATTTCCATAGATGTGAATCTTGTTATATTTTATAATTTGTTGCTCGTTATATTCAAAAATTCAAAAAATTTATAGATACGACCGCCAAATTTAAAAAAATACTTAAAACAAATTTAATATTCAAATAATCGAATACCCACTTATCTAATCTAAGTATCCAATGTCCAAGAATCTGACGATTTTTTCGTATCAAATACGGATAGTTATTTTACTCATCCGATGCCTGAAAATGTACACTCCTAGTTATGTCCGCCCTCCATGCAAGTTCATCAATCAAGTGTTGTTGTTTACGGACCAGATACTTTGTCTTTTACTAGCTTGGTGTAGTCAATTATGTTAAAGCTCATAATATTTATCATATCCATTTTTTCATTGAATTTCTCATGATTTTATATTCTATAATATTATTTTGATTATAACATTGTTTGGTAAAGAGAGGTTTGAACAAAAATTAGAAGTTTGAGATATAATTAGAGGTTTGACTAGTCAAATCTGCTAATATTGTTGTTTGGTAAATAACAGATTGGAGTGAAACCGCTAATTTTGAAAAAGCTCATAATATGAGCTTTTTGAGATTAGAGGTTTGATATTAGAGTTGTAAAGACTCTTTTACCCTTACCAGTTACCAAAAATCTTAAAATAACCTAAATTAAATATTTTCTCACCATATTTATAAGCTAATCGTATTTACTTTTTTTATTATCACATATTTATATGTGTATTTAAATTTATTAATTAATTAAATTATATTAAAATAATTATATAAATAATAAATTAATATATAAATTATTTGAATATGTTTAGAGAAGTTATATTAAAAATAATTTTATAGATCTAATTAATAATAATTAGATACAAAATATTGATAACTAATAAACTATTCAAACAATTATTGAATATAATCATGTCCTTATATGTCATTTTGCTTGTTTAAATAATCTAACAGCTATCAGTTAATTTTACCAAACACTTTTACACAATCAACTAATACAATCCGCTAGTCAAATCAACTAATGCAATCAGCTATCAGCTAATGTAATCCGCTATCAGCTATCCGCTAATTGCCAAACAAGGCCATATAATTTTGCTGAATTTTAAATAAAAACATTTGGATTTAATGTTAAATTTAATACTTGATTGGGACAAAAATTGTAAATACCAAATTGAACATTAAAACCAAATTTATGTGCTTAACTGAAACAAAAAAAAAAAGACTCCAATACCGAATTAAAAAAATTAATACTAAACTGGATATTGAAATTAAACTCAGGTATCATATTAGAAAAACAGTCAAGTATTGAATTAAATATTAAAACTTATTTTTTTGAAAAGGAATTAAATATTAAAACAATCTCAAGTATCTAACGCTATATTTTTTTTTTCAAATAATAAAATTTGGGGAATTAAAAGACGTTTACATTCATATATAATTTAAGAAAATTAATTACTATCAAGTTTTTTTCTTCTAATATATGTTTTTAGAGTTAATATTTGTTGTAACAACAATTTAAGTTTTTTGTTACTCGTAAGTAGAATTAAGAAAAATGGTTAAAAGGTATGTAGATTTTTTCACTTTTTTTATTTTTTCTGAGTCGGTTATATTTTTAAATTTAAAAAAAATTATATTATTTTTTTCGCCGGCGACGATCGTTGACCGCTTTACCGGTTATGTACATAAATAAGATTTATTTTTGCTGATAAATTTTAATTTTAATTTTATATTTTTCTTGTTTCTTTTTTGTTTTACTTTGCCAGGTTTATACCATATATGCTTTTATGGCAGTTCTTTCGTCTGCCTCTATATAAGTTCTTTCGTATGCTTGTATGACAGTTTCTTTGTATGTTTTTATGGCTTCTGATCAATTAGAGTTTGGGTTACGAATATCATCGATTTTTTTTGTCAATAAAAGAGGGCGAGCTGTACATGTTATGATTCTCTTTTTTGTGGCTGTGCCGATACGCCAAGAACAAGTAGCGAAAGAATTTTACTTTCATCAAAGAGCACTCAAAGTAATAATTTTCTAGATTTAATTTCCGGAGTTTTTTCAAGTTTGTTAGGTTTGGTATTTTAACGTCTTTCACACCCTCAGATTTTACTGTATATTTTTATTTTACACTAAACTTCTAATGTTCAAAGTGTGATTCCTTTATAAATTTTTTACCATTGAATATAATCCAGTTTCAAAAATACATTAACATTTAAAGGATACACATATACATGTAAATTGAGGAAAAAATTAACTGTAAATTAAAAGTTCAGTTTGAAGTTAACTGTAAATTAAAAGTTACAGTTTTCCGAGTGAAGTTAAAAGTAATATTTGAGTGTTATAAAAACATAAAAAATTACCTTAAGATTTTCCGAAAGCTATCCACAAATCTAAAACCCCAAACTAAAAGAAGATTCATCGCCCACATCGCCTACTTTTCTGTTTACGTCTCGGCCCCTCCTATTAACACGATCTCCTATATCTCTCTCTGATCGCCGTCTCTATCCTGTATCTTCTCTCCTGCTTTTATTTTTCAAATTTATTTATTTATTTTCTCTGAATTACACTGAGAAAATAATAATCGGAGCTAATATTTCTATCCGTTTCTGTGATAGATCAATAAGGCTTCAGTTCTCCTCAGCTGATCCAGGTAAAAAACTCAGTGCCGATTATTTTCCGTGTTTTTTTATTAGATCTCTTCCGTTTGCATTGCCGTAGTCTGATTTTTCATGCACTGGTTTTATTTTTGATGTTTTTTCGTGGCTGTTGTTTGAGAAATTGATAGATCAAGTTTTTGAATCGGTTATGTTTTTAAAATTTTGATGTTTTCGTGTTGCATGTAGCATGTTGTGAGATTAAACGGTGATTTTTCGATTGTTTTGATTAAGTTATTAATTCGATGTTACAGATCTGGATGATTTTTTTTTAAATTTTTTTTGTTAGTTTGAATTCGCAAGTGTTTTTGTTTGTTTATGGAAATACTGATGTAGTGAGTGGAATGTTTGCTGATTTTTTATGTAGATCTTAGCTGTTGAGTGTTGACGATGGCGGCATCAGCAGCTGGTGGCACGGGATGGTACAAAGGGAGAGTCAAAGCAGTTCCATCGGGTGATAGTTTGGTGGTAACGGCCTTGACCAGTAACAGGCCTGGACCTCCGCCTGAGAAAACCGTTACATTGGCATCTCTCATTGCTCCTAGACTGGTAAAGCTCATTTGAGTTAAAGTTTACTTCTGGCTTAGTTCCTATTAAATTTGATGATTTGCACGTTTGACTTTTTCATACCGATTAATTTTGTTTTTGTTTTGATAATGATTTTGTTGGATGAGAGCTGCTTCTGATTCTGAGAGTTTTTACTGGGTTATCTGTTTTGATTGTATAATTGCCAAGGTCTAAGATAAAAAATTCTGGTGCATGTCTTTTGAGGAAAACTTCAAGCTGATGTTTTATTTGCTTTTCCTTTTTGTCTGATTAATAGGCCCGTAGAGGAGGTGTTGATGAGCCATTTGCCTGGGACAGCAGAGAGTACTTGAGGAAGCTCTGCATTGGAAAAGTCTGTTTCTTTTTAATTAATTTGCTCATTGTTTTACTTGTTTTAGATGACATTTTTTTTAGAAAATTTTGTGTATCTAATTAATTTATTCCGTTCTCAGGAAGTCACTTTTAGAGTTGAATACACAGTACCGAGCATTGGCCGAGAATTTGGCTCTGTTTATCTCGGTGGTGACAAAAATGTGGCAATGCTTGTTGTCTCTGAAGGCTGGGCAAAGGTAATTTGCTTTTCTGTTTGTATAAATACTTGGAAAAGGTTTTTTCCCCTTGTTTTTTTGTACTCTGTCTGACTGAGCCTGGCTTGTACAGGTTAGGGAGCAAGGACAGCAGAAAGGGGAAGCAAGTCCTTTTCTTGCTGAATTGCTACGTCTTGAAGAACAAGCCAAACAACAAGGTCTGGGCCGATGGAGCAAGGTAATCTTTTTCCCCTTTGTGAAAGACATTATATATTCGACTCACTGATCTAACAAAGGGTAGTTTTTAAATGATCATGGTCTTTATAATTGTGGTTGTAGGTGCCTGGTGCTGCCGAGGCTTCTATACGTAACTTACCTCCATCTGCCATTGGTGACCCAAGTAACTTGGATGCCATGGGTCTTCTAGCTGCAAATAAGGGCAAGCCAATGCAAGGTATTGTTGAGCAGGTTCGCGATGGTAGTACCGTTCGAGTCTATTTACTTCCAGATTTTCAGTTTGTGCAAGTCTTTGTTGCCGGTATCCAGGTACAAGATCTAATCCATGACCCTTTTTTATTTTATTTTTGTTATCATATGAGTTTGTTTTTTGAATATCTTTACCCTGTTTATATAGGCCCCATCAATGGGTAGAAGGGCTGCTGCCGAAACTGTTGTTGAAACAGATTTTACTTCAGATGAACAAAATGGAGATGCTTCAGCTGAGCCACGGGCCGCCTTAACATCTGCACAGAAGCTTGCTGCCTCGTCGACAGCTTCTGCTGAAGTTTCCCCTGATCCCTTTGGACCTGAAGCCAAATATTTTACAGAAGTTCGCTGTCTGAATAGAGAAGTGAGGGAATGAATATTTTAAGATAACTTCTGTTCATTCGTTTTGAATAATAGACTAAATTCAAGGTTGATTTTGTAGGTACGTATTGTCCTTGAAGGTGTTGACAAATTCAGCAATTTGATCGGGTCCGTTTATTATCCTGAAGGTGATACAGCGAAAGACCTTGCTTTGGAGCTTGTGGAAAATGTAAGTTCTTGGGTTTTGTTTTGCTTCAACATTAACATATATTTTAATGAATGATAACATTGAACTATCTCGGAACTATAGTGCAGTATTCATGTTTTAGACTTGACATAAGTTTTTTGTTCTGCTTTTGCTTGTAAAAAAATTTGTATCCTAAAAAATCTGTTTCTTGATAATAATAATAATAATAATATGATCATTTTTTCTTCCTAGTGAAGTTTGTACACTTGAAATATCTTTTAAAGATTAACTTATTTTTTTTAAATGATGCTTCTGTAAAAGATTTTTTAAAACAAGATTAACTTGAATTATCTTTATTCTGTAATTTCCATTCTTTAAAACAAATTGTTAATTGTTTTTTTTCTTCGAGTGTTCTGGTTTAGCTCTCTAGCTTACCTTCTCTTTTCTAACAACCACACACACTTGATAAGTGTGTGCCATTCATGCGTATACCTTAATTTTTTCAGTTTTATGTATTTGGCACATTTTTAAAGATGCTACATGATGTAGTTCCTTGGGTTGATAACTAAAACTGTTTCTTGGTTTAGCAGAGTTCTTTTCATCCATATATTTTTATGAAACAAACTATGCATACATCCTTTTCTCGAATTTGTGTTGATATATTTTGAGTTCTCTCTCCCTCTACCATCCCCTCATCTCATCTTAATCATTTCTTCTCAAATAAAGGGTCTAGCAAAATATGTTGAATGGAGTGCTAATATGATGGAGGATGATGCCAAGCGGCGGTTGAAGTCTGCAGAACTTGAAGCCAAGAAGGCTCGGCTGAGGATGTGGACAAACTATGTACCACCAGCTACAAACTCCAAGGCAATCCGTGATCAAAATTTCACAGGAAAGGTAATGGAATTATTTTCTCATGTTATTTGTATTAGCAGGTTCTTGCTTTTGTAATTATTTATGGTAGCATATTTTTTCTCAGGTTGTGGAGGTTGTTAGTGGGGACTGCATTGTTGTGGCTGATGATTCTATCCCTTATGGAAGTCCTCTTGCTGAGCGCAGAGTCAATCTTTCAAGCATTAGATGTCCAAAAATGGGCAATCCTCGTAGAGATGAAAAGCCAGCTGCATATGCCCGTGAAGCAAGAGAGTGTTTAAGAACACGCCTTATTGGAAAACAGGTTTGAATACCTTTTCATTTAAATTTTATTTGGGTAGTGTTGATTATATTTACAATTTGTCAACTTGCTTTTGTCAGGTGACCGTACAAATGGAATATTCCAGGAAGGTCACCATGGCAGATGGAGCTGCAGCAGCTGCTGCACCTGGGGATTCAAGGGTAATGGATTTTGGCTCAGTCTTCCTCATGTCTCCTATCAAGGGTGATGGTGATGAGGTTGCTGCAGCAGCTCCATCCACAACAGGCAACCAGCAGCCTGGCTTGAATGTGGCGGAGTTGGTGGTTGGACGTGGCTTTGGCACTGTGATAAGACATAGAGATTTTGAGGAAAGATCAAACTATTACGATGCCCTTTTGGCTGCAGAATCCCGTGCTATTTCTGGAAAGAAAGGCATTCATTCTGCAAAGGATCCTCCAGCCATGCACATACAAGACCTTACGATGGTTAGCAATATATCCTTTTATGTTGAATATTTTCTTGCCGCAATATTTCTATTTCTTATCTGAATTCCAACTTCCATATATGTCTGTCTTGTCTAATACCAGGCGAATGCAAAGAAAGCTAGAGATTTCCTGCCATTCCTGAACCGTGGCAGGATTCCAGCTGTTGTGGAATATGTCCTAAGTGGTCATCGTTTTAAGGTTCTGATCCCGAAGGAAACTTGTAGTATTGCCTTTTCCTTTTCTGGTGTCAGGTGTCCTGGTCGTGAGGAGCCCTACTCAGATGAAGCCATAGCACTGATGAGACGAAAGATCATGCAGAGAGATGTTGTGGTATCAGTCTTTCTCTGTGAACTGTTTATCTGCCATTTTTGTTTTTTGTTTTGTTTAATGTATGCTTTTCTACATAGGTTGAAATTGAAACCGTTGATAGAACCGGAACATTTTTGGGATCTTTATGGGAGTCAAAAACCAATATGGCTGTGACGCTCCTTGAGGCCGGCCTGGCTAAGCTACAAACTTCATTTGGCAGTGATAGGATTCCTGATGCTCATCTTCTTGAACAGGCTGAGCAATCTGCCAAGAGGCAGAAACTGAAAGTAAGATGCAGTTCATATCTTTTTTCCCTATTGTTCTTTTGGTAGTTCCAATTAAACTGTTTGGATTTATTCATCTTTGCACTTCTATTTGTAGATTTGGGAGAACTATGTTGAAGGAGAGGAAGTTTCCAACGGACAAGCCGCTGTCGAAAGCAAACAAAAAGAACTGTTACAGGTACTCTAGGAACTCAACTAACAGTACTTTCTAATTATCATGAACCGGTGAAATACTTTTCTTGTTATTTTCAGGTGGTTGTTACAGAAGTATTGGGAGGTGGAAAATTTTATGTCCAGACAGTGGGAGATCAGAGAGTATCAGCTATTCAAAAACAGCTTGCATCTTTAAATATTCAAGAAGCTCCTGTGATTGGTGCTTTCAATCCTAAGAAGGGCGACATTGTCCTTGCTCAGTTTAGCATGGATAATTCCTGGAATCGTGCAATGGTTAGTTCCATTTACTTGATTTTCGATCCTTGAGGCATTTATTTTATTTTTTCAAAGTTCCTAATCTTCCTCGCGACTTTGTTTATATGGTTTTGCTGCTGAAATGTAACTCATCACTTAAATCTGCGGTTGTAACCCCCTTATAAGATTTAAACGCATAAGGTGAAAATGCACAAGGTTCTCCATGTAACTAAATATTAGGAAGCGTGGTTTATATTTTAAATTTTGCGGGGGTGGCTTTTTCATTTTACACTTGCCTGCATGCTTGCTTGTTATGCATCTTTGTATGCCATTTGACATGTTTTTGTGTTCATCTGGCTTGTGAAGATTGTCAATGCACCTCGAGGAGGAGTTCAATCTCCGAATGACAAGTTTGAAGTGTTTTATATTGATTACGGGAACCAAGAGGTGGTCCCATACAGTCAATTACGACCTCTTGATCCTTCAGTAGCAGCATCTCCCGGGCTTGCTCAGCTATGCAGCCTTGCATTTCTTAAAGTTCCAAACCTTGATGATGAGTTTGGTACTGAGGCTGCTCAGTTTTTGAGTGAGCAGACATTTGGGAGCTCGCTGCAGTTTACTGCTATGATCGAAGAAAGGGATGTTTCAGGTGGAAAAGTCAAGGGACAAGGAACTGGCACCGTTCTCATTGTAACTCTCGTTGCTGAGAAGTCGGACCTTAGCATTAATGCTGCAATGCTACAGGTTTGAATGATCATCTTTTTTTTCTATTTTACTAATAAAACATGTGATACGTACTTAAATACGACTAGTACTAGCCATAATTTTTTAATATTGCGAAATACGACTTTTGAGTAGGGCATATTGTTTGACCATGCACATATCTAATTTATTCACTGGTGGGTCACTGTTTCAGGAGGGACTAGCTAGGCTGGAGAAAAGGAAGAGATGGGAATCCAAGGATAGAAAATCGGTGCTCGACAATTTAGAGAACTTCCAGAAAGAGGCGAAAACCGGTAGGCGTGGAATTTGGCAGTACGGAGATGTAGGGTCGGATGATGAGGAGGATCATCCCCCACTTTCAGCAGCTGTTGCTAAGAAAACCGGGGCTGCCAAGCGATGAAATATATTTCATCGCTTTCAGGTAATCCAAAAAAAGAATTCACGTGTGAGTTGGAATTACCCCAAGTGAATTCTTTTTAGTTATAGTTAGTAGTTACAGAATATTTAGAAGAGATTCTCAACCTAAACTTGCTTAAGTTTTGACACTCTTTTTTTCATTTTTCTTTATTTGGTCCTTTTTTGGTAGCGAGGCTGACATTTGTTTTAAACATGTTTAAATAAGGTGAAGTGTAGCGTTTCTCTTCTGTTTCCATGCGAGGGAGACATTAGAGACAATTTTACCCCCCGTTAAGAAGAGTTACTTTATGGATATTTTTGTCTTGAAAATATGGTAATATTATGGTTTTCGGTTTTGACAAAGAACTCGTTGAAAGCCTCATTTTTCAATTGTTTAAGGGTAAACTACAATAGAGGTCACTCAATTATAGGTAAAGTTACATTTGGGTCACTTAATTATTAAAAATAACATTTGAGTCACTCAATTATGGGTAAGGTTACATTTGGGTCACCCAATTATTAAAGGTTATATTTGGATCACTCAATTATGAGTAAGATTACATTTGGGTCACCTTTTATATTTTAAAAAAAGCATATCAATGTGTATTAGATTGATTAATGATTTCCAATAAAGTACTCTAATGTTAATGAAGGTAAAAGCATATCAATGTGTATTAGATTGATTAATGATTTCCAATAAAGTACTCTAATGTTAACGAAGGTATACAAATGATTTGAAAGAATATATGACTAAATTGATGTACTTTTTTAAATACGAAGGGTGACCCAAATATAATTTTACTCATAATTGAGTGACCCAAATATAACTTTTAATAATTGGGTGACCCAAATGTAACTTTACCCATAATTAAGTGACCAAAATGTAACTTTTAATAATTAGGTGACTTAAATGTAACTTTACCCATAATTGAGTGACCTCTGTTATAGTTTACTCATTGTTTAAAGCCTTGTCATATAAGTCAATGACTAGGGAAAAATTGTATATTTTTCTTTCAATTTAAGCGGGAGGAATGAAGAGGAGAGGGGATGTTATTGGCCCATCTCTAATCGTTTTATAGATGTAAAAAGCCTCATTTTTTTAGAAGTGATTTTTCAAATTTATTCTAACATCAAACTAAAAGTCATCAATCGAGATACAAGAGCATAATAATCTCAGTTATCATCTATTTATTTTTATAAAATGAAGTGTAAAATTAAGGGTGGAAATGTTCATACACAACTACACAAGGATGAATGTAGGATTTTTTTTGTGAAGGGTGCGAATCTTTAAGACGTTCTAATAGAAATTAGAAATTTAAGAAATATAAAATTAAAAAAAAATAGGATAATCAATAGAAAATACATAAATTAAAAAAAATCAAGGGATTTAAATGCATGAATAGAAATACTCTATCTTTTTGCTGCCCTATTTATGCTCTTGCACTAAAAATTAAATTTAGGGTTTATGGTTAAGGTTTAAGGAATTTGAGGTAAGGTGTATTTTTAGGGTGTAGGGTTTAGGATTTAGAATTTAATTTTTTAGGCAAAAGGTAAAAAATAATCTCAACGTTTCACATTTTGGTCATTTTAGCTGTATCCTTTTTTTGTGCAAACAACCACCTAGCGTTTCATTTTTCGTTTAAATTTCACCCTTGTTGGATGAAAATCGTTAGTCAACTAACGGTCAACGCTTGAGGCTGACGTAACATGTTTGCAGGGCATGGAGAGATGATGTGGCACTGCCACATGACATTTTCGCTGACGTGGCATTTTAAAAAAAAATATTTTTAACCAATTGCCACATCAGCAAAGTGCCACGTGGCAGTGTCAGGTCATCTCTCATGCCCTGCAGACATGCCATGTCAACCTCAGGCGTTGACTGTTAGTTGACTAACAGTTTTCATCCAACAAGGGTGAAATTTGAACGAAAAATAAAATGTTATGTGGTTGTTTGCACCAAAAAAAAGAATAGAGTTAAAATGACCAAAAGATAAAACGTTGGGGGGGCTATTTTTAACATTTTACCAACTTTTTAATGTTGGGATATAAAAAACACCGAAAATGGACAAATTTTTTGTCCTCATTGGTCTAATTCTATTCGTAATTGATTGCAATAATAGTAGATTTAATTTTCAATTTGATTGTTTTGAGTCTCGTTATATTGTTTGACTGAAATTTTATATTTTGAAAGAAAAAAAAAATCTAAATTGACATATACTGATTAAATTCTTAAGCATAATACAAATACTAATAACAAAATTTAACCCAGTTTTAGTATTTACTTTTGCTTTTTCTCCCAAAGGATTTTGTATGAAAGAACTTGTCAGATTGAAATTTCTTGAGGGGAATTTCTGTTGTTAATGCTCATAATAAACATTTCAATTATGATAATTTAATTCTATTATAAATAGAATTAAATTTATTGTAGAAATGATGGTTTTTACTCATAATAAACACTCTTTGAATTTTATAAATTTTTCCTGAGTGTTGTTTTGAGTTAAGAGAAGAATAGTACCATTAGGCATCAAGTTTCACTTCATCTTTTGGGTGTACGCAATTTGAAAAGCCGTGCTAATTTCAGGAGACCATTAAACTCGTTTCTAAGGCAATGGTTAATACCACGATACTGTTTAATTTAGTTTAATTATTTTATTATTTTTCAGTCAGTGCTAACGCCTCGTTTTACAACAGTCTATTTTTCGAACAATTTCAACAACCATCCATCGAGTTTTCTGATGTTAGTAATGCTTGAAGTCAATTGATAAAAAGCTACGCTGTAGCAGGCATTTCATAAATAAACCTCAAACTCTGCCTGCTTAGGCAGAAAAACAACACAAAACTAAACGTCTCATTTACACTTTTCTTTCGTTCATACCTCTGACATTCAGAAGTGAAACCAAAAAACCAACAAGCACCAACCTAAATAGCAAAAATCTAGCCGATCACCGGCAAAACTCTCTCCTTGTTTCGACATTTTTCAAGTCTCACGCCTCCTTCGGCGGGGAGCACCACCAGTTTCCTTGCTCTCTTCCCCTTCACCTCCCTTCTCTCCACTGCTTCCTTGATCATTCGATGCCTCGGCGACCTCTGTTTTCTTCTCGACTTTCGGCTGCACACCACCGTTTAACGAATGAGTAATTCAAACGGAAACGAAAACACAGTTACAACGCACGACGGGTTCGAAAGACTCACTTGTTTCTTGCCACCCGAAATGAGCATGAAGAGAATCGTGATGATGAGCACCACAACGGAGACCAGGAGACCTATGGTGAGGTTGGGTTGTGTCTCAGCCCTCTCAATGAAATCCTAAAAGAAAAACACTCAGATACTTTGTCAGATGATATCCACAGATTGATATATCAATTTGCATATCAAAGATCATGTGACAGAACTTACGATAATTCGGAGTTTGTATTCGCTTAAGAAAGGAATATCAGCAACCTTGTATAAGACATCGAATACCTTCTTCTGCAAGAAAGGTATACACAACTTTAAGTTATACAGTATAAAATCTTGAATGACAAGAAAGCGTGCAAATGCAGTACCTGGAGGCCTTCGAGTTCGTATGAACCATCGGCTTCTTCGGCCTTCTGTTTCTTCTTCTCGATCTCGAATTTTGGCATCCATTGGGTATCCCGATATGACTTAGCAACCTTCTCATTTTTGGCTATCAAAATATTGTCAAACAATATACCATCTTGCATGGTCCAAATCTCAATACCAATTGCAGCAATAAGCTCAAAGTCAGGCTTGTCGAGTTCAAAGTATTTGGGGTTTGGGATGTCCCGAGGCTTCCAAATACCCTTGTAATTGGGGTTGTCAATTAGAGGAGGATGCCATCTTCCCTTAAAATCTGGATTCGGCTTCATCGGTCTCTTCCATTCGCCACAACCAGGGGCTGTTGCACACTTTGGGTTATCAATTTTGGGGGCCTCCCATTCACCGTCCTCTTCCTCATCCCAATCGTCTGGCTTTGATGCCTCGGGATCGTCTATCTCCTCAGGCTCATTGTCTAACCATCCTTCCGGTTTTACAGCCTCCTTGTCTTCGATTTCCATCGGTGCATCCTCATCCCAATCATCTGGCTTCACAGCACTTGGATCAGGAAATTTGGCCTTATCATCCCAGTCCTTGGGTTTCTTTTCAACAGGGTCCGGAATTGTCTTGGAAGGTATAAGTGGAGGATCAAAATCCTCGGCTGAGAGGAAGTTCGCCTTCGCCTTCTCCTCTCCATCGACCAAAATTCTAACCTCGTTGTTAGGCCTCAAGATGGCAGTGTACACATGAGTAAGCTTGTCTGATGGGACTGTGGGTTGGTTACCAAGATGATGCTCAACATATTCCCCACTTTTAGGATTCTTATGCTTCAGGATGAAGTGCACCTTGTTTGTTAGCCCACATTTGTCTGGTCCAAACATGATGGCGTAAGGGGATTCATTGTCGAATTCCTTAGGCTTCCACCCTGCCTCCTGAGGTCTAAGGTATTTAAGATATGCACCACCGCATTCGAGACCGTTCTGGAAGCGAGTCTCGAATTGAAGCACAGCGGTCCCTTCCTTGAGACTCACAGGCTCATCAAGCTCTTTCACTATTGCATACTTCCGCGCCTTCTCACTCACGAGAAGCCCGTAATCATCGTGCCCTTCGCTCTTCGAATGCTTCCACACACCTGCAACCCAGAAAACCACATCGATAGACATTTGTCACCCCGAAAAACATCTAATAGGCCGACGGAAAGTCGATAACACAAACGATACTTCTACAGATTTAAACAACCTCAAACTCCAACACTAAATGGAAAAACACAAAAAGTCCGAAATTAGAACAATAAGATCATCAAATTTCCAATGCATCACAATGTCAAGAAAGCAGAATCAATGATCTTATCACTATTTCCACTTCCATATTGAAAATTTTGATTCTGTAATTTCACATTATCAAGGAGGATTTTCAATTTTTCATTAATTCTAATTCAACTGCAAAATCAACCTCAGGCTCTAATATTTATAACATTATCCAGATTCCAGATACAAAATCAAAATTTTCAAACATTATAAAAAATATTAGATGATTATGAATTTATTCCGCTGAAGAGATCCATAAACGCAAGAATAAATCACCTTTATAATCATCTTTATCGGAGACGATCCATCTCCCGTCGAATGACTCTTCAAATGAATCATAGAAAACCTATAGCCAATCCAAACAAACAAAAATCACGCTTATTTTTTGTAAATTAACAGATTCAAATAGGAAATCGATGTGAATATATAAAAAATTACCGCATCGTCATCATCAGCGGCGAAGCAGAGGAGCTGCAAAGACGAGAATGCTAAGAAGAGAAGAAGCGCAAAACGCCCCATAATCATCAATTCAAGAACTCAAGCTGTGATTATGATCAGAAATCTTTTCCTTATATATATATATATATTGTTTTAATCTGAATCTAAATCCAAGACTAAAATCAAAGCTGTAACTGTATGTTGCTGATTTTTGAAGATATATCCGTTGCAGTGGACGTAATGCCACGTGTGATTAACCAACATTTATATTTGTATTTTTAACAACATATTATGTTTTAGGTTTATTTGTATTTTTTTATAATAGCAACTGAATTTTTATTAAAATTAGAGAGGATATTACAATCTAACGCTTTCATGAAAGAGAATAATAAGACTAATTTACTAAAAAAATTTACAACCCAAAAAAAAATATTTCTATATAAATAAGTATACAATCAAAATTCAGAAATTTTCCTGAATCTCTTTATTTCTATCCACCCAAACTATCAAGCAAAATGTTCTGCTACACATGACTGATTATATCGGCAAACAACCATCAATTGATTAGGGAACTAACTTTTCATGACCATCAACAAAATTATAATCAGAAACTAGCGTCGTTAAAATCTCTATGCGAGCAAAAAAAACGATCGCTATGGTATGCAGAAATCATGCCACAATGATAGATGAAACGAACCACAAAACAAAGAAAATATGTCACAAGGATTAAAAAAACATGTGTCACGAGGATAGAGAAAACGCATGCCACAAAGACATAGATTCTTATTAAAATATAAAAAAAAATTAAAAATAAACTCAGTAGTCGACAACCAATCAAAGAAAAGGTTGAAATCGGCAATGAGAAGAGAGGTTTATTTGTATTTTTAACTTTAAAGAAATGTCTCATTAAGGAAACCCTTATAACCGATAAATTATTACATGGTCCCGGACCACCACGTCATCTATGGTCCCCATTCACTAAAAATAAGCCATATAATTTTTTTCATGTCACTAATCCATTTATAATCAACCTCTATGTAACGGATAAAAATCTTCTACCCTTTTTCGGTGCCCCTACTTATGCCCTCACACTCAAAATCAGGTTTAGTGTTTAGGGTTTTATGTTAGGGGTTATGGTTAGGGTTTAGAGAATTTAGGGTATGATGTATTTTTAGGGTATAGGGTGTAGGGTTTAGGATTTAGAATTTAGGGTTAGGGCTTGAAATTTAATTTTGTTGTGTTTTTTAGTGTTGGGGCATAAATAGGGGCACCGAAAAGGGGCAGATGATTTTTATCCCTATGTAACCACTCACTCTCTATTTATATGGCTAAAAAAGATGAGGATTCATCTTTAAAAAAATGACATGGAAATTACGTAGCTTATTTTTAGTGAGAAGGACCATAAATGACATGGTGGTCCGGGACCATGCAATAATTTTTCCTTATAACCAGTCACATACCAATATATAGTTTGGACAAAGGATGGAGAAAAAGAGTGCATTGATATTTAGATTAATAAAATTATTAGTACACATAACATAAAATCATTAATAAATTTTTTTAAACAAAATCACTTGACCATAATCGCCGAATAAACGAGCTTACAACGAGTCAATAAAAGAATTTATAAACGAGCTTACAACGAGTCAATAAAAAAAATTATAAACGAACTTGTTCATGAACATAAACAAACCGGACATACCTAAACGAACATAAAATCTTGTTCATGCTCGTTTATTTAGGATACCTGGTTCCAGCATAGCAATCATGATAGGAGAGCTAACATTCTATAACTCCCTCGTCTCAACGGTTCTCCAGGTAATTGTAGGATACAAGAAACACCGTTGAGGGAGAGAGTTAGAGATTGTCGGGTCCCTCGGTTTCCTCTCAGCAGCAAGAACTGGAACGAATACACAGAGGCAGGCAGGTGCGGCGGTGTGTGGAGAATAATTAGCCCTGAGATTTATTTATAGAGGGTTCAATATTATGCAAGTAATAAAGACGTTTCCTGGTGTTTTCTGAACATGTAAGAATACAACAAAAGCTCCTGGTCTTTTCTGAACATGTAGGAAGACAACAAAGTTCCTGGTGTTGAGAAATAATTAGACGTTTTCTTGGTGTTTTCTGAACATGTAAGAAGACAACAACAAAAGTTCAGTCTTTGGTAACATACGATGAAGTTGGAACAACCGTGAAGTGCTAAAAAAAAACCAAAAGACAAAAAAAAAACACAAAATCAATGCAAAGGAAGTTTCCCTTGCCCTATAATGTTTATCCAGCAGCAACGTGCCACTTGCACTGGTGAAAATGACCCTTGGTTTATGCTCCGAAGCTTTCCTGGTTATTTCCCATGGTTAGTTTGGCATATTAGGTTGGATTAATATCCTATACACTGGCGGTAGAAATTGAAAGTTTCTACAAGCGCCTTAGTTTTAAGGTATAGGGAGTTAGTTTATGGTACAAAGTTTAGGTGTTTAGGTGGTGGGGTTTAGAATTTAGTGATAATTGTTTCAATTTAAGGTTTACGGTTTATAGATTAGGGTTTAATTTTTAGGGTAATATGGTGAGGATTTAGGATAAACCCTAAATCTATAAACCCTAAACCTTAAATTGAAACAACTATCCCTAAATTCTAACCTCTACACCTAAACCCCTAAATTCTATACCTTAAACTAACTCCCTATACCCTAAAACTAAGGCGCTCGTGAAATTTTCAGTTTTCACCGCTTGTGTATAGAATATTTATTCTAGTGATTGTATTTCGAACACAATTCTTGGTGCAGAAGAGTATACTTTCGGCCTCGTGTGTAGAGGTGTTCATGATTAACCATTAAGAATGAGTCTCGTTATAGTATTTTGGTTAACCGCGAACACCCCTACTCGTGTGACCGTATAACTTTAGAGATTTTGGCCTAATATTCAACAAAGGTTGAAGTTAATGGTACTTACAAGTAGGATAATTACTTCACCTTAAAAGTTAAAACTCCATTTTTGAAGAGCTTGATGAGGAAGGAAACCACATGCGTGCAGCTGAAGAATGAAACAATAATAATGTGGAGCAGGAGGAATTGATGAGGGAATAAGCGTTTCAGTATCCTTCAAAGGCTCCAATGAAGGAATATATTGGAAGCCTTTGAGGGAAACTAGAACCTTCTCCGATTCAGGGATGGAGCCAAGATTTAGGATTGGGGGTAAACTATAAATATTTGAAATTGGAGGAGCAAATTTATAAATAAACTAATTTTTTTAAAAAATTAAATAGAGGGATAAAGGTGAAAAAAAAATTTCTTCGGGGTGGGGGGCGATTGCCCCTCCCGAAGCCTTAATGGCTCCGTCCCTTCTCCGATTCTAAACATAAATTAAGCTGCTTATAAAATAAAACTCTGTGGGTGTATGGGTTTATATAGAGATTTCTGGTTTTGGAAATCAGAATCCATCCTTTTGCATTACTCCATTGACTTTGTGCATGTATTCTGTTCTGTGTCAACTTGGTGCTAGCCTTTACAAGTCTTTGGAGAATAAAATGATGAGATTGTGTTTCTTAATTGACTTATTCCATATTGCAAGGGTCAAGCGAATATCTCACCCTTTTCTGGTTAGGGCAGTAAACGAACCCAACGTTCAACGAATCGTTCGGTTGGAAGTTCGTTTATTTATTAAACGAATAAACATGAACATAATATTTTTGTTTGTTTAACGAAATGAACAAACACAAACAAAGGACTTCTTCGTCCATTTATGTCCGTGCACATTCGGTAATCTGTTTATTAATCCTTTATGTTTATTCACATATGTCTAGGGGTGAGTATTAGCTCGAGTCGAGTCTAGTCAAAAATTTTGAGTTATTCGAGTTGACAAGTTCTATTGTATGACTCGTTAAAAACTTCCTTCTTATCGCCAAGGGGTGTTCATTGTTTGGTTAATTCGAACTAACCGACCGAATTAAAACAAAATTGGTTAATCTGTTAGATAATTTTAGGCTTCGACTAATGATTAAGAGTTTTTCAAATTTCAATTATCGATTAATTCGGTTTAAAACCGGTTAATTAACTGAATTAATCGAACTAACCCAAAATATTAAATATTTAACGTATTATATATGTTATTTATGTTTGTTTGCATCCGTTTATGTCCATTTGTGTTCGTTTATCGTTTTAAGGAACGAATGTGAACGAACACGAATAAGCTACATTTCTTAATGAATGAACACGAACAAGAAATTTTGTGTTCGTTTGTGTTCGTGTTCGTTCATTCAATGGCGGATCCATGTATAATGTAGAGTGGCCCATGCCCACCCTAAACTTTTTAAAGACTACATATTTGCCCTCATTTTTTAAATTTTTTATGAATTAGTCCTTAAATTTTTGTAATATTTAAGGTATGTGCCCACCCTGAAATTTCGAATTTTTATCTATGCCCACCCTCAAATATATTTCTGGATCCTCCACTGCATTCATTTGTTCGTGTTCGTTCAATTCGTTTACAGTCCTATTTCTTCTCATTCTCAACCTAAACCTAAACCTAACTCAGCTGGATATATATATATATATATATATATATATAACTAGAGCTGCATATATACCTCTCACTGTATACATGGAATCCTTTGCTCAGCTCAAGAAACATCAAAATTGGAGGAGAAGTTGGCTAAAACAATACACAAAATTTTCTTATATATCAAATGAACTTGTAATCCGATCAACTCGAACTCGCCGTTTTTCATAAAATAGTTGTATCCGATATATATGTGCTGCTGCGACTGAACATCTCTACTGACTACTAGGCTGTTGTTTCTTTTTTACTGAAACTATCATTTTGCAGCCCAGCGAATCTTTCTTCAAATCTTCAAAATCTAAAATCAACCAATATTAAATCGTGAAGAATCTCAAATAGTTTTTTTTGTCTTGTAATCCTCCGGGAATCCACATTATTGGCTCTAAGGTGGAAGGAATATATATATATATATAAGATGTATGGGCGTAATTGATAGAGTATAGCTAAGGAATGGATTCTAATGATGTTAAACGGATGGAAATCGTCTGCGTTTTAATTATATTTTTTTGGTGTTTTATTTTAAAAATATTTAAGGTTTAATTTTTTAAAGTTAGGATTTATGGTTAGTGTTTAGAAAAATAGGGGATATGGTGAAGGTTTAGAGTTTAAGATGTGAAATTTAAGGTTAAGGTTTAGAATTTAATTTTTCGGTACTTTCGCTGTGTGGCATAGAAAATGACATAGAATTTAATTTCACGTGGAATTAATTTGAAATGTTTAGGGTTCGGAGTTTAATTTGAAATATTTAGCGTGAAATTAATTTGAAATATTTAGGGTTTAAGATTTATATATGTGAAATTAGTGTTTAGGGTTTGAGCTTTTGACTTATAAATGTAGAAATAAATAAGATGTATATATTATATCTGGAGAATTATAGCTTAAAGTTGCTTGGTGCAGTGGCAAAGCTGTTGGCTTTACCCTTGATAAACTCAGGTTTGAATCTTGCTTATTGCAGGTGGAGAGAATTTTATTTTTCTCCTTTAAATTGGTGGTGACACGTGTCACCACTTAATTAAATAATTTATTATTTTATTAATTTAAAAGACTAAATTGAAAGAATGTGTAAATAATATGGACCAAATGTGTAATTTTTAAATTTTTTCGTCAATTGCTACGTAGCAGTTTCGTCACTCCAACGTTAGGTTTTTAACAGCGGTAGTCAAAATAGGTTGATTTTATAAGTTCGATGGTCTAATTGACGATTTCTATAGTTCGGTGGTTCAAATAAATATCTTCAATTTGTTTGGTGTCAATGGTGTAGTTTTTCCTTAATTTAATAATAAAAATATATGGAATCACTCAAGCTGAAGGGCCCAAAACAAAACCGTGAAAAACAGATGGGGATACGTGGCAAACGCTGACAACACTAGTAGTACCCAACACCCGAGAGTCCAATTCCCCATTTCGTTTCAGAAAAAAAGCTTCGAATCCTTCCCCTTTCCATTCCCATTCCCAGAATTCTCATTTCTGCAAAAGGGTGGAAAAAAAAAGGGTAAATGGTGGGTTTTTGGGTGAGCTGAGAAGAAGACTGTGGATGGAGTCGGACTCGAATGGATGGAGTCGAGCTCGAGGTTTGATTGTCAAGACTCTGCTTTTGATTGGAGGCGCCCTTTTCCTCAAAAGGTTAACCAAATCCACCACTCGTTGGGACCACGCTAAAATCGTTGCCCGTTCTCTTAGCGGCGAAAAGGTACTTCATTTCCCTTTTTTTACAAAATTTGTTTAGCTTTTTCGTTTCGTTTTCGTCTCAATTTGTGTTCTCCAATGGTAGTTTTCGCGGGAGCAAGCCTCTAGAAATCCAGATAGTTACTTCAACATCAGGTACTAAACGAAAGAATTTAATTTAGTTTATATGTTTGGAGTTTGGTTGATTGAGCTTCAAAGAAAGCATGCATCTTTTGAAACAATTAGGCGTTTTTTAATAGTTTAGGTTATGATTTATGTTATTTCCATCAATGGGTTTTTGGCTAATTGCTTGTTTATTTGTTATATGCTGCTAAAATTTAGAATTTTTTTTTCATTTTAGAACGCTTACTTGCCCAGCAACAGAGATGGTAGATGGTTCAAAGGTTTTATATTTCGAACAGGTTTGTTCGATGCATTGCCCTGCCCTTTGTTCAATCTTTTGTTTTCGAATTTTCGTAATGTTCACCGATTTAGTGGTTTTTGCTTCTTATGGAATAGGCATTTTGGAGGACTCCCCAGAAACCTTTTCGGCAGGTAATCTATGTTTGCGAACAGATAAAGGATACACCGAACTGCACAATCTATGACGATGAGTCGATGAAGTTGAAAGATTTAATGAATTTTGTGTTTTTATTCTTCACATATCGTCTTTCGGTGAATGCTTTTACCTCATTCTATTCTGACAGTCTTTTGGTTGCAGAGGTTTTACATGGTGAAGCCTTGTCGGAAAGATTTGAAGTGTGATGTTGAGGTTTGTATCTGCTTTGATTTATCATAAGATCTTACTCTTCTGTTGAATAATTTTCTATTTAGGATATCAGGCGAAAAACATACAATAGAACAATCTCACTTCTGTTTAAGAGGTTTATAAACAAGCTCGCCTATGCCGAATTACCGATCTGCTCTATAATTTATAAATATTAATTTGATCACATGTTGCGTTCATATGATGCCCTTCGGAAGTAGCTGGCATTTTGATTTCTAGCATACGTTTTACACCCACAGGTAAGTAGTTATGCAATTAGAGACATGGATGAATACAAGAATTTTTGTGATCGTCCAAGGGATCAACGCCCACTACCTGAAGAAGTTATCGATGTAAGCCTTTTCCGTTATTATCTTTCGCGCATGAATACAGTTCCTCTGGTTTTTCTTCCGCTTTTTGAAGCTATTCTCAGGTTTCGATTTGCATGTTTCTTATGCTGGCTGTTTCTATCCTGCTATGGCTTACTATGCTTATTGTTTTCTTTTTTGGCCATTAAGTGGTCGACAACCGGTTGCAATTTGACAATTAAGAATTTTCCTGTTTAAAACATTAAATTTAAGTTGAATGCTGAGATTTAGCCATTTTGGCGACGGTAGCTTCGCGTTTTGTTAATTATATTGTATGATATGAACAGGATGTTGCTGAACATCTGACAACTATACATCTCAAACGCTGCGAGAGGGGGAAACGCTGTTTATACGAAGGTTCAACTCCGCCAGGCGGATTCCCGAATTCATGGGTATATTCCTCACCATTCAATCATGTTTGTCATCTTTTCGATTTACTTTGTTGTGTACCTTGCAAGGTCGGGTCTATGCCGAACGATGTTTTATGTAATTCTTTTTATTCCCTCCTTCCTACCAGAATGGAGCAACATACTGCACTTCCGAACTTTCGGTTTTGAAGAACAACGAGATACATACCTGGGATAGGGGTTACGATGACGATGGAAATCAGGTTCCCGGACTACTCCTGCTTTACACTCTCCTTTTTTGCCTCCGCTAAACGTGCTTTACTTAAATAATTAATTTATGTGTTGATAGGTTTGGGGAGTGAAGGAAGGACCTTACGAATTCAAGCCGGCACCCGCGTCGAGTTTCAATCTAAATTTTGGCCCTTCACAGGCAATGGAGAAAAGGATAGAAGGATCATTTGTGTTGGAAGAATGATTCATGGTTGCATATATTCATAATCTGTAAAATTCCAACTCCTTTTCTTAACATCATTTCCCATTAGAGACATGCGTTGCCTTTTCTTAACTACGACTCTCGTTTTAAATTGATCCTCAAACTTTTAAATATTCTAAATTTTCCCTCATTACCATATATAAACTTGCCGATTGCAACTGTTCCAGGGAACCTTCCTCTCTGCCAGGAAGCGACGGTGGCGCCAACCAGTGCCGTACTAAAACAGCATGAGCACAAGTAATGAAAATTATAGGTTAAATTAATTTCAAAGTCAGTAAATTATTGGTTCGATTCAATTTTAAACATTGAATTATGAATTTTGTCAATTAGATCATTAAAATATTAAAATAATTCAATCAAGTTGTTGTTAGTTTTTTTTGATGAAATTATTGATACGATAGTTAAGCAGATTTGTATAGTTACGCATAGGGATGGGCATTTCACCCTGGCCCGACGGGTTCCGACCCGGTCGGGTCGGGTATTTTTATGAAAAAATCAGGTTCGGGTTAGGTTTTTGTGTAGTGTGAGGTCGGGTTCGGGTTTTAGGGTGAAAAAATCCGACCTGACCTGACCCGGGACTAATAGTATAATTTTTCCTTAAATTTTTTAGGGATATTTGTAATAATACTCCCTCTTTATATTTTTTTATAATTAGATCCTTAAAATTAATTTTTTATTTACAATTTAGTCCTTAAATTTATTATTTTTTATAATTATGCCTCTTAAAATTATTTTTTTACAATTAGGTCCCTAACATTATTTTTTTATAGGTTAGGTCGGGTTTAGAATTTTTTTCGGGTTGGGTCGGGTCGGGTTCGATTTTAGGGTTATTAGTTTCGGGTTGGGTTCGGATGGGCCAAAAACCCGACCCGTGCCCATCCCTAGTTACGCATTCAATTCTCGTTATTTTACATTCTATCAATTTAACCTTAATTTAAATTTAATTCTTTAATCACACCATGATATGTATCACCATCTATTTATTTTTGAGATTTTAGAAATTAAAATTTGAAAGAAAAAATTAATTTGAAGAATATAAGAAAGCAAAATTGGAAGAAATTTGAGCTACTTGAACTTTGATATTGGATATTGAAAATTGAGACATTCCCCTTACATTCGATATTGAGAGTTTTTATAGAGATCATGTCATCTTTTTACAATGCTATTTCTCTTTCATGATTCAAAATACATTTGAAAAAAAGACAAAGTAAAGAATCTTTATTATTGTAACATTTATTTTGTTTAAATTTCTAAACGTAAATACAATGTAGTATCTGTTCATATATATTTTTAACCTTTTAACAATGCGCATGTACATTCTAACATTTATTTTTGTATGTAGAAAAAATATCTATTTAAATGATATAAAGCTTTCATATATCATTTGAATTTTGAATGACATAAAACAATGCCACTATTTCTGAATGACATAAAATTTTGTCATCTATTTTTTTTTAAAATTTATCACATTTGATTAAATAAAATTTATTTATTTTAATAATATTTCCCTCTATACTACTGCAACAAACCAATTAGGGGTTTTCTAACTTGAGGGTTTTTTTAACCTTGGACTAATACATTTAGTAGGACATAGATTCGAACACATTTAAACATATATTATCTTTTAATTTATAGATGAATGAGATTTAAATAATTTAAGTATTGTATTATAAAAACAATACCAATCTAACTTCGCATTAAATTACCTAAGCTCGAGCGAACATTGTAATACCAACATATTGCAAGCGAGCAACCATGATATTTATTGATATTTGATAGTAATTAACATACCAATCATTATTTTTTAAAAAAATGAGCTTCGTCCCCCCTCTTTCCTTGGTAGCAAGCCAATTGTAAATCAGTCTATATACAACCCATCGCGGACGATGGCCGGACATGATAACCATTGTGCCGATAGCACTGTGTGTTGACCGAATAATCTTTGACCCAACGCCATAATGTCGATCCATCACGACATCTCTTTTAAGGCAAGTTCAAGCACGACATTGACAAGAGGCAAACTCGAGGATTGCGGAAAATAATTTCGATATGTAGAATCTTTATATACAAGAAAAAACTAACTGTTTGGTTTAATGTCTCTGCTTCGCATGTAGGTTAAAAATTGTGTAGGTAATTCGGCCAGAAGTGATTGAACAACAGAAGTCCTTCCGTCTGCAGAGTAAAAATGATTGTTATATACCCAACAATGGAACATTTCGGAAGCATCGGAGTGAGAAAATGACTTACTCTGTACATCCCTAAATGGAACGAATTGGACGATATCACGGGAAGCAACTCGTCCGGTTGAGCTTTCCAGTCTTTCTCCCTTGTCTGCATCTAAAATCTGTAAATAGAGACTCCATTACTTAATAAACCCATTAAAATTTCGAGTGCCGCCAGCAAAAGGATAACTTGGGACGAGATCATTCTCCCTCGAAAGGATATAAATGGGGATAATAAGGAATAAGTACCTCCATTTCTTTGAAGTCGGCTCCTCCAACACCAACGATGAGAATCGACAATGGGAGATCTGATGCCTTGACGAGGGCATCTTTGGTTTCTTGGAGATCAGTTACTACCCCATCCTAGAGTAGTATTAACAACCATCAGAAACAGCGGCAAAATTAGCAACCTTTTCTACTCAAGAATAGAATGCTTATTGTTATGCGAAAGGACGGAAAAGAATTATGTTTCATTAATATAATATATGTCTGTCAAAAAGATAAATCCAGGAAAAAGATCACAATGAATGCACAACTGTATATAAAACTTTGCGGGTTCTAGGAAATGCCATCGAGCCATCCCGATGTCTTACCGTGATTATCAACAAAACAAAGTATTTTTTAGCATCATTAGCCAGGGATTGGCTGGCAAGCATTGCAGCTCTGTTAATCACATGCCCAAACAGTGTTGGCCCTGCAAGAGAGACATTAAAAAGGGCACTGGTATAGGCCATCATAATACCTCGGATTCCTTCAACCTGGAGCAATGATATTTGTTAATATCGAGGAACAGTATGGGATAAAAACATACAAGATACAGGCTAGCAACTGCTTACCTCACAGAAGTTACTGCTTCCATTCAAGTTGAAACAATGAGAAACTGGACCATCAATGGGCCGTGCTCCGAATCCCCAAGCGGGAAAGCGCTTGTCTGAGTCATAAAACTGCAATACCTCTCCAACCTCATAGATTGCCTGGATTAAAAGACGGATAACATTTTCCTGGGTACACGAATAAAATAAAGAAAAGGAAACTATTAAAGAGATTCGATTCTTACTTTCTGGTATGCATTCAGTCGTCCTGATGGATCAATATAATGCAAGGAATCAGGGAGGCGGGGGTTGCCATTTGAAGCTGACAGACCACAATTAAGAATTAAATCGAAAAGGTAAGAATGTATTATGGTACTTCTCAGGAACTGCACACGCAGCATGATGCTTTCTACATTCATCCATATGACTTCAACAGTTTCAGGTTTATACAAGTAAATCCTAAGGTCTTAAGATGAAGAACTGCAGCATCATTCTAACCAAAGACCTCTAGGTATATTTACAGCATGTTTTAGCTAATCATCCTAAAAAAATTGTTAAACTAGGGGAGAAATAGAAACATGGAGAAACAATAAATGGTTCTTACAAACAGTTTGTTTGACTAACTAAACTGTTTTCCCCCCAAAAAGATTGTTGTGGTTCAGCTTTTATGTTCATATTGGTCCCTTGATTAACTTTGTTAAATACGTGGGTGGCATGTTTTGTTGTCGACTTAATAAGAAAGGACAGAAAAAGAGACATCACTAATAATTTACATAAAGGATTGCAGTTGGCAGAATTTTATTGGGCCTAATGTCAATTGTACGAGAAAACAGGAAAGTACCAGTGAAATCAACGGCAACCATAAAGTTCAGCTCAAAACCCCCAGCTAGGTAATCCAGGAAGGTATATTGGACTGTCTCAGAATATTTTTCCACAAAAAACTTGCTTTTTGAAACCTACATCGCAGTTAGCAAATTAGAAAATTAAAGTTAAATAAAAAGTTCAATATGAAATACATTTCGGTTCAAATAGGTAAACCTTGCTCTTGTTATCATGCCCAACCGGAGTTGGCAAAAATAAATTGTCTCCTTCCCTTGCAGAATGAAGCTTTTCCAAATCTGCTAGTGACTTCTGCACTTTTCTGATAAAACCCAAAAAGGGAAACTACATCAGCAAGTGTCTAAAGGAAAAGGAACATAAGAAAGTAAGATCAACAATTACCCGATCAGTTCGTGCTTGCCGTTGCTGTTGAAGTCAAAACACTCTATCACTAATGGACTGTCCTGCAAGTTCATTTAGAAAATGAAAATTCAGAAAATAATCAAGTAACAAAAACAGTAAAGGGCAACTTATAGACAAATGCTCAACATCAATGATGAAAACATCTACACGTGTTAAGCAGACGCCTGCATATTTATATAGCTGGTTGTAATTTATAGGCAGGTCAGTAGAAATAACCAGTTCCATGGAAATTTTAGCAAGATCAGGATTACTAACAAGAAGAATGAACAAACAGATGGAAAGGAAAGTGGTTGTTTTCCAGTAAGGCATGACTGGCTAAGACCAACCTTGCACTGCTATGTAACAAATTAACAAAATAAAAAAAACTTGTTAAAAGTATGAATAAAAACTTGCTATACCTTGCTTCCGATTTGTTCAATGTTTAAAAACACTGGCTTCCATGTTGGGTTGAGATCATTCTTTAAGACTTCAGTTTTACATACAGGAATAGAAATCCCACTCTCAACCACTTTTGATATTACCAAAAAGGGATCCTGCAAGACAAGTCCAGAAGTGCACCAATGATAACTAACGTTCCTGACAAAATATGACAGTTTTAAGAAAAATTGAAATCAACAATTCATACACTTTTTGAGAAAAGATCCTTTGATTCCAAATTTAAACACTTCAATGTCATCTCTGCTGTAGTCTTTGAGCTAAAGGATTCCTCAGCATGCACGGTAAGCTTTCCACGGTGTTGGGAATGGGTTGATGGGACAGATTCCTCCCTTTGTACAAGATCCAAGGTTAATGACCTGTTTCGTTTGCTTACAATCTGTAAACCAAAAATAATTTGATTAAAAACTATGTTAAGTGAAACAGCATGTGAAGAACACTAGATTTTGTTTTAAATCCAGGTATTTTCAACTAAAGTAGGGCATTCCAGTATATTAGATCTTTGCACTAAAATACCCTCATTAACAGGGAGAGGCACTAGATAAGGAAACACAACTGAGAAGATACTTATGTATACCTCTGACAATGCACAACTTGCCTCACCTAGATATTGCTGCTCCTCCAGCTTAAGCATCTGTGAAGAAGTGAAAGCATCAACTAAAAATTTCATGCTTGCATACTCTGTTATGAAGGCAATAATAGAGGAAATTGTTATAATCATTAACAAAGTCTGGTCATATTTCCAAATAACAGAAATGTAAAATAAGTATGGTAATAAACTACTTCAGATAAAACGAACCTAAAACAACTGCAACAAAGACAAATACCATACATTTGTGTGTGTGTGTGTGTGTCTCATAAACACAGTATACATATTCCTGTAACGTTTATCAGTTTCTAAACTAAACTCTTATGAAAAGGTAGCATTAATCAAATATACCTTTACTGCTACATTATGAAATTGAGTGTCAACATCAAAGACACGAAACCTGAGATGTTGGAAAATCAAACAAGTTAAATAACAGTGAAAAAAAAATCAAATCATCATTTTGCTGACCCCAAAAAAATGACTTAAAGAAAAGATCTTACAGCAAGATTTGGACAATCTCAAATTGATAAGTAATTGTATACTTAGTTATCCATGTAGGATTCAATGAATTGAGAACTACTTCGGTGCGAAATACTTCTGTAAATGCTCCATCTCTTTCTTGAATATAAACCACCACCATAGGATCACTCTAAAGCAAACAAAACTTGTGAGATATCAGGCTAAGTTTTCTGCAACAAAAATACAATTCTCGTAACCAAAGAATAAAGCACCGAAGTAAAGTTCATAAACATTATCAGTTAATACAAAAACTGCAACAGAAAATATGCAAGAGGCCAACTAATCCTTCAAAAAAATGCTAAGCAGAGACTTGTTTTTCATGTATGTTGTATTTACCAATCTGTCCTTATCTCTAAATCATTATTCTATATCAAGTTGATTACCTAAAGATTCAATCAAGATAATGGAAGTATCCCTAGAGTTAGTGACATGATTCTTGGATTCATGAAGCTCATATTCCTAGGATGTTTTAAGATAAAAGCCTTTGCTTGGTCAGTTTAGATATGGGATTAACAAAGGAGCTCTTTACCAACAACCAGTTGGTCTAGTGGGACGAGGCACTAGATCCCTTAAGCAAGGTCAAGGGTTTGAAGCATTGTGAATGCAGCAAATTGGGTTGGGAGGGTCACCCCATATTGGGCAAATGCAGTACCCGTTCTGGATTAGTCAACCAATGGGTTGTATACCAGTGGTTATACCAAAAAAAACAAAGCAGCTCTTTAAGTATTTCCCTCGCAGATTTCATCCTTAAAACATATCATGATTAATAACTTTCTGTCACACTTCTACTCTTAATAGCGAACATAGCAAGATTACACCAAACCCTTCTTCAGCACATGATGAGCAAGAACCTTTCCATATGTTGCATCAAATGCATCATTTGATTTTAACCTATCTATATGGCATCTAAGTTTCAACTTTCAATTTAAAGACATTCTCTATACAATGTAACTGTATACTCAAAGGCACCATCAAGTCACAGTGCACCAAAAAGATCCTACACAAATTCTAATACCAGCTATCAACTAATACAACATCGAGTTGCCCCTTAAGCTCAGAACATTTTTTCAGTAAGTTTTACTGATTTTTTTACCATAATTTTAATTTCAACAACAAAGTCAAATATAGTACAGCAGAATTAAGGCACTTGATTTCTTAACTACATCGCCTGTACAGCTAGAGTCAGTTTTGCAGTATACTCATATACGTACATACCTTCGAGAACACGTCCCTGTCTCGCAAACTCGTAGCAGAAAAGGATAACTGCATAACATCGTTTTTGCACAGAATCGTCAATGAAACAGCAGAGTTTTAGTTCAGGGGAAAACAGAAAACGAAAGGAAATATAAATCATCAAAATTCTCAAATTTTAGAGAAAATGAATCAGAAACCAGCTTATCTATCTATACAAGTATACAACAACACTGATCAAAATCAATGATTCCAGATTCAAATATTAAATACCTAAAAACTTCACTCCAATAAACAATTAGCCAACCACTCAGTTACAACGTGAATTCCACCGTTCATTGATTCTAAGCAAAATTTAGGCATTCTATTCATTACTCGCTCAAATAACTGGGAAAATACCTCGATCTGAGAGAAGAGGCCCTGTATGCCACGAGACTTGAAGTACCAGTCGGCGGCGGCGTTTTGATTGGTAGCGGAAGTGGAGGGGGCGGTGCCACCAACAGCCGTCATCCCGCCGCCGACGTCCGAACAGCAATTTCCCATCACTAACTATACTTTTACTGACTCTGTTTTTTCAACCCCCAATACTTTGTACTGAGCTCTCAAGTTCTCAGACAATGTTAGGAAACAGGCAATTGGTCTACCTTTCCTCTTTTCTTCCCAATTTCAACAACAGAAAACGCGTTTTGGTCAGTTAGTTATACCTATTTTTTCATTTTTTTTTTTTTGCTAAATTTAAAAATATTTACATTAATTTTAAATTTTTAATACTTTAACGCAGGAGGATTTACTGTAGTAAACAATCATATTTTTTATATCAATATTAAACTATTAAAATCGGACTGCTTGTAACTCATCTTTAAACAGTAAAAATAACGATTATTGTTCAAAGTTAGACTGTTCTTGACCTGTTTTCAAACTAAATCACTGACTTTAAGTGTATTTTTTGGATAAATATTATTTAAAGTTGGATTATATTTTTTACTGCTTCTGATTGCTACGGTAAACAATCATACTTTGAGAAATAAAGTGGAGAGTACCATATTTTGAGGGGGGAAATTGGAAAACTATATTTAAATAAATCCTCCCTTTAACGTGAAACTTAATTTAATTTATTGTTTTTTAAAAGCACTTGTCTTTGCTTGAAGAGTGGGATTGGTATTTCTTGTCGAAACATCCAAAAGAAAACTTATTTTTTAAGCTCAATTTTATTCTAAATAGAATCTAAGCAAAGAACAATATATATGATAAATCAAAGTATAGATATATATATATATATATATAAAAGGGCAAAGTACATAAGAATTAGGAAGACACTTGATTATGAAAAATAATTTTTTAAATAATAGTTCAGTTGAGACGTGTTTCTAATTTTATAGACTTATTTAATCGTAAATTTTTTAAATAAAAACTCGATTAAAACAACATTTTCCTCAAAGACCTAGGTGATTATTGTCTAATATAATAAGAATCAATTTGTTATATAAATAATTTTTTTAACAATAAAGATATTGAAATATAATTTAAAACAACTATATCATTCACCCAAAAAAAATAGATTTGACCAAAGTTTGTAAACATCATTCATGATAAGCATGAAGGAAAACATGTGAAAGTTCATATTGGATTCTTATGAGAGGCATCCGCATCACTGGAAGCAAATTGATTTCCACATTCTAAGTTCATAACACGTTCATTAGGTAATGGGTTCTCTTGCCTGCTGGCGAAAATGTGGCCTGTCTGCTGACTGTTTACCTCATCATTTTTTGTCAAAAAAGTCGAATACCAATGATTAAACTAAGAATAATAACAGGTGGTTGGGACGAGTTTTTTTGCCGCCCCGATCTCACCCTGTCCTGATTCAGTTATATTTTATTTCCGCCCCGACATAATAAAAAACATAACTCAATCCCGACTCGACCTTGATATTTTAATAAAAACCGACTAAACCCGACATGCCCCGAAAAAATTAATAAAAATGTTAAATATAATATATGACAATATATCGGGGTCAAAAAAAAATCACCCAAAACCAGCCCCGACTTTATTTTTTCAATAACCCGCCACACTCCGAACCTGATTTTTTAATTAAAAAAATTACCCCTGTCGAATCAGGACGGAACCCGACGAAGACGAGTTATTTTGACATCCCTAGATTGAACAATAAAAAATTAGAATCAGAAGTGATTTTGGACATGAGCAATAAAGGCATCGTATAGGGTCCTCAAAAAATGAGAGCCCAAAATGAGTTTCATTAAATGTTTACAAGAAAGAAAGAAAAAGTTAGTTGGGGCCAGGATTTAAGATTGGGGTAAAACATAAATATTTGAAAGTATAGGGTAAATTTATAAATAAACGAATTTTTAATAGAATATATATATAAGGACAAACATAAAAAAAAATGGGGTGTGGGGGGCAATTGCCTTTCTCGACCTCTTAATAGCTTTGTCACTAATTAGTTGCAAAAGGGCATAAAAACACATAGGGAAAACAAATGTTATTCTACTTAATAAATTTTAAGTTATAGTATACTCATTTTTTGTTTAAAAGTTTGCCTGCAATCCATATAATAAATTAATAAATATTTATATTTTTTTCGATAAATAAAGAGAAAGGAAAACGATTCGAACGAGTGTCTCGTTAAAAAACTCTTTTAATCATAACTTGAGGGAAAAAGAGTGCACTCAGAACGTACATACACAGAAACCATCCGACAACAAAACAAATTATCCAACACTGGAACCTACTAAAAGATCCTCATGAAGTAAAGATGCCACCTTCGAAAGTGGAAGCGCGTACAATCGTATAGATCGATCCATCTCATCAAACGGCAAAAGCTCACGTACATGAGATAGCTTAGCTAGTCTATCGGCAACCTTATTCTCTGTACACCGGGCATTAGCAAAGTGAGTCTCTCATTCCCGATCATCACATCATATTAATAAATTAACGATCAAAATAAATCTAACAATAACTCAAACAAAGTAAGATCTAAATCAAAAACAAGAAAACGTATACATACTATACACATCGTTGACTAACGCGATGAATTTAAAAATCATAATTAAGAATGCTAACACATGAATTATGAAAATTCATATGAATCCATACCAAAAATGCGACAAAGATGCGGGAAAACATGTCTCATCAAAGCTCATATTTTCGGGCTCGTGTCAAGGGTATTGCCCATGGGTCTCACAAAGCCCATATATATAGCAGGAAAACATGTTTCATTAAAGCCCATGTATATATGGATAGATGTAAGTAGGGATGGCAATGGATCGGGTTTGGATCGGATTGTATAGAATCTAAGTCCGAATCCGTTATAATCGGACTCGGATATTTTTTTCGGATTTGGATTCGGATTTTTTTCAAACGGATTTGGATCGGATTTTTTCGGATCGAATTCGGATTTTTTTCAACCGCATTTAGATCGGAGTTTTTGAATTCGGATTAAATTGTCATCCCTAGTCTTGACCCAAGTCTGAGGGGTAGATTCGCGAATTTTATCGTATTTAGGGTATATTGTTTTTTGGCCCTTTAATAATTTTATTTTAGTGCAAATCAGTCCATAATTTTGTATATTTGATTTCTTACGTATTTAATTTATGATATTTAATTCTACACTTGTTCATTTTTATCCCTTATTTGTTGACTACATCTAATTTTTTGTGTTTATTGTTTATGCTTTTAATTTACTTTCTATTTTAATTCATAATTTTAGCATAATATATCATAACTTTATTTATCGATTGCACATTACTTACTATTTCATTCACTAACTTCCTTAATTTTTAGTAATTCATTGATATTTACATTTATTTGTTTCTCCATTATATTTATTTTATTGTTTGTTTATCTATGACTTGATCTTGCATTTATCTTTTTCATATTTATTTATACATGCATATGATATAAATAGATATATTACACTATATTAAAGTTAATTAATATATACAAATCATAATAAATATTATTATTATTTAACTTACATTCTTAATACATTTATATTTTTATTATCAATTTTAATATATATATATATATATATAAAAGTTAATTTTGTTTTTAGCATTATTCCAAATTACCTAATATATACATTTATGTTCTCATTCAAAAAATATATGTAGTTATGTTTCTTTTAATGTATTTAGTTTAACTTTTTTACTTTATTTATGTTGTCTTCTTGTTTTAATGTAAATATTATACATGATATTTTATTTTAAAGAATTAAAAGTCCTAAATGTTTTGATTCGGGCTCGGATATGGATCGGATGCGTCGGATTTGGATCGGAAATGGATTTGGATCGGATTCGGATCGGATCTTGGCATGATCCATATCCAACCCATCTCCTATTAGGACTCGGATATTTTTCTCGGATTCGGATTTTTTTAATCGAATATGGATCGGATAAATTCATTCGGATAGAATCGGATTCGGATCAAATTGCCATCCCTAGATGTAAGTGTAAAAATTAAAATTTTAAATGCTTAATATGGCATGTTTGGCCCCCGAAATATACACAAAATACTGAACTGTTCTGTAAAGTATTTTTTTTGGACGTTTTGCCTCCTGAACTAAAAATCGCGACCTCTGTTGGCCTCTAAATTAAAAATTGTGACCTCATATGCCCTTTTCGTTAAAAAAACTCACAGACCAATCAGAATGTGTCACGTGTCACTAATAAGTAAAAAAACCAGCTGAATTGTTTTAAAGGGGTAAATTGCACGTTAAGTCTATAAATTTTTTTATTTAATTTAGTCCTAAAAATATTTATTTAACCCGAATTGACCCAAATTGCTTTCTAATTTTTATATATTAATCCATTATTTTTAATATGCTGATGTTTTTGTTTAATTCAGTCCTCAAAAAATTTATTTAACCTACAATTAACCTCTACTACTTTATAATTTTTATAAATTAGTCCAATATTTTTAATATGTTGATATTTTTGTTCAATTTTGTCATCAAAATTTTTATTTAACTCACAATTGATCCCTACTATTTTATAATTTTTATAATTTAGTCAAATATTTTAAATATAATTATATTTTTTGTTCAATTTAGTCCTAAAATCTCTATTTAACCCAAAATTGACCCATATTTCTTTATAATTTTTATAATTTAGTTCAATATTTTAAATATAATCATATTTTTTTTTGACACACACATATGAGATGAGATCTACTTACATAGAATGTAAAACTCATTTAGTTTTACACATTTTTTTAGATAGTTGGATGGGTGGAATAGATGGATGAGATTAGACACTCCTATTTTTTCTCCTTAAAAATCTCATTATTTATAACTTTCCATCTCATCCAATGGTCATAAATTACTGTAATATATATATATATCTATATATATAATAAGTGATTGGTTAATTAATTTGGCTTTAGGTTAGCATCACATTTTCCAAAATTATGAAGAAAAAAAGGTACTCCATTATTTTTTCCTTTTTTTCTTTTCTCTTTATCAAAGTAAAAAAAGGGTAGTCCATATAATTTAGGAATGTGTAGTTTGATGTGGAGAAAAGTATCACCAATTGAGCCATGGCAAGCAAGTGAATTTGTATGTATGAGACTAGTTTCTTAAGGGTGATGGGGATGTGAGTGTGGTCCAATTTCAAAGGGAAAAAAGAGAGGGGGGTCCAATATTCTCTACCAAACATAATGTTTTGCTTTTAATGATAACAAACATGAATGAAACTTTCATGCTCCATGGTTTAGGTTTTGTTTGAAAAAGGTTGTGGGCCAAATGCCACAAAAACCCAATTCCTTTTGGCCCATTGAAAAGTTCCTATGCAACTAATATAATTATTATTATTATATAAGTAGCTTGAAAAAAAAAACTATTGATACAAAACGAAAGTTAATTACTAAAAATCATAAATTTGTTACGCGGACCTTCTGTATCATGTCAGTTACGATCTCAACCATTAAAAATCACTTGCATCGCTATTTTCTTTCACATAGTTAGCCCACACAAATTAAAAGTTTTAAACATTTTTTAAAATAATATAAAAAATATAAGTGTAGATTCACTCGTAAAAAATAATGTGAATAAAGGGGAATACACGCCACGCGTCTTAGCAAGCTAAAGCCATAAAAGTAACAAAGAATGAAGACGACTTCTAGAACACAATATGACCAAATAGAAGTACATAACAAATGTGGAAAATAATGCATTTATCATATTTAATATATATTTAAAATTTCATACTAATATTATTATGTTAAAACAAACAAAATTTAACTAATATTATTGTTATACATCATTAACTCGTTAAGATGTTTCGTTAAGTCAATTACTTTGATCGAAAAATAATTCATTCAAAATTAAGATTTATTTATTTAAAAATGTCATCAAAATTCATCAAAATCAATCGAGATTTTTCTTATCACATCTCAATGCATGCTTTTGTTATTGACTACTTTTATTCATGGGAGTAGATAGACACCCAATTTTTTTAAATCGTATTTTTTATATAATTTTTATATAAAAAATTAAAAAATAAATAAATGACACCTTTTTATAAATGATTAATTCATTTTAAATATCGTTCAAAAAATAATATTCCTTTAATAAATTTTTGTCTCCGCCTCTATATATATTGTCTAGTCTTATCTTATGGAGGCTTGGTCATATTCTAATAGAGTACTCTATGACCTTACCAATAATTCTATAAAGTGCGATATATATTTAATATGTCTCAAACTTAATTCTTCGTCTCTACGAAGTATTTTCTTTTAGCGTAGTCATACGGTAATTTTCTTTCTATTTATATGATAATAATATTTTATGTAATATTTGATTTGAATTAGTTATATGATAGATCGAATATTGATGATTATAAAAAAATGATTATGTTAGTGAAAATTTGTCGTAAGCTTAAGTTTGTGGCGTTGCCATTAGAGGTGATAACGAGTCGAGCATGGGCAGGCTCGGCTGGAAAATAGTATTATTGGGCTTAGTCCGAGATTGAAGTTCGTCGAGCTCGAATTGGACAGTTCAAGTTCGGCTCGGCTTAGTTTGTTACTTTTTTCAAATTGCTTTTAAATATATTTTTTTAAAGTTTTAGAAAATGACATGTAAAAACTTATTTGGAAAAAGATAATATTTATTTTTAAAGTACACAAGTAACCATAATATATTTTTTAAATTATACAAATCCACAAGAAGGAAGAGATTTAAAGTATACAACCATGATAACAGATTAACAATACTAAAATATATATACATTATATATATAATTATTTTCAGCATGTTCACGAATTTTTCGAGCCGAAATTGATAGACTTAACTTAACTTGTTAAAGTCTCAAGCTGAACATAAACTTACTTAAGTGGCCTGCAAGCCGGTCAAACACATTATCATTGCGATTGTGACTATGGTGGGAGAACTGTTCGGATCACCACGCATGGATTTCAACGTGGTGGAATTTGGGAAAAGGGGGCTTCACATTTTCTACGAGATTTTAGTGTCGTGTTGGATCAATATTCTTGCAAACAAACTATGAAACCATATCTAAAATAAATAAATAAAAAAGACAAACAATTCAACCCTACTAAGAGATGGAGCCCTATATTGGCAGACTCATTATAGCTGACGTGTATTTTTTAATTAATTGGGTTGATTTAAGTGGTAACCAGTAGGGACGGAGCTAGGATTTGATATTAGGGGGCAAAACATAAATTTTAAAAGGTGGGGGTAAATTCACAATTATTCCAATTTTTCAGAAAAAATATAAGGAATCAAAGGGTAAAAAAAAATTCCCCTACCGGGGGCACAACCCCACCCATTGAAGCTGTAGCTTCGTCCCTAGCAACCAGCTTGGTTCCTCTTAAGCAAGTCTCAAGTTCGAGGTGTTGTGTATGCAAAAAGTCTTTACTGAAAAACTCACCTTCTAAAACCAGGTGTGTGATGCGCGTCGGTCCGAATTAATCAGGACGAAGCTCAAAAAACTAAAAGGGCAACTAAAAATAATAATATTATTATTAGCAATAAAGTAAATGGTTGGTTTTTTGGAGCAACATTTCCCAAAATAGTTAAATTTGTTGTTGTCCAAAACATGGCCAACAATATCTCCAATGGGTGCTTCCATTGATAAGGTTTCCATGAGATTTTGTCTCCTTGGAGATGACTTAGAACCAAAAGAAATCAATCCACCTGTATCTAAATGTTAATGGATTCCATTGACCAAAATACAAGTTTACACATTATATCCCCGCCAGGAATTTAGTCATTTCACATTTCAATTTCAAATTTAAATATTAACATTATTAAATATATTTATTAGATTTATTGATATAATGTTTTGATATTAAAAAATATTAACTTGGATTCCATATAATTAAAAAAAATATTGTAATGGTCTACATTTAACATAAGAATTTTAACGGTATTAATAATTAAACTAATCTTTTAAATAAAAAAGTAAAAACAAATAAATTTTAAACATACAATTATTTATAAACTTTAAGTATTTTTTATTATAAAAACTTGAAGTATATTTTGACGGGTAGTTCTAGCCTTCTAGGGCGCGGCAGCTTAGGGTAAACATAATTTAAGGTGATCTTCAATCTAAAATATTATCGAGTTAGTAATAATTTAGGCTCCAAACTAAAATATTAAATGAGGTAGAATTCAAATTAAAATATTACGCAATTGGTAAGAATTTTAGTTACAATCTAAAATGTTTTGGGCAATGTAATAATTTCAGTTATAACCTAAAATGTTGTCAAATTGATAAGAATTTTAATTCCAAACTAAAATGTTATCCAATTGATAAAAATTCTAACAAAAAACTGTTATTTTTAATCTTACTTTTAAACTGTTGTACCCTAGACTTACTCATATTTTGAAGGAGGATAAAAATATGATAGTTAATTTATAGCGTTAGCCGTTAGGTGTCTCTCCCCATAGGGAATACATTTTACCCGACCCGGCCTGATCGGGTCTGATTTTTCATATAAAATGTGGGTTCAGGTCGGGTTTAGGGCGGAGGAAATCCGACCCGACCCGAGACTAATATTATAATTTTTTAAAAAATTTTAGGGATATTCACAATAATGCTCACTCTTTATATTTTTTTACAATAAGGTCATTAAATTACTTTTTTTACAATTAGTCCCTAAAATTTAATTTTTTTACAATTAGTTCTCTAAAATTTATTTTTTTACAATTAAGTCCCTAAAATTATTTTTTTTTTAATAGCTCGGGTCGGGTTTGAGTATATAGTTTTCGGGTCGGGTCGGGTCGAATTTTTTCCAAGTGCGAGGCCAGGTCGTGCCCGAATTTGAAGTATATATTTTCGGGTTGGATTCGGGTGAGCCAAAAACTCGGCCCGACCCTGTCCATCTCTATCTCCCCCTCTCATGGAGCATTAAAGAAATGATAATCACTTTTTTTAGAAATTGACTAATCCAAACGTTTTTAGCTACTTAATTAAATAGTACTTAGTAGTAATGAATTTAATCAACTTCACAAAAAAGTGATTGCTTATGTCTTCAATAAGGAAGCAATTATAGCTTCTAGGTAATCCACGATTACCCAACAAAAATGAAATAAAAAAAAATCAAAGGAAGTGAGTAATTAATTATTGGGGGATCAAAGAATAAATGTTTGAATAATCCATGACATGAACAAACGGTCGAGTATAAGTTAATATATGTGTCTAGTTTAAAACTCAAATAAATTACGCACATCTTAAAATTAAAATTAATCAAACTCAGACTATTTAGGCAAAATACGTCACTCTTTATGACTAGAACGGCTCATTATATTCTATTAAAATGGTGAAATTGGATTAGGACGAGTTTAGATAAAACATGACAACAAAAATGACACAACTTATCCTAATCAAATAGCATCTCCGTGCCCATGCCAATTTTGGGCTGGAATATACCAAGCATCTCTCAAGTCTAAAGTCCATGTCGTTTTACGTTGTAGTTGAGAAGTCCATACAAACGGGGTTTTGTCGTTTTGACTCGTTCATTGAAAACGACTTCACGATTTTCTTATAATTAATTGCCAACCAAAGCAAAAAGGAAACCACTTGTTGAGGCTTTATAATCCGATTTCGTATGCAAAACAAGGATGCTTATTTTGACCAACACGAAGTCCTTGCAGGCATTGATTTATTTAGAGTGTACATTTGGTCGATTTAGTTTTTATATATCAATAATTCGATTTAATCATAAAGTTTAATTGAAGTAATTATTATATAAAGTGGGTTGTGCATTTCGGATATCTGATCTAATTCAAAAATTTTGGATAATCAAATTTGGATAGGCAATTTAGCGATCCGTATCCGATTCAAAATTTTCGAATATCCTAATTTATAACTTGATTGAATTGTTCTTTAAATTTTGCGGTCATATCCACGAAAATTGCAGCCGACGCCTTGATAAGGATCGATATTCTATCGGAAGCCTGTCTCTGGAAAGAGCTCTCAGGCGCAATGACGGCAAAGTACCAGCGATCGAGGTTGGCGAGAATTCGTTTTGTTCATTTTCCAATACGTATTAGGGTCTCTGCTTTGGTTCTTCTCCCACTCCCCCGAGGATGGAGAAGTTTTCTGCGTCACCTATGTGTGGGACGTCTTGTTATTTTAGGTTAATGGCTTCGGTTTCTTGTGATCCCCGGGATCTGTTTACCTATCCTTTCATGTGTTTGCTGTTTCTCTTAGGCTGGTGGTTTTATTTTTCTTATGTTCTTCGGTTGTTGTTGGGCGCCTGCTGGTGTCCTTGTTTTTCTCGTACGTGCATTGCCTCTGCATGGTTGTGGGGCCCTTTTCGGTTTTAATTTAATGAAAGTATCTTTGGTCAAAAATATATATATATATATCCACGAAAATTTTAAGTTTTCAAATATAACAATGAATAAACTATTCAATATAACAAGATTTGTATCCATAAAAATTTTAAGTCTAAAAAATATATATAAATTAAAATTTTGAATATCGGATATCCGATTCGAATATAAAACAATTATTTGTATACGATCTATAATTTCAAATATCCGATCTGAATTATCTAAAAAATAAAAAATAGATCGAATATTCGAGATTTTTTATATGATTTTTTTTTGCACACGCCTAGTGCCCCAGCTCCCCTAAAGGCTCTAATTATCAATCTTTAATTAAAGTGTTATTCTAAAGCCAACGTGGATGTGCCACCTTCCGTTTTATGATTAACACTTTAATTAACTATTAATCAAGAGATTAGTCTCCCCTTCTCTGTCTGTCTCTCTGTCCCCCACCTCCCAATACAATTTCCCTAATTTATTTTGTTTTTATATACAATGGAAAAATATAAAACTTTATTAATGAAGTAATATTATTCCTTTATTAATGAAACCTTTTTTGATAAATTTGTATTTATTTTTTTATATAAAAAGTAAATTATTAAGGTATACACTCGAATCTATTTTTTTAAAATGAACATCATTAAAAAAATCTAAATACATCGTTTAACTTCAAATTTGTGTTTATTTGAAAGAAAAAAAAACAAAAACAAAAACAACAACGTGAATAATATAGATATACCAAGGATTAATATCCTATACACTGGCGGTAAAAACTGAAAGTTTCCACAAGCGCCTTAATTTTAAGATATAGGGAGTTAGTTTAGGGTATAGGGTTTAGGGGTTTAGAATTTAGGGAAAGCTGTTTCAATTTAAGGTTTATGGTTATAATTTAGGGTTTGTAGGTTAGGGTTTAGTTGTTAGGGTAATATGGTAAGGATTTAGGTTTTAACCTATAAACCCTAAATTATAACCTAAACCTTAAATTGAAACAACTATCCCTAAATTTTAAACCCCTAAACCCTATACCCTAAACTAACTTCATATACCCTAAAATTAAGGCGCTTGTGAAAATTTTCAGTTTTTACCGCTTGTTTATAGAATATTTATCTATATGCTAATTAGTCTAGTGATTAATGATATTTATATTATTTTATTTTATATAAATTCAAATCTTAATATTACTTTGCGAATGTAATATATTTTTATTCGATAAAAAATTATTAATAAGAGCTTTAGTGACACAATCTCGTAACAATAATCAAATCCAATCCTCCACTTAACAAAAAGTCACGCAACCTGCGTGATAAGACGTAACCAATTCCAACCAAGTTAAGGAATCGTCCAAATCCAGTCCTGGCATTTAATTGGGATGCCCACGTGTCGCCATATACTGACACGAGAACCACGTGGCAAATGACCATTGCTCCCCTGTCAGCTTCCTCCACACTTTAAACTGCATACAATTCTCATTTCAGATCCGCAACAACCGTTGAAAAGAAAAAATGTAGAAATCCCAAAACCGTAATGCAATCCCGTTTCAAGTCCGTAACCGTTGTTGGTCCTACTCCATGACGTGGCGAAAAACTACGGCAAGCAATAATAAATTTTTACGGTACATGTTTATAGGTAGAAGGTCAAAAAAATAGTCTCTCAACGTTTTATATTTTTTGTTAATTTTAACCATATCTTATTTTTTTGTGCAAACAGCCACCTAACGTTTATTTTTCGTTCAAATTTTTTTGTTGGATTAAAATCGTTAGTCAACTAACTGTCAACGCCTGAGAATGACGTGACATGTATGCAAGGCATGGGGGCAAGGCATGGGGAAATGACGTGACACTACCACGTGGCATTTTTGCTGACATGATTGGTTACAAATTTTTTCTTTAAAAACTAATTAATTAATTTTTTAAAATGTCATACCAGCAAAAATGTCACGTGGTAGTGCCATGTCATCTCTCCATGCCCTGCAAACATGTCACGACAGTTTTAGGCGTTGATCGTTAGTTGATTAACGATTTTCATCCAACAATGGTAAAATTTGAATGAAAGATGAAACATTAGGTGGTTCTTGCACACAAAAAAAGATATGGCTAAAATAACCAAACGGTGAAACGTTGGAGGCTATTTTTGACATTTTTCTCATGTTTATTTTACCGTCTATGTTTGATATTTATGACTTTCTCTTTCAATAATGTCGTTTTTAATATTCGAACTTGTGTTACCTCTTTAAAAATACAATGTGTCTTGCACTCTTGCTGTTGTACTCTACACTTACTGGTTTTGATTTGATTCAAAATATTCACCAACGATAGCAATGACTAATTATCTCGTTGTAGATGCTCTCGCTAAGAGATAAACGAAAAATAATAACATCTTCCAATCATAAAATTTTGTGTTCTTTTTTATACACATTTTACAAGTAAATTAATACTTACTTTTGGATCTACTATGAATAATAACCTTTATTTTCTCACTAGAACCATTCAAATGGTTCAAAAAACAATGTTTTTTAATATCAAATAGATGAGGGTATTTAAACGTGCATTGGTTTTTATTTAAAAACTAAGAAAATTATGGTATTTTAGATACTATATTAGAAATTATATAATACTATTATCTATCGGTTATTGACATCAAATGCTAAATTTCTTAAACAATATTAAATATTTAAATTTTGGTATTATGTATAGAATAAATTTAGTTTCCAATCCTCCCCATAACAAATATATAAAATATGATTTAAATTGATAATGTATGAATCATACATCAATGATTATAAAAAAGATATATTACACTCTTAAATATAATTTATAATTTAAAATGATTTCTAAAACAAATTTATGAGTGTTTGAGAGTCAAATTAGAAAAGGATTTTGAATATAATTTGAATAATTTATAATTAAAATAATAAGAAGAGAAGAGATTAGGGGAGAGAGAAGATTTGAAAGGGGGGAGTTTGGTCTATGGGTTAGGGGTCAAGACTGAAGGGAATAGATTTATCATTTAAGGGACTGTCCAAAGATGCTAAGCACAAGGGGACAGAGCTAAACTGGGCCCCCACTACCTGATTACTGTAAACTTATTAGGAAACAATCTCATGGACCCCACTTTCCCCTGATTCGGCCACTTTTTTTTTAATGATTTTAGTGACTAATTATTCCGCGTTCTGTTAATTCATATAAGGGCGAACGTTGTTCAAAAAGAGAATTAAACTCTTGACGAGTGGTTAAGGTTAGAGAGATCTTTCTTTATTTTTAGGTATAATATATTATTTTGTGTTCAGGTTTACCTACGTTATGTAAAATTTAATTAATTTTATAATGGATTAATAAGTGAAATGGATAGATAAAATTAAACAACACCCACTTTTTTCCTCTTAAAAATGATCATTATCAACTTTTAATCTTTTTAATTCATTTCATTCATCCAATTGTCACAAATTAATTTAAAACTGGTTGAGTTTTACATAATGTAATTGAGTCTTATCCCATATTATTATTATTAGAGATCTTTGAGGTACAATTTTCAAAAATAACAAATTCTTCATGAATCACTTATCGAGTAATAAACGAAGTTATAATTAAATATTAGGAGAAGTTGAAAATTAATAAACTATTTAATGTTATATAATGGAATTATATAAAAAGATAAAATATTTATTTGACTAACACTTAAATTACAAATAACTTAAAATTCCATTATAACAAAAAAGAATTAAGACAATAATTCTATCACTTTGTCCAGTGGAATTATACAATGAAAGTTTATTGCTGAGTAAACAAACACCTAAATCCATATACAAACTCTGAAAACTAAAATAGCAGCTCTAGATCATAAAAGGACCAAACAAGGAGTAAAAAAGAACCTACTCCAAAGACTCGAAACAAAAGACGGATACAAACATCCCCAAATCAAAGATGATGATAAAACCATCAACAAACAACATTAACAAATGTTATGATAAAAAAACAACATTAACAATTGCACATTACAATGAACATACGTTGACAATAAGGTCATTACCACAATTCAATCGCGGATAAACGATAGATGTAATCACGTATTCAAATTCGGTTCAAGGGTCCGAGATAAGGAGATCAACAACATAATGAAAGGAGCGCCATCTTGATCAGTCGTGACTACGTCAGATCCAGCCCTAGAGAAGATAAATAAACAAAAAAAAACGTCTCAATAAACTGAAAAGCGTGCTAATAAGCAGAAAAAATACTAAATGGTGAAAGATTTATTAAAATAAAAAGATTGGAAAACAAAAAAAAACAAATTAAATAAATAATGAATTCGACGATCGACAACCAACAAAATTAAAAACCGTCACCGGCTACTCAAATGAAAAAGATGAAAGCTTGCGGCACTGTACTTGGTTAGAGAGAAAAATAGGGTTAGTGAAAAAAGTAGGGTTATAATGTTTAAACTTAAATTCTCATTTAAAATATGTAATTCATAATTTTGTCAAGTATTAATTTTAATAAAATAAAGTTTCAATGTTATTGTTAATATTAATTTTTAATTTTGAAAATCGTTAACATAATTAATCCCAATAATATTCTGATAAAAAGAAGGCTTAATCGTATTGGGAATGGTAAGTTCTGTTTCTGGGAGGGGCAGCCACACACCCAGAACATGGATCCTAAGACGGACATGCATATAATAAAAAAAAATGATGACACTTCAATTTTACCATTAAAAAATTTGTTAGACGATTAAAACATAAATACAAATTAAAAATCCAGATCTTAAACTAATGATAAATATAAAAAACTACTATAAAAAATATAAAATAAATTTGTTCGAGACGAAAATAATAACAAAACACCTCTAAAATTATGACATTTTCAAAGATTGTATTATAATTATAGTTCAAACAACCAAGGGTAATAATAAATACCAGAAATGCACCGTTTCAAATAATTGGATTTGTCTCTAAAATTTTCATTTTAACTAGTTGATCTAACGAGATAAGACGTTAAATCTTTTCAACAAGGTCAAATATTCAAGTCATAACATTGTGGTTTGAGAAATTTAAGACGACCTCATATTGATCTTCTACAAAATTTAATATGATTTAGTCGACTTTTAAATTAGATATCATCAATTAAATAAAAAATATCAATGACAAGTTGACAACTGTCCTGACTTTAAAGTTGCTCTAACATTCATCGTATTTTCTTAAATAAATTTCAACCATAAATATTTCGTGAAATTATACATGGCTCATTCTCGCTACGTCATTCATGGGACTAACTATTAAAAATCACTTATCTCATTATTTTTTCATGTCATATTTATACAAAGTAAAGATTCACTTGGTAAAAACTGTTTTTAAAAATTGATTTACAGTAAATATGAGTGAAGATTCACTTGATAAAAATATAACATGAAAAAAATTATAAGATAGTTAATTTTTATTGATTGGTTCTTATAAATAACGTGGCGAGAATGACCCATAATATAATTTCTCAAATATTTCCTATTTATTTCCACCGTTTCCGCTTATTTTACCCGAATATTGACATTTCAATATATTTATATTTAATTATAATCACTGTTACTTAAATATATATATAGTTACTGTTGTTAACAGTGGAAAAGTCCAAGAATTTTATTCAAAATAAATGCACAATTAAGTTATTAACTTTTAAAAATAAAAGTAAAAGGAAAAAAAAACGTGGAGTGTTGAATGGAAATGGGAAGAGTTTGTGGTTTGGGGGCAAGTCATAATTACATATGCAGAGGGGTGATGTCCACATTCTTTTAACCATTTCAGTGGGGGAATGGTCATTCAAGTAATCCGACAACATGTGTTCAAAAATCCAGAGACTTTCAATTTTTGTTCAATTATTGACTGTTTTATGATATATATATATTAAAATCATTTATTTAATACAAAAATAAATATGAAATAATATTTTTTTAGTTTGATCCAACCTATCTATTATAACGGTAATTAATCTTCGAGTCGCGGTGTTTTCTCTAAAAATTAAATGAATTATCATAAATTGTACTGCAATCATATGGGTAGTAATCGAACCCCTATCTTTTATAATTAAATAAATGGCATTTTTTGGCAATTAACGGATAGCTGATAGCATATTACATTAGCTGATAGCTGATTGTATTAACTGATTTGACTAGCGGATTGTATTAGCTGATTGTATAAAAGTGTTTGGTAAAATTAACTAATAGCTAATAATTGTTTGATTATTTAAACAAGTAAAATGACATGTAAGGATATGATTATATTCAATACTTGTTTGAATAATTTATCAGTTATGAATATTTTGTATCTAATAATTATTAATTAGATTTGTAAAAATTATTTTTAATATAAATTTTCTAAACATATTTGAAAGATTTATATATTAATTTATTATTTATATAATTATTAAAAAAATTATATGCACATATAAATATGTGATAATAAAAAAATAGAATTAACTTACAAATGTCGCCATATAAATTAGTAGCAAGAACAAATAAGTCTAATATTTAATATGTTATTATTTATATTAAAAATGTTATTATTTAATTTAGGTTATTTGGAAATTTTTGGTAATTGTTAAGGGTAAAAGAGTCATCACAACTCTAATATCAAACCTCTAATCTCAAAAGGCTCATATTATGAGCTTTTTCAGAATTAGTTTTTTCACCCCAATCCGCTCTTTCACTCCGCTATTTACCAAACGTCAATATTAGCGGATTTGACTAGTCAAACCTCTAATTATATCTCAAACCTCTAATTTTTGCCCAAACCGATGTTTACCAAACAGAGGTGAATTCATGGTTAGACTAAATATGTGATATTTGTAAAATATAAACAAAAATAAGAACATTATTAAAATAACATTTTATTAATTTTGCAATTGTACTCAACTCACCCTAATTAATCAATGACACTAATTTAACTAGAGATTTAATAATAGTCTAAAAGGTATCCATTTTTATTAATTTTTTAATTATTCTCCCCCATTAAATAGTACTAACTAATAACTTAATCCCGTACCGATAACTGATACAAATAATAATGCATATTAGTGACGGAATTTAACGTTATTTATTAAGAGAGTCATATAAAAATATTTAAATTTAAAAAGACAAACAATATAAATTATATATTTTTAGAAGACTCTAATTACGCCCATGGATACATTAATAAATTTCATAAACAGAATAAAATTAATTAATATCATTAATTGAATCACACGCGTATACAAATATGAACAATATACTATATATATTGAAATAACAATATATTAAGCAAGTGAAAATACGTCCCATCCTACAGTGCCCGCTGACACTTTTGCATTTACAACACGTGACTTGCCGTTCAGTTTCTCGTTCCTTCCACTCAATTCTGCAGTATTTTCTTTTCCTTTTTTCTGGAACGAATTATTTTGCAGCATTTTCCTAGAAAGTAATAACAAACACTATTATAAATTTTCAAACTTATGTCGAAAAATACACACGCTATAATAAATGTAAATTTTTATTTCGGATGTTTTAAAAGAAAATGACCCTAATCATATTAAAAAAATGGCCGTAGTAAAGAACAAAACTAATTTTTGTTAAAGTAACATTTTAATAAAATATTTGTCTCACTAAAAACCATTACACTAACTAATATTGTTAAAAAAATAATTATGAAAAAAATAAACCGATCGTGCTAAAAAATAAAGTAAAAAAAAGGAAATATTGGTAATGAAATATATGATACGCGAGGAAAACATGGAAAATGTGATTAGCGTGGACTTATTGTTCTATTAAAATCTACAATTATGATATATATATATATATATATATATATATCTATCTATATATATATCTATAACGCTATTATAAAATATGACACAAATTTAAGTATTAATTATAGGAAAATACTTTGATGCACAAGCTTGTGTAAACTTAAAGTTTACACAAGCCCTTTAATTTTATGGTTTAGGATTTAAGATTTTAGGTTAGGGTTTAGGGGTTTAGTATGTAGGGTATATAATTTAAGGTTTATGGTTAGAATTTAGAGTTTAGGGTTTAGGGCTTAGGGTTTAGGTTTTAGGTTGCTAGGGTTTGTGATTTAAATTTTAATTTTTATAAAAGGGTTGTGTAAAAAAAATTTACACAGCTTGTGCATCAAAATAAAACCCTTAATTATATTAGACGTATCATTAGTATTAAAATGTTATGAAAAGAAAAATTATAAATACCATAAGATGTATTTATATTTCGACCATGGGCAAAACTGTAAATACCTTATAACTAATTATTATATAAAGAGTTAATGGTCCAAAAATAGGTTAACTTGTTTTTTTTTTCTCCTTTCCCGTAAAGAGTTTTAAGTCAATAGATAACATATTTTTTTGAAAGATCAATACCAATGACCCAAAATTTCAACATCAAATTTAAGGTTTTCAATTTACATATATATTCAGTTACATTTCTGTATTCAGATTATCGTTCTTAATAATTTGACATAATAGATCTGAATTATATTTCACATAAAGTTATTGTTGGTTCTAACACTTATAACTTAAGGTTTATTATTATTATTTAAGTTGAACAAGTTAAATCGGTTCAATTTATTTTAATCGACATTTTCGGGGGCAATCTTATAAAAATATTTCGTTTTGAAACATTAATTATGGATTTGAAAATATTTTTTTTGATCTTACATCCATTCTTCCATGTCATTCAAAAATTCGTTTGTCAAAAATATTTTTTTAGTTGTTTTGTCAGCGTGGAAGGCAAAAATACTTTTAGTGAAATGACGTTTTCCAATTAAATAATTACATTTTAAAAAAAATCAAATAACATTATGTATTAATTATAAAGCATAATTAATTTAAATGAAGATTTGTATAAGTTTAAATGATCAATATTAATATTTACTAAATCTTTTATTTCATTTTTTTGGTAATATATAAATCAATTGTTTAAAATTTCGACATAAGTAAGAAATACGATATTATTGCATTAGAAACACTACCAATTATTCAAAAACCTTCCATAAAATAGTAATAATGTAAATTCACCAAATTTTTATTTAAAGAAAAAGCATAGTAAACCCCACTTTTATTTATTTTGAAATTTAAAAAGAAAGCGCTTTCATCAAAACCGACGAGACAAAAACACATTTGATCAAACACATTTAATAATTATTTTCTTTTTCTCGTTTTGTTGGCTCATATAAATTTAAACACTAACAATAAATTTTAAAGTTAATTTAATGTTCATGACAAAAATCGAATCATTTAATAAGAACAAATTGAATCGAACCGAACTGATTCAAATATTATAATAGAAAAAAATTGTTATTTAATCGGTTCAAATATTTGAACCGAACCGATCTTACTCTAGGAGATATTTTGTAGGAAAATCACATTCCCAGGTGCGCACGGTAGAGAAAAGAATGGACAGCATAGCCTGCTAAGTGCTAAAGTACACCGGAAGGGTGTTAACTACGCACACCTAACCCTACCTGAAACCACTAGGCCTATAGCTTAGCTCTATCTCTTCAACCCATTCTCAGTTTCACATCCATCCAAAGCTGCCCGTTAATAGCACGACAAACCCCAATCCCCGCCCTTTAAAAACTGGACAACTTTAACGTCGGCTCAAACGCCGTTAAACCCCACCACCCTTCTCCTCCCATCTAGGGGTGTAAACGAGCCGAGTGGAGTTCGAGTAGTGCTAAACTCGGCTCGGCTCGTTGAGATTTCAGGTCAAGTTCGAGCTTGAGTAATTTTTAACGAGCCTGAGAAATCTGAGCTCGACTCGACTCGTTTAGAACTCGAGTCGAGTTCGAGCTTGATTCGAGCCTAATCGAGTCAAGTGTTGTTCGATCTTTGACCGCATTGGACTCAAGTAACTCTTCATCTATCACGTCTCATTTAAAGTCATATGAAGAAAAAAAAACTTAGATACACAAGGTGTGTAAACTCAAGTTTGTTAATTTTAGGGTTTATGGTGTTAGTTTAGGGTTTAGAGGTTTAGGTTGTTGGGTTTAGAATTTAAGATTTAGATTTTAGGGGTCAATAATTATGTTTAGGGTTTTATATTTAGGGTTTTAAGTTTAAGAATTTAAATTTTAAATTATAAAAAAATTAGTATATTATATTTTCATGTAGCTCATGAGTTTTTCGAGTTAGATATCAAGTAGCTCGGCTCGGCTCTTTAAAAACTCGAGCAGAGTCGAGCTCGAATATCTCACGATCTATATCGTCTCATTTGAGCCTACCCATCACCGACTTGACGGAAAGCCACGGCAAAAACAAAGGAAAAAGAGTCGCCTTTATTTAATTAACCCAAAGAATTTTCGGGGTTATGGTTTGAATATTCCCCTTTGGGAATTTATTGGGGAAAATAACCCCCAAACTTTCATATTGGGAAAAATACCCCCCTTTCATGCCATGTAGGACGAATTCGCGTCCTGTAGAAAGCGAATTCAAGATTCGCGTTTTGCAGGACGCGAATTTCTGTGCCGTTTCAGTGGAAAGTGAATTCGCGTTTTGCAAAACGCGAATTCAACGATTTATTGCTGCCCCCACACGAGAAATTCATCATGAAAATGAATTGAAACCAATATAAGATGTTTAGGTAGCAATATTTGTGATCGAATAACGGATTATCGGGGTACCCGATTAAATTTTTTGAACTATAACAGTGTCGTATTGAAACATATCTTTAAGATGGTGTGAAGATACGAGCGTATATAATATCCTAATATGTGTGAAAATGGCCTGGAAATGAGCAAGTAACAATGTTTTAAAAGGAAACATTATCGTATAGGCATGTTTAAATGCATTTTAGGGTGTGTTTCGAACTTTTTTTTGGTTTTTCCTAAGTTTGGAGACAAAGATGTGCACCTTAATTTTGCAGTGGTGCTAAAGTTCCGAGGAAGACGGTGTCCGAAAATGTGAGAAAATTGTGTTGGACATCGATACTTCAAAGACTGCAACTCCCTTCCGGAGCGATTGGGAACCTTCCTGGATATTATGGTCCTCAGCGACTGGAACGTTGATCGTCTCGGAATGTTGATCGTAACAGTATTTTCAGATTGAAATATGATCCCAATGTATGAATCGGGGACCATCTGACCATCGTAGTATACTATAGCTTGAATTCTCGGTGCCATTTCTGAAAATCGAAGAGCTTTTGTGATTCTTAAGTTTTGTTTGGGTGCATCTAGAAATTCTGCACCCCTCAATTATAAATAGAAATTTGTCTCGTAAAGCATTGGGCAATTCTGTAGCAATAATTTTTGAGTTGTCAGCCCAAAGCCCGGTAAAGCCTGTAAAGTAGAGTAATAATTTTAGAATTCGCGTTTTGCAAAACGCGAATACAATTATTCGTACTGAATTCGCGTTTTGTAAAACGCGAATTCTTTTGGAATCTATAGAATTCGCGTTCTACAAAACGCGAATTCAGTACGAATAATTGTATTCGCGTTTTGCAAAACGCGAATTCTAAAATTATTGCTCTGTAAAAGCCGGGCTTTGGGCTGACAAATGCATTATGGTGAAACGCATGCCTATAACCATCTGTATAAATAGGCTGTATTTCTGCCTTAACATCCCATCAAACTTATTACTTTTCTATCTTCCCCGGTTTTCTTGCATTTCTACATTTCTGAAAGATAAAATGGCTCGATATTCAGCTACTGTATTTTATCGTGGAACATACTTCTACACATCTTTTACTGAAACGATCACAAGAAATGAATTATTTGAGTTGGTCTCCAAACGAGTTAAAGAGTCGACCAGCGCAAAAATAGAGGCTTTGCAAGTGAAAGTACCAGTCAATGAGCCCGGCCCCGAGGAACATTATATGCTCACACTGTCAGATAAGAAAGCTATGTGAAAGATGTTTCGGGCATACAAACTTGCTGGGGGAACAAACATCGAGCTTAGCGTGAAATTTGATGACGGATCAAGTTCTTCAACAAATGTTGTAGCTGTCCAAGACGAGAATGCGTTAGCTGGCGAAGACGAGAATGAGTTAGCTACTCCAGACGAGAATGACGTGTTCTTAAAAATTTATCAGAGACGGCAGGAGAAAGAACAAATAATTGAGGAACTAAACTTAACGTCTGACATAAGTACCGACTACGATTAGTAATTTAATTTTGATTAAGTTATGTAAGTTATTTATCTTGCGTACTTGTAATTTGTGAATTCGGTGCTTTCGATGTAGTGCTTTTGATTTACCGCTTTTGATGAAAGTTATTTATCTTGCGTACTTGTATTTTGTGCTTTCGATTTACCGCTTTTGATGAAAGTTATTTATCTTGGGTTTACTTATAAATAACTAACATGAAAAAAACATAGAAAAACATAATAGCTCATACATACTCATGAAAAAAACAACTGAAATAGTTTGCACGAACTATATTCGAAAAAGATAGAAAAATAAATATAACTACCCCCTATGTCCGCCGGTCCCACAGTCTGGTGGATGTCGAACTCGAGCTGGATTACGTCGTCCACGGTGAACCGGATCCTGTTGAGGACCATGATCGGGCTCATCGTCAATGTCATCTCCAGCAGTACCACTTGGGCCGACAGGCCCACTAGACAAGAACAACGACTGTGGAGGTGTGTGCTGAACGAACCCGGGGCCCGAACTATCATAAGGCCTAGCATGAAACGGGTATGGGGAAAAAGCAGAGGGAGCAGTGGAACTCGAAGATCCGCCAGTCGGCATCGATGATCCACCCATCATCCCCACAGTAGGAGTGAAAAAGCCTTCCGTCGGACTCGGAGGCCTCGGCCGAATCATCAACTGGGTGGGGCCCTGGGGGCGAATCGGATCGGTAGCTCTGGAGGATGAAGCACCTGCTCCCCTTCGACGTTGCGATCCACCTGCTCCCCTCGTACGCTGAGTCCGGGGGCGGTTGCGCTGAACAGGCTCATACACAGCTGCTTGTTCCTCCGGAGTGAGAAGATACGGTTTCCCATTACCAAAGAACCATGCAAAGTAATCAGCACTCACCATAGGCTCATCAAACATTCGGTACTCATTCAGTGCCTGCCGCTGATGCCTATACTGCCACTGTGCAATCCACTGCACATGTTTCACCGACCAGTCCACCTACCACAAAACATCAACAAAATTATTGTTTTTAAATTGTAAAGTAAGTATAAATAAATAACTATTAAATCAAATTTAATTATTATACCTCAAGTTTTCCTTGTCGGGTGATCTTATGTAAATCATCCAAATTAGGCGGATCTATCGGAATTGTTTGCAGACGCCCGAACTGGCGTTGGACGCGATCTACCGGATGCCACTCAACTACAGCGTACCAGATGAGAGGTACCACGGCCGTCCAAGCGGAAACTGTCCCAGGCTCAAAATTAGGCAGACAGTCGTTGATTTCCGATTCAGAGTACGGGGTCCACAAAAACTGTAAATTAAATATAGAAATAATTAAAACAACTAAATTAAACTATATTCATATCAAACTTCAACTTAATATAAAAATTAAAATATTTACCTCATTTGCAGCTTTCGTGTCAATACTCTGCCTAATAGAATGCATCATAGTCGGAATCCCAACATGAGTTAGAGCATGAAACCACCTACATAACATCAAAACATACTTTTAATATTTAAAAAAATATATATTAGGAAAATAACCAATTTATAAAACATACCTCAAACATAGTGGATAGAAATAGTCAGCTGGCGCGGACAAGTCAGGGCGTAAAAATGGCATTCTAAACCACGCCCAAGACTGGAGTAGCAAAAGACATCCTCCGATGTCGTGTCGATCAGAACTCGCAGCCTTGCACAACTCCCTATACATAAATGCAAGTACTGTCGAACCCCAACTTAATTTACCAGCCTCTTCAAAATCTCGCAAGTGCCGCAACCACAACATGTGAACTTTGTTGCGAGTTTTGTCGGCCACCAAAATTCCCCCTAGGATCTGTAAGATATACGCCCGAGCATATGCCTAAAATATAAAGAAAAAAATATTAAAATATAACCAATTTTATAATTTTATTACTACTAATAAAAAATTATTTCTTTTACCTTCTTCACATCTTCATTGGCTCCAGCAGGCAAATTAGCGAACTGCGTACGCAACCACCTCAGCGTCACACATCTGCCCTGTAGTTTTTCGGGCTTATCTCCTAACAAGTCCATACACAAGCCCTCCCAATCATCACTGGCGGCACCAGTGATAGCCTCCCCATCTACAGGCAGGCCAAGAATATACGACACATCTTCTAATGTGATGGTCGCCTCACCACATGGTAAGTGAAATGTATGTGTCTCTGGCCTCCACCTCTCCACAAGCGCGTTGATTAAATCAACGTCTAATTTCGCACCCCCTCCATGAAGCTTCGCCACATGCCCAAATCCGGCGTCGGCTATGTAATCGGCTAGATCAGGATCCGGACCCGCCCTAATCTTAGTGATGTAAACCTCTAACCGACGTTCTTCTCCATTCTACAAATAATTAAAGACACACACATATTAACAATCACATATTATGTCAAATTTTTTTATAGTGTACAATAAAATACTAAATATATTCTAATTTTATTAATTTTTATTCTATAAGTCAACACCAACAATATATTCGAATTTAACTAATTATCTTACTCTAAAAATAAATAGTATTAACATATTCGAATTTAACTAATTTTCTTATTCTAAAAATAAAATAAAAACACATATTCAATTTAACTTATTTGTTACTCTAAATCTAAAATCTAAATAACAAATATTCAATTTTACCTAACATTTTTAGTCTAAAAATAAATATTATTAACATATTCAAATTTTACAAAATTTCTTAGTCTAAATATAAATTCTAAATACATATTCGAATTTAACTAATTTTGTTACTCTAAATCTAAAATCTAAAGAAATATTCGTTTTTAACTAACATTCGTAGTCTAAAAAAATTATTTTTAACATATTCGAATCTAACTAATTTTCTTAGTCTAAATATAAATTCTAAAGATATGTTCGAATTTAACTAATTTCGCTAGTCTAAAAATAAATACTATTAACATACTCGAATAAAAAAACTTACTTTATTTCGACGATAATTGCTTACGTGGCCATCTTCTAATCTCAGGAAACCCGCCATTATCACACTTGCTTGAAATATAGAACAAACTCTTCAAATTTTTGGGAGAGAATGAAGAGCATTCTCTCCCAAACCTCCCCTTTTATAGAGAAATCGCTGCCTGGGGGCAGCGAATTTGAACCGAATTCGCGTTCTGCAGGAAGCGAATTCAGCATAATAAAGTGAATTCGCGTTCTACAGAACGCGAATTCTATTTTCCCAACCGTTCGTATTTACTCCAAATCGCGATAATTTGGGGATAATATCGTGGAATTCGCGTTCTACAGAACGCGAATCTTGAATTCGCTTTCTACAGGACGCGAATTCGTCCTACATGGCATGAAAGGGGGGTATTTTTCCCAATATGAAAGTTTGGGGGTTATTTTCCCCATTATATTCGCAAAGGGGAATATTGAAACAAAAAAACCAGAATTTTCATTATCATTTAATTTTAAATTAATTGTTTTAATAATCTCCATCTGCCTGCCCCTTTCACCCCTAGTATCTGGTCCCCTCGATTCCTACCTCAATAAGTCCACCGGATGTATCCGGTAGTAAAAGAGTGAGTCGGACGGGTTAACGCCGGTTGACGGTTTTTCGGCTGGGTTAAAAATTGACCATGGTTTAAATTATTGTCCTTTCTCAATTCTCCCCCACAGTTTTGACTCACCCTTGGTTAAGTCTCTCGACCCCTCATTCGACACAGACAAACGGAGACGAGGGAAAAAACAGAGAGAAAGATAGAGATAGGCAAGGGAAAGAAAAATCCCATTTTGGTTTTTGGGTGTTTTTCATTTTTCAAGCTCTGATTTTTAATCTGCTGCTGCAGTTGAAGGTGGAAGAGAAGAAGATAGAGAGGAAGAGTGAAAGCGACTATAGATAAAAAAGTGGATTTTGATTGGTTGGTGCTTAAATCGAGAAGATTTTTTGATGAACTGAGAGAAATATAAGCTTGTGGTGATTAAATTTCGTCAGGTTTTGATCAGAGTTTCAGAGGAAAAGAGTTGTTTTTGTGTGCTGAAAAGGTGAAAAGCTACTAAGCTAGTGTGGAAATTTGGTGTTGCTGGTTGATTGTGTGGAAATTTGGGTTAGGGTTTTTCTTCCCGATGAGAGATCTGAGCTGAAAGGTTTTGGAAAAAAATGGCTACGTCGGAGAATTGTGTTAACGGAAGAGATGGTTTTTCTTCTGGTTATAACGAGCAAAATGATGCTAGGAAAGCCATGGAAGGGCAGAAGGGTCATTCCCCTCGTTCAGCCGCTGTCAGAGGTATAACCCCTTTCTTCCCTTTAGCTTCCGGTTCCGGCTTTCCTTTTCTCCATTGTTGTCGATCTCGAGTTCTTTCTTTCTTTTTTCCCGGTTTTTTCTTTCTCGCCTGCCGTTTTAATATTTGTTTGGTTTCGTATGTGGGAACATAGACCCTGAAACGGCGTTGTATACGGAGCTATGGCATGCATGTGCTGGACCTCTGGTGACGGTCCCTCGCGAAGGAGAGCGCGTGTTCTACTTTCCTCAAGGCCATATAGAACAGGTTTCCGTTTTCTTCTTCCTCAAGCTCACATTGAGAAATTATCTTCCGTTTCGTTTTCGTTAAAGTTCGTGTTTTTGGTGATTCAGGTTGAGGCGTCTACTAATCAGGTTTCAGACCAACAGATGCCACTGTACGATCTTCCATCAAAGATCCTTTGTCGTGTGATTAACGTTCAGTTAAAGGTAACTTGCATCTCTTTTATGGCGATTTGTGTGTTTTTTTTTTCTGGGGTTTGGTTTACTAATGAGCTGAATAACTATTTTTTGTTAGGCTGAACCGGATACGGACGAGGTTTTTGCACAAGTGACTTTACTTCCTGAACCTGCTGTAAGCTTTGGACCCTGTTTCTCTTTTTGTTTTCTTTAGATTATGTGTTGAGGAAGAGTTGTGTTTTTAATGTTTTTGTTCTTTGCTTTTTCTGTTTTTTCTAGCAAGATGAGAACGTGGTGGACAAGGAACCTCCCATTTCTGAACCCCCTCGGTTCCAAGTCCATTCCTTTTGCAAGACCCTGACTGCCTCAGATACGAGCACCCATGGTGGGTTTTCGGTGCTCAGGCGGCATGCTGATGAATGCCTTCCACCATTGGTTTGTGTCTATCTGTTGGATATATGTAGTTCCTGTTTTTGTTTCCTTTGTGTTATTATGATAATTTGGGCTTGTTCTTTAACAGGACATGTCTCTGCAACCTCCAACACAGGAGTTGGTTACTAAGGATTTGCACGGAAATGAGTGGCGATTCCGTCATATCTTCAGGGGTAATGTTTTAAGCCTAATTGGTTTTCATGCTTATAGATAATGTGCAATGGAATACCAAGAGTTTGGCGTTTGTACTTTTATTACTTGGTTCTGTTCTGATTTGGTTCTACTGTGATAATACCAGGTCAGCCTCGAAGACACTTGCTTCAGAGTGGTTGGAGTGTTTTCGTTAGCTCCAAGAAGCTTGTTGCTGGGGATGCATTTATATTTTTAAGGTTTGTCGGTTTTCTTCAAATGTGCTTTGAATTGTGGTGTTTTGCCATTGAATTCTTTGCTTGAGCTTAAGTGGCTTAAACTTGTAATTGGCATATTTTCTAGAGGTGAGAATGGAGAGCTACGGGTTGGTGTACGGCGAGCATTGAGACAGCAGGGAAATGTTCCTTCGTCAGTAATATCAAGTCATAGCATGCATCTTGGTGTGCTAGCTACAGCATGGCATGCCTACACAACAAGAACCATATTCACTGTATATTACAAACCTAGGTTTGTAGATCAATCAAGCTGTGCTATTTTTTCTTGCTTGATATGTTTAATTTCTTGAAATAGATTACCAGGTGATAAAACTTCACCTGTGACATTTCTGTTTATGGAATTAATTTCGGTTTCTCTTCTCTTATAGGACAAGTCCGGCTGAATTTATTGTTCCATTTGATCAGTACATGGAGTCTGTAAAGAACAATTACTCGATAGGGATGAGGTTCAAAATGAGATTTGAAGGTGAAGAATCTCCCGAGCAGAGGTATTGGCACGTTTCTCCCTTATCTGGCTACATTAAAACAATTTTTTATTAAGTTTGAAGTGTTATATTGTTTAAGGGTATGCGTTTTTCCTATATGAATTGAAAACTAGCTGAGATTATGTTTTTCAAATTTTTGTATTGCAGATTTACTGGAACTATAGTTGGAATTGAAGATTCTGATTCGAAAAGGTGGGAGGATTCCAAATGGAGATGTCTCAAGGTAGACTTGTTTAATTTGACCATTGTTTGATATTTTTTAAGAGTAATGAAAGAATTGTAGAATTCTCAAGTCATGGGAATTATTTCACAATGTTTTAACTTTTTATAGGTGCGATGGGACGAAACATCTACAATGCCTCGTCCAGAGAGAGTTTCTCCTTGGAAAATTGAACATGCTTTGGCTCCTGCTCTGAATCCCCTTCCAATGCAGAGGCCAAAGAGGCCTCGATCTGTTGCTGTATCCCAGTCTCCCGATTCGTCTATGCTTACTAGGGAAGGTATGTGATAGGTCCTGTTTGTAATATATTTTCATGTTCTCCACAAGACAGCTCATTTGGAAAAGATCAATTGACCTAGTTTATTTTTAGGTTCGTCCAAGGTTACTGTTGACCCTTTACCAGCCAGTGCCTTCTCAAGGGTCTTGCAAGGTCAAGAATTCTCGACCTTGAGAGGAGCATTTGCTGAGTGTAATGAGTCTGGCACTGCTGAAAAGTCCGTGGTGTGGCTTCCTTCAGCAGATGATGAGAAGAATGATGTCCCCGGTGAAAGAAAATTTGGGTCAGAGAATTGGATGTCCTCTGGGAGGCATGAACCAACATACACAGATCTGCTCTCTGGTTTTGGTTCAAATGCTGATTCATTTCGTCGATATTGTCCGTCTTCTGTTGATCAATCTTTAACAGCTGGTAATTTGATGAGAACTAATTTACTAGATCAAGAAGGGAAGCATGGCTCTTGGTCCCTCTCGCACACTGGTCTCTCACTCAAGTTAGCTGACACTTGTGCAAGCCCTCGTTTGCAAGGTTCTGATGTGCAGTATCAGTCGCGAGGAAATGGTAGATTTAGTGGTTTTGGTGACTATCCTGTACTTGAAGGTCGTAGGATTGAGCACCCACTTGGTAATTGGTTGATGCCTCCCCCAACCTCATCTCATTATGAGAATTCGGTTCATGCAAGAGACTTGATGCCCAAAACATCGTTGGTTCAAGAGCATAAAAACGGAAAGTCTAGAGATGGAAACTGCAAGCTCTTCGGTATTCCTCTCATAAGTAATTCTAGTGCCTCCGATCCAGCAGTCTCTCATGTTAATGTGTTCAATAAGCCCGTGGGTCATGTGCCAGCTGCATTGCACCAAGTTCATGCACTTGAATCTGATCAAAAGTCTAAAAAGCCCAAGGTCTTGCAGTTGTCCGAGGATCATTCTGCTTTTAATGAGCAGGAGAGAATATTTCATTTGGGTCAGCCCCATACAAGGGAGGTTCAAAGCAAACCATCTACTGCTTCAACTAGGAGTTGTACTAAGGTGGTTCTCGTTCTTGATTGTTTAAACTTGCAATTATAAATTCTGCTACGGAACTGCTCGTGTTCTTACTTTATTTTCAGGTTCTCATGCAGGGGAATTCTCTTGGTCGGTCTGTGGACCTTACTAAGTTCAAGAACTATGATGAATTGATTGCTGAATTGGACCAATTATTTGAATTCGGTGGTGAATTAATGGCCCCTCAAAAGAATTGGCTAGTCGTGTATACCGATAATGAGGGTGATATGATGCTTGTAGGCGATGATCCTTGGCAGTAAGAATTTTCTAGCATCATCTTTCTATTTCATTCTTCACTCGTTTTGTGTTCGACGGTTTACACTTCATCCAACTCTTGCTTTTGAATCAGGGAATTTTGTGCCATGGTTCGCAAGATCGGTATCTACACAAGGGAGGAGGTCCAGAAGATGAAGCCAGGGTCGTTGAGTTTAAAGGTTGACGACAATTCAGTTCCTGCCGAAGCAGTAGACGCAAAAGAAGTGAATTGCCCGTCAGCATCTAGTGCTAAGAATTGATGAACTTCACTGTAATGGTTCAGGGTAATATTAATAGGTGTGTATACCCTCCAGATGGTCACGTTTAAGTATCATAACCATCGTCTAAACTCGATATACATAGTAAACTTGTTTGTTTGTTTGTTCTTGTTTCAGGTTTTTGGTGGAGGAATCAAGAGTGCAATAGTGATATGAACTTACTAAAGTTGGAACTGATTTGTGAGTCTATGTTAGCATCGGAGTTCGCCACAAATCGTAATCTGATATAGTTGGCACGAATGCTACGATCCGATTTTGGATACGTTATAATAGAAACATGGAGTTCTTTATATTTGGCTTAAATATGTATTCCCTAATCTGAAATGCATGCATGGCTACACCAGCAGCCTTGCATTTTGCAACCCCACCCTCTGTACAGATGTTTCAACCTATTTTTTTTAAAGCTGTGAATGTAATTAGGTTAATACGGCCATTTCTCAAGTAGTAGTGCTGTTCTATTCTGTATTTGGTTTTAGGCAGATCCATTGTATTGAGGAAACTTGCGTGGCAAGTAGGGCAATCCATTTTTGACTATGACATCAAGGGTGGAATTCTTGTACCAGTGGTGGCCGGTCGACCACAACTAGTGGGGTTGGGTTTTGAATGCTAAAAATTCTTCACATTTTTCTGTGGGGCTACTGGGAGATGGTCTCAAAAATTATTTTTTCATGGTCGGACTTTGACATTATTATAATCACACCCGAGACCTGAAAACTGAATCGATTTACCCGAACTTGAAACCGAATCGAATATGCTTATATGAAATTTGACCTGAAATCGAACTGAAAATGAACTGATTATTAATTGAACCGAAATGGACTCGAACCGAATGGATTCGAATCGAAGACAGTCCAAAATAAATAAAAAATATTAATAGAAATAAAAAAATGAGATATGAACAATCTCACAACTCGCCAAAAAGTCAAATTTATTGGCTTTATAAAGCCATATAAAGGGTGTAAAAAAACTGACCAACTTAAAAATTTGATTAAAACCGACCGATCTCCCATGAACTAAAAATTGACCCGAATCGATCTGAACCGAACAAAATCGAAAATCAACCGAACAGTAGAATCGAACTGGAACCGAATAATATCATACCAGAAATAATCAAAACCGAAATAACCCGAACCAATTGGCCCGTTTGCTACTCTACTTATGTCTAGACCTAGCAAACTTGACCCGAGACCCGAAACCCGAACTGAAACCGAAAATCAACCCGAAATCTGATCCGAAACCCGAAATAAACAGAACCGAAACTGAACCGAATTTAATTGAACCGAATGGACCCGAATCGAATAGACACGAACCGAATGGACCCGGACCGAATAGACCCAAAACGAATAGACTCGATTAATAGAAATAAAGAACGATAAAATACAAACAGCCGCACAAGTCACTAAAATGTTAAATATATTGACTTTATAAAGTCATATATAGGGTGTAAAAATCTGACCAACCTAAAAATTTGATTAAAATCGATTGATCTCTCATTGAACCGAAAATAACAAACCGAAATCAACCGACCCGAAATGACCCGAAACACAATAGACCCGAACCGAAACCGAAACCGAAACCGAATCTGAACCAAAATTATCAGACCCGAAATAACCGAAACCGAAATAACCCGAACCGATTGACCCGTTTGCTACTCTACTTATGTCTTCTACCGGCGGGTCTCATTTCTTAAGTAAAAACAGGACCATACCAACCGACCAAATCTTAAAGATGTTTAGAACTAAAAATAGCATGGTACAACAATGATGCTACAAGCCCATGCTTATATCTTTAAAACTAGATGTACAACTTTCATAAGGTCTGCTGATGTTTTCGACCATGGTCTCAACTCTCACATGTGTTGTCTGTTACAATCCTATGTCCTCTGTTGAAGTAAATAACCAGTTCTAATTGATTAAAACAGTTCAGCAAAGCTAAGAGACAAGTTAGTTTGCATACTTCAAGTGTTTGTTTACAGTTTAAAACTGACCTCCCCGGTGATTATGGGGTCGGGGGCACCGAGTTCGTGCACACTGTACTCGAATTGCCAACAGTCATGAGAAGCTTGTCATAATTAAACACAGAAATCCATTCAAGGAACTTGAAAAAAACGCAGGAAAAATAGTTGAATTCTTCTAAAAACACTTGAAAAAATCAAAATGCAGTGTTCTTGTTGGTTATTGTTCAGATAGAGTTGGTGAAGAACCTAAATCATGTTGTTGAAGCCAGCTGAATCCAAAAGCACGGCTTTGATCTGCTCCGGATGGATGTCCTGCCCTTCCTTGCATTGCTGCGAAGTACAAACATGTCGATGGAAATAAGATTTACGAGCATGTTAGGTGCAAGTATCGAATATGGATGTGTTCAATTTCCCAGAAGGTTTTTCCATGTACTCAAGGGACTTGGGGGATCATATTATTCGTATCCCCCGTACCTATATCTAAATATGCATTGAATTGGTTGCAGGAAAGGCGGAGGCACGTCGGTTGAAGCAATTCATGATACAAGACTCTGCTGCTTTAAACCAGCTTAGCTTAAAAGAAAAGTAAGAAGTTTATGATGGTCAGAGAATGTTACCTCAGCTCGAAAGATATCCATGGCGAAGCCGTTGAAACAGCTAATGACTGCTTGCTGGATGTCAAGCCCGAGGCTGTCCAAAGCCCTCATTGTGGAGAGCAAAAGACCCGGTCTGCGCCCACAAAACATGTGGATGTTTACAGCTTTTCCTTCTCTCAGCCTTACTTCAACCTACATACAGGTGTGTGTGTATATATATATAAACGTCAAACGGAGCATATGTATTCCGGAACCGATAATGAACTAATGATATACAATAAGAGAGACGGAAGCAACTTTTTACCCGTGCTGGTTGCCCGTTGGGACTCAGTATTGAACTAGGGCAAAGTTCATCCTTGATACGACAGGGCAAGGTAGCCGGAGTGGGTGTCAAAGGATGGAAACTGGTTGTAGGTGTGAGCGAAGAGCTTCCAGGGTTCGACTCCAATTCGTTATGCAGATCATTGATCCTTTGCAGAAGTTCCTTTAGGTACTCGATAGCATCCCCTAGAATCGAAGCTCTATCCATCTATTAGTAGAAAGGATAATGTTAAAACATACCATTCCTAAGAAGCAAAAACTTAAGAGAACATGAAACTCCAAAACAACTCCTTTGCAAGTAACAACAACACGTAAATCATACGTTCGAACAATCAATGAACTGCAGAAACTTAATATTATCGATTTTTCTGCCTATGGCCGTACAGGTTCAACATCAATATCATAAGTTCAAACTACCAAAATAACCGATTAAAGCTACTAATCACGCTGAACAATTCGAATGCAGTAGAACATATAATGAAAGTAACCATCAAAAGACCAGAAAAGAGAACCGAATGCAGCATAGGCAGAAACTTAAGAGAACGTGAAACTCCAAAACAACTCCTTTGCAAGTAACAACAACACGTAAATCATAAGTTCGAACAATCAATGAACTGCAGAAACTTAATATTATCAAAATTTCTGCCTATGGCTGTACATGTTCAACATCAATATCACGAGTTTAAACTACCAAAATAATCGATTAAAGCTACTAATCACGCTGAACAATTTGAATGCAGTAGAACATATAATGAAAGTAACCATCAAAAGACCAGAAAAGAGAACCGAATGCAGCATAGGCAGAAACTTAAGAGAACGTGAAACTCCAAAACAACTCCTTTGCAAGTAACAACAACACGTAAATCATAAGTTCGAACAATCAATGAACTGCAGAAACTTAATATTATCAAAATTTCTGCCTATGGCTGTACATGTTCAACATCAATATCACGAGTTTAAACTACCAAAATAATCGATTAAAGCTACTAATCACGCTGAACAATTTGAATGCAGTAGAACATATAATGAAAGTAACCATCAAAAGACCAGAAAAGAGAACCGAATGCAGCATAGGCAGAAACTTAAGAGAACGTGAAACTCCAAAACAACTCCTTTGCAAGTAACAACAACACGTAAATCATAAGTTCGAACAATCAATGAACTGCAGAAACTTAATATTATCAAAATTTCTGCCTATGGCTGTACATGTTCAACATCAATATCACGAGTTTAAACTACCAAAATAATCGATTAAAGCTACTAATCACGCTGAACAATTTGAATGCAGTAGAACATATAATGAAAGTAACCATCAAAAGACCAGAAAAGAGAACCGAATGCAGCATAGGCAGAAACTTAAGAGAACGTGAAACTCCAAAACAACTCCTTTGCAAGTAACAACAACACGTAAATCATAAGTTCGAACAATCAATGAACTGCAGAAACTTAATATTATCAAAATTTCTGCCTATGGCTGTACATGTTCAACATCAATATCACGAGTTTAAACTACCAAAATAATCGATTAAAGCTACTAATCACGCTGAACAATTTGAATGCAGTAGAACATATAATGAAAGTAACCATCAAAAGACCAGAAAAGAGAACCGAATGCAGCATAGGCAGAAACTTAAGAGAACATGAAACTCCAAAACAACTCCTTTGCAAGTAACAACAACACGTAAATCATAAGTTCGAACAATCAATGAACTGCAGAAACTTAATATTATCAAAATTTCTGCCTATGGCTGTACATGTTCAACATCAATATCATGAGTTTAAACTACCAAAATAATCGATTAAAGCTACTAATCATGCTGAACAATTTGAATGCAGTAGAACATATAATGAAAGTAACCATCAAAAGACCAGAAAAGAGAACCGAATGCAGCATAGGCAGAAACTTAAGAGAACATGAAACTCCAAAACAACTCCTTTGCAAGTAACAACAACACGTAAATCATACGTTCGAACAATCAATGAACTGCAGAAACTTAATATTATCAAAATTTCTGCCTATGGCTGTACATGTTCAACATCAATATCATGAGTTTAAACTACCAAAATAATCGATTAAAGCTACTAATCACGCTGAACAATTTGAATGCAGTAGAACATATAATGCAAGTAACCATCAAAAGACCAGAAAAGAGAACCGAATGCAGCATAGGCAGAAACTTAAGAGAACATGAAACTCCAAAACAACTCCTTTGCAAGTAACAACAGCACGTAAATCATACGTTCGAACAATCAATGAACTGCAGAAACTTAATATTATCAAAATTTCTGCCTATGGCCGTACATGTTCAACATCAATATCATGAGTTCAAACTACCAAAATAACCGATTAAAGCTACTAATCACGCTGAACAATTCGAATGCAGTAGAACATATAATGCAAGTAACCATCAAAAGACCAGAAAAGAGAACCGAATGCAGCATAGAACATGAATCTGTAGCTACTAAGCTGTAACTATGCTGCTACTGCTTCACTTATTGATGAACTAAACAAAATTACTTCTCGAAATGGGGTCCGAAGAATTACGGTGACATTTCCAAGGTATCCGCGCCCGGTAGGACATTTAAAACACTCTTACCAGGCTCCATGTGAGAGACATTAATGCAAAAGATACCATTCGTTCACATAATACACAAATACCACACCATGAAAACCATATATGATATATCTGTGAGGATCTAAAACAACACAATAAGTCATGCTTGCATTCACGAGACGAAAACGAAAGGACATTCTTACTTTGCTAATCTTTGGAACGACGGAACGCAACATGTAAAGCCTATCATTGAGTTTCTTCCGACGGCGCCTCTCGGCCATCAAGTTTTTAGCCGGAAGTCCTTTCCTTTTACCCTTTTGATCTCCTCCGGTAACAGTACTGTTTGCATTCAAGGTGCTCCCACCATTTTTGAGACTTTCCTCAACCTTGTTATTCTCCGTAAACTCATCCGAATCATAATTCAAAGCTGAGCCATCAATGCTAACATCATCCGAATCATCCCTAATGCAAATTTTCTTCTTTTCATTCTCTTTATTCATTTCTTTCTTCCCTTTATCCCACTCCGTTCCTCCGCCGGAAACCCCGAAATTCCCTCCATTACCAGCCAAATTCTTCCTCAAAGCCGCCCTTTTCTGGAATAGAGTCGGCTGTGCTCCGGCCGAAGTAAAGCTATCTAGTGGTCTTAGCAATTTAGACCTATTTAAAAACAGAGAATTCGCAGGATTCTCAACAAACCCTTGAAAACCCGCAAACCCAGAACCCGAAAACTGAGTCTGGGGACACGAATTAGCAGTCTCCATCTGATTACCAGACATTAAACCAGTGAAACCACCCAAAACCCCAGAATTTTCCCTGCTCAACAAAGGACTAGCATTTGTTGCTTGGTTGTCAAGGAACCCAATTTCAGCCAAATCAAACCCGTGGTCTAAAGGGTTATTGGAAACGCCATTGAGGAGTGAAGACAAAGCTGGTTTTGGCTGCAAAAAGAACTGTACCTGAGATGGGTCGAGATTGTTGAAAACAGAGGAAGATGGCGAACAAGAAGAGGAAGAATCCAGTGGATGCTGCTGCTGCTGCTGATGATGGTGGTGCAGCAAGAGATTTGGTGGGAAAGAAAGGTCTCTGATTTCATGGTGATGGCTTGAAATACTGTTGTTTGGAACGTACCATTCGTCTTCTAACATGGATTTGAACGAAGACAAAGGACCCATCATTTCTTTGTTTTCCATTACAACACTGTTGTTGTTGTTGTTGCTGTTCACGCTTGAAAGCATGGCTTTTGGTTAACTCTTTTGTTCTGCATTAAAAAAACAAAACTTTTTGGGGGTTTTTTTATTGTTTTTGTTGTGACAGTGAGAGAAGCAAAGGCTGAGTTTGTTTTGTCGAGCTTGAGCGGTTATGAACTTAAATAAAAAAGCAGCTTTCAAGAATGGAAATAGAGAGAGAAGAAGAAGAAAGCTTGTAGAGGGAAAAGGGCTATGGATTTTAGATTGAATTAGCAATAGTAGATAAAAAAACATGAAAAATAAATTTTATGAAAAAATAATAATTTAATCATTCAATTAGAGATGATAAACGGGCGGGACGGGTGCAGATATCTCCACCTCATCCCTATACCCACTTAAAATTTTCATATCCATCACTTACCCACCATCACACGGCGGTTACAATTTTTAAATCCACACCCGCCCACGCGGATATATTCTCAAATCCATCCTACACCCACCACCCAATTGGATACACATTACCCATCTCGTACCCGCCTATTAACCCGCCTGGCAGCAACCATATACATAAAACATAAATTCAAGAACAACCACAAAACATAAATTACAAGTAATATTCTATAAAATTTTAGGATTTATAGAATAGTTTGTGAAATTACATATAAATTCATAATGGTCCAAATTTATATGGTGGGTAGAATGCGGGGCGGGCGGATGCGGGACGGGCGGATGCGGGGCGGGTAAGGTCTTAAATCCACCACCAACCCATTACTCGCGTCGGGTATGACTTTTTACAACCACACCCGCCCACTACCCACTAAACTTATACCCATCCCCGCCCCAATTGGGGCGGGTGCGGAATCCACGAAATTGTACCCGTCTGCCATCCCTACATTCAATTTAAATTTTATGAAATATAATTATTTCATATAAAAGAAAATAATTTAATAAATTTAATTATTTATATATATAAATTTTGATATCGCGTTTTCTTGACACACCCTTTGGCCGTCACACTGACATACGTGGTAGCTCGACAAGCACAATCATTTTATTACTAAAAAGCTAACAAATTAATGTAACAGTCCGATTATGACATTAACATCATCTACTAGTAGACACATCCACTTTAATAATAGAATTTGTAAATATGAAGTTAAATTTATCAAATTATTTCAAATTAAGATCAAAATAATATAATGTATAAGTTTTAAGAACTATAATTATTATTTTACCAAACTGTCTGTTTAAATTTTAACGGTAAAGAGAACTGTTTGTCGTAAAATATATTTTTTTCCTAGTTAAACGGGATTAGAGATGATAATTGGACGATACAAGTTAAATTTTTTCACCAATCTAAAATATAATAATAATTTTTATCCGATCTCGATCCTAAATAATTAAAGGTGGGCATTGTCGGGTACTCGAAAAATCGGGTACCCGGTTTATCTGGGTACTTCATTGCTTGGTCTGTGTCCCGGCCCATCACATTCGGGTACTCGAGATTTGGATACCCATAAAACTCGGATACCCAGTTTATTTTATTTTTATTTTTTAATTCTATTTTTTTTAAAAAAAATAACATTTTGAACACAAAAATATTATTTTTAAAAAATTTAACTTAAAACTTAAAAGTATATAATACAAACATAAAAAGAATTTAGAGATTTAAACTTAATTTTAGAATAAAAATAATAAAAATATAATTTAAAATATAAAAAATATATATTAAAATTTATCGGGTCGGGTGCCCGGTGAGGGAAAACTTCCGGCCAATGTCCCGAAAAAATTACCGGGTCAGATACCCGACTCGATAAAATATATTTTTTAATAAAATTATCCGTTTAATTTACTTCGGGAGTCATCGGATAATTGGGCCGGGTCAATCGGATCAAATAATTATGCCCATCCCTACTAAATATATAGATGTGGATGGCAGAAGATAATTTTGCATGGAAGGGGCTCCCAAGTATCTCGTGATAGCCTTCATTTTCACACCCTCATATCTGTCCCTCCTCAGTTTTCAGTCCTTTTCAGGCAATTTTCCTCTAAAACTATAAACAGATGCTTTTCTTTTATTGTGAAGGGCCTACTAAATCGATGGGAAAATCACCCAATGGACCCAATTTGAGGGTTGGATGTATGTAATAGAGAGAGGATCCGAGGAGAGTAGCCTTCCCTCTTAAAATCCTTTTTAAAGTATTTTCTTTTTACTTTTTATATATTAATATATAAAAAATATTTTGATACACAAATTTGTTAAAATTAAAGTTTACCTAAGTTTTTTAATTTTAAGATTTAGAGATTTAGTTTAGGGTTTAAGGATTTATGTTGTAGTGGTAAATTTAGAGTTTAGGGAGTTAAGATTAGAGATTTAGATTTTATAGTTTAAATATGAAGAATTGTGTATCAAAATATAACCTAAATATATTTGTATATTTATAAGTTATATTTTGATATACAAGCCGTGTAAAAAATTTTACACAATTCTTCATATTTAAACTATAAAATATAAAACCTAAATTCCTAACACCCTAAACTCTTAAAATTAAAAGACTTGTGTAAAGCAAGTTGGTGTATCAAAGGATTTTCCTAGATTTATATTCAATACCCTAGAGGTGGAAGCTAAAAGTTTTCGCAAGCGTCTTAGTTTTAGCCTTTTAGGGTTTAGACTCGGTTTAAGGTTTATGATAGTGGATAGAATTTAGGATTTAGAGGTTATAGTTTAGGATATTATGATAAGGAATTTAGGCTTTAACCTATAAATTTTTGTTGATCAATAAGGTAAACGAACAAGAAAATAAACAAGTAATAACACAAGAGATTAACGAGGTTCAGCAATGTGCTTACGTCCTCATAAGCAAGAGCAGCTGTTTTTCTTATTGATTCAATCAATCAAATTAGGTTACAAATAATAGACATATATATATATATAAGTAACCTTCTACGGTATATTATATATATATATATATATATATATATAAGTAATCTTAAATTCTAACTACTATCCCTAAATTCTAACCCTAAACTATATATCAAAATGAATCTCTAAATCATAAAATTAAGCTGCTTGTAGAAATTTTTATATCATACTTAATTTATTTGAGAGATTTGATGAAACATAAGTTGCAGCAGGGCTGGGTTTGGGTACGGTTAGTGAATTGGGAGTGTGTTTAATATTTTTGGAATAAACCCGTGAGCATTGTGGGATATGGAACAATCAATTTACCCTTCAAATTGGGTTTTTACTTTTATCCAAATCTTTGACGTTGAACTTTTGCATACAAGTTGCAAGAATGATTGAGCTGAACATTTAATGGAATTTATGGTCTTCACACACACCACTCTCTACTTGCTTCATGAAATGGGTTTTTTCTTTTATTATTAAGAAATTTATTTTAATTTGTTCGACTTAGAATTAGATCAAATACGATATATATTCGAAGTTCGTGACTATCTCTCCACGTAATAACGTTTTCATATTGGTTTAAACCTCATCACTCAACAATGTCATCAATTAAACTTAGATGCTCAAATTAGATAAAGTAGACGGACTGAATTAGTTTAAGGGAAAACTACATCATTGACCACCAAATAAATTCGGGATACTTATTTGGACCACCGAACTATAGAGATTGTCAATCAGACCACCGAACTTATAAAATCAACCTATTTTGGCCACCGCCGTTAAAAACCTAACGGTGGAGTGATAGAACTGCCATGTAGCAATTGACGGAAAAATTTAAAAGTACACATTTGGTATTATTTTATTAATTTAAAATTAGAATTAAATTGAAAGAATGTGTAAATAACAGGACCAAATGTGTAATTTTTAAATTTTTCCGTCAATTGCCACGTGGCAGTTCCGTCACTCCACCGTTAGGTTTTTAACGGCAGTGGCTAAAATAGGTTGATTTTGTAAGTTCGGTGATTTGATTGACAATTTTTATAGTTCGGTGGTCCAAATAGGTATCCCCAATTTGTTTGGTGGTCAGTGGTGTAGTTTTCCCTTAGTTTAATTAAAAGTAGATGGACTAAATTTAGAAAACCAAAAGTGTATAGGGATTGAGAGCATATTAGACCTTCCGGTTTCCACATGTAATGCAAATGGCATCATTTAGAGATGAGATGTAAGAATCTGACATGAACTTAAGTTTCATGCAAATCCATGCATATTGTCACGTCTGAAAAGAGGCGGTGTCATTAATCCCGCATCGGAAAGAAAAATGAAGGTCTTAGAATATATAAACGGTGGCGCTGCAGCAAAACGGCAAACCCTGATTTTATGCAAATTTTTACACAACAGATTCTGTGTTTTTCTCAGACAAATTATCATGAATCTCAACTTTCTGATTCAGAAAACTTCTGGGAGAGGCTTTCCTTCAAGGAATGACTTAAATAACATGAGTGATCTCTCTGGTTGTGAGAATGGAGCTTCATGAGATGCTCCTCTGATTGTTGCAAACGACAGGATGTTGCCATAAACTTGAGTCCATCCACCAACCTGAAAAAAAAAAAACCGGAAACGCGGTTGTCGGGCACGAATACTTCGAGAGGAAAATCGAGAGACGAAGCGAAGTCGTTGAACATACCTGCTTCCCTTCGAACCAAACTCTGTAAGGGACGGTTGTTTCGAGTCCTAACTCCTTTGCAAGTCGACTTACCAGGGTGCGGCTTCCGGTTAATGGGATAACAGAATCTTGATCTCCGCTGTAAGATTAATCGAATGTATATAAGCGAAACCGCCTCGATGAATGATGATGTTTTTATGGCTATATTACAGCATTGAGATTGCCTTACCTGTAAACCAAGACTGGTATTCCGGCCTTGATTAGTGAACCGACGACGGAGATTGTAGGGATCTCCAGGTTCAGCACCTGATAATCCAGTATGCTGTTAGAAACAAAGAAATTTGGATTCAGTTGGTTATGTCCGGTACGTATTTGTGCATATAAACTTTCATATATTACAATGTATGTATAACTTGGTCAAAAAATTAGTACTTGCTGCAGACGGTCCATCTGCGAACTCCGACAAGCCGAGCATGAAGTGCTTTCTGGACATCCTTCCGGTTTAGATAATTCACGATTTTGTCTTCGACGCATACATCTACCCTTTCGGACACTTGCTGTATGTTAAAACAGAAGATTCAAGTCACATTGGAAAACAAATATATGCAATTGGTTTTGCAGGAAAGAGTTTTACCTGAGGATTTATAGGCATTGATTGTGAGAGCACCGACGATATACAGACATCAAGTGTGACATCATATTTGTCCACGAATTTACTGGTTTCTCTGCTTACTTGGCTCATCACCTTCGAACAAGACGGTGAAACCGAGTCTCTATAGTACTCGCGGACATATCGAGAATAGTTGCAGACAGAGGTGAAGACTTTGTAGGTTGAGTCTGATATTAGTCCATGGGACCAGAAATATTCCGCCCTTGAATTGAAATCAGTTGCGAACTCCAGAACCGGATTACCGAGCTGCCAAGTACGAAACCGTTCTCTTAGAAACAAAATGCATACTCTAACACAAGGTAGAGTACTATAAAGATCGAGATTCGGTCATTCCCCTCATGTCATCAACCATTCAACCCACAGTCTCGTAAGGAAAGCAATTCCTTACGAGATTTGCTGAGCGACAGCAAATTTCGGCATGTACACGGGGTAGATGTCCGAATCCCGATCATTACTAGTACTGTTTTTATCATGCAAGTTTGATCTAAACAAAGTGATATACTCACAGCAATTCCTTTTAAATTGAACAGATTCTGCTTCTTGTTGAATTCAACCATAAGTTTTGCAAGTTGAGGAATATAATGGCCTGATATTACCAGTAAGTTAGCAAACAAATAAACAGTTTTTCATATAATCATCATTTGTATCAAATTCAAAGTACCTGCATAACTTTCTCCTGTTACATACAAATCCCTGTGTCTGTAATTTGGGAATTTTCTAAACCAGTTTTGTAAGAACACAAGATTGTCCCTGGCTTGAGAAAATTAAAGGAAAAAAAAACACCAACTTTAGAAGAAAAGACACTGTTTTATACATAAACAAAGAACAAAGAAAGTGAAATACCAGTGGTCTGATCATCCACTGCTACATAAGAAGAGCTGTTGGTGGCATAAGAGAACCCTACTCCAATTGGTGTCTCTAAATATAACATATTAGCTTCTGCAAAATAAAGAACAAAAAAAAAGATGAATTTGAATTTATCAGTTGATTAATCATCATTAAGAATCAGTAAATACAAAAAATGGGAGATTAAAGAGTGAAAAACCTCTGTTCCAGCTGTGATAATTTCTTACTAGAACCCCTCCATTTGGTCTGAAAGGTCCATTTTCAGAGAATGCCCCAACACCAAGTGAAGAACAACCAGGTCCTGTAGGAACAAAAAAAAAAAATTACAAAATGACAAAAATCATACAAGAAAACCCAGAATTTTCCACTTTGAAGTAAAAAAGATGGGGAAAAATGCAGACCTCCATTCAACCAAAGGACTAAAGGCTTTGAAGCAGGATCAGTTTCAGCTTCAACAAAGTAGTAAAAAAGGGCTTTATGCTTCTTATAATCCACAGGAACATACCCAGAAAACTGTTGAAAGCTCAAATTAAAGGGTTGTCCTGGAAGCCTAACAATTCTATCAGCTAAAAAAGATTCAATCTTTATGACAAAACACAGCTCCAGCAACAGTGCCAAAGCAACCGCCATTGTTTTCCATGAAGAAGAACACATTGTTTGTGAACCAAGAGTGAGGAAATGAACACAAGACAGTGTTTTTATAAGCTTAAAAGGCATGAAAATGGTGTTGAAAGAGATGTATGAGACAATAGACTCAAAGGGCTGGTAATGGGGGTCCGAGTCACTGAGTCAGCAACATGATAGCACAGGTTAGAAAGAGAAAAGAGAATGGAATCTGGGACCTGAACCAGTTCTGAGCTTGTTGCTTTTGGTTTTTTATTATCTAGAAATGAACCAGCAAAAAGGATGCCTAAAATTACACTGTGTATTTATATCCCTTTTGACTAGAGGAAAAAAACATAGAGCATGTTCCTTGGAAAGTGGCTTTAGAGGGTTAACTTTCCAACATTTTCCCAGAAAATAACTAGCATTAATCATCAAGTTTAGTCAAAACAAATCCCAGTTCTTAATATTCTTGGCAGGTCCAATAGTATTCCAACAGTGAATATTCCTTGGTGTTTTTTTTTTCTTTCAGGAAATTGATGGATTGATCAACTTTTCTTGATCTGCAAGTACAAACCCAGATTTTGTTTTACTGGTTTTCTGCAGATTCTGAGATTTCTGGGAAATTTACAAACACATGAGCCCCCCATCAGTGTTAACCATGTTATCCACCATTATAATTGCTGGGATTTTTTTTAGATATTATAAGTGGGGGTGACTTATGTTACAAGGATTGCATTAAAAAACAACATAAATCAAGTATATTTTACTTGACTGGCATGGATCTTCTTTAGTGGGAAACAGCAAGCAAATTTTAAATCTATTTTTTAAACAATTTAAACTCATTCTATATATATAGGATAAATATTCTATACACTGCGGGTGAAAACTGAAAGTTTACACAAACGCCTTAATTTTAGGGTATAGAGAGTTAGTTTAGGGTATAAGGTTTAGGGGTTAGAATTTAAGGATAGTTGTTTCAATTTAAGGCCATATTACCCTAAAAACTAAACCCAAACCTATAAACCCTAAATTATAACCCTAAACCTTAAATTGAAACAACTATCCTTAAATTCTAACACCTAAACCTTATACCCTAAACTAACTCCCTATACCCTAAAATTAAGGCGCTTGTGGAAACTTTCAGTTTCCACCGCCAGTGTATAGGATATGAATCCATATATATATATATATATATGGTAATGTATTTGTGTTGATTTGGGTCTCTTTTATGGGTTAACATAACTTGAATTCAAAGTTCCAATATGGTATTTAAGTTTTTTTTTGGTACCATTCGAATTGTATGGTCAAGAATTCGAGTTTTTGTAATATTCTATTTGAATTAGCCCTTCAATGAATTAAAAACTAGTTATTATATAAAAAATCAATTCAAATATCTGAATATATATATCCTTCTTTTAATAATGAGAATTGAGGACACTACCTTTTTTTTTCTTACATTTTTTTCACTTTTTTTTTATTATAAATATTTTACCTTTTTGTCAAGCAGTGCTCCATACACATCACATGTTTCCCATTATAGCTTCAGAACAGCTTATCATGGCTTCCAAGGAGGACCCTTCATTTTCTGCAACAGTAAAAGCATCTGAAATGATCCAATATGCTTTTATGAAATGTCAAATTCTTGCCCTGTACTTATATCTAGGTATATTTTTATATATGTCTATGCATTGTTAATTCTCTGTTATTCGAATATTTATCGTAATTGATCGTGATAACATCTATAATTCGAAGATATCGCAATGATTCAAATAAGCATTTTGGACCACCCTTGGGGCCAAAAAAGATTAGTTTTCCTGGAAAAATGAAATGGAAAAGGAAAATGAGAGAAATGGATATGAACAAACCAAAAAACAAACAGCAAGAGGACAAATCCCATCTCTTTTTTAGCTGTTTCACGCTTGGTCTGTTCATTATAAAAAAGGAACTTGAGCCCAAGAAGATGATTTCTTTCTCTCTTTTAAAAAAAAATATTATGTAATTTTATATTTATTTCATTAAAAAATGTTTTGTTTGATCATATAAATTTTTTTGAGTTGCAAGTAATTTCTAGAGCATGTGGTTAATACTCTCCGTTGACACATTCTCTTTCTCGAGATCGTGGGTTTAAGACTCAATAAGAACAAAAATTCTCGATCCCCTCCCATAGGTAGAATTTGTTTAAATTTTTTTGAGTTATTACTATAACTAGTCTCGAATATTTTTTTTGGATGTTTTACAATTATAAAGATTTTGACTGAATTTGAAATAAGAATTTTAAAAATATTTAATACACATGTTGTATTGTTTCATTTTTTGATTTTAGGGTTGAAATTAGAACTTAGAATTTATTATTTAGATGTTTAGTTTGTAAAATTTAAGGTTACTTGTTAAAATCTTAAGTTTTTAAAGTTATGAATTTATATAATGGCTCTGTCTGGCAATTAGCGGATAACTGATAGTGGATAGCAGATTACATTAGCTGATAGCTGATTGCATTAGCTGATTCGACTAGCGTATTGTATTAGCTGATTGTATAAAAGTGCTTGGTAAAATTAACTGATAGCTAATAGCTGTTAGATTATTTAAACAAGCAAAATGACATATAAGGACATGATTATATTCAATACTTGTTTGAATAGTTTATTAGTTATCAATATTTTGTATCCAATTATTATTAATTAGATCTATAAAATTATTTTTAATATAACTTTTCTAAACATATTCAAATGATTTATATAATTATTTTAATATAAATTAATTAATTAATTTAAATACACATATAAATATGCAATAATAAAAAGAAAAAAAGTAAATACGATTAGCTATGAGAAAATATTTAATTTAGGTTGTTTTGAGATTTTTGGTAACTGATAAGGGTAAAAGAGTCTTTATAACTCTAATATCAAACCTCTAATCTCAAAAAGCTTCTATTATGAGCTTTTTCAAAATTAGCGATTTCACCCCAATCCGTTCTTTCAATCCGATGTTTACCAAACAACAATATTAGCGGATTTGGCTGGTCAAACCTCTAATTATGCTTCAAACCTCTAATTTTTGTCCAAACCTCTCTTTACCAAACATAGCCTATATTTTTAGAAGATAATTATGCAAGTTTGTGTATATTTTTTATATAAAATATCAAAAACTTACCGAATTAAATTGATACCAAATACTAAGTCATTTAAACATGAATTTAAATCGTGACGTAGTGAACTGAATAAACCAATTAGATAAAACCACCCCTCAAATGAGCCTAAATAATATTTTGTGTTTTATCTGAATTAAACAACTAAAAAATTATTTATAAATCAAATCTTATCTTAAAAAAATATTTTTTTAACATCAAAATTTGTATGAGTCGACCAAATAAATATCAATCTTGAAATTGTAAAATTAAATTTTGGAAGAAGGCTTTATTTGTTATCATCATTGTTGTTGGGAATTTCTATTTCATCATTCCCAACTAAAGCAGTTTGAAAGGCTGTTCACTTTTTTCATTCTTCAAATGTGATTTCATTACCTGCTACTCCTACTCCTACTCCTACTTTTATTTTTTTATTTTATTTTTTGCTTTGAAGGAACGACAAAACTATTTGATACTATAAAAAAATGTAAAGTTTCTAACTAATCATTATATATAAAACTTTTTATTCGAATTTTTCACAATATAAATAATATCCAATTTTCTCAATATATATATATAATATAATGTGACAACTTTTTTTAATAGATGTGACATAGGCCCTGTTTGGTAAAGAAAAGTTTAGGCAAAAATTAAAGGTTTGACTGTTTGAGGCATAATTAAAGATTTGACCAGTCAAATTCGTTAATATTGTTGTTTGGTAAATAGCGGATTGAAAGAGCGGATTGGGGTGAAACCGCTAATTTTAAAAAAAACTCATAATATGAGCTTTTTGAGATTAGAGGTTTGATATTAGAGTTGTAAAGACTTTTTTATCCTTACCAGTTACTAAAAATCTCAAAATAACCTAAATTAAATATTTTCTCACTCTATTTATAAACTAATCCTATTTACTTTTTTCTTTTTATTATCACATATTTATATGCGCATTTAAATTTATTAATTAATTAAATTATATTAAAATAATTATATAAATAATAAATTGATATATAAATCATTTGAATATGTTTAGAAAAATTATATTAAAAATAATTTTATAGATCTAATTAATAATAATTAGATGCAAAATATTGATAACTAATAAACCATTCAAACAAGTATTGAATATAAACATGTCCTTATATGTCATTTTACTTGTTTAAATAATCTAACAGCTATCAGCTATCAGTTAATTTTACCAAACACTTTTATACAATCAGCTAATACAATCCGCTAGTCAAATAAGTTAATGCAATCAGCTATCCGCTATCAGCTAATGCAATCCACTATCCGCTATCAGCTATCCGCTAATTGCTAAACATGGCCATAATATTTTTTTAATAAAAAATTATTGATGAAACTTAAAATTATCTTACAAAGCTATCCTATTAGTTATAATACAGGTACATCTAAGGTACAACAATCTAATTTAAGATTAAAAAACGACAACTTTTTAAACTTGTCATAGCAACTTAAAAAATTATACTTTTTGATAACTTTTGAGGTTGATTTTTTCCTAATTTTTCTCAAGGTTCGAAGCTTGTCGAAAAAATCACCAACTTAAAAAAACCCTAAAAAACCCAAAGTTTCAAAACTTGTTAAAAACCCAACCTAAAATGTGATAAAAAAAACAACATTTTAAGTTGCTCGAATAAATTATAAAAATTATCTTTTTTATCCTTAAATTAGACTACCATTCTTTAGACTCGTCCGCCGTAGTACAACAAACATTCTTTTATAAATCTTATACATAGAAAATACAATATTATAAATAATTTAATAAGACTTCATTTTATAAATCTTATCCATCAAGCATGTTTTTTTTAAAGCTAAAGTGATTACAAATAATATCTGTTCTGAATATACCCTCAATCATTTAATAATACATGCTCAATCACCATGCTGCAGCTGCTGGTGTTCGAACCCGATACTTCTAAGAACAACAATCATTCTCTTAACAACTGAGTCAAGTTGGTTCGTGCAAAATATAAACAAAAGGGAAAATTACATATTTTCATATCTTTTATACATCCGGGTTGGAAAATGTGTCTGGGGAAAATAAATAAGACTTTTGAACTATTTCAGATAATAATAGTCATAATATAAGCAAAGCTTCAGTTTCACTTTTATGTTGTATATGTTAATATTAAATTAGGTTCCAGAATGGAGAAAAAGAGGGCTAGCTTTTCTTGTTTTTTTCGGTGATGATTCTATTTAAAGGGACCGACACATGTTGAGTCCAATCGAATGATAATATATTTAATATCTTTCAATTTAGATATCAGATTTAAAATTTATAAATTTTCTTTCTTTTGAGGATCTGATACGACCTAATACTAAATATAATCAAAGTATGTGTGATTATTAAATACATGGAGTCTCAGATAATAATAATAATAATAATAAAATAATAATAATAGACATTTTCATATACCCTGAGCTAGAACTAAAAAACTGGACTTTTATAGGACAAAAATATATTTTATTATTTTAAATAATTAATTTAATATTTTATTAATAAATAAACAAGAATATTTAGTCAGTTGATCAAACTGCTCATCTTTATTAAGATTAAAATTAAAATTTGTCAAAAAAAATTCATTAATAAACAATAGAAGTATGGTTAAAATTTATCAAAAGTAACCACTAACTTACTAAGTTGTCAATTAAAATATCTGTGAAATTATGAAGGTAAAAGCTCAGAACCCTGAGTGAGCATGCATTCATGCTCCACTGTCAGACGCCAGATGCCGTGCCGTCACTAATAATAATAATAATAATTTTATGTTGTAGAGAACACTTATTCTCTACCCGCATGTAAAATTTAAGGATTGAAAGTTTATCATTTAGAGGTTTAGGTTTTAAAATTTTATATTTAGGGTTTAACGTTAGAATGTATTGCTTAGAGTTAAAGATTTAGATTTTATAATTAAAAATTCAAATAATTATATTTGTGTGAAAAATTTTATACCGATAATGCATCAAATATTAAACTTAATAATAATAATAATATAAAAAAAGAGTATTTTATTTATTTATTGGTATTTACTTTACCATGATGTGCGAGGAAAGCAGGAGAGGCAGGCAGACTTTTCAAAAGCCGAAACATTCAAATTGCAGCCAATTACAATGGAAATGAACTTGGGGTCCTGGGGAAATATCTTTGACTTAATAAACAATGTTCCATAATGTTACCCTTTGAACCTTCTTCATTTAAAACTCAAACAAGTATCAACATCACGTACGCAACATATCAAACACGTGAAGTTTAAGAAGAAAACTATAATCAAAATTAATATGAAAAATAAAATAGAACAATAAATATACAAACTTTAAAATTTTGATGCAAACTTATCAAGGCTGGTGAAAATGAGGAGGGAAGACTTCACTAAGAGCTCTCCGAATCATCGTGATTTGACAAAGCAGCAGCCGATGGGTGGTCGATTTCTTTACGAGATGCTTCCCAAAGCTGCTGCTCTATCCCCAACTTCCGCAGCTCAAGCAAACCTCGATCAACTGCCAGATTAACGCAAGGTAATCAGATTACAAGTAGTATATGTTCTGAATATACTCTCAACCCTACTACAACTGCTGGTACTCGAACCCGTAACCTCTAAGAACAACAACCGTTCCCTTAAACACCGAGGCAAGTTAGTTCGTGCGTTCAATTTTTTTTAAATAGCACATTTAGTCACTCTTTTATCCAATTTTTTCTCAGCAAAGTGGAATGGAGCTGTTGGTGAGACTCGAACCTTAACTCTTAGTTCTTACCAAAGTGTAACGAGTATTCAACTAATTGAATCAACCCATGTTGACTTTTATCCCCATTAACGTAATAGTTTTAACATGTAAACATTTTGCAAAGCATAACCAAAATAGATGGGCTTACCATCCACAGCATCGTGTGAAGCAGGGGTCTGCCCGCTACGGCTGATCCAAAACTGAAGCCGGTCTTCAGCAATATCCTCTTCTATACCATGTACTTTGGCTCTTCTCCAGAAATATGTCAACCAAGCCTATAAGAATTACAAGTGCTATAAGAAACAGGAATTTGTGACAGAAATCAAGCTTCCTACGTCAAGAGAAGCTGTAGTGTAAACCTACTAGGCTACTATGAAGTCAGAACACTAAAACTTGATCTGGTGTTTAAAAATGAGCATGTTACACTCAAATAAATGAAATTTTGTTTCACCAAAAGTTTACAAGGCCAGGTGCAGCAATTGATGGGGAAGTTTTTATGAGTAGTTATTCTATATAATAACCTGTATGATTTTGTAACACCTACGATGTAGGTGAAAGAAACATTTTATATAACAAAACATATTTATAGAAAAATACTTAACAAATGATTATAGGTGTAGTGGTAAATGAGTTGTATGGGTTCAATTTTGGATGTGTTTTTATTTGTTTTACTTCAAGATTATATAAAAGCATGAAAAAATAAAAGTACTATTATAATAATATTTTTTGTCATTTGGAAAAAAGTTTTTTTTTTTTAGTTTTTTTTTTCTCAACTGAGTTGGTAAATGAGTTGTATGGGCTCAATTATGATCAGTATGTAAAATATTTGAATTAAGAAAGTAACTAACCTCTTTGAAAAGAACATCTTCTCCCTCCTCTTCACTTAGTTCTGCAGTTGAAAGGCAAAAACGAAACCTTATTTGAATAAAACCAAAAGGATAAAAGAAGCAGCAAATCTTTTTAAACCAATTGAGACCAAAGGTTTCACAAAATCAACATGAGCGCATGAATCACGATATTAGACATGATAGAGCGTGATGAAAGAAAAAAGAGTGCATATCTTACCAAATGCATCTATCGACTTTGTGTCACTGGGTGATTTCAAATCTGAAAATCAAATACAAGTAAAAGGATAAATACTAGAGCATAATATTTCACTCATGTCAGAATATGATTTCCAACAGAACAGGGGAGTATTTCTTCAGGATGAAAAGATGGATTGAACAGTCACTAGTTTCACTCCATTTTACTGAACATCAACTAAATTTGAAGCTAAAGTGAATAAAATCTAGGATTGCCTTGCAAAAATATGAAAATAAAGGCAGACTTAAAAATATTGAGAAATCAAGTCATCCAACTAGGCCAATTCCGAAGATCGGGGAAGGGGGCTTTGCACATAATGTAGATAAATCAAACCTGAGACAGATCGATGAAGCAAACTCAGTTGTCTCCGTCTACCCAGTGCCTGTATAACAGCATCTTCAACCTGAAAAAAGCAAGAATTTGAATAAACAATAACTACATAGAGTGGTATTTTACAGAAGTGAACATGAAATAAATAGGTAATAAAAAAAATGGACTTCATGTCAATGCATAATGGAGGGTAAGTATTACAACTACTTTCTTGGGTCAAATTATATAATTATTCTCCTGTACTAAGCATAAGTTGTAATAGAGTACATGGACTAAATCTACATCTTAGGCATAGTACATGAACTAATAGAAGAATATATTTTTTTTCTATGTTAATGTGCAGCATATATAAATTTATATAGAAGAATCAATGTATAACATCCAGGCAAAAAAAAAAAAGAAGTTTAAATATTTTATATTCCTTTGTGACAAAAAAGAATCAACCTTTAATGATGCTAATTCCCTTAGCCCCATTTCAACTGAAAGCATGCTCTCAATATTTCCTTCTCCTGTCAGATCATTCAGATCCCGGGCAAGTTTACTCCTGTCTGGATCACCACCGCCTGTATCATTTCTACAAACTTAATGACTAAAAAAAAAGAACGAATGAGTAAATGGATTATGATCAGAAATTGAACTAGCCTCTATCCCAGGCCTCCTCTTTAGCCTTCTGTCCAGCAGAAACAACAACTTCAAATGGAAGAGGAGCAAATGCCGACCAGTATTCATGTTTTGACACTGCTATATCTGCACATATGCCTGCAAAATCCAGTAGCAATTGCAGGAAAAACAAATACTTTCAGATAATAAAAATAAAGCAACTACAAAAGAATATGAATAGAACTTTAAAAAGGAAATTTCCACCAACGAAACATCAAAATCTTAGCCCAAAAAGAACACTAGCAAATTTGGTACCCAAAGCCTACAACAAATATATCCATTAGCAGGAGCAAATCTTATATCAACAAAATGACTTTTCACTGACCGAGTCATACTCATACATATGAAAAGATTCTTGAAATTTCTCGTTCTTATGGAAGGTCAAAATTCCATGCTGAAGGTGCACTACATGACATGTATGGGATTAAATTCTTACTTTTATGCAAGTTATTTGGTACAATTGAGATGTAAATCATTTCCTTGCTTAAGAAGAAGGTGATAGTTTATTACCATGCTGAACAGCCAATCCCCAGTAACGAGCAAGCCAGCATCTTTTCAGGACAACTTCCTCCTACAAAAGTAGATTTAGCATACAATTAGAATATAAGCACATAGAAATAGAAGTGATTTAACAATGTGTAGACAAACCATCTCTTCCTGGGTCAAAACCATTCTCTGTGTCATTGAGCGAAGAGCTTTTGCTTCAGATTCTGCTTCACGAATTTGTTCTACAGCTGTAGCAGCACCATCCTTCAAGTTCTGATCAAAAGAAAGTCATAGAATTACTTTCTGAATCAACTGATTCCTATGCTCCAGCATCAGAGGCACACTTTACCTCAAGTTCTGAACGAAGGGCTACAATTTCCTCCTCCCTACCATCCTTTGTCTGTTTTGCAGCCTTAAGGGCAAGCTGTGAGGAAGAACAATTTACAGTTTTTTGTTTACAGTGAGAAGAATGTTGCACAGCTTAAATAATATAACAAAAATCTAAAATGAGCAGTTCCCAATGAAGCGCTGGGATGGAGGTAAGGAGAGAAAGAGCTGAGAGAAACAGAAAGATGTAAATGATATTGTTGTTCCATGAAAACACATAAATAGGAAATACAGGTCAACTAACAACATAATATTCAATTCACGAACCTGATGACATGAAAGAAATAAGATAAACTAGGTCCAACCTATTTTTAGACTCTATAGTATAAAATTTTGTTTACCTCTCTTTGACGCAAAGCCGCTTCCTTCCTGCAGAAAAAAAAAACAGACAAAATCATACAGTGATAACAAATAACATAACTAGCAAATGCACAAGAGACACACTTACCTACTTAATAATTTGGCTTCCAGAGATACACCTTCTCCTAAGGAAGCAACCTGTTAATACAAAATTTAATAAGCAGCTACGTTAATGCAGTAAACAAATGAACACTGGACATTTAATGATTTAGACAATTATTGCAAGTCACAACTCAAACACCAAATTCACTTGTATCTCAATCATGGAACAACATGTTCACAAGCTATAGAAATGCTTAACATGGATACATGAACATGCTTATTGAAGAGTATGCCTATGGAAGGAATTTATGTCGATGCCCCGCCTAGTGATTGCCTAGACACTTTGAAAGGTGGAGATATTACTCTTATATAAGTGCAATATGAACTATAGAACTAATTTCACCTAGTACATACTACTAAGCCCTTCAAGAAATAAGCAGAGCACAAGAAGGCGCAGGATATGCAATACTGCAATGAAAGACTTCTGAAGTATTAGTATTACCCATATGCATGTAGGAAACTTTGTGTCCTTGTTCAAATTACTTAATGAACAAAAAAAGTTCAAATTACTTACGAGCCCTGCGTCAACAACAATGCTTAATTGATTAGAAACATTTTCAATGAAACAACTCAGGTGATGCTACATATTTTAATAGGACAAACCATTCACATTGTTACAAGTAGGAGACAAGACTTTGCAGAGCAAAGACAAAAGAGTAACATACCTGTTTCTCAAGCTCCCTAGCTCTTGCTTCTGCTTCTTCACGGCTTTCTTCAGCAGAACGAAGCTGCACGGAATACATAGGCATAAATGCTACGTGTCACAAATAACACAAGCCTAATAATCAAATTTCAATTATTTTGGCTCTTATAGTGCACCTTGTCAAGTAGGTTCTCATTCTCTTCCTGTAGCATATCAAGCTGCAACATAGCATATATTAGCTTCAAATAAACTGCTTCAAGAATGAGATTAAAGTTCAAACTATATATATATAAAGATCGGTTTATGCTCACAGGCTAGATTGCATTTTAAATTGTACAGATATAAAATATAAATAAGATTAATAAATTTGAGAGCTGTATGATTCAGATGTCAAGACATAAATAGAAAATTGCCGGTGACTTACTTCATCACGAAGTGCAGAAGCTTCACGCTGATCTCCAGTGTCTTTTGCTTTGAGTTGTCCTACATCAGCTGTAAACCTGCAAAACTTTGCAGTAACCCAACTCACTGCTTAAAATATATTGTAACTGCAGAAGGTTGAACTCTTTTTTTACTTTTCCCATTACACAAAATAAAAGATTTTTGAACACAGGCATTTCAACCCAACAATACTCCACTGAACAAAGAGAAATAAACAAGATCACATGGATTATTATGCATAAGAGAATGAAGTCACTAAGGGAGAAATGAAACTATATACTGGAAACTGAATTTGAGTCGAGGCTTAGACATTTTTGCCAACATATAGATATGTCATAAACAAAATGATGATGGCATGGCATCCTAAAGATCTAGTGATAATTCTAGTCAGATATATGAAGGTTTGGATCGCAGTATCTAAAGAAAAAGGCTAGACCAGAAAAACCACGCGAGGTTGCCATTGAGACATTTAGATCGCCATAAGCTGCATCGATCTAATATGACATCGTGAACTTTACCACATTGTAAGTGGTTGGCTCAGCTGACCAATTTAAAATCTCAGAATCAGCCAATCTTGCTATCTACCAACTCGGTTACTACAAATCTTAAATATGATTTCAAGTTTCCATAAATTAAAAGATTCATCTGTCTTATTGTTGCTCTCCATACAACTTCAGATGCCACCACGTGAAAGAAACAGCATTATACTATTCTCTTGCAACTAATCCAGATTATGAAGCATGCTACTTGTGAAAATAGCTAAAGGTAAGGTGAAACTTTTAGTAAACAGAACAGCGTTTAAAATATGATTTATCAAATGCGAGAATATTTACATGAAGTACATCCTTAAAGTTTTAAAGTTCGAAGCACCTATAGATTTTATGCATACATACATAATACATTACATGTATATTCTCAAGCAATAAATTTCATGAACGCTAACCTTTTATCTCTGCTACGATTAGGAGGATCAATCGGAGGAATAGTAACCGGAGTGCGAACTGAAGTTCTACTCGGCGGCATCAAAGTTGGCGTCGTTGACCTCAATGACACTGCCGGCCTCCCTGCTGACGTGGACCGCACCGAAGGAACATGCTCTACAAAATTCCGACCTAACTAATCAAAACAAACAAAAATGCAAAATCAGATCAAAAAAATTCAAATCCACAAAGACGGAGAAGAAAAAACAACTAAAATCACTTCAGCTCAAAGTTATTACCGCCGGGGAGGGAGATCTATTAGGCCGAACTATTGAGATCGCCGGCAAATTACTGCGATTTAAACCGTTATTGGAGTAACTAGGAATTGAAGGAGGACCGCTGAACCGGAACCCTAGATCGTCGTCTTCCTCATCTTCATCAGTAGTTTGCGAAGCCATGACTTGAGCAAGTCGTTGAGCGGCGGCTTTCGCGGCAAAGTTTTGTGTGCGTTTGATTGTTGAGAAACCACTACCCACGCCCAGCTGCGACCGCGACTGAGGATGTGCCGGAGACGATGATCCCGAGCTGCTGGATCCTCCGCTCCACTGCCGTCCGTACACCGGACTCTCAGTCCTCCTCCGATCCATCACTTAACTTTTAATTTTAACTGTTATTTGTTTATAATTATATCCTTTTATTTCAGTTGAGCTAGATTACGGGTATAATCGGAAAGGGGAGGCGATTCGTCTCGTCTCGAGAGGGAGAGAAAGACGCAGGCGTTTGTGAGAGATGAAAGGGGGTTGAAAAAAGTTGAAATTAAAAGGAGGAAGATGATTGAGGCAATACGACGGCGTTTCCCCGCTTAATGCGGGTTTCGCGAGAGAGACTTGAAAGGAAAAAAAGCAGGGACCCATTTGGCAACGTGTTAAACTGAGTTGGCGCGCGTGGGGTACAACATTTCGGCGCCGATGGCGAAGGATCCTCTCGCGGTAAACAATGATTTTGCTGCGGGGGGAACGGTAACGGTTGAAAATACAAATTAATTTGACAATAATAAAATAATGAAAGTTTATTTTGAATTTTTATAATTCAAATTTACTGATTATATTGTGTAATTTGTGTTCGTTTGAAAAGTCATCCTTTGGTTGAATCTTATTAATATATATTATTTTAAATAATTGTAGATAAAACTTGAAAATAAGTATTTCGAATATTTTTAAAAATAAAATTAACTTAAAAATTAATGTTTCACGGGATGATGATTTTTACCCAGTCCACTTTCACCCTTAACGTTTTTTTAGTCAAAATATTTAGATGAAAATCGTTAGTGGTCAACACAGGATAATGATGTTGCATGTTGACTTGACTTGAGACACTGACATGGCAAAGCGCCATGTCAGCAATTTTTAAAAAAAAATTATTTTAAATTTTTCTATAAATAATAATTTAGTTAATTTATTGTTTTTAATTTTTTTTAAAAATAAATAGTAAATTATTTGATTTATTAGTTTTAGAAAATATTTTTTAAAATTTTTTAGAATAATATGTTATTTATTATTTTTACAAAATAATAAATAAAATAAATTATTATTTATATTGTGAATAAAATAACAAAGAACAATAATAAGAACAAAGAACAAGAATGGAAGAACAAAGAGATGAGAGAAACAAGGAGATTTGTATTATTCTCAAATATAGACATTAGAGGTGGCAATCGGGTCATTCGGTTCGGGTTCGGTTCGGGTCGTTTCGGTTCGGGTCATTTCGGGTCTATCTAGAATCGGTTTAGATTCGGTTCGGGTCGGTTCGGTTCGGGTCTAATTCAGGTCTGTGATGAGTCGGATTCGGTTCGGGTATTGGATCGGGTCAAAATCGGATCGGTTGTTTTCGGGTCGGGTCAATATCGGATCGGTCGCTTTCGGCTCGGGTCAAAATCATGTCGTTCGGGTCGCTTTCGGTTCGGGTTAAAATCGAGTCAATTTCGGGTCGGGTCAACATTTAAATTTTCGGGTCAATTTGATTTGAGTTGGGTTAAAGGTTTGAGGTTTAGTATTTATGGTTTAGTTTAGAGTTATTGGCGTATGAGATTAATTCTGATTCAACTTGTCAATCTATGCATTTGAATTTGATTAAATATTTAAATCAAAACTTCATGTATCCATATAATTTTTTTTGTATAATTATATTGAATCAAAGTTTATAATAATAATAATAAATAATAATAATAATAATAATGTCTGAAATGAATTAATTTATTAAACTTAGGATCTAATTGAACTAACTAAAATCTAAAAGCATAAATCACGGACATAATTAAAATAATTTTAAAACTAAATGTGAAATTTCAATTAAATTAATCTAAATTGAAACTCAATTAAATTAAGAAAAATAGAAAGACAATTGGTAAAAATAGAGAGGGAAAAAACAAAATTTTGGAGGGAAATAAGCCATCAATTTTTTAAGCTAGATTGAAAAAAAAGAAAAAGACAATTGGAAAAAATAAATAGAGAAAAGACAAAATTTTGGGGGGAAATAAGCCACCAATTTTTTAAGCTAGAGATTAATTACTTTTTAGGTCATGTTGCATTTAAAATGTTACATTTTAGTCAACTTTAAGTTTTAGTTTAATTTAATTTAGTCACAAGTATTCCCACGGTTTAGACTTCGGATATAGAAATCCCCTCCCCGTAGTGATATTTAGTCTCTAAAAATTTACTTTTAGTTGAAATTAACTAATTTTTGTAATTTAGTCTATTAATTTAATATATTGATATTTTCGTTCATTCTAATTTCAAAGATTTAATTTTTAGCCAAAATTGACCCCTATTTATTTATATGGTATAATTACAAAATTGATCATTGGACTCTCAAATTTCTCCACTTTCAAATTGTCAATTTAGTCTACAATTTCAATTTTATGATGAAATTATAAAATTGGTCACCAAGATCTCAAATTTCTATACTTCATTTTATTATTTATTATATTGTTAACAATAGATATTCGGGTTAAAATCGGGTCGATATTCGGTTCAGCTTTCGGTTCGGGTCCATTCGGTTCGGGTCTATTCGGTTCGGGTCTATTTCGGTTCGGGTCCATTTCGGTTCAACAAAAAATTTCGGTTCGGTTCGATTCGATTCGGTTCGGTTCGGGTTTCGGGTCAACTTCGAATCATCATGTTCGGGTCAAAATCGGGTTTCAGTTCGGGTAATTCGGTTCGGGTTTCGGGTCTCGGGTCAAGTTTGTCAGGTCTTGTGTATAATGTCTTCATCAAGTCATCTATTTATAGGCATAAGAAGTACATATTACATTGAAGTCTAATTAAATGAGATATAAAGTAAATCAATCTCCTTAGATAAAGTTCTAATCATGATAGAATCAACATAGATAAATATTCATAACAATTTATTATTTATAGACAAAATTTTAAAAAAAAATTATTTTTTTAAAATAAAAGTAATAAAGTTTATTTTATTTTATTTAGTATATTAAAAAACATTTTTAAAATAATAAATCAAATACTTTATTATTTATTTTTTTAAAAATAAAAGCAATAAATTAACTAAATTATTATTTATAGAAAAACTAAAATAATCATTTTAAATATTTTTTGCTGACATGGCACTTCGATCCAAAATACTGTGATACACAAGCTTGTGCACAAATCTTTCAATTTTAAGATTTAAAGATTTAGGTTATGGTTTAGGGGGTAAGGTGCAGAATTTAAGGTTTATGGTTATAATTTTGAGTTTAAGGTTTAGGGTGTTAGGACTAGAAATTTAAGTTTTAGATTTTATAACTTAAATGTGTAGGGTTGTGTAATTTTTGTATACCGCTCGTGTATCAAAATATAACCATATATGACCATGTTCGGTAAAGAGATGCTTTAGTCAAAATTAGAGGTTTGACCGGTCAAATCCGCCAATTTGGATGTTTGGTAAAGAGCGGAATGAAATAGCGGATTGAGGTGAAACCTGTAATTTTAAAAAAGCTGTTAATAGAAGCATTTTGATATTAAAAGTTTTGACATAAGAGTTATAAAGACTCTTTTACCCTTAACAATTATCAAAAATCTCCGAATAACTTAAATTTAACCATTTCTATTTTCATTCTTCGAACTCATGTATTTACATTGTGACATTTGTAGACTAATAATTTTTATTTTTATTTTTACTCTCATACATTTCTATTTCTATTTAAATTTAATAATTAATTAAATTATATTAAAAATAATTATATAAATAATAAATTAATAAATATAGATCCTTCAAATATGTTTACTAATGTTATTTTAAAAATTATTTTTTATAATCTAATTAATATTAATAGATACAAAATATTGATAACTAATAAACTATTCGAATAAATATCAAATATAATCATGTCCTTATATGCTATTTTACTTGTTTAAATAATTAAACAACTATTAGCTATCGGTTAATTTTACTAAACATTTTTTTACAAACAGCTAATACAATCTGTTAATTAATACTTAAATATGCTAATACAATCAGCTATCAGTTAATGTAATATGTTATCAGCTATCCGCTAATTACAAAACAGATCCCGAGATTTTCGTAAACTAGTATGATACATGCCACATTTCATCGTCGAAGCAAAGCAAGGAGTGTCCTTTGAAAACGCAGAGATTTCCGACGGTTTCTTTTACTTGTTTTCTCGCTTTCCAAACACCACCACAAAAATTCCGTTTTCTTCGTATCCTCTGCTCGCTCAAAAACCAATTCTCACGTTCATTCTCATTCCCAAACAAATCACAACAACAGCAACAAACAATGGCAATCTCCGATGAATTCCGCCATTCTCTCATTCCTAGCTTCCTCTATTCCCCAGCTAAACCACCCTCCGGTTTCGACACGTCTTTGATGAACGCTAATCACAATCATGTCATGCCACGATCACCGTCCGTTTCGCCATCGTCATCACCCAAGTACTCGGCCGGAGATGCAGGGATCGGTTCCGGTAGGATTTTGATACCCGCGCCGAAGGAGAAGATCGAGATGTACTCTCCCGCGTTTTACGGCGCGTGTACAATGGGCGGGATATTAAGCTGCGGCCTTACTCATACCGGTGTCACGCCTCTCGATCTTGTTAAGTGTAATATGCAGGTAATTCTTTTCTTCCTTCATCCGATCATTTTTTTTCTGATTATTTCGATAACTCGTTATAAATTTCAATTTGATCATCCAAAGAAATGATAAATTAAAGCTTTAAAAACCTTGTTTGGCTCCCCCTCCCAGTTTTTCCCCTTGTAAATTCATGCTTATTTGATTTGGTTTTTGAATTTGAAATTTAGTAGTTGTCTAGTTGATTCATTGATCAAGCTTTAACTGTTTAACCACTATTATTGTGTTGCCTTCAACTAATATTAAAATACAGTTAAATTTTGGTGAAATTTGTTTTAATGAAATTAAAATGAAAAACATAGGTCAGGGGTTCGAATCGTTGCGAATGGAGAAAATTGGGTTGGTTAGACCAGGATTAGTCGACTAATAAGTCGGATACCGGTGGTTAAACAAAAAAATGAACAGATTGTTCATTATGCTTGGGATGAAATATGCAAACATTCAATTATCTTCAACATTTTATCACCTACATCAATCATCATGGGTAGATTCATTGTTTTAATTATAATTGTATACACAATTTGAATGCTTTTTGAATCTCAGATTGATCCAGCAAAATACAAGAGCATCTCATCTGGGTTTGGAGTTTTAATGAAGGAGCAAGGTGTTAAAGGTTTATCCAAGGGCTGGGTGCCTACTCTGCTCGGTTACAGTGCTCAGGGTGCTTGTAAATTCGGTTTCTATGAATTCTTCAAGAAGTACTATTCCGACCTCGCGGGTCCGGAATATGCCTCAAAGTACAAGACCCTGATTTATCTTGCTGGTTCGGCATCGGCTGAATTGATTGCTGATGTTGCTCTGTGCCCCATGGAGGCTGTCAAAGTCCGTGTCCAAACTCAGCCCGGATTCGCCCGAGGCTTATCGGATGGATTACCAAAGTTCTTGCAGGCTGAAGGCTTTGGAGGGTATATGAATATCATAACTGTTTTACAAATTTCTGGTTTAAGTAATGGATTTATGTTTTTGCTTGCTGACACTGTTTTTGTACATGTTTGTAGGTTGTACAAAGGAATCGTTCCTCTCTGGGGACGACAGATTCCTTGTAAGCCAAGCATTTTCCCTTTGTATCTACTTTCACCCTGTTGACAGATTATATATTGTAGTGATGAAATTGAATTGATATTTGTGAAGATACAATGATGAAATTTGCATCTTTTGAGACGATCGTCGAGTTACTTTACAAGCACGCCATCCCCACCCCGAAAGATAAGTGTAGTAAATCTCTGCAGCTTGGGGTGAGCTTTGCTGGTGGATACATTGCTGGTGTTTTCTGTGCTGTTGTATCACATCCTGCTGATAACCTGGTGTCATTTCTCAACAATGCCAAGGGAGCAACGGTCGGCGATGTACGAATAAACCTTATATTCTTTCATTCATGGACACATATGTGTATACATTCCACTTTTGACATGATCATCAACCTGATCTTATGCTTCGGTTTTCCTTAATCCGTTGCAGGCGGTGAAGAAGATGGGACTGTGGGGACTTTTCACCCGAGGACTTCCGCTTCGCATTGTCATGATTGGAACCCTTACTGGTGCACAATGGGGAATCTATGATGCTTTCAAAGTCTTTGTTGGGCTGTAAGTTTTTGTGGTTCAGCATTTTAAATCCTAACCTCCAAGAGATTTCATTCATTTAAGCCTACCTATAAACAATCAAATTTCTTAAATCTGGTTCGTTTTCCGCAGGCCAACCACCGGGGGTGGCGCTCCGACTCCGGCGCCTGCAAAGAAATGAAAAGGGCCAGTTCTTGGAGAACACAATGCAATTTTGGTTAATTCAAGTATGAATCTTGTAAGGGGCTATTTCCCTTATTGAGAGAGCAATAATATAGGGTTGATGTCCACCAATGCCAATTTTATTGTATGGATTTTGTTCTTGATTCTTTTTTCATTTTTAGGCAAACGATTCAAGCTCTAACCTGAAACTTTTGTTTCAACAAGTATAGGAACGAATTAAGTTTAATGCTGAATTCTAATTCTCAATGATTTTACTATTTGAGTTTTGTATAGATATTCGAGTTTTGAATCGGTTCAATGTCATTTTTAAAAGATGTTTACATTAATTTATTAGTTTATTTTTTAATTCTAAAGTCAGTTTATCGCTCACACAAATCAACAAATATTTAAAAACAATATGTGCTAGCCAACCATTTTACAAAGAGATAATAAAAACAAGAGTAGAAATGCCAAGGAAGCTGTTCATTTTTTAGCTGTTCATTTAAAAACAATATGGACTAGCCAACCATTACAAAGAGATAATAAAAGGACAGCCGCTTTTGATAATTCTAATATTGTAGCTTTGCTTTGAAAGCGATTCGTTTGAAGGGAGCTAGGTTTAGGGATGGGCATTTTATCCGAACTTGATGGGTTCCGATTCGATCTGGTCTGATCGGGTTAAATTTTTTAATGAAAAAATAGATTCGGTTTGGTTTTTTGTTAAGGTAAACTTGGGACGGGTCAGGTTTAGGGTAGAAAATATCCGACTCGAGACTAATAGTGTAATTTTCTCCTAAATTTCTTAGGGATATTTATAATAATACCCCTCTTTATATATTATTTTATAATTAAGTCCTTAAAATTTAGTTTTTATTTATAATTTAGTCCTTTAAATTATATTTTTTACAATTAAGTCCCTTAAAATTATTTACAATTACATCCCCAAATTTAATTTAATTTAAATAGGTCGGGTCGGGGCCGGGGTCAAATTTAGTATATTTATTTTCGGATTGAAATTTTTAAAGAATATATTCAGGTTGGGTGCTGGTTTAAGGTGTTTATTTTCGGGTCAGGTCCGAGTAAGCCAAAAACCCGACCCTACTCGACTCGTGCCCATCCCTAGCTAGGTTCAATAATCCTTTGTTCTAACGAGCTTTTTGTATGCATGCATTCGCAGTCATTCTCGTAGAATAATTTTATATGCGTCGGCCATTTTGATTTACTGCCGACTTTTCCATCAAAATCATATCTCAGTTTTTCTTTTCTTTTCCTACCAAACAAACGGCAGTTTCCTATTTTTTTTTGTAGGTGATGCCTAAAAGAACAAACAAGTGAATGTTGTCCATTCTTGAAAGACTTATCCCCGTAGGAAGAATGTAAAAAGAGGAAAAGAAAAAAATGTTAATACAATATAAGTAAAATCCATTAAAAAAATTTTAAATTAGGTTTCATTTTATCACTACTTTAATATGTCACAACTAGATATGTTTAGGGACCAAACCAAGCCGAAATTCTTGATCAAAAAAAAAAATCAGGCCGAAATTCAATTTTAAAAAAATTAAAGCCAAACTCGTTAATATGTAGTTTTGAAATTTTGTAAAATTCTCCAAGATTTTTCTTAACTCTCAGAACAAAATCCTGATCTCCTTTTGTAAAAACCAACAAGTCATCTGCGAAGCATAAATGAGAGAGTTCAATCCCCTTGCATCTCGAGTGTTATTAAATGACCTCATACTTTCCAGCCCAATTCAGAAGACAAGATAACATATTTTATTTTAAAATTATTGTAATCATGTTCTTATCCTTTTTAAAAAATTTGGTTTATTATTTTTCAAGACCCTTTAAGTTAAATTAATGTAATTAAGTTTTACCCCTCATTTTTTTCTTGGTTTAATCACTTTCTAAGACTCTTCAATTATAAAATTAGTGAAATTAATTCTTAATTTTCTTAATTTTTATGATTTAATTACTTTTTAAAACTTTATTTATTTCAAAGGTAAAACTTACCCCTCATAGTTCAATCTTAACTATGTCCCTGAGTGTATATGTTCATCAAATTCTGTACAGAAGCATGCTATATATATATATAGGGATAGGCTCCGTTTACACATTGTAAAACTCTTTAAGTTTTACACGTTTTTTGGATCGTTGGATGAGTGAAACGGATGAATGAGATTAACAGTAAAATATATGAAGATTATAACTTGGAAAAAAAAGTAAGAAGTTAATCTCAGTCATCCATTTCTTCCATCCATATATTTATGGGTTAGTATCAACTTACACAATGTAAAACTCTTTAAGTTTTACACGTGTTTTGGATCGTTGGGTGATATATAGGGATGAGATCAAGTTATATGGTGTAAAACTCATTTAGTTTTACACTAATTTAGGACCATTGGATAAGGGAAATGGATGGATGAGATTAACAGTAAAAAATGTGAATATTATCACTTGAGAAAAAAAAGATAAGGAAATAATCTGAGCCATTAATTACCATCATCTAACGGTCCAAAAACTGTGTAAAAGTAATTGAGTTTTACACAGTGTAAGTTGATCCTAACCCATATATATATATATATATATATATATAGGGATAGGATCAAGTTACATGATGTAAAACTCATTGAGTTTTACACTAATTCATAGCCATTGGATTAGTGAAATGGATGGATGAGATTAACAATAAAAAATGTGAAGATTATCACTTGGGAAAAAATAAGGAAATAATCTGAGCCATTAATTACCATCATCCAACAGTTCAAAAACTGTGTAAAAGTAATTGAATTTTACACAATGTAAGTTGATCCTAACCCATATATATATAGGGTTAGGATCAACTTACACAGTGTAAAACTCTTTAAGTTTTAAACGCTTTTTGGATAGTTTGATGGGGGAAATGGATAGCTGAGATTAACTCCTTACTTTTTTTCCCAAGTGATAATCTTCACATATTCTACTGTTAATCTTATCCATCTGTTTCACTCATCTAACGATCCAAAAAACGTGTAAAACTATATATATATAGGGTTAGGATCAACTTACACAGTGTAAAACTCTTTTAAGTTTTATACGTTTTCTGGATCGAGATTAACCCCTTATTTTTTTTCCCCAAGTGATAATCTTCACATATTCTACTGTTAATCTTATTCATCCGTTTCACCCATCCAACGATCCAAAAAACGTGTAAAACTTAGAGAGTTTGTAACTGGATCCTATCCCATATATATATATTACACGTGTTTTGGATCGTTGGATGGGAGAAATGGATGACTGAATCCTATCCCTATATATAAATATATATATATATATATATATATATATATGCTTTAATGAAAACCTAACTTCAGAGTGATACACTAAATCTGTAAATCTTTGATGGGGTCCAAAGCCGTCCAAATAGAAAGAAAAATATGAGTTTTCCCCTGAAAGAAATTGTGAAATCTCATGTTTATGTGTACAAAACGCGTTTTTGATGAATAAAGACAACCCTTTTGTCTTGGTGTTGGATGCAGATTTCAGTGTGAAAAATAATTCTAAACCTTTCGCTTTCGGATTGATGCTGTATTTGCTATAAACGTCACCAAGTCATTAAACGACTTTGTTTGTTTCCCGGGAAAATTCTTAGAAGCGTGCTTCCTTTCGCTTTGGTTTTGTACTCGTATTGCTATATTCAAGCAGCTTTGTTTTCTTTCCAGCAAATCTCTCTAAAGCTTCTTCTTTTCTTTCTTTCTTTTGTTTGTTTCCCGGGAATTGTCCTTTCTGGTGGAAAAAAATACAAGGCAGGGAAGCAAGCTTGCTATCTGTAGATAAGTCAAAGACAACTTGCAATTGTAGTTTTATGTGTAAATTTTGCTAGCTCGATTTCAAACGAAGTAAATGCTTGCTAGTGTTGGAATAAAATCATAATTGTGGTCATATATATATATATGGTTTTATTTTGATGCACAAGCTGTGTAAATTTTTTTTACACAATCCTTTTATAAAATTTAAAATCTAAATCACAAACCCTAGCAACGTAAACCCTAAACCCTAAGCCCTAAACCCTAAACTCTAAATTCTAAATTCTAACCATAGACCTTAAATTATATACCCTACATACTAAACCCCTAAACCCTAACATAAAACCCTAAACCCTAAACCCTAAAATTAAAGGACTTGTGTAAACTAAAGTTTACACAAGCTTGTGCATCAAAGTATTTTCCATATATATATATATATATATATATATATATATATATATATATATATATATATATATATATATATATATATATTATAATGTTATTATGAGGGACGAAGCTAGGATTGAACTATGAAGGGGCAGACCGATTAATTTTGAAATAATAGGGTCTTCAACAGTAATTAAATCATAAAAATTAAGAGAGTTTAGGTTTAATTTTATAAATTTTAAATTTGAAAGATTTTAAAAAGTAATTAAACTAGAAAAAAGAGGGGTCAAAATTTAATATTATTAATTTTAGATTACAAGGTCTTAAAAAATAATAAACCGTAAAAATTTTGGGAGGGGCATGGAAGAGAAAATGGCTTAACTGCAATAGTTTTAAAATTGTTAGGGCCTAAAATATAATTAACCTATAAAATTTAAGGGGCAATTACCTCACCCACTTTGTATATAGATCCGTCCTTAGTTATTATAAAGTATTATACAAAATTAAGTGTCATAAATATTAAATTGTCATGGGAATAAAGTGTTCATGAAAATAATCAAATATTAAAATCAATTATATAAAGAGTTAGTAGTAAAAAAATAGGTTAAAATTTCTCTTCATCAATGTCAGAGAGTTTTGCGGCAAGAGAAGACTCGTTTTTAGAAGATTAAAATCAAAAGGTTCGAAAATTTTAACATTTAAATAGATTCAAGTGCGATTTCGCACATTATTTTTACTCTTGATGATTTAACGTGATAAATTTTGAATCAGATATTCAAATGAACGAAAAATTTGAATTCAGAATTATAAATCATATATCGAATATTTGTATCCGCACAAATCTAAATTTGAATCTAATAAATTTTGAATGAGTAAGGTTAGAAACCCCTTAGAAGCAAAGATATTCTCGGTTTTGTAATTCAAAGTTGGATTCAGATTAGGGGTGCTTAACGAGTTGAGCAGCTCGTGAGCTGATCGATTTGATTAAAATTTGGTAAACTCTCGATTCGAACTCAACTCGAGATTTTAACGAGTTGAGTCGAGCAAAGTCTAACTTGACTCGATAAGTTCGCGAGTAGCTCGTTAAATTTTAAAAATATTTTTAGTAATTATTTTAGTTTGATGTACTTGTGGATTGTTACTTTGGTTTTAATACGATAGTTTTGTGAATTTGTGGATTGTTATTTTAGTTTTAAAATACTAGTTTGGTGTATTTGTGGATTGTTAGTTTGGATTTAAACTTTGAAAGTGTTTTATACCATTTTTTGATATTTTTTTGGTTAAATTTGTTAATTTATGTTAAAAAATAAGGTAAATTTTTTAGTGAGCTTAACGAGCAATAAGTCGAGTTGAGCAACACTTTTTTAACGAGCATGATTCAAGCACAATTTTAACGAACAACGAGTCAAGTTGAGCAACAAATTTTTTTAACGAGCACGAGTCGAACACTGCCCAACTCGCGATCGACTCGCTCGATAAGCACCCCTAATTCAGAAATCTGTTTTTTCGTCTAAAAAAATACATATTCAAATAATGAATTTCCAATCATATCTAGTATGTAATAATTTTTTTCATTCAAATACATCTGAATTCATTAAAAATAATAGAATATTCACAAATATTTCAAATCTATGATTCAAGCTATCATCCTTAAGAACCAAACGAATGACTCCAGTGAAAAACAGATACGTGTTAGATGTGTGCTTTATTATTAAATTAAAAAAATATAAATAAATTATCTTTTAATTACACCAATATATATATATATATATAGAGAGAGGGTTAGGATCAATTTACACTATGTAAAACTCTCTAAGTTTTACACCTCTTTTGGATCGTTGGATGGGGGAAATGGATGGTTGAGATTAACTCCGTGTTTTTAATTCCCAAGTGATAATCTTCACATATTTTACTGTTAATCTCAACCATCCATCCGTTTCACTCATCTAACGATCCAAAAGAGGTGTAAAACTTAGAGAGTTTTACACAGTGTAATTTGATCCTATCCCATATATATATATATGATAAAATCCTATACACAGGCGGTGGAAACTGAAAGTTTCCACAAGCGCCTTAGTTTTAGGGTATAGGGTGTTAGTTTAGGGTTTAGGGTTTAGGGGTTTAGGTGTAGGGGTTTAGAATTTAGGGATAATTGTTTCAATTTAAGGTTTAGGGTTATAATTTAAGGTTTATAGGTTAAAACCTAAATCATCACCATATTACCCTAAAAACTAAACCTTAACCTATAAACCCTAAATTATAACCCTAAACCTTGAATTGAAACAATTGTCCCTAAATTCTAAACCCCTAAACCCTATACCCTAAAACTAAGGCGCTTGTGGAAACTTTCAGTTTCTAACGCCAGTGTATAGGATATTAATCCATATATATATATCCCTAATTTCAGGAGAAATGTGGGCTGATTTTGGGCTTAATGAGAGACTATTGAACAGCGGTTTGGGTCATGGTCAAGGTGGCAGTGACAAACAGGACCAATCCTTAGAAATTAGAATCACATCCTTTCATTCAACCGTCTAAATCCCAGCCTATTCTCTGTGCTTTAAATTTTGTACAGACAATGACCGGCTTTTGTCTGAAATTAGGGGCGAGAAAAACTCGACTAGAAAAAACTGAAATTTTAGACTCAATTTGAGGTAAAAAGACTCGACTTGTTCTAACTCGACTCGAAATTACATAAACTCGACTCGAAAAAATTCAAAATAAAATTTGAGTTGTAAAATGGAAATTCGAATAACTCGAAATTTTTAGTAATTAGTGGGTTGATTTTTAAGTTGGGGTCGAGTCCCTCAATTTTTCCTGATATATATGTACTAATATAAAAAAAATATGAATAAATATATATCACATATGAAAAAATACAATGAAATATGCATGCATATCTTATATGATTAGAAAAAATAGTTTAAATTGGAATCAAACTATAGTATAACATTGATAAATAATTACATTTAAATTTGTATAGAAAATCGAAAATTCGAATCGACTCGAATAAAAAAAATCAAATAAAGTTTGAGTTGTAAAATATGACGTGTTAACTCGAATAACTTAAATTTTTTTGACTCGACTCGACTCGATCGAACCCTCACACCTATCTGAAACTGTATGTCCTATCGAACAAAAATCATCTCCCGTTTCGTGTGTCTCTATCTATGTCTTAACATTAAAAAAATTAAATTTTATATTCTGATATTATTTTTTAAGTTTTAAACTTTAAAAATTAATCAATTTTTTAGTGATGAATATTAACATAAATACCAAAAAGATATAGGATTTCTATTAATGCCCTACCACCAGCCGCTGTTAATTTGCAATATGCCTTCACTCGTTTTCTTTTTACACACAGAAATTGAAAAGAAAATTAATAAAATTCCAATCCACATTGGCTGAATAAATAAATAAAAGAACCAATAAAAAGCACCCATTATTAGTTGTTGATATTACAAACAGTATAAATATTTAATTTCTCAGGGGGTAAAGAATCACTGCCATGAACATCATTATGCAGCAGAAACGTATAGGTATAGTATGCCTGCAACACTGAATCACTGCCATGAACATCAAATATAGCTTTAGTTTTTTTTTTATATAAATAATATATTTTTTATTTTAATTCTCGAAATATTATATTTGTTATAGTACTTTAGACGTGAGATTTAGCAGAATCAGACTTTGAACAATATTTTTCCTAAAATGTGCTAAAAATTGCCTGAAGTCGAATTTTTTTGTACTCGACTTTAGGGGTATTTTTGGAATTCACTGTTTAAAGTCAAATTTTGTTAAATTCGACTTCTAAGATATTGCAGTAAATGCAATATTTCGAGAATTAAAATTGAAAATACCCTATTTTAGGAAAATTAAACCCTAAAACAATATTTATGTAAAAAACCCATACTAATAGAAAGAAGAAAATACATCTAAATATTATAGAATCTTATTCAAATTAGTATTTTAATTTTTCTAACTCTAAATAATTTACAATAAAATTTGAGTTAAAAAAGATTTTTTTTAAAAAAAATTATAAATGCTAAAAGTATGTAAAAGTGTACAAAAATTCCAAAAATATAAATTCAAGTCTTAAACAAATGAAATTTCAAATTAAGTTTATAGTCAGGGGCGTATCTCAGCAAGAACTAGGGGCGACCATGCCCCCTTCAAATTTTGAGAAATTATTGTTTTGCCCCTAAATTGTTAAAAAATATTAATTTGGTTCTCTCAATATTTTTAAAAATTTATATTAAATTTAATTTTTTTAATATTTTAATTAAATCTCATCTCACAATTCTTAAAAATTCTTATTAAGTCTATCATAATTATTAAAAAATTAGTTAAACCCTCAAATTTTATAAAAATTCCAATTTAAACCTTTAATTTTTTTTTTAAAAAATAAATTGGCCCCCTCAAACCCTTGCCTCAAGTTCCACCAATTATAGTGCTAAAATATTTTATATTTTTCTTCTTGTTTTACTTTGAATGAATTTTCAAGTATAAATGATCTCAAATTTAAGCAAAACAAACTTGGAATTTAGTTATATGATAGATAAGATTTATTGATCTATAATTTTTTTAATTTAAATAAATTTATTCGACTGAATTTGAAAAAATCACACTAATCTATCACGACAATAAAAAAATCACACTATAGAATTTAAATTCTAAATCTTAAATTTTAAACTATGCGAGGTAAACCCCTAAACCCTGAAATATAAACTAAACTAATAAACCTCAAATTTGACAACCTTGTGTATAATTTTTTATATATTAAAGTAGAAAACTTTTTACTCAATTAACTCGAAATTTTTTCACCTAATTTGATTTAGAGGTGACAAACGGGTCAGTCGGTTCGGGTCATTTCGGTTTTAGTTATTTCGGGTCTGATATTTTCGGTTCAGATTCGGTTTCAGTTCGGTTAGGTTTTAGTTCAGGTCTATTGTGTTTCGGGTCATTTCGAGTCGGTTGATTTTCGGTTCGGTTATTTTCAATTCGGTTAATTTCGGTTCAATGAGAAATCAGTCTATTTTAATCAAATTTTTATATTGGTCAGATTTTTACACCCTATACATGACTTTATAAAGTCAATATATTTGACATTTTAGTGACTTGTGCGACTGTTCATATTTTATCTTTCTTTATTTCTATTAACCGGGTCCATTCGGTTCGGGTCTATTCGGTTCAACTAAATTCGGTTCGGTTTATTTCAGGTTTCAGATTAATTTCAGGTTGATTTTCAGTTTCGGTTCAAGTAATTCAGTTCGAGTTTCGAGTCTCGGGTCAAGTTTTTCAGCTCTAATCTGATCTAACAATTACAGAAAGTTTGCATGGGAAAGAGTTACCCATACGAATACGGTCCCTTCTCTGTCTGCCCTGATGTTTATATAAACCCTTGGAAATGGGCATCTCTTGTTTCCTCATACTCCCACTTTTAATTTTTCAAACACTGAAAACTCTTCACTTTTTCAGTTCCAAAAATCCAATCTTTACATGGCGACCTTTTCGTTTCAATCTCACCCTTTTCTTCTCGACTCCATTTTCTTACCAAACACGCCCACCAAAGTGTCTGGTTTCGTCGACGAAGCTAACGTCAATCCCCACTGTTTCTCCTCTCAGTTTTACCAGGGCCCGTCCCCTGTCGGTCCTGTGTTCCATGAAAACAGCTCGGTCGACAACAGTTCCAAGGCTGTTCATAGCGACAACGAGCTCTCGACCGTGACGACTAGAAAACAGAGCACCGACGAGCACGACTCCACTGTTGTGGATAAGCTCGAGAGTGGCGAGCAAGTCACTCAGAAGAAAAGGACAAGAAATGGGACAACCTTGAATTCTGCACAATTTAAGGTAAAAACAAAACAAAACGAAACGAAAACTTTTCTGGAAATAATCCAATGTTTCAACTGTTTGTTTGTTGGTTTTCCGTTAATCCGTCAAACTTTTCCCTTTAGGGTGGAAAAGAAGGTAAAACCAAGAGGCAAAAGAAGTGTACCAACGAAAAGAAAGAGTCCAAAGTTGTTAAAAAAGACCAAAAGAAAGACTCCGATGAGCCTCCGACAGGCTACATTCATGTTCGAGCCAGAAGGGGTCAAGCAACCGACAGCCACAGCCTAGCAGAAAGGGTAACAATTCTAGCTAACCCACTTCTTTAGTACAATCGTAGTTCGTAAATATTCGACTCATTAATCGATTAATTTGAACTGTATTTACAGGTTAGAAGAGAGAAAATCAGTGAAAGGATGAAGATATTGCAGCGTCTTGTTCCAGGGTGTGACAAGGTGACTGGAAAGGCACTCATGTTGGATGAAATTATCAATTATGTTCAGTCCCTACAAAACCAAGTTGAGGTAAACAATTAACAAATGACAAACACAAACTAGGTTAATTCAGAAGGCAAAATGGTAAAAAATGCCCCAAACGTTAGCATGTTTTGTCATTTGGGTCCTAATTCTTTTTTTTGGTCCAAATATGTCCTCAACGTTTGTTTGTTTTGTCATTTGGCCCCCTATTTTTTCTTTTGTTCCAAATATGCCCCCAACGTTTCATCCGTAGTTCAAATATGCCCACAACGTTTTAATTTGGTTCAAATATGCCCCCGTTAGATGGAAACTGTCAGTCAACTGACGTTCAACAGATGATGCTGACTGGACTTGCCACGTATTAAGATCTGCTGATGCCACGTCAAATTTTTTTTATAAGTCGTTGACCGTTAGTTGATTGACAATTTACCTCTAACAAGGACATATTTGGACTATGAATAAAACGTTGGGGACATATTTAGACCAAAAGAAAGAATAGGGTGCCAAATAACAAAACAAACAAACATTAAGAGTATATTTAGACAAAAAAATAAGGGCTAAATAAAAAAATATGCAAACGTTGAGGCATCTTTTGTCATTTTGCCAATTCAGAAATCATTACACCTTTAATAATCTGTTGTTTCTTTGTCTTTTTTTTTTTTTTTTACAGTTTCTGTCAATGAGGCTTGCTTCTTTGAATCCCATGTTCTATGACTTTGGAGTGGACCTGGAAACGCTGATGATCATACCAGAAGTAAGAAAACATGTTTTCTTTTTTAAGTAATTATTAGAAGCCATTGTTTTCTTTTCCATTACCGAAGCTGATGAAATCTTTGTCTCTCTGACATTATTATTGTTGTTGTTTTAGAGAGTTAACAGTACAGAAACATCCCCACCACTTGCAATGGCGCCATCTCCGACCACCGTTGTCCCATCTCATAACTACCCTCTTCTGGATGTTTCCGCCGCACTGTTTCTTCAACATGGGCAAAGGCCAAGTTTCAACTCATCTGAGCTCCACGACAACTTTTGTTCTTTTTTCCATTAATATTACTGCAGATTGAGATATATAGAGAGAGAGTTGCCCTACAAACATCTGGTAGGAAAACGGAAAACCCTCATGTCCTGTTGTTTTTTCATGCAATAAAATATTAAAAAAACTCCATGTAAATTTACATACATTCCTTTTTCAGCAGAGAAAAAGAAGAATCAAAAGAAGGCTTCTGGGTTTTTTTCTGCATGAATTAAAAAGCAGCATCTGAAGATGAATAAAGGGGCAAAATTCAATGGAGGAAGAACAACATAAAGGACAGATGTAAAACCGACCAGAAATAAGACCATATCTTTTTGTAGATCCATTGTTTCAGTCATTTTGACTCTCCCCTCTCTCTATGTCACTTTCATGCACAAATTCCTAGACCCTACGCCTGTTTACTGTGTTCTGGCTAGAAGAAAAACAATGAACCATTCATTTTTCTGTTTGTAGCAAACTAAAAACTCTTCTGTAATATAAAAACCAACCTTATAAAGTCCATTTCCTGTTTATCTTTTTACAGTTTTTCTGTTATTATGGTTATTTTTACTGTTGTCATATTTGGTATTTCTTCCATGGCCATTTTCATTTCACATACTGACTTGACTTCTAGGTCAAACAGAAAGTCGGCCGATTCAAAGTTTTAAGGGATCATGTGTAATTTATTAAATTAAGACCCTTAATTTATAGTTTTTAAAAAATATCTTTTAATAAATTATCTTATTATAAAAAAATGTTTAATTACTTTCTTGAACAAAAAAAATCACATCTAAAACGAAACATTTTCACTTAATAAGTGTTGCTCTTTTGCATGTTTTGAAGCAAAATTATTTACAACATTTTTAATATCAATTTTTTTGAAAAGGTCCCTCTTGATTGACATCAAAATAAGTTTATTTAACCTTTCTTGCGACATAGTTGTACGTAAGCATGACTTCAGCAACTTTAATTTTGAAAAATCTCGTTATGTAAAAACAACAATAATTGGAATAGTTAATAAGATTCTATAAATAATGCATTTCCATCAATATCACATAACTTACATTTTTTAAGAGCATTTTTAAAATTAGTACAATGAGTTTTGAGTTTAACGTTGTTCAATGAAAGTGGTTTATTAGAATAAAATAAGAAGTCAAAAACATTCTCATATAATTGATGTTATTCAAATCTCTTATAAAAAAATAATGGCTTGATATTATCGTTTGTATTTTGTAATTAATTTGAAGGACAATGTAAATTGTTACTTAGAATATAAAAAAATTATAAGTATTTAATATATATTTGGTCCTTATTTTTGGGTCTCCTTTTTAAAGTCTGTGCGTTTGCTCTACTTGCACATATCCAGAATACCCACCGCAGAAAGTTGAAAAATAAGGAAAAATAATATATAATATTGAATATTATTTAAATATATTAATTATTAATATTATACGAAATTTACAATAAATAGGCATGTCTAGGTAGGTTCTGATGCTCTGTGTTCGACGTGACAAGTTGTGCGATGTCTGGGTTAAATTCGAGGTGGAATCTTCTTGTGTTCTAGCATTTATGAGGGCTTCAGCTGCATTTTAGACCAATTATATGTCATACATAAAATATTTTTATTTTATTTTTTAAAATAAGAGAAAATAAATGAAGTTGTTGTTTTAAATAATTATTATTTTAAATGTATATTTTATAATTTTGATGATCTGAATAGTGTAAGTTAATAATTGGTCTGAAATATATAGTATTTGATTTATATATTGCAAACATATGTTAGACATTTTTCACTTCTGATGTCCAAATATTGCCATGGCATGTCTGGTTTTGGATCAACCAAAATCTTCAACATAACATGCAATTGCTGTCCAAGAATCACATTTCCTTTTCATTGATGGCAATATCACAATGGTGATCTCTCTACATAATCTAGCAGAATGAGACACGAGAAAAATAATACAAACATAATATGAATATACGATCGTAACATGAAATACACGGATTCGAAATAAATCCGGCTTAACTTTATCATGGTTTTTGATGATATTTGGTTTTAGTAGATGATATTGGAAGAGAAGAATATTATTATTATTTGATCATAGCGTTTTGTTTAAGGAAACAATTAATATTAAGAAGCCAAAAAAGTTGGGAAATTTTAGTATATCGAGATGAAACGTTAAATTTATTAAAGTAAGGTTAATGATTTCGGATTATGATATTATAAAAATATTAATTAGAGTTGAGAAAATTATTTCCGCAATTGATTTTTATAATTCTCGATCCAGATTATTTATAATTATATAAAAAAATATAAAGGTCGGCAGTCAAACTATATACAGTGGTCATGGAATTGGGGAAAGTGGTGATCATGATTTAATATTCTTACCAGTTAAATATGCCCCAATAAGCAATCCAAAGTTTGGATTCTAAAATAATATATACTAGATTTTGTGTCTAATTCTAATTTTCATCCCTTTAATTTGTGAAAATTGAAAGTTAGTATCTCTATTTTAATTTGTTAGATTTTGATCTTTGTCCTTATGAAAACCGAGAAGTTAGCCTAGTTGTCTGTAAAAACATGAACTTGATCCTTTTCTTTACTAATTCCTTGCATATAATTTGTTGAGTTTCTGCATGAACCAACTTGCCTTAGTGGTGGAACGATTGTTGTTCATAGAGGTCACAGGTTCAAACACCAGCAGCTACAGCCTACAGCAGGGTGATTGAGCATGCATTGTCAAATGATTGAGAGTATATTCAGAACAGATACTACTTGTAATCACCTTAGCTTTCAAAAAAAAATTGTCGAGTTTCTGATTTTTAAGTATGTGATTGAACGGTAAGGTTTAACGGTGTTACCGATTCGACTAATTTCATAGTTTTTTTTTTTTTTGTAAGTATAAGATTCTGAAAAATTAAAGTAGAAGATTCACTTGCAAAATTGTAAAGTAGAGGGGTGAAATTCTAATTAAACCATTATTTTGCGACGAAAAGTTAAAAGTCTTGAGAACCCTTCAATTTCCTTGTATTTTTCCATGATATATGAATTAGCAAAGTCAAGTGGATTTTTACATTCTTATGATTACACTAATAAATTAATAATGTTTACATTTATGACATGATTAAGCAAGCAATTAAGGCATAAACTGATAAGAACTGGTTTGATTGAAAACCAAACTTACTAAAACAATCATGTAATACTTTAGATATATTTAAAAATATTCTAATAAGATGTATATTCGTATCTGACACTCGTATTCGAATTTAGATAACATCCGTTGCCGATTACGAGCATCCTTAACATGACCCAGTAATTAAACTCATTGTCTGTTTTTTGTTGTTGTTATTTTAACTGTTTGTATAGAGGAAGACAATCCATGTGGTTTCCAAGTGTTTCACTTGTTATTTTTAAACCGACCCACATACCTTACTTCCTGCACAAAAGGCTCAAATTTTCTTAAAGGCTACAACGACTCGGCAAAGAACAAACTTCGAACTACACACCTCGAACATAGATCGTAAGACGAAATACATATTACTAGAAAAGAATAAACTCTAATCTTTCTTCACAACTTCACTGTCCCACCTTCGAAAATTACCACAGAAACCACACTTGCGCACTAAGCGGAGCTCTTCGCAATCCGCAGGCGAGCAGGCAAGACCGCTCGCAACATCATGCCTCACCGAGTAACCGAATAACTATACACGCGCCCGTTACGAGTATTAAGAGAGACCTAAGACATTAAGTCATAGCTCATCCAATCAATGCGCCACGACTACCCTATTATAACACATATTCGAATAGTATAAAACTAAACATGCAGTTGAAAGAAAAGAGGCTTCCATCCCCGACACCATCACCTCTCAAAAAATAAGAACATAACTTGAGCTCTGACTCAGAACGATCATCCCTGTCACCGTCGGACCACCGTCTCCAACCCCTTGACTATTTCGACTACCAATATTTTTTTTAAAAATAAATTAATTTTACTTGAAGAATATAACGAAAAATAAATAAATAAAATTTTCAAATATTATTGAATACAAATTACAATAGATGATTGTTAAATGAAATTATAGGTGTTAACTGTGTCCAGCAAGGAAAGTTTTAGTGATGCCATCTGTATAAAGAGGTGTTTTATTATTATACAAAATGGAGTAAATGCTCTTCGTATCTGTAACCTCACCAACTGATCAATCTTCTTCTTCACGGTCCCTCATGTTTCTCTATTTATTTATTTATTTATTTATTTTATTTTTGGGCTTTTTTTCTTTGGATAAAGTGCAAAAATGTCACTTAATTAAATAAAGTCTTTTTTATCGCTGAAATTTTTAGACGTTATAAAATAATCATTAAACTTATGATCATAGAAAATAATGAGAAATTTATGCAAGTTTAATTAGGTTAAGTGACTGTTTTGTAATGATTTGATAAATTTAACAATTATTAGAAGAACCAAGTTAAATATAAGTCCTTTCTCACCCAAGAATTTATTATGATGATTTAGGCTTAGTTTTTGGTTGCATTCTCAAACTTGGGTTTGGGGGGCAAACGCCCGTTTGCATAAGCCAGATTTTTTGGCGGTCTCGAAACGCTCGTTTGGGCAAGAAAATTGGTGGGTGAACGGTTGTTTGGGGGGCAAACGCGGGTTTTTTGTGGTTGTTGTTATCGGTAAACGAGCTTTTCCCACCGTAACAGCAATGAAAAACGAGAGTAAAAATCTCCTGGTCCCTAATCATGTCTCCTTATATACCCCTACTAAAAAAATACCTAAATTAATTCTAAGCCCTAACCCTAATTTTCATATCCTAAAACCTAAAAAATACACAATACTCCTAATTTTCTACACTCTAACCCTAAGCCCCAACCTTAAACCTCAAACTCTAAACTCTAAACCCGTTATTTTAAAGTAAAAACATCAATGAGAGCATAATTAAGAGTAGACGATTTCCATCCGAAAAACGGAGCTTAAAAGATTATATAAAAAGGAGTCTATCAGTTCTAACAGGGTAGTTCCAACAGCATGTAAGAACTAGGTTAAATATAAGTACTAACAAATTCATTTTCTTTTAATTAAAAAAAGAGAGAAAATTGTCCCAAAATTTAATTATGTTGATGTGATATATACATGACCCATCAAAATCATGATGGAGACATGACTAGCATTAAAGGAACCATCATGGGTCATTTACATGGCCATGCTAAAACTCTTTATCATAGGGGTTTCTTAAACACAATAATATAAAGTAATCTAGCTATAGATATTAGCCATACATAATACATCCCATTGCACGACAATGAGATAATCATCGTCGTCATCATCATCAATATTTCGAGACATCAAGACACGGGCCATAATAAAATAAAATTATAGTCTATTGGATGTTGAAAATTTATACTAAAGTCGAAAAAATTAAATCAATAATTGAACTAGTCAGATCGTCAATTAAAAGTTAATTAATTTAAATAGTTAAAGCATTAATACAATCATAGACGAAGTTAAGATTTCTGTTAAGAGAGTCCGAATGAATTTATAAATATTTGGGGGTCTAAAGTGTAAAATTTACCTTAGTGTTATGTATACTAATTAAATGCTAGCACTTTTTTTTCCTATTTATATATAATATTATGTATATTTAGATAGAGAGGATACAGGCTGTTTTGGTCAAGATGCATTTAAATGATTTTGGCTGATAGAATAGAATTAATTATCAAACAGTGTTTCTTTCATTTATATTATTTTTACTCCACACCAAGTTAAATACCAAAATTTTATATTATTAAAAAAATATATACTATACTACTCCCTGGCTCATTCAATATGTTCAATATTAACTATTTCTCGTCAATTTTTTTTTTAATTTTAACTCATTATTATTTTAAATTTATTATTAATAAAAATGTAAAAAATATGTTTTAGAAACCTTCAATCAAGTAGTTTAAATATATATGCTTTTAAAAATTAATTAATTAAAATATTTAAAATAATTATGGTCAAAGTTAAAAAAAATTCACTTTCAAACAGTCAATAATGTAAAAAAAAAACATGTTTTAAAAACCTTCAATCATTGTGTACGTATTTCACTTGAGTTTATTTTCTATAATTATTTTAATTTCACAACTAAAATTGTACTGTCATATATCATTAATTATTCTTTGTTATTTAAATAACCTCAGATTTTACTCAATTTAGGAAATAATTTTAATTTTTTATGAAAAAATATACATCATTAGCTAATATTTCTAATATACAATTTGAAACAATGTCTATACTACTCAGACCCCTCTAAGGGTTTAACTGTTTAAGCATGTTTGATTTTACATTCTTCTGCATATTTTACCAATGACGTGCCAAGCTACCGTGACAGATCTATGTGTATATTTAGGGTGGGCATATGCCCACCATAAATTTTTTAAAGTTCATACATTTTACTTCAATTTTATTATTTTTTTATAAATTACTCCTTAATTTTTTTTTTATTCTTTATGACTTGTGTCTACCTTAAAATTTTAAGATTTTATGTCTGTCCACCTTAAAAATATTCTGGATCCTCCGCTACTAACCGAGCTAAATTTAATTCATCATTATCTAAAAATATTATAAATTTTTAATATAAGACTTTTATTAAAAAATTATTGTAAGACTTAATATTTAATGCATCAATAATTTATAATCTCACACAATAGATCTGTTGAGGGAAGAGCATTAAAAATAGAATAGAATAGAATAGAATTTATATTTTTTTAATTCACTGAAAATAAATTAAACTATACATCATCACTGCATGAAATATAAAAAAAAAAAATTATTTTTGTTATAAGCATTAAAAATACACTGTGAATGTTGCAAGTCGAGTTTAAAGGATCATCGCATGATGATAGTTTACAGTATCCGATCCTAATTAATCAACCAATGATTTAAATACCGGGTGTTTCTCTGACGCTCTTGTCCGAATAAAAAAGGCCCAAGTTGGTAACGGAGGAGGTTTAACCAAAATGTTGGCCATGGTTGTTATAGGCAGAAGATAAGCAATGGACAGTATTGGCCTACCGGTGATGGGAGAGGGACCTGCCTGAGTGGTGGTGGCCATGAACTTGGGAAGGTGCTGCCTCTGGTCGCGGCCGAAAGGGCCGGACCAGAGGGTCCACCGTAGAGGAGCATTCCCGCATGGCTTGGTCGCTTCCCCATTCAACCGCCTTGTCTCTTTTGATTAGAGAAAATAAAAGATCTGTTTTTGAAGAAGATGGTTTAGGTGTATGGTTTGCACAAATGGTCTCATATTATAAAAATTTCGATGTTCGATAATCATATGTAACTGCTTATATTTAAAACCGAATTGAGTTAAAACTCTAAACAAGAGCTTTTAGAATATGTAGAGCCCCTACCAAAAATGGATCGATCAAAGTAGAGGTGAACTTTTTTTATTCTTGTCGAATCTAGTCGACCCCAAGATCAAATAAAAGCATTGTTTTGGTGTATTTGGCTCTTCGATCCATTCCTGTATGTTTTGACTTCAATAAATACTCGATATCGTTCTTGTTTTGCCCTTTTTATCATATAGTCCAATTTATCAATTGGTACAACCTCAAAAACACTTATTTTTCTTATTCAATTTAAAATTTCTAGTGTATATATATATACAAACACCAATTGTCTTGTTGAAACAAATACAACAAGAACGCTGGGACCATAACCTAAGCAAATGTCTGCCTTGGAGTCTCATGGGATGTCTGATTCTGACCAGAAGAAATATTATATTAGTAAAATAAACATTTCTCTGCAAGCAAGCTTCGGGGACAGCAACAAAATGGTCCCTCCATTTAGTACAATTCTAAGTTTCTAACACGAATTCTTGAAACCAGTCCTTTTAGGTCACTCAACCCGTGTACGAGTCTGGTTCGGAATTTGAGTCGAGACAAACCTAAATGAGAGGAAATACCTATTTTCTACATTCACAAGACTCGAAACGTTATCTAAAACGAAATGAAATCAAAATGGGAAACGATTCAAGCGTACGACGAGATTCATTGATCCGACATGTAGGGCAATGGTGTTTTTGCTTGCAACATTCAATGTAGTACTTAATGGCACTGGAAAACAAATTGACTGCTGCTAGAATTTGGTTTAATTGAGAAGACGACGTAACACTGAGCATTCAAGCCCCTTTGGTCCTTTTTATATGCGACGAGCAATGCCCGTCCCTCCGACGGACTGACTACACATGCGAGCACATGACATCGGTGAACACGACGGCCTTGAAGTCGAATATTTAACGGCGATTTTCATTAAGGATTTTTTATAGGTGGTCCAATACCATGAAAATTAAGTATCCATTATTCCGAAGTCATGCAATTCACACGTAAAATATGAATATGAATATATAAAGTATCTTCTTTGTCGACCGGATATATATATGGATGGGATCCAGTAACACAATGTAAAACCCTCTAAATTTTACACGTTTTTTGGATCGCTGGATGAGTGAAACGGATGATTAAGATTGTAGGATGACAACGGGGTGCAGCATGACTGGTTTTTTTGCCACCCAACCCGACCCAAAACGTAGGGATCCTAACTCGTTTTGACCCGATTTCGATTTTAATATAATTTAACTCAAACAACATTGTATAAACATAATATGACCTTGTTCCAACTCTAGATTCACGTTGAGAAACTCGACTAAAACAAATTATAAAAAAAATTGTTTCTAATATGATAAATTCCAAACCTAACAAATAAATTACCAAAACAAATTTGTCTTTGAGTAGGGTGAATAAAAATAAACTTGACTAAAAAATTAATTTTTTTTAACTTGGCTCAACGTTGAGAAACTCGAAACGTAATTTCATAAACCCAGTTCGAAAAAAATTCAAATGAAGTTTCAATTATGAAATGAGGCTTTGAATAAATCGAATTACTCGAATTTTTTAGTAATAGTGGATTGATATTCAAATTTGAGTCGAGTTCCTCAACTTTACCTGATAGATATATATCAAATATGAAAAAAATATAAGCATATATATATATATATATATATATATTATATGATTACAAATAGGTATGGGCACGGCACCCGGATCCGACGAGTTTCGACTCGACCCGACCCGACCCGTTTTATGAAAAAATCGGGTTCGGGTTTTAGGGTGAAAAAATTCGACCCGACCCGACCCGGGACTAATAGTGTAATTTTCTCCTAAATTTTTTAGGGATATTTGTAATAATACCCCTCTTTATATTTTTTTAATTAGGTCCTTAAAATTAATTTTTTTATTTACATTTTAGTCCTTAAAATTATTGTTTTTTATAATTATGCCTCTTAAAATTATTTTTTTTACAATTAGGTCCCTAAAATTAATTTTTTTTTTCTATAGGTCGGGTCGAGTTTATAATATTTATTTTCGGGTCGGGTCGAGTCGGGTTTTTTAAAGAATTGGATCGGGTCGGGTTTGGGTGGGCCAAAAACCCGACCCGACCCGTGCCCATCCCTAATTACAAAAAACTTTTTACATTGAAACTAATAAGTATGATAACATTATACTATAAAATATTTACAATTAAATTCTTAAAAAATTTGAACAACTCAACTTAAATATCATAAACTCGATACGAATATAAAAACATTTAAATAAAGTTTGAGTTATAAGATATCACTTGACTCAAATAACTTGAAATATCACTCAACTTAAATATCAGTCATCGACTCAAGTAACTTGAAATATTAAGAAAATTTCAATTTTCCATTTTAATTTATAAAAAGGAATAAAATATCTAAGCACCAAATTACAGTGTATTTGGGGCCCGGGAAAATTTCTGGATGTGGATTTGAAGAGTTTATTTGAAAGGGCAAAACCTATCCTCTCTTTCCAAGTTGATTTCAAGGTATGGGCAAGCTTAAATCTTCCTTAATTCTTCGTTCAGTACTTAATTTCAACTCTTCTCTTTCTTCTTCTATTAACACCATTGCTACCCACATCGAGGGTTTTAGCAGAAATTCAATGTCTGCAAAGGGAATCCCAAAAAAGCATGGTCGTTTTGATAATGTTGATGATGCTTTGGCTTTGTTTAGTAAGATGATTGACAAGTACCCAAAGCCTTCAATTGTTGAATTCAATAAACTATTAGCAGCCATGGTTAGAATGAAACATTATGCCCTTGTTGTTTCTATGTATACCCAACTGGAATTGTTTAGGGTTTCACATGACGTTTATTCTTTGAACATCTTGGTTAATTGCTTCTGTCAATTAGGTCGAATTGATTTCGGGTTATCTGTTTTGGGGAAAATGCTCAAGTTAGGAGTTGAACCTGATGTAGTCACTTTTTCCACTTTGATTAATGGACTTTGCAAACAAAGTCAGTTTTATCAAGCTGTGAGCTTGTTCGATGAAATGGTCGAAAAAGGGTATCAGCCTAATTTAATCACTTACAATATTATACTTAATGGGTTGTGTAAGATCGGCAATACCGATAGAGCTGTAAGGTTTTTAAGGTTGATGGAAGAAAAAGGTTTCGAACCTGATATTGTAGCATATGGCACCGTCATCGACTGTCTTTGTAAGAACGGGCTGTTAAAGGAGGCTTTTGATCTCTTCTCTGAATTGAAGGTTAAGGGAAATAGGCCGAATATAGTTATTTACAGTTGCTTAATTCATGCACTGTGTTATTTGGGCCAGCAGAAGGAGGCAAGAAGGCTTTTGAGTGAAATGATGGATAACGATATTTCACTTGATGTTATCACATATAACATCTTGATTGGCGCTTATTGCAAGGAGGGTATGATTTGTGAAGGTATAGATACTGTTCACACGATGAGAAAGCAAGGCATTGAGCCTAATGTTGTCACGTTTACTATATTGGTTGATGCTTGTTGCAAGGAAGGAATGGTTTCTAAAGCTGAAGATATTGTTGACATGATGAGAAAGCAAGGTATTGGCCCTAATGTTGTAACCTATACTGCATTGATAGAAGGACATTGCTTGCAAAACAAGATTGATAAAGTTCGAAGAGTAATTCAGTTGATGATTAAGGAGGGTTGTGCACCTAATATCCGTAGTTACAACGTCATGGTCAATGGATATTGCAAAGCTAAAAGGTTAGATGAAGCAATTGAACTCTTTAATGAAATATCTCGAACAGGACCAACCCCTGATGATGTCACATACAACACTCTAATGCAAGGTATGTTTCAGTTAGGGAGAGTTGCTGCTGCATGTAAACTTTTGGGGAAGATGCTTGCTTCTGGACTGCTTCCAAGTCAAGTGACCAGTTTAATTTTGTTGGATGGTTTATGCAAATGTGGTAAACTCAATGAGGCATTGAAAATTTTTCACGTGATGCGGAATAGTGGGTTGGAACTCAACATTATCTTTTATAATGTCCTAATTGATGGCTTGTGCAAAGCTGGGCATATTGAAGACGCAAAGGAATTGTTTCATGAACTCTCCGTCGATGGTTTAAAACCCACTATTTACACATATACTATAATGATTAATGGATTCTGTAAAGTGGGATTGCCAGGTGAAGCATACCAGTTGTTTAAGAGCATGGGAGATAACGATTGTTTGCCTGATAGCATCTCTTATAATGTAATGGTCCAAGGGTTTTTCCGAAACAACTACACCTCCAAGGCAACACAACTTCTTGCGGAAATGGTCGATAAGGGCTTTTCTGCAGATTTATGCACTGCCACCTTGTATGTGGATCTACTCTTACGATGTGATAAATCAATCTTGATTTAAAATGTTGTGCAGAGTATAAAGATTTTCACTTGTGAGTGATTGTTAATGTCTATTTTCTGTATAGTTGACCTACCTTAATCATTAAAGTCTATTTTGATTTTATAATATATATTGTTTAGTTAAAATTTGACATGTTCTGTTATAAGTTTTTCCAATTTCGCCTGCTTTCTTCGCATTATTTGATTCTTTAGCATTTGAAACTGTATAAATTTCATGTGTGTTAGATTGGATCTGATATATTTGGTTTTGGTGTTTTGTATAATTTCATATGTGTGTGTGGTGTTTTCTTTGGAGTTTGGACCACTTGGAAGGTTGAAGATTGGGATGGCTTAACGAAGATGAGGCGCAACTCACAAGGCAACTACACCACCTTGCACGAGATATGTGGAGGCTGAAGAAACACTTGAACATGTCTTAGTTCTTCTGCCGAAACGCTCAAGCAGTTTGGAGGACGTCTGGTTTCAGTTACGCCCTTGAGAACTGATCTTAAATCTGGTGTCATGGTGGTCTGATGTTGGGACAATGCTTGCTAACTTTTATTTTGTTTCGGGTTTGAACTTAGTGTCATGGCTGTGATGGGGCCTATGGAAATCCTGGAATGAGTGGTGGTTTGAGAAATCAAAACGATGATGCTGTTAAAACTTCGAATGATGCTTGTTATTGGTTTTATGATATTTCAGGTGAGTTGCAGCTTCAATCTTTTTGCAATAGCGCCACTTCACGGCCGTCGGGATGGACAAGATCAACGGCAGGAGCCATTAAAAACAATCCATCAAAGATCAGTGCTAATGCCGGTTCTCCATGCTCGGCTTAACTGCTCTGTTTTCTACCATCCGTATGTTGTTGATGAACCCTTTCTCTAACTCCTCGATCACTGCCTTGCTAAATCTCGGATTCCCTACTTCTTTGAGCTCGGTTGTGGCTGGTGGCTTGTTTATCGCCGTCGGAATCTGTGGCAGAGGCAATCTAAACTTATCCCCAAAGTAATCAGGCTCGATGAACCAAAAATCGACATTGTTTCTTCAGTAGTACGTTAACTGAGAAAAGTGATAAAGAATGCAAGGAGGATCAACAAATTTGAAGAAAGAAACAAATTAATTGATTTGTGTATTAATAGAAGTCTCTTTGTTATATATAAGCAATCCATAATTTTAATCCAGAAAAAAATAGGATTTGTGTATTTCAAAGATTAGGGTTCATATTGGGCTGGGATTGATTTTAAAATATTCTATAATTAAATTTAGAAACCAATTTATATTATATTTATTAGATACTAACTCCAACTATTGTTTTTGTTTAGATAAATTTGATTATGTGTGTTCAGTTTGGATATATTCTTATTATCAATGTTATTGTATATTATAATGATTTATTGTAGTTGTTGTTATTCGAATTGTTTTATTTTTTTATAATTATTATTATCTAATTTATTGGTCGACTACTCCATATCGAGTTTTATAGCGGTATATTATGGGGCTACTCTCCCAACTATTTTTTGATTCACAATATCAAGATTTGAAACTCTAACCTCGCTTAATGAACCTAGCGTCTTATTTCGTTATATCAAACAATTGTTGGTTATAATTATATTTATAATTGTGATTGTTAGTGTAATTATAATTATATTTGTAACACTTTTAAAATAATAAATAATATTTATTTTTTTATATTATAGTCTCATGTTAATGTAAATACAATATAATTTATAAATTTTAGTCCTTATACTAATATAAATTATGGATTTAATCATTATACTTTTCGAACATCAAAATTTTAGTCTTAAACTTTTTTTTTTGACTATAAATGCCGGCTGCCTTTATTGAATATTAAATTAAACAGTACATAAAAACAAGTAAAAGCCATAAAACACGGAAAGCCCAAAAGACAAAGAACATTCCAGAGCCCTAAGAAAACTCAAGGGTCTCTGAAAACCTTAGGAAAAACTCAGCAAAACAAGCAGCCAACGCAACTTCCCTTCCAGAGAAATCGATCAGGAGAGTTCAAAATTGAGAAGAAGTTGAGAGATGAGGGTTTGGTCTTAGCCGGATAGTGAAGAAACCCTCAAAAAATTGATGGGAAGCCCTTTTACGGCGGGTCTCTGAACCGGCGGTCCTCCTCCGCCAGATTTAAGACAGCTAGCGGGGCATCTTCGATCCACGCCGCATCCGCCGTCGCCGTGAAACCCTCCTTTTCCATTGCATGTGCAGCTCTGTTTCCCCCTTCTGATGAAGCCGAACCGGCACGAGGTGAAACGGTGAGAAAACGTCTTAATGTCCCTTGTTATTTGTCCTACTTCGGATAAATCGGTGACATCTTTATTTGCTTTGTCGATCACCGTACGAGAGTCACTCTCCACCAACACCGAACAAAGCCCTAGATCGTGTGCAAACTCGAGGCCCTGAAGCACGGCTAAGGCTTCCGCAGAGAACGAAGAGGTAACATTCTGATTTCGTTTATGAGAAGCCCCCATGATTAAACCTTCAGTATTACGAATGATTATACCGGAGCTTGATTGTTGTATGTTTGGTCTGTAACCAGCATCCACATTGATCTTCATTTCAGGGTCTACTGGAGGGTGCCATCTCTCCGATTGGGTTTGGCGAAATTGCCTTGTGAGGGTTGCAAGGGAGCTGATTTCCGAACAGTAGCTTCTTATCAGAGTAAGGACATCTTCAGTTCTGTGCCTCACACTTTCATGTACCAATCTATTTCTCGAATTCCATAATGCCCATAATGTAACTATAAGTTGTTTATGACCGCTATGTGCTGTATGTTGAAAGAGAGATAAAAACCAGTCATAGAAATTATAGGCATTTTCTATGCTAGGCCAGGAGACATTTAGGCCAGACCAAACCATATTAGCAAACCAACAGTCTCTCGTAACATGTTTTATGTCCTCCGATCCTATACCACACCTCGGGCAAGTAGCATTAAAAACCACCTTTTTCCTCATTAGATTTTGAAGAGTAGGCACAAAGTTCTTCGAAAATCTCCATGCTGTAATTTTCATTTTAGGAGGGCATTCTGTATTCCAAATGAACTTGTAGAGACTTTCAGAAGGACTAGAATTTAGATTCTCTTTAATCAGCAACTTGTATCCACTGCGCACAGTATAAATGCCAGTCTTCTCCCCGTACCATCGGAGTGTATCTACTTGAGAATAGCTCGGTAGACGAATGCTCAGCACTAGTTTAGCTTCAGTTTGATTAAACACTGAGTTGATGAGCTCCCTTTTCCACTCTATACTTTCTGGATTGATCAAATCCGAGACCCTGTAGACTAGGTTGTTCACCGGAGACTCAACCTTTCGCACTGGAATTACCGGTAACCAGTAATCATTCTATACCGACACAGAAGTCCCCAATCCGATAGACCAATTTAAACCTTTTTCCAGAAGCCCTTTTGCCGACCAGATGCTCCTCCAAATCAAAGACGGTGAAGAGCCCAATCTAGAATTAAGGAAGCTTGAACACGGGAAATATTTAGCCCGTAATATCCGGCCCACTAGTGACCCAGGGTTTTGGATTAGCCTCCATCCCTGTTTTGCTAGTAAGGTAATGTTAAATTTGCCCATGTCTCTGAAGCCCAACATGTAGAGACTTAAAAAAATTGGTGAACATGAACTAAATCTACAATTTATACATAAATTAAAAATAAATGACAAATTTTAAGTTAAGAGATTTAAATGTTCCACATGTGTCGAAATAAAATTTTAAAATACACAAACTAGAAACAATCAAAGAAGAATATAAGGACTAAATCTACAAATTATACATACTATAAAGATTAAAAAATGAATTTGACCATTATGAATCTGAGTTCGACTAGACCAAATCAAACTATAAAAGAAAAAAGATCAAAACATAACATAAAAATAACCAAACACACGAAAAAAAACAATAAAAATGATAAAGTATACAAATGATCCTTAAACTAAGTAAAAGATGATTTTTTATTACTAAAAATTTCATAAATTAAAGGGTAAACTACATAAATGGTTACTGAACTTTTAGGGTAGATTCATTTTAGCCACCATACTTTTAAAATATTCAATGAGGTCACCCAACTTTTAATTCGATTTCATATAAAGTCACTGAACTTTTAGGGAAAATTCATTTTGGTCATCGTACTTTTAAAATGTTTGATGAGGTCACCCAACTTTTAGTTCAATTTCATTATAGTCACCGAACTTTTAGTTCGCTTTCAATACGGTCCCTCTTGTTACCTTCCGTTAAAAGCTACATCAATCATCACTCAACATTCTTCTCACTCATGTTTTGGTCACTAAAGTTAAAAAATTTAATTTAATAACTTAATTTTCGAATTGTTCATATTTTGGCCACTCCCAAATGACATTTTATACAAATAGAAAATTTTGATTAATCCTTAAAAAATTATTTTGGTTAATTGGTAAATTCAGATTATCCAATTCTCGATCTTATATTGTACTAATTAAATCAAATAATCGATTAACTAGTTAATCGAAATATTTGATTCTGGAAATGATTTTTTACTTTTTTATTATTAAAATATCAAATATGATAATATGGTAAATTTAATAATTGTTCGATTGTGATAAAAGTGTAAAAACAATTAGAAAGTCAAAAATTGAAAGTTCACACCTATTAATCCTACCCAGAGCCAATTTTTTTTATAAAAAAAATCAGAAGTGTATCAAAAGCACTATACTAAAGTTTACACGGCGTGTGTATCAAAGTTTTCCCTATAAAAATCAGGTATAATTTAAAATGATCTCATTTTTTCTTTAAAAATGTACGTATTTTTTTAACGACAACTGACAACAATAATCATAATATTGTGAAATATTTAAAGTTCAACGACTTCAATGCAAAAAAATTAAAAGTATATGGATTAACAATGTAGTTTACTCTCAAAATAGTACAGAGCATATTTGGTCGGTTGGTCAAGTTGCTCATCAATGTTCTCTCAAAAATATTTAGGCTGGAACATGATTAGATTTACGATTTATCAAAAAAATAGTACAAAACAATCTTCAACGATCCAATTATTACGATCGATGGAGCAAGGATTCAAATAACAGTCTATTATATAACGGTAACGACACCTTTTGAAATTGTTATTGTAAAAAATAACAGTTTATAATGATCGTAATATATTTATTATTGTCCACGACCAAAATAAACACAGCGCAACCGAAAATATGACCATTGTAACCCCCTCATCCCGGTCTGGCCGGGTGACTGGTCCGAGTAGGCCACACGGGGAAAACCGAAGCGAAACCCGTTAAGGCTCCCCCTCGGTTAGCAACCCTAAAAATTTTCTTTAATTTAATCTTTTCTAAAGGCTCATTCAAATCTTATGTGAATACATCAGCGGAAGAATTTGAGGATGACAAACATCTGAACACAAAACAGCAACTAAACAGTCCAATTTTAAACCTTTAAGCAGGCCGTTTCGAAACACCATTGAGGCGTATCGAAACGCCTTGACTTGGTCAACTGCCACGAGCCCTCATGAGGAGACCGTATCGGAACGGAGGTCAACCGTTCCGAAACACCCTCAACGGTCAACTTCTCGTGGTCAACGAGATATTGACCGTTTCGAAACCCTTAGACCCGTTTTGAAACGCTTTCATCTCGATAATTTCTCAGATTTTCAGTAGCCAAAGTGTTCCGATACTCGTTCCGGAACAGGGGTTCACAGTGGCCAAACCGTATTGAAACGAGTTCCGATACGGGGTCCCTTAAGCCTTACCCGTTCCGAAACGGCTCAGCCCGTTTCGAAACACTGGCTGTCTGTAACCTTCAAAAACAAACTTTAAGCATTTCTCAACAACTCTAAAGGCCCTAAACGACCCCAAGAAGCACTCAACATTTACAAATATGAACTAGAGGCATGGATCCCATGGTGAAACATATTCAAATCATACAAGACATGAGATGAGGCATCCAACATGACATTTAAAAAGGGCATCAAACTTCAACAAGACCAACACTTAGACAAATTAAGATAAGCAAATCCAACATGGTTCACAAGTAAGGCATACAACCCAAAAGTCAAATCAATACAACATATGGAAGGAGTCTAGCATGCTCCTAACAACCAATATAACATACTTCAAAGGCTCAAACAACGACATCTATCACATTGCTTTACTATTACAATCTTTCAATTTAAAGTTCATACTTGAGCTACCAAAAGCGACACTTGGAGACCTTTCCTTGCCCTTGCCACCCACAAGCTACTGATCTGCATTGTCGAACAAAAAGGAGCGTAAGCATAAAAGCTTAGTGAGGGTAAGCTCATAAAACAAACCTTCGACAATGCAGGGTCCAAGCACGAGCAACTACCATGATGGAATGCATGATCTTATCTCCGATCCACAAGAGCCAAATTATAGACGATGTAAGAACATATATTCAATATTATGTCATGCTCAACATGTTTAAATCCACAACATATGTAATCACATATATTAAACCATGTTAGCAACACATCCCAAATCACATTGGCTCACAAATAATCACACATTGACAACATAAACTACAATATGTATTGGCACCTAGCTATGGCTCGAATACGCGGATAACCATTGGAACTCACATCCAACAACACAACCATTACCTGACGGTGGGATTACACTCATCACCGTTCACGCGGAGGGGATTCCACTCATCCTCACGCCTCGTTTCACGCGGAGGGGATTCCACTCATCCTCACGTTCGTCGATGGGATTCTACTCATCACCGACTAACATATATATGAAGATTTCCGGGCGAACCCGTACTCCATCTTGATGACTACCATCATCAAGACCACGCGCGCATTTGACTCACGTGTGCACACTAACATCCTAATGATCGATCATTTGTACCCAATCATACTAGTGCCAATACTACACATTTCATTAATCTTTCACAAAATTATTTCACAACAACTTCCGTGCTTAGCACGTACTCACCGTGACTCACCGTCATGCACAAACCACATTTCCATGCCTAGCATGTACTCACCATGATCCTCGGATCACGCAACCACCTCATAATATCATTTCACAAGTCAACACTACATGTATATCATTAATACAAATATCCCATTATATTTCATACATAAGTATATCCCCATCATATTTATCATCAATATGCATATATCAATGCATCAACCATGCCTCAACACACATATAATAATGCATCAAACCATGCCTCAACATACATGTATAACATCATATACATAACCACCATAATCACAATTTAAAGATGAGCATAAATCAACAATTTAAAGGTCAACCAAGGTCTCCAACTAAAGCTTGGGATTAGGCTACCACCCTAATCCCAACTCTAGGTGCCAAGTCCAACCTAGTCCACATGCTTGAACCAACACTTGAAAACCATTTAAAAAATATTTAACCACTCACCGACAATTCCAAGCTCAACCACACTAGCCGATCAAGCTTCCAACGATTCCGGATTTGTTCCCGAGGCTTCACCAACACAAAATCTTGCTTCTAATCATCTCAACACAATCAAAACCACCTCAAATCAATTCACCAATTAATGTAGCAAACCCGAAACACTAATCAAGCACAAAACACATGATTCCAAGCCAAGAACAACCCCCAAAAATACCAAACCCGAGCAGCCATGAAAAACAGTCCAAAACTCAAGATTTTAACCTTTTTAGCACACTCAAATGCTTCCAAAACAGCCCCCAACTATTACCCTAACATTAACCCTCGAATTCCAACACAAACCACACCCAAAATCAACCTTCAAACCCTCCTAAAATCCACTAAAACCCAAATTCGGGATTATGTATAAAATCATGTAAAAATCATATATGTTGCATCATTTGACCCATAGACTTCATAACTAACAACATTAAATCGAAATTTTAAGTTGAACATCATAAAGTTATCATTTTTAACCAAATCTTCTAAAAACTCAATTTCCAAAACCTTAATGAAAATGAAAACTATTTGTACTTTTGAAGAGGGGAGATTGAGGACAAGTCAAAAATGATATTACCTTTCAAAACCGAGTTGAAATAAAGAAGCAATGTGATGGAATAGTGGAAGGAGCGTGAGAGCTCTCTTTCACGTTGATTTTTGTTTTGGAGAAGAGAATGAAAAGTGAAAAGATGATAAAAAGGGATTTAAATTGAAAGTCGCATCATTTACAAGTTTGCCATTAATGAATGGCTATTTTCCATTTTCTTTAAAATCTCTTCAAATTGTATTTCATTCATTTTAGTCCAACACAAAAATATTTGTTTTTGAAAACCGAGGCCCAAAAGATTATTTTAACTATAAAACCGAACCCATAATAATATTAAAGTATTATTTCCACCCGACCCCTAAACCCGGGTGTTACAACTCTCCCCCACTTAAGGAATTTCGTCCCCGAAATTTATCGGACATGAAGAGCCACGGAAACTGCCCCTCCACACTTCCCTTTTCTTCTCACCACAACATACTCACCAACTCGATATACTTACCACACAACATTAGCTATCTGACACTAAGATCTCAACTGATTCTTCATTGCACGCAAATTTCAAACTCAACTCAACCTCTTCAACAACATAGCACGGGACATATCTGACTCACACTTCCGAATCACAAATACACAAGACACATCACAAACTCCTTCTAACTCTGGTGGTAACCGCAACCAATAAACAACAGAACTAACCCGATTCACAACTCATACAACACTGTTTGAATACTTGACTCATAACTTCCTCTGACTGATCATATGACTTCAACAGATAACCAAACACTATGCAGACGTCTTCAAAAATCTAGTTGAAATCTCGAATCTCTATTACCCACTTTCATTAAGAATCTTCCACGAATGTAACAAACTAGAAGAAAACTGATGCTCGGTCTTGACACGCTGGCAAATCATACACTTACTCTCATACTGAACCACATCATTTATCAACTCAATCCAGAAGTACTCATCCTCAATCCACAATACGTCTTCATACTACTCAGATACAATACAAATGAATTGTCGTGTGCTTCGGCCCATACAATACGTCTCAGAACACTATGTCAATCGGCACAACTATTCTGCCTCTGAAATGAAAAACTCTCTCATCTCTGAAACTGTATTCTGAAGGTCTTCCTTCCACTATGTCTTGCACGTGAGGTGCCAAGAATCTGTCTTGCAACTGTTTCTCTTTAAGCATTCTGACTCAAAGTAGGCTTAACACGAAACTTGGCCACAAAACTACTATCATTCGGTAAACAGAATTCGGCAAACACGTCTCGCAACCCAACTACTAATCTATCAACAAATATGACTCGGAACATCGGTTACTACGTTGACTCTCTTCGGATGGTACTCAATCTTGAGATTATGGTCTTCAAGCGGTTCTAGCAACTCATGCTGTTCAAGTTTCAACCCTTCCTAAGTCGTCAAATATTTCAAGTCCTGATGATAAATATATTGTGCATTCTTTACTATACAAGCTTTGTCTCTAAGTCTTCGAAGCAAATACAACTGCAGTTAACTCTATGTCTAGCGTCGGATAACTCTTCTCTCGGTCTTTCAACTATCTCGGTGAATAAGCCACAAACCTTCTGTCTTGCATAAACACACAACCTAACTCTACATGTAAAGCATCACTATGGTTCACAAACCCCTTCTCTGATATAAGCTGATTCAGGGTTGAAGCTCTTTTCAAAGTTTCTTTAGATTTCTCAAGGGCTCATTGTCTCGCATCTGGCCACACAACTAAACACTCTTCTGTAGCAACATGTCCATGAAGTAGCTATCTTCGAAAGACTATTTACAATTCCCCGAAAGTAACAATGCTAAACCTAGGAACTATAGATACATGTCACAGTCTTCAGTTTCTTCCAACTCACATCTTCTTCTGCCTACTTGAGATTTACTCTAATACACTCGACTGACCTACATGTCCTAGGAGGACATCTTCCTTGACTCGGAGTTCACATTTGCTCATCTTGGTATACAACTGATTCTCTAATAGGATCTACAACACTAACTCTAAAGCTTGTCCTGATCTTCTTCGGTACATGAATATACCCATGTATCATCTATGAGAACTACTACAAACTGATCAAGGAACTTAGGAAATATTCTGCTCGACATCTCTATAAAAGTAACTACCACACTAGTCAAATGAAACGGCATAGCTCGGAACTCAAAGCGATCACATCTTGCTCCAAAAGATGTATTCAGTACACCAATTTCTCTCACTTTTAACTGGTAGTAACGGATCTCAAATTAATCTTCGAAAGGACTGGAGCACACTCTAACTGATCGGCAAATCACTGATGTTCAGAAACGGATACTACTCATTTACTGTCAATTGTTTCAACTGTCTGTAATTTAAAAACATTCTCGTATTGTCTTCCCTCTCCTCCACAAATTGCACTGTCATACTCTAAGATGATGTACTAGGCCTAATGAATCTACGGTCTAACAAATCTCGAAGTTGATTCTTCAACACTTCTCAATTCTTTTGGAAACCATAAGATACAGAGCAAATCAAAACAGGAGCAAACTCGGAGACGGTCTCAATAGCAAACTCTTCTTTCTTATCAAGAGACAAACCGGGCAATTCTTTCAAACACTTTTAGGAAAACACAAACTATTCTAACATTTTGTGGTCTAATCTTCATTCAAAAATCAAATCCATCACATTTGCTAGACAAGCCTTTCGACCAAACTCAATCAATCTTTGACCTCTAAAGCTAGATCAACATTCGATAAGAAGTTCACATCCTCACCTACTACTACAGTCTCACAGAAATCTGCAACTTTAAGGCAACTCTCTCTTTGTCTCAACGTATACCCTAGCTTTGTGTTCTACGAGCCAAACAGTGCCAAAAGTTACATCGAAACCGTAAAAAGACAATTACTTCACATCTACTGGAAACATGTAACCCTGAACCATCAACAAAAATCTTCCGTACATCTTTCTGACCACCACTATCTCACCTAAAGGTCTAGTCACATGTGTCCCTACGTCTAAGGTCTCAACAGAAATAGTCTTCGGTCCTCTTGTTTTTATTTTTTTTTCTTCAAGCTGATTCTTCAACAAAATCTGACTCTTCTAAATTGTTCTTAGAGCATCTCGAAACTTCAAAATTCAATTCTGATTACACATAAACAATCACGCTTGAACTTGTTCTATAACATCGGTCCTGACGGCTCAAAACATTCCACTACCAAACAATCTGAAGTAAAAACTCAAAACTTCTTCTCGGCTTGATTATATCGGAAACGACTTCATCTCTCCTTCTCGCTGGAAGACAACTCAGACGCACACTGGCCCAATCGCACAAATCGATTCCCACTCACGGATACTGACCGACTTTCTTGTATTAAAACCATAGGCTGAATCCCAACGATCACCAACTAGCATTTCTGCATTTTAGATTACTCACACGAGACCCCTACCAAGATCTCGCCAAAAGAACTAAGGTACTCATACCTACCTCTAACACTTCACCGGACACATTCAAACTTTGCATGCTCGCTAACAACGTACGAAAGTACAGACTCAGAATCAACAGGAGGAAACAAACTCAAAACTGTACTAAGGGCTTATCTACTATAACATCGATACCATTCTGACTCCCACTCAAAGTTCTTCACTTCTTTTTACCAACTAATACCAGAATCGATCTCATCGCCCCTCACCAATAAGAATCAATCCCGTATTCACACTGACTCAAACAAACAAATCGTACCCCAACTCCAGTACAATTGTACTTCCCTAACTATAGCAACGAACTCCCTCAACATCATCCACATATTCAAAAACCACAACTTCTACTTACCGATTCACGGCCCACGCCTTGGCCTCAAGCTTACTAAAAAAACAATAAATCAACAACAACAACAAATTTACATACAATTTGGGTTAGCAAAGGAAAGGATCCAAGTGGCTCAAGTATGATTCCCTCACTTAAAATCTCTTTTTCCGATATAATAGAAGCAATGGGACTCTACTCAACATGCTTCAAGCAACATACATTCACAATCAAGCAATCACACATCACAGCATACTCGAATAACAAGCAACATGCTTACATGGCAAGCAACCACCGTGCAATTACAATACAAAAATTAAACTTACCTCACTTACCTGCCCAAGGTCTCGGAAACCATAGGCTCTAATACCTACAAATGTAACCCCCTCGTCCCGGTCTGGCTGGGTGACCGGTCCGACTAGGCCACACGGGGAAAACTGAAGCGAAACCCGTTAAGGTTCCCCCTCGGTTAGCAACCCTAAAAATTTTCTTTAATTTAATCTTTTCTAAAGGCTCATTCAAATCCTATGTGAACACATCAACGGAAGAATTTGAGGATGACAAACATTTGAACACAAAACAGCAACTAAACAGTCCAATTTTAAACCTTTAAGCAGGCCGTTTCGAAACACCATTGAGGCGTATCGAAACGCCTTGACTTGGTCAACTGCCCTGAGCCCTCACGAGGAGACCGTATCGGAACGGAGGTCAACCGTTCCGAAACACCCTCAACGGTCAACTTCTCGTGGTCAACGAGATATTGACCGTTTCGAAACCCTTAGACCCGTTTCGAAACGCTTTCATCTCGGCAATTTCACAGATTTTCAGTAGCCAAAGTGTTTCGATACTCGTTCTGGAACAGGGGTTCACAGTGGCCAAACCGTATCGAAACGAGTTCCGATACGGGGTCCCTGAAGCCTTACCCGTTCCGAAACGGCTCAGCCCGTTTCGAAACACTGGCTGTCAGAAACCTTCAAAAACCAACTTTAAGCATTTCTCAACAACTCTAAAGGCCCTAAACGACCCCAAGAAGCACTCAACATTTACAAATATGAACTAGAGGCATGGATCCCATGGTGAAACATATTCAAATCATACAAGACATGAGATGAGATGAGGCATCCAACATGGCATTTAAAAAGGGCATCAAACTTCAACAAGACCAACACTTAGACAAATTAAGATAAGCAAATCCAACATGGTTCACAAGCAAGGCATACAACCCAAAAGTCAAATCAATACAACATATAGAAGGAGTCTAGCATGCTCGTAACAACCAACATAACATACTTCAAAGGCTCAAACAACGACATCTATCCCATTGCTTTACTATTACAATCTTTCAATTTAAAGTTCATACTTGAGCTACCAATAGCGACACTTGGAGACCTTTCCTTGCCCTTGCCACCCACAAGCTACTGATCTGCATTGTCGAACAAAAAAGAGCGTAAGCATAAAAGCTTAGTGAGGGTAAGCTCATAAAACAAACCTTCGACAATGCAGGGTCCAAGCACGAGCAACTACCATGATGGAATGCATGATCTTACCTCCGATCCACAAGAGCCAAATTATAGATGATGCATGAACATATATTCAATATTATGTCATGCTCAACATGTTTAAATCCACAACATATGTAATCACATATACTAAATCATGTTAGCAACACATCTCAAATCACATTGGCTCACAAATAATCACACATTGACAACATAAACTACAATCCGTATTGGCACCTAGCTATGACTCGAATACGCGGATAACCGTTGGAACTCACATCAAACAACACAACCATTACCTGACGGTGGGATTACACTCATCACTGTTCACGCGGAGGGGATTCCACTCATCCTCACGCTCGTCGATGGGATTCCACTCATCACCGACTAACATATATATGAAGATTTTCGGGCGAACCCGTACTCCATCTTGAAGACTACCATCATCAAGACCATGCGCGCATTTGACTCACGTGTGCACACTAACATCCTAATGATCGATCATTTGTACCCAAGCATACTAGTGCCAATACTACACATTTCATTAATCTTTCACAAAATCATTTCACAACAACTTTCGTGCTTAGCACGTACTCACCGTGACTCACCGTCATGCACAAACCACATTTCCATGCCTAGCATGTACTCACCATGATCCTCGGATCACGCAACCACCTCATAATATCATTTCACAAGTCAACACTACATGTATATCATTAATACAAATATCCCATTATATTTCATACATAAGTATATCCCCATCATATTTATCATCAATATGCATATATCAATGCATCAACCATGCCTCAACACACATATAATAATGTATCAAACCATGCCTCAACATACATGTATAACATCATATACATAGCCACTATAATCACAATTTAAACATGAGGCATAAATCAACAATTTAAAGGTCAACCAAGGTCTCCAACTAAAGCTTGGGATTAGGCTACCACCCTAATCCCAACTCTAGGTGCGTCTACCAAGTCCAACCTAGTCCACATGCTTGAACCAACACTTGAAAACCATTTAAAAAATATTTAACCACTCACCGACAATTCCAAGCTCAACCACACTAGCCGTTCAAGCTTCCAACGATTCCGGATTTGTTCCCGAGGCTTCACCAACACAAAATCTTGCTTCTAATCATCTCAACACAATCAAAACCACCTCAAATCAATTCACCAATTAATGTAGCAAACCCGGAACACTAATCAAGCACAAAACACATCATTCCAAGCCAAGAACAACCCCCCAAAACACCAAACCCGAGCAGCCATGAAAAACAGTCCAAAACTCAAGATTTTAACCTTTTTAGCACACTCAAATGCTTCTAAAACAGCCCCCAACTATTACCCTAACATTAACCCTCAAATTCCAACACAAACCACACCCAAAATAAACCTTTAAACCTTCCTAAAAACCCACCAAAACTCAAATTCGGGATTATGTATAAAATCATGTAAAAATCATATATGTTGCATCATTTGACCCATAGACTTCATAACTAACAACATTAAATCGAAATTTTAAGTTGAACATCATAAAGTTATCATTTTTAACCAAATCTTCTAAAAACTCAATTTCCAAAACCTTAATGAAAATGAAAACTATTTGTAGAACTAATGTTTTGATATAATAATTGAAAAATGTTTTGGACTAATTTGAAAAGAATTTAAAACTTGTTTTTAAGTCCAAACAACTTGAAATTATGTTTGAGGTATTTTAAAAGGTTTTTGACAAAGATTTTTCATGTTTTTAATAGCCAAACTCGTGATTTCAAAGTACCAGTATCGATACGGTTGTACCAGTATCGATACTATTTTGCCCCAGTTTGGCCACTGTCAAAACCCGTATCGATACAGGCCCTTGCCGTATCGATACGGAGTGGGGTCGTTTTGATACGCCATGTCAACGTACCAATCGCAGTTTAACTACCCCAACGGCTATTTCCCAACGGCCATTTAAATGTCAAAGGGTACCGATACGCCCTCAAGCGTATCGATACGCCCAAGCTGGCAAAAGCCCAACGGCTAGTTCATATGAAGTCCGTATCGATACCGTTCCACGCGTATCGATACCGTTAGCTGCAGAACAGCATTTATGAAGGGAAATAAAGTCCTCAACGGCTCCAATTCATCCCCAACGGCTAGTAACGACTACAAACTCAATTAGGAGTATAAAATGGACCTTCAAGCATCAAGAGAAGACTAATGCTCATATTGTCAAACATCAAATGATCAAAGATTGTCTTTGTACTTAAATTGTCATTTATTGTATAGACAAACACTAGTGAGCCAAAATTGTCAAATTTGCTCAAGTGTTTTAGGTTTTGGGTGAGAGCTTAATTGTGCAAACAAACACCTATTAGAGAGTTTAAGTTTGCTTTGTTTTCTCTTTGTAAAAGAGGGTTTTGATCAAGGCTTTGGGTAGAAGCTTGATCAGTTGTAAGGGTTTCCTCCTCATCCAAGAAAAGGGGAAGAATTCAAGTAGTGAATTGGTTGTGAAAACCTTAGTGGGTAGCTAAGGTAGTGGATGTAGACCTTGGTTAGAAGGTTGAACCACTATAAATCTTTGTGTCACGTTTCTTTTTAGCTTCCTAAACCCTAACACCCAAAATTCCACCTCTCCACCACTTGGTGAGCATAATCGGTTGAACGAATCGAGCCCCACACAACTCAACACTATTTGTACTTTTGAAGAGAGGAGGTTGAGGACAAGTCAAAAATGATATTACCTTTCAAAATCGAGTTGAAATAAAGAAGCAATGTGATGGAATAGTGGAAGGAGGGTGAGAGCTCTCTTTCACGTTGATTTTTGTTTTGGAGAAGAGAATGAATAGTGAAAAGATGATAAAAAGGGATTTAAATTGAAAGTTGCATTATTTACAAGTTTGCCATTAATGAATGGCTATTTTTCATTTTCTTTAAAATCTCTTCAAATTGTATTTCATTCATTTTAGTCCAACACAAAAATATTTGTTTTTGAAACTCGAGGCCCAAAAGATTATTTTAACTATAAAACCGAACTCAAAATAATATTAAAATATTATTTCCACCCGACCCCTAAACCCGGGTGTTACAAACATAACCGCGATCATATTGCTATATACACAATGTGCATCACATGTATATTACCTTTGAGACCGAAACCATAGATTAATCTGTTGGGGAGAGCGATCGAGTTCTGACAGACAGAAATGGATTTCTTAACAAGTTCTCTGCTATGCCTGTTGTTGGCCTGGCTCCTTGTTCAAGCTTTCAACTCAATCAGAAATGGAAATAAATCAAGCGAAAGCAAGCTCCCACCTGGTCCAAGGCGGCTGCCAATCTTGGGCAATATCTTGGATCTTGGTGATAAACCCCACAGATCCTTGGCTAAGCTTGCTCAGATTCATGGCCCCGTTATGAGTCTCAAACTCGGCAGCTTAATCACCGTCGTCGTTTCATCGGAAACCATGGCCAAAGAGGTCCTCCAAAAGCAGGACCTTTTCTTCTCTAACCGAACCATTCTCGATGCTGTCCGAGCTACCCGACACCATGAAGTTGGAATGACATGGATACCCGTTTCGCCGCTTTGGAGAACTTTTCGTAAACTCTGCAATTCCCATATTTTCACGGCTGCGAAACTCGATGCCAATGAATACCTGCGTCGGGACAAGATTCGACAACTGATTGCCGATGTTCGCAGAAGTTGCCTTAAAGGTGAAGCCATTAGCATAGGGCAAGCTGCTTTTAATGCTACGATTAATTTGCTGTCCAATACTGTTTTTTCAGTGGATTTGGTTGACCCGAATTCATCTGATGCTCAAGAATTCAGGAAAACGGTTTGGGGAATCATGGCGGAGGCAGGGAAGCCTAATTTGGCTGATTATTTCCCTCTGCTTCAGAAGCTTGACCCGCAAGGTATTCGGGGGAGGATGACTGTTCATTTCCAGAAGTTGCTTCATCTTTTCGGCCAACTGTTCGATGAAAGGTCGCAATCAAGAAAATCCCAGAATTCTACAGCATCAAATGATGTTTTGGATACTCTTCTCGACATTATCGAAGGCGGTGTTGAGAAGCTTAATCGAAATCATATCGTGCATTTGTTTTTGGTATTTCTTTTTTATCTTCTTACATGATGTTTGCAAATGTCAGATCTTTGGTTTAATCATGTCGGATGACAGGTTTTGTTTGTTGCTGGAACTGATACAACGTCAAGCACATTAGAGTGGGCAATGGCTGAAGTACTTCGAAATCCCCAAGTTTTACTTAAAGCCAAGAAGGAACTAGAAGAAGCAATCGGCAAAGGAAATCCGATCGAGGAATGTGACATAAATCGTTTACCATATCTACAAGCAATCATCAAAGAAACCTTCCGAATGCATCCGGTTGTTCCGTTGTTACTCCCTCGCAGAGCTGGCTGCGATGCCGACCTTTGCGGTTACAAAGTGCCGGAGGGTTCACAAGTGTTTGTTAACGTTTGGGCCATCGGTAGAGATCCGAGCATTTGGGAGAACCCTAACAGCTTCGCTCCGGAAAGATTTTCGGGGTCTGAAATCGATGTCAAAGGTAGGAATTTTGGACTCGTTCCATTCGGAGCCGGACGACGAATATGCCCGGGACTACCTTTGGCGAGTCGAATGTTGCATTTGATGTTAGGGTCTCTTATAAACTCCTTTGATTGGGAACTTGAAGGTGGGGTCTCGCCAAATGAGATGAACATGGAAGAAAAGTTTGGGATCACACTTCAGATGGCAGAACCTCTTCGAGCAATCCCTGTTCTTGTTTAAGAATACTTGTTTCTAATGCATTTGCCTGATGTACTGTTCTTGAACCGTCCGTATAACGTTCGTTTATTACGTCAAATAAATGAGTGTGAACGAAATTTTTATGTTCATTTAATAAATGAACGAATATAAATGGATGTGTTCGGTTCGTTTATCTTTACAAACAATCTTATTTGAAAGATCATATATTAACTCGTTTATAAGCTCGTTTATTGTTCTGTAATTTCATCGATAAGTAAAAGTATCTTTTAAGCCGTAAACATGAGGGGAGAAGTTATGCAGTTATAGGAGCCTAGAAGTTAGGCAGTTATAGAAGTTAAAGATTGTTATTAAGAATTGAGTTAATTAGTTAGTTAAGTAGGGAATGTATATCATATTTCTTTAAAAACCAAAAGTATAATGTTAAAAAATTATTTTAATTTTTAATGTTTTATTTTAGGTCAAAATAATTCTTTCGTGGATGAAACTGTTAGTCAACTAATATTAAATAATTTAAAATGACGTGACAAACTTACATGACAGTGCATGCTGACATAGTAGTGTCATGTAGACATATGTATTGACTTTACGTAATGACACTTCATTAAAAAAATAATTTTATAAAATTGTATAAAAATATAAAATCATTTTTTATAATAACGTGTCATTCTATCAAGTCATTTCGCGTTATTTATTTTCAGTTAACTGATAATTTTTATCTAAAAAATCGTTTTCACCCAAAAATAAAAAGTTAAAACTTAAAATACTTCAAAAATATACCAAAATAATTGTTCACTCTAACCAAAATTCCACTCACTTGATCATGCCGCAGCACCCCACCTATTGCCGCAACACCGTCACTAGGACGTACCGAAAGCAAAATTGGAAAAATAGGGTAGTTTGAATTTTTATTTAAGAGATATGAGTTGTTCGGGAGAAATTTTGGAGAATAGGCCAGTTTCTACAATACCACGCCGTGTGGAGGTGACGAAGTTGGACCTTGCCATGTGCAGGTGGCGAAGTGCAGGTAAAATTAAAAAAAAACCCAGCTTTTGTAAAGTTGACAGACGTGCAATACACAGAACCTCGCCACTTTCACATGGCGAGGTCCAAAGAACGTCATAAGCACATGGCGAGGTCTCCAAATACTATAAATTTTAACTTAAATTCTAAAATTTCTCCCAAACAACCCCTATCCCTTAAATAAAAATCTAAACTACCCTATTTCCCCAAATTTGCCCGTACCGAACCATTAGAGTTGGCAGCCTCTATCCACCCCTACATATGGATATTTAGTTGCTCATCAAAAGTCATAATTACTTGAATATCCTTTTTTAATATACTTGAATATTCTTTTTAAAGCCGAATTAATTAAAATATTTTAATTTTTCAAAATAATATTATAGTTTAGAAAAGATTTTAATTTTAAAATAATTTTAACTCAATTAATAAAAATATATTTGTAAGGATAATAGAAAAGTATTTTTTTAATATAACCGACCTTCATTAATTATTAAAGAAGTAACTTAAAACAAATACCAAGAAGTGTTCTAGAAAAACCAACCGACAAACTTGTAAAAACAAAACTAAAGAAAACTCAAAGGCAAATCGAAAAACAAAGAGAAAACGATGAAGGCGGTGCAACCACTCCTCACACCAGCGGACCTGGGATGTATAAGACACCGTTACAATCGATCTGGAGGAGCGTGAATCACCAGAAGCGTAGATCTGAACATGCATGAAAGATCTTCTGGATGAGATGACGAAACAGAACGGAGGGTTAGAGAATCACAGTGGTGGTCGGTCCTCCTCTACCACCACCTGCGCGCAAACTGGGACTTCTTCTACCCAGAAGAGGTCGACGGAACCAAGATGAGAGGCGCCTGCTATCAAATGTGCTGCCCGATTCATCTGTCGAAAGGTATGTGCAAACGAGATCTCAGTAAAAAGCTTCACTCGTTCCTTTATTTCATGGACAATACTGCTGATGACTGACATATCCGGCTCATGTGACTGCAATTTCTTGATGATTGTGAGGGAATCCCCTTCAATTTCAACTCGCCGGAACCCTAGATCGTAAAGCAGAAGTACGGCATGAAGTGCCGCCACCGCCTCCGCCTGGAAAGCGTCTGAGACATGGGAGGTAACCCTTCGACTACTACCCATAACATCTCCATTATGATTACGGATAATAACCCCTGACCATGCTATCTTTTCTGAGGAACGGAAACATGCATCAAAATTTGCCTTCACAACGCCGGCCATCGGGGCAAACCATCGAAGTGCTGTCGACGAAGAAGGGGAAATCTGCTGTGGTAAAAGACTCTCAACCTCTCTACAGTATGCTTTGATGAATGAGATAGTGTGATTGTAAGAGTTTGATACACCTTCATGAAGTTTCTTATTTCTCACAAACCAAATGGACCACAATATTATCATAATTTCTGTATGACGTACCTTAGGGTGTGAAACTAACACCCACGATAGCCATTCTTTGAACGATAGGGTTAAAACTGTCGAAGGCCAATTATAACCCATCCCTTGCCATATCAGAATAGCGTTATTACAATCCCTAAAAACATGCTCCCTAGACTCAGGCACGTCTATACAGTCTGGGCAATTAGGAGTTTGGGCTATACGACGATAATAGAGACATGCTTTAGTAGGTATAAAATTACACAAGAATCTCCAAACCTGAATTCGAAGTTTAGGGGGACACTTGGTGCTCCATACTGATTTGAAAAGTTCTACGTCCGTAGGTGACATTTCCTCTGCTGGCTTAAGAAGATTGTATCCACTTCTGACCGAGTAGATTCCAGTTTTCTCTCCACTCCACACTAGACAATCTGTTTGAGGAAAACTAGATAAAGGAATAGTTAAGATCTGAGATGCTTCATTAGGTAAGAACGATTCCCTAATAAGATCTTCATTCCATGCGCCACCATTCTGGCTTAGCAGATCCGACACCCTACTGATACCATTAACCGGAGGGGACAATAGACGCTTAGGTATAGGACCCGGCAACCAGCAATCACCCCAAATCGAAATTGAATGCCCATTACCTACTTTCCATCTCAGCCCAAGTTCTAGAAGGCCCTGTGAACTCCAAACACTTCTCCATATCAAGGACGGGTGAGAAGTGAGGGTGGAATTGAGGAAACCAGTATTCGGGTAATACTTAGCCTTAAATATCCTTCCCACGAGAGACGCCGGATTAGACAATAACCGCCAGGCTTGCTTAGCAAGAAGGGCCACATTGAAAGCCGAAAGATCCCTGAAGCCCAGTCCACCTTCTGATTTCCTACGACACAAGAAACTCCAATTACACCAGTGCATACCACGTCTTGTCTGAGACTTCTGCCACCAAAACCTTGCCATAGCAGATTCAAGCTTTTGGCACAAGGACTTAGGAAGAAGAAAAACCCCCATTGCATACACCGGGATGGCTTGTAGGACCGATTTCACAAAAACTTCCTTACCCCCTTGAGAGAGAGGGAATACACACCAGTTCGATATACGTGCCTGCACCCGATCAAATAAGTTTTGAAAAGCCTGTTTTTTATTACGGCCCACTTGTCACATCCCAAAAAACCGGTCTAGTAGAAATTAGGTTCGAAATTTTTATTCGGTTTATTATTATTTTATGGAGTAAGTAAAAATTTAGTATTATTTTATATAGTAGTTAAAATTATTATTATTTTATGTAGTAGTTAAAATTATTATTATTTTATGTAGTAGTTAAAATTATTATTATTTTAAGGAGTAGGTATGGAGTAGTTAAAATTATTATTATTTTATTATAAAAAAAGAAAAAAAAAGAAAAAAAAAAGGAGTAGTTGACGCCAAGTTTTAGTATAAATAGGGGGAGGAAATTGTTTGAATTCACAGCAAAAATTGAAGAAAAAAATTAGTAAGATACGATCCAATTTTTGATTGGTAGTCCGATATTTTCGATATAGTAATATCGAATTTCTGCCGACGACGGGGTAAGCTCAAATCTCTAGTTAGTTTAAGTTTCGGTATCAAGTTTGATTAATATTTATATATATATTCGATACTGTCTTATTACTTTAATTAATTTTTATCGTAGTACACGAGGTCGATTCAGATCAACCTTCAAGCTCAATAAATAAAAATAAAGCACCAGTCTGTCAAGGTGAGTGTGGATGCATTTGTCTCGGGTGACATGGGTCATTCCGATCTTTGTTTCTTTGTTCTGATATGTGAGTGTAGATGCATTTGTCTCGGGTGACACGGTGTCATTCCGATATTTTTATGTCTTGATATGTGAGTATAGTCGTGTCAGGGGTAGGCTCGGTGCTGCCCCGTTGCATTAATTATGAATTTATCTGCATCTGGTAAGTACCCTGCATTATTTGGATATGCTCAAAAATGATTATGATATGCTATATGTACATGAAAATAATATGAAATGCTATCTGATATGGAGCTACGGCTCATCTTGCTATTTGATATGATATGATCTGAAAATCATGGACTATGTGAAATTGTGTGTATTTATGGACATTGGATACAATTGGCATGCCATAGGAATATTCGAGCTCACCATGTAAGGGAGGACTACGGTCCAGGGCTACGGCCTATATGTGGGAGATAAAAGGATGGAAGTGTAAGGGATACATGGAGCTACGGCTCAGGGCTACGGCTCAATTATGATACATGATATGGTGTACAGGGAATCCGCGTATCCAATGGTACCAATATAATATGTGTTCGATATGTTATACCATGACATGTTTATGATAAGATATATGATTATATTATGTTATGTTAGTGATATGGATATCTGATCATGTTATGCTTATACTGTTATAGAAGCATGCAAATAAGTTAGATTAAATTTATATTTAATCATGACATTCATATTATTGTCAATTTACTATCATGACTACCTCACTAGGCTATGTAAGCCTAACATACGTGTCTCATGCATTTTCAGGACCCTGATAGATTTCCAACCTTTGATCGTGTGGTGCAGTTGCAAGTCACATCTCTACCATATATGTATGATATATTTCATGAACTCCTAGTAAAGTGGCATATGATCCAATTTTTGTATAAATTGTGTTTTGTAATTTAATAATGTGGTTTTATTTTAGTAATCTAGAAAATCCTATTAAATAAATGTTAGAACAATAATAATGATAGATACGAATAATTTTCTAATAAAAATGATTAGAAAGGACTCTAAGATTTTTGTAAGTTGTTAGGCTCATTTAAATTTGTAAATAATTTTAGTAAGATAATAAAAAGAAATAGATTTGAATATTTTACAAAATAGTAACTAAATATTGCATCGTCTAATCAGGTTGATAAATGACCTCCGATAGTAATGAGGTTTTACAGGCTAATAACTAGTAAGTTTATTTTCAGTATATTTTCACGAATTTCAGATAAAGACCTTTAATTTGTGAAAATTACAATTTAGTCCCTAAAGTTTGAAAAAGTTTAAAATTGACCCAAATTGAGTAAGTTGTTAATAAGTTGAGTGTTAAGTCTTAAAAGAGATTAACAAAATACGCTAAAATGATTTTTGAACTTTGGATTTATATCTCCGATCTCCGCATCGTTTTCCGGTAGCGCTCTCCGACCCGGTTCTCTACCAGGCTGGGTAGGGGGTGTTACATTTGTGGTATCAGAGCTAGAGTTTAGTCGATTCTAGGACTAACCAGGCATTCGTTAACGAGTCTATGTCTCATATGCCACTTAGGAGTTGATTAAATATATATTTTGTGACTTGCAACTTACACGATTTAATTCTTATGTGTGTCTAGACCCAAAATGACTGCTCCTACTAATAGGAAAGAAACAAATGAGCCCGATCATGATTCCTCTTCCACTCGAGGGGAAAATGTGAGGCCAGAACCAAGTACCGAACAAGTGGCTCAGAATGATCCACCTCATCTTCCACCTATGTTGTCGGCTCAACAAGACTATTTGATGTCTATGGCCGACATGATAAAACAAGTAGTGGTGTCTCTTCGACAAGAAGCACCTTCATCATCTGCTGAAGCTGCTCAGCAGATCTCTCGAGCTCCAATAGATAAGCTAAAACGTTATCAAGTTTATACATTTACTGGCCAAGATCTGGATAATCCTGAAATCGCAGAATATTGGCTAGAAAATACTTTGAAAGTAATCAACAAGCAACTAAAGTGCCCCGAGGAGCATAAGTTGGAGTGTGCCTTAGCCCTGATTGCAGATGAAGCACAAAGCTGGTGGCACACTGTAACTCTCACTGTACCCGAACATAAAGTAACCTGGGAATTTTTCCTCCAGGAATTTCGTAAAAAGTATATTAGTGAGCATTACCTCGCTGAAAGACGTAAAAAGTTCCTCCATTTGAAGCAAGGAGGAAGGCCAGTGGAGCAGTACATTCATGATTTCTGCAAGTACGCTAGATATGGTACTGATATCATCCACACTGAAAAAGAAAAATGTAGAATGTTCATAGATGGCCTCTGCGATGAATTACGTCCTCTTTTTGTTGCTCTGGAAATCGAGGATTTTCAAATTCTGGTGAATCGAGCCATTGCAACTGAAGCTTCTCAAAGAGCCTCGGAAAGAAGGAAGGGAAACCAAGCTCGGCCTGATAAAAGATTCCGAGAAGATTCCAAACCTCCTCTATCTCAAAAAAGAGGAAGACAGTGGGACCAAAGGTCATCTGTCAATCAACAGCTACCTAACTCTAATTATGTCTCTCAATTTCCATCTGGTGGGACCACTGTTATGCGTACGACCTCAATAAACAGTACAGGAGGCTCTGCCAAAAGTTCTCAGATCCCTCTGTGTAATTTTTGTCAAAAGAGACATTTGGGACAGTGCCGTAAACAGTCAGGTTCTTGTTACCTGTGCGGAGAATCTGGTCATTTCATCCGACAATGCCCTCAGAATCCACAAGCCCCTACCTCTATAGCCTCACAGAACGTTCCAGTAAAAGGGAGGGGAATAAATCAAGCACCGTCTGGTTCTTCCGGAAGGCCCCATAACAATAATGCTCCTTCAGGAAGCCGAAATCCAAAGACCTCGGCCCAGATGTACCACGTTCGAGGACGCGAACAAGAAGACGACCCTGATGTTGTTGCAGGTATGGTGGAGTTAGGTTCTGAATTTGTTTATGCTTTGATAGATCCAGGCTCCACGCATTCCTTTATTAGTGAACCTTTGATTGAAAAATATGCCTTAAAATATGATCATGTTGCTTCCAAAATACTTGTGTCAAACCCATTAGGAGATAGTGTAACAATCCAAAAGATCTGTAGATCTTGTTCCCTAAAAATCCAAGGAATTCCTTTTCCGGCCAATTTGATGGTCTTACCCTTTAATGAGTTCGACCTTATCCTTGGTCTAGATTGGTTAGCTGAACATCAAGCATGGGTAGATTGTTCTAAAAAGAAATTATATCTCCGTGGTCTAGGTAGAGAAAGCATCACCTTGATGAAATCTAAATGTCAGAGTAGTCTTATGTGTGCCTTAGAATCTAAGAAGGAATTGAAGCCTGAAGATATATCCATAATAAAAGATTTTCCTGACGTATTCCCTGAAGAACTTCCGGGACTCCCTCCTATACGTGAAGTTGAGTTTGGGATAGAAGTTCAACCTGGAACTACTCCAATTTCTATCGCTCCATACAGAATGGCTCCAATGGAGTTAAAGGAATTGAAGGCCCAAATCCAAGACCTTGAAAGTAAGGGGTTTATTCGACCGAGTTCCTCACCCTGGGGAGCACCGGTTTTATTTGTGAAAAAGAAAGATGGATCGATGCGCTTATGCATCGACTATCGACAACTGAATAAAGTAACAATAAAAAATAAGTATCCGCTTCCTAGAATAGACGACCTATTTGATCAACTAAAGGGTGCTTCTGTCTTTTCTAAGATAGACCTCCGATCTGGTTACTATCAAATGCTCGTGAAGGAACCAGATGTTTCAAAAACAGCCTTTCGAACCAGATATGGTCATTACGAATTCTTGGTGATGCCTTTTGGGCTCACCAATGCTCCTGCAGCCTTCATGGATTTGATGAACCGAATATTTCGACCTTATCTTGATAAATTTGTCGTTGTCTTCATAGACGACATTTTGATCTATTCGAAAGATTCTGTTACTCACGAAGAACATCTTCGGATTGTACTCCAAACCCTCCGTGAAAAACAACTCTATGCCAAATTTAGTAAATGCGAGTTTTGGCTGACCGAAGTATCTTTTCTCGGTCATGTGATATCTTCCGCGGGAATTCAAGTGGACCCAAAGAAGATTCAAGTCATTCTCGAATGGATACCCCCGAAGAACGTAGGAGAAATTCGTAGTTTCCTGGGCCTTGCAGGATACTACCGAAGGTTCGTTAAGGGGTTCTCCTTGATTGCTTCACCCCTAACGAAGCTTCTCCGAAAAGACGTTCCTTTCAGGTGGACAGTGGACCAACAACGGAGTTTTGATCAACTTAAACAAGTCCTCACCCACGCTCCTGTTCTAGTGCAGCCGGAGTCAGGAAAAGATTTCACAGTATACAGCGATGCATCCCATCAAGGACTGGGCTGTGTCTTGATGCAAGAAGGTAAAGTTATAGCCTATGCCTCACGTCAACTCAAACCGCATGAGCTTAATTATCCAACTCATGACCTTGAGCTAGCTGCGGTTGTGTTCGCACTAAAGATCTGGCGACATTACCTCTATGGTGAAAAGTGTTATCTTTTTACTGACCACAAAAGCCTGAAATATCTTTTGACCCAAAAAGAATTAAACCTTCGTCAGCGTCGTTGGATGGAGCTTTTAAAAGATTATGATTTGGTAATTGATTACCATCCCGGTAAAGCAAATGTGGTGGCGGACGCTCTTAGCCGGAAGCCCACTTCTTCTCCTAGATGTTTAAATGCTCACTTTTGGCTCATGAAGCGTGGCAAGTTATTAGCCGAGCTCAGGGTACAATCGACCATTGTGTCCCTGATTAAAGCACTTCAAGAAGATGATGAGGAGTTGCAACCTATTTTAGCCCGAATCAAGGATGAACCAGACCCTGATTTTGCCATAAATTCTGACGGCTTGTTATGCTTTCGTAATCGTATATGTGTTCCAAACAATGATGATCTTCGGAACCAGATCCTGCGTGAAGCACATGCTAGCCCTTTTTCTATTCACCCCGGAGCTGTTAAGATGTACAAGGATCTAAAAGAGATCTACTGGTGGTCCGGTATGAAAAGTAAAATCACAGATTTCGTAGCAAGGTGTTTGACTTGTCAACGGGTTAAAGCTGAACATAAAGTACCGACGGGACTCCTTCAACCCATTGAGCTGCCACAGTGGAAGTGGGAACGTATCACTATGGACTTTGTAAGCGGATTACCCCCGACTCCAAAGAAAAACAACGCAATCTGGGTCATCGTAGATCGATTTACCAAGTCAGCTCACTTTCTTCCAGTAAGAATGGACTTCAGCTTATCCAAGCTAGCAGAGTTGTATATCAGCGAAGTCATACGCTTGCACGGAGTTCCAACATCAATAATTTCTGATCGAGACCCACGGTTTGCATCTCGATTTTGGAGAACCTTGCAAGAGGCATTGGGAACTAGAATACATCTCAGTACTGCATTCCATCCCCAAACCGATGGCCAATCTGAAAGGGTTATTCAGGTAACCTCGTTATTGTCTTTCTTTAAACATAAGCTAGGTATCCTATATCAATTACGATCTTCCTTGTAGATTCTGGAAGATATGCTCCGAGCCTGCATTATTGACTTTGGGAAAAATTGGGAGAAATCCCTACCCTTAGTGGAATTTTCCTATAACAATAGTTATCAGTCGTCTATTCAGATGGCTCCTTTTGAAGCATTGTATGGCAGAAAATGCAGAACTCCTCTGTGTTGGTCCGAACTTGGTGAAAACAAGGTGTTGGGACCACAACTGCTCAGAGAAACAGAAGAGAAAGTTCAAATCATTCACTCTCGATTGAAACAAGCTTTTGATAGGCAGAAAGCTTACGCTGATCTAAAACGAAGAGACATTCAGCATAATGTGGGAGACAAAGTCTTTCTTAAAGTCTCTCCATGGAAGAAAGTATTTCGGTTTGGAAAGAGGGGAAAGCTCAGTCCTCGCTTCATTGGACCTTTTGAAATTACTGAAAGAATTGGCCCAGTAGCTTATCGACTTGCACTTCCTAGCGAGTTCGATAAAATCCACAATGTCTTCCACGTGTCAATGCTCAGAAAGTATAGATCCGATCCATCTCACATCTTAGAGCCGGAAGAATTAGAGCTGAATCCTAACTTGTCTTACGAAGAGGAACCAATTCAGATTCTGGATAGAGAAATCAAAAGACTAAGAAACAAAAATGTTGCATTGGTTAAAGTCTTGTGGAGAAATCACAAGAGGGAAGAGGCAACATGGGAACCTGAGGACACGATGAAAAAGCAATATCCTCATCTATTCGATTCAGGTAAAAATTCGAGGACGAATTTTCTTAAGGGAGGGTGAGTTGTCACATCCCAAAAAACCGGTCTAGTAGAAATTAGGTTCGAAATTTTTATTCGGTTTATTATTATTTTATGGAGTAAGTAAAAATTTAGTATTATTTTATATAGTAGTTAAAATTATTATTATTTTATGTAGTAGTTAAAATTATTATTATTTTATGTAGTAGTTAAAATTATTATTATTTTAAGGAGTAGGTATGGAGTAGTTAAAATTATTATTATTTTATTATAAAAAAAGAAAAAAAAAAGAAAAAGAAAAGGAGTAGTTGACGCCAAGTTTTAGTATAAATAGGGGGAGGAAATTGTTTGAATTCACAGCAAAAATTGAAGAAAAAAATTAGTAAGATACGATCCAATTTTTGATTGGTAGTCCGATATTTTCGATATAGTAATATCGAATTTCTGCCGACGACGGGGTAAGCTCAAATCTCTAGTTAGTTTAAGTTTCGGTATCAAGTTTGATTAATATTTATATATATATTCGATACTGTCTTATTACTTTAATTAATTTTTATCGTAGTACACGAGGTCGATTCAGATCAACCTTCAAGCTCAATAAATAAAAATAAAGCACCAGTCTGTCAAGGTGAGTGTGGATGCATTTGTCTCGGGTGACATGGGTCATTCCGATCTTTGTTTCTTTGTTCTGATATGTGAGTGTAGATGCATTTGTCTCGGGTGACACGGTGTCATTCCGATATTTTTATGTCTTGATATGTGAGTATAGTCGTGTCAGGGGTAGGCTCGGTGCTGCCCCGTTGCATTAATTATGAATTTATCTGCATCTGGTAAGTACCCTGCATTATTTGGATATGCTCAAAAATGATTATGATATGCTATATGTACATGAAAATAATATGAAATGCTATCTGATATGGAGCTACGGCTCATCTTGCTATTTGATATGATATGATCTGAAAATCATGGACTATGTGAAATTGTGTGTATTTATGGACATTGGATACAATTGGCATGCCATAGGAATATTCGAGCTCACCATGTAAGGGAGGACTACGGTCCAGGGCTACGGCCTATATGTGGGAGATAAAAGGATGGAAGTGTAAGGGATACATGGAGCTACGGCTCAGGGCTACGGCTCAATTATGATACATGATATGGTGTACAGGGAATCCGCGTATCCAATGGTACCAATATAATATGTGTTCGATATGTTATACCATGACATGTTTATGATAAGATATATGATTATATTATGTTATGTTAGTGATATGGATATCTGATCATGTTATGCTTATACTGTTATAGAAGCATGCAAATAAGTTAGATTAAATTTATATTTAATCATGACATTCATATTATTGTCAATTTACTATCATGACTACCTCACTAGGCTATGTAAGCCTAACATACGTGTCTCATGCATTTTCAGGACCCTGATAGATTTCCAACCTTTGATCGTGTGGTGCAGTTGCAAGTCACATCTCTACCATATATGTATGATATATTTCATGAACTCCTAGTAAAGTGGCATATGATCCAATTTTTGTATAAATTGTGTTTTGTAATTTAATAATGTGGTTTTATTTTAGTAATCTAGAAAATCCTATTAAATAAATGTTAGAACAATAATAATGATAGATACGAATAATTTTCTAATAAAAATGATTAGAAAGGACTCTAAGATTTTTGTAAGTTGTTAGGCTCATTTAAATTTGTAAATAATTTTAGTAAGATAATAAAAAGAAATAGATTTGAATATTTTACAAAATAGTAACTAAATATTGCATCGTCTAATCAGGTTGATAAATGACCTCCGATAGTAATGAGGTTTTACAGGCTAATAACTAGTAAGTTTATTTTCAGTATATTTTCACGAATTTCAGATAAAGACCTTAAATTTGTGAAAATTACAATTTAGTCCCTAAAGTTTGAAAAAGTTTAAAATTGACCCAAATTGAGTAAGTTGTTAATAAGTTGAGTGTTAAGTCTTAAAAGAGATTAACAAAATACGCTAAAATGATTTTTGAACTTTGGATTTATATCTCCGATCTCCGCATCGTTTTCCGGTAGCGCTCTCCGACCCGGTTCTCTACCAGGCCGGGTAGGGGGTGTTACACCACTAACGACGGAAGCCCAAGGTATTTCTCGATGCTGGACGTATGGTCTATTTCTAGGAGATACTGAATATCCATCTTGACCGAATCACTCACATTACTGGAAAAGAAGAGGCCTGACTTTTCAAAGTTAATCACCTGACCCGAGCAGATACTATATTCGTATAAAATAATCTTTATATTTACCGCATCAGTCACCGAGGCATCGCCAAAGATTATGCTATCATCTGCAAAAAGCAGATGAGTAACATTTGGCGCATATCTGTTAAGTCTAAACCCCTTCACTGTACCCAACATATTTCCTCTGCGTAACAAAGATACAATCCCTCGCTACATATAAGGAAAAGGAAAGGGCTAAGAGGATCACCTTGCCTAAGCCCTCTGTACGGTAAAAATGATTCACCAATCATACCATTAAGAACAACTGAGTAAGAGACTGACGTCATACAGCTCATAATACGTTGGACCCATTCTGATGCAAAACCCATCTTCTCCATAATCTGAGCCACAAAAACTCATTCTACTCTATCATAGGCTTTAGACATATCTAATTTCAATGCGAAATTACCTGAGCGTCCCACACGCTTTTTCTGCAAACAGTGAAGGATTTCGTAGGCCACCATGATATTATCTGAAATTAGCCGGCCCGGAACAAAGGCACTCTGGGCCTCATCAATACAATCGGATAACAGATATTGCATTCTATTAGCAAGAACTTTGGACACAATCTTATATAAGACGTTGCACAAACTAATGGGCCTGAATTGGCTCATATGTGAAGGGTCAGCTTTCTTAGGTATAAGCACAATGTGGGTCTTGTTTATTAAGCCCATATCAACCTCTCCATTTAAAACAGCAATACAAAACCGAGTCACCTCCTTACCAACAATATTCCAGAAACGTTGATAAAAAATGGCTCCCAAACCGTCCTCGCCTGCTGCCTTCAAAGGCCCCATCATCTTAACTGCCCGATAAATCTCCTCCTCAGTATATGGTCGAAGAAGCCTCCTATTTTCAGCCTCAGAAATCTTCGGAGTAATTCCTTCCAATACATGTGAACAATCTGCAACACCCCCTGAGTTAAAAAGATTCTGAAAATATTCCCTCGCAGTAACTTCCATTAGATCAAGGGAGGAATAAGTAGCCCCAGCATCATTCGTAAGCTTCAAAATTCTATTTTGCTTCTTACGTTGGGTAGCATGTCGGTGAAAAAATGCAGTATTTTTATCACCGTTTCTAAGCCAATTTGCACGCGCCCTCTGCTCCCAATAAAGCTCAGATTTATCAGCTTCTAGATTCAATGACAGTTTGACCTCATCAAGTTTTCCCAAAATCTCATCCGTAGGATATAGGCCCACTAGTTCCTCCAGACGCTTCGTTAAACTTCGCTTAGTTATCTTCCTACTGGCCCTTAATTTGCGAAACCAATTTTCCAAACCCAGCCCTACAAAACGTAATCGGTCGGGTAATGTACCCGTAGAAACTGCCCATAAATTTGCCACCTCAGTCTCGCATGATTCTTCCAAAATCCATGCAGCTTCAAATTTAAAATGCCAGTGGGCTTTGTTTTCTGCATTTGAGGGCGTGTTAACAAGCAGCGGGCAATGGTCAGAAAATGAGTGAGCTAAATGAGAGAGAGTGAAATGTGGATGGCAAGACCACCACGCATTATTCGCAACACCCCTGTCTAGTCGCTCTCTGATGTTAGTGTCTTCAAACTTCCCCTTTTCCCACGTAAACCATCTACCTTGGTAACCCACATCAGATAAAGCACAATCATTTAGGGCCTCCTGAAAGTCACTCATTTGCCGCTGACTTCGGACCCTACCTCCCATTTTTTCAAACAAAAATAATAACTCGTTAAAGTCCCCGATAACTAACCAAGGTATATTGGGGCAATCATTTAACTGACGTAGTAAATTCCAGGAATCCCTACGATATCTCTCCTCCGGAGCACCATAGAATCCAGTGCACCTCCACGAACGACCCTCACCATCATCCGTAAACATAAAATCAATATGGCAGTCTGAATAGGAACGGAGAGAAATCTGACAGCTGCCCTTCCAAGCCAAACAAAGGCCTCCACTTCTTCCTCGCGAACCAACCTCAATACCGTTCGAAAAACCACATTTCCTTCGCACCCTTTCCATCTCAGCAGACTGTAGTTTGGTCTCAATAAGAAAAACTACAGACGGGTTAACGTCTCTCAAGTAATCCCGGAGACGTCTTACTGTTCGAGGCTTCCCCAAGCCCCGAACATTCCAACTAATTAGCTTCATTGATCCCGGCGGGCCTGAGCATCCAGGCCGGCCGATGGAAAGACAGTTGTTGAAGGGGAAGCCACCCCTTTATCTGTAGGGGACAAATCAGAAGCCTTTCTTGGACGTTTAAGCCCATCCGAGGGTTGAACCGGGTTGTCCTCATCCACCAGGGTCATCTCCGTGTCAACTAAAGGAGAGCCCGCAGAACCAGGTAACAATGGGCCCAGTCCAAAAGAAGAACGAACTTGTAGACGTGACACATTGTGCGGCCCAGATTGGGTTCCATATCCAGATTGAGATAAGGCCAATCCCTTCTTTTTCTCTATCAGATCCGGATTATGAGCCTTATTCTCATCACATTTATTGAAGTTTATCTGCTGGCTAACATTCCGCCGAGAAATGCGGGATACACCTCCATCCTCCTCACGCAGCCAATTACTCACCGGAACGCTTCGTCCTCTCGCCGGAGCACGCAAAGTGACGTCCCATAGGAAAGGCCCCTCATGCTGAGGCTGAAGAACACGTAAAGAACAAAAGCCTTCTCCATGTCCAAGCTTGCCACAACGAAAGCAAAACAAACGCAACTTTTCATATTGAAACGATACGAAAATTGTACCACCATTTGGTAAGAGAAGTTTCTTACGACGTTTTAAAGATTTTGCCAGTGAGATCCTCACCCGAATACGTATACAACCCTTAATTCCAAGCGTAAGAGCCGATGAATCAAACTCTAGAAAAATTCCAATGAAGTCACCAAGTTGTTTTGCAACAGATTCCGATATAAACCCACTCGGAACATCATTAACAAGAACCCAAAAGTCCACTTCCTTAAGCGAAACTGTACATGGATCCTCCCCATCTTGGATCCGATGTAAAATAAGAAGATGAAGATTGAAATACCAAGGACCCTCTTTTTCAATTCGATCAGCATCAACAGAATTAAAAAGCCGAAACAAATATTGGCCTCACCCAAATCAGAAATTGCAATACCACCAATTGGGTGCCAAACATTCGCCAGAGTTGCTTTCATGGACTGAAAATGAATTTGACTCGTAGTAAGGAACGCTCCCACAAAACAAAACCCAAAAGAAATCGGAGATTCCACTTGAACCGGAACAATAGCAAGTTCTTGCTCTTCCTCTTCTTCGTCAATAGTGAGATCTGCCAAAACATCTTGCACAGTGGCCATAAACAATAGACTTATGTGGAAAACTGGGCAGCAGCCAGAGAGAGAAAGCGGAAATAATAGAGAGACTGGGCAACAGCCAGATAGAGATACTGGGCAATAGCCAGAGAAAAATATAAATTTAAGCTTGTGAAAATATTTTTTATCAGCAATTATGATTTTATTATAAGGCGAAAAACTTCAAAAAAATATAAATTTATTGTTATTACATGGCTTATTAAAAATTCTCTCTATTTCGAAATGAAAAAAGAGCACAACGCAAATACCAGACCCCGACCCAAAACTACCTACTGATGTAATTGTATCCACATATAAAAATTTGTTGTTTTAATAATTTAAAATTGATAATAAAATTTTATCAAAATAATAAGATTTTTTTATGTGACCCAATCATAAAACACGATATAAACATGATTTATAAACACAAATTGTTCTCTAAATTAAATCACTAAGTCAAATTATGTAAGGTATGATAACAAAAATAACATAAAACACAACACACATATGTAAACATGTAAGAATCTATGTAAAATAATTTTATGAGCATGCAAGAGTATAAAAAATGTATAATATTTTGGCAACATAAAATACTACTAACATATAGATATAAAAATAACATAAACACAATACTAATATACAAATGTAATAGAATAGACAAACAACTTGTTAAGATGTAAATTTTATTTAACTTTTTAATATAAATTTACAATATTTGAATTGGAAAAATAAATTACTCCTTTAATCTAACAAAATAAAAAACAAAACAAAACTATAAATAACTAATTTTGTGCCTACAATAGCTCCTAATAAAACCATTTAATACTATACATAACGAGGCTCAATATTAGGGGTAATGTTATATCCACCCACTATTCATTTATGTTATTAAAGTAGTGCATGACATGATAGCAGAGGTGAACGTGACTGAAGACAATTTTAAGGTATTTTTTAAATTTTAATACAAAGTAATTTATATTTATTTGATAGTCAAATCATACTATTACTATGTTATATTTTTTTTTCTATTTTTGAGTGGTTTAAATATATCTGGCAAGAGCGTAACGGCAGAATACAATTGCATAGTCGAAGGCCAAGACAAGTTATTGTTTTGAGTAAGGCGGATGTAAGTACGAGGTTACTAAGTAGTTCTAAGTTTTCTAGTTCAAATTCTTTTCTTATTTCTAAATGGGGAATGTATAGATCATAGGCCCGGTTTGTTTTTTGGCTGGTGACTTGTTTGTAAGGTGTATTTGTGGTTCTTGAGATAATAAAATATTTATTTATCTAAAAAAATAATCTTAAAACTTATACATTCAATCAATTTGATTATGATTTAATAAGTAATTTAATAAATTTAACTCTTAATACTTACATATTCTATTGATCTTCCTTAAGGTTTAAAATTTAAAAAAAAATCAAATTTTATTTTTAAAATTATAAGAATATATTAAGTGTGTCACAAGAGCAAAAAAAATAATGTATCACTAGAGCAAACAAAAAACACCCACCATTTTCTTACGAAAAGAAAGAAATTAACTAAACCAAAATAAAATGACACAACTCAAAATAAAATAGCATGATGTATATTAAAAGTAGAGGAAGAACGAGTGAAAAAGAAGAAGAAAGGGAATGGAAATCCTAAGGGAAGAATGGGTGTTTCTAATGGGTCTAGAACTCGTGATCTAAAAAAAATGAGAGAACAAAGATGAGCAGTTTGGTCAACCGGCTAAATGTGCTTGCTCAAAAATTGTATTGATTTTAAATTTCATTACAATGATTAATTTGAACTTTTGTGGTGGCTTGACAATAAAATAATTAGTATGGGTATAAATGAACCGAGCTTGGATGAATAAGACTTTGTTTGTGTTTATTTATTTATTTTTGAAGGTGTTTATGTTCGATTCGCGTCCGCTTAAATTTTCAATATCGTGTTCGTTTATTTATTTCTGAAGGTGTTCGTGTTCGCTTGTTTAGCGTTTGCGAACATGTTCATGTACATGTTCATTTAACATTCACAAACATGTTTGTTTAACGTTCGCGCACATGTTCGTTTATACCTAAAATGATAAAATTACACCACTGGTCCTTAAGCTCCTTAGGCTTTACAGTTTGAAACTCCAAAGTTCACATTGTGTTCGATTTTGTCCATATCTTCACCAATATTTTAAATGTAAAAAAAAAAAAAGGAAAAAGGGACCGGATAAACGAGGTTATAAACAAGTCGATGAACGAGCATATAAACGAGCTTGTTCGTGAATATAAAAGAACCAATCACACATATATTTGTGTTCGTTCGTTTACTAAACGAACATAAATTTTTTATTCATACTCGTTTATTTAACTTAATAAACAAACGTTATACGAATAATTCGTCGAACACTCTATTCATTCACACCCTTAGATAATAGTAGGAAAAGTGGATATTTAATGCGCAATTCATATTTAAATATTTTAAATACAATATCTAAACAATGATTATCATCCCATACACCAACAGTGAAAACTTCAGTTTCCACAAATGAATTAATTTAGTGTTTTATGGTTTTAGTTTAATGCTTAGAGGTTTAGAACTTTAGATTGCATGGCATATAATTTAATGTTTATGGTTAGAATTTAGAGTTTATGTTTAAGATTTAGAGTTAACAATTTTTATTTTAAAATTTAACCTTGAATTAAGTATCTTTATGTAAAAAATCTTAACATCGTCTGTGTATAAAATAATTGTTGATTTAAAGCCTAAACGATGTAAGATGTAATAATGAGTTTAATGTTAGAGCCCGTTCAACACAGCTTGCTGAACGTAAATCATATGCCAAACGATCGTTCGAGGAAAAGTTAAAAAAATCAGCTGCCGAAAAACGCTGGTTTAAAACGCAAAATTAAAAAAAAAATTATAAACGCGGCGTTGAAGATGGTGTTTAGCATAGTTTCTCTGTTTGGCACTCAAACGGTCGTTTCAGAAGCTCTGCTGAACGAACCCTTAGTCGGATACATCTTCACCGGTTTCGATTTTCCTATTTTTTTTTCATCCAACGGTTGATATTATATTATTTAACGAGAACACCCATCCAACGGCTCGTGTTCATTCTAACTTAAGTTAGCCCAACATGTTTATTTTAGAAGCCTCAAAATTAAAAACGAACCCAGCAAAACAAAAACCTAAGCAATTAAACATGGCTGATATACAGCCATCGGACGGCCAGGCAGACGGCGGCGAAGGGTCCGTACCGGTGGCTTCATCCGATACCGTCGGTTCGAAGCGCCAGAGAAGACCCAGCGTTCGATTAGGCGACATTGGCGGCGACCAACCGCACGATTCTCATACCCGGAGACAGTCCTCTTCCGCCGCAGCTTCCGTCCCCAAGCAATGGAAACACCCGTCCCACCACCATTCCTTGAACCCCTCAGACGCCGCAGCGAGTGGTAAATCGTCCAAGACTCGCGCCATGACCAATCTCACCACCGAGTTCAACGCTAAGAACCAAACCCTCAATGGCGCAGGAGATGCTAACAACAATAACACAAACAATTTAGATGGCGTGGCCATTGGTAGCTGGAGGGTTAAGAATTCCAAGAAACGGGGCCCCGCCGCCAAACGGGTCCGGTCCAATTGGGTTTCGAACAGTAATGTAGAAACCGAGGAAAAACTCAGCGGCGGTGAAGATACCGATGATTTCGACAGGGAGAACAGCGAAAGCCCCTTGAGAGAGCAGAGCCATCATCTCCATTTTTTGGACAATTTGGGCATCAATGGCAAAGAAAGGCGAGATTTTTATCATGGAAATAATCAAAGAATGTGCGAAGAAGATGGGGTTAGAACATGGTTGGAAAGTTTGGGTCTTGGGCGATACGCCCCCGTTTTCGAGATCCATGAAGTAGACGAGGAGATTCTGCCATTGTTGACGCTGGAAGATTTGAAGGATATGGGAATAAATGCAGTTGGTTCGAGAAGGAAACTCTTTAGCGCAATCCAGAGGCTCGGCAAAGGCTTTTCCTAACATTTTTTCATCATTTTTATAGCCTTAGGAGTCTTTGAAACCAGAATTTTGTCAGCCATGGCAATGGCAATGTAAGAATTTGAGCCCTTTTTTCATGTTTATCTAGTGAAAGTAGGAGAATTTTGTAGGAGAATTTTTTTGTCTGGTTGAGCTAACAATGGTTGGAAGCTTTAATGGAAAACAATGAGAACTTATCAGGGTTTTCATTGTTGTTAGGCAATTTCAATCATATTCTTTGGTTTCCTTATTCTTCTTGAATCTTGACAATGAAATGGAATTTATCTTTGCTATTCAGCAGTTATTCAGACATTAGTACTAGGGTATTGTCATTTAAATGTATCGGAAAACTTTAATTAAAATCGAATATGCTCGTGTTGGACATATACTGTACCCGAAAATTACCATGAGTCCTGTGTTTCTTTACTTTGGTTGTTGGGGATTCTGTATTTTAAGTTGTTTCCTCCTGAAACTGTTTAATTTGAATGTACTTTAAGACTACTTCAGATATTTGCACTCTATCTGTAAATGTTGTGATCCTAATCTTCTTTAACTTCCTCTCGTCGTTTTGATAGTGTTTTAGGATTGATATCGAATATCGATGTCTGAATTTCTGCTTCTTTGCCTTGTTCTCTTATGTCTATATACTCGTGCCGGACATTTACAGTATCTTGTGTTGAATATGCATAACGCATCATAACTTCCTTCTATAGCCTAGAATTCTATGGTATTGATATCTAATTCTGTGTGTCTGTGTACATATGCATTTAAGTGCTTCGAAGAAAAAAAACGGAGTTTGAACCTGAAACTCTGCATGTTCTATGCCGGATACGGTAACAGGCTAGCCTGGCAATGATTCATTTGCATCATATCTTTAGTTCGAGTGTCTTGAGTTCACGACTGAAACACAGTCGGAAGAGATACAGGTCACGCATGTAAGATAAGAGCCGGTGAGGATAGCTTAAGGGAGACTGCCTAAAAACCCTATTGAAAAGGACCCTTAACTCGAAAACCCGGATTCGGGTATTTTAGGCAAGTCATCCTTGGCTACCTTACAAGACCTCTCTTTTCAGTTGATCAAAAGCAAATGAGAAAAACCCAATTTATAGCCATTGGAATGTGGGGAACCCAAGCAGCTGCAAAATAGCTAATTCATGGCCCTAAACATTTCTATTTCCCTTATTTGTTGCTTTGTTTTTTGACACATAGCCAACATTAAACATCAGCGGGGCCGATGACAGAATATATTCCCCACTGTATGGTAAACTTGCTGCTACTCTTGTTGTTTTCAGATTTCGCCACAGTTGTCTACGAGCGAACTCGAGATTTGTTTAAGCGACACTTGAATTAACCCCGTTCGTATATTAAGTTACGATATATTACCTTTAAACCTTCATTTTTCTTCACTATTGTAAACATTTTTTCGGGTTCGTTGCTATAAACGGAAAGGAAATGTAAGCAGTAAAAAAGGTTGATTTTTTTATTACTTTCAGACTTACCAACGGAAGAGTTCAACAATTGCAGCCATCGCTCCAAATAAAAAAGAGCTTTTTAAACCTTTATTTGTCGAGACTTGCTGGCGGAGATGACGGTAAGCAACAGCAGCAAACAAACGACCGACAGATACGACAGCGCCATAGAAGCCGTCGCCCTGTTGCAGTATTTCTTCAAACGGTGGCATATTTCCATCCAACCGGCGTGGCTATTACCATATCGGCCCACGTATCCGATTGCCGTCCCCGCTGCCACACCGGAAAGCATCAGCGACATCATAAACTGCAATGTCCGAAAAACACAGAGGATTAAAAAAAACTGTTAACGTTAGTACGTTACACACACGTGCATGAAACTAAACGTTACCAGTCACCAGATCGTGTACGAACAGGGACGGAGCCACAGCTCCCATGGGAGGGGCTGTGGCCCCCGTAGGGGGAAATTTTTTTTTTTACCCTTTAATTACTTATATTTTTCCTGAAAAAATTAGGATAATTGTGAATTTGCCCCTCCCACCTTTCAAAATTTATGTTTTGCCCCCCCTAACATCAAATCCTGGCTCCGTCCCTGAGTACGAAGAAGCTCTTTGGAGCCAAGCCATGGCGGAGGAAGACGAAGAGCACGAACATCAAGGAAAGGAAAGTGAAGCCACATGCAAAGGCATTTGCAAACGCGAAGAACCTGGCAAAAAACAAAACAAAACAGCTGGTTCAGCGCTAGAAAATCTGGGTTTGTTTGGCGGTGATGATCATAAATGTGGCGGCGAAAGCGGTCGATATCGCCATAATTCTCAAGCCAATTTGCGCACAAAGGGTGCGTTTATTCGTTTTCCGATGAGGGTTTTCCGGTAGCTTAGCTTCACTGCGTTCCATTGCAAGGGAAAACTGGTATAGAAAAACAGAAAGTTGAAGTTTATTTATAGAAGAAGAGAGTGGAAGAATCTTCTTTTACATGCATTTGTTCGATTTAAAAGTTACCGACAACGAAATGGTGAGTGTTGCAGCTTTAATTCTAGGAAAACAAATGTTTGTTTTCTGAGAAAATTTGGTAAAATTCTTGGAAATTAGGTAAAGTGGTGGGGGTTTTGATTTCGACTTGTCACAAAATTGGTCCAAGGAAAAAAGCTAAACTTTCTGGTCGTGAAAGGACCAAGTAATTCATATTAGATACATGTATAGTAAAGAGGAAGGAAATTCTATGTGAACTTGTTATTGCAATTATTAATGGATGATTCATCAGAATTGGACCACAAACTCACCATTTTATTGTAAATAACATGAGAAAATAGTGTTTAATGTGTAACGTTTGATCCGATATATACATATTGACGTGGACAAAAAATCATTGTTCTTTTTTCATGTCTTTTTTCTGGATAAAAATTTTCTGGTCTTTTTTAGTGATCTTTTTTATGCCTCAATACTAAAAACACTAAAAAATTAAATTTTAAGTCCTAACACTAAATTCTAAATCATAAGCCTTGCGCCTTATACCCTAAAAATATATCATACCCTAAACTCCCTAAACCCTAACCACAATCACTAACTTTAAACCATAAATCTAATTTTTAGTGTAAGGGGATAAATAGAGGCACCGAAAAGGGGCAGCGGGTTTCTATTACTTTTCGGTGCCCTTTTCTATGCTCAACACAAAAAAAAAACTAAAAAATTAAATTTTAAGCTCTAACCTTAAATTTCAAATCTTAAATTCTACACCCTATGCCCTGAAAATTATATCCTACCCCAATTCCCTATACCCTAACCTTAAACTCTAAACCTTAAACCTAATTTTTAGCGTGGGACACCGAAAAAGGTCAGATTTCTATTTCTCTTATTGTATAGGTTCGAATCTTGGTATATATAACAATGCTTACAAGGTTGCACCACTTAATATTGATTCCACTTGCGGACGACCAATTATGTTCTGCTGGCGATTTAACTTTTGAAACTTGCTTATGTTTCTGTCACCTACAGTAGGCACCCGAATATTAACATTCCAAGTGGGGAAATATGCCCACATATATTGAAGGATCAGTGGAGCTGTGTTCATACTTTTAAGACGGCTCTTCCGTCCGTCGAAGCGTTGCTTTCGGCTCCCGAACTCGATGTTCCGTAAAACGTAGTAGAAGTAGAATGACAGGTTCGGTCTCGCCAACCCCTAACTTTTATGTACCTCTTTTCCATTGCAATATCTTACAGAGTATCAAATATTCGTTGGTACGGCTCGATCTTGAACAAAAAACGGTTTGTATTCTTGTCCGTTCGGATATTCATCGAAGCATGTAAATACATTCCTCGTTGGTGATGAATTATGTTCGGTAGCGGACCAATGTCGCAATCTTATTTTCACCTACAGGTGCATTTGGTGAGTGTTAGTCTAGCAATTGTTGGCGGTGATGAAGTCCGAGTTATCGGAAGACGGTGATCTGCGGTGGAATTATCGATCGCTTGTACTTCATTAGTGAATCTTTTGTCTACCAAGCGAATCCGACTATTATACAATTACACAAAGAATTATATCCGAACATAAGTTGTAATATGATCAGAGCTCATGAGACTTTTGCTCATAATCTTTTTTGCTGGATTATAGGTTAAAACTGGCTTTCCGGAACTGTTACTTGCATGCTAAGTTATTTGTCTAATGAGCGTTCATTTTCTTCAAGATTATACGGGCCGGGCTTTCGGTAACCTTTTTAAATTTATATCTAATTCTATCAAGTTTATTTATTTAACATCGTATTTAATAATATTTATTAAGTAAAGAAATATTTACATTCTCAAAGTAAATATTATGATTCGAATTCATACAAGATGAGAAACTAAACACCTTTTAATCATGTTACTAATTTATGATTAGTTTTTCTGATACAAAATTAAATTAATCACTGGACTCATTTCGATTGGTATCTTAAAAGACAAACGAAATACGCTTAGGGTTTTTCTATTTTTTCTTAGTGCTGCCCCTATTTCTCTCAAAGTAAATATTATGATTCGAATTCATACAAGATGGGAAACTAAACACCTTTTAATCATGTTACTAATTTATGATTAGTTTTTCTGATACAAAATTAAATTAATCACTGGACTCATTTCGATTGGTATCTTAAAAGACAAACGAAATACGCTTAGGGTTTTTCTATTTTTTCTTAGTGCTGCCCCTATTTCTCTCTTTGGTTCGAACATAGGCCGGCGGCGGCAATAGCTTTCGGGCTATTTGTCGACCGCCGGCCACCCTCTTTCATTTATTTGTTTTGTTATTTTGATTTTCAGTCTTTTTAATTCAATAAATCTGTCTTTATGACACGCTTTTCTCTACCGTTTGGTATGATTTTCTGCTTTTTAGCATGTTTTTATGTCTCTTGGCACGTTTTCCATTATTTGTTTTCTATGAGGGTTGATTTGACGACGCCACGACTGATCAATACGGCGATTATTTGTAATCATGTTGATCTTCCCTGCTATGGCCTTCGGTTTGTATTTGGATATGCGGTTTGCGCTTGTGATGAGTTTCTCAGGTGCTCGACTCTGATTTGCGTTTTCTCGGTGGTCTATCAATAGCTTCATCCCCTTTTGTGGTTCGTTTTGCCGATGCAGTCAGGTTTCGTATCTATTTTCGATCGAGTATTTGGATGAGTTTATAACCTTTTCATGTATGGTTCATATCTGATCTAAAGTGGCTAGTTTTAGGAGGAAGTCCAAATTATGTATTTAGTTTACAATGATAGTTTGTAAACTCTTATTGTAATTTTGGGTATTTTCTCATTAATAAAACTAGTGACTTATTTTCAACAAAAAAACAAACGAAATATTATGTTTAAATATATTCTGATCTTATAATTTTTAAAATTGTCAACTAAATTAATACTAGATGGACTAATTATGGTTAGTTGTATAAATGGGATGATGGGTGTTGAATTTATAAAATTTGCATTTGAATTTGGTTTTGTGCTGAGTTTTTGGAATAGGCCAAATAATTGGGTGATTTGCTTACCCAAATTTCCGGGAAAGTAAAACCACGACTTTTAAAATTACTTTCCATTAATATTTTGTCCTTTTTGATGAAGGTAGAAAAGGAAGACCACAGAATTAAAAAAACAATTACTTGTTTGTTTTTTAATATTATAATATTTAAAATTAAATGTTTATAAGAAAACTTTTTTGATGTACATAAATTGTAAAATTTGAAAATTGTATCATTTTTAAGGTAATTTTTAGAATTTAGAGTTATAAAATGAACATTGATTTTTTTATGTTCTTACGTATATCACAACACTAAAAAAAATCAAACCTTATGTGATTTATTGGTTGTTCTAGTGGCTAAAGATGCTCATATTACCTCATTTTGTATGAGTTTGAATCTCGCTATGGGGATGTAAAACCTCTCTGTTTAATAAAAAAAATAAACCTTATACTTTAATTCTAAACACTAAGAACTAAACCACAACCCTTAACTTAATTTTTTAATGTTACAGCATACATAAGCAAGGACAAAGCAAAGATTTAAGGTTAAGGGTAAACTATAAATGTTTGAAAGGGGGGACAAATTCATAGATAAACCAATTTTTTTTAAAAATTTAAATAGGAGGACAAATGTGAAAAAAATTCTTCGGGCACATAGTTCCGTCCCTGTATATAAGGCACCAAAATAGACATAAGATTTTAATTTATTATAAGATATGACATACAACATTCAAATAGACGTGAATGTAAAAAAGAAAATTGTACAAGTAAATAAATTAAAGAAATCAAATTGTTTATCTATGTTCCCTCACATTCTATTAAATTATAAGTTCTACACTTATTAGAAGTACCTCGTTTTCTTTTCTTTAGAGTTCGCCTTCCCTTCAGACGAGATTGTTCGTAAAGGCAAAAAAACTGCATTATGTGACGATGTCATTCAAGATGAACATGTGCAATGAAAAATGGGTTTCTCACATAGTTTGGGTTGTTGCTCAGTGCTTATTGTCGAATTATAAATAGTTCATGACTTTTCATTTAAATTTGTCAATAACTAAAGTTTATCTAAATTTATCGATAATTAAAACACCAGAGTATCTATATATAATCGTAAATAATTTATAACTCATATTAAAGGATAGAATAAAAACTAACGTGTTGGTCCAAATGATAAAAAGTCTAATATCGCTAAAGCAAGTTTCGAGAGTGAGAACTTATATATATAAAAAAAATTCGTCGAAAAATTTACCCATAAATATCTAGTGTACGGCAAGAATCAATTAAGATTGGATAAATCTCCTACCACAATGCAGTTTAGATTTTACACGATTTATACAATAACTAATTTCCAATACGATTTTGCTATTCAAAAAAAATTACAATACGATTTTATTCTAATTTTGATATTTACATATAATATTTAAAAAAAGGATTCCTTATCTATTAAGTTACCGTAGCGTTCGGGTTTCCTAAGAAACAAAAAAGCGCACTTTTTTAATTTTCTACATTCATCTTTTCCACACTCCCACTCTCTCCTCTCTGCTTCCTCTTAACTTCCATTTTCTCGGAAAAAAACTTCCATTTTCTCTGGGAAAAAACAGTAAAAAAAGCAAAAGAGAAAAGCTTTGTGCCAACAATGGCGACACCTAAAGAACACATAGAGTTGATCAGGAAAACAAAGTTCTCAATCGGAGGAAAACCCAACCCATTGTCCGAAGACCTTCATCAAGCCGTCCGAAACTTGTCCGCTGAGCTTTACACTAAAGATGTTCATTTCCTCATGGAGCTTATCCAGGTCTTTGTTTCTCTCCGGTTTCTTTCATTATTTTTCATATAATAATGATATCGTTTCAAATATATGTTTATTAAGTTCTTAATGGAGGGAAGTTTTGTGATGATATTTGCAGAATGCTGAAGACAACGAGTATTTTGAAGGACTGGATCCATCGCTGGAGTTTGTGATAACATCCCGGGACATAACGGCGACCGGAGCTCCGGCGACGTTGCTGATGTTTAATAATGAAAAGGGGTTTTCTTCCAAAAACATAGACTCCATTTGCAGTGTTGGACGTTCCACTAAGAAAGGCAACAGGAGGCGTGGTTATATTGGGGAGAAAGGTATATGTACATATTTATTTATTCTTCGTTTAACCTTTTCAATTATTTTAATGTTAGGTATAAATATATAAAGGTAAAATGACAAAAGATGCCCTTAACGTTTGCATGTTTTGTCATTTGACCAAATATGCCCCAACATTTGCTTGTTTTGTCATTTGGGCCTCTATTCTTTCCTCAATGTTTCATTCGTAGTCCAAATATGCCCCAACGTTTCAATTTGGTCCAAATATGCCCACGTTAGATAGAAACTGTCAGTCAACTGATGTTCAACAGTTGCCACGTTAAGTTCCGTTGATTGACAGTTTACATCCAACAGGGGTATATTTGGACTATGAATGAAATGTTGGGGCATATTTGGATCAAAAGAAAGAATAAGGAGCCAAATGATAAAACAAGCAAACGTCGGGGCATATTTGGGCCAAAAAAAAGAATAGGTGGCCGAATGACAAGACATGCAAACGTTGGGGCATCTTTTGTCATATATATTCTTTTACAAAAACCATGTTTAAATCCGTTGTCTAATACCCTTCACTTGTATTAGTTGTATAGGGCCATGCATACCATATATAGAGCAAAATTTGTTATATAACTCATGCATGGCAAAGATGTATGCGTAGTTTAAAATCAACAATTGTTTTAGAATTTAAATATATATATAATATGTTCTAAAGGGGAAATCAAATTCCTTGAATGCCAATATTTGAAATATGTATTTGGTAGTTCTGGATTGGACTGTTGATATCACAGATTACATTTAGATATCAAAGAGTAATTCACATTTTGTTGTAGCAACTAAAAGCCAAATGAAAATAAATTACCGATGCTTTTAGCAAGGCTTTATAATCTCTCTAACACACACAAATATAAACTATTACATCTGTGTAAAAAGTTTTAGAATTTTGTTATTTAAAGATGTATTATGTTTTGTTGTAGGAATTGGGTTCAAAAGTGTCTTTTTGATCAGTGCTCAGCCTTACATATTCAGCAATGGCTATCAGATACGGTTCAATGAAGCCCCTTGCCCTCACTGCGGTCTTGGCTACATAGTTCCTGAGTGGATTGAGGAGAACCCAACACTTGATGACATTATAAAGGTTTATGGATCGGGTTCTGTGCTTCCAACCACGGTCATTGTGCTGCCCCTGAAGCCTGATAAGGTCAAGCCTGTGAAACAGCAGCTCTCAAGCGTTGAACCCGAAGTTTTGCTTTTCCTTTCGAAGATCAAGCGTCTTTCTATCAGGGAAGACAATGAGGATCCCAGGCTCAATACTGTGAGTGGCATAGCTATTACAAGTGAGACTAATTTTGTGACGAGGAAGAACATCGATGCCGAATCCTATACTCTTCTTCTTTCTGCTGAGGAAAGTTCTGACAAAGTTGGTAATGAATGCAGCTACCATATTTGGAAGCAGAAGTTTCCTGTTAGGCAGGAAAACAAAGTGGAAAGGAGAATGGATGTGGAGGAGTTGGTGATCACATTGGCTTTTCCAACTGAAGAGCGTTTGCAAAGGGGGATGAAATTGCCTGGGGTCTATGCGTTTCTTCCAACGGAGATGGTGACCAATTTCCCCTTCATTATTCAAGCTGATTTTGTTTTATCATCATCAAGGGAAACAATACTATTAGACAACAAATGGAACCAAGGAATTCTTGACTGTGTTCCCTCTGCTTTTGTCAATGCATTCATCTCACTGGTGAAAATGACAGATGAGGCTCCGGTATCGAGTTTGTGTCGAATGTTCAATTTCTTGCCTGTCAACAGTTCCACGTATAAGAATTTTAATGGCGTTAGGGAAACAATAAGATCGAAACTGGTGGATGAAGATATTCTTCCAAGTGATGAGTCATGCACAGGGCAGAAGTTTTTCCATAAACCCGGTGAAGTTGGTAGAATTATGCCTGCTTTCTGGGATATTGTAGAGAAGGCAAGAAAGGAGGGGCTAGACTTGTATAACCTTTCATCCCATGGAATATATATCTTGCATTCTTCGTTTGATATGATTGAGTATGATAATATTCTGGACTTTTTGGGAGTTGGATATGTCAACAATGTATGGTATGCAAAGTGCATCAAAAGTTCTAATCTTGTATTGGGAGTTTCGGAGGGTGTTTATCTTGATCTTCTTCTCTTCCTTGCAGAGAATTGGAATAACATATTCCACTGTACCAGTATCATGAATGTGCCAATTCTCAAATATGTGGATCATTCTGGATGTGTGTCTTTGTGCAGTATCAAAGAATCCACACAGCATAGTCTGGGTACAATATGTCAGTCATGGCAATTTCATCATATCTCATGGTTGATTGATTGGAATAGGGAATTTAGTGGGGTTGCAAACCGTTTTTTCCTTCCTGAAAGCACACAAAATGCCATCTATTCATGTTTAAAGAAAGAAACCATTCTGCAATGGCTTCAAAACCAGGCACAGGTTTCCCCCCTAAGTGTTAATAACTATGCAGCTGCTGTTATTGACTTAATTGGTGGCAAACCGAAGCTCGCCATAACCTATGCTCACTTCTTGTATCATTCGTTCTTGAAGGAATTTGTTACAAGTTCACAAGTTGATAATTTGTGTACCAAATTGCCCTTGGTAGATAACTATGGTAATGTGAATGCGAACACGGAAAGGAAGATTCTTGTTCCTTCTAATGGAAGCAAATGGAACAGCTTGGTTGGTTCAAATCCACTGAAAGCTGATGGCCATATCGAGTTAGGGGAAGAGTACTTGCATCCTAGAACTTTTGCTGGTCAATTCACTCCCGAAGAGAAGCTCTTGGAGTTTCTAGGATCACATGTTGCAGTTTTGGATATCCCATCTTTGTGTCCCCCGAATGCTGCGATTCCTGCTGTCACTTCACCCCTAACAAAGGAGAACACTTTCTTGTTGTTGGAATGGATTCAGTACATGAAAAATAGAGGAACGCCAATTCCAGAAAGGTTTCTTACAAGCATAAAAAATGGAAACTGGCTGAGAGTCACCATAAATGGCTTTTCAGGGTACAAACCACCAGCACAATCCTTTTTTCATTCCTTCTCATGGGGAGATGTTTTGCAGAATGGATCAGTGTTTGTTGATATTCCGCTAATAGATCAGAGCTTTTATGGAGAAAAAATAAGTAATTATAAGGCGGAGCTGAAAACAATTGGAGTCATGTTTAAGTATGGAGAAGCGTGTCAATTTATTGGGCACCATCTTATGAGACTGGCATCTTCATCGACGTTAAGTAAAGATCGTGTGCTTTCCATACTTGGTTTCATCAAATATTTGAGGACAAAATACCCCCAACCTGATGAATTTATCCGCAGTATCAAAGAAGGAAGGTGGCTAAAGACGTCTCATGGTTACAGATCACCGGTTGGAGCTGTTTTGTTTGACGACGAATGGAAAACAGCCATACAATTAAGTGATGTCCCCCTCATCGATCAAGAATTCTATGGTGACGAAATCCTTGGCTTCAAAGTTGAACTTGGGCTGCTTGGTGTTGTAGTTGGCTTCAGTAGATGCCATCAGCTTGTTATTGAAAACTTGAAGCAATCTTCACACTTGACCTCTTTGAAAGCTGATGCTTTTATTTTGTCGCTGGAGTGTATGAAACATGCAAAATCGCCTGGCAGGCTTGTTTCAACACTTAGAGATGCCAAGTGTTTGAAGACAAATCATGGTTACATACTTCCATCTGCATGCTTTCTATTTAATCAGGAGTGGGGTTGTCTTCTAGAGGTTTTCAGTTGTTTCCCGATAATCGACCATTCTTACTATGGAAGTAACATCTCCTGCTACGAAAATGAGTTGAAGAGATTGGGTGTTGTGGTGGATTTTGATGTGGCAGTCAAATCTGTTATCATATGTTTCAGGCAACGGGCATCATCATCATCTGTTACAAAAGATAACGTTTTCTCACTCCTCTCATGCTATAGACAACTGAAGGGAACGTCCTATAAGTTTCCATCCGACTTGAATAAATGCGTCCATGAAGTAAAGTGGTTGCGGACTCGGCTCGGTGATTTCAGGTCTCCGAAAGGGTGCATCCTCTTTGGTCCAGAATGGGAATCCATCGCTTCAATTTCTCTCCTTCCTTTTATTGATGATAGTGACAACTACTATGGAAAGGACATTCATGAGTATAGAGATGAGTTGAAGAGCATTGGAGTAGTTGTTGAATTCAAAAGTGGTGTGAAGTTTGTGCCTTCTTGTCTCTGTTTTCCTCGAAGTGCCGGCCTCATAACTCCCAGAAGTGCACTTTCATTGCTCAAATGCTTGAGAATTTTGCTGGAAGACAAGAATTACAGCTTACCAGAAGAATTTCTTAGTAAAGTTTCAATAAAATGGTTGAAAACCTATGTCGGTTATATGAGTCCGGGTAATTGCTTATTGTTTGATGAATCATCAGACTTAAAACCAACTGATGGACCATTCATCGATGAAGGGTTTTACGGTTCTGAGATAAGAATGTATACAAAAGAGCTATCTTCAATTGGAGTTACTGTTGATGCTAAGAAGGGAAGCACGCTGCTGGCCAGCCACCTTGATATGCATTCGGATTTTGCCTCTATCATTCGAATATATAATTTCTTGGAAAAAGTGAAATGGTTGCCTGATAATGAAGCTAAACAGTTAATCTGGATCCCTGATGAAAATGGAAATGGAAGGTGGGTAGAACCTGATGAATGCGTTCTACATGATAAATATGGACTCTTTGGATTGCAGTTGAATGTTTTGGAGAAACACTATAAGAACAAAGTCCCACTGCAATTTTTCTCTGGTGCATTCGGTGTCAAATCGAACCCTTCACTTGATGATTATTGCAGACTCTGGATAGGTTGGGAAACTTCAGGACATCGTTTGTCAAATGTTGAGTGTTGTGCATTCTGGTGGTTTGTTATGCGGCACAAGAATTCGAAGACAGTGCAAATGCTTTCTGAAAGTTTGGGGAAAGTTCCTGTTGATTCAGGTTTGGATACGATTATGTTACTTGACAAAAATGATGTGTTTATAGCTGATGATCTTCATCTTAAGGATCTCTTTGTTCGATCCTTTTCTCGTCCTCTGTTTGTTTGGTATCCTCAGCCAAGCTTGCCCTTTTTGCCTCAGACTATGCTGTTTGAGTTGTACACGAAAATTGGGGTTCGAGAGATATCTAAGTCTGTACAGAAGAAAGAGTTGTCCTTAACAAACGGCCTCGAACTTAAGCAGATCAATCTTGGAGATGCTATGATTGGGAAAGGGCTACTCCGACTTATTCTTGGGTTTTTAGCATGTTCTTCAATGAAATTGGAAGCTGACAGAAGGCATGAAGCTGTTCAGCCCCTCCTCAATCTCACTGTCCTCGAGACTTCTGAACCGATTGAAGTTGGATATACTTTGTTATTATCTTCAGGTGAGACCCATGAAGTTCGAGCAAGTCGAATGGTGCGTTGGGACAAAGCGAGCTCCAAGGTTTTCATTCAGAAGATGGACGAGTCTGCTGGGGAAAAGGATCGGCTTGAGTATGCTACTTATTTCTCTGAAACAATTGCTGAAGGACTGCTGTGGGAAAAGGAAGATCAGATTAGTTCGCTCTCCGAGCTAATCAAGCTGGCCTTTATACTCAAATTCGATGAAGATGCTGTCGGTTTCTTGATGAAATCCAAGAATTTGCAAGTGTTTGTGGAGGATGAGGAATTCCTTTCCGCTGCCTTTCCTAATGAATAAGTGTTAAGGTATGAGCTATTATGCTTTATATTTTGCAAGGTGTGTTCAGTTGTGTGTTAAAACATAGCTTATGAAGCATATTTGGATATATTAACTTTAATATTTTGATGCATCTGTAAGAACTGATTTGGATGGATGACTATATATCGACATATACATATATTTGAATGGTTCATTACGACCCGTTTTTGTTCGGACTTTTATTTCGAATAGATATCTTTTTTCTTATATTTACCTTAAGATGTTATCTTGTTACTTGTTGAGGACATATGTTGGTGAGTGCCTTCATTATGTTCATGTATCTGTAAGAACCAGTTTGTGATGCCTATTTATATGGATTACTGTCAGGTATGGCGGCAGTGGATTCGATACGAGGATGGAGACAAGTTCAGCTTTGATGGTTCTTTTCTAATCCTCGATTAAAGATTACCGGACGTTTATACGAAGGGATTATATCCGAATATAAGCTGTGTTTTATATTGTCTGATCTTTACGAGACTTTGCTTTTTAACATTTGCTGGATTACATGTTGAAGCTGGCTTTTCCAAACGATTACTTGCATGACAAGTCATATTTATATGTTGAATTGATGTTCATACAGTTTGCTTCAAGATTATATTGGGAGTGCTTAGGGTAAGGTTTTCAAAAGCTCGGATCTTGAACACGCAGATCGCCTCGTCACGAAAGGTATATTCGCCGGTGTCAAACGCCATCCATAGGTGCAGCTGAGACACTGGTATATTATATAAAAAAACACAAGAAATTCTGTATATATTAAAACACGGTCAGAGTCGAGTTTATAAAATTTTGATTTAAGCACGGGTTTATGGAAAAGGACAAATAATTCGGCCATTTGTTTAGCCTCTTCTTTAGCCGATGTAGAACGACGGCTTTTAAAAGAATTTGAAAGGACTTTTTTTCGTTAACTTTAATAATGGTCACTAAACTTGAAAAACTTTCATTTTGGTCATTGAACTGAAAATTTTATTTTTATCACTCATTTTAAGTTCATTTTTGACACACGTCAACTCCATAATGTTAATTTGTTATAACTAAAATTGAATAGTATGTTTTAAAATTTTATACAAATATCGAGCATTTAAACACTTTCGTTTTGAAATTCTCTTATATATTAATATCAATAACACTTCAATCGAGCTCAAGTTAATTGACAAAAAAATAGAATTAAGTAAACTCTCAAATTATTTATGTGTTATGTTTAATTTTTTATATATTTTATAAAAATGGTTTTTTTGAATTTTATATTGGTTTATAATAATCGCAATAATTATTTTAAAAATATAAAATTACAAATCAAAATAGTAATATTTAAATAATATAATCTCAACATGCACTAATTTTTTTAGTTGTATGTTCAAATACGCACTAAAAACGTATACTGAGAGGAGTGAGTTGTGAGATAAATGACAAGTTTTTTTTCTTCTTCTGAATATAGATAAATGTCAAGTTAATAATTAGTTTATTATGATAATTCGGTCGAAAAATAAAATTAAAATATATATTACGTTTTTGAAAGACAATATGAATACCCTATTTTTCTTAAGACTTCTTACTATATATATTTGTATTAACTTTAGAGTGTTCAAGTCAGTTGCATAACCAATATTTTAGCAAAATATAAAATATGCTGATATTTGTCCAAGTGTTTCTGTGCTTTTTAAAACTTAGCTTGTGAAACATATGCTAGTGTGTGAACTTTAACATTTTGATGCAGCAGTAAGAACTGGTTTCTGTAACACATGCTGGTTTGTTAAAACCCGTTTTTTTCGGCCGTTATTGCTATTCGATGTCGTTTTCGTTGCCTATGAAACACATGCTAGTATGTGACCTTAATATTTTGATGCAGCTGTAAGAACTGGTTTCTGTAACACGTACACACGCACGCGCACACACATATATATAAATGGGTAGTAATGACCTGTTTTTGTTCGGACTTCGTTTCTATTCAATGTCTAGGTCTTCTATGTTTGACCTAAGGGTTCCATTTGTTGCTTGATGTGCAAGAATCTTTTGTTCCGACTTTTCATTGGGTAAACTACAACAGAGGCCACTCAATTATGGGTAAAATTACATTTTGGTCATCTAATTATTAAAAGTTACATTTGGGTCACACCAATTATGGGTAAGGTTACATTTGGGTCACTCATTTATTAAAGGTTACATTTGGGTCAACCAATTATGGGTAAGGTTACGTTTGAGTCACCCTTCATATTTAAAAAAGTATATCAATTTAGTTATTTTTCTTACAAAACACTTGTATACCCTCGTTAACATTAGAGTATTTCATTTGAAATCATTAATTAACCTAATACACAAATTAATTTATTTTTTAAAATATGAAGGGTGACCCAAATATAACCTTACTCATAATTGAGTGATCCAAATGTAACCTTAATAATTGGGTGACCCAAATATAACCTTACCCATAACTGAGTGACCCAATTGTAACTTTTAATAATTGTGTGACCCAAATGTAATCTTACCCATAACTGAGTGACCCAAATGTAACTTTTAATAATTGAGTGACCCAAATATAACCTTACCCATTATTGAGTGACCTCTGTTGTAGTTTATCCCTTTTCATTTTACTTTTATATAAAAAACTGTAATTCAAATATGTGTTATATTCTATTTATTAAGAATATATTTGAAGATTCTTTAAAGCTCATAAACCTTACTCTGAGTGATTTAAATGTAATTTTTAATAATTGAGTGACTCAAATGTAATCTTACCTATAATTGAGTGACCTTTGTTTTAGTTTATCCCTTTTCATTTTACTTTTATATAAAAAATTGTAATTCAAATATGTGTTATATTCTATTTATTAAGAATATATTTGAAGATTTTTAAAGCTCATAAACCTTACTCATAACTGAGTGATCCAAATGTAATTTTTAATAATTAAGTAACCCAAATATAATCTTACCCATAATTGAGTGACCTTTGTTGTAGTTTATCCCTTTTCATTTTACTCATATTTGTGTACGAATTAGATGCCACTTGTCAGTTTCTGGTGTATGCAAAGAGATGCAGCATCTGGTGTATATATTGAGCATGGACTTCATTAAATTTACCATAAATAACTTGGAATCCACTATGCTTTCGGCTCCGAATCCAACTTTTGACAAAACACAAATAAAAGTACCATAAAAGGATTTGAAAAATATAATAATAAAATGGAGATTCTAATCTTAACTTTGTTCGATGCTATTTTTTAAGATAACATAAATTAATAAGAGAGTTTTATGATTTTGATCATTAACTTTTAAAAGTTACATTTTGATTACTTAAATTATTAATTCATTACAGAATAATCACTCAAATGTAAATTTATGTTATATTTAATGACGTAGCACGTTAACAAAAGAAAATTAATATGACATTTGAAAGTTAATTTTTCAAATTTTAGGGGCCAAAAGCAGGCTTAGTAGGGATAGGCACGGGTCAAGTTTTTGGCACACCCGAATTCGACTCGAAATTTATATACATAAACATGACCTATTAAAATAAATAAATTTTAGGGACCTAATTGTAAAAAATAATTTTAGGGACATAATTGTAAAAAAATAATTTTAGAGATCAAATTGTAAATAAAAATTCAATTTAAATGACCTAGTTATAAATATATTGTTGAGTTGTGAGGAGTTCAATTCGTTCAACCGATATGGCTCACCAAGTGGTGGAGAGGTGGACTTTTGGGTAGAAGGGTTGTGGAAGCTAAAAAGAAAATTGACACAATGATTTATAGTGGTTCAACCTTCTAACCAAAGTCTACATCCACTACCTTAGCTCCCCATTAAGGATTTCCAATCAATCCACTATTGATTCGTCCCATTTTCTAGGCTTAGGAGGAAACTCTTTACACCGATCAAGCTTTCTACCCAAAGCCTTGATCAAATCCTCTTTTACAAAGAGATAAATAAAGCAAACACAAATCCCTCTAATAGGTGTTTGTTTGCACAATTAAAGCACTCACCCAAAACCTAAAACACTTGAGCAAATTTGACAATTTTGGCTCACTAGTGTTTGTCTATACAATAAATGACAATTTAAGCTCTATGACAATTCTTGATCATTTCTTGATTGACAATTGAAGCATTAACCATATCTTGATGCTTGGAGGTCCCTTTTATACTCCTTGATGAATTTGTAGCCTTTACTAGCCGTTGGGGACTTTAATTCCCACCATAAATGCAGTTCTGCAGCTCCCCGTTTCGAAACACTCGAACCCATTTCGAAACACCCTTTAAGTAGAAAGAGCCGTTGCAGTCTGATGAGGCACCCGTATCGGAACGCCCTTTGCCGTTTCGGAACACGTATCGAAACGCCTAGTCTCGTATCGAAACGACCTGCATTTAAATGTTAGTTGGGAAATAGTCGTTGGGGTTTATGACCGTTGTGGTCGATGCCACGTAGGCGTATCAAAACGACATAGCCCGTTTCGAAACGCAAAATTCACATCCAGGGAAAGCCCGTTTCGATACCTGTATCGAAACACTTTTGCTACTGGAATCCCTCGTATCGAAACGCCCTAAGGTGTTTCGAAAAGCCCAGAAGGTTTTGTGTATTTTGGCTTTTGAAAAGATGCAAAACCCTTTATAAAATATCCCTAAACATAGTTTCAAGTTATTTGGACTTTGTAAATTGTTTTAAATACTTTTTAAATCAGTCCAAAACATCTTTCAATTATTATAGGCAAAATGACAAAAGATGCCCCCAACGTTTGCATGTTTTGTCATTTGGCCCCCTATTCTTTTTTTTGGTCCAAATATGCCCCCAACGTTTACTTTTTTGTCATTTAACCCCCTATTCTTTCTTTTGGTCCAAATATGCCCCTAACGTTTCATTTGTAGTCCAAATATGCCCTCAACGTTTCAATTTGGTCCAAATATGCCCCCGTTAGATGGAAACTGTCAGTCAACTGACGTTCAACAGCTGATGCTGACTGGACTTGCCACGTATTAAGATCTGCTGATGTCACGTCAAAATTTTTTTATAAGCCGTTGACCGTCAGTTGATTGACAGTTTACATCCAACAGGGGCATATTTGGATTATGAATGAAACGTTGGGGGCATATTTGGACCAAAAGAAAGAATGGGGGGCCAAATGACAAAACAAACAAACGTTGGGGGCATATTTGGACCAGAAAAAAGAATAGGAGGCCAAATGACAAAACATGCAAACGTTGGGGGCATCTTTTGTCATTTTGCCATTATTATATCAAAACATTAGTTCTATATATATATATATATATATATAAAGAAACGCATTATTACAAATATTCTTAAAAAATATAAAGAAAAATTAAATTATTAATCCCGAGCCGGGTTAAATTTTTTACCCTAAACCCAAACTCGACCCGACCCTACTTCAACTTTAAGAAAAATTCAACCTGACCCGATCTCGAATTTTTAATTAAAAAATTCGATCTAATCGGGCCGAATCGGGTAAAATGCCAATCACTAAGCTCAATCTCTGCTTAATGCCGATAAATTAAGCCTCGTTATTTTCGACATCCAGTTCATAGAGCCGAAAAAGAATTTGAATTGTGAATCCATGTGCAGATATTCTTTTCTTTTCCTATCTTCTTTATGCAAAGTTGACATATATATATATATAGGAAAATACTTTAGGGTTTAGGGTTTAGGGTTTTATGTTAGGGTTTAGGGGTTTAGTATGTAGGGTATATAATTTAAGGTTTATAGTTAGAATTTAGAGTTTAGGGTTTAGGGCTTAGAATTTAGGGTTTACGTTGCTAGGGCTTGTGATTTAGATTTTAAATTTTATAAAAGGATTGTGTAAAAAAAATTTACACAGCTTGTGCATCAAAATAAAACCCATATATATATATATATATCATTTCGTCTTCTCTAAGAAAAATGAATTGCCTTTTCCATACAAGGTTCTTTGAAGGACTAATTCTCCCTTTTTCTCAGAATTATTCACCATCAAACTATATTATATAATAATAATATTTATATATAGTTTCCAAAAGTCAAATATAGACGCTCAACCCTTGTTGTCCCAGTGATAAAAGATGGTGTAATTTATCCAGGTGACCCGGATTAGAGCACCAGTTTTGCACGATGTGTTTGCCTTATTAAAAAAAATTAAAAAATTAAACAGATGCTACCCTTGTATCACACCAGCATATTAAAAAAAATTAGACCGACACTGATACTTGATTAAAAAGCAATAATCTTATATTAAACAGCAAAATATTAGAGAAAACAGCAGTGACCAACACAGCAGATTATACAATATTATTACAGTAAAGACTGCTGTCTTCAATACTGCCTGCTGCATGCACTTGAAGAAACCTCAGTAATATTACTGCTCCAACTTGATGAAGAAGAAGAAGATGATGACTCAGCTATTATGTCATCATTTTCTCTCATAAAATCATACAATTTTGGCTTTATCTTATGAACCAATGCCTTAGGTTTTGTCACTTTTTTCTCATTATTATTACAAAAACTCTGCATGTTCTCCTCCTCATCACTATTGTTCTTACTTGTTTTCTTCAAAAATACATGGCACAGAACCCACTTTTCCATCTCATGATTCAAATAATTCTGCAAACAAACAAAGAATTCCAAATTAAAATTGTTAGAGATTAACGATAATTCGTTATTATTCGAATTCGAGTGTAAGTGTTATATTACAGACCGGTTCGTTACTGTTCGATACGGTAACGAGACGATATTCATGCATGATCCAATCCGTTCTTGATCCATGTGGAGGCTTCCCCATGTGGAAAACTAGGGTTTTTCTCATCCCTGCTACTTGATTTCTCCTTGATATTATTTGCTTATCCGAACCGGTTGCCTTCCAATACCCGGAAGCAGTCGCTCGGTTTATCCGGTTCCCGGTTCGATACTTGGCCTCCTTCGTGCTGAAAAAATACATCCCGTCCTCCATCTCACCTACAAAAAATACCAAAATTAATACTTTTAATTAAAAAAAACTACAATAATCTTATATTATTTCGCTTCTTCATATTTTTTGAAATATATTACAGAAATGCAAACTGCCAAATGCATCAAAAACATATCCATGAGTTCAAATAACATGACCATGAATCATATCCCTACATCCAAGAGCAAATTCCATAGGGTGCATGGCCTATTACTGGTATGCATACAAGAATAGAAATTCGGACTCGAATATAAGTATCGATCGGACACGACTATGTTACGGTATTGAATCGGTATTCATCGTAATCGAATCGCAATAAACAAGAAAAAGAAAGTGTTACCAGGCAAATCCCAGGGATCAAAGTTGCAGACATTGATGTCCGGGATGATAGAAGCAGGCAAAGGATAGGAGAAGACCTTGCATTTCAAGTACTGAAACACCAGCTCTTCGTCGGTCGGCTGGAACCGGAACCCCGGCGGCAGTTTTCTCAGTCCATTCAGCGACAGATTGTTCATATCCTTAAGTAAATTCTGCCTTTCTTCAGCTGCAAGATAAGAGGTAGCAGTGTCAAGCAATGGCCATTGAAAGTTGAAAACATTTATAGGGCCAAAAAGTTCAAGGAAAAGACATCATATGGTCCCTCTTTTTATTTAATGGCGCTCTGGCTGATTCGTTAAAGTTTACCGAACCGAATTAACCGGTTAATATTCAATTCATGACTAAATAATCCGGATGCAAAAGTTCATCGTAGAGCAACTCTTCCAATTCAATTTACTTCTCAAATCTCTAATCTTGTTTAAAAAATCTAATGCATCCTCTCATTAGTTAATTATTGTTGGTATATAAAATTATAGGTAATTATTTGATACACTGGCGGTGGAAATTAAAAGTTTCTACAAGCGCCTTGGTTTTAGGGTTTAGTGATTTAGTTTAGAGCTATGAGTTTTGAATTTATAAATAGTGGTTGAAATTTACAATTTAGGGTTTATAGATTAAAACCTAAATCTTCACCATATTACCCTAAAAACTAGACCCTAACCTCTAAACCTTAAATTTTAACTATAAACCTTGAATTCTATCAACTATCTCTTAATTCTAAATCTCTATACTTAAACCCCTAAACCCTAAACTAAGCCCCTAAACCCTAAATATAAGGCGCTTGTGTAATTTTTTAGTTTCCACCGCCAGTGTATAGGATAATAATCCTAAAATTATTAACTGATACTGTAATAATAAAATTTTAAATTTTATAAATGATTTTAATCTCCCATCATGTGTATTTATGTAACTTATAATTACACCTATATAAAAGTCTAGGAAGTTTCTTAATGTGTAAGTTTCAAAAGACACTTTAATGCTATATTTCTTTAATTTGCTGTTTTTATTTTAATTAATCTCTCCATTTTCTCTACTTTATAAGTGGTTTTCAGTCAGTCAAAGCTTTCATCTACCTTTTGTTGTAAATAAGAACTTATCACCATTTTATTTTAGCTTTTTCAACTTTTCTATAATAAAATATTATTTTATCAAAATTATCCTTAAATATATCTAAAAAACTATTACCTCACAAAAGAAATTAAAATATTGTAAAATATATTTAAGTTACATTTAATATAATAACAATATTAAAAATAAATGGCAGTGTTAATTTCGGTTTTAGAGTTAAAATTTACATTGGTCGATATGTTAAATGATAATTTTAATAATATTATATCAAAAAGTGCGATATTTTAAGGATTTTTTTAATATGGTTAGAATAATAGTTAAATTTTAGAAAATAAACTAACGAAAAGCTAATGCTTTTTTTTAGATTTGAAGAAAAAGAATAAAAAATGTGTGCTTTAAATTCAACCATGAAATAGACATTGGAGCTTTGTGCTTTTCTTCATAACGAAGAAGTTATCTTTGTTCTTTCCACGCAATGTTGATTCGGAAATCAGAAAACTCAGCTCCTAAATTTAGTATTTTATATTACATTATTAATACTTATTATTTATTTACTTATTAATAGAATATTTAATATTTATTAAAGCTACGTACCATTCTTAACCATTAATGCTAAACACAAAAGAAAGTTGCATGTTATTTTTCCCACCAACTTTGAGCATGCAAATTAAGTTTTTAGTGGAGAAAATAATTCGAGTACACATTATTAGTTGGTTTAGCGAAATAAAATCTTAGATATTTTATATAATGTTCAGAGTTTAAATTTTATTTATATAAATAGAATAAGTTGGGTTAAGAGTAGAGATATTCATCGTAACGACCCAAATTTTAAAATCAATAGGCCGGTGTAACCTGAGTCGTGAACTTTGTGTCTTGGGCCGAGAATTTGAATTCTTTAGGGCTCATGGATGCCTTAGTGGGCTTTCTTTATGTGATTTGGGCTTGTGTGATGGGTTTGGAAGAGGGTGGAAGGGCATTTTGGGCAAAAAAGCTCCTTTTTGAAAGGAGAAAGCTAAAATTTTCATTTATTTTGGCTGCAAAAAGATGAGTGTATAACCTCACTCTTGTCTTCCTCTTCCCTTTCCTCTCATTTCCTTTCTCCATCTTAGCCCAAGAGTTTCAAGATAGAATTTGGTCTTTATCTTTTGGAGTGAAAATCTCAGAATAGTTATTGAAAGGATTGTAATTTTCATCTAACGATCTACAAGTCAAAGTAAAAATGACGATTTTTGATGGTAGTATAAGTTACATGGGATTTGATAGGGGTTGGAGAGGATAAACGGCATTGAAAGTTTAAATCATATTTCATGGTGTTAAATACTTCCTTTATCGTCCTTTTTTCATCTAATAATGTTATAATTCATTTTACAACATTTGGTTTGTAGTCAAGAAGATTGGAGAGCACTTAAAAGCTTAAGGCAAGAGGAAAACTTGAGGCTTGTGGCAAGGAAGTTCCTTTCCAGCTTCTGTAGGAAGGATAGTACACTTTCAACTCCTTTGTTTCATACACATCCTAAAGATAATGTTTTGTATGCCTGTTTTTGATGATTTTGGTGTTTAAATGTTTGAAAATAGGTGTTAATGGTAAATTTGAGATTTAGTGTTAATGGCTTGTGAAATTGGTAGTAAATTACCCTAAATATCTCTCATAAACCATAAGATCAACTTAAAGGGTTATTAGTTTCGAATTAGGGGCTTTAAGGATGATTTTTTAGCCTAAAGAAGCCATTTTAGGCTCCAGTACCGATACTCGAAGAGCAGTATCGATATTATAGTGTTTTAGGTTTAAGAACATTATTCCATTAAGATGAATTTTGAATGGGGTACCGGTACGATGTTCAACCTGTACTGGTTCGTCATTTAAAGAAGTATCGGTACGGGTCAACCCGTACCGTTATAAGAAGGCTGGATGAAATTCTAGTGAGCTAATTAGGTATCGGTACGCAGTGAGTACTGGTACCCACTAGGTAATCTGCTCGAAAATATTAATTTCTGCCCAGAAGGCTGAAAAATTGTATCGATCGTTCTAATAGATCCCTAATGGCCTAAAACGAGTTGTAAAACTGAGAAACTGAGAAATATCTTTATACTCGAGCATAAAACTTAGGAACTCGGTAAATGCCTTGTGTGACTTATATGTTGATAGCAACCATAGGTCGGTATGGTTATGTGATGGTGTTGTGTGTCGTGTAGGCACTTGTTTAGTGAAATTCGGATACACAGTCAGAGTGTTGCAACACCATGCTAAGATATTCTCGAATGTACGTTCTCGAAGCAGTGTGACCCCGGGTCTCATTCGAGTGTACTCGATGGGGAATTTCGAGTATAGAATGCATGTTCTCGATGTTGTACGGCCCAAGTCTCGCTTGATTGTACGTTCCCGATGTTGTGTGGTCCCGAGTCTCACTCTAGGTTCGTGGATATCATTGTTGTGAGATGTTTTGGATGCCATGTTATATATGTATGAATTGTGATAATATCATACTTGTTTTAAATGCCATGTCATCTGTTCTAGCTACATGCTTATGTTTATGATTTGCATGAAGCATGATAGAGTATAGGTGTATCCACTGAGCTTTATGAGCTTAATGTTCGGAATCTTTGTATCTGTTCGCATGTTTTTAGGTTGTTGCGTTGCATTAAAGGAGCCCATCGGAGTCGGACTTCAACTTATTGATGTGATCCATAGTACAATATTTAGACTTGTCGGGCAATGTATTCATAGGACCCTTAATTTATGTTTGTAACTCTATTTTAAATTTATTAATCATGTCAAATGTTTTAATTACCTTGTTTTAAATTGGAGCTCTCATATAAATGATTTAACTATTTTTTATTGTCCTTTTCTCAAAACGTTGTTAGGTTTATAAAAATGCTTGTAATTTAGGCTAAATTTAGTAGCAAAATTTTATTTATGACTTTAGCTTGAGGCCTAAATATGACGTCGAATTTAAGACGTTAGATTCATGAGTAGATTTAGTTCGGGTTTGAATATGAGAATAACGCACTTCATATTTGTAAAAGCTCGACCTAGCCTAAAAAAAGGCCTTGACTTCTACCTTGGCCCGTTCATATTTGTAAGTGACTAACCCAAGTCCAAATCCATTCTCGTACAGGCTATATTGTTTTTTAATATTTATTTTTATTTTTAATATAATATGTAATTATTTTGTATAATTTTCTTTTATTATTATTTAACTCCTTTATGCATGGATAAATTAATATATTTTAATGTTTACATTGTAGTTTGATATAAATTATAAAACATATAAAATAAAAATGACACTACGATACAAGTATAAATTTAAAAAATAGGTCAGGTTAAGCTCGAGTCTTGAATATTGGAGTTTGAATCCAACCCATATTTTAACACATCTGATTCTTTTGTCTAATTTTATTTTTATACTTAAATTCAACGAGTGATTTCAATGGAAAGATGATATTGTTCATCTTAAGAGACCTGAATACGAACAGTTTTTCCTGTGAAGTGTGTTTCGTATTAAATGGTTAAAAAATACAAACAAATAGTACATTTTAAGTTGTAAGAACCTTAAAACTATTGGATGGAAATCATCTGCCCCCAAAGTATGCCCCCATTTGTGCCCCCAGTTTAAAATAGTGGGTTTAGAGTTTAAAGTTTGAGGTTTAAGGTTGGGGCTTAAGGTTAGGGTGTAGAGAATTAGAGGTAGGGTGTATTTTTTTAGGGTTTAGGGTTTGGAGTTTAGGATATGAAAATTAGGGTTATAGAGCAAGATTTAATTTTTAAGTATTTTTAGACAGGGGCATAGAAGGAGGCATGGTTAGGGGGCAGGAGATTTTTACCCAAAACTATTAAAAAATCAAATTTTACATCTCTAATATTTTTGCTCAAATCTCTCTATTTCTCGAAGAATAACCCAGCCCTTAACCTTTGAATGTGTCTATTTAGAAAAATTGTCCTTATAATAAGTTTTTTATAGTACCCGAGACACGAATCTAATTCTTAACCAGTCTTTTACTCATCTTAAGATACTATCTTCACATATTTACTGTTAATTCATTCATTTGTTTCACTCATTTAGTTTTATACTAATCCATGACTATTGGATGGGTGAAATGGATGAATAAGATTAAAAGTAGGATACGTGAGATCATCACTTGGGGAGAAAAGTAAGGAATTAATCTCATCTATCCATTTCACTCATCCAATGGCCATGAATTAGTGTAAAACTAGTTGAGTTTTACACAATATAAGTGAATCCTAACACTAACACGTGTATATATATATATATATTCATGGATCTTCAAAATATACTTATCAAATTAAGCATACGCATATCAAATAGACACTTTGTATCTATCACTCATACCCGAATTCGAATAACATATATCGACATAGAACTAAAACAAGATCTCAAAATTAACCTAAGAGGATGGGATCACTAAGGGTGTATAGGTATAACATTGGTATGAAAATGAAACCCAGTATTCTAAACCATCACTAATTCACCTATTCTTCCTTTAATTTCATTTACAAGTTGAGCTTAGGTCCTTCCATCCTTTTTCCGAGTCAAGAACAAACCACACGGGACACCGAAAGAGGGTAGAGGAAGGTGTTAGCGTACTGGAACGAGAGTGTCCCGCCCTTCATCAACGGCTTGCCGTCGTTGACAAGGCAATCGTTGTAGCGAAGACGTCGAAACGTGTTGGGGTTGACGAGCCGAGCCGAGCTGAACCAGCCGCAGTTGAAGTGAATCCCCGAGATGTCGCCGCCGGTGACGCAGACGTTCATGATCTCGACGGTGTAGGTCGGGATGCCACTGGGGAGCGGCGGTGTGGCGCCCTGGTTGATCACAATGTCGGCCTTGCTACACTTCTCCCCTCGAATTCGGCTCGGTTCCTTCACTGGAAATTGAAACCAATAATGACCCAAAAAATCAACCCGACCCGACGCCATGATCAACAATGACAGAAACCCAGAATGAAAGATTTCATATTTTCTAACTTACCGTGAAGAAGCTTGCGATGATTATGTGGAGAAGAAGCTGTGTTGTTTCCTTGCTTGATCTTCAGCTCCATCGGGTCCGACCCGAATGAACCGCACTGATCTGCGTTTAAAATCGCAAAAACCAGTGAAAATCGGCATAAAAACGACAGCAGACAAAGAGGGAAGATGATGGAGAATCCCCAGCACCTGGGAAAAGCACGGCGAGGAAAAGGAATAATACGGCGAGGGAAACCGAGGACAGTACCAAAACGAAACGCCCATTCATCGGTGAAAGCAACACCCAGTACTCGGAAACTATAAAGTCAAAGGTCAACGAGCCGCGGAACTCGAGAACAGGTGAGTTTGATACCTCGAGTTAGCCTTTACACCGCCATTGGAAAAAGCTTTCTGTTTATAAGAACATCACGTCGCCATCCATCAAAATTTTGAAAAAGAAACGAAGATGAGAAAACAACCGTCAGATCAACAGTAGACGATTCAGATTCAACTAGAACCAAAAAGAAGAAAAAAAACTAGGGTTCACGAGCTCAACTTTAGGCTCTAAAACAATAACATCAAAACGACGGCAAATCGTACCAGAAAGGCAGAAATCCCTACAAACATAAAGTTTTTCAAATACCCATTTTCATGAAAAGAAAGAAAATGGGAAAATGGTGAGTTTTACAATAACACAGAGGAGAAGCAGAGAGGACAGACCAGATAGAAATTGCATGAAAAACAATAATATTATAATAATGATAAAGGTGATCGATTTATTTCCTCTTTGGAAAGTATGTTTTTAAAAAGACAATATTTGCAGAAGAAGATCATGAAAGACAGAAATGACAAAACAGCAGCAGTTCGCATTTACTGAACTAAAACCCAAATTTTAACTAAAAAAAACACATTTTCGATCGAAGAAATTAGAGAAAAAACAAAGAGAGCTTCTTCACATCACCTTGGAAACTGGAGATATACAGCGAGAAGCCGAGAAACGATCCGAGAGTACAATAAACTACGAAACGCTTGCGTTTCAGGGTTTTTTTATAGCTTTGAGAAGAAGGGCGAAAGGAAGAAGAAGAAGAAAACAAGGGAAAGAGCAGCGGGTAATTTATAATATTATATAGTAAGAAAACAAATTGTAAAAATGGGTTTGAAATTAAATTTTTTTTTTAAACTTAACCAGGGTTAGAAGTGCACGTGGCGTTTATGAAAGGGAAAAGTGATGATGAAAAGGTTGATTAGAAGAAAAGTGTGGACAAAGTCACGTGCGGCCAAACTCGAGAATTTGTGATGGGTTTAGAATAGTTGACAACACCCTTTAATAATGGGAATGTATTATATGGACTTGGACGAGTATTCAATCGAATCGAATTAAAGATCCGTTTATTTTATTGAAAATTATTTTTAAAAAATAAGTTTTGAAAAATAAACTATTTTTTTTTAGAAATTAAGGGTCCTTTTATTTTATTGAAAATTATTTCTGCTATTTGATAGAGCTCTCTGAAAATAATTTCAAAAATATATTTTTAGTTAAACAAAACACACGTTACATATTTTTATTAATTTTTATCTTTTATTTTTTATTGAGTTAATTTAATTGCTACCATATTAAGTTTTGTAAAAATTTAAATATGTATATTACGATACTTTATTTTTATAGATACACTTGTCACTTAATTTTTTTTCATGAAAGTCTTCGTGATATTTTTTTATTGGTATGTTTAAGAAGAACGTAAACAACACAATTCACAAACAAGCATCGACAATGTTAAGAGAAGGCTAAAGAGAAAATAGTTGACCCGTAGTTTTAACTACGTTGATTAATTTGTTTTACATGAACCAAACACCATAAAATACATAAATTGAATTCCATAATTACAATTACATGAATCAAACACAGTCTACGTTAAAATGTTTTGAGTTAATAGAATTGATGAGTCGCATTTTATAGTATATATTTATTTGAAATTTATCTGAGTCGTTTGAATTTTTGTTCAAATTTAATTGTAAATATTTATAATGTTATTTTACTAATTGGTTACAATTTTTAAACAATAATTTATAACTATATACAATATACATATATATTTCTTCAAATGTACTATACATATATTAGACAAAATTTTAGGACACAACGTAAACTTAAAAATTGAACCACTAATTATAAAAATTTAAGATATTGTCAACTTAACATAGTAAAATGACAAGCCACCTGGTTGACACTCTTACATTTCCGCTTAATTTATGAGTTTAATATTCATTAAGTCCATGTTTTTCCTCCCTTCCCATGTAAAAAATAAAAAACTACTAAAAAACAAGTTATTAAAAAAGAAACTACTAAAAAACAAGTTATTAAAAATACGATTTATACATATTTACATATATTAGTTAGTAGGGCCATTGCCGCCCTAACTTTTCTTTTCTTTCTAAACGTCGGCCCTCTCCATTTTGGTTTAAACTATGGCCGGTGGCGGCAGCAACTTTAGGGTTGTTTTGTCGACCGTCGGCCGCTCACTTTTATTTATTTGTTTCGTTTTTTTATTTTTCAGTCTTTTAATTTAATAAATCTGCCTTCATGACACGTTTTACTCTACTGTTTGGTACGTTTCTTTACTTTTTGGCACGTTTTTTTATTTGTTTTTTATCAGGGTAGATCTGACGTCGCCACGACTGATCAAGATGGCGCTCTTTTATTATGTTGTTGATTTCCCTGTCTCGGGCTCTTGAATCAGATTCGGATACGCGATTACATCTACCGTTTATTCGCGATTGAGTTGTGGTAATGACCTGTTTGTCAACGTACGTTCAGTGTAATATGCATTTGTCAATGTTGTTTGTTGATGGTTTTACCCATCATCGTCGATTTGAGGATGTTTGTATCCGTCTTTTGTTTCTAGTCTTTGGATTAGGTTCTTACCTGTTCTTGTATGGTCCTATTATGATCTAGAGCCGCTAATTTAGATTTTGAGTTTGTATCTGGATTTAAATGTTCGTTTATTTAGCAGTAAACTTTCATTGTAATTTCGGATATCTCCTCGTTTAATAAAATTAGTGGATTCAATTTAAAAAAAAACATAGAATTGGCTTTGGTTTTCAAAGTTTAGGGTTTGAATTGGGCGAGAGAGAGAGAGAAAGAGAGGTTTAAAAGATGAAACAAAACAGAAAGTGTCATCAATTGCCTAGATATAGGTGGTCGGGAAAACATCCCCATGGGAATTGGGATGGAGCATCCACACATGACAGACCCTGCCACTGTTACTGGCTTACTGCTGCCTGCTGCTCTATAGCCTCTAAGCCTCGGCCCTGACCAACAGTTTTTACCTATCCGTATCAAAGAAAAAAAGGTTTCTTTTGCTTTTTTCCATCTTATGCCAAAATGAAGGCTATATCTCTTTATTTAATTAATTAGGTTAATTAGTTTTATTTTATAATTTAAATTTTATTTAATTTTTTAGTCGAATTAAGTCGTTTGAATTTTTATTTAAATTTAATTGTAAATATTTATAATATTTTGTATTAATTGCAGGGTTGTCTCTAATATTTTTAGGGCAAGGAACAAAAACTCAAAAATAAACCCCTATAGAACGAAAATATATTTAATATTTTTTGACTATTCAATTAATAAAGATTAAATAAAAATGAAATATTTTAGAATTTAAAATATTTTTAAGACCAATCTTCAATTATATTATAATTTATTTATTTTTTAAAGGTAATTTGAATTAATTCTTTCCGATTTTTAATATAATATTGTTTGTTTATAATCAGTTGTTTTATGTTTTAAATAAGTTTTATAAGTTTAAAATTTATAAAGAAAAATATTTTGATACACAACCTTTTTAATTTTAGGGCTTAAAGATTTAGGTTGTGGTTTAGGGTTTATAATTTTATTTTGTAGGGTGCACGACTTAAAGTTTATGGTTAAAATTTAGGGTTTTAAGTTTTAAAGTGTTGACGTTAGGGATTTAGATTTGGAAAATCATTTAATACACAAGTTTGCGCAAACTTTAATTTACACAAGCCTTTTAATTTTAGGGTGTAGGGTTTTAATTTATGGTTTATGAATTTAGTGTACATGGTGTATAATTTAAGATTTATGGTTAAAATTTAGAGTTTAAGGTTTAAAATTTAGGTTGTATGGTGCTACGGTTTTGAGATTTAGGTTTTAAATTTAATATAAGGGTTGTGTAAAAAAAATTAGACAACTTATTTATCGAAATATAACTCTTTAGATTTTATAGCTTAAATATATAGGGTTGTGTAACTTTTTCACATAACTTAAATATAATTCTTTAAATTTTATATTTTACAGCTTAAATACGAAAGGTTGTGTATACCTACCACCCAATGCCAATAATAAAAGCGGTAAAAACAATAGATGATGACCACTAATGACAAGGTGAGGCCCATATTATGAAAAAGTTTCAAACAAATATTTATTTCCCCTTTAATTTGTTGACAAATTGATTTTAAAGAATTTAGTTTGTCTAAAACATTAATATTTGGATCATGAAACAACTTATTTATGAGGCCATGACGGTGGGGCCCTGAGCAAGTGCTCAGGCTGCTCCTTCCGTTAGTTGGCCCCGATTAATTGGTTCAAATTTAAACAGTTTTTTATAATTATATATGATATATATAGTATTTTTTATTTTTTTATATGCGATATAAATATATTATGTAGAGTTAAAAGATTCGACTGAAACTTAAGATTAAAAATTAATCCACTAATTATTTAAATTCGAATTATTTGAAATGCATGCAATGAATTGAGAACAAAATAATTACAAATCATTAAAGAATGGAACCCACTTAGTAGTAATCTACGAGTAATCCATTTCTCTCCCATGCAATTAATGAACTAATTAAGAAGGCCATGACTGGAGAATCCAATGCTGCTTTTTCATTATTGTTATTATCATTAAAGAACCTCCAAATGTTGGTGTTAGGGCATCTCTAACCTTCACCAACACTATTAATACTATTTTGGTGTTAAAATATAAAAAATTATAAAAAGTAAAATTAGTGTAAAGAGACTAACTTTAATCTTTGTACTGAAATGGTACAAACGGAGATATTCTCCAACCTTTGCACTATAACATATTTGTACCATTTTAACCTTTTCTTTCAATTAAACGAGATTTGGTGTTATTACAGTATCACACCAAACATGGCGGGGTACTATAGACAATACTAAAACGGTGGTATGAGGATTTGAAATATGGTGTTTGGGCTGGAGAATGAATAGTAACAAAAAACACACCATTTTAGTGAAATGGTGTAAAGGTTGGAGATGCTTTTAGGAAGTGATGCGGCTTTTTTTTTTCCGGTAAGGTACATGTTTTATCAAAAGGTTTAAAAAAGTCTGAACAAATACTACATTATAATCATCTGAAGACTATTCGAGAAAACTGATGCAACTTCATTACATTGGGTAGAATATACCGATAGTAACTAAACTGTGAAGAATGATCAAAGTGGTCACAAAATTATAAAAAAAAAAGATTATTAAATTTTATCGAATTATTACAAAATGGTCACTAAATGTTATAAAGTAGTAATAGTTCAATTAATCTAATGGTTTTTTTGTAACGAATAGATAAAATTTAATGACCAATTTATAACAATTTGGTAAAATTGATTATTATTTTGTAACTTCTGAAAAGTTAGTGACTATAATGATCATCTTTTCATAGATTAGTGCCTACTTGTGTACTTTACCCTACATTTATAAACCGATTTATGAAATTGGAAATTTCGCTCAGCTGCGCCCACTACATCTGATGATCTGAATCACACGTAAAAATTGGAGAGTTGGGGAATTTACTGTATTGGTCCTTGTAATATGTCCTCTTATTCTCAATTCAAATTTTTTTTTCTGTTGGTCAAAACTACTGCGGTGGTCACTTATGTTTCCCTTTAGTACAGAGTTGGTCACCGATTTTAAAAAATGATCAGTAAGGTCACTTACGTTTTCGGGTCGTAAACTTTTGGTCACCAATCGTTTAATGCCGTTAAACTTTAATGGTTTTATGATCTGGCAATTGAAAAAATAATGGTAAGCTACTGCAATGGCCCCAAAATTCTCGAAATTCAGAAAACCCCAAATTCATAAATTCCTAAATCTTTAAATACCTAAATCCCTCAATCTGGTCACTCTTGCCGTCGTTGGCCATAATTCCGGCGACGAAATGGAGCGTCCTCTCTTTTCCCAAACACCCATGCATCAATCGTCGTCATTCAATCGTCGCTTTTTGTAAATCGATCGAATGAATTTTTCAAATATTTAAACTTTCGTTCGACATTTTGCACGACTCCGATCAATTTTTGGCAGCGGCGTGGTAGGGTAAACGATCATGGTGGTCCGAAGACGAATGTGGTGGGCGTCGTCGTTACAATCGGCGACGGAATCGACTTAAATTGCGATTTAAGTTTTGGTGAGTTGGGGATTTCGAATATGGGGGTTATTTTGTAAATTTTGAAAATTTAGGGATTTTTTTAACTGTCAGATCAAAAATTCGTCAAAATTTAACGGCATCAAATGGTTGGGTGACCAAAAGTTTACGTCCCGAAAACGTAAGTGGCCTTACTGGTCGTTTTTCAAAATCGATGACCAACTCTGTACTGGGGAAAAACATAAGTGACCACCGCAGTAGTTTACCCAAAAATATTTATTTTTTCTAAGCGTAGAAAGGTCCAACAAGGCACAAGCCCGTAAATTTTTACCACCGGCCCGAACACGGGCCTTCTTCTTATATAAAAACCCGAATTTTCGATTCCTCTTCTCGGCTAGGGTTTTGTTTCGCCGTTTCCATTCAACCAGGAAAGGCTCGGTGAAAGCTTCAGGAGGTTCCAAAATGGTAAATCCGAAAACTCCATTTTCACTATTCTCTCTTCTTTTTTTGTATTGTTTTCATTTCTGCTGTGAAAATCCGGCATGGTGGCCGGACGGTGACCGATGAACTGCTGAGAGGAGAGGCAAACGGCAGCTAGGGTTTCGTTGTTTTTGCTTTAGGTTCAGTGCACTAAGCTATTGTATAGTGTAGTGAACAGGGATTTTATTGGAAGATCAAAAAACTTATATGGTGCTGATCAGTAAGTATTTTAAGAAATTTTGGGAATATAGAATCCATTGCACGATGTTGCCGTTAATGTTGAAGCGTTGAAATTAAACAAGTTTATTTATATTTGGATGTTTAAAGAATCCTGTAGTGGCTCTTGGGATTTAAGTTTAATGGTTTGAACCTAATTATTAATTGATATGCTTATTCAAAAGGGTTCATGTTTGTCTTAATTTTTTTTAAATTAATTTGTTATTAAATGCAGGCGCCGAAGAGAGGTGGAAAGGTAGCTGTGCTGGCAAAGAAGAAACAAGTAAATTTCATTTTCTTAGTCACATTGAACCCTTGAATGATTTGTTGTGGGCTCACCTATCTGTTTATTATTTTCATTTTGGAAATTAGGAGAAGGTTGTCAATCCATTGTTCGAGAAGCGTCCAAAGCAGTTCGGTATTGGAGGGGCTTTGCCTCCAAAGAAGGATCTGCATCGTTTTGTGAAGTGGCCTAAGGTTGTTCGTATCCAAAGGAAGAAGAGGATCCTTAAGCAGAGGTTGAAGGTCCCACCAGCGCTGAACCAGTTTACCAAGACTCTTGATAAGAACCTTGGTATGTGAAAAAATCATTACTTGTTTCTTTTAGTTTTATTAAATTAAATACTCGAATGCTGAATGGCTTGTTTCATTTGTTTAATTTCTTCACGTAAGCCCGAAAATGCTTTCTCATTTGTTCTTGCAACTTGTGGTATTGTTCATTCTTCGTTTTTGTAGCCTCTTTTATCCCGGTTTTATTCCATCTACCTGTCTTACTGCAGAATTCCTTTCCTGTTTATAACGATTGATTGTGAATTTATAATTATACATTTTTCATTTTTTTTGTCCTAATGCAGCCACAAGTCTCTTCAAATTGCTTCTCAAGTACAGGCCAGAGGACAAGGCTGCCAAGAAGGAACGCCTCCTGAAGAAAGCCCAGGCTGAGGCTGAAGGAAAAGCTCCCGAATCAAAGAAACCAATTGTCGTAAAATATGGACTTAACCATGTTACCTACCTTATTGAGCAGGTTGTGATTTAGTTTCCACAATTTTTCATCAATTCATCTGCTGTGGTTTCGTTCACTCTTCTCATTGCTAAGTTATTAAAAACAACGTTTGGTGTTATTGTGCTATGTCCTCTACAGAACAAGGCACAATTGGTTGTTATTGCTCATGATGTGGATCCCATAGAATTGGTAGTATGGCTCCCTGCATTGTGCAGAAAGATGGAGGTCCCCTACTGCATTGTCAAGGGAAAATCACGTTTGGGATCGGTAATTGTCTTCTCCATTTATCTGCTTTTCTGCCTTTTATAGAGTTCAAGCGAGTAGATTACTTATTTGTGTTTATACAACTACCGCAGATTGTCCACAAGAAAACTGCTTCTGTCTTATGCTTGACCACAGTTAAGAACGAGGATAAGTTGGATTTCAGCAAAATCCTCGAGGCTATCAAGGTAAGATTGCACCACACTTGGCACTTGCAATATTTTCCGAATTCCATTTAGTTTCTGTTCAAGTTACACATATGGATTTAATCTGACACTCAAATGTCAACACCAAATATCCACCTTGAACCTAAACTTCCCCAAAATAAAGAAATACTCGACCCGAACTGTTCCGCCCCTAAAAATTAATCTTCATTTTTAAAATTTTCCCAACTAAACCAAATATATGTGATAAAAATCTGGTTACAGATAAACAACCAACTAAAATATATATAAAGAATAGTTACAAAATTATAGTAACTTTTAATCAATGGAACAGGCAAACTTCAACGACAAGTATGATGAGTACCGGAAGAAGTGGGGAGGTGGTATCATGGGGTCCAAGTCGCAGGCCAGAACCAAGGCAAAGGAGAAGGTTCTTGCAAAAGAAGCTGCACAGAGGATGACTTAGGAATACCATAGTTTCTCCTGGAGGTACCTTACTTTTTCTTGTTTGATTAAGTCGGAATGGTCCCGACTAGTCGGATGCAGCTATTGTTTAGTGGATTTGTTTTCCCTCTATTGATGTTGATGGATTGTCATTAGAAGTTTTCTACTTGTACTGTATTTCCTTCTTATCAGAAATAGTGTGTATTTTTGTACTCTAATTTTGATGCGAGTATCATCGCTGTTTGTGCGGAATTTTCGAACCACTAACTCGGCCCGAAACGATTTAAATATGGTCAATTTATGAACATAGGCCTGGATATATGGATGGCAGGATATACATGGGCCAATATATTGGCGTATGTATGGATTTAAGTTTATTAGATTCTACTTTCAAAAAAAAGTTTATTAGATTCTTGTTCAATTTTTTGGTTTAGATTCCAGGTTTATTTTAGTCTGATTTTCAGTTTGATTGTATTACAACAGTCTGATTATATCCTATTAGGTTAATTATTTTAATAATTTCCCTAATGTATAAAATAAAATAATGGTGCACACTTATTCTTAACTACAAGTTTAAATGAGTTGAATTCCAGTGAGTAATGAATAAGTTCCACAACCAACTTGTAATCACACAGGTTCGACTTTTGAGCATGCATTGTTAAATGGTTGAGAGTATGTTTAGAATAGATATAGCATGGAATTAAACAGGCTTGGTTCAACCAACTAGCAAGGTCGTTTAACCCAAGCCCTCCTTCATTTTTAACAAACGAACACGAATAGACGTGTGTTCGGTACATTTATGTTCACGAAAAAGCTCGCTTATAGGCTCGTTTATAAAGATCATTAAACCTTCTTACATTCCAGAAAAACAACTTCATAAGGAAGGAGGGGACTGATTGCCATTACTGGCATTTTTCTTACCCTTACCACCCTGCTTCCCTTTCTTTTTACCTTGTTGCTTCAAGTTAGTGGGAATACAATTCGACTTTACAGTGCATCTTATTTTTTATTAACAAAAATTAAAGGCGTAACACTGACATTCCGACTTCACTGTATCGAGTTCACCTGACATTTTTCTATTGGCTTCACTGCCATCATACTTCAATGTTTTAATCGAAAGAAATCAATGAAGAGTGAAGTCGGATTGTACTCCCACCGACTTCACCTAATACTGTTTAAAGTGCGATATATTGAGAGAAAAAAAGACCTAGTACAACATTTGAGAGAAAAAAATTAATGCAATATCTAAGCAATTTCTCCCACAATTATTACACATAACCTTATTTTTAAAATTGATTGAATGTGTAAATATGAGGACTAAGTGTGTTATTATGTTATTTTTTATTAACTAACACGCCATTAGTCATTAAATTTTTAACAACACCGAATTTACTTGTTATTTTTATTTAATCGATAAATTATTTTACAACTTTTTATAATCGGAGAACTCAACTAAAAAAAAAATCCCATAAAAGTAAATATTTATATAAAACCCTAATTTTAAACTTTAAAAATAACATTCAAATAGATAAAACTTACAATAAATTTAAAATCTAAGTCTTAACATTTAAACTCTAGAATATTTTAAATAGACATATAACAATGTTAAAGATTCGTTTATGAAAATATTTCAATAGTATAATAAACCGAATGAAGATTTACTTCTAAGTTCTAACGGTGTAGAAGATAGTGTCGGCTGGGAAAAAAAGTACGGAAGAAGGGTCATTTTCATACATAAATAACAAAATGAGTATATAGTGTAATTAACTGCATGTTTAGTTTTGCTGTAGAAGAATTAATTTTGGATCATGTGTTTGGATATGCGGTGCGAAAATTTATTTTGGATCATCGTAATTTTAAAAATTGATTTTGTGTAAAATTAATTTTAAAGTAACGTGATTTATGTTTGGGAGTTTAGCTGGTAGCGTGGACGATGGCCGATTTGTTCCGGCCAAGTCATGTAGGGTGAATTTGTTGCCGGTGATAGGTTGTTTATGTTTTTGCATCAGTTGCGCAAGATTCATTTTTTATGTGGCAACGACGGCGATGGCAGCGGCGGCAACTTAAATTTCAAATAAACAAAAATTAGGATTTTGTAATTTAGGAGTAGATAAGTATTTTGATCTATGTTTAAAAGAAAATTAAAAATAAAATAATATATTTTAATTAATTTACTTTTAATTTTTTAAATAATTTATAATTATACGGTGAGTACTTTAAATTTTTAATCTTTATAAATTAAATTAATAGTGTTCATCGTTAATAATGTTCATCGGTGTCGAGCGTAGCAGATATATTATAATAGAAGGAAAAGAAGAAAACTTTGTTTTATGTCATGAAATGTGAAACACGTTTGTCTTAACTAAGGCCTAAGCATCCCAAGTTATTTCTTTTTTTTTCTCTTTCTTTTAATAAAAAGAAGTTGAAAACAACAAACAGGCTGTCCCCTTTCTTTCTCAACATCATTTCAATTTTTCAAACATATGAACCAATTATATATATATATATAATATAGTATTAAAACAAAGCTGCTTTAGGTCAAACACCTTTCCCTTTCAAACAATTATTTTCTCTTTTTTCTGCTGATTTTTTTCTGGTGCTTTTGTAGCACTTTAATTGTATTTTAATGGCTTGAAAAGAGAAAACAACCCTTCTTGTTTGTCTGCAACTGTAAGTACCCTTTTTTTTTCTGTTTGTTTATTATTATTTTTCTACTTCCTATGTTCTTGGAACTGTGTTTTGTTGCTATCTTATCCTTTACTTCAATATATATATATAAAAACACTATCTTGAAACTGTAAGCATAATGATTTCTTGTTCTATGTTACTCGAACTCGGGTGTGAATATCGTATCGAATTTAATTTTTTTTAATTGTAAAAAGTTTCCTATTAGGTGAGCATAAACTTTGGAAAGTGGAGGATTTTTTATTTGATGGAGTGGAACTTGAAAGCTACTACATGGGATTTGAGTGATTTTGTTGAGGAATCTGAAACAATCAATGGCGATGGATCAAGTGGCTGTAGACTTGTTAGCGAACCCGGAGTTTCGAACAAGGCTCGACCGACTAATATCGGGACTCGTCCTGTTTCGTGCCTCGTCGACAAATGCAATTCAGACCTTAGTAAATGCAGGGACTACTTTAGGCGCCATAAGGTGTGTGAGTTCCACTCTAAGACTGCAGAGGTTATGATCAATGGCCTTAAGCAAAGATTCTGTCAACAATGCAGCAGGTACTTGCTTTACTTTTGCTGCTATTTTTTGGAACTTCGGCATAATTTTAATCGATACGATTCGAATGAGTGTAGACACTTGTTTTCGATCAATAACTCGATGCTAATAGCTAAGTTTATGTGGGATAAAGTTCGGCATTGTTTTCTTGTTGTGTAAGTATGATTTATAGTATTTCAGTTATGTTGTGTTTGAGGATGGACCTTAGCAGTTAGCAGTTTCCGAATTCCTCGATGGTCGGTTTGCTGTCTTTTGTAGGTTTCATTCGCTGGAGAAGTTTGATGACGGGAAGAGAAGCTGCAGGACACGTCTCGACAGGCATAACCGGAGGCGAAGGAAGCCTCAACCGGATCCCCTCTCACGTCCTCGAAGCTATTTCTCCAATTACCAAGGTCAGCTATGACTTTGATGATTGAATGAACTCGATTTTCGGTGCTTTTAACGTTGAATGAATTCGTGCACTTTGTGTTATATGTAATTTCCTTGTTTGATCGATACGAATTCCACATTTCAGGTTCCCAGATGCTGCCATTCTCTGGTTTGCAAGTATTTCCAACCACCACTGTGGTGAAAACTTGGCCAGGAGTTAACAAATCTGCGGCCGAGTCTAGATGTCTTAACCCGAAGCAGTCGTTAAACTCACCTGTGAAACAAAACCTTGTTCTTGGATCCTCTTCGAGCAACTACAGAGAAGGTAAGCAATGCATGTTCCTGCAAGGGGAAGATCAAACACCTGCGAAAGCTTCCGTTTGCAGCCGGTTCTTGGGGCTGTTGCGCCTTTCTTGGAAGGCAATGGGAGCTGCAATAGTATGTTGTGTGACAGTTTAACAAATCAAGTTCGGGATTCGGATTGTGCTCTCTCTCTTCTGTCATCTCCACTGTCGCATACATCCGGGATCGGTTCAAGTAACATGGTGCAGCCTCAGTCATTCCCCTTGCTGCAATCATTAGGTCCGAGCCTGCAGAACTACATGGATTCTGGTGAATCATCTGGAAGTGAAGCCCCTCAAACTCTTCCTTTTCATTGGCAGTAGAGAATTTGAAACCTTTGGAGCACAATAAATTAGGGTTCTTTTGTTGAATGAGTTCTAAAACTATAATACTGGTATGTTGAATTGAAAATCGAGTTCGGATTTAGACTTCGTTTTACGGATTTTTTCCAGGTTTGGATTTAGACTTCGTTTATTCGGCTCTGTAGAAGTTTTCGAATATTTTTTAAAAATTACAAAGGAGTTCTCAATTCCTAAATGTTGAGATTCAAAGGTCAAATCCATTGAATGTTGTTCTTCAAACAATATTCCAATTCATAAGAATTCACAATTACAAGTTTTTTTTTCCAACAGTCAACATGATCAAATACATGGAAAAACTCAGCAAACTGAAAAGAAGGGAAAATAACAGCAAAAAAGCAATCAAATACTAATTCCCAGGGACTTCTTGAACTTCTCAACTTCCAAATATGCTGATGAGTATAGAAGGAACTCTGAGAAATATGTTCTTTGCCAAGATCGTTAACTGCGAAACCGAGTCTACGGATTTCTAAGGTCTCTTCGTAGGTTAGAGCATGGACAAACCTAGTGGGATTTCCGGACCAAAGTTCACCAGTTAGGATTCTCCTACCTGGAGGAACTATCGAACCGGCTTCAACGATAGAGTGAGTCTCCACCAGGGAACCTCCCATAAGAATGGAATGCTGTCTGATAATGCACACTGGTTCAGTTGTGCAAGATCTCAAGAGACTGTATGCACCGTTTGTCACAAACCTCTCGATCGGTGTCTGCTGGGAGCCCCTGTAATATGAGGGAGAAAACACATTTCAAATAAAATACAGTTCGAATTCAAAAATAATTGTCGCATGATGATGCCAAAGAGATACAAAGAGATTGACTTGATCCCTGAGTGAAGCAGGGACAAAGGAAAGTTCTACCTATAACATTGTTCGATCATACGATTCATTTTTACAATAAACGATAGGGGAAATCAACAGTTACACAAGCAAAACAAGATTCAACAACGAATCAGTTCCAGTTCTAGACATGTAGCAGCACAGGCAAGAGCAAGTTGCAAATATCAGAACCCTGAAAATATAATAAAAGTACCTGTGAAGAACAGGAATCTTTGCGAGGTCCGAAAGACAATTTTTCATAAGTTAATAACATTGTTATCATAAAAGCACCCTCCTATATACAATGTGGGTGAATAATCTCACTAAAGCTAGATATAAAGCGAGAAATCACTCCCTCCGCTTCCTACACCGGACATTCGGAGTTCAGTAGCGGCTATGGGTGCCATATTTCGACATATGTTCCGAATAAAAGATGACATGATAGCTTATGTCTCTCTATCTATCCGCTAGAAAAGATGAAGAAAACAAAAAATCCATAGAATGGGCCATGTTCACAGCTAAAGATTAATTATTGCAATTTGATCACCTCATTTTTCTACTGTTTTCTTCACATCAACATTCACATTCTTACCAATTCCCAAATCTGCAGTAAAAAACCAACATTTTTTACCCATCTATCAATATATTGTTGTTGATCCTTGATATAAATTGCGGCGTAACAACGGACGGCACCGCCACCCCGCAAACCACGACCACATTTAAAATCATAATTATTTTTAGTCAAAAATCACGCCGCAACGGCCGCAATTTAATACTATGCCAAGAGCTCCTATAAACCAGCATTGAACTAAGCTGTACTGAACATATTAAAACATGATTGATTACAAGAAATTAAAAGATTTACCTGTAGGTAAGGACCAAGCGGCTTGAATGACACAACGTTCCTGCACATTAGAGCAGAATCCAACGGTGATCTTGTTGAGATCGCCACGTAGGACGCAGCTGTTCTCCACCGAGGCTCTACCGTCGACGGTTACTTGACCGGCCAAGACAACATTAGACGCCACGGAAGCGTCGACGGCTGCCTTCGGTACCCACGGGCCGAGAGGAAATATCTTCCTTTGGCCTCTGTAGTCCCAATTCACTCAATCCAACGACAGCGAGATCGGCGAAATTCCGTGATGCGATGACTCGGCGGCGAGCAGAGAACGCCGCCGCCTTTCGGGTTATGCGAGCCGCCATAGATGTCGCCAATCCTCCGCTTGTTGGTGTTCTTAGGAATGCCCAACCCTAAGAAACCAAACCCAAACCCTAAAATCTAAATTTTAGATTTTAGGATTAGGGTTTGATTGTTTAGTGTTTGGTATTGAAAGCCTAAACTCTTAAGTTTCTAACTCTACCTTTTAAATACAAAATTTAGGTTAAAATTTTAGAATTTATTTTTCAACTTTTTTAATAGATTTATTTTTTAAAATATTTTTTGAATAGATTTTTTTAATGCTATGATATATATGAAGTCACAAAAAATATAGAATTTCTGTTGGTGACGTAAAAAAGCCCATGTCTAAGTTAAAACAATTAATTAAAGGTCTAATGTTTTTGGTGGACTTAATCTTTCCAAATTAGACATTTATTTGAACAAATTCAAAAATAATAAACCCTTTATTCAAATATTTTCTAAGACTAGACACTTATATGAGTAGAAATAAAATGAATCAAATAAAGCAAAATAATTTTTTCATAGGTTGTGTAAAATTTAGATATCTTACTTATAATCATGTGTATTTAAATATTATTTTATATTTATGATTATTCAAATATAACATTCAAATAAACATGGTTATAGAGTCAAAAATTTATTTACCCTATATATCAAAATAATTAATCTTATTAAAATCAGTTATATTTAGAAAATGGGTCGAATACAAATATCAAATTCGAGTAATTCAAAGAAATATAAAAAGCACCCTAGAAATGTAAGGAATCTTGACATAATTGATTAAGCTTTTGTCTATTAATATTTTAATAAAAATACAGAATCATATAATTCTTATACATTTTGTGATAGAGATGGGGAAATATCATATATATACTTTAAGGCCCCTAAAATACAAATAAAGCCAAATTCATTCGAAAATAAATTAAAACGTAAAATGCCAGCGCAAACAAATGACTCGTGTCACTGTTCGCGTATGGGATCGGCGGCAGTGGCAGCGACGGTGGTGGCAGCCGATGCATATATCCAAATCACAGTGGCAGGCCTGTTTCGTTAAGGAGATCATCTTCAACGATCCTGTAATGTTTCGATTCACCGCCAGTGCATGAGATATTTTCCCTTAAATATAAGTATTGAATATAATTATTTACTTGTTAATAATAATTAATTATTACCTTTGCTGAAGCATGCTGCAAGAATTTTCACCCATGATTCTTGAGCTGGTATTCCCGTCGTCCAACTCTTTCAGCTAAACCTCAAAATTCACAGTAAAAATAATTAATTGTGGAATTAAAAATTTCCACCGCAAATGTATCGAATATTAGTCTATTATATAAACAACGAAAGCCTCACTCTTTTCAGGAAGTGAGTGTTCTCCTCTTGCAATTGTTTGTTCTGCGTTGAAACACAAGATATCGTTAGCTTGGATTACTTTTCTGATAATATAGAAGGTTGAATATCTGTATGTGTTCGATACGTTTATATTCGATTTTTTTCGTATGTTTTATAATTTCAAAAGGACTGATTCAGTAGCATGTTCTTGGAATTTTCTTACCCTTCTCTTCAGCAAGGTGGCGTGATCCGAAACAATGCGTCTCTGTTTAATACAGGAAGTTCATATTAATAATCTGTATATGTGTATATATATATACGTACAGTATTATACATTATCTGGAACAGGAAAAAGAGAAAAACCAACATAAAACACTTGAGTTCTTCAGTTTTTTGAAAAATATTTATGTTCGACATATGTCCAACATATCGTGATCGTTTATATATAAAAAAATTATTCGTATTAGATATGTACTCGTATCTAACAGTTACTCGAACACGAGTAGTATAACCGTGTGTACGTACCTTTCTTGAGCGGACACGTTCAGCGCCTATTTTCAACTGGCGTTCAAGCTGTTTCAACTCTCTCATGCCTAATGCTAAGATGTCTTCTCCATGTAAGTGCCTGCAAAAACACGAAAACATTTGATATTTTTTTAGTAAAGCGCATGTCCGTTTTATGGTTTATATTGAAAAAAATATATAAAATATATGTTTGTGCCTGTGTGTTGCACAACATTTGTACATACTTTTGTCTAGCTTCCAAGATGTTTATGGATCTCTTTAACTCTTCAATCTCACTTCTCCAAAACTGTGAACATCAGCAAAGTTAAAGAGTTGTTTATAGTAAAAATACTATGACCCTAATAATGCTCTCTTCTATGTCTCACATTAAAAATCACTTAAAAATTAAATTTTAAATCTTAATCCTAATTTCCACATCTTAAACCCTAAACTCTACACCCTAAAAAATACATCCTACCATTAATTCTCTAAACCCGAACCACAACCCCTAACCTTAAACCTTAAACTCTAAACCCTAAACATACTATATTAAAGTAGGGACATAAAAAGGAGCATGATAAGAGGCAGACGATTTCCATCTAGGGGTGAGCAAAACTCGACTCGAAAAAATCGAATAACTCGACTCGACTCGAGGCGAAAATATTCGACTCGTCTTGACTCGACTTGAAATTTTATAGACTCGACTCGACTCGTAAAAATTTCAAATAAAGTTTGAATTGTAAAATGAAAATTCGAATAACTCGAATAACTCGAAAATTTTAGTAATTAGTAAATTTATTTTTAAGTTCAAGACGAGTCCCTCAATTTTTAATGATATATACATACCGATATATGAAAATATGAAGAAATATTGCCACTTATAAAAATATATATATATATATATATATGCATATCTTATATGATTAGAGAAAGCCTTTTAAATTGGAATCAAAACATACTATAACATGATAAATAATTACAATTAAATTTTTATAGGAACTCGAAAATTCGACTCGACTCGAATCGAAAAAATTTCAAATAAAGTTTGAGTTGTAAAATATGACTCGTCAACTCGAATAACTCGAAATTTTTTTACTCGACTCGACTCGATCGAACGCTCACCCCTATTTCCATCTGATTATACAAAGGGAGTCAAAATACCAACTTGAGGGACAAAATATATATACCTTTAACAGAATATCAACTTGTGAAGTACAAAATATATACACCTCAATTAAAAAATCCTCCATTCTCTTATATACTTTTAAAAAAATTGGAGGGTTGTTACCCCGAGCAAAAGCGTGTAATAGCAAGGTACACTGCACAATGCACTCTTATAAAGAATCTATACATATTTAAATTTTAAAGATGATGTTATTTGTAGGATAATCTCGTACATATAACATAAAATAACTATGGCAGATTAAAAAAAATATAGACAAAATGTGGTATATTAAAGCTTGAACCCACATGATGAATGTTCAGTTTTAGTTGTTATGTATTCCCCCATTATTTTCTTAAGCCAAAGGCCTAAAATGAAGTTATATGCATGAAATCTTAAGCAATGTTCTCTCTTTTTTGTTTTTGGAGTATTTATTGATTTAAATATTAAAAAACATTTTGAAATATAAATTTGGATGTCTATAGTCTATACACAACTTAAAGTCATTTATGTTGTCTTGAGCCCTGACTTTTCATGTTTACAGAGCACTTCTTACATATTTGTATAGACATTATTATCCAAATACATGATTTACTCTTATTTTCTATATGAGAAATGAATCCAGAAAAGAAGAAATTTCAGTATTTAATATGCATTAAATACTGAAAAAAAATCAAAGCTTGACCAGAAATCATCAAACAATACCTCCATGGTTCTAAACTGAGGATTACTTGAATCTGGCAGCCCAACTTCTCTTCTATACTTTGCAATAGTCCTATCCATGCTGCAGCAATTAAAATATGTTAAGATCAGAGAAAAACTATAAGAAAATGCATGACTTGCATACATGCTTCCATGGGAAAATACCGGTCCGCGATAAAAGCGACGAGATCGAAAACGCGTCAAACTTACTCATGACTGGCAAACTGGTAAACCTTTCCGGAAGAAGAGAAGATAAGCAAGGCAACTTCAGCATCACAAAGTATGGACAGCTCAAAAGCTTTCTTGAGAAGCCCATTTCTTCTCTTAGAGAAGGTGACTTGCCTGTTTGTTGGGTTCTCAATTCTTTTCAACTCAACCTTGCCTCTCCCCATTTCCTTTGTATCCACCTAAATCAAGTAAAAAAACTGATGCATCAACCTCAATGTTTAGCCATATTTATAAAAAGAAATGAAAGGAGAAAATGAGAAAACAAAGAAAAGGGTGTTGATTATGAAAGATGAAGACATGTTTTTTCCCATTGCATGCAATTTGCAAGCAAAACAATCGAGCTTACTTACCATCGTCCAATCAGAGCATAGGTGTCGAGAGTACGTTGTCATTGGCTTTGTGGGTGTTTCGAGCCAGGCAAAAACGAGACGACTCTGGTGACACGACCACACTACTCATATGCCTTTTCATAATTCCAAATATTTATCAATTTTCTTGCACAATGGGGTCCCCTAGGAACCCCATCACTACCAAGAAAAGCTTTAAAAAAAGCATACTAATTAGCTTTTCTAGCCAGATATTTAGCTGTCGAATTCATAGAATAATACTCTATTCGAGTCAAGTTCAAATAGAAAAAGATTTCAGCTAAATTTAAAATCGATAACTTGAAATTCTATCTGAATCTGGTCGAGTTTTACTTTTAAAACCCAACTTACTACTAAAGATGAGCTCTACCTATACTCAACATCACTCAAATAACTTGAGCTCACATTGAAAATGATCAAGTAAATTTCAAGTTAATCCCTCCCTAATCATTAACATTAAAGCACTAATCCTAAGAGAGATGAACATAGAAACTTTTCAAAGGGTTTAATCAATAAAGTGCCTAACTTTATTCTAATATAATATTAAAGAAATAAAACCTTAATTTAACAAAAAAACATATATCATGTGCAAGAGCATAAACATTCCCACATGCTAAAATATACTAATATAATTTCACTCAAATATGCAATTAGTCACAACAAAACTCCAACCAAAATTTGACTAATAAACATGGCATAAACTAATAATTAGCTCAGCAAGGAAGATCTAGAAATACACACACATATGAAGAATGGCTTACATAAATATGACAAGATTGTAGTTTAACCATCAAGTATAAACCATATAATGTGATTGATAATCAACAGGACAATAAACATTAGAGGCTGAAATTAAATATAAAATCATATAAATTCGAGTAACAGATGCATAATAACACTGTAATCTCATCTTATGGAAAGTAAAAATCATAGAAAAATCTATCAAATGCCAAACTCTAAAGGAAAAACAATTTTGTTTTTACTGTAATACCATATTCAATTGTTCATCTATTCTTCATAGTTAATAACCCTTGATTTACTTGATGCCGACACATGTTTAAAGAAAAAGCTTATATCACAAATAAGTATCTAAAGTATACCAATTTTTTTTATTTAGTAACTAAAGTATTATTTCGTTAAAGTAGATATATATAGCATATTTTTTCGTCAAATTAAGTACATAAAGTATTTTTTAATCATTGTCAAGTGTCAAATTTTAAGTACATACTTTAACTAAAAAATATACTTTATGTACTTATTTTGACTAAAAAGAGACATACTTTATGTGTTTAAGAAAATGATGCTGATATATTCAACTAGGAAAATGATTTGCAAGGAGGGAAAACAAACAAGATAAAAAGGGCACAAAAACAAAGCTTTGGTGGAGGTGAACCAGCAATCAGGCTACAGGGGTGGTCCGTTTAGAGCTAGTGGGTGCCAGTTAGCGGATACAACAGGCAATCTGTGTCGAACAATGTGCCCCTGCTAGGCATTTTCACAAACGGTTACTCGACACGTATGGATCATCGTACAGACAAACGATTCTGGTGAACCCAAGGAGAGGCCGACACGTGTTGTGGAAACTGATTGATTGAAAACCTCGGATTCGAATCGGGATTGGAGGGTATATGTTTTTGCTCCCATGGATTGAAAGTTGAATTGTTAAGCTCATCATGATGTTCTTTTTGACATGAAAAAGTTGGAGAACAGGGAAGCTGACGATCAAGTTTTGGGGGAACCGGGTAAGACAGGTGTCGAGGACTCGAGGTATCTTTAGGTGATCAAAGGACATAAAACGTAACTAGAGCCACAAATTTTGCAGTCTCGTTTTTGTCGATTGGATTTGATTTATGGCTTAACCGTAAAATGCGCCTTTTTTTAAAGTTAAGTGTGTAAACTAATTATTTTTTGGGTTAAATTGGGATTTAGATTCATTCTGTGATTTATTTAATGTTTATCGTTAATTTTTTTCAAAAAAGAATACGTGTCATCTATAGAAAAATTTAAAATTATATTAAAAATAAATAAAATAAATAAAAGAAAATAAAAATAAAAATGTATCATGAAAGTTTCAAACATTCCCAAAATAGTCCCTAAATCCCTAAACCCCCCAAATCCGACCACTCTCGCCGCCGCCGGCCGCGTTGTCGGTGACGGAATGAAGCGCCCTCCTCTCGCCAAACAACCCACACGCCGTTCGTCAAAAATCGTTCGAAAGAACTATTCGACAATTTCGTCGATTCGCACGACGTCGGTTGATTTCCGGCGACGGGATGGTGGGGGAAATGGCCCGACGACTGATTTGGTGGGCGACAGCGTGGCAATCGGCGGCGGAATCAGCCCAAATCGAAATTTAGATTTTAGGGATTTTGAAATTTGGGGGTTGTTTTGTAAAATCTGGAAAATATAGAGATTTTTTAAAATTAATTAATTAATTTTATTTATTTATAATATAATTTTGGATTTTTCTGGAGGTGACATGTGTCCTTTAACGGAAAAAATTAACGGCGAACCTTAAATGAGTCACGGAATGAAACTTTAGGTCCCAATTTGGCCTGAAAAATAGTTTGGGCACCTAACTGAAAAAAGAGCATAGTTTGGGCAGCTATTTGACGTTTAAGTTTTGATTTATTGATGGAGTAATTCGAATCGATGTTTGTAAATGTTTAATATGAATATAGCTTTTCAACTCATTTTTTTCCATTTACAATTTTAGTGTTTTCTCAACATAACTTTTTTTAATTTTTAGAGGTCGTGGACCAATTAATATTAGTTCGGTAGACACTAATGGCGTTGTATCATTTAAAACCTATGACTTGGGATGTAAGGGAACAAAGATGAGTAATTTGACCACCGATCAAATATGCTTGCTCTTTTATTTAACAGTTAAGAGTTACGATAATTTAAATATAGTAGTTTATAACTTTAAAAATATATAATATTTGTAACCAAACCGATAATGTAATATGCATTCATATAAGAATATAAATTATTGATTCTTAAATATGTATATATAAGAAAAATAAAATTATTCATATCCAATGCTCATTGAAAAGAATGGATGATTTATTCTCTTGGATTGTAGAGTAGGAGAGCATAATTTGGATGGGGGTATTTTATACGCTTTTAGTTGTTATCCGTTCCGCATTCCAAAATACCAAACATTTGTGTATACACCCAAAATAGCATGTATCGAGTTCGAAATTTTGTGTATACATAAAATCTTCGTCCAATTTACTTTCTAAAATTTAGTGTGCGACACGTATCGATCTAAATTAATAATAACAAAATCTTGAGAATCGGAAAGACAACAAAAAATAATAAACATCGTAATCCACGATATAACGATGACATTGGGATAAAAGTATGGGTGTTCAAAAGAATCTGATCCGATTGATCCGATCCGAAATTTCGCATATCCGATCCGTTTTGTATTTTTCAGATAATTCGGATCGGATATCCGAAAATTTCAGATCGGATACGAATAGTGGTTTTACATTCGGATCGTATATATGATTATCCGATATCCAAAAATTCAAATTTTTTATAGGTATAAATCTTATTATATTCAATATTTTTACTTGTTATATATGAAAATTTGAAATTTCTATGGATACAAATATTATTATATTCAATAATTTATTATTTTTATATTCGAAAACCTAAAATTTTCATGGATAGAACCATTAAATTAAAAAAAACAATCAAATAAATTCATAAATTTCGGATATCCGAGTATCCGATCCGAAAATTCGGATATCCAATTTTTTTCGGATCGAATACGGATCACTATTTAAGTGATTCGAATTTTTCGGATATCCGAAATTTTAGATCGGATCGGATTCGGTATCTGAAATGAACACCCCTAGATAAAAGATCACTTTCTCTTGAAATTCATCTCTCATTGAAGCTTTTTTTCTTTCAAGGCTAAGCCCAATAACAACATAAATTAAAACAACTCATTAAAGGACCAATAAACAAAGGGTTACAAAATCAAAGATCATTGCGAAGCATGGTAAATTGAAACACAAACAGACTATGCAGAAATGAAAATCTACAAGAATAAATCAAAAGTAAAAACAATTTAAAAGTTTAGCCAGCGTAGATGCGGATGCCGACGGCCAAAATGAGGATAGTGAAGAGGACAAAGAAGAGGAGAGTGTGGATAACAATGGCTTTGACATTGGTCTGAAAGTTACCGAACTCGAAAGTTCGGTTGTTCCCCGGAAGCTGGAAGAGGAGTCCGGGGGACAGCAGTATGAAGAGCAACAGCCCTATGACAATGGGCGCCCAATCCTTCATTGCTAGCGCTTCTAAACTGTTATATGTAATTTTTTTGCTGCAAACTCTCTCAGTCAAAACAACAAACACAAGGAATGCTTTCAAACAAAAGAAATGCGAAGGTCCTTTTCTTTAGTCCAAAGGAATGGGAAGGTCCTTTTCTTTAGTCCAAAGGAATGCGAATGTGACAAAAGAAAGCAATTCATTTGGGTTAACCGCATAGTATTATATTGCGGTTACGGTTGCGGTATTGCGGCGACCTCCAAAATTATTACGATGGGTTGCGGCCGTAATTTAATACTATGGTTAAGTTTCTCTCCGTTGAGAGTGAACACCGGTTGAGGATCTCCTGTTTTAAGTTCAATATGATATTTTTGAATTCAATATGATTTAACTTTAGATATTATCAAAGTTTGTATAAATACGATACATCGTGAGGTTTATAGCCGGGAATTTTTTTTCTTAAATATAAAAAAGACCTCATAAAATAATAAAAAATAAACAAGTTTTTGTTTATAAAGTCAATTTAAATGAGTCATTATATGAAAAATTACAGTCAAATAAATTATTTAAATGACATTAAATATCAAACACACTAACGATTGTTAATTGAGTTGACGTGACAATATTGATCCTAACCATAATTTTCTAAAAGAGAATTATAAAAGTATAACTAAACGACATTATAACAAAGATAATCATATTTTTATATTATAGTTTTTTTAGAATTCTTCAAAATTATTATTATTATTTTAATTAAAACAATTTAATATAATTTTATTTAAAAATAAAGTTAAACCAATCAGATATCGAATAGGCGAGAGGAACCAAGGATATAATGAAGGTTGTGAGCCATTGGTGCTCGCATAGGGATGGGCACAGGTCGGTTAGGGTCGGGTTTTTGGCCCACCCGCACCCGACCCAAAAATAAACACCCTAAACTTACACTCGACTTGATAATATATTTTTTTTAAAATTTGACCCGACCCGACCCAAAAATAAATATACTAAATTCGACTCCGACCCGACCCGAACTATATAAAATAAATTAATTTTAGGGAGTTAATTGTAAAAAAATAATTTTAAGGGACTTAATTGTAAAAAATTATAATTTAAAGGACTAAATTATAAATAAAAATTCAATTTTAAGGAATTAATTATATATATATATAAAGGGGTATTATTATAAATATCCCTAAAAATTTAGGAGAAAATTATACTATTAGTCCCGGATCGGGTCGGATATTTTCCACCCTAAACCCGAACCCGACCCGACCTGAGTATACCTTTAGCAAAAACCCAACCCGAACTCAATTTTTTCATTAAAAAATCCGACCCAGTCTGGCTGGATCGGGTCAAAACCCGTCGAATCCGAGTAAAATACCCATCCCTAGCTCGCATTGGTCGAACCAAAGCCCATTGTTCTTACTAATGAAGGGTTTAATTTGAAGTATTTTTATTGATTTTTTATTAAAGTTTTTTTGTTGTTGTTGAAACTTAGCTAAAATAAATCCATGAACTGATGATGAACTTATCAATTTCATAAGCTTAAAACCAAAATAAAATCATTAATTTTAGTTTCTTATATAGAGTTAGTTGGATAAACTCAATTGGTTTTTTCCGTTAAGATTTGTTTAAACTTTAAGATTTTAAAATAGATTAGATAATGAATTCAAATAAAAATATTTTAAAGATTAAAATTTTATTTTGAAATGTACTATGGTTTAAAGAAATATTTTCAACTAAAGACTTATTAAAATTTGATTTTTATCCTATTTTAATCACTTAATTTTATAAATTTTTACAGTTAAAAAAAACTTTATAAATTTCTGATTTTACCACCGAACTTTATAAAATTCCGTTTACTCTTTTTATTTGATACTATTATTATATTTAGGCTTAAATGAAAAATTTGCCCTTGAATTATGTCATTCGTTTGCTTTTTAACCTTTAAACTATTTTTTTAGACAAAACAAGTATTTAAATTATTATTTATGGTCATTTTAAGTTTTCAAACTATTTTTTGGTCAAAATAAGTACATAATTCGTGTCAGTTTTTTTACTTTTAGTCCTTAAACTATCTATTGGTCAAAAAACTTTTGTGACCTGTTATTATTTTATTGACAAAAATAATATTTATTTATTTAAATAACTATCATACTTAAAATGACTTAAATAATAATTTAAGTACTTATTTAAAAAAATAGTATAAAAGCTAAAAGAAAATAAAGGATATAATATAAAGGTTGAATTTTCATTTAAGTCTTTGTGTTTACTATTAGTACGTATACGTACTGTAATTATTTTTTGGGCAAATATGATTATAATCGCAAATTCGCGAAAAATTGAAACCTCACAAAATCCAATCAAATTGGATCAAATTTCAGTTTAAAAGTATTCCACGTGGAAGAAACTAATTGGCTATACTTCCGCCCAAAATTTCATACCCTCCCATTTCTTAGGGTTTTCGTGGCTCTGTTCTTTATCGTCTCTCCTCTTCCCGGTCGGAAACTTTTCCGGCGAGTACTCCCAACAGAATTCCCGACCGACGATTATTCCATTACCCTCTTCAAAATCAAGAAACTACACAGAACTTCCCCGCGCTTTTTCTGAAGCCAAGAGTCTTCAGTTCTTTTATTTTCGACCACTTCACTTTCGCTCTTCAGCCCTGTTCAATTTGTTTATAATCAATAAATTCGAGCTGAAATTTTAATATCGTTTAGCTGTTTGATTGGAATCCCCGATTCGACGTAAATCAAATAAGTTTCTAATTTTGGTAAGCGGTTTATTATAATTTTTTTGAAGGTTGAAGGTGTGGTTTATTTAGTTTTGTTAATTTGTTTATATTAGTTTTTCTTTAATATCTAAAAATCGGAAATTCTATCCGTTTAGCTGAGATTAGAGATGGCAAGTCAACGTGGTTCGTCGAGGCGAAGTTTTTCAATGGTAAGTATGTCACCGGCGAGAAAAAGAATATCGGAGAGTGGAGGTTCCGAATCTATCCGAAAACTCTTACCATCCTCTCGTTCTATGTAAGTTTTTTAATTTCAAATCTTTTGTTTCACTTTTTCACCGCGATATTAGTTGAATTGAATTTTAAAGGCTTATTGAAGTTTCTGCAGAGGAAAATTTTAGGTTATCACGTGTAAAAGGCAGAGTTTAGGTTTTTTGGAATTTTATTAAGCAAAAGGATAATTAAATTTGAATGGATCGAAGAAAGACTATAAATCACATAGCTAGTATATGTTCTTTTGGTTGTTTTTTAAAAGATCTTTAGCTTTATTGCTGCTGCTTTAAACGTGAACCTTCCTTTCTGTGCTTTAAAATATGTTTGGCCCCTTCATTTTGAAATTTAATCAACAAGAGTAGAAGCTGCTATTAATCTTGATAATTGGTGAAAATTTGTGGAACTCATGTTTTAAGTGTATACATTCTGTCAAATTAGTGATGAAAAATGGTTAACAAATTCTAACTAATATAAAATTTCATCCTCAAAACAGTAATGGAACTTTTTTGTTTAAATTTGCATGTGGAAAGGGCGCTTTCTGGAGAGCGTACTGTGAAGAAGTTGCGGCTGTCAAAGGCTTTGACAGTACCTGATAGTACAAGCATTTATGATGCTTGCCGTAGGATGGCTGCCCGTAGGGTTGATGCTTTGTTGCTCACTGACTCTAATGCATTACTTTGTGGAATCCTCACGGACAAGGTGTGACTTATATTGTGGATTGTAACAAATTCCTTTATACACAATTCTCCAAACCAGTTGAGACAACTATAAGATTTAATTTCTTCACTCTGATACGATATCTTAGGCCATGCTCTCTCTGGCATTTCAGATTTGACATTTGTATTTAGTCATTTATTTACTCTTTTGGCTCTTGGGGGGAGGGGGCTTTTGTACTCACTGCCTTCAGACGTTTTGTGAACTATAACTACGGTGTCTCTTATTTATTGAGTTTTCGTTTTTTTTAATGTCTGAAGGACATAGCACTAAGAGTGATTGCTCGGGAGCTTAATCTGGTGGAGACACCAGTTTCCAAGGTGATGACTAGGAATCCTGTATTTGTTCTTTCTGACTCTCTTGCTGTGGAGGCACTCCAGAAGATGGTGCAAGGTGGCCTTTTCTGATTGACAACCACCCTTCTATGTGATATACTTTCTAATAGCCTACCCTCTAATGTTGTTCTGATTTCATATAAACAGGAAAATTTAGACACTTGCCTGTTGTAGAGAATGGGGAAGTCATTGCTTTACTCGATATAGCTAAGTGTTTGTATGATGCTATTGCTCGAATGGAAAGGGCAGCTGAGAAAGGAAAAGCCATTGTTGCAGCTGTTGAGGGTGTAGAAAAAAATTGGGGAACATCTGTATCTGGTTGGTGGATAATGTTTTCTTATGTCTTTGATGGAGTTGCTTTTTTGCATTGTTGTGGTATTCCTTTTGTGTTTATAGTTTTGGTATCAGCAAACCTGTTAAGTCTGTGCAATCTTATGGGGTGCTATGCAGGTCAGAGTACATTCATTGAGACACTTCGAGAGCGCATGTTCAGGCCGTTACTGTCTACGATTATTACAGACAATCCAAAGTAGGTAATACTTTCTCTTTAAACATTATCTGTTAATGGTATTATGTTCACATATTAATCCGTGAGTAGCTTTGCTTAACGTGATGCCCGTTCTTCAGGCTCGTAACGGTTTCACCTGATGACACAGTTTTAACGACTGCAAAAAAGATGCTCGAATCTCAATTTAACTCTGCAGTTGTGACAGTTGACAAAAAACCAAAAGGGATTATAACGTGAGTCTATTTTGAATCAAATTGCATTTCAACATTGTTCGTTATGTAACCGAGGGAAGGAAGGAGTATTCTAATCTGTTTTATTATTTTTTAATTGTTGCAGTTGTCATTGACCTATCCTATATTCTAACTTATGCCTTTGAATTTCTGACAGTTCAAAGGATATATTGATGCGGGTAATAGTGCAAAATCTGCCTCCAGAGACTACTACTGTAGAGACGGTAAAATTTTCCTTGATCTCATTTTATGTTCCCATGTCAGCAGTATTTTATCCTCATGACTTGGTCATATGCACATTAGTAGCAATTTATCAGTTTTTACCTATATAATGAATATAATGTTGAGTTCTAGTCATTTTGCTTTGATTTCATGTATAGGTCATGACTCCTAACCCAGAATGTGCAACAGTTGACACACCAATTGTTGATGCTTTGCATACCATGCATGATGGGAAATTTTTACACCTTCCCGTGGTAGATAGAGGTGATATGAATTGCTACCTTGCAAAGAAAATATTGTTGTATGCACATCAAACTTGTTCTTAATAAGTTTCTATGGTTGGATGCAGATGGAGAGATTGTTGCTGTTGTTGATGTACTCCACATCACTCATGCCGCCGTTGCCACAATAAGTCAAGTCAGTATTGCTCCAAGACTTTGGTGTTTTTGAAGTAGTCTTATGGGATAAGTGCTATTGCGTATGAATATTTATTCCAAACGATTTAACAAACTTGTTTAAATATTTTATAGAGGGTTTTGAGGATTCAAAGAAGAATATGATTATTTTTTTCCTATTTCCTTTGCAATTCATGATTTTTTTTTGGTCTTGGCGTCTTCTTCAATAACTAGGTTGGTACTGCTTCTGGAATCAATAATGAGACTTCCACAACAATGATGCAAAGGTTTTGGGATTCTGCATTGGCCTTACCACCCAATGAAGTTGATGACGACGCTCGAAGGTTTCCTATATTGATGTTTCTCTGAATATATAGTTTTGATTTTTGCCTTTTCCGTTTACTAACTTAGTGATAGTGATATTTCAGTGAGAATTCTTTGAAGCTGGCTTCTGAAGTAGCTGAGACAGGGAGAGCTCTTCCCTACCCTTCATCCAATCTTCCAAATACATTTGGTTTCAAAATACAAGATAGAAGGGGACGAATGCATAGATTCTTTTGTGGTATGCTACTGTTTCAGCTCATGAACTAGGCAACTCCAAGAATCGATCTTTCACCTTTTTTTTTGGTCCAAGTTCTAATCTTATGGCCGATATCCATGCATTAACAATTGGTTAGTGGTGCACTGGTGCTCCATTGAAAACAATATTCTAGCGGCCATGCTGGCCCTTTTCCGCCTTTCATAATCATTATGCTCCGTAGATAGTATAGGAGGAATCTTTTCCTTCACCAACCACCTGCATTTTTACCTACTGTTATGTCCAAGAAAATCATATATTAATAGTTATTTTGCTTATTGCTTCACAATACAGATACGCGAAGCATGACGGATCTAATTACTGCAATCCTTCATAGACTGGAGGATGACATAGACAGGAGCAGGGTGCCTCAAATTCTGGTAGGCATTTGGAAACGAAAATTATTAGTTTATGATGAAGATGAAGACGATGCGTTTTCCATATATATGTTATGATAATTGGTGGGCGTATTATGCAGTATGAAGATGAAGACCATGACAAAGTGGTACTGACATCAGACAGTGATCTTGCAGCCGCTGTGGATCATGCAAAATTAGTTGGTTGGAAGGTATGACTGAACTGTCTTTTTATGGATAGAAAGCCGATAGTGCATTTTGCAGTGGGATTCACCATTACTCCGAAACGATAACATACCCGTGTATGATTAAAATTTGAGACGAGTCCTTAATTTTGCAGGGTTTGAGGTTGCATTTAGATTATTCAGGAAAACAGAATCATCGAAGGGGTTCGGGTTCTGGAAGCTTGGATTATGCTCAATCCGATGCGTGGGCTGCCGCGTACAGTGCGGTGGCAGCTGGGGCTGCCGTTGTTGCGGGGCTGGGATTATTAGCATACTTGAAGAAAGCCGGTAATTAGCATCTTTAGAAACTTGCATGTTTATAAATGGCTGAAGGCATTTCTTGTGCTTGAGTTCTTCCTTAATTTATTAGGTCAACGTACAATGGCATACAAATGAACATATCTTTGCTTTATGCTTTGTTTTCTGGGTTCTTCTTTGCTGCTTGCATAACTTAGAACATTGAACTCAAAATTGTGGTCGTCCCATTGTTATCAATTGAAATTTTTACACTTATTGAAGGGTGAAATCACCTTGTAAAAGGTGATTAATAAGTATTATCCGTTCATACAAATTCTTAACCCTCTGACAATGTATACAAATTGTAGGCAAAGTGAATTGAACTCGGGTTTCTTAGAATGGAAAGAAACAATTAAGCTAAGAGCTCAAACTTCAGTTGTACTTGGAACATCCTGCTGCATGAGACCAATAACCCCCACAGGGGGATTTGTGAACAACCGTTGATCGAATGGTAGTGTTCATGCCGATTTCGCCGTTACATCGGCAACCATATTCGTCGACGAACAAAACTATATGTGATGAACCAATCTCGACTAGTCAGATTAGAAACATATGGCAGGACTGATGAACCAACCTCATCCAAATTCCCTTGTTGCAACAAATTATAAGCCTCCTTAGCACATCGGATACCCAAAAATCCCAAGCAATCCTTAACCCCTCATGGGAATCAAATCAATGAAACACTAGCTAAGTGGCAAAATAGTACCTAATATTACGTTTTTGTTTTATTTTAGTACCTCCGCCGTTTAACAGTTTCAGTCTAAAACTTATATAATCTATCAATTTAAATATTTTTGGACGCGTAGTGAATCTTGAAGTACTATTTATGCATCACATGACCAAATCCACCCACATTAAGATTAATTGTTAATGGTTGATCGATTTTGATAGATTCACACTCTGAAACAAGAAGTTTTGGTCCTTGGGGAATAATATCAACCACTTGATTTCCATTCAATGCATCTGTTATGGTTATTTCGAAAAGCTATAAAGATTTTTGGTAAAACAATATTTTATTAAATCAGTCATTTTCGTTTGGCGAAATCCAATACATGAATGAAAGAAACAATGTTTTACTAAACACTGATTTTCTTTCTTCTAAAAATTATTATAGGTATCAATTGACTCAACAATCGAATTGTTGGAGTTATCGTATTATTAGTCTCGAGTTTATCTTTTTAACCATAGGAACTCTTTCATGAGCCGGATAGGATAATAAACCCCTACACCTACACTTAAACCCTAAACCCTACACCATGAACTAAGACCCTAAACTTTAAAATTAGGCGTTTGTAGAAACTTTCAATTTACACCGACAGTGTATAGGATAATAATCCATTAAAATGATGGTTTTGCCTAACATGTGCCCTAGGGATCAATTAATATTATAGATTAAATCAAAGATACCCTTTGAAAATTACACCTCATTTAATTAGGTACAACAAACTTTTTCTCATTAAATCTTTCATTTAATAATTAAATTTCTCACTCTTATTTTTAAGTGACTTGTCTCTCCTATTAAAGGTTTTATGGTTCATGGTTTAGAGTTTTAAAATTTAGAGTTTAAAGTTTATTGTTTAATGTTTGAGGTGGATGTATGGTTTGGGGTTATAGTTTAGTGTTTGGAGTTTAGGGTTTAGGGTTTATGGTGGGTTTATGGTGTAAAGTTTAGGGTTATGGTTCATGGTTTGAGATTTATGGTTTAATATTTAGGTTTATGATTTAGGGTTTGAATTTGAGGTTTTGAATTTATAATTTATGGTTTAGAGTTTGAGGTTTAATAGGAGAGATAAATCACTTAGAAATAAGAGAGAAATTAATTATTAAATGAAAGATTTAATGAGAAAATGTTATTTGTATCTCATTAAATGAGATGTAGTTTTCAAAGAGTTTTCAAAGAGAATCTTTAATTTAATTTAGAATATTAATTAATCATTAACATGTATTTTAGGGCACAAATTAGACAAAGCCTAAAATAATAATAGTTAAAAGTTTGTTTTATTGGAAAACTAAAAAGAGGGTAAAAAAAGAAATGTATCTAATAAAAATTGCTGATTTTTTTAAAGAATAATTTAAGTGAAATAATTTTAAAACACAAAAAAGACAAATTTTATGGAGAGTAATATCTTATATTAAAGCTAAAATATCACTTTTCTTCTAATGACATGATTCAAATCGACTTCCATTTTCTTCAGCTCCCTTACTTAACACTAAAGTAAACTATACACATCAAAATCTATATGAAAAATAAAGACTTTGTAACAAAATACTATGAGAAGCTACATGGGAAAAAAAGCATATACGGTAAGGCTGTTAAAATATATTACAACTACTTCATAAAATTGGGCATGAACCAAATTGATACTTCTGAATCACATGTTTTGTAACCCGAAAAATGTTGAATTCTTCCATCGGTTTCTTGCCAGTCACTCCACCTTTCGCCAACGTGCCGGGTGTAGATTGTTGACATCCTCCCTGGTGCTTCTGGCAAGTTCTCGGTCGGCCCGTCCACCACCACCACGTCCCATTTAAGCTTATAAACTTCTTCAGTCAAGTTTCTCAATGCCAGTTTGATTCATCAGGTTTGTGGCAGGAGAACAAGCTGGATTTCACCTCGCATGTTTGCTCAAATCGTATGCCTTTTTAACTGGTTTGATACTTAAACGTTATAAACTCGAGTTCCATTGAAAACAGCTTTGATTTCACGTATCTTGCGAGGATCATTCTCGAGAAAAACAGTGATTCCTCCAGCATTTATCTATGAGGGATCGACGTATTGTGATTGAAGACCGAAAACAAGGAGATTACAGGGGTGCTGTAATGATCTTTGAAAGAACCATGAATTCCTTTGAGGTGAGAAGAGTTGCATAGCCTGTCTCGGTATCAACCATCTATGGTGCATTCAATTGAAACGACGACAAACGACAAAACGGAATCCGGAGATGAAGAGTGTGAAGTAATCATTGATCTTCAAACATGGTTTTTTTACAATAATTGTTAAGCTTATACAATCAAAACAAAGTAATGGGAATGGTTCTTACAAGGTGAAAAAAAAGGGATTGAAGTGATGAAGATTGATGAGAAATCAAAGGTAAGAAAAGCCTATTCCATGGAATCAAAACTTGGAGCAAACCAGCCTAACTGGTCAATGATCTTCTTCAACCTCTCTTCTTGTCCTTTAGAGTCACCAATTGCAGTTGTGAAAGGGTAAATATAGGTCACTTTCATGGCCATGGACCTGTATGTAACAGCATCCCCTTTCACTAAAAACTCCATCACATCAGGACCAAACCTTCCATCTACCTCAGCTTGCATATATTTCCCTGATTTGTTTCAGTTCCATATCAATAAATCTCAAACACAAAAGGCCTAAATCCCAATTTGCAACATCATATATATTCGAAACCGTATCATGATCCGAGAGCAATTCGAGAAAAATGAAATAAAAAACAGAACAATGCAGCTGGTTTGGTCTTTACATACCATTTGGGGTATCTTCAACAACCACAATCTTGGGATTCTTCTGAGTTTTGAGAATTGCTTCTTGTAGTTCCTGCAATGAAACAAGCTCTCAAAAAAAACCAAACCCAACATTAAACTACTTTTCACACTACAAATTATTCAAAGAACAAATTTGTTCAACCTGAACTGCATTCTGTTTAGAACTCTCAGGAACAATCCATGGGAAAGAAAAAGATGATGACTTTGCATTTGTTGAAATACATCCCGGGTTTGTTGATGGGCAAGGCCTAATTTTCCTGTCACAACACTCATCACCATCAAGAAAAACAACTAAACACTAACCATCCATCCATACATACATACATATACCATACATACATGCATTGGCTTAATTGAAACAAAAGTAAAGAGATACAAAAAGGTATGGTTTTTAAGACAGACCCATCTTCAAGTCCAAGCTGCAAGAACTTGGATTCAGTAAAAGGGGTGGTGGTGGGAGGGGCTTGAGGGGAAGATAGAGAGTTGAGAGAAGGGATGGCTAATGAAGGAAGTGGGGAGTTTAAGGTTAGTGTAAGGGCTAAAGAGAGAAGGTTTGGGAAGAGAAAGGGTTTGGGGTTAGGGTTTAGGGATTTGGGGGTTTGGATTTGAGGAGATTGAGAGAATGATGATTGTTTGAAAGGGGAAGGAAATGGAGGATGAAGAGCAATTAGAGTAATTGCCATGGCTTTTACCTTCTTTTTTTCCTTATCCGTTCCTTTTCTGTTTTCTCCTTTGCTCTCACATATTCAAGCTTCTGTCTTTGGCTCTGCTTCACTAATTCCTCAAACTTGTCAAAACTTAAAACGGCACCGTTTTAACCTTTCTTTCCAAAATGTTTTAAAATTCAAATCAACACTCAACTATGGGTTGGTCTCGATTTGACCATTATACTTTTAATTGTGGCAATATGACCACTCAACTATATAAGTAGTCTCAATTAGGGGTGGGCAAAAAAATCGATTACCCGGTCGAACTCGATAGATTTTTAACCGAAATTCGTTCCGGTGGGACCGGGACTGGATGCAAAATTTAGGTCCCGATTGCAACCGGGACCGGGACTGGATCCTACTTTTTTGACCCGGTACCCGGTAGGTATCCAATGAGACCGGGACAGTACCAGGTACCCGGTACTGGTATGGTACCGAATGACATTGAAGAGGTTGAAAACAACTAAAGACGCTCTTTTATTTCTCTTTATGTATGAATATTATGAGTATGACTCGTTTTAAGACTTCAACCTTCAAGTCTAAAATATTCTGACTTTGTTATTTAATATTATTATTGATGGATGAAATTTTTCCCATGCTGCTCAAATTTTATTAATAATAGACTAATTGACCGGGTAATTAGTATTGATACTGGTTCCTATTAGTACCAGGACCGGTTCTTGAAATCTTGGACCCGGTCTAACCGGGACCGGTTCTAGTTTTCAGGAACTGATAGTTACCGGGACCAGAACTAATTCTAGACAAATTGGTTGGGTACCCGTTCTTGCCCACCCCTAATCTCAATGTGACCACCTACCGTTAAAACCTAACGGAGGGATGATGTGGCAGTTAATAAAAACTTGTATAATTATTCATTTGGTCCTTGTTACTTATACATTCTATCAATTTGGTCGTAATTTTAATTTAATAAAATAAATTAAACATTTAATTGGGTCCTCATTACTTGTCCAATTGTATAATTGGATGTTTAATTTATTTTATTTAATTAAAATTAAGACCAAATTGATAGAATGTATAAGTAACAAAGACCAAATATGTACTTATACAATTTTTTATTAATTATCATGTCACACTTCCGTTAGATTCTAATGGCAGGTAGTCACATTGAGATTACCTATATAATTGAGGGGTTACATCCACGGTGGAGGGATGACCACTTCTTGTCCCCATGTTTCTATATATGTTCAGATATTAACATGAGGTGTGATCATAACTAATGTTAGAGTTATACACATCTTTATATAATGTTATCGTAGTAATTAATTTTAATTTAAACGACATTTTATAATTACATACGATATATATAATTATATATATTTTTACTTATTTTTTTCATATGTGATAGACATGCATCATGAAAAATTAGGGAACCCCACTCAAACTTGAAAAATTAATCCATCAATTACTAAAAATTTTAAGTTATTCGAATTCTCGTTTTATAACTCAATCTTTATTTGAATTTTTTGACTCGATTTGAGTTTATGAAATTACAAATCGATTTAAGTCAAGTTGAGCCGATTTTTTCAAGTTGAGCTTTGCTCGTCTCTATTTATCCATACTCTTGCATGTCACTTTGTTTATATTTACAATTATATTATTCGGATTTGAAATGAGTGTTGAATATATGCATATTTTTCTACATATATTTATTTTTTATATTACAAGATTATATGTCTAAATTTGCATAACTCACTTGGATCTTTGAAAGATTTGGGGTACCAAAAAAAAAGATTGAAAGTGATGAGTCAACAAACTGTACCAAACAAAATCCCAGAATAGTTAAAAATACAATGATGAACAGGTACGGATCTATATACAACGTGGGAGGGACAATTACCCCTAAATTTTATGGGTTAATTATATTTTAGTCCCTAATAATTTCGAAATCATTGCAATTAAGCCCTTTTTCATTTTTTTCCCATCCCAAAATTTTTACGGTTTATTATTTTTTAGGACCCTGTAACCTAAAATTAATAATATTAAACTTTGACTCCTCTTTTTCTAGTTTAATTACTTTTTGAGAAATTTCAAATTTCAAATTTATAAAATTAAACTTAAAATCCCTTAATTTTTACGATTTAATTACTTTTTAAGACCATATTATTTTAAAATTAATCGGTTTGACCCCTTGTACTTCAATCTTAGCTCCGTCCCCGATGATGAACATATCAAACAAATTCCCAGAAGCCTAAGCATGGACCATAAAACACACACATGGAAGATATAAAAAATAGAAAAACCTTAAAATTTTGCTTGTTTTATACATATTGTATGTTTTTTTTAGTTGCTAAAACACCAACGTTTGAACCGCATCCATTAGGTGACATTACTTGAAACCAAAGCAAAAGAAAAAAGAACAATCTCTTCTTCCTCACGCAAGAAGATTCAATGATTGATACAATAACAATAAATCAATGGCGTCTTAACAGCCTTGACAACAACCCTCGTTATCAAAAACCCACTTTTTTTTCAAGAAAAATGTGATAGCTTTGCCTGTAAGGTGCTGGTTGAGGAAGAAAATGCCTCCACATGTCTCTAATGGCGGTCCGATCAGTCCTTCGGTTGAGTTCTCTAATGGCGTAAGCTTACGTTCGAGTCCCAAAAATGGCGGAACAGCTAGAAGGATGAAGTTCCATGGGAAGAAACTATTGCCGGTACTTGTTCTCATCCTTTCCTGCCTTTCTATTCTCAGGCTTCTTAAAATAGCAATGCTTGCTTCACACTCTTCGTCGTCGGATTCCGTTTTGTCGTCGTCGTTTCAATCGAATGCGCCATCGACGGTTGATACCGAGGCTGGCGATGCGACACTTCTCACCTCAAAGGAATACATGGTTCTTTCAAAGATTGTTACACATAAAGCACCTTGTAATCTCCTTGTTTTCGGTCTTCAGTCACAGTATGTCGATCTCTCGTCGATAAACGCCGGTGGAATCACTGTTTTTCTCGAGGATGATCCTCGCAAGATACGCCGAATCAAAGCCGGTTTCAATGGAACTCGAGTTTATAACGTTAAGTATCAAACACCAGCTAAGAAGGCATACGGTTTGCTCAAACATGCTAGGGGAAATCCAGCTTGTTCACCTGCCACAAACCTGATGAATCAAAGGAGTTGCAAATTGGCATTGAGGAACTTGCCTGAAGAAGTTTATAAGCTTAAATGGGACATCGTGGTGGTCGACGGGCCAACCGGGGACTCACCGGAAGCACCAGGAAGGATGTCAACGATCTACACCGCCGGCATATTGGCGAGAGGTGGCGGGACTGGGAAGAAGCCACCGACGACAACAACCGATGTCGTGGTCCATGATGTTCATCGAACGATTGAAAAGTGGTTTTCTTGGGAATTCTTGTGTGAACAAAATTTGGTTTCTGCTAAAGGGAAACTCTGGGATTTTAGAATATCTGTGAATCAATCGAATTCTACAAGCTTTTGCTCTTCTGAAATTTGATGTCATTTTGTTTTAATATGATAATTATGTTTTATTTTTCAATTCAGTATTTGAAATTCTCATTTTTATGATCATTTTAATTACTTGTTTCTGCTTTATAATTTATTTCAAGAAAAATAAGAAGGGTTCTTATTAGATAAACACAAAGTTGAGTTCTTCACTACAAAATTTACAGATACTGGAACCTGTGAAGCCTGAAGTAAATTCAAGTACAAAGGCCCTTTTCTCACCTGTGTTCGAATCCACATATCCGATTAGTCTCCGGCACCAGAGATCGGAAAAGCAGAATCACAAAGAAAACGGAAGGTGTGAAACTATTTTATTACTTTCAAACCCGACTGTTCTGTGGTAAAGGCAACACACCATCGAAGAAATCGCCGAAGTACCCACGTGGTTCGTGTACTAACCTCGATATGATATCTCTGAGTGTGATCACTCCTTCCAAATTCCCGTCGTCGTCCACGACATACATTCGATGGATATCTTGCGAGTCAAGCGTCTTAATCAACTCTTTGATGGTTTTGTCTCTCTTGCAAGTAATCGTGCCACTCAACATTGGTGATCCCTTGTCATGTTTCTCCAGGTAATTTTTAACTGCAATCAGGAAGTTCTTCGCCGTGATAGATCTACACAATCAAACCGGACATAATTTAGAACACAAATTGTCTAAAGATGTCTGATCCGGAATCGAAGTTTTCAAAATGATAATCACAAACCTGTAGTCACGGTAGATCTCTGGAGCAGTTAAAAGGAACTGTACATCTCTGAGGCTTATGTTACCGATAGCTTTTCTTCCTCCGCTGTCAACGACTGGTATGCCTCCAATTCGATTTTTCCGCATTAACTTGAATGCCTGAAGCACCGGTTCATCCCCATGTACCTGAAATGCAAAGAGGGATTCACTAACATATTGTTTGCTAAGGAGTAGTTTTAGTTCGAGGGAAACGATGGGGAAATTTTGCTTGAAATGCAAGGCAATTGTGACCAGACGAACAGGAAGAGATCAAGAAACCTTTGTTCTACCGAAGACTTGATCGTTCGAGCATGCTTGGTGATTACTCGAAGTCGATCCTTAATGTTAAATAGAGAATTAGTTCTTCTAAACTATAATTAGGGATGGTCTGACCTCATAAAATCAAATTGAACAAGGACCTAACACGAAACATTGTCCATAGGATGCTAAATTTAGAGCTTCATACAAGGTACATAGCTATGTTGTTCCGAGTTCCGACTGTTTAATTTTTCTCAGAGTATCCATTTCAGACATAAATCCGGACATATCCGACACTCACACCTGAGTTAGAACAACATACTTACCGAGCCTCGATTTGCAACGAATAAGGTGTGCCATATCATTAAGACATTCAATTAAACCTATAAATTAGTCATGGGAAAGGAAAAAGAAAGACTGGAATAACAGCCACTCACTTTGATAATCTGCTTAGGTGACATCGTAGGAAGACCAATCTCCGAAAGTTTCTTATTTCCCCAGCATTCGAACCAGTGAAACCCGGTGCATTCGGCTAACATGTGGATGACAGCTGACTGCGTGATGATGTTATCGATCTTTCCGTCACCAAGATCAACTACTGGAACACTCTTCATTTTGTACTTGGAAAGCAGTAACATCATGGTCAAAAATGAGTTTGATTTCTGCAAAGCAAGGAATGGTGCCCATCGGAACGTTCCCGAGATATCACGAACCTGTATGGAATCAAAAGTTAACGTGTATACACACATCCGAGATATCAGCTGTTCAACAGTTGAGATATAAAAATACCACCTTAGTGTTCTTGTAAAACTCGGAGGATGTTAAAGACTCGAAAAAGTCCCCAGAAGTCATCGAAGCATCTTCGGGGCCCAAAGTCCCGAGTCCTGCCGCAGAGGTCATTCCATTAATAGATACCGCAACAGCAGTTCCGCTAGGAAATAACGATGTACATCTAGGTGAAGGTGGTTCTGACTGCAAAATGGAAGGAAATTTTATTCTTTACAGAGTATACTCATATCCTACACTTACACCCAAATTCGAGTAACAAAAACTAGAACATAACCACGAAAAGTCGAAAATTTGCATTCAACCCATCTTCCCCCTTAGCAAGATAACTTTTCCGTGGCATATTCCTAAGCCGGTTTACTAACAAAACGTTAAGACTCAATATACTAGATGTGGACAACAGAGGGATCGAATATCCACCGAGCTATGTTGCTTTAACTTTTCATAGACACATGCCCGTATCGGACACTCGTAACTAAATCCGAGTAACATACCCACCAGGCCTAAGCAACTGTATCTTTCAACCTAAACATCACATTCATATATGTTTCTTCTTCTACAAGCCATTTACAAATATACTAGATGTGGACAACAGAGGGATCAAATATCCACCGAGCTATGTTATTTTAACTTTTCATAGACACATGCCCGTATCGGACACTCGTAACTAAATCCGAGTAACATACCCACCGGGCCCAAACAACAGTATCTTTCAACCTAAACATCACATTCATATATGTTTCTTCTTCTACAAGCCATTTACAAATATACTAGATGTGGACAACAGAGGGATCAAATATCCACCGAGCTATGTTATTTTAACTTTTCATAGACACATGCCCGTATCGGACACTCGTAACTAAATCCGAGTAACATACCCACCGGGCCCAAACAACAGTATCTTTCAACCTAAACATCACATTCATATATGTTTCTTCTTCTACAAGCCATTTACAAATATACTAGATGTGGACAACAGAGGGATCAAATATCCACCGAGCTATGTTGCTTTAACTTTTCATAGACACATGCCTGTATCGGACACTCGTAACTAAATCCGAGTAACATACCCACCAGGCCCAAACAACAGTATCTTTCAACCTAAACATCACATTCATATATGTTTCTTCTTCTACAAGCCATTTACAAATCTATGGTGGTTCGACGAGATGCTATGGAGATATCGTTAGCAACAATCCTCCACTAAAAAAGTTATAGAGAAAAGAGAGACCGGTTCGATTTTCCGACCTGTTGCAAAATCCATACGGCAATTCCAGCAAACTCTACAATGCCAATGTATCTGTCAATCCATGTTGCATCCTCAGGGGCATTAACGTTAACAACTGGTACGCTAAGAATCTTGTTTTGAGACAGAATGTGAACAGCCTCGGCTAAACTAGCATCTGATCTTATCTCAACCCCTGCAAACAGAATCTCACATTGTCTTAAACCAAAAACAAGATCAACCTTAAACACTACAAATTTAATACCATAACGTGTGTATATATTAATATCACTTTCTCAATGCCATGTGTATGTATTTGGCACAAACTCATCAACCCCACATCTCAAAACAGGGGGAAAAGAACAAAATCTGACCTGATATCAATCTTGTTATTATAGGCTCATTTTTTTGAATAGTTGTAATTAGGGGCCCATTTTTTATTATTTATTGTTATTTCAGTATTTGTTATTAGGGTACAAATTTTTCAATACTTGTTATTATGAGGCCAATTTTTCAATACTTGTTACTAGGGGCCTATCTTTTCTAATATTTGTTATTAGGGTCATACTCTTAAATTTTATTTTTTCCGATACTTGTTATTACGAGTCCAATTTTTTTCAATACTTGTAATTAGGGGCCCATTTTTTATTATTTATTGTTATTTCAGTATTTGTTATTAGGGTACAAATTTTTCAATACTTGTTATTATGAGGCCAATTTTTCAATACTTGTTACTAGGGGCCTATCTTTTCTAATATTTGTTATTAGGGTCATACTCTTAAATTTTATTTTTTCCGATACTTGTTATTACGAGTCCAATTTTTTTCAATACTTGTTATTTATGGTCTATTTTCTCTAATATTTGTTATTAGATGCATACTCTTAAATTTTAATTTTTCAATACTTGTTATTAAAGTTTCATTTCCCCTTATATTTGTTATTACAAGAATACTCTTAAAATTCATTTTTTAAAAAAATTTGTTAACAGTGACTAATTTTTTATATATATCACTTGTTACCAAGGGTCTAATTTCAAATTTTATTTTTTCCAATACTCGTTATTAGGAGAAAGGGTGAGCAAAACTTCACTCGACTCGTAAAAATTGATTTTTTCGACTCGACTCGTCTATACTCGAAAAAAATTTCAAATAAGGTTTGAGTTGTAAATTAAAAATTTTAATAACTCAAAATTTTAATATTTAGTAAATAAATTTTTAAGTTCAAATCGTAAGGACTCGTAAACTCACATAACTTGGTTTTTTTATTCAATTTAACTCGATCGAACGTTAACCCTTAATGGTCTGTGTATGTATTTGGCACAAACTCATCAACCCCACATCACAAAACAGGGGGAAAAGAACAAAATCTGACCTGATATCAACCAATTCAGACAAAACATAACCCAAAATGAATAAAAATGCAAGAAAAAAGATGAAAAAAAACAGACCTTGAGGAGCAAGAGGGAAAGAAGAGACGGGGATGCTTTCAAAGCAAGCGTTGAGCTTCTCGGTAGGAGTAAGCTTTGGTTCCTGAATACCCCAAAGATCCTCCACTTTCATCCCGAGCTTTGCCTCTGGACTTTTCGGAGTCTCCTGCTCCAACTCACTCTCTCGTCTGAGTTGCAAACTCGCCATCTTCAACCAAACTGGAAAACAAAAACCCAAAAATGAAAACTTCACTAATTTCTCTCTTTCTGCGTAACTCAGATGTTCATAAAGCTGGCGACTTCAACCATTCAAAAAAAAAAACTGGGAAAATCGGACAAAGATGATTGTTTTTAAGGTACTGTTCGGACAAGTGTAGGGTCAGTGATGTGGGTGTAAAAAAAACTAACTTTGGTCTGGTTTTTTGTTTGGTTTTATTGCAAGGAAGAAGCGACATAGGCGGTGTTATCCATCCGGGTTTTAATGGCGGCCACTTCTAGTGAGAGCTGGAGAGTGATCTGCGCACTCGGGTTTTGACAACACACAGTTTTGACGATTGGGATTGGTGGGTTTTGATGGCGACTCCGGCTAGCTTTATCCTATTTCTTAAATTGTCTGAAAATGATTTCATCAAATATCTTTGGGTTTGGCACAGTTTTAAAGGTTAACAATACATATGTTTTTTTTCTAAGTATAAATATTCAATACATAGGCGGTGTAACTGAAAGTTTTTACAAGCGTCTTAGTTTTAGGGTATAATAAGTTAGTCTAGGGTATATGGTTTAGAGGTTTAGGTGTATGGTTACTAATCTTTTTTTTAATATATTAATTCACTATACCCTAAAATTAAGGCGCTTGGTTTCCACCACCGGTATATAGGATATTAATCATTTTTTAATATACTAGTGTAATTGATGTAAGTATAAGGTAGTATATGTTCAATTTTTTTAGCCCTTTATAACGCGCATATAACATGCACACATGGTGCTCGAACTCGAGACCAATAAATTATATTGAAATTGAGATAATCAATGATATTGTTAACAAAAGGTACATTACATTTAATATTTAATATAAAATATGGAATTAAACTTAATTATGGATCCACATGGATTTTATTGGATATTCTGGTCAACAATCCATAATTTTGATACCATATATGCCCGCTTCTAACATAGTATTAATCTAGAAAAGTTTAGTTTTGGGGTTAGAATTTAAATTTTTATAACAAATAATATTAAGTGGATAAAAATAATTATGAGTGATAATTTTTTCGGTTGTTCTTCTAATTTTTTAAAATTTTGTTCTGACTAATTCGGATTGACTTGAGTTGCACACTTATTTTTGACGGATGAATTTTTTAGTGAGAATTCTCTGGATATACAAAGTCTCGAGTTCGAAACCTACTTAAGTGATATCAAAATGTTTATTATTTGGATCAACTCGTTAGTAGGGACAGCTTTTCTTTTAAGCGGTTCCAATTTTATATTAGATTTATAAATATTTTTTAAAACTTTATGGGATGTTATTAGTCAAAGGATGAGTCCACCCTTGGTATTAATATGTAGCACCATGGTAGAAGTAGAACCACTTTGGACTTTGAAACTTTGGTTTACTAAAAATCATGGGTCTATTGTATTAAGAAAAATAATAGATATTATTATAAATTAAAAGAAAGAAAAATAGAGTGAAAAAATAGCACATATATTATTATAAAAATATTTGATACATAAATTCTATAAAAAAATTACGAAACTCTTTACTTTTGATAAATTCAAATCTTACCTAAAAAAAGAGAAACGAAAATTCGAGAAAAACGAAGGAGTGGTCCTACTGGGTCTAGAACTCATGACGTAAGAGAATGTGGGGAACAAAAATGAACAGTTTAACAAAACGGTCAAATGTGCTTGCTCTTCATATTTAAACTATGCAATCTAAAATATAAATAATTAAATTTAAACCCTAAAACATAACCGATTAAATATAAATCTTAAACTAAATTCATACACCTTAAAATTAACAAACTTGTATAAAATAATTTCAAATCTAAATCTGAATCCTATAAAAGCCCGAACACAAAAGGTTAAACTAAAAAAAATAAAATTTAAAAATTTTAAATTAAAAAAAACATAAAACATAAAACGTAAAACGGACATACATATTATAGAAATTTTTAAATTCAGATTAACTATAATATAAAATCACGAGATAAAAAAATCCGATCAGAACCCATCGAAATAGCGTCTCTCCCTCTACTTATTAAGAAAGGAGGAAACCCCGGGTATATAGCGGGAAAATAAATAGTGGCGGGCTTTCTCGACTTTTCACTCTTCGTGTTCTACGTATTTCTTTCCCCATTTTTGTTTTCAGTTTTCACTTGAAAAAATAAAAAGGTTGAGGTGAGGGTTTTTGTAAAGACCAATGGAGGGCTCCTCTTCTCAACGATTAGATTATGATAAACCGCCGTCCGGCGCTTCCAAGTTCCTCTTCAATCTTCCCTCTCGCGGCCACCGCTCCTCCACCGTCATCTCCTCCAATCTGGTGGCGGTTTTCACTTTTCATTCGCTTATTTATTTATTTATTTAATTTCCTTCCATTTCATTTCTTATTATTGTTATTATAACTTTGCTTTTGTCCTTTTGTCGCGTATAAAGTGTGATAAGTGAATGAAGTCTTGAACTGTTTGTTGAAGTAAAGTAGTTTTACTGAACTCAGACTGAAAAAGGAACTAATTATGATATTAGTTTAGGATTCGTTTAATTTTAGCTGCGATGTAAATGATTTATGGTTCTGATTCGAGGTTTTAGGATGTATTGATTAATGTGTCAAATCTGATTAAATTTATGTCTAGTGGATGGTTTGGTAGGGTTTTGCTATGAGAAATTTGACTTGGAAAGTGGAGAGAAGTTTGTTGTTTGAGCTAATGAAGATTCTTTATTAGTAAAATACGCACGAACCAACTTGACTTAGTGGTTAAGGAAATAGTTGTTGTTTTTAGAGCTCACGTGTTCGAGCACCAGCAGCTGCAGCGGGGTGATTGAGATGCATTGTCAAATAGTTGAGAGTATATTCAGAACATATACCACTTGTAATTACCTTAGCTTTCAAAAAATAAAAATACACCCTTATACAGAACCAGGCTTGAGATCTATTTTGATGTATGATCTCTTTGTGATTACTAGTTCGGGATGTCCTTAGTCAAGCTATTTTAGGGAAATTTGTTTCCAACTTGGATTGAATTCCTGTATTTCTGGCTACCAAACACTTGAATTTACTGACCTAATACAATGTCATGTTAGCCTCTTTTAGCATTTCTTTTGACATAGCATATCCTTTAATTTATGCCTTCACTTCATGTTAAGTAATGCGGGTTTAGTATATAGCCAGCTACACCCTGGGAATTCTTATGCTTTGCCATGGTTTTAGGATTTTAGACATGTGATGGTCTTTTGTTTCTGAATGTACTCTGCTCTACTCTTAAAAATTAAGTTTTTTCCACGAGTTTTGTTTTCAGTAGGGCATAGATACTTCTCAAACACAAATAATGTTTTTTTTAATTATCTGTCCCTTTCGAGAAACCATTTTCTTTTCCATATACCTTAACTGTATCTTGCCACACAAAGATGTCATATCATTAGGATTCTGGAAGATTGTATCCATTTGGCTTCTTTCCTCTCCCCTGCTATGTTTTTGGAAACTTTTGAAGTATTCACTTCTATTTCTTTCAAGGAGTCTCCTCATGCAAGCTCAGAGTTTCTCATTTGGTTAAAGAATGAATCAGCTTAGCAAAAGGGAAACTGGGTGGCTGTCTAGCTTGAATTATGGCAATCACCTATTTAAATAATATATTCCTTTCCGTTTAGTTTTATTTCTTGGCATATTTTTTTTCCAGCTTTTGTATATTGAACTGGAATATTCTTTTTGGTCTTGTCAATGAATAATTTGTTCCTTGTATATAGAGCATACCATTTTCTAAAAAAATGTTGCTTATATTGCAAACTTTTTGCAGGGGGGGATGCGAGTTTATATTTGTGAGCACGACACTTCTCCGCCAGGTGGCTGTAAACTTCAACTTCTTGAGGACATCCTCTATGTTTTGAGAGTTTCCAAATATTTTTTATTTTAATTTAAATATTTAAATATATCAGCATGACCATTCCATTCAATCTCTGCCTTTTCCACTTAAGAACCATTAATTACTGCTGTTAATGCTATTCCTTCTATTTTAATGTTCAGGGTTCTTAAGTGTATATACCTCTATTTAGAATGCTCCCTAAAATTTGGACTTTTGATTCACTAAAGGTCTTACAAATTGATGTGTGCAAAACCTGTTTGTGGAAGCTCTAGGCAGCCTTCTGCCAACGTGCATTGTAGTTTCTGTAAGAGGCTTAAATTTGGATCTCATTATTGAAAAATCAACTTGCAAGGCTAACTACACTTAATTGCATTCTGATGCTTAGTTTACCTCTGCTGCGATTATTTCCGCCATTTTTTAATGGGCTACTTTTCTTGTTTCACTAAGTTAAAGCTATAATCAGCATGCACTGTTGAAGGCTTGAAGCACCTATTTAGTGAAAATAGTTAGCAGAAAAGAGAGATGTAAATTCATTGCAACACTTTGGGAGCTTAACATTTATGTAATCCAAAGCATATATGGAATGTATAATGTATCTTAGAGATATTTATTTGACGCTCTAAATCTTTCTTCCCAACTTTAACTTAAGTCGCATATCTATTGATTGTATAAAAATATCTTCAGTATTAGATGGTGATTAAATTGCCATTTTGTTTCTATGTGTGTTTTATATTGTCTTGTTTATAATTTTAATATCCATGCATTTTCTGCGGACTATCTTGTTTATTCTCAAGATCTCCATTGGTGCAAGAAATAGTTTTGAGATTTGTTCTTATTCGCAAGCTAGATAATCTTACTTTCTCTTCTATGTCCAGAGAGCCAGCACATAAAGACAAACCAACAGAACATACTTATTAGATCACTCATGCTTAATGATAAGAATGGTGATTCTAGATCAAAGGATGTGAAAACTGCAGCTGAGGGTCCCAGAAAGAGGTATGGATTTTATCTTTCTTGGGTGGATGATGTTTAATGTCTTGTTTATATTAGTTTTCTTATGATTCACTGTTAACCTTCATTTGGGACATCGAGATTTATACATGAACGTTTGTTACTTTGTTCAGCAGCCTGCTGTTTGTAGCAAAATACACGGATACATCATCTGTTATTGCACTTGCATTTTATTGCATCCGATCATACCAGATGACTAGGGTAGATTGTTTGATGCTTGCAAATTTTTTTCCTACAGGGCTGCTGAAAGAGTCATGGATAGCAGGGCTTCTGCAAAGAAAGCCAATACACAAGGTACTTCTCGATGAGGTTAGTTAATAAGATGTTTTGTACTAGTCCATACTCCTTATGTGTCTATTCATGTGCATGGTTCCATATATGGCCATGGGTCAATAGTGTCATGAAAACTGAAAAGTAGCAAAATATGACATATTCTGGATTACATCGTCTGGTTAGAATTATATATTTTGAATTTCATTTTCTATGATTGATCTCTAGTGATGAGTTTTCATCCTCTATTTTCACCAAGCCACCTTATTGTCCTTCAGTGTCAGTATGATTTATCTTGTTAAAATTGTTTTAATCATTCGTGGCTTTATTATTTAGAGGGATCAAGCAGTCGTGCAGCTGAGAAGGAGTACCATAGTTTAACCGTAGAGAGGCTTCGTGCCCTTCTTAAGGAAAGAGGACTCTCTTCCAAGGGAAAGAAGGCATGTTCTCTTGAAAGCTTTCTTTTGTCATTTTTAGAAGTCTTAAAATATCCATATCTGGTGCATTCTTGGATATAGGGATACGACTCTCGAAAGACGGCCCTCCTAATACATGGATAGAACTGAACGAGCTTACATCTGAATAACACAGAATATATTTCCTTGCATGCTGAGCTAATTACTACTATTAATTTCTTAATGATACATTGAACTGTGCAGGATGAACTGATTGCTCGCTTGAAATGTGTAAATGGTTCGTCTCAGAAGACAGACTGATGCTGCTGCACTCGTAATGCATACGCACGCACTCACGCACGCACGCAGAGGTAAGAGAAGTAGGCTGTCATGGTGTAACTTAGGAAAGTGATCAAAATTTACGTATAATCAGTGTTTTCTGAAAAGAATAAGAGTGAAACCATTTTTCTTTTTCTGGGAGGGGATTAATATGTGTTATTACTCACAGTAAAAAAAATGGGTTTTGCTTTTGCTTCTTTTCTCAATGTAAAAATAATTTATCAATGCGAAAAGCATTTTTTTTTACATATTAATAAAGATTCTTTAATCGGTGCAGGGTCTTTAAAAGATATTTTGTATTATGCTTGAATGATTGAGATTCAAATTCATTATTATTTTGTTCATTGCTTTTAATATATTTTGTAATGAATAAAAAATAAAGATGCGAGTTTAAACCGTGTTTGGATTTTAATGTCGGAGTAGATTAAATTTAAAGTTTAGTCAACTAAGGAGCAATGTTTAGAAAACGGAAGTCAATAGATAATTTTTTTTAATGTCGGTTTAATGGGTTGAATTGACGATTTAAATATTGAATAATTAAGTTTTAATAGGACGAATATTAAATAAAATGTGTGTTTTTCTAAATAATGTAAATTTTAATATTAGTTGGAGGAGTGGTATAATGTTCAAATTTAATGGGTTAAAATGTGCTTAAACGGTTAATGTCTACTAATTTATAAAGGATAATTATTTGATATAATGGCGGTGTAAACTGAAAATTTTTATAAGCACTTTAATTTTAGGGTTTAAGGACTCAATTTAAGGTGTAGAGTTTAAATTTAGTAGTTTAAAATTTAAGGATTGTGAATAGAATTTAGGGTTTGGGGTTAGAATTTAGAGTTTATACGTTAAAACTTAAACCCTCAACATATTACACTAAAACTTAAACCTTAACCTTTAAACCCTAAATCATAACTCTAATCCTTAAATCCTAACCATTGCTCTTAAATTCTAAACCCTACACCTAAATCCCTAAACTCTACACCCTAAACTAAGTCCCTAAACTTTAAAACTAAGGCGCTTATGGAAACTAAATGAAAAGTTTCCACCACAAGTGTATTGGATATAAATCCTTTATAAATGAAATTAAATGAAAAGTTTCCACCACCAGGGTATATAAAGTTAGTTTAGGGTATAGGGTTTAAGGGTTTATATGTAGGGGGTTAGAATTTAGGGATAGTTGTTTCAATTTAGGGTTTAGTTTTTAGGGTAATATGGTAAGGATCTAGGTTTTAACTTATAGACCCTAAATTATAATCATAAACCTTAAATTGAAAAAACTATCTCTAAATTTTAAACCCCCAACACCTAAACCCTAAACTAATTTCATATACCCTAAAATTAAGACGCTTGTGAAAAGTTTCAGTTTTCACCGCCTATGTATAGAATATTTATCCATGAAAAAAATGTTAAACAAAAAATATGATGTCAAATTATATGTTAAAGTTAATTATTAGGACACTTTTCTAATACAAATATATAAATTTTATAATTGGAATCCAGAACGTGAGTTGTGTGGTGCCATGAACATCCTTATCAGTGAAACAGACATCAAGTTCTATGTGGTTGAAGTTGGAAGCAAAAGTCAGTGAACACTGTACTAGAGAGAGGGATAGGAGATAAAGACATGGATAGACCGAGAGTGTGGTCGAAGGGTCGATTGATCCCTAATAATTTAAAATTCGTATATAATTCAAAATTTATTTTTTATTAAAAAAATATTTTCGTCACTTTAAAAATATTATAAGTTTTTCTCTTAGAATTTTATAAACTCACTCTTTTAATATAAAGTTTTATGTCCGTCTCGAATAAAGTTCAAAAATTTGACAAGTAGTGGCAAGTGGCAAGAGCTTTGGGCTTGGTTTGAAGTTAAGGACAATGAGATATCGGATATGGCGATCGCTGATTGGGTGAGTGGACGGTGCATGGTCCCATCGGCAATCGGCATCAATGCAAGGCCAAACCGAAGGCGATGGTCACGATCAGACAGGATCCTCCGGCCCCAATCTTTAATCTTTCCCTTTTGGAGACGTCTCTAGTTAACTACTTGTACTGTTTTGATTTCGGCTGCAACCAACAACACGACAGCGCATATGATTTGATTGATTTCCGGAGGCATGCACTGATTCCGGAAAATATGTCGTTATTTTCTCTCAAACTTTTACTATACTGTGAATTGTTTTATTGTTATGATCAATGATGGACCGAGAGGGGTGTTAGTGTGTGATCGTATCCTTGAAAAAAATTAAATTTTGATATAGTCTATGGCTTTGTTTGACAATTAGCGGATAACGAATTACATTAGCTGATAGCATTAATTGATTTGATTAGCGGATTATATTAGTTGATTGTATAGAAGTGTTGGGTAAAATTAACTGATAGTTGATAATTGTTTGATTCTTTGAACAAACAAAATGACATATAAGCAGGGGCGGTTCAAAGATTTTGGGGGCCCTGTACAATTTATTAAAATAAGGCCCTTAATTTATACTCAATAAGAGATATAAGTTTCCCACCCCAAAAAAAAATTACTTTAATATAAAAAGTATTATTAGATTATCCTCTTGAACAATAAAAATTTAGCCTACAAACATCCAAAAACCAAATATTTTTATTTAAAAAATGTCATTTTTTTGCATGATTTAACTTTTAGATTATTGTTATATATATACACATAATTATATATATATATAATTTTTGGGGCCCCTTCTCTCATGGGGGCCCTGTGCGATCGCTCCTATCGCGCCTGTCCAGAACCCCCACTGCATATAAGGACATGATTGTATCCCGTACATGTTTGAATAATTTATTAGTTATTAATATTTTGTATCAATAAATATTAATTCGATTATGAAAATTAATTTTTTAACATCATTACTAAGCATATACAAAGGATGTATATATTATTTTTTATTTGTAGAATTATTTTTTAGTATAGTTTTAATAATTATTAAATTTAAATGTATATGTTAATCTATATATTAATTTTTTATTTTCAATAAAATTATACTTACTTGCCGATAAAAAATAATTTCTTATTTAAGAAATTGTTTTTTAATTTTATTAGTTATTCAAATTTATGTTATTTAAAAAAAATTAGAATTATCAAGGACAAAATAATATTTACAATTCGTTATTTACCAAACATCTAAATTAGTAGATTTGACTGATCAAAATTCTAAAAATACTTTAAACCTTTAATTTTAGCTCAAAAAATTATTTACCAAACAGTCATATTATTACTAAACATTCACAATAGAATTAGGAATCAAAGTAAAAGCTAGAAAATCAATAAACGAAAAAGTAAATTAACGAAAAGGCGAACTTCCTTATTGTTGTCCGAGATAACGATTCCGAACTCGGAGAAATCATATCATTATTTAAGAGTATAGCAGCTGCAACTTTGGGAATTAGAAATAATATTTATAATTTAAATAAAATTATTTTGGTCAAAAGAGTTATTTTTCCCTTAATTTCGACCCAAATTAATAATGTAGTCTCTCGCGCGAAAATGTGTTCAATTAGGTCCTCCAGTTCGTACATTGTAGCAAATTAGCTTATTGATCAACATTGACTGTTACGGTGCTGACGTGGCAATTAACAGTGCTGATGTGGCAGTCAACTATGCTGGCGTAGTAGTCCATGATGCTAGCGTGACAATGCATGTGTGATGATGATGTGGTAGAGGGGTTGAATTGATTTTCTAAACCGAATTCGGTGGCATAATTAATTTTTTTGCCGAGTTCAGTGGTATAATTCAGTTTAATTGAAAGTTGTTACTTAATCTTTAAGCTAAAAAATAATAAATACTAAAAATTTAAAAATATTTAAATACTCATAAAATATTAAAAAAAATAAAATTACTATACTGAATTTAAAAAATTAAGTAAAAATATAAAATTGAAAATATGAAAATTTATAAATATAAAAACTCAAAATTTTAAAATATTTATAAACCATCGAAAAAAATCTTCAATTGTTTCTGGCTATGCTAAGCCTAATAATATTTCTTGAGCATATTTTAATGGAATCATCTTTGTGTTAAAGTAGGAAAAAAAAAATCGTTTTTTCCACATCAAATATTAATGAGCATCAATTTGATGAAGAAAAGCGGAAAAATTGAGTTTTATTGTTACTTTAATACAATGTTGATTCCACTGAAAATTTGTTTAACGGATGGTAATACTCGGACTGACGAAGTTAAAGATTTTTTCGAATAAAGTGTTCGGTTTTTAATACTTTATAAATATTTTTTAATTTTTATATTTATATTTTATTATTTTTAATCTCAAATACATTTTAATTTTTTATATTAGTTTTTATTTTCAGTAATTTTTTATATTTTATTTATTTTTATTAAGTTTATAGATTTTTTTAAAACTCAAGAATATTTTGATTTTATGTGAGAGTTCTAACTTTGCTTATTTTAAAATTATCAGGAACCCAAAGTATATTTACATCAATTTGTTAATCAATTTTTTCGTATATTCCATTTGTAAAAGCCAACTTGAAAAACCAAATTATTTATCTAACTTTATTCAAAAACTAAATAAATCGATTAAATTAATTTAAATTTTAAACAAAATATTTATCCATTTTTAAATTTTAACAATTTTTTAAATTATTATTTTTAGCTTAAATATTAAATAAGTTATCAAACTTTTAATTAAAAATGAATTATACCCTTGAACTCAGCAAAAAACTCAATTATGCCCTCAATTCGATTTAAAAAATCAATCCAGCCCCTATGCAACGTCATCATCACACATGTACTACCACGTCAGCATAGTTGACTACCACGTCAGCACAATTGACTACCATGTCAGCAACGTTAACTGCCACGTCTACACCGTAACGGTCAACGTTGGCCAATAGGCTAATTTACTACAATGTGCGAACTGAAGAACCTAATTGAACGTGTTTTCGCGCGAGGGACAACATAACTAATTTGGGTCAAATTCTAGGGCAAAATAACCTCTTTAGCCTATTATTTTATATTAACTACATGAAGCAAATTATGTTATTTAATAAATAAAAATATACAAAACAATTCACGTGCAATATATAACATTAAAAACTAAACTAACTTAGTAAACTAAAAATAATATCACGTGGATTCAATACAGTAATATAAAATGTCGAGAAAAGAGAACATCCTCATTTTTACATTGTCAATGTTGTTATAGTTGGCCGACTTAGTAAAGTCCCGGCAAACAAGCTAAGCCGCCATAATATTTCTTATTGAGCTTTATATTAATGGATATATCTAATTTAAGCCACAAGAATAAAAAAAAATTGAATTTATTAAATATCATATTTTTATGATAAAACATTTAAATATATATATATATTAAAGAGAAATGTTGTTATCCTAAGTGATTCGGGTTGAATAGATTATTTATACAGTGTATATATGTTATTAAAAAACTAAAAATTAATGAATAAATATTATTTTATAATCACATCTGATAATTTAATATACGTGTGTGTAATATATATATAATTTTTTGTTTGAAATCAGTAAAAACAATACATCACATGCAATTTTTTTAGAACTAATAATTAAATAATTCTTATAAATAATTTTTAGGCAATTTTGGGTGAAAAACCCCTTTTAAACTATTATTGGGGAAAATGGCTCCCAAAAACTATTATTTGGCAAAATGACCCCCAAACTTGCCAGGTCGGCATACCTCGCGTTGTGCAGGACGCGAGGTACGACATCGCGTCCTGCACAACGCGATTTTAGTCGACGTGGCATTGTTGTCCGTGTTAACGGTTTCACAGTACCTCGCGTTCTGCAGAACGCGAGGTCCCCGAGAAATTGAAAAGGCGGCTGGAATATATCGCACAGACCTCGCGTTCTGTAGGACGCGAGGTCTGTGCATTTCCAGCCAACAACAAGGAAAAACAAGCGTAGGTAGGCCTGTTCGAACCCAATTTCGAGCGTGTAAATGGTATATTTTTAGCGATCATCGAGTTTGGGGTCGTAGTACTGGAAATTGTGTATCGTATGATACCAACATGGTTAATTTTCGTCCATTCTACAATGGTTTAAAATGGATTCGAAAACCCTATGATAGCATACTTTTTTGAATGAAGTTGCATTTCAACAAATGTCGATAGGCATGTTCGAGCAGAATTTCATACGTATAAATTTTAAATTTTTAGCTAACATCGAGTTTGGGGTTGTAGTACTGGAAATTCTCTATCGTATGACACTGACACGGTCAATTTTCGTCCATTGTACGCTGATTTAAAGTTGCTTCGAAAACACTATCATAACATATTTTTTTTGAATGATTGAAAATATAAGATGGCGTACTGTATAAATCGAAGTAGACTGACTTTATTGATTCGATTGTCATGGGCGAACTCGCATATACAAATTAAAAATAATTAATTAATACGAGGGGCTGAGCGATTAGGGCACTTAGGAGCTGTGTGCCCAAGATTTCGACATATAGAACAATGCTTCTTTTGTCCGGTTTTCTCTTGATGTTCGACCAAATCCTCGGCACAGTATATTCTTGTAGAAGGTGGACGTCCTTTGGCTCGTAGTAGTGCTGGATCTGGGCGTATGATGGGTTCAGTGTCCACAGCATTCGGATCAACCTCATTTCCGATTGGAGGAAACTCTTTTTCGTAAACCTTAAGCACCGTTTTGAGTAAGAATACTGGATCAACCATATGCATGTATTCTATTCGTTGGTTAGTGCAAGCAGCAATGGCGTGTGCGCACGGGTATTTGAAAGTTTGGAAAATTCCGCACTCGCAGGTTTTTTTCCCTCAGATCAACCACGTAAGCGTTGTGCTGAATGCCTTCCAACCGCCTGGAAAATTCCGCAACACGAAACAAGTGTCCTTCTCGCGAGAAGAGAGTTGCTTGCATCTGTCTTGATTGCCCCAATTGAATATGCAATCTTGTGCGGAAATCTGGATGGACTTTGTGTCCACCTGCCATGTACTCAGTTGCTTGCCTGCCCAAGGTTGCAAAAAGGGTAGCTAAACGATAATAGGTCGCTTTGACAATGGAAGTGATAGGCAACTGCCGAACTCCCTTCAGTGATGAGTTCACTGCCTCAGCCAAGTTCGTTGTCATGTGACCATAACGTTTACCCTCGTCATACGATCGAAGCCATTTTTCCTTTGGGATTTTTTCAAGGTATTCTGCGCCTTTTTTGTTTCTCGCTCTCAGTTCCTCCAGCAGGTCAGACACATCTTGTTTGTAGTGTGAGTTGCCTACGGGATGACAGTTGAATAGTTATGGGAGTAAGAAATAATATAGTAAATGAAAATGACATAAATGACGTACCCATATCGAGCACCATTTGACGTTCATCACGGTTCTTGTATTGCAGCAGGTAGTTTGCGGCTATGTGTCGCAAGCAAAAACGGTGGTGAATGTATGGAGGTTTCCAATAGTCACCCAAATTTTCTATCGCCCACAACAGCGCAGTGCCTCTGTCAGAAATAACACACACCCCTTCATCCCTTCTTCTTCGTATTACATGATCAAGGACATATTTTCTTAAGTTCTGAAGGAAGAACGTCCAAGACTCCAAATCCTCCTTCGGGACGATTGCGAATGCAACAGGAACGCATTTGCGATTGCCGTCCTGTGCTATAGCTAGAAGTAGGATCTGTGTATATCTTCCGTACAACCATGTGCCGTCGATTTGGACCATCGGTTTGCAGTGCTTGAATGCGTTGATGCACTGGGGGAAAGTCCAAAATAACCGGTGGAATTGACAAACACCTCGGACGACACGATCATTTTCGTATGCAAGAACCGTATCAAGTTTGAAAACCATTCTGGGGATGTATTTCTGTAGGAGATTAAGCCACGGGCGCAACTCTTTGTAAGATTCCTCCCATCAGCCATACATTTCCTCTTTGGCCTTTTTCCTTGCATACCATGCTTTCCAATAACCTGGACGGAAGCCGGTGACAGCTAGAGCTGCAGTCTGACATGTGGGGACCGACACAGTGGGATTTGTTTTCACCAGTGTGGAAAAGATGTCCGCGAGGTACTTTGCATCCAGGTTCTTGTGATCCTGGTTGAGGCTAGCAACGGAGCATGTATGGGGCCCCTCAAGTTTTGTTATTTTCCAACGGTTGCCTGCCCTCTTCAACTCTGATATACGGATTTTCCATTTACAGCCTTGATCCTTTTGGACGCAGTGAGCCTTGTAGTATTTGGCTTGGGTTTTCTTCACCGTCGTCTCAACATTATGACGAAGGTTGTACTGCTTAACTGCCGCCACCGTAATTTCCTTGTTCGAGAACGCCATACCAATTCTTAGTTCACCATCAGAACGGTGGACTCAGCCATCTATTGTGTCGTCATGGGGAAAATCAGGGACGTCCATTGCATCCATATCAACCGTTGTGAAGTGGGATGGTGGCTGGAACATAGAAATTGGTCTTGCGTCTACAGGAAAGTTGGTGGCAGTCGGTTCTTCGTCCAAATCTGGTGGTGGAACGGCAGTGTCTTCTGGGTCTTCTTGTAACTCTGTCAAGTCTTCTGGTTCGGGATAGAATGGCCCCAGCTCGTCTCCGTCTGGCCCGGGTTCTCTAATCGGTTCTTCGTCAGAAGCATCCTCCGGGATCTGGAATAGTAGAGCTTCTGGAATCACTACCCTTCGAGGCGAGGATTGGGGTCGATGAGCGGGAGACCTCTCACGAGATCGATCACGAACCTCATTTCCAAGACCAAAATCAAGATCACCATAAGAATAATGTATTCTCATAGATGGTTAAACGTACTCCGTGCTTGGGACATACGTTGAGTGTCGTCCATATGAGGAATCATGGTCGTGTATAGCGTAAGAAGACGACGCTCCCTCACCCCCAAAAGAAGAATGTCTCCCCATAGATGGTTGACCGTAGTCGGTGCCAGGGACATACATTGAGTGCCGGCCATATGATGCTTCATGGTCGTGCGTAACGTAAGGAGCCGACGTTCTGTCCCCCCCAAAACTATAAGGATTGTATGGATTGTATGGACTGTACGATGCATTTGTTGGTGCATCGAATTCATCGTTTGGGGGTTGGTTCAGGTCGAACCCGATACTAGCTACGCAGGACTGCCTTGGAGGAGCAGATGACGATGCACCAACTTCGTTGTCTCGGCAGAGTATGCTAAAATCACGTCGTAGACCTGCGGTCGGGCTATCAACGTTGGCATTCGGATCGAAGTCGAAATTCGCCCGGCCCCAGCTTGGTATTTCGACAACTGGATTAGACTCGGAGAACGATACATACAGCTCGAGGGGCGTTCCAATTGAATATTGGAAGTGGGCTTCCATCATCATTTGCACATCAGCATTTTCCGCAATTTGGCATATAGAGTACTGTAAAGGGTCTATAGATATTGGCACCCGATACTTCACGTCGGACAAACGATGATTATCGAAATGAGGGACTTTTGCCTCCAGTTCCTTGACCAACTTCTTGAACGATAATCTCCTCGGAAGCTTTATCGTTACCGGATCTTCGCAGTGAAAAAGGACGCCGAGTTCGGTACCCTCGAATATCTGCCCATCGTAGTAAACTTGCGTAGTAACGCCTCGTCCGGCCATTTGAATATTTTATTAAAGACTTTTGAAATTTTGATACTTAGAAAATTCTAGGAATTGATTGCCAATTGAAACTTATATTTTCGTTTTATGGTTCTTCTTCATATAGGCAAAATTATTGGCCCTTGCAATCTTAGAGAATCTGGTTGTGTAAGGCAAATAATGGTTCCGAGAGGTAACTTTGCTTGTGCCTGGGAGGCAGTCCCCTAACTTTCGACAAGTAAGGGATAGAGTTGATGGGAGGCAGGGTTTACCAGTACCTCGCGTTCTGTAGAACGCGATATTAGTACCTCGCGTTCTATACAACGCGAGGTCCATTAACATCGCGTTATATAGAACGCGAGGTCCTTTAACATCGCGTTCTATAGAACGCGAGGTCACTTTAATTGCTTTGTTTCCAATATTCCGTCAGAAGTTATAATAACCGTACTATTTACTATTTGTTTGTTTGTGTAATTGAGAACATGTTCGAGAATTTGAGACATTTGTAGTCTGGTAATTGTAGTCTGGTAATTGGGTAGTAGTAGTTTTACATAACTTGAAATCCGTTGAACATTAATAAAGGATGAAATAAGACGTCATATAACATAATTGGAAGATAATTTCATAAGTTAATGGTTAATTCGAATCATCGTAGTCAGTGGACACGTCTGAACTTAGGTTTAGTTCTTCGATCATCTGTTGTTTTCTTTGTCTACGCCTGTACATAAAAAGTTGCAGCTCCTCCACAGCCGCATCAACATCCGGTGAAGACGGTGCGTGTTCAGTGTTCGGAGCAGGTTCTACGGGTGCAGACGTACTACCTTCGCCGGAGTTGACAAACTTAACATTGAAATCGACGTCTCTAGCTCCGACGGAATTGAGCCGATCATACATGTTACGAACGTCTGTTTCGTTCGTAAGCTTCATAACGTAGTGCGTTTCATTAGCTGACGGTGTTGGGATTCGACATTTCATGGAAGAAATTTGTTTGTCGGTGTGTTTACTAACCTCGATTGTTGTCAACTGTATTAAATCTTTCAGTGACATTTTGCCTGTGATTGTTGACTCAAAATAAGTATCGAGAAAATAAAATGTTGCCTGAAATTTTGCCATAAGGTGAGCAAAGATTGGGTGTTTAGAGAGAATTTGGAATGAGTAAATGATGGTGGAATTCGTGGGTATTTATAGGAAAGAAAAAACACCACATAAGTAAATTTAAGTCGCATTTCATTTAACAAAACTTTCAACATGTATTCTTTAATAAGTAAATTGAGAGAACTACATAAATTATCTACAAAATTCGAAACAATATATTCAGCCGCTCCGGTGGGCAAATTTGATCGGAGGTCCCGACTGAAAGAAGCAGAGCGCGATAATCAGATTTCTTCTGAAATGGTAGCAGCTTTGATCCACATTAACAAATGTAATCGGCACCGGCCGCATCTGCAAATGTTGGCTGCCACGGCAGAATGTCTATCTGAATCCGCCCTCGCTTCCTAAAAGTCGTTTAGTTTCAAAAATGTAGCCGGGGATCCTCTCGACGGCGGCTACAAAAGCTGCCATTGAAGCCACTACTGCAGCACACAACCTCCAAAATATTGCGATATGTCGGTAAATATTTTTCAATGAACGTATCATGCGGGGGTATGTACCCCGCGGAACACATATCTTTAAGTGAACTCCAATTATCATAAAGAAACAAAATTTCGGACATAAATATTGCAACGGAAACAAACGCAGCATTACACGAACTCATATTCAACTGACCTAAACTAAACTTAACTGGTTACAAAAATTCATCTGCAGAAACGTTTATATATATAAACAAACATCACTGACCTCGCGTTCTGTACAACGCGAGGTAAGGGTGACCTCGCGTTCTATAGAATGCGAGATTTCCACGTCATCATATTCACCTCCCTCTATAAATAGCAAACTCGTGGAGAGGCAAGGAACACCCACGGAAATTTTTTTTCTGTATTCACGTAAGCAGTTTTCGCTTGCAGCTACTAATGGCAACATAGCGCGTATTTTGCAAGTTTTGTTTTAATTTAACTTCCAAAATATTGCGCTATGTCGTTATTTTTAGTTACTACTGAAAATATAACGCGTATTTAGTATGATTCATTATTGTTATTATTATTATTGTTCTTATTATTATTGTTATTATTGTTGTTATTATTATTAATATTATTATTATTTTAATTATAATAATTATTATTATTTATGAGTTTCCCGCCTTAAAACTCTTCATTTAATAATAATTATAATTATAATAATTATAATAATATTTATTATTATTTTTTATTGTTAATAATTATTATTATATTTATTATAATCATAATAATAATTATGATCTTTTATTGTTATTATAATTATTTTTAATAATAATAATTATTATTATTATTATTATTATTTTTAATTATTAATTTCATTTATGAGTTTCCCGCCTTTAAACTCTTCATTTAATAATAATTATAATTATTATAATTATAATAATTATTATTTTTTTATTTTTATTTTTATTGTTAATTATTATTATTATAATTATTATAATCATGATAATAATTATGATTCGTTTATTGTTATTATAATTATTTTTAATAATAATTATTATGATTATTTTTATTATTATTATTTTTATTTTAATTATTAATTAATCATTTATACTCTTTCCCGCCTTGAAACTCTTCAATTAAAAAACCCCACGACCTCGCGTCATGTAGAACGCGATTTCTTTAGAACATCGCGTTCTATAGGACGCGAGGTCCCTTCTGACCGTTCAGTTCACGCGTCTGTTAATTGACGCGCCTTTTCAATGAACCTCGCGTTCTATAGGACGCGAGGTACATGAATATCGCGTTCTACAGAACGCGAGGTTCATTAACCTCGCATCCCAAACGACGCGAGGTCTTCTATAAATTGGAGGTTTTTTTCCTAAAAACCTCCACAGAACGCGAGTTCTATATAAAATTTACAAAAAAATTTCAGCAAAATATATTGTTCGATCACATGGAGGAGTCCTTGCTACGCAACCAACCGAATCACTGCAGTGAATATTGGCGAAACAATGAAGAGGTATTATATTTTTCCCTTTTATTTTCTAAATTTTTAAATTAAATTATATTCTTTTATTTTTACTAACTATTTTATTTTATTTTTTTTCAGGGATACGAATGTAACTTACAATGTTACCTTAACCGTATCACCGTCGCACCCGTTGCTGATGTTATGCGTTGGATTGATCGGGCTGGTTTTGGGCACATAGCTCGCTATATAGGGGGGTGAAGGTTAGACCGTCGTTGATCAGCGCGCTGATAGAACGGTGGAGACCCGAGACCCACACGTTTCATCTTCCATTTGGCGAGGCAACAATTACGTTGGAGGATGTTGCCTACATTCTGGGGTTGCCTACAAATGGCAGCGTTATTACTGGTATAGCGATGGCACATTGGCCAATCCTATTTGCTGAACAAATGGGCGTGCTGCCCCCTGATGGAGTGTGGGACGGAGGGAAAATTTCTCTATCGTACTTGGAGGACAACTTTGGAATCCCTCCCCCCGATGCGGATGAAGTTGCACTTCAGGTATTTTTTTTAATATTTAGTATGCTTTTATTATATTTATGATTAAATTAAAATTATTTATTTGCACATTAGGCTGCTTTATGAATTTTTTAGGATGAATTCAGTTAATATTTAGGATCTTTTTAATAAATATTTAGGATAAATATTAAATATTTAGGATAAATATTTAGGATGAATTCAGTAAATATTTAGGATCCTTTATTAAATATTTAGGTTGCCTACATTAAATATTTAGGATAAATTACAAATATTTATTTATAAATTAGGATTAAGTTACTAATTTATTTGGATGCATTTATTAAATCTATATTTAATCTATATTTAGGATGAACTTACAATTTTTTTAATTAGGATGCCTTTATTAATATCATTTATTGTCACAGCGGTGTGCGCGAGCCCACATATTGCGTATTATTGGCGGGATATTAATGCCCGACAAAACTCGCAATAAAGTGCACGTTATGTGGCTTCGTCATCTGACAAATTTAGAAGAGTCTGGACGTAAATCTCGGGGGTCAGCTGTCTTGGCGTTTCTTATCAGAGACCTCTGCAGAAACGTTGACGCCTCGAAATCATCGATGGGAGGATGCTGTTTATTCCTGCAGGCTTGGGTTTGGCTTCGGATCCCTACTTTGGCACCACAGCTTAGGGTTCCCACTCATATGTCATTTCCGCTTCTACGGAGGTACTACATAATCTACTATATTTTTTTATTAAATTATTTTATTTAACGATCTTTTTCATTATTTAAAGGTGGACCACCGCACTAGCCCACACCGGCCTGCCGGAGTCCCAGAAAGAATACAGATATAAATTCGATGCCTTGACGGAGGACAAGGTAATTCAACGATTATTTTGGTTTTTTTCATACTATTTTTCAAATAATATTTCATATAACCGTTACAAACTTTTTCATTCTTTTTAGTTCGTGTGGACGCCCTACGATTCAGAGGAGATTCGCGACATTACTCTAGCAAATATTGTGCAAGAGCGAGACCTCTGGATTTCCGTCGTGCCGCTGCTGAACTACGAGATTTGTGTGTGGCATTCTACGGATAGGGTACTCCGACAGTTCGGGTACGTCCAAAATGTTCCACCCCCTCCGCAAAATATGGACTCCTTCCACAATCTTACGCGTCAGGGGAAGACGGAGGTTGACTGGGCCGAGCACCACGCTACCTGGATAGCCCTTTGGGCTCAACGATTTCACAGACGCCCAGAGTTTCTCCAACAAATTATGGTAGGGGGTCCTTCGGTCACTTTCAATTATGGCCAGTGGTATATGAACAATGGGATGCCACATATCCTTACTCCCGCCGAGCTCCAAGCAGGGCTTCCCCAGCAACCCCAAAATCGCCCACGCGGGAGCCGGCGAGCGAGCCAGACCCAGAGCCAGAGGCATACCCAGAGGCAGTCGACGCAGCGCGGTCCGCGACCACGATATGACACTCCAGGGGCATCATCTTCTGCCCCACCATTGCATAGCGGTCCATCGACTTTCCATCAGACGATGCCTCCACCCCAGTACGGCTCCACTGATGCCTATCGTCCCCATACGCCCACGACTGACCTTATGCTTATCGATTATCAGCCTCAGTATGGGTTTCCGCTTGTGGATAGTACGCCTATTGGTAGTTTGTTTTACTCTTCGCCTGCGCTCAGCACAGATCCGCAGATCGCGCACGATGGTCAGGATGATAGGGACCAGGGACCACCACACGATGGAAACAGGAGGTATCCGGGGCGTGAGCGTCATCCACCCGACTGCGGAACGGGTGGACAGAGGCGTTTTTAGTCTTTTTTTGTTGTTGTTTTCTACTTATGTTTTTATTATTTATGTAAAACACTTTTAAATTTTATAATGTCGTATTATAATTTTGTTTACGAATTATAATTTTGTTTGCATATTATAATTACACTTTATAATGTTTATTTAATTTTTGTTTTTAATAAATTTAATGGGATTAAAAAACCGAAAATCGACATTAGTTGAAATGCAACTTCAATAAAAAAAAATATGATGACATAGGGTTTTCGAAGCCATTTTAAATCATTGTATAATTGACGGAAATTAACTATGTTGGTATCATACGATAGACAATTTTCAGTACTACAACCCCAAACTCGATGATCGCTATAAATATATCATTTACACGCTCGAAATTGGGTTCGAACAGGCGTACTTACACTTGTTTTTCCTTGTCGTTCAGGCTGTAAATGCACAGACCTCGCGTCCTACAGTACGCGAGGTCTGTGCGATATATTCCAGCCGCCTTTTCATTTTCTCGGGGACATCACGTTCTGCAGAACGCGAGGTACTGTTAAATCGTTAACACGGACAGCAATGCCACGTCGACAGAAATCGCGTTCTGCAGAACGCGAGGTATGCGGACCTAGCAAGTTTAGGGGTCATTTTGCCAAATAATAGTTTTTGGGAGCCATTTTCCCAATATTAATTTAAAAGGGGTTTTTCACCCAAAATCCCATAATTTTTAATCATCGAGAATCTTTTGTATTGTCAAACTGGACCATTTTTCGAAGAAAAAATTAAATTGGAATGTTTAACACGTGCGGATAAAGCGAAAGGCGCAGCAGTAATTACGGTGATGGAAAGAGTGATGTCAGTGTTTTAATGTCAAAATCTGTGGGGGTTCCCCACTGCTCGGAAACTATAAAAACCACGTGCCTTTTAACTCACACGTGCTCTTTGAAAATTTCGGCTAAAAAATTTGCACGTGTAGACTTACATTATTATATAAAAATATCTTTGAGAAGTGTAAATAATATACTATTTTATTGTTGTATTAATTTGTATCTTTATATATATATTCAAAAAAAATGTATCTTTACAAGTTTTTAGAAACTAAACTACATTTTATTATACTAAAAAAACTTGCGACCTTATAAGTCTCATTAGCAAAATATCTTTTAAAGAACTGTGTTAAAACTTTATTTTCCATTCATCTTTTAACAAGATTTTGAGTTTTCATATACCATTCTAGTTGTGACAAGTAATTTATTTATTTATTTTTAGGCTTAATATCAAAATAAATGTTCAATTTTTTAAGTGTTTATTTTTTTTGTTCCTTTTAAGTGTTCAAACTATTATTTTTTGGCCAAAATATGTATCTATGTTGACCTTAAAAGGGGCATAAAAATTAAGCACCTAAAAGGAAAAAACGGGATAGTTTGAACCTTATTTTGACATTAAACCTTATTTTTACTAAAAGATTCATAAAAGGAACTTCGACGTGATTTTATGGTCAATGTTCGAGATTTATGGCTATCTCTTCCAACAATGTCTTCTCCAAGGTTTAAATCCGGGTCCAATCCTTAAAAGAACAATGTGTCTTGCCATTGAACTCAACACTTGTTGGTAACGGCAAAAGAATTTTGTTTTAAAGGTTGAAAAGAAAAATAGATAGCTAGATATTATCCAATAGAAAAAAGTAATATATATATATATATATTATTCATATATTTTGCAAAAAATTAACATGAAATATATGAAAAAAGTCCGGTTGAGTCGATTAGATCATTGTTATGATTGGTTTAACGAAAATGAAATACAAATTAGTAAACAAAAATACACCATTAGTTCTTGGTTATGAATCTTTATTTTTTTCTCTTCAATCAATTTATTCAAATAATAATGATTATAACAATGATTAATCTATTACTAACGATTAGACCAACGATTTTTGTTTAATCAATTCAACCCTGACAGCCTTGATTATAACATTTGCAATTATTCTCCGATATTTTCTTCAATTAATTTATTCAAATAACATATTATTATATACTATTTTTTTATAAAAAATAATGGTTTAAAATTTCAGTGCCCTACTTATGCACCAATACTAAAACTACTTTCTCCGTCCCATAACTTTTGTCCCTTATTGACTTTTTTTTGTCAATTTTTTTTAACTTTGACTCATAATTATTTAAAATGTATAATTGATAAAAATATATTTTAAAAACCTTTAATCGAGTAGTTTTCAAATATATATTTTATAAAAATTAATTATTTAAAATATTCAATATAATAGTAGTCAAAGTTTAAAAAATTTGACTTTCAAAAAATTTATAATATTCAATATAATAGTAGTCATAATTAAATTTTAAGCTCTAACCTAATTCTAAATCATAAACTCTACACCCTATACTCTACCTTAAATTATCTAAACCCTAACTATAAACACTAACCTAAAACCCTAAACTCTAAACCTAATTTTAAACATGGGGCATAAGTAGGAGCACCGAGCAGAAAATTTTCATCCCCATCATATCATATTAAATCGAAAATTACATCGAACCGAAAAAAAATAAACTCGCCTATGAATAATCCAACCAATGTAGGAGGAATTAGATTAAGAAAAATAACAAATAATTTTACTTTCCGATTAAAAAACATGGTTATACAAATCAAGTCGACATGATCCCCAAAAGAAACCATATGATGTGACCTTTTGTACCTATTCGTCCATAACCCTAAACCCTAGTTGCTTTTTCTGGTCGGTATCCACTGTTTGATCTCTATTGGAGATAGACAGAGAGGGACTGGTATGGCAGTCGCCTCTAAAAATTTGAAATTTTTATATAACTTATAAATATTTTAAAATTTTTTTATGAATTTTTATTAAAAATTTATAGGTTCGTCCCCGTAATCTAAAGTCTTGTATCCCTGATCTCTATATAAATGATCATTCATATTATACCCCAAAACCAACCCTAAGATAAATTTCCCTAGCTTTCCTTCACTTGTGTAATTTGCAGACATGGCTATCTGTTTCTTACTGGGATTTGCGATTGGTTTGTTTTTGTTCTGCAATTTCATTTCATCTTCCATGCAAGGTTTTTTGCAGTCTTTTTTGGCCAAGAACTCGTTTTTAGCTTCCAATGGGGGGCCTCCTTCTTATCCGGTTCTCGGCTGTCTCATCTCTTTTTACAAGAACCGCCGCCGTCTGTTGGATTGGTACACCGATCTTTTGTCGGAGTCGCCTCGCCTGACCATTGTGGTGAAGCGGTTCGGTGCTCGGCGTACGGTCGTGACTGCTAACCCGGCTAATATCGAGCACATACTCAGGACAAATTTCAACAATTTTCCTAAAGGCAAGCCTTTCACTGAAATCCTCGGCGATCTTCTCGGTTGTGGGATATTTAACGTCGACGGGGAGCTGTGGAGTACTCAGAGGAAGCTCGCTAGCCATGAGTTTAGCACCAAGTCTTTGAGAGAATTCGTCGTGAAAACGTTGCAAGAAGAAGTCGACGATCGGCTCGTGCCGTTGCTTGAATCGGCAATGGAAACGGAGGAAGTTCTTGATTTGCAGGATGTGTTTAGAAGATTTGCTTTCGACAGTGTGTGTAAAGTATCATTGGGTTACGATCCTTGTTGCTTGGATCTTTCGAAACCGCAGCCGCCACTCGTTACGGCGTTCGATACGGCGACGGAGATATCCGCCATGCGGGGAATGGCGCCGATGTTCGTGGTGTGGAAATTAAAGAGAGTGCTTAACGTCGGGTCGGAAAAGAAACTCAAGGAAGCGATCGAGCTCGTTCACGGCTGTGTTTTGGAGATCATTCGGAACAAAAAGAAGGGTCTTGAAGAAGAGAAAACCAAAAGCAACGCCGTTGTCGGCGGTGATGATCTCCTGTCGAGGCTGTTATCAGCTGGCCACGAAGAGGAAGTCGTGAGGGATATGGTGATTAGCTTCATAATTGCCGGAAGAGACACCACTTCCTCCGCCATGACGTGGTTGTTCTGGCTGCTCTCAAAGCATCAAAACGCCGAGAAAACGATGGTTAAAGAAGTGGAGTCGATGGTTAACGACGGAGGAAACGGATTGGATTTCGAAACGTTGAAGGAAATGAATTGCGTCAAGGCCGGCATTTGCGAGTCGATGCGGCTTTACCCGCCGGTGGCATGGGACTCCAAGCACGCCTTAAACGACGACGTTTTGCCCGACGGGACTTTCGTCGGGAAAGGAGATAGGGTAACGTATTTCCCCTACGGAATGGGGAGGATGCAGGCGTTGTGGGGGAAGGACTGGTTCGAGTATAAACCGGACCGGTGGTTCCAAGAATCGGGTGCGGAGAACGGTTTGTTAAAGCCAGTCAGCCCTTTCAAGTTCCCGGTTTTTCAGGCCGGTCCAAGAGTCTGCCTCGGGAAAGAAATGGCGTTCATTCAGATGAAGTATGTGGTGGCTTCTATTCTGAAACGGTTCGAGATTAGACCGGTGAATGGGGATCAGCCGGTTTTCGTTCCTCTCTTGACCGGTCATATGGCCGGTGGTCTCAATGTCATGGTAAAGAGAAGGAAACTGAACTAGTGAGACAAAGCGTCAAACTTCAATCAACGTAATCTGGTGAGGATTATTTATGTTTATTAAGTTTAGCTATTTTGATATATGGTTAATATAATAATATATAAAAAAATTAAATCGAGCATGGTTAAACGCTTGGTATCCTATTATTTACGGGTCAGAAAAGTGTGAGGATTACAACTCGGGGTGCTTATTGAGTGAGTCGATCGCGAGTTGGGCAGTGCTTGACTCGTGCTCGTTAAATTTTTTTTTGCTCGACTCGTTGCTCGTTAAGCTCGTTAAAATTGTGTTCGACTCGTACTTGTTAAAAAATTTGTTGCTCAACTCAACTTGTTGCTCGTTAAGCTCGACTCGTTGCTCCTTAAGCTCACTAAAAAATTTACCTTATTTTTAACTAAAAGTAAATTTTAACAATACTATATGAAGCTTAATATTAACATAAATTAACAAATTTAACCATAAAAATATCAAAAGAGTGTATAAAGCACTTTTAAAGTCTAAATTCCAAACTAACAATCTACAAATACACCAAACTAGCATATTAAACTAAAGTAACAATCCACAAATTCATCAAACTAACATATTAAAACTAAAGTAACAATCCACAAATATTTTAAAAAATTAACGAGCTGCTCGCAAACTTATTGAGTCGAGTTAGACTTTGCTCGACTCAACTTATTAAGGTCTTGAGTCGAGTTCGAGTTCGAATCGAGTCAACTCGAATCAAACGTTTACCGAGTTTTGACCGAATCGAGTTCGAGCATCTCACAAGCTGCTCAACTCGTTAAGCACCCCTAATTACAACCATTGTTTAAAAAAATAATAGCATTTAGTCAATGAAAAAACTTTGGTAATAAGAAATCAAATGAGAATACGATTGTCTACCCTATTAGTATGTTCAGTTTTTAATATTTTATTATGTCCCATATAAACTAGGATATGAACATCTAGCAAGAAGGTTAATTATCTCGACGGTGAAAATTAAACGTTTCTATAAACGCCTTAATTTTAGGGTTAAAAATTTTAGTTTAGGGTGTATGGTTTAGAGGTTTAGGAGTAGAGATTTAGAATTTACAGATAGTGGTTAGAATTTATTTATATGTTAAAACTTAATTCCCTCACCATATTACTCTAAAAACTAAACCATGACCTCTAAACCCTAAATCCTAACCATTACCCCTAAATTCTAAACATCTACACCTAAACCAATAAACCACAAACTCTAAACAAAAATCCCTAAATCTTAAAACTAAGGCACTTGTAGAAACTTTTAATTTCCACCGCATCTGTATTGAATATAAATCATAACAAGAAATCCTAAAAAAATACATAATTATAACATACATTGCTAATAAATTAAATGGTGGTGCAATATCAAAAATTTTAAATTATAATGTTGTCATCTAATTTATTACCAGACGATAAATGTTACCTATTTTTTTAAATAGCAATCGCTAACTTTGTTAAAATTTGACATTATACGATATTTTCACCAATACAACAAGTGAATTGATCAATCTAATCGTAGAGAGACAAATTTGAATAGGTCCCTATAATAGAAGCATTAGATTATTACATGCAATAAAAAGTGGCTAATTTGAACAGATTTCTATAATAGAAGTACCTATCAGGTACTTCCACCTATAAACTATGTATGCGCTACTTGCGTTGAATTTGAAAAAGGAAAACGCGGGAGACTAGACTTTCTTCCCAACACTTCTCCTCCCCGCGTTTTTTCCGCTTCTAAACGAGTAAAAATCCTCTACCTCGGATAAAAATTCTCAATCTCTTTTCGATGCTTTTATTTATGCCTCAACACTAAAAAATATTGTAAAATTAAATTTCAAGCCTTAACCCTAAATTTTAAATATTAAACCCTACACCCTAAAACTTAAAAATACAACATACCCTAAATTTTATAAACTATAACCATAACCTAAAACCCTAAACCTTAAACCTAATACTTGAGCGTGAGACATAAGTAAGGGCACCGAAAATAGTACAGGATTTCCATCCCTCTAACTATACCTTCATTTATGTCTCCTGTTCAAAAAATACTTTAAAATTAAATTAGGAACCATAAATTTTAAATCCTAAACCCTACATCCTATACCTTGAAAAATACATCATATCCTAAATTTCTTAAGTACTAACCCTAAATCCTTATTTTTATTGTGGAGGCATGATTAGGAGGTAGACGATTTCCACCCCTTCTAAACAGTACGTTGTTCAAACCGAGTGACCCGCCTCAAATTCATCACCCGAGCTTATGAGTGAATTTTGGATTTGAAGCGTACCGATAAGTGTTCGATATGAATATATTTAATATAAGAAAAAAATGAATATCGGGAGTGTAATTACATGGATTTCGAAAGAATTAATTCAATGTTGAATCATAAATACAAGAATCAAAGAATCACCCATGAATTTATTGCATCATCAACCTGAACTCCTCAAAGCTGATAACGCCGTCGCCGTTGATATCGAATTGTTTAATCATCGCCTTGCATTCATCGACGGACTTAAACTCCCCGAGTTTCTTCAACATTTTCTTCAGCTCCTTGGGCGTGATGAACCCGTTTCCGTCGGCGTCGTACATCTCGAACGCTTCTTTCAAATCCTTCATCTTCTCTTCTTCCCCTCCTTCCTCCATCAGCCCTATGAAATCCTCCAAGTTCAACAACCCGTCGCCGTCGGAGTCCAACGATTCCACCGCCACTTCGGCTTCGGTTAACTTCAGTTCGCCGCCCATCATGGCCAACCTATGGCTCAACTCCGACGCTGAGATTTTCCCATCTCCGTCTCTATCGAAGTAATGAAGAACACGTTGGTATTGTTCGCTTCTCATCATATTATTTTTGGAATTGTTGAAAGCTGAGTTGGGTTTGCAGGAATGGGTGATGGAAACCGAGTTTATATAACGAGTTGGGACTTTGCCTATGACGTTACCAAGAAAGTGCCGGGAATTTTTCGAAACTTTCCGGGAAAGCTTTCAAAACGAGTAAAGACGATAAGATGAAAAAAAAGATTCGGACTTTGTTGAATTATTGGATTTTGGGTGTTTTTTTTAGTATAAATAGATTCTTAAAAGGAGACGATACCGAATGATTCTTTAAAATTTCGTTTTAACGGTCAAAACCAATTATTCTTTTGTTTTTAACACAAAAAGAAAATGATTTGTTCAAATGTTAATTTTTAAATAAATTTGTTAAACCGTTGCGTTATTTGTTGGGCTGGATTATTATTTTAATAATATTTTTATATAAATTTAATTATAAAATATATTAATATCTACTTAGATATCTAATCTTATAAAAAAAGTGGAAATAAATTGCTATTGTTTTTTGTTTAAAAAGATTCCCAATTTGAGCAACATTAGATTTTGAACATGTACGAGATAAGCGACCACACATGACTCATGAGAAGAAAAAAAAAACTCAAAATAAATTGAATTCAATGTTTATAAGGAAAAACAAAATATTTTACCTCATAATATATTTTTTAATAAAATAAAAACATCTTCTAGAAAATCTTTATATATTATAATTGAAATTATAAATTAAAAAATAAATTTTAATAAACTGCACATGTTCCTATAAACTTTTGAATCGTATTAATTGAGCAATGAGCTAATGGAATACGAAAATGTGCATCTATGCATATACGTGTGGTCAAATATTAAAATAATGTTGATTGCTATGAGAGGGAATTGAAGTAAAAAATTTGGGATTGTTGTAATAATAAAATTGATAAATGACGTCAGATATGATGTATTTTACTTGTATTATACGACATGTTTACCACGTTGTTTTCTTTTATGCTGGGACGCCATAGCAGCGTTATCCAGCCAAGAAAATGATGTAAACTGGATGGGAGGCCAGCAATGGACCGTGGACCACGCTTATCCACGCCCAACGGCCAACACTCGTCTCTAACATGCGTTTGGAAATTGGAACTAGGCTTGGGTTGACAAATGGAACAATACTAATTAAATTTATTTTAGATATGCAATCGGAAAATTAATTTTGAATCATCGTCATTTTAAGAATTTATTTTATGTAAAATTGATTTTAAATTAACGTAATTTATGAGAATTTTTAGCTAAATATTGTAGAAGAATTTTTTTCCCAACATGTTGCACATTGGTTTTTATTTCTCAATATATTGTATTTTCTATAGTAAAAATAAAGAAGGATTCATCTGAGTCCGATTTTGAATAGTGATTTGTAATTTTCGAATAAAAAATTAAAGACTCACCCAGGTGAGTCTGACTTTGAACAGTAAAAAATTTAAAGACTCACCCAGGTGAGTCCGACTTTGAATAGTGAAAGACACAAACACGGGAATGCATGTATGGTACATGGAACACTATTCAAAGTCGGATACAAATGAGGCTGCCTCTAGGAAGATCACTGTTTGAAGTCGGATTCATATGTGAGAGTCTTTAATTTTTCATTCGATTTAATAAAATCACTATTTAAAGTCAGATTCAGCTGGGGTAGTCTTTAGTTGTAATGTAGAATCTACAATATTTTAGGAGATAAAAATGAACATACAATATTTTGGGGAAAAAATAATCTCACAACAATATCTATGTAAATTATCCTGATTTATGTTTGAGAGTTTTTTTCTTAAAAAAACATGATTGTATAAAAAGATAGTGTAAAAATCACGACGAAACGCAAAAACTATTATCCTGTAGCTTTTCCCAAAATCACTTTTGGTACCTAGAATTGATTTTGAATTTTTACATCCAAACATGTAGACACAACGTTCGAGACACAAAATCTCGATTAAACGGGATTTTGACCCTCCCACCGCGAAAACAAGCACACACTAAGTGTATGGAAAATTATTCGATGTATATTGTGTAGTTTGTAAATTACAATTTTTTTTATTTTATTGTTGGGAATTCTGTTTATGATTTCTCGTTTATTATTTAAGGTTTATTGTAACACCCATGTTTTGGGCCTAGGAGTTAACCGGGTTTATAATTCGAATCAATAAAACTTAATTTAATCAATTCAACTATAAATAATGGCCTAATTGAGTTTTGGAAAAAGGGAAGGGACTAAGGTTGTAATTTTACCCAAAAGTTTTGAAAAGCAAGACCACTTTAATAAAAAGTTGTCTTCCCCCCCCATTATCCCCTTTCCAACGTCTAAAGCCCCCAAACCCCCTTCAAATCTCTTTCAAACCTAAAAAACTATTCCATTGGATTGCTACTTCGATTTAAGGTGTTTTTCAAAGGTAAATATGTTTTCTTAATCTCCTCTTTACCCTCTATCTATCTATGGTCTTGGATTTCAAAAACATGGGGTTTTGAAAATTAGAGTTTATATTAAAGTTTGGATTTTTAAGGGGTTCTTCAAGTTGTTTTGATAAATTGTGTTGGGTTTTGTTTAATCATAATGAAATACACATTATATCTCAATTTGGTTGGATTTGGATGAAAATTCATAGTGTGTTCATAAGGCAAATTTTAGGGTATTAAAACTTGGATTTTTGGTGGGTTTTAGGTTGAAAACTAAGGGCTGATGGTTAGGGTATGTTAGGAGGGTGATTTGGGATGTTTTGGAGACCATTTGGGTGTTTGGAAATTGAGATTTCAGCAAGGGATTTGGGAAGCACGAAAATTGGGTTTTGGGAGATTATGTGGTTTGGGAATTTGTGGAATTTGGTTTATGTTTGTGAAGTAAGTTGATGGTTGAGTTTAGCATTGAGTTGAGAAGTAATGTGTATGTTTTGTTTGGCTAGAAGCAAGAGGAAACGTTGAAGAGGCTTTGGGACCGAATCCGGGTTCGTAGGAGGATTGTATCAAATTGCTAAGGAAGGGCGGTGAGTGGTTTCAAACTTGATTTAAAGTTGGTTCGAGTATGTGTAGTGTGTGTGTGTAAAGTGAGCTTGGTAGGCCACTTCTAGTTAATTCAAGTTGTTAGTTAGCCATTGATATCCATAAATGCTATTGTGCTTACTTAGCTATGCTCTTGTGTTTTGTGGCTTTTGGTGCATGTATATATATGTCATGATATGTACATATGTGATGAGCATGAGTTATAGTTGATGGAAATGTGATGTGATAATGATAATTGGCACTAAATAATTACCGGTTATAAATGATCGATCATTAGGATTAGTGTGCACACAAATTGAGTCAAAACGTACGTGGCCTTGATGGCGTTAAGTCATCAAGGAGGAGTACGGTGATGTAACATTTCACCTGAAGCTTTTATTTAATTCTACGGGATGATGAGTGGAATCTCATCCGTAGGGCATGTGGCGATGAGTGGAATCCCGTACATGCAAGGTCCGGTGATGAGTGTAATCCCACCAAGGTAAAGTGTTGTTGAGGTTTAAATCCGCACAATCGGGGTAATTAAAGTGGCCAATTAAACTTGTTCATGTATTGTGATATATGATGGTGATATATGGTTGTGATATATGATGTTGTTACATGATAATTGATAATGATGTTTAAGCTTGTTAGGATTGAGAGACCATATATGCCACTTGAAAGACTAGCTAGGTCTACTTGACTATATGCCTATGCTTGATGTATGTGAGATTAGGATGTACATGCTTGAACCCTGCATTGTTGATGTTTTTCGTTTTAGAGCACCCTCACTAAGCTTATAGCTTACGCTCTCTATGTTTAACAATGCAGATCATTAGCGTGGTGTTAGCTCGAGGCAAGGCAAGAAGGGCTTCCAAGTTTGTGACTCAAGTACGGTTAACAATTTCGTATTAGTTAGCAATGTGGCAAAGGTCTTTGTATGAGCGTGTGTGACTCATTTGAATGATGGTGTTTGAATTGATTATGGATTGTAAGCATGTGATACTATGATGAATGTTTTGATGTGTGATGGCATGCTTTAGAATGTTTAGGTTGCCTTGTGTATAAGTGCAAACCTCTCATGATGACTTGTGCTATTTAAGGCCCTTTTGAGTTCTTATGTATGCAAAATTTGCCTAAATTGCTCTTTAATTAGAATGCTATGTATGGATGCTTTAATCCATGTTTGAATGACACCCTTGGCTTATATATGTGTGCCTACATGTTTTTATATGCTTAGGTGAGTCGAGAAATGCATTTAGAGTCGTGTTGGGGTCGTTTTAGTTGAAATTCGAGGAATTGCAGTGCATGAGGTATCGATACCCCTGGCTAGGGTATCGATACTGTCTTGCCCAAAGGCCTCAGATTTTGCCTGGGGTATCGATACCCTAAGGGTATCGATACCCTCCAAAGTTACTGGAATTTGGAGTTTTGAGTGAGAGTATAGAGTATCGGTACGGGGTTCCTGAGTATCGATACGAGTCTATTCTGTTGACCAAGGAGGGTTGACCGAGAAAGGGGGTATCGATACCCCTGGTAAGGGTATCGATACGGTCTTCTCGTGGTTGACTTCTTGGGTTGACCTAGAAAGGGGGTATCGATACCCCTGGCAAGGGTATCGATACTGCCTGCCTTATAAGCTTAAAATTGACTGTTTATGCATGGCCGTGGTTCGAATGTGTTTTCCTTTGAATGTTTTCCGCTGTTGTGAATCACATAGGACTTAATATTCATCTAGGCAAGATTAATATAAAAAGAAAAAAATAGGGTTGCTAACCGAGGGGGAATCCTTTGGGTTTCGCTTCGATTTTTCCCGTGTGGCTCACTCGGACCGGTCATCCGGCCAGACCGGGACGAGGGGGCTACATTTACGGGTGGAATTTAAGGTGTAGATATCATGTTTTAGGCTTTATTATTTTATAGTTAGAGATTTATTATTTGTTAAACAACGTCATCTGGATTTTATTAAACATCATGAAAGATATACTATAAATACAATGTATCAAAAGAGAAAAAAAGGGGAATAGTCCACTGAAATTCTCATACAAATGTGAAAAAAAGAAACACTTCCATTGAGATTAACATACCATCAAAACTCGAAAACCTTCACGATTCTCTTTGTCTTTAACTAAACGAGACACTTTAGGGGATGAAAAAGGAGTGGCGAGCGAACCAAATTATTAGGCAGAGTGCTCTGCTACACAATTCTGATTACGTAGGCTAACAAACCATCAAACGAGCGGGGATCAATCTTTTCTATGACCATCGACAGAATCAAATTAGAACAATTGCGTCTTGAGAATCTCTATACGAGCACCAAATAATTGCTAAGGTATGGTGAGATATTGACAAACGACAGGTGGAACAAACTACAAAAGTCAACGTAAAACGTGCCACGAAGACATAGAAAACGTGTATCACAAAAGCATGTATTCTTTTTAAAACTGAAAAATAAAAAACAAAACATGAAAGAACAAAAATAATAATAAACATCAATAGTCAACAACTAATACCAAAATTAGTTTCCGTCCGCCAGAGAATCAAAAGAAAGAAAACTGCATCACAAAGATTTTTAGAATTATAATTATAGTTAGAAATTTAAATTTAAATTTTTAAACAATAAATATGTATGCTTGCGTAAAAATTTATTATACAAGCATGTGTATAAAATATTACTCTTTTAATTTATTATGTTTCATCATCTGTTATGCTCTTTTGCAGTGTTTAATTTTGGCTTCATTGTCACCTCCATGAATATTGAATATATTTAATACATGTGTATAAATGATGATCCCTATAATTTAGTGATTGCAAAATTGTATAAAAGAAAAATAGAAAAAAAAAAAGAATTGAGGCTTGTGAGCTCTAAATGTGAGGAGAGGATGAGATGGTTTAATAGATAATATCAAATATGGGCCGGCTAGAGATCCTCACCCTATTTGGGCTGAACTAATAGTCTAGTGACCATAAATATAGTTAGATTTAGGGGTGGACAAAATTATTCGACCCGACCTAAATACCTGATGACCTGAATCAAATTAGACGAATAATTTATATGTTTTTTTATTTTTCTCGGGCCGGTATCCGGCCCGATATTTATCCCGGGTACTCAGTTTGGGCCTAAGTTGAAAAATCTATTCCAGTCAGGTACCCGACTACCCGATTATATATATATATATATATATATATATATATATATATTATATTTTAATTTTAATTACTTATAAATTATAATATATATTATTTTTAATTAAAAAATAGATGGGTAACTAATTAAATTTTGGATCTTAACGTTGTTTGGGTTTGATAATTCGGATATTAAACTCTATGTTGAGATTATATAATTCAAACTTTTATTAGGTATGTATTTTTTTATAAAATTAAAAAAAAGTGGCGGGTACCCGGGTATTTCAGGCACTCGAGACTCAGGTACCCAGATAAGGTGGGCCGGAATACATGCCGATGTTTGAAGTACCCGGATGAACTGAGTACCCGACAATTCCCACCCCTAGTTAAACCCTACAATATGAAGAAAGTCAAAGCAAGATTAAAAGTTGTTTATAATTTTCGAATATGTATTTAAAATAGAGTTATGGTCCACTTACACTATGCAAAACTTGATTATTTTTATACATTTTCAGACCGTTGTATGAAGGTAAATTAATAACTGATTTTTTTTTTTTAAATCTTCTCATTTACTACTTTTAACTTCAAACAATCTCTGCCATCAATTTAACGTCTAAAAAAATGTACATAGTATAAAAAGATCATATTTCTATATTATATTTAATTTTTTTGGAATCAAGAACAGATTGTCAATAACAAATTAATTTGTTTAGAATCAATAACAAATCAATTTAATATGCAAACATTAATGACTGAATTTATTATTATATCAATTATAAAAGGACATAATAAGTGGATTGGTTGGGCGTTGGAAATGTATTTTTCATAATTGGATTATCAAACTATAATTTCATTAATAATTGAGTGACCACGAGTGTAGTTTACCCTTACCCTTATTTGAAATCAATAAGGACTCAATTGTACAGATGAAAAAACAACAAGGACTAATCCCAAGTTTTGGAAAACAATTGCGGGCGGTATAAAAACTCGAGAGCCTTAAACCCTAATTCCAACTTCCATGTCCCATTAGTCCGTCATTTCGCAAACCCTAGACGCAACCGGACACGCCCATTTCAGTTAGCTTTGATTGTTTCTGAAGCTAACAAAGCTCTATCTTTTCACTGCGGGTTGGGTTTTTGGAGCCTTTCTTCAATGGCTCTCTACTTGTTGTTCGAGTCATCTTCTGGGTACGCGCTGTTCCAGGCTCAGGGGCTCGATGAAATCGGTCAGAATACAGAGGCCGTCAGGAACTCCGTTTCCGATCTGAACCGGTTCGGTAAAGTGGTCCAACTCACTGCGTTTCAGCCCTTCGAGTCCGCTATTGATGGTCTCAATCAATGCAATTCTGTTTCTGAAGGTATCTTAACATTTTACCTTTTCTTCAAGATTCTGGGTTTGTTTTTCATTTTTTCATTAGTTATATTCTTTTGATTTCAGTACAACTTTGTAAAGTTTTAGTTGTTCTTTTATGTAAGTTATTGTTTTTACTTGGTGGGGTTATTGGGATGCTAGAAATAAAGGATTTTGCCATTTTCATATGCTGATTTTTGTGATATTTAGGGATTACAAAAATACCCAGCCCCGACCCGACCCGAGGTGCCATGACCCGACTTGACAGTGTATTTTTTTTTTAAATTTCGGATATCGGGGCGGGATGTTGTGTGAAAAGCATGAAGTCGGGTGGGGGGTTTGGTTATTTGCTAGAAATTTCCCGCCCCGGTACATTTTTATATTTTTATATATTTTTATTATATTTATAAAAAATATCATTATATTTAAACACTTTTATGAGTTTTAAGCTATTTTTTGTTTTTGTTTTGGTTTGTACTTATTGTAAAATTTTGTTAGTTGTTGTTCAAGTTTTAATATATTCGATTCTAACGGTTAATGATTCAAGTTTATTCTTTAAAATATGTAGTTTAACATGTGTATAATTTAAAATTAGTTTTTTTTTATATAAGTTTGAAGTCCCTTGAAACCATAATTTGTGATTGTGGTGGAAGATTAGTGAATCTAACATTTACCGTCAATGAAGATTAAAATTTTTGAAAATTTTCGGGGCGTGGTCGGGTTTAAGTGTTATTGTATCAGGGCGGGTAAATTAATATTTTAATTCGGGGCGGGGCGGGTCCGGTATAATATCTTATAGTTTGCCCTGTTGCCATCCCTATATCTGATGAACATAGGTTCCTCTTGAAGTTTGAATGCTTAACAATCATTCTGAACTAGTCGCTAAAAGAAGGCATATTTGAAATGAGTTTGCTTGTTTTTCAGTTTGGGTTAACTATTGGGTTATGTTTGGTTTCATTTGGCAGGGCTTATGACTGATGAGTTGAGGAGTTTTTTGGAGCTGAATCTCCCGAAAGTGAAGGAAGGCAAGAAGCCAAAGTTCAGCTTGGGAGTTGCAGAGCCTAAGCTCGGTTCCCACATCTCCGAGACAACTAAAATCCCATGCCAAAGTGGAGAGTTTGTTCTTGAGCTTCTTCGTGGTGTGCGGTTGCATTTCGATAAGTTTATCAAGGACCTAAAGGTTTGCATATTTCTTTTAAGTTTTTTACAAGACGGTTACGAGTGTGTATTTTCCTGATGTGCTTTGTGCTGCTCTTCATGTCTCTTCTTAAACATGGTAGTCTGGGGACTTAGAGAAATCTCAGCTCGGTTTGGCGCATAGTTACAGTAGGGCAAAGGTTAAATTCAATGTCAATCGAGTTGACAATATGGTTATTCAAGCAATTTTCCTTCTTGATACTCTTGACAAGGATATCAATTCCTTTTCCATGAGAGTGAGGTTCGTATTCACTTTACCCTGAAGCTAGCATCTTTTTTAGTTAGTGACTGTTCTTAACTAGCGCACACATTTCACGGGCGTGATTTTATATAACAATTATCCTGTGGTTGATTACTTCCTGCAGGGAATGGTACTCTTGGCATTTCCCCGAGTTGGTAAAGATTGTCAATGATAATTATCTCTATGCTAGAGTTGCAAAGCTTATAGAGGACAAGTCAAAGTTGTCTGAAGAACATGTCCCTGCCTTAACTGAGATACTCGGGGATGAGGACAAAGCAAAAGAAATCGTAGAAGCTGGCAAAGCATCAATGGGTACACCGTACACCTCTTGCATTTATGCTGCAGTTCGGCCTTTTCTCTCTCTCCGCATACCCGTATTTACCTTTTACTTTTCTCCTACTCGTTTTGCAGGACAGGATTTGACCCCGGTTGATTTGATTAATGTTCAGCTATTTGCTCAGAGGGTAATGGATCTTGCCGAGTACAGAAAGAATCTTTATGATTATCTAGTGACTAAAATGAATGATATTGCACCAAATTTGGCATCATTGATCGGGGAAGTTGTTGGGGCCCGTTTGATCTCTCATGCCGGTAGTCTCACGAATTTGGCTAAGTGCCCCTCTTCCACTCTTCAGATTCTTGGTGCAGAGAAGGCCCTCTTCAGGTTTTTTTTTTTATTTTCACACCCTTTTCTCAAGAAGTGGTGCAGGCACTGAAACGTATGGAAAGCTAAAATTTAGGCCCTCTTTGAACCAAAGCTTGATTCGAGTCTTTTAAGATCTTGTTTACTTATCCAAGTGCATGTTTTTATCTTGATTTCCCCCCCAAATCCTAAATTTTCACTCATTTCAGGGCACTAAAAACTCGTGGAAACACGCCCAAGTATGGACTAATTTTCCATTCATCTTTCATTGGTCGAGCATCTGCTAAAAACAAGGGCAGAATGGCACGTTATCTTGCGAATAAGTGTTCAATTGCATCTCGTATAGATTGTTTTGCAGGTAATCTTTTATATTCTTTTTCTCATACAAACTAAAATTTCCCTATAGTATGTGTTGATTGTCTTCCTGTTATCAGAGAGGGGCTCCACTGTTTTTGGGGAGAAACTGCGGGAACAAGTAGAGGAACGACTTGAATTCTATGACAAGGGCGTTGCACCTCGAAAAAACATCGATGTGATGAAGTCTGCAATTGAGAGTACTCAGAGCAAAGGTACACCGATCCAACTCTGTACAATTTCAATTGTCTATTTCACATTTTAAAAGGAATTTAGTCAAGGGACAAAAATGCTATACTTCATATCCAAGTCTTCGATTTGATATACGGAACTCGAAACCGGTATTCTCATTGATTAGTTTACTGCATGTTGTACAGATACGGAAATGGAAGAAGTACAGCCTGATGAAGCACCTGCAAAGAAAAGCAAGAAAAAGAAATCAAAAACCGAAGACGCCCCGGCTGATGGAGATGCTTCGGAGGATGCTAAACCAGAGAAGAAAAAGAAGAAAAAAGAGAAACGAAAGATGGAGCTAGAGATGGACAACGAAGAGGGGAAAACAAATGGCGTAAACGAGGACGTTGCCGGGCAGGACGGAACAGCCAAGAAGAAGAAAAAGAAGAGTAAAGATGAAGTAGCTACAGATGAAAGTAAAAAGAAGAAGAAGAAGAAGACCCAAGAGTGAATTTAATCAAAATTTTCTAAAATTCAAATGATGAAATGCTAATAGTGTGTTTATTTGTTGTAGAAATTCTGAAAATTCTAGCAGCTTTCTTCTAGATTTTGAAGTCTCTGATTTTGGAAATAGTTATTCGGACAACGAGTTGGACTCGGTCAAATGTTATGAATATGGTTGTGTTTTTCTTGGTCAATTGAGTTTTCATATTGTTATTTGTTTTTCATTTAATTAAGATGGACTTGATTTCTAACTAATTATCTATGCTTAAGCTTGATTAAATAATGTTGAGATCTATTTTAAGGTACAAGTTCAGTAATTTACGAAGGAATTACAGTTACCATAAATAAATTAAAATTACATTTTAAACGTAGGATTGTTAATCGAGTATAATTCAGTTAGTATATTGGATTAATATTCTATACACATAGGGATGACAAAAATACCCGGCCCCGACCCGAGCTGCCCCGACCCGACTCGACCGAGTATTTTTTTTTTAAATTTTGGGGATCGGGGCGGGGCGGAAAAAGCATGAAGTCGGGGCGGGTTCGGGTATTTGCTAGAAATTCCCCGCCCTGCCCCTGTACATTTTTAAATTTATATATATATTTTTATTATATTTATAAAAAATATCATTATATTTAAACACTTTTATGTGTTTTAAGCTATTTTTTGTTTTTGTTTTGGTTCGTACATCTTGTAAAATTTTGTTAGATGTTGTTCAAGTTTTAATATATTCGATTCTAACGGTCAATGATTCAAATTTATTCTTTTAAATATGTAGTTTAACACGTGGATAATTTAAAATTGGTTTTATTTTATTTTTTTATATAAGTTTGAAGTCCCTTGAAACCATAATTTGTGATTGTGGTGGAAGATTGGTCGAATCTAACATTTACCTTCGACGAATATTAATATTTTTTTAAATTTTTTGGGACGGGTCGGGTTTAAAAGTTATTGTATAGAGGCGGGGGCGGGTAAATTAATATTTTAATTCGGGGAGGGGTCGGGTATAGTACCTTATAGGTCGGGGCGGGTTCGGGGCGGCCAAAAACCCGCCCCGCCCCGTTGCCATCCCTATATACACATGCGATAATTTCCACAAGCGCTTTAGTTTTATGATATAGAGAGTTAGTTTAGGTTATAGGTTTTAGAAGTTTAGGTGTATGAGTTTAGAATTTAGAGATAGTTGTTTCAATTTAAGGTTTAAGGTTATAATTTATAATTTATAGGTTAGGATTTAGTTTTTAGGGTAATATGGTGAGGATTTAGGTTTTAACTTATAAACCCTAAATTATAACCCTAAACCTTAAATTGAAACAACTACACCTAAATTCTAACCCTCTGCACCCAAATCTTGTACCTTAAACTAATTCTATATACCCTAAAACTAAGGTGCTTGCAGAAACTGTCAGTTTCCACCGCCTGTGTATAGAATATTTATCCTAAGTATATTACCATTACAGCAAAATTATGTCAAAGTCAACGATGCAACAGTCAACACACTTTTATTTGGATTAAAAATTTAAATATTGAAAATTAAACATTCGTTAAATAAATTAATATGTAATTTTTTAAGTGATAGCTGCACAAGAAGCCCCAAATTATGACCTCTATTCTAAATCAATATCTAAACTTTAAAACGTTTTATATCGGTCCTTAAATTATTATCCCATTTTAAATTAGTCCATAAATTTTAGAACGTTCTATATAAGCCCTCAAACTATCGCTATTATTTTCTTTTTTGGATAAAATGTATTTTATTATATATTTTCTAAAAAAATGCGTTATTTACCGAAAAGGACAATCAGAAAAGTTCAAACTTTACGTGCTTCAGATCGTTGTCGTTATGCAATTACAATAATTGCATGTTTAATTTAATGCAACAAACCGTCGCCAAAGCCAAATTCGAGACGTAATTTAATTTAATTCAAGATTTTGAATTTCCAACCAGCTTTAAATCTCCATTTCCATGGCCGAAAGAAATCACAGCCATCCAATGGATCCAAAGACCGGATTCTGTTACGAAGCGAGAACTTACAGCAGCCTCAGGCCGCCAATCCCTCTCCCGCCACCTAACCAACCTCTCTCCGTCGCGGAATTTTGTCTCTCCATCTTCTCTTCCACTTCCACCGACGGCGCCACCGCTTTCGCCGTCAATTCAACCACGGGCCAAACGCTGACTTACTCTCAATTCGTTTCTCAAGTCCGTTCCCTCGCTTACAGTCTCAAGAAGCGATTCTCTCTTTCCCAAAACGACGTCGCTTTTGTTCTTTGCCCTGCTTCTCTTCATGTCCCCGTGATTTACTTTGCTCTCTTGTCGTTGGGGATCATCGTCTCTCCCGCTAACCCGCTCAGTTCGAACTCGGAAATCGCTCACCAGATTCAACTCAGTAAACCGGTTATTGCTTTCGCTACTTCACAATCCTCTCATAAAATTCCATCTCTCAAACACGGAACTATCGTCCTTGATTCGCCCGAGTTTCTATCTTTCTTAACTCGGTCCGATATCGAGGATGACTTCATTAAACGAGTCAAGATAAACCAGTCCGACACGGCTGCGATATTATATTCTTCCGGAACCACCGGGCGGGTCAAGGGAGTGATTATGACTCACCGTAACTTAATCGCTATGATGGCGGGGATTCATCACTACAACACACTTGAAGCTGCAGCTAGCGATAAGCCACCGCGGCATGTGACATTCTTCACCGTGCCGTTGTTCCACGTGTTCGGTTTCTTTATGTTGTTAGGAGCGGTTCTGTCGGCGGAAACGGTGGTTTTGACCGAGAGGTTTGTATTCACCGAGATGCTGAGAGCCATTGAGAAGTACAAGGTTACTGTCATGCCGGTGTCGCCGCCGCTTGTACTGTCGTTTGTTAAATCGGATCTGGCCAAAAAACACGACTTGAGCTCACTTCAGGCGGTTGCCTGCGGTGGGGCGCCGCTTGGACAGGAGGTAGCTCAGCTGTTCAACAAAAAGTTCCCCAATGTGTTATTGGTTCAGGTAATTTATTTATTTATTTATTCATTTATTTATGTTTACAATAATTAAGAATTAGTTAGAACCAAATTAATACTAATTGGGAATGCATTTATTTTAAAATTTAAAACTTTAGGTGAATAAATTTTAAAAATCACAAATAGCTACCAACTCCTGATGATCATTCAGTTTTAACAAAAATAATAATTATAAATAAATACACATTAACTTTACTAATTAAAAACAATTTATCAATTCATTCCTTCAAAATATAATTTACAAACCCATATATATTAATACAGACACATAGCAAGTATAGTAATTTATAACAAGTGGTTGAAAATGGACCAATTTTAAAATGTATGATCTACCCCTTTATGGGACAACAAATACGAAAAATTAGTTACTAAACTCGTTTCGGTAGATAATTTGGAAACAAAAAATATAGAGATAACTATATTTTTAGTACCCCACCTTTACATGTTTTTCTATTTTGGTACCTTAGCTTTTTTTTTGGCAAAATAGTACCTAACGTTACGTTTTGTTTCTATTTTGATACCCGCCGTTAAAAAATTAACGAAAGGTTGATTAGGAGAGAGAAAATCACACGTGGCATGCTGCCACATAATTTTCTCTCTCTTAGTCAGCATGCCACGTGTGCTTTTTTCATGATTTTTGTTGATGTGGCATGCTGACTAGGAGAGAGAAAATGACGTGGCAGCATGTCATGTGTGATTTTCTCTCTCCTAGCCACATTCTGTTAATTTTTTAACGGCGGGGTACCAAAATAAAAACAAAACGTAACGTTAGATACTATTTTGCCAAGAAAAATAGGTAGGGTACCAAAATAAAAAAAACCGGGTAAAGGTGGGTACTAAAAATGTAGTTATCCCTAAAATATATCAAAAGTTTGTCAAAGAAAAACTGAAAATTGTAGCATCCCAACAAACAAGTTACTTTTGTATGTTGGGGCAAATTATCTGTCCACTAGTAATAAGTGGCCTTAAATTGTATGTCTAATTTCGCTGATTAGTTAAGATTAATTTTATTATTTGTATAATAAGCATGATTATCTAGTACATCTTGGTGTATATTTTTCAAAATTCTACGTCCTTAATTAGTATCTTCTTTGGGTGAATGTTAAACTGTCTGTGTTAAGGGATATGGGCTGACCGAGACCGGAGGAGGAGCAACTAATACGGAAGGGCTCGGGGAGGCAACTCGGTACGGGACTGTCGGCCGCCTTTCTGAAAATATAGAAGCCAAGATTGTTGATGCTGTAACCGGAGAGTCCCTGCCACCCGGACAGAGAGGGGAACTATGGTTGCGAGGGCCAGTAGTAATGAAGGGTATATACTTTTTTGCCTTACATTTTTATAACAACTCGGTTTAAAGACATTATTTGTCTATAATGCCTTGTGCTGTACGGATGACAAAACCTTAAGATCGAAAAAAGATGATACTGTGCGCGGAAAAAACGTCGTGCAACCGATAGTTACGAGTTTCGTGTCGAAATGAATAAACTGCTACTAGATAGATGCAATTTTGGCTAGCCATAGAATTTATTTTCCTTTGTAAGTGAGATATGAGTGTTGTCAATGCAGGTTATGTAGGTGATGAGAAGGCAACTGCTGAAACCTTGGACTCAGAAGGCTGGTTAAAAACCGGCGATATCTGTTATTTCGACTCGGAAGGGTTCCTCTACGTCGTAGATAGATTGAAGGAGTTGATCAAATACAAGGCTTATCAGGTGAATTGAGCTGCCCCTTTAGTATGGTTAACTGTGTTGAATTCACATTTTTTGTATAATCTCATTGTATACATACCAAATGCCAGGTCCCTCCAGCAGAATTGGAACAATTACTTCATTCCCATCCTCAAATTGCTGATGCAGCAGTGATTCCGTATGTCTTTTGCTTCTCGTTGTCGGGTTGATTTGTGCTTTCGAGGTGTACTTTATGTTACTCGGACTTTGGTGCGAGTGTTGGATACGAATATGTATCCAACTTGAGTATACGAATATGTTACTTATGTTTGAATATGTATCAAACGTATATTAATACGATGCTGCAGGTATCCTGATGAAGAAGCAGGGCAGATTCCGATGGCCTATGTTGTGAGAAACCCTGGAAGTAGCCTCACTGAGGCTCAAGTCATGGATTTTATTGCAAAACAGGCATGTTTTTTCTTTTTTTCTTTTAGGATATAGGCTTCTTAATCGTATCGGTAGGCAAAGATTTAAATAACGGCTCTAAACCGACGTACAACCATTCTTTTGCGGTTGATGTTCATCGTCGATATTTATCTATGAGATCGAGTATGGAATTCTGCTTACTCGTTCCATCGAACATTCACTTCCTTATTTTCCAACTAGGATTGAAGATCCTATTGGGTTAACCACACACACTTAACATGTTTGTAATCATAATTGACCATAATAATAATCTGTTACATCGGATTTTTTCTTCGTGCAGGTTGCACCGTACAAGAAGATCCGACGTGTAGCATTTATCGATTCAATTCCGAAATCTCCGGCAGGAAAGATCTTGAGGAGGGTGCTGGTTAACCATTCCATCTCCGGTGGTTTGTCTAGATTATAAACCACATTTTAGAATTACCCGATTTTATGAATACGCTTGCGGCGGAACTTTCTGAATATATTTTCTTTTTCGTATTATGTCGTATGAACATATCATGTTTTTCTTATGATGTGTATGTAATAATTTCTTATATTGTCAATAAAATCGAGACTCGAATCAAAAAGTAATGAATTATATATTGCCATAAAAAGACTTAAAATCAAATAAATAAACATAACACATGAAATGTTGCCAAAAAAAATAATCATGAGTAAAATTGGAAGGTCCGAGATGATTGAATGAGAGACACCATTCCCCCGATTGGTCCTAAAATCGTCAAAAGCAACCCTGCTATAATGCATATCTGCAAAAAATAATGTTGAGAGTAAGTGTCGGATACGAATATAATTAAATTTTATTAAAATAAATAAATATATTTAAATAAAGAACTTACATAGCTTGCGAACCATGAGAAGCTGAATCTTTTTGGTTTACAAAGTCTAAGCCACATGATTGAAGGGAGCTGCAATTTTGGTTAACGAAACCAAATAATTAAAATATAAAGAAAAATCGATATAATAATATTAAAATTTATATAAAATTACATAATCAAATAATAACTTACACAGTATGATGTGGGGGCAAAACAAAATCCACCAAAGAAACTTAGCAACCCGCCAAAGAATGGGAATGTTATTCCCATGAAAATGGTAATGGCTGCATAAAAAAAAACTCATTAGAGGTCTAAATATAACTCGAATGCGGATTTCGAATACGGATATATTTTATTTAAGGGTCGGCATACGACATACTTACCGACATATATATTTCGTGAAATGAATCGAAGCATTCTACTCGGCTCGAATTTCATTTGTTTAACTAAAAATGATTCAATCATGTCAAAAACTGGCATTGCAAAGACCTGCAAGTGATTAGAAAGTTAGAACATAAATGAATGGACACATCAAATGACATGATAGAGGTGAAAGAACATTACTTGGTAACTTCCGATGACATGAACAACGACAAACACGTTGGCAGCAACGATGAGGCCGGTCGGTTTCTCTAACGAAAGAAGGATGTTGTCGTCGACTAGGTTCCCGAAGATCCAGTAACCGCTAAAGGCAACCGGAAAGTAACACAATGCGACCACGATATAGGCCACGACCACCCCTTTCCACATCGGTTTTCTCGATGGTTTGTCCGGGGTCGATGGGATTGTAGCCTGTATCTCCAACACCACATTGTGTCCAGCAAAGGCAAAGGCTAAATCTCCCAACCCACTGAAGAAATCAAACGTTATGGCCGCGGTTGAAGTGTGCCTTGGAGCGTAAGTAACAGTCGGCTGAACCCCTTTGTGAAGCGATGCTCCCCAAGCAATCGTCGAGTAGCCAAGAGACATCAGAGCAGCCAGAAAGGAGACGAAGGTGATGGAATTGAAACTGGGGAGGTGGGAGAGAACGAAGTGAACCGATCCGAATATCATGATAAAATAAGTTGTCCTAATGTCATAGCCCTCGGGATTGCATATATCGTAGATCTTCTTCAATGATTTTCCACCTGTGACCATGTAAATAATGTCGACGCCGATTTCACACGACAGCTGCGGAGGCACCAAAATCCAGAGCCCGAGCTTTTCGCCGAACGCATGCTGGCTCAGCTCGTAGTATCGGTCGAATCGCTTCCCGGGAACAATCTCATGCATCTGAACCATTTGCCATAGTGTGTACAAAGTAATAATCCATGACAATACCATGATTGTAACTCCAGGACCCCTGTACATGTAACATTCTCAAGTAAATCAAACCTAATATTAAAACACAAAGATCTAATTTTAAACTACATGAATTTAGTCGAACACGTAGCAAACACGAAAACGTTTTCTCCGGTTACGTGAAGAGAAAGAAAGATCGGGAACGAACCATCCGAGGTGAGACATAGCAAAAGGGAGACCTAAGACGCCGGCGCCGACCATGGCGGTGACGTTGTGAAACGCCGAGTACCACCATTTAGCGTTCCTGGAGTTGGTAATGGGGAGCCAATCGTTCAAAGCATCGGCCTTTGCTGTTGAATCTTGCTGCTGCAGCTGCTTATCGGCGGCAATCTCCATTATCGATTCCTTTGTTTAGAGGTTTGATCACTACAATTTGATTGGTTCTGAGTTAAAACGGTGTTTGGATTATGAGAACTCGGCTGGAGAAGATGATGTATTTATAGTAGACGAGATTACGAGTTCGTGTAGGATTATTCTTATAATTCATATTATCAAAATTTGGAAACTTTTGAGTTAATTATTTAGAATTTTTATTTTCTATTAGAATTAGGAATTTATATGATATTTACCTAATACAATTTGTTTATCCCTTCATCGTATCCATTAAGTAAGTTACATACTTTTGATTTTTTTAATTTATTTACTATTATAATATTGAAATTTAATTAAAAAAATCCAATACACATGTTACGTAGTCCTCAAATTTTTTGATGTAGGATTTAGTATTTTGAATTTACTTTGTAGGATTTGAAATTTAAAGTTGATTTAAGATTTAAATTTTAGTTTTAAAAGATAATTATTTTGTGTATAAAAAATACTAAAAATTCTAAATACTTTTTAATTAATTATAAAAATATCAACTGTATTATATTAAATAATAATAGCTTATTAAAATTTTCATTAATCATAAAAGTTAAATTTATGTTAAACATTTTGAATTTAGTTTATTTATTAAAATTAAAATTTTGGCATCGAATGTAAAAAATCTATACTTAATAATAAAAAGGATAAACTACATAAATGACCACCTAACTAAGAGCGTAGTGTCGATATGACTATCATACTTATTGTGTCATTATGATCATTTACCTATTTAAGTGATATCGATCAAGCCACTCACCGTTAAAATAGAACAGAGAGACTGACGTAATGGTTAAACAAAATTAATATACTTTTATCATTATAACCACTATACTATCAATTGTGTTATTATAACCACTTAACTATTTGAGTGGTATCGATCAACCCACCCACAAACTTAAAACATAACAGAGAAATTGGCGTGGGCGTTAAAAAAAATTAATATAATTCTACATTGATCCTTATTATTTACATAATCTATCAATTTGATCCTAAATTAAATTAAAACAGGCAGGGATAGAGATTGGAGTCCAAAGCATGTGCAATATTTGAGGCAGTGTTCAAGGGAAGTACAACACATCCCAAATTTTAATTGTACTAGTTTCTAAATGACTTGAAACTGAGATAATTTACATATGCTGATTTCAATTTAGCACTAACAACACAACCCATATATAATGCCATCCCCTAAAAAAGCTTGTGGCAACAAACCAAGCGAAAGAAAAATTAAAGTTTTTTAAGTTAGAAAAAGGAAAATATAGAATCCTTACTAACAACTTTCCTGAAAAATAATTTTACACAGGCTGTTGAACTGCACTATCAACATCAGTACTTCCGCCGATTCCGGTTTGCTCTAATGGTGCAGAATAGCTAAATGGTGGAGGCCGGTCTAGTTCAGATTCCGATGTTGTAGGAGCTACCTGCATTGAATGATCAAATTTACAGGCTGGCCCGAACTTGCAAATTCCGTAGCGACTATAGTGTGAGCAAATACTTTGATCCTGCATTTGTTAAATGTTGAATGTGATTAGAAATGAAAATTCAATTAATATTATCGAAAGCACAAACCATTAAAAGAAGTAAATGCTAAACTAATGAGCTATATTAAAGAACTTGTTTCAAGATATACGAGAAGATACGAAGAGAGTGCATATCACTATTATAGACCATTGCTTTTACATGAATAAAGGAGTACAAAACTTACAGGTCTCAGTGGCAAACCCTTGTCGCTGAAAGCACATGGAGCCGGCTTTGCAGATCGATTCTTTGGATGATGATATTTGCAATTAGATTTAAACTTACAGTCTCCAGTTTTCAGGAAGTAAGTGCACTCGGGTTGGCCAGGCCGTACCGGGAATTCATCAACGACCATCTGTGGCTGATGTTGATTATAGACAGTGGTTTCAATCGAGGGGTTGCTCAAGACATATGCTGGGGTTGGATGCAAACTCCTTTCTGGTGGGGGATAAACAGGGGCCTAGAAAAGGCAAACAAGATCAAGTCATTGTTCCGAACCATATTGGTTATAAGTTTTGAAAAAGCAAAGCTGAATTATTGGAGAAAATTATACGCAGAACCAGCTTTTCTACCAATCAGTCATTTTCAAACATGAGCTTCTTGAGTTAAAGCAGTGAAACAAATAAAAGCTAAAATTGCAACCAAAGCAATAAATGTGTGTTGGATGGAACACAAAAAAACCCATATTCATGCATCTATTAACACTATAGATTACCTAAGCAATTAGTATATCTTATCTACCAACTTCGAACACTTTTCCATGCAAAAGCAACATTAGATAAAACCACAGAAAGCAATCCATCATGCAAGAAACTGAACCAACGCCGAGGTTCTACTTAGCTCTCTTTGGTGCAAGTCTCAGCATTTTTGACTGCCGAAGCATGAATGTAACAGTGTTTTTGTAGTCTCCTATACATGGCCTGTATATGAATACACAAAGCGACTGCATAATTTTCAACAAAATCTTCTGAAGATGGCCAGAAGTAATGAGTGCTGGCAACTTCTTCAAGTTGGGTAAAATACTAGTATTTAAGTATTTACAGTAATACTTTTGTATTAAATGCAGTAACTGGCAGTTAATGTTGTGAACTCCACTGCATTGAAAATAAATAAATTCAAATAATAACCTTAATGATCCTCCTAATAGGAATTTGTTTGTAAAAACCCATAGAATACAAACACGTCAAGAAACTAGTTTTAACCATCTGATCTTAAGAATTGAAAATATTCCATTAATAATCTGAATAGACGCTGAGATGAAGGTGAGGACCATGTAATGCTAAGATAAACTCAATATATGTCATGCACTATAGTACGCTAAGATGAACTTAATAGATGCCATAGACTGTAATAACATAAACTAAAACAGCATACGGGCAATTATAGTACCTGATACCCGTTCCATTCTGGATTTGGAGATGGAACAACTTGAGTTGGTGAAAACATAATTGGCATATAGGGAGCAGGAGTCTCATTCAATGGTCTTGGTGAGGACCAGGATGCCATATTCACTTGTGATGAAACAGATCCACCGTTACCATACGCTGCTTGTGGGTCAAGACCTCCAGCAGTGGTAGGATCAGGATGATTAAACCTGCAGTTGGCTCCATACTTGCAGGACCCATTACGCATGTAATAGGGGCACTCTCTCTCTCCCTGTAATAAATTAAAACTTTCAAATTTCCAAAATGAATACTCAAAATAGTCACTATAAAACAACTCATACAATTTGGATGATTGTAGAACAAATGCATATGAGCACCAGGACTTGAATCATGAAGTCCAGGAAAAAAAACTATTAATAAATATAACAAAAACTGAAGTGGTACCTGTCGGATAGGGAGTCCCAGAAAGTTAAGTTCTAAAATCGGAGCCGCTGAAGATTTTGCCCTAAAGTGGTTGTATCTACATGCCTTACCGAACTTACATCCACCAGTTCTTAGGTAGTACTGCAAAAATCTCGAGCAACATTGTTGTAACACACAGAAATGTCATCATCAACCTATGCACATTTCTAATAGACAGATGAAAATACAAACAGATGTTTTCACGAGCATCTGAACAAACACTAATCGTAAAATGCTAGGCGATCACCGACCTTCATTGAAAGAAAGAATTGTAAATTGCAGAAAATTCAGTAATTGAAAGACTAACCTTGCATTCTGTCTGGCTTGATTCATCATTTTCTTTGATTATTTCAGGAACAGCCTTCAAACATCAAAATCAAAAGTACCCAGAATTAAAAAGTCAGCACGAAATCAATAAGTACACGTATGTAGCAAACAAGCCAATCTTAAAATGAGAAGAAATAATAAAAAAAAACTTTAACAAATATCATGATAGTAAATTAGTAATATAGCAAAAATATTAAAAGTAAGTCAATAGAAAGCTAACAAAGCTCCTATTCAGCTAAAGGAAGAACATTTCTAGAACATATAAAGATGATAAAAATAAAATAGAATTTATAATTAGGTGAGAAAAAAGACCTGATTCTTCCTTCCAAAAGGGTGATTAAACTTGCAATTAGATCCAAATTTGCAAAGTCCAGTTTTCATATAATAAGCGCAATCCTCTGCGTCTGGTCTCACTGGATAATGCGACCTCACTCCTTCATACCTCTTCACGTTTTCACCATCATTCTCGTTCTCGTTTATCTCCTCATCTTCATCGTCTCCGGCAGCGACAGCATCAGCATCGTCATAACCATTGTCGCTTTTCCGCTCTCCATCGCCTTTCGTCTCCGCAGCCTCCTCATCCTCTTCCTTCTTCAAATCGAGGTGCTGCAACTGCTCTTCGAGACAGCTCTCGTCGTGCCCGGTTTTCTCAGCCGTATGATTAAGATCAGACGGCGGCGGAGACTCGTCGGGATTCGGAGTCGGATATGGATCGGGAGAGTCATGCCCTAAAACGTTAAGGCTGGAATCGGCAGGTGCAGTCGTGCCGGAGATCGGAACTTCTTCAGATTGTGACATTGTAAATCCACATTTCAAAACCCTAATTTCAGCAGAAGGAAATGGGAAAGAAAGAAGAAATTAAAAAGATCAAAGCTTTATTATGGGGAAAATGGAAGCAAAAGAGAGTGTGAACAAAAACGCAAAGAAGAGAATAGTGCGTAGAATTAATTTAATTTATGGCCAAAAATAGAATTAAATTAAAAATATATACTTATAACGAAATTCGATCATATTTTTTCGATTTATTATTTAAATTTAGTAGTTTTTTTAAATGGTATCTGAATTTATTTTTAAATTAGTACATTTGTTGACTTTACATCTCAAGAATCAAGTTATAGATATTGAATTGACCTATCAAAATAATGATATATTATTAAGTGTTATTAGATTACCATATTATCATCATGTATCAATTTGAGAATTCTTCTAAGTTTAAGTACCAAATTGATAATTCTTTTTAAGTTTAAGTACCAATTTGAGGATTCTTTCTAAATTTAAGCATCAATTTTTTTAAAGTTGTGTAAATAAATAGTTGTGTGCCAACTATTTTGACTTTGCTTTTTTTATTAAATAGAGGTGTATGTAATTCTCATGTTGGGATTTGAATTTATATGAATTTTTTTAGCCACTAGGCCAATTAGTGGATCGATTTTACCTTTAAAAAATAGTTTTGAGATAATTATAAAGTTCAATATATGTAATGTAATATAAGCGGTGATAGATCTTGATAAAATAGTTTGAGGGTTTGATTAAAAAATTTTAAAACTCTTGGTAGTTTAAACTTATTTTTTTTAAGAAAATCAAAAATTTATTTTAAAATATTAAAAAATGGGAGCAGAATGAAATTTTCAAAAAATTGAGACTTAATAACAATTTTTAAAATTTTCCGAGGAAACTTTATTAAGAATATTCAAATAATTTAAAATTCGATTATTTTTTTTAAATTAATTGAAAAAATTATTATTTTTTAAATACGAAAGGCTAAATGTTAATTTTCAGGGGCACACAGGCCCTGACCCCACTGACCATTGTTGTGTTCCGCCTCTGAAAATAAGTATAATAAATGTACAAAAAGCATTTAAATCAAATGCGTATTAAGTTCGGTTACAATTGAATTAATGAATTAAATTAAAATAGTTTAATTAATTGATTGGTCTTTGAAATTAATTTGATCAAAAATCAGTTGTTGAATTTTTATTATCAATTACTTCAATTTAAAAGCAATTAATTAATCGACCATAAATATTACATATAATCTCAGCATGGACACAAGAAACATGAACTCAAATTGTATAAATATGATATTTTTACATAAATATTGAGCTTCTCTTAATTATTTAGGAATATAAAACCCAAACAAAATCATTTATTGAAATAACATCCGAAGTTGAGGAGACAATGTTATATGTGTAGAAAAATACATCATATTAGACATTTTTTTAAAACATAAAATACATAATGCCTGATTTTAGTGCGTGAGTTTTTCAGCGGAAATTTTCTGCATACTTAATGTCTTGAACTCGAGATATGCTTACCACTTAGACCAATCTCGTTGAGAAAGATCTATAAATCATTTTAAAATTTAAATTTTATTTTTTATATTTTAATATTATGATATTGAGTTTTTGTGTTATTTTATTGTATCAAATTGATTATTAAAAACTCATAAAGGTAAATGAATAAAATTAGTATTGTTTAATTGATGATATTGTTTAATTTGTAAATAACGTGGAGTAAAAAATAAATGGTCAAAGAAACGAAAATAATAAATTAGTTTTATTTGTTAATTTCTATAACCGGATTAGGGGTGTTCAAAAAAACTTATCCGATTGATCCGATTTGAAGTTTTAGATATTCGATCCGTTTTTTATTTTTCGGATAATTCGGATCGGATATCCGAAAATTTCTGATCGGTTACTGATAGTGATTTTGCATTCGGATCGGATATCCGATTATCCGATATTTGAAAATTCAAATTTTTATAGGTATAAATCTTGTTATATTTGATATTTTTACTTTTTATATATGAAAAATTGAAATTGCCATGGATACAAATATTGTTATATTCAATAATTTATTGATTTTTATATTCGAAAACTTAAAATTTTCATGGATAGAACCATTAAGTTAAAAAATAATCAAATAAATTCATAAATTTTGGATATTTTTATATCCGAATTTTCGGATATCCGTTTTTTCGGATGGAATATGAATCGCTATTTAGGTGATCCGAATTTTCGAATCGGATCCAATTCGATATCCGAAATAAACACCCCTAAACCGGATCATATAATTAATTTAAATAAAGAAAAACTGGGAATATTCATTATTTTAACAAAGTAAATCTTACAAATGTAAAGCAGTAGCCAAAGCACACTTCAATAAATTAAAAACCAGCAAATCCCAGATTCTTCAACATCAAACTGCAATCATATAGTATATTAGTAAGAACAAAGAAAAATTAACCCCAAAAGCGATTGTTTATTCTGATGATCTTCGACCAATCGTTGTTACCTTTCATTCGACGCAACATCGATACATGAAATACATCTCCATCGGGCGCCCGCACTCGGCGCACACCACTTTTTCCATAATGCCCCCGCTTATCCCCGGAAGGATAAGCCGAGTGCAGTGATGTTCGTCGGCGATCCCTTCCAAGTGTCCGCGGATCGCCGACACAAAACCGACCTCTCGAGCGATGTGCTCCCATTGTTCGAAGCTTGCAATGGCGTTTAGAGTTCGGTCTCCTTTGGCCCTGACCATCTCGGTCCCCGAAAAGAACACAGCCCACCCCTGTTCGCTTCCGTCGTATCCGAGTAATGTCATCACTTCCTGTTTTATGACATCGACCTCGTTGGTCGTCGAATGTTGTGTTTTCGAGAACAACATGCTCTCCAGCCGTTTCCAGAAGAACCAGACGTTGGTGTCTTGCCAAGTGTGGCTGAGCTGCCGTTCGTTGATCGAACCGATGATCCTTTTCATTTGTTCCTTGGCGTTGTTCTTTCCGACGTAAACTATCTCTAAGACGATGCCGAGGACCTGCGCAAGGTTTTTGGTTTCGGAAGTGAAGTTCGCGATCCATTCGATGTCTTCACCACCATACAAACATATCACTTTCTCTTGCCTCATCTGATTACGAATCAAGCAAAAATGTAATCACATTTTATCAATCGGTCAATCGGATGCTAGTAATTAAACAAAAGAAATACGGATGTACCCAATTCGATAAGTTGGGTTCAAGCCCATCAACAAGTAGTTCGACGGTCCAAGCCTCGCCCTTCCAAAGACTTGCTTCTTTCTCGGTTGTGAAAGGGAAGGCCACATTTCCCCATATCCATAGCATGTTGAGTGCATTCGGGCACGTTACTTTCCCTTGCGGATCCAATGTCACGACGATCGGCTTCTTAACGAAGTTCCATACTTCCCTCGTGTACTTAACGACAGCCGGTTCGATAATCGAAGGATCGCTCACGGTGTACCATGGCATCATCGATTGTATACTCGAAAATCTTTGTTGATAGCCATCGTTCCAAGCCGATCGGTCCACGATCGGGAGCCATACAATCTCGTAGTTAACCTCACCTCGTTCGTATTTGTAAAGCGCTTCGAGAACCTGGACCTCGTCTTGGATGATGTCGAGGTCCGAAATCAGTAGTAAAACATGCTTTCTTCTAAGTATATCGATGTGAACCTTGGCCTTGTCGGGACCTAATAGAGAGTGAGGATCTTCCTTGCTGAGTGAGAAGATTTTCAGGAGAATTTTCGAGTTGTCGAGTTGAGGCATTTCGAAGGCGTGCTTTAGGCCTTCGTAAGCTTCGGTTTGTTTCTTCTCATCTGCGTTATCAAATATATTCATATCGGACACATGTAAAACTTTTAAGTTTTAATACAATAAAACATCGTAATTCGAGAACCGACCGATATGCTGGTAACAAAGATGTAATGTCTTTTGAAGGTGTTCGTGTATGCTGCTGACTTTATGTGCCAAGCTTGATAGTTCCCAAGCCTCCGATGTCGATGTATTGAACCTGAAACTCACCGGAAAAAAGATCGATTACGGGTCATCGATTCGGGTTGATGTACATTGTACACATCGAGAAAACGTAATAATTAGATCGAGCTAACTCACTCATGTCTCATGCCAACAAGGCTAGTAATCTGCGCAGCACACGCCACAACGCTTCGGATGGTCCAGTAAGCAGCAGTGGGGATATGAGCGATGGCGACCGACATCGGCGGCACATCACTCGATATGTACTGAGACGGTAACTCGGTGAATTCGACGATGCACTTGGTTACTTCCATCATTGCCTTGACGAGCTTGTGAAGTGCATCGAAATGTGGTTTCAGAGTGTGGGAATACTCTAAGATGTCCGGTAGTTGTTTGAGGAGGGCCACCGATTTGGCGAGCGAATTCGCGGTGCAGAGCTGAAGAATCAGCCAGAATTCGCCGAAATTCACGGCGAAAGCCGCCAGTGTCAGCACCACCTTCGCATCCCATGAATAAGTCGACAGCGTGTTGAGAAGCACCGTTGTTGTCGCATGAGCGTCGCCTCCGCCCGAGCACTTGCATGATATCTGCAAACAACATTTACACACAGCTTAAAAGGAAAGTAGAAAGCTTTCTCTCGGTTGAAAAAGAAAGGCTTAATAATTAAATAGGTGCCCAAACTATGCTTGTAGATTATTTTTGGTGCCTAAACTATTATTTTTAGCTCTAAATAGGTGCCTAAAGTTTCAATTTTGGTTATTTTAGGTGCCTAACCGTTAACTACCGTTATTTTTATTAAAAAAATAATTTTTTTTATTTTATTTATTTTTTAATTTAATTTTTTAACTTAATTTTTTTAAAACCCTAAATTTCTCAAAACTCACAAAATGGCCCCAAATTCGAAATTCCTAACTTTCCCGGCCGAACCCGCCGCCAATGGTTTCGCCGCCGCCCCCATATCCGCCGCCGGACTACCAAGATCGTTTCCCCAACCACCCATCGCCGATAAACGGCGGTAGGTGTGTCAATCGGTTTCCTAACGTCGAAAGAAGCCAAAATCGCTAAAGGAAGTCGTCGGCACACCTATCGTCGGTTATCGGCGATGAGTGGTTGAGAGAAACGGTTGTGGTGGTCCGGCGGCGGAAGTGGTGGCCTCCAGTGAGGTAGTAAACGGCGATAGCGACGGTAATTGGCTAATGGTTTTTTATTAACGGTTAGGCACTTTAAATGACCAAAATTGAAACTTTAGGCACCTATTTAGAGCTAAAAATAGTTTAGGCACCAAAAGTGATCCACAAGCATAGTTTGGGCACCTATTTAGATATTAAGCCAAAAAGAAAAGAAAGTGCCATAAAAGGATACATGTAGTAAGTCAAAATTAAAAGGCACTGTAAATGACATATTGTAAAAGTTGATACTTTGAGAACTATGTTATTCGGAATCTTGCATGAGTATCAGCTGTTAACCAAATCGAAATTTATTTAATCGAACTAAATTTTAATCCGATTAATTCGATTTAAACCGAATAGTTAACGCCCCATTTTCGAGAGCCAAATTACCTCGCATGAGATCTTGTGAATGACATAAGCCAAAGCATCAAGCATGCAATTTCCATCCATATCAGCCGAGCTCGACATATCATCAATGGCGTCCATGTGCCCTTGTCCACCCTACAATCAAATTACATATATATGTCAGAATTTGAAAAATTAACTTAAAAAATATATGTTCAAAAATATAAAAAAAATGGGAAAACTTAAAGCAATACGTTCAGAGCATGATGATCAATGTTAGGAGTGAGATGACGCAGAACATTGTCGATGATTCGGAGAATAGGTTTGACATCGATACAACGGCCGTCGGGCGAATGAGTCGACTGAATTTGCTTCATCAATGCACCGTCATCCGATGCCGAAAACATCCGTCGCTCACTCGATCTCATCAGGGGCTGCTGTGACTGTGAGTGTGAGCCTTGGTTTGCCATATCTGGAAACATGTTGCCAAAAGAAGGAATAGTTTTTTTTTCTTCTAAAGTGGTGAATAGTTGTATTGTGGTTTGAGTAACGAGCATTTGTTTAGGGTTTATATAGTGATGGGGTAATGGAATAAAGCCCCAATTGAATTGGTATCTTGCCTTTGCTTGCAAGACGAGTCTTGGCTAAAGCTAAAGGGGCATGTTTTAAAATGAAAAAGAAAATGTTTAGCCAAGTAGTCATGATTGGCCTCTAACACTACTTGTACTGTATAACCTCGAACGAGTGATTATAAGGTTGTATATATATATACACTTTACATAGACGAGTCAAGATTGTTCGAAATTTCAAATCCTAATCTCTAATCTCTTAAGATAGACATCATTAGAAGGATAGCTATATTAATTCAGTATACTTTAAAGTTACCTTTGGTATAATATTGACGATCTCACAAAGATTGAATTTTAGTGAATTTTCGTTTATTGATCCCATCTTTCGTGAAATCGATCCTCTACAAGAATATGTAGAGCTCAGCATGTCCGAAAACACATGAGAATGTTCTTTTGGTGATATTATTATCAATATTCGATGTTGGGTCATTTAAAATATGGATTAATATCTTATACACAGGCGGTGAAAACTGAAAGTTTCCACAAGCGCCTTAGTTTTAGGGTATAGAGAGTTAGTTTAGGGTATAGAGTTTAGGGGTTTAGGTGTAGGGGGTTAGAATTTAGGGATAATTGTTTCAATTTAAGGTTTAGGGTTATAATTTAGGGTTTATAGATTAGAGTTTAATTTTTAGGGTAATATGGTGAGGATTTAGGTTTTAACCTATAAACCCAAAATTATAACCCTAAATCTTAAATTGAAACAACTATCCCTAAATTTTAACCTCTACACCTAAACCCCTAAACCCTATGCCTTAAACTAACTCCTTATACCCTAAAACTAAGGCGCTTGTGCTGAACCACCGCCTGTGTATAGAATATTTATCCAATATAAATTAATGGCATGTGATAACGAGGCACGAGACAATAATTTCCTTATTCATAAAAAAAATCAAGATCGAAACTGGCATACGATATAAAAGAATACCAAGATCGAAAGCTTTTGGCATCATTAAAGCTTTATTCATTATTTTAAATAAAATTACTTGATGAATTTTATTTAAAATTTTATATAATGACATTAAAGCTTTTGGCATTATAAAATATGAAGATCGAAAGTGGCATGTGATATAAAACGGTCTTATGTTATTCAAAAGAATACCAAATGGGATGCTGACCATACTGTCCCACAACGGCATCTGATTCCGGTTTCTTTCTAGTTTTTAAATTTATGCATTCCAATATCATTAATGAAATAAAACTTTTTTTAATCAACGATCTGTTGGTCTAACTAGATAAAATATTAGGCCATATAAATAAAATTAGAAATACGAATTTTGACGTTGTGAATAGAGAAAATTGTGCAGAAAGAGTCACCTCATATTAAATTTTTGCAAAATTCAATTTGAATTAGTTAACTAATGAGTCAGATATCGGCGGCTAAACCAAAAATAAGTAAAAAATATATATAATTTTTTAATATAGTTGAGAACCCTTTGAATATTTTAAATGAAAAAGATAATACAATTATTTTTAGGAAAATCGAATTCGAATAGTTTATTTACAAGATATTGAGTGTTATTAAAAGATTAAAAAAATAAATACTAAAATATTGGGGTTTTATCCAAAATTTTCATGAGATAAATTTAAAAAGTACGAAAATGACATTTTTTTAATAAAATATTTTATTTTATTTTTTTATTTTAAAGGTTTAAGGGATATTTTTTCTCGTATAGTAATCTCAAATAAATAAATTCGTCAATCCTGTAATATTTGGTATAATGACAAAAATATATCTAACATTCGAATGAATAATTATTTTAACTCATATTCTTTTTCTAAAGCAATTTAACACTCAACGTTTTATTTTGGGTTAAAATAAGTCATCTGCGAATGAAAAATGTTAGTCAACTAACGGTAAACAACATGAAATGACTAAATAAAATGACACGTTATCAGAAAAAAATATAAAATAAGTTTTGATTGATGTGAAATTCTTTCAAAGTCAACATTTTTGTCTATATGAAACTGTCATGTCATGGTGCACTTCCTTGTAGGTTTGTCACGCCATTTACTATTAGTTGACTAATAATTTCATTTCTCAAAGGGGACATTTTGACCAAAAAAATATTATTTAGTCAAACGAACAAGATGTTAGTATCTACTAACAGAGTCCACAACGACAAATTGGAGGAAGAAGAAGGAAGAAATTTAGATTGAGGAAGGAATACAAATTTTCAAAGTTTGCATAAAAATCTCCCTTTTACAGCGTTCTCTTATTTATATCTAAAGCAGCTAGTGTAATATGAAATCTGTTAGAATGGCTGGTGTGCGTCTCTCTCTCGTGCTCCTACGTGGTCCAGCTGTTTCTGTTGCTGACTCAGCCTGATCGGGCCCTATTGTAACAGTTTCTCTAGCTGTGAGTTCCTCTCCTATACCCTAATGTGGAATACTCGTAACATTATCCCCCTCGTTTCCGAGAACCTTGTCCTCAAGGTTCAAGTTGGGTTCCCTGTCTGGCGGTGAGGAAGAATCTGAAAGTAAAGGAAGTGGTGTGATCTGCTCCAAGGGTTGCCCCTTGCACGCCTTCAGTTGGAAAATATGAAAAACAGGGTGGATGCGAGAAGACGAAGGCATGTCCAGTTTGTAAGCCACAGCTCCGATACGTTGAAGTATGCGATAAGGTCCAAAATACCTTGGTCCGAGTTTCAGATTGTTGGTCAACTTCAGAGACATTTGACGATAGGGTTGGAGCTTAACGAATACCTAGGATCCTTCCTGAAGTTCCAGCTCCCGGCGATTTTTGTCGGCCTGGTGTTTCATGCGCGCCTGGGCTCGTGTCAAATTAAATTTCAGCTCACGTAGAATAACATCTCGTTCCCGGAGTTCCGTCGCCACCTGATCATTGCGTGTGCCGCCTTCCAAGTAGTCAATTAAGACTGGTGGATCGCGGCCATAGAGGGCCTTGAAGGGTGTCATCCCTGCCGAGGCTTGGTATGAGGTGTTGTACGAATATTCTACCCAAGGCAACCATCTCGCCCACTGTTTTGGTTCTCGTCCAACCACGCACCGCAGATACATCTCCAAACATCGGTTTAGAGCCTCGATTTGACCGTCAGTTTGGGGATGGTATGCTGAACTCATGCATAAAGTGGTACTCTGCAGGCGAGCCATTTCTTTCCACAAATCACTAACGAAGACCGTGTCTCGGTCACTAACCATAGTCCGAGGAATGCCATGCAACTTTATGACTCCCTGAACCATAACCTTAGCAACATATAGAGCATCAAAGCGTCTCGGCAAGGCAAAAAAATGTGCGTATTTTGACAAATGATCCATGACGACAAGAATCACTTCCTTACTATTGGCATTGGGCAACCCAGTGATAAAATCTAACGCTATATCCTCAAATACCTGGGCAGGCAGGCTTAACGGTTGAAGCAAGCCAGCAGGGGCCAGACTGTCTGATTTCATTCGCTGGCACGTTTGGCAATTGCTAACAAAGCTGAGGATATCTTTGCGCAGGCCCTTCCAATAGAAGTTTGCTGCTACTCGATGAAAGGTGCGTAAGGTTCACGAGTGCCCCCCACGGGTGACTGATGATACTCACCCAGGATGCGTGTCTTGAGTCCCTCATTCTCTGGAACACAGATTCTCCCACGCCAAAGGACTAACCCAGCTGTTTCAGAAAAATCCTGGTGCGCCAAGCTGCTGCTTGCAGCTGGGAATCGTGACTAGTTGCAGCTCTGATTTCATCCATAATGCCAAATGTTGTCCGAGTAAAAGACATGAGAGTGGAACGTACCTCCCTGGACAACGCATCGGCCGCTGAGTTTAATCGCCCTGGTCTATACTGGATATTAAAGTCGAAGCCAATCAGTTTGGAAAGCCACCGTTGTTGTTCAGGGGTTTGGATAATTTGTTGGTTCAACTCGCGCAGAGATTTCTGATCCGTGATAATGGTAAACTTACGGCCTAACAAATACTGCCTCCGCTTGCCGACAGATTGGGTGCTAGCGTACATCTCACGTTGATAGGTTGAGGCACTTTGCATCCTTGGACTCATTTTTTTACTGAAGAAAGCTAAAGGACGTTTGTCCTGAGTCAACACCGCCCCAATCCCCACCCTAGAGGCATCGGTTTCAACTGTAAATTCTTTCTCAAAACAAGGTAAACCCAATACTAGAGCCTCGCTGAGTAGCTGCTTTAAACTGTCAAAAGCTGCCTGAGCCTTAGCTGTCCACTGGAACTTCACCCTCTGATGCAACAAGTCCGTGATGGGTGCGGCAATGGTGGCAAAACCACGAATGAACCTTCTATAATATCCCGCGATGCCTAGGAATCCCCTCACCTCTTTTATAGTTGTGGGAGTCGACCAATCCTTGATGGCGCACACATTGCTCGGGTCCATAGCGAGACCTTCGCGCGAAAGGACGTGCCTCAAATACTCGACAGAATCCTGTCCAAACAAACACTTAGAGAGTTTTGCAACCAGCTTGTGATCCCATAAAACCTGTAGCACACGGCGTAGATGAGACAAATGAGCTTCTCAAGTCTTATTGAAAACTAAAATATCATCCAGAAAAACCAAAACAAATCTACGCAGAAATAGCTGAAATATTTGATTCATGGTGGCATGGAAAGTCGATGGTGCGTTAGTTAGGCCGAACGGCATGACTCGAAATTCATAGTGGCCTTCATGGGTGCGAAACGCAGTCTTGGGAACATCTTTGGCTCGGACGCGGATCTGATGATACCCCGCTAACAAATCAAGCTTCGAGAAGTATTGAGAACCTCCAAATTCATCAAAAAGTTCGTCGACAGTGGGAATGAGGAATTTATCTTTCACCGTAATCGCATTTAGGGCCCTGTAATCGACACAAAACCTCAACGTTCTGTCCTTTTTGCGAAAAAACAGAACTGGAGAGGAGAAGGGGCTGGTACTTCGCTGGATCAAATTGTTTTCAAGCATTTGTGTCAGCTGTCTCTCAATCTCCCCCTTTTGGAAATGGGGATAGCGATACGGCCGCACATTCACCGGCTTCTGTCCCGGTTCTAAATGGATGGCATGATCAGTGGCACGGACGGGAGGCAAAGTCGAAGGAGGTTCAAATACTTGAGGGAACTCTGAGAGCAAGTCGTTTATCTCAGCCCGATTCTCACTTGCACCCTGCTCAATATCCTCGTGTACTTGTAATTGGAAATACTCCGCGATGCTATTTGTGTCCTGTAATCGCCGTAAAGTCTGCAACTGAATAGACTGTGGTCCGGCCATAGGTTCCCCCTGCCACCGTTGTTTCTTAGTCCCGGAATGAAATTCAAATGTCAATGCAGAAAAATCCATGGTGAACGGTCCTAAAGTTGCCATCCACGCGACTCCTAGTACCATCTCGGTGCCTTCCAAAGGCAAAACATAAAAATCCGTTTGGAGGTCAGTACCTTGGACCTTGACTTGCAAATTCTGTACACAACCATCACTATGGAGCTTCGCACCATTTCCTACTAAGACGTGAAAGTTTGGAGCGGCCGTAACCTTGAGTCTTAAGTGTTTCGCGACTCTGGTTTGGATAAAATTGTGCGTGCTTCCTTCATCAATTAAAATCTCCACGTCGCGACCCTAGATGCGACATGTTACCCGTAGAGTTAGGAGTATAGCACCCAACCAAAGCATTGAGCGAAACCCACGGTTGTTCAGTTCCATCGTCGGACTCGACTGCCACGCCCGTAGGATCTGTGTCTTCCGCGTTTTCGCCACCATCATCAAGGAGGAACAATTGAGGTGTCTTGCATTAATGGCCCGGCGTAAACTTCTCGTCGCAATAGAAACACAATCCCTTTTCGCGCCGAATCTGCATTTCCGCTGAAGAGATCTTTCGAGGATGTAAAGAAGGGGCGTTGTGCGGCAAAGGAGGAGGTTGTCCAGGTAAACCCTTGGGGCTCTACGGATTACTAGTGGGATTGGGTAGGATGGGCTGCAACTTGGGCCCATTATTTTGACCCATAGAACGCTGGGCTGCAGCGAGACGAGACTCGTGGAAACGAGCTGTGGCTAATACTTCTGCCATGGATGAAACACGGCTAGCCAACATTTCGTGCTTAATATCGGAGCGTAAACCAGAGATGAAACATTGGATCAAGAAAACCTCAGGCAAATTATCAGTGCAGAGAGAAAGTTCCTCAAATCGTGCCTGGTAGTCGGCAACTGTAGTGGTCTGACAAAGCTTCGTGAGTTGCCCCTCGAGAGATTCGATCTCAGTTACAGAAAACCGTTTCCGGATTGCATCCACCAGATGATCCCACCCCGCCAACTGTCGGCGACGTTGCATCCAACGATACCATCGTTTAGCTTTCCCATCTATACGAAAAGAGGCCATGGTTACGCGATGATGATCTTCGGTACCATAGAACTCAAAAAAATCAGTCACAGACGCGATCCATTCCTCTGGATCGTGACCCGTGAACAGAGGTAATTCAACGACAACTGGCTTAGAAGGAAATGGGAAACCCTCCTCGCCCTCAGGCCGGAGACGATCTTTCCCACGCAAGGTCTTAGTCCCACTAGCGCCATCGGGGGTCACTGTAGGTTGCGAAGATTGACCCAGTTGTTCAGAAATGCCGGTGAGCTGTCGAAGAACATCCTGTAAAGCCTGGGTGTTGCTAGTCGTTTGCAGAGCGACCAGGGTCTGCTCATGGCGCGATGAAGTTTCTTGGAGTAGCTTGAGTGTTTCGGAATTGTTGACCATTGTCAAAGGGCAATGAAAGCACCAAATGTTAGTATCTACTAACAGAGTCCACAACGAAAAATTGGAGGAAGAAGAAGGAAGAAATTTAGATTGAAGAAGGAATACAAATTCTCAGAGTTTGCATAAAAATCTCTCTTTTACAACGTTCTCTTATTTATATCTAAAGCAGCTAGTGTAATATGAAATTTGTTAGAATGGCTGGTGTGCGTCTCTCTCTCGTGCTCCTAAGTGGTCCAGCTGTTTCTGTTGCTGACTTAGCCTGATCGGGCCCATTGTAACGGTTTCTCCAGCTGTGAGTTCCTCTCCTATACCCTCCAGTGAAATACTCGTAACACAAGAATAATGTAATTAAAGAGTTTAAGGGCTAAATTGATGAAATTTAAAATGTGGGAAACATTGTTGATTTTAAAAATTTATGAGGACTGAATTGATTGAATTAGAAAAGAGCGACAGAATTACTGATTTAAAATTACCCATTAAACCTATTTTAAATGTATTATTCTAAAATTTTCTTACCGCAATCTTCCATGGTAATAGTGATTAAAATTTGTTTCGTCTTTTCTCTGCATTATTTATTCTTAATCAAGGATAAACTTACAGGAGGGATTGGGGCTATGCCCCCCTAATTTTTTATAATAAAAAATTTAAATGAATTTTTATTTGTTTGAACTTCTAATTTTTAATTATTTAGATTTTATCCCTTCATTTTTATGGTTAATTATAATTTGTCGTTATACCGAATATTAAAATTAGGGAATAAAATTAGGCTCATATAAGAACCCAAATAAAAAATGGGTTAAGCAATTATTGTTTTGATTATTGATTGGAGAGCCAAACTAGTTTTTTCACCAATTTTTTTTTAAAAGCAACCAAAAACGGCATGTGATTTTAATTTACATGAATGAAATTTTTTTCTACTTAGCAGAAAATAAAAACATAGGATTGTAGTGTTGGTTTTAATCTTACAAAATCCTCGAGAAGCTTCGTTTTTCATTACAACACCCAAACCTCAGTGGGGCTGCAACGATCGTTTTTAGAAGTTAAAAAATCTAATTTTAGTTATTCAAATCGAATTTAATTTTTATTTTTTATACTACAGCGTCGGTGAATCAAAGGAATTCGAAAATAAATTTGAAAGTAAAGTTTCAAGGGGTTTGCAGAAATTTACCTAAAAATATAAACGATTTTAGACACATGGTTATGTGACAAAAAAACAAATTTCGAAAGTTGGATGATAAAATTAAAGAATTTAATATTAGATGACGAAAACAGAAAAAAAAACAAAATTGAATGAAAAAAATTCAATTTAAACTATAAAACCAATCTTCTGATAATTAACAATACGATTGATTTGACTATCAATTTTATCCTAACAATATTCACATGAAGATAAACGCGTTAACCCAACCTAAGTTCCTAATCTATTATGATTAAGTAAAGGATGAGTCTACCACGTACGACGAATATCGTTGAACACCACTAATATTAAACACTGCTGAACACCATTAAATTAATTAATAAATATTTAAAATTTTAAGAAATCGTCATACAATTAATAATTATTTTTAAAAATTCAATTAAATTATTTTTTATATATATTAAAATTTTATTTTTTTAATAAGGGTAAACTATATATTTAGTACCTCACGTATTTCCGTATTTTTATTGAACCCTCATTATTTAAATATTATTTCAATTTGACCCTATTCTTTATAAAAAAATAATTTAACCCTTAACCATCAACCTAAAACACTAAACTATTAAAATTTAAACCCTTAAACTCTTAAACCTATACCCTAAACCATATACCATTAAAAATAATTTCACCATCATCGATTCAATTCAATTCAATGAATTGTTGAATTCTTTTAAAAAAATTCAATTAAATTATTTTTTATATATATCAAAATTAATTAAACTTGAATCTCCTAGAATTAACATTATCATCTTATTTGAGATTAAGAGGACATCTTGAGAAGGTAACGGCGGTGAACAGATTTGTTTCATCATTTAAGTAACATTTGTCGCAATATACAGACCGATGAAAATTATATATCCATTATGAAAACGGGAGTATAATTCATGTTGACTTTGGAAAGTTAGAATTTGCGAATGCTCCCCTTAATATGAATATTGAGATTTGTATATCAAAATTCAATATACTAAATGTATCATGTTAATCTTGGAGTGTTAATTATATATTATTTTTATGTTTAATAAACGTGTCATGTTCATCTAAATTACAATTACTATGTACAAATTACAATTATTGAGTATCCTATTCTACATAAATTATGTCGGATTTTATTCTGATTTAAATTTCATTTCTTCCTTGGTTGGATTTTAGATATATATTTCTATTTAATTCAAATGCGATGTGTAACATACTTTCGGGGTTAATTTTGATTCCATTATACTTGATTTTTTTTTAAAAGGTAAGTATTATTGGATGAAGAAAGACATTCGTCCTGACCGAGAGGATACCTCGTTAAAAAACCTCCCTAACCTATAATTGGAGGAAAAAGAGTGTACCTCTGCGGTCGGTGAAGAATTCTATACATACACACTTGTTCCCAGGCAATAATAAACACGAAATAAATTACGAATAGGACACCAAGTAACTAGGCCAAGAAACGAGATTTTGCTGATATGAGCTTGGCCGCTGGAGAGGGGGGGAAGTTCACACTTAATCTTCCTGGTTGAGTGCTGGAATGGTCCATCTAAAATTTGTTTCTCGATCCATTCCTTGTTTAGCCAGCATAAGAACATCTGCATTCGATTCCTTCCCCTCTGAAATAAACTCCCATTTGAACTTTGTTTTAAACTCTCGAACCTCCTTAATTAACTCTTGAAACACACTTGGGACATTGGGGCTTGAGTTGACCCAGCTATTGGCCATTAAACTGTCGGAGGCAATTATGAGTTTGGGTCCTTTGGTCTTGGATCTCAGCGAGCACCATCTGCATGCTTCTAGTATGCCACATATTTCTGCAAAAGTCGGATCGACCAATCCTATATTCAGAGAGAAGATAGCCAACTTACTGCCTTCATCGTTTCTAAGTATACCACCTAAGCCGGCTGGTCCGAAGCTTCCTTTGACAGCTGCAGCCACGTTGAACTTCAGGAACCCAGAATTTGGTCTGATCCATGGACGGTTTTTTGGGATGGGTTGCACAGATAGTGTGAAGTGCTGGTGGGGCATGCGAATAAATTCAGAAAGCGAGGGAATTGCAGTCGGCCAGCAGCATTTGATCCAATACCCTGTTCGAAGCACTGCTAATTCGAACGTATTATTCACCGAGCATACTTTGTTATTATAGATACGCTCATTTCTGCAAAGCCATATAGACCAAACAAAACCGAAAAAAGCCATTTTCCAGATATCTCTGCACCTGACATTCACCCGTTGGGAATTCCACAATAAAATTAAAGAACGAAAATCACCTGGAAGAACGGTAGAGATGTTCCACCGCTCCCACCACTTTTGCCATACTTTCCAGCTGAACTCGCATTGACAGAAGATATGATTGGTAGACTCCTCTTCCTTGTTGCAGAGGCGACAAGTTATATCCGAGGTACTAACAACACCTCTTTTAGATAGAGCCTGTAGAGTCGGTAATCGATCATGAGTTGCCCTCCAAACTAGCATTGCTACTTTTGGAGGGACCTTGCCGTTCCACACCAAGTTCCAAATAGGATCCACATCGGTGTCATTTGATTGAGAGAGGGAGCAATAATACTTGGGAGCGTAGAGACCATTAGAGTTGCCGAGCCACCTCACAGTATCCGCTGCTATACATGTATTAGAGGCTCTGACTATGGTGTTCAGTAGGTTTGCCCATTCGATTTTCTCATACTCAAATAACTGTCTTCTTAGGTCAATCTTCCAGCTCCAATTTCCATTAATCTTGACGCCGAATTCCGCTACAATACTAGATTTTTTTGTGGCGACATTGAAAATGCGGGGAAAAGCTTCCTTCAAAGACTTAACTTCAGTCCAACGGTCATTCCAGAAGTCAATCGATTTACCATCTCCCAGGATGAGTCTATAATTTGCGACAAAGATGTTCGAGTCATGCTTGAGGGGATCCACGATATTATTCCAAACCCAGGAGCATTTGTTTTTCTGTATCAATTTCGGAACTATAGAAGGGCGAGTATACTTGTATTTTTCTGACACTATCTTTTTCCATAGACTGTCGATTTCTGATCCGAATCTCCATAACCATTTATTTAGAAGGGAGCTGTTACGAATCCTCATATCAACTACGCCCAGCCCACCTTGATTCATGGGTTTGCAGACATGATCCCATTTTATCCAGTGAATTGGTCTGTCTTTTTGAGGACCCCAGAGGAACTTTGCAAACCCATGAATCAAGGTGGGCTGGGCGTAGTTGATATGAGGATTCGTAACAGCTCCCTTCTAAATAAATGGTTATGGAGATTCGGACTGTAATTTTTTATCAATAATGACATCATACCGAGAATCGAACTCATACAAAATAAAAGCAATACGAACATCCTTAAAATTATTATTATTTCTTAGAATTATAAAACCGATAATCCAATCCATATAATTATTAGACCGAAAATTAATTTTTAATTTTTCGGTTGATCTCGTCCCAAAATTATAAGACCGAAGTCTGCAATTTGCTGTAAATCTATTAAGAAATTTGCAAGCAAAGGTAGAAAGAGTTGAATACATAATATTTCCTCATTTCATTGTGATGGCCTCTTCATCTCAAATAAGATAGTGCTAATTCTAGGAAATTCGAGTTTAATTAATTTTGATATATATAAAAAATAATTGAATTGAATTTTTTTAGGAGAATTCAATAATTCATTGAATTGAATTGAATCGATGATGGTGAAATTATTTTTAATGCTATATGGTTTACGGTATAGGTTTAAGAGTTTAAGGATTTTAGGTTGAGGGTTAACGGTTAAATTATTTTTTTGATAAAGAATAGGGTCAAATTGAAATAATATTTAAATAATGAGGGTTCAATAGAAATACAGAAATACGTGAGGTACTAAATATATTGTTTACCCTTATAAAAAAATAAAATTTTAATATATATAAAAAATAATTTAATTGAATTTTTAAAAATAATTATTAATTGTATGATGGGTCCTTGAAATTTTAAATCTTTATTAATTAATTTAATGGTGTTCAGCGGTGTTCGTCGCACGTTGTAAAATTTTCCTTAAGTAAAACATAATCTGGCTTGAAAAAGTCAAAATTTTCAACTTAATTCAACACGAAAAAAGAATTGATTTGATTTATAAAGGTTTCAAAATTAAATTTGAGTTGAATAACTCGAAATTTTTAATAATTAATCGATTAATTTTTAAGTTTAAGTGAAATTGATTTGATTTGTAAAAGTTTCAATTTTATCGAGTTTTCGCTGCCGCCACGATACTACTAGCGTTGTTAACCAATTTCTGCTAGCTTTTGGTTAATCCATGTTTCTTTCGTTAAAACTCTAGTTTCACTAAAATCATATGAAAAATATTGAGAATTAGTTTTAAATCCCCAAGTTGGTCCCCTAACCACCACGCTTGCAAAAACTCATCGCTACGTGTTGAAAATCATGAAAACAAGAAGAGAATACTCAGAGAATCTTTATTAGAAAAGAGAATACAAAGATGAATGAATACAATGCTAATACATATTCTTCTTTTATATACATTATAGAAACCTTAGAGCTTACTGCTAACAGCTCTAACTTCTTAACAATATGGCTAACTAATCTGTTAGGATATAACCGACTACGCCAGCTCAGTTATGCTCAACATTCTCCCTGCTTTTCCTCTCTCGAGTTTCTTCAATGGACCAGACACCCAAACGTTGTCTGAACAGTTGGAAATACGCCTTGGAAAGAGGCTTGGTAAAACCATCTGCTACTTGATGTGCAGCAGGGATATAATTCACCTGGAGTTTGTTGTCCGCCACCTTCTCTCGTACAAAGTGGACATCAAGCTCCACATGCTTCGTTTTGGAGTGATAAACAGGATTCGCACTCATGGCAATCGCCCCTGAATTGTCACTCCAGATTATAGGAGAAGCAGAGGTTTGAATTCCCATATCTCCCAGCAAAGCATCGATCCATGTAACCTCAGAGGCTGCATCGGCCAATCCTCTATACTCTGCTTCTGTAGTTGAACGCGACACCGTGCGTTGCTTCCTCGAATTCCATAGAACCAAATTTCCCAACAAATAAACACAATTTCCTGAGACCGACCGCCTATCTTCAAGATTACCACCCCAATCGGCATCAGTGTATGCAATAACTTGACAAGGATCCTGACTAGTAGTAAATACTAAGCCATAATCCAGCGTCCCATTAAGATAGCGTAAAACACGCTTGGCAGCAATCATATGAGACTCACAAGGATTATGCATGAACTGGGCGAGTTTATTGACACTGTAAACAATGTCTAGTCTCGTGTGACAGACATACAGCAATGCCCCAACAAGACTTCTGTAATCCTTTGCATTTACCAGTGGATGACCAGCATTCTCCTGAGTAAGCTTAGGTGAAGTGACCATAGGAGTAGGCACAGGATTGGAGTGTTGCATCTGAGCTTTAGCAAGAATCTCCATAATATATTTTTTCTGATTGAGCATAACTGAATCACCAACTTGCTTCACTTCAATACCTAAGAAGAAACTCAACACTCCCAAGTCTTTCAAGGAGAATTTCTGACCAAGCTGAGTTACAACAGATTCAACTTCAGCAGATGATCCTCCTATCACGATTATATCATCCACATAGATCAAGACATAAGTGAATTCAGCATCTGATTTCTTAATAAAAAGAGAACTGTCAGCCCGTGAACCAGTGAACCCAATGCACAGCAAATGATCACGCAGCTTCGAATACCAATTTCGAGGGGCTTGCCTGAGCCCATATAGGGCCTTCTGAAGTTTGCACACAAGTGGAGAGCCATCAGACGCAGATTGTTCGAACCCAGGTGGCTGCTGCATGAAGACCTCTTCTTCAAGATCACCGTTGAGAAAAGCGTTGTTAACATCGATCTGCCTCAACGTCCACTTGTGAGCTACTGCCAAAGCAAGAATCACATTCACCGTTGCAGACTTAACCACGGGGCTGAAGGTATCTCGAAAATCCTGGCCTGGGACCTGAGAATATCCCTTGGCCACGAGTCTGGCTTTATAACGCTGAATAGTACCATCAGCATTCTTTTTCACACGAAACAGCCACTTACATCCTACAGTGGACCGCCCTTCAGGTAAAGGAACCAACGTTCATGTACCATTCCTAACCAAAGCATCATACTCATCACGTACAGCAGGATTCCAATTAGGAGATTCAAGAGCTTCACTGATAGAGCTGGGTTCCAATTCTTCCAAATCATGCGTAACAACAAACCCTTTTGGTTTAAAAATACCATTCTTGCTCCTAGTAACCATAGAGTGACCAGTAACCCTTGGTACAGTACGAGGATTAGATGCAGTAGATACCCCTTCACAAGACACAGATGGCTCACCAAAGGTAGAAGAAATGGAATGAAATGGTACCTCTAATCGATCACCAGGTGGCTTAGACTGAACAGGACAAAGAGTGGAAGGAGATGGCTCAGCGTATACAGAACAAGGAGACACATCTGGGAGTGCACCACCTTCAGGCTCAACAGGAACACTACTGGGACCAGCACCCACAGAACTAGGGTTTGAAACTGAAAAATCAATACCCTCAGAACCAGTAGGTAACTCAGAAGCAACCTGTGAATCATTAGGACATGTGTCTGTAGTACCAGGAGATGCAAGCCTCTCAGGCAAACCAGCCATAGCATTCGAAACACCACCTGAACGTGGAGCTTGCATGCCCATGCACACACGAGCAGCACCACTCACAACTGGCAATTCATAACTCTTGACAGCTTCCTCACATGTGACCCCAACTGAAGCCTTAGACATGTCTGCAAAAGGAAAATATTTTTCATCAAATATAACATGTCGAGAGATATAAATGCATCCATCAGGAGCAAGACACACATATCCACGATGTTGAACACTATAGCCAAGGAACGTGCACGAAGCTGATCGAAAACTAAGTTTATGATTTTGATAAGGGCGTAGGTGCGGAAAGCAGCGACACCCAAAAACACGCATGAAATTATAATCAGGAAGCTTCTTATACAACACCTCAAAGGGTGATTTGCCTTGCAATACACGTGTAGGCAGCCTATTGATAAGGTACACAGCCGTACTAACCCCATATGACCAATACTTCAAAGGAAGTGAGGCCTGAGCCAACAACACCAATGCCAACTCCACAAGGTGTCTGTGTTTCCTCTCCACGACACCGTTCTGTTCAGACGTATGTGGACATGTCTTGCGATGGTGAATACCAAGAGAAGCCAGCACACTAGACAACCTCCTGTACTCACCTCCCCAATCACTCTGGACATCTTTGACAACCCCACCAAATTGAGTCTTAACCAAACTGTGAAATAGAGTAAAAGCTTGTAATGCTTGATCCTTAGTTTTAAGCAAATACAACCAACAATGCTTGGTGGCAGCATCAATGAAAGAAACATAGTACCTATAACCATCAGCTGAAACAATGTGAGAGGGCCCCCACAAGTCTGTGTACACTAACTGAAATGGAGAGTCATAAACAGTGTGGGAATCATTGAAAGGTAACTTATGGCTTTTACCAAGACGACATGGAACACAAACAACATCTTTATTAGAAAATGACTGAAGATTCTATCAACAGAATGACCCGCCTTGCCACAAAGTTGGCACTGAAGACGCATCCGACCTCTCCCTCGAGCACCAGAATTGCCACCATTATATGGCTAAAGATTCCTCGAGTCTTGAGACTTATTGGTCTGCACATGCGTCACATTAGCCACAATTGGCAACTGACTAGCAGTGTTGAATCCTTTGATTTTTGTTTCAGCATCCACCAAGACTGTCTTGACACCGGCCAAGGTGAATGGTTCTTTGCTGGCCGTGATCACAGCCATGAAAGGCTGATATTCAGCAGGCAAGCCATTCAAGATTGTGGCTATATGTTCAATATCAGCAACCTTGCTACCACACGCAGCCAAGGCATCACAAACTTCCTTTACTTGAGTAAGATACATCCGCATACTCTCATCACCCTTCTTGATGGACCGCAACTTACAATGCAGGCTCATAACACTGGTTGTGGATCGATTGGCAAAAAATTCAACAACGGTAGCCCATACATCAGATGTAGTTTCAGCACCAACGAACTCAGGTAACAAATTACCACTAATGGTCGATAATAACCACGACGCGAGCGCACTATCTTGCGCAAGAAACACTTCATAATCCTCGTTTGGAACAGTGGTACCATCACTATCAACAACCGTTTCCGGTGGAGGTTTAAGCTTCCCAGTGAGAAGTTTCTCCAACCTGTGGCTTCGAACAGTTAACAACACATGTTGTTTCCACAGGAGGAAATTCATTTCATCGAGCACAACACTGATCTTCTTGTTAGTGAACATCTTGTTGGAGGAATCAGACGAGCTCATCACGATCAAGAAGAAACAAGAAGATGTTACTGAGCAAGAAAGAGAGGCAAACGCCTAGAAACAAGATGCAGAAATGAACAACAAATCAGAGTTCAGCGTTCATAATTTGCCGAAGGAACGTCTCCAAGGACCATGGCGAAAGATACCATGTTGAAAATCATGAAAACAAGAGATAGAAACAAGAAGAGAATACTCAGAGAATCTTTATTAGAAAAGAGAATACAAAGATGAATCAATACAATGCTAATACATCTTCTTCTTTTATACACATTATAGAAACCCTAGAGCTTACTGCTAACAGTTCTAACTTCTTAACAATATGGCTAACTAATCTGTTAGGATATAACCGACTACGCCAGCTCAGCTATGCTCAACACTGAGCAAGAAAGAGAGACAAACGCCCAGAAACAAGACGCAGAAATGAACAACAAATCAGAGTTCAGCGTTCATAATTTGCGGAAGGAACGTCTCCAAGGACCATGGCGAAAGATACCATGTTGAAAATCATGAAAACAAGAGATAGAAACAAGAAGAGAATACTCAGAGAATCTTTATTAGAAAAGAGAATACAAAGATGAATGAATACAATGCTAATACATCTTCTTCTTTTATACACATTATAGAAACCCTAGAGCTTACTGCTAACAGCTCTAACTTCTTAACAATATGGCTAACTAATCTGTTAGGATATAACCGACTACGCCAACTCAGCTATGCTCAACACTACGCCTCCACCAATTCTTTTGGGTGTTTTATTATTATTTGAAAAAAAATTAAAAATATAATATATATAGAAAATAATTTAATTGAAATTTTATTTTAAATAATTATTAATTGTATGTTGAGTCCTTGAAATTTTTAATCTTTATTAATCAATTTAATAGTATTTAACAGTGTTCAACATTAGTGGTGTTCAGCTGTGTTCGACGTCCGTTGTAGAATTTTCCTTAAAATAATAGCCCAAATGTAGTATCAGGATTTTCTCAAAAAGATAGTATTATGTTAATTATTTGAAATGCAGTAGATATCTAAAAAATTTAAATTAATAATTATCAAAAAAATTAATATTGTAGGTATCCAACTCATTATACAAATAAAATTGGATATTGTAAAATTTTACTATAAGAACGATTTTTTTAATCCAATTGATTCACTCACAGTACTGCAATTTAAACTCCTAATTTTACATAAAAAATTTAATATTTATATCGCTAGATCAACTGGTTATTAAAAATATAATTAACATTTTAAGTGTTATAATTAATTATTTTTAAATTTTTATTAATAAAATGTTGACATGAAAATTAATGAACATGTCCGTCGGTTGAAAGTATATGCTTTCACGTAAGATTTTTTTAACATTAGTAGGCATTCCTTACTTTATATATTTTGTTGCCCTCTAATTTTTAGGATTTCGCCCTAACTAATTCAGACCGACCCGCGTCGTACACTTGATTTTCGTGGGTGAGTCTTTCAGTGTGAATTTTCTGTATACACAACACCTCAAACTTGAAACTTGCTTAAGTGATATCAAGCTGCTTACCACTTAGACCAACCCCATTGGTGGCATTCCTTACTTTATTTTTGTAATACTTAGATAATATTTTCAAATGTAAATTCTAAAAACTATTTTGTAAAAAAAATAAAAATTTAACTGAATTTAAATTAATTATTGTCAAGCTTACATAATTTTTTTTGACAACTTTTATTTCTACCGGACAATTCTAAAAACAAACGGCTTAAGTACCAACTAAATATAGGCCATCTAATGGAGGCCATTGGATCAAGTCGTTTCACTGTGAACCGTTAGATTAAAAAAAAGAAAAAAGAGGTTACCCGGTGAACCGGTAATCTTTATGTAGTGGCTTATAAGTCAAAAAAAAGTTTTCTTTCAAACTACCCTAAATGGCCATAAGGCCTTTCAATTTCACGACATTCTCTCTTCACCACCACTGTCTCCACCGCCGCTACCTCTCTTTCATAATCTCCCCTTCTCCCCTCTCCTCTTTCGTCCCCTTTTTCTTCCTCTGCATAATCGCTTCCAGAACCACCTCCGCCTCTTCATTATCGGGTTAGTTAGGCTTTGAAATTTGATTTTTTGTTTGTTTTTATGTTGTTTTTCCTTAAGAAGAAAGGAAAATCAAAGAAAGATTTAGATACTTTTTTTGAGAAATTTAAGCAGAAAGAAATAATGTTTTTATACCGCTTAACCTAATTATTTGTCCCAAAATGCCTAAAATAATTAGTTAGGGTTTAAAGTAAAGAATCTGATTTTGGTGAAAAATTCTTTGAATCTGCTGTAATTTCAAAATTTGTATGTTCATTATGTTTGTAAATTGATATGTTGAAGGAATTGAAGTATGGGAAAGAGGAAATCAAGAGCAAAGGCTGCTCCTAAGAAGCGAATGGATAAGCTTGACATCGTTTTCAGCTGTCCCTTTTGTAACCATAGAACAAATGTTGAGTGCCGCATGTAAGTATAAACTCCTGTTATTTGTTTTGTGAAAAAATTTATCTTTATTTTGATCTAATAACTCAGATAATTTTGATGGTTAAACCTAATTTTTCTCGTCTTTGATGAATAGAAAAATGTTATCTTGTGTCGTAAGAATTTATATCAAATAATATGGTTTGTGATTGTTGGGCACTAAGTATTGGCGTTTATCTATTTCAGTGATAAGAAGAATTTGATTGGTGAAGCCTCTTGCAGGATATGCCAAGAAAGTTTCAGCTCTGTCATAACAGGTATTATGATATTGTTTAACTTTAGCTGGTAAAGAAATTAAATTTGTTTTTGCAGTCTTGATGAAAATGAAGTCGGGAACCTTTGTTAACGCATCCATGTTTCCTTTTGTTTCTGTATGTGCAACTTTGACTGAACCTATAGACATGTAAGTTCCGATCAATGTGGTGTTTGGTGTTTATTCTTTGTTTCTCGTGTGATCTCTTTTGTATATTTATTCTTGTTGCTACAATTTCAGATACAGTGAATGGATCGATGAATGTGAACGGGTTAACAACAATTAAGAAGAAGAAAAAGAGGATGTGAATCAGGATGATAGTTATATGCCCAAAAAACGAGTTTCAACAGCTGAATAGGATGATGATTAGTAGTAGTCATGAAGGTTTTAGAACTTTGCTAAGCCTGTAATTATGTTTGTTTTCTGCAGGGAATAGTTGGTGTGCAGGTATGCATATCTAACAGCATCGTATGATATGAATAGCCTAACTGATCCATTATATGCCAAGCAAGAACTTTGTGGGAGGGCTATCAGATACTATTTCGTGTTGTACGAGTTTATGTTGGTGTAATGTAATTATGTGATGCTATCATTATGATGATGTTTTTGAGATGCTATTATGAATGATGTTATTTACGGGTATAAAAATGTATTGATGACAAATTTTTGTGATGCCTGTATTTTGGACTTATCTTGATTTACTTCTTTGCTTTATGAACGTAGTTGGATAATTGATTTATGCCTTTGTTTTCTTGATGGATTCATGCATAATTATATTTCTCTCATTTTCAGTATAACAAAAAATAACTGAACAACTTGGGATAATTGAAGAAATATTTTGTCGCCAAAATATTTAACAACAAATTAAATGTCTTTCACAATTAAATTGCAAAACATATATTTTTCGAACCATTATGGCAAAATGCCTCAAAATCAGATTAAAGCATGAGGTTTCGAAACCCCGTTGGTGGTTTCGAAACAAGTATGACAGAATGGCTCAGAAATCACATTAACGCGCGAGGTTTCGAAACCACCTTCTTGGTTTCAAAACCAGTATGGGAGAATGCCTCAAAATCATATTTAGGCAGGTAGTTTCGAAACCACCATTGTGGTTTCGGAACCACTTACGCAGTATGCCATCAAGTCCATGTCTACTCAAGAGGTTTCGAAACCAACAATTGCGGTTTCGAAACCACCCCTACAACACTTGTAGTAGAAAAGGTTTTCGGGTAGGAAGTTGTGTATATACTTTTTGGTAGTAATTTGTGTACATACTGTTTTTCTTGCAAAACTTATGGTAAAACCGGTATATTTCGTAGTAAAATGTGTACATATACGTCAAACTGGGGGTTTCGAAATCGGTACATTTCTTACTAAAAAAATGTATATACCATTTTCTCTTACAAAGTTGTAACAATTTGTGCATATTTTGTACTAATTTGTGTATATGCACATTTTTTAATATTTTGAGTATATACACATCTTGTTACCAATTTTTTCATTTCTGCCAAACCAGCATGGATACCACATAAAGGTGGTATCGATGCCCCCTTGGTGAAATTTCGTAGTAAAAAAGGTATATACCTTTTTCTCTTACAAAGTTGTAACAATTTGTGCATGTTTTATACTAATTTGTGTACATGCACATTTTATAATATTTTGAGTATATACACATCTTGTTACCAATTTTTTCATGTCTGCCAAACCAGCATAGATACCACATAAATGTGGTATCGATGCCCCCTTGGTGAAATTTCGTAGTAAAAAAGGTATATATCGTTTTCTCTTACAAAGTTGTAACAATTTGTGTACATGCACATTGTATAATATTTTGTGTACATACACATTTTGTATAACAAATGTACCATTTTGTATTTGTGTATATACATAAATCCTTATAATACATGTACCAAAGTATATTTTGTAAGTAAATTGTGTATGTACACAACTCCTTACAACAAGATCCATTCTCACCCTAACAAAATTAAACATACGCCCCATTTCTGCTCAACTAGCACCGAAACCCCATATAGGTGGTTTCGATGCCACATAAAGGACTTTAACTTTTGCCCATTATGCCAAATCAGCACCGAAACCACATATACGTGGTTTCGATGTCCCTTATAAAACTTGTACCAAAGTATGTTTTTTGGTAACAAAATGTGTATGTACACATTTCCTTACAAGTACATGTGTCATTTTGAACCTTGGAGAAATTGTGTAATAAAAGAAGTATATACCATTTTCTCTTACAAAGTTGTACCATTTTGTGTATATTTGCTACTAATAAGTGTATATACACAAATCCTAATAAAACTTGTACCAAAGTATGCTTTTGGGTAAGAAATTGTGTATGTACACATTTCCTTACAAGTACAAGAGCCATTTTGAACCTTCGTGAAACTGTGTAATAAAAAATGTATATACCGTTTTCTCTTACAAATTTGTACTAATTTGTGTAGATTTGCTACTAATATGTGTATATACATAAACCCTTATAAAACCTGTACCAAAGTATGCTTTTGGGTAAGAAATTGTGTATGTACACATTTCCTTACAAGTACAAGAGCTATTTTGAACATTCGTCAAACTGTGTAATAAAAAAGGTATATATCATTTTCTCTTACAAATTTGTACCAATTTGTGTACATTTGCTACTAATATGTGTATATACACAAATCCTTATAAAACTTGTACCAAAGTATGCTTTTGGGTAAAAAATTGTGTATGTACACATTTCCTTACAAGTACAAGAGCCATTTGAACCTTCGTGAAACTGTGTAATAAAAAAGATATATACCGTTTTCTCTTACAAATTTGTATCAATTTGTGTATATTTGTTGTAACAATTTGTGTACCGCTTTTTACCCGATAAACAGGTCTGCCGTTTTTAACTTGTATTTAAAGGTTGTTCTCTAGAAGTCCCCATTTCTACCTAAAGGAGAGAGAAAGGAAGACTTTTATAAGAATTAAAAATACATAATTTTTAACTAACTGATCAGGTGTACTTGTTTCAGCCTACGTAATTTTTAATTTCAATAAATAACAAGAGATTTGACCAGCGTAACGTATGGGTTAAGCTTTTTGTAGGTCATCCATGACACAATTATTCCAAGATTTTTTATTTATAAAAATTTAAAATACATATAAATAAATATTTATATAAAAAATGTGCATTTAATGATTATGGGCGGGGGCTTAGGGGTGTAAACGAGCCGAGTCGAGCTCGAGTAGTGCTAAGCTCGGCTCGGCTCGTTAAGATTTTGAGTCGAGTTCGAGCTTGAGTAATTTCTAACGAGCCTGAGAAATCTGAGCTCGACTCAGCTCGTTTAGAACTCGAGTCGTGTTCGAGCTTGATTCGAGCCCAATCGAGTCAAGTGTTGACCGATCTTTGACCGCATTGGACTCGAGTAACTCTTCATCTGTCACGTCTCATTTAAAGTCATATGAAGAAAAAACTTTGATACACAAGTTGTGTAAACTCAAGCTTGTTAATTTTAGGGGTTAGGGTGTTAGTTTAGGGTTTAGAGGTTTAGGTTGTTGGGTTTAGAATTTAGGGTTTAGATTTTAAGGTTTAATATTTATGTTTAGGGTTTTTTAGATTTCAAATTATAAAAAAATTAATATATTATATTTTCGAGTAGCTCGTGAGATTTTCGAGTCGGGTATCAAGTAACTCGGCTCGGCTCGTCAAGAACTCGAGCCGAGTTCGAGCTCGAGTCGAGCTTTGACCGATTCGAGTTCGAGTAGCTCGTGATCTTTCTCATTTATTGTCCTAGGCGGGGTAATAAAGAACATGTATACATCGTTTTTTTTTTGTTTTTTTTTTTAATTCAAGTGTTGATTTTTACGGTTTAATGTTGTTGTCAATTTTTTTTAATTTTACGTTTAGTGTATTGTATTTGTTGAATATTTTTTTATTTTTTTAAAAAATTCAGTTTATTATTCTTGTTTATATATATATATATATATATATTCATCACAGAAGAAAATGAAAATAAACTAAAGTAACAATTGAGAGTGGTATAAACTCTACATTCAATTGGTAAAAAAAAATACTCTACATCCAACTCTTAAGGTAACCCTGTTTGGCAATTAGCGGATAGCTGATAGCAGATAGCGGATTACATTAGCTGATAGCTGATTGTATTAGCTGATTTGACTAGCGGATTGTATTAGCTGATTGTATAAAAATGTTTGGTAAAATTAACCGATAGTTGTTAGATTATTTAAACAAGTAAATGACATATAAGGACATGTTTATATTCAATACTTGTTTGAATAGTTTATTAGTTATCAATATTTTGTATCTAATTATTATTAATTAGATCTATAAAATTATTTTTAATATAACTTTTCTAAACATATTCAAATGATTTAAATATTAATTTATTATTTTAATATAATTTAATTAATAAATAAATTTAAATACACATATAAATATGGGATAATAAAAAGAAAAAAGAAAATAGGATTAACTTATAAATAGGGTGAGAAAATATTTAATTTATGTTATTTTGAGATTTTTGGTAACTGGTAAGGGTAAAAGAGTCTTTACAACTCTAATATCAAACCTCTAATCTCAAAAAGCTCATATTATGAGCTTTTTCAAAATTAGCGGTTTCACCTCAATCCGCTCTTTCAATCCGCTATTTACCAAACAACAATATTAGCGGATTTGACTAGTCAAACCTCTAATTATGCCTCAAACCTCTCTTTACCAAACAGGGATATATAATAAATGATTAATTGAATTAAACCCACTATCTAATCAATTAGACAACAATTAACTTAAGATAACGAAAAATTATGAGATGAGTTCGGTTCATTGCGTCATTTGCAGTCTCAACTAATAAGATCCGCAAATTTTATTTTTTTAAAATAAATTTTCACCTTTTATTAATTATGGTCACATAAAACGTGATTAGTTAAATCCATTTAATAATTATAATTTCTCTCTAAAATACACCTCCTTTCTTGACTCTAAAATTTTCTATACTGTCGGCTATTTTTTTATAAGATACAGATATTTGTAGAGGTGGCTACGACTGACCCATTTTTTTTATTGAAATGATTGACCATTTTACTACATAAAAAAAATATTGTATCAATATTTTAAATTTGATCCAAGAATCAGTTTGATGATTAGATTTGCAAATGGCTGAGCTGAGTCCATTGTTCCCAATCCCATTACTGATTCTCATTTTCTCCATTTTAATTTGGCTTAAACTGGCCAAAAGGAACAACAACCTTAGGTTGCCTCCATCACCGCCAAAGCTTCCGATCATCGGCAACATCCATCAGCTCGGCAAACTCCCCCACCGCTCTCTCCGAGACCTCTCGAGCAAATATGGCCCTCTCTTGCTTCTACGACTGGGGCATAACCCGACACTACTGGTTTCATCGGCCGACATAGTTAAAGAAATCGTCAAAAACCATGATGCTGTCTTCTCCAACAGACCAAAAACAACGGCAGCAGACATCTTGCTTTACGGATGCAAGGATCTCGGTTTCGCACCCTACGGTGAGTACTGGAAACAAGTCAAGAAAATCAGCGTTCTCGAGCTTTTCAGCCATAAAAGAGTCCAATCGTTTCAGTTCGTTAGAGACGAAGAAGTTGGAGTTATTATCGACAAAATCCGCGGCGCTTGTCGTAAAGGAGAGTCTATTAATCTCTCGGAGATGCTCGTGTTCGTTTCGAACAACATAGTTTCTCGATGCGTTATTGGTCGGAAAACCGAGGAAGACGACGGTACGTGCAGCAAGTTCGGGTTGTTGGCGAAAAGGTTGATGGTTCTTTTAACGAGTTTCTGCGCCGGCGACATGTTCCCTTACTTGCGGTGGCTTGATATGCTCACGGGATTGGTTCCGAATCTGAAAGCATTATCTGGAGAACTAGATGCTTATCTTGATCAAATAATTGAAGAACATGAAGCTTCGAAAAGCAACAATGGCGGAGCTGCGGCTGCCAACAAAAAGGACTTCGTTTCTATCATCTTCCAACTTCAAAAGGATGGCATGCTCGACATGGACCTTACTCAAGACAACATCAAAGCCATTTTACTGGTTAATTACATATTCATCAATCTTATAATCTTTAGAGTTTAATTATATATCTGAAAGTGTTTAATTTTCACAATCTCCGATTCTCAGGACATGTTTCTAGCCGGGACTGACACCACGGCGTCGACGGCGGAATGGTTGATGGCTGAGCTCTTAAAGCATCCAGAAGCCATGAAAAAGCTTCAACAAGAGGTGAGAGATGTGGTGGGGAAGAAATCAAAGGTGGAAACGGAGGATATCGGAAAAATGAACTACTTAAAATGTGTGCTCAAAGAAACTTTAAGACTACATCCGGTTGCTCCTCTTCTTCTTCCTCGACAAACATCTGCAAGTGTTGAGCTCGGAGGATACGATGTTCCTTCGAACACGACCGTGTTAATCAATGCATGGGCGATTCAGAGAGATCCCGAATGGTGGGAGAATCCAGAGGAGTTCATGCCGGAGAGATTCGAGAACAGCGGCGTAGATTTGAAGGGTGAAGATTTCCGGTTCATTCCGTTTGGTCTGGGGAGGAGGAGCTGCCCCGGGTTGTCATTTGGGGTGGCTTCGATTGAGTATATGGTTGCCAACCTTGTTTATTGCTTTGATTGGAAGTTGGCTGACGGTGGAATTCCGGAGAATTTGGATATGAGTGAAGTGTACGGTATAGCAGTTAATAGGAAAACTCCTCTTCACGTTCTTCCTGTATCTCAGCGAGATTGTGTCAAAAATGAATCATAATGTTCGAGATGGATCAAGAGGTGTTAAAAGAATTAATAGTACCTTTTAAAATTTTTAAACTCTTATATAATATATGTATTTTATTTATATTTCTATCGATGATTTTTTTTTTGAAATGTAATTTAGGCCTTGTTAAAAATTTAAGTCAATACTCTTTAAAAATTTATAATTTCGACCTCTCTAAATTTATAGCTTTCTAGCATTAATTTACACCCGCCGACATTAAATCTTGCGTCCGCCCCTTCTATATGCTACTTACCGCCAGTATGAATAACCCAATTAGCAGCTTTATACAATTTTTAGTAGACAACTTTTTGAAAAAAAGAGTTGATTGGTATAGTTAAACCCTCAATTTATATTGTTTGGTAAATACCTTTTTAAAAAATTTGATTGTGCAAAATAAATTAAAAAAAAGTACTACAAAATTCAACCGACTGAAAGAGCTGATTTGAAAAATTAGATGCTAAATGACATACTTGATATTGTTATTCTCATAATTACGTTCTTGCTATAAAGCATTTTCTAATGAAGTAGCCTACATTCTAATCCACTTGAATATCTTGAATATTTATGTAATCTTAATTTATTTTCAATAAACTTATGTAAAATTATACTTTATTGTTCTAATTTTTAGTTGTAAATTCTCAAGTATATTTTAGTTAAGAAAATATAGCAAAACATGATAATGGAAGAAAAAAATTACAACGGCCTAGTCATTTCTACGAATTGAAATTCCCGATTAGTATTCTTTTTATGTTATCCAGAAGTCTCTTTTTCTTAATATTTTATACAAAGTTAATAGTATGTATCAATCTCCACAAGCTTAATATTTGTAAATATTAAATTTAAAAATATTAAAAATTTTGAAAATATTTACTATTTTTTAAGGAATTTTTAATACCTTGTCAAATGCATTTTAGTCGAATAATTCCACCCTAATAAAGACTAAATTATTGTAAAACATACATGTACTTAACAACTAAATGTATCATACTATTGCTTATCATTTTACCCATATAAGCTATCAGCTAAATTTCACTAAACATTTTTATATAAATAGTTAATCAAATCAGTTTTTAAATAAATTAAAAAAATCAATAAATCAAATTAACTCCTGCAATCAGTTACTAATTATCAACTATCAGCTGTTTGTTAAACACCCCACAATTTATCAATATCTTCTCTTTTGTTGTAAATTTTGTCAATGAAGTGTTGTTTTGCAAATTTGCAATTGGAGAGACGGAGAGAGCTATCAAATTCTAGCAAAATTTTAAATAGGGTAAAATTATTAAATTGTTTTAAGGTGTTTATTTTATTAACTTGACTTTCAGACATTACGCATATTAAATTTCAGTGAGTTATTGAGAAGGTGAAAACACAATTAAAAATATTTTATGATGTTGGATAGAAAATATATTAAAATCAGTTGAATGGGTCAAAGAAATAAATGTTATTGTTTTTTTTTTAAACTCAACAAGTGTCATAGTGAAAAAACGGATAATGTTAATCTGAAAAGATATAAATTTAAATCGTTTTATCTATAAAGTGTATGTTCATTATCAAATAGTTAAAAACGAATCATTATTCTTTACGATAATCTCCTTCGTCTCTGTGGTTATATAAGGGGAAACATTTATTATGAAAGAAGGGATAATTTATATTTTAGATTACTAAATTTAATAATTATTTTTATTTACATTACAAAACATTTAATTAAATTAAATTATATCATTTAATTATAATTTAAATTAAATCACTTATATTGACATCTTTAAATAATTTTAATAAAAAAATCTAAAACTGACATTTTATTTAATAAAATTTCACATATAATCAATAAACAATGTTTAATTTGTAATCTAAATATTTTTTGTTAGGATTTGTAAAAAATTTAGTTATTTTTATTTTGAATATTTAAAATGAAATTTTTTAGAAATTTTTTATAGAAAATTACTAATTAAACATTATTTGATGATATGAGAAAAATACTTTATATAAAAGTGTTAATTTTAATTTTTTTTTCTTCGTTAGAATTGTTTTACAATGTTAGTATAAATGATTTAGTTTTTTAATAATAAAAGGTGAATGATATGATTTGATTAATTTAAAAGTTTATGATGTAAATGAAAATGAATGTTGAGTTCAGTGATGTAAAATGCAAATTATCTTAAAATGAGAAGTATTTGGGGTTTGAACATGTGCGAGATGAGCGACCGCACATGGCTCCCAAGAAAAGAATGGCCCAAATAAGTTGAATTAAATGCAAACTATGTCTCTTTTTTGCAATAGCTGCCTAAAGTATTTTTTGTTGAATGAGTGCCTAAAGTTTCATTTTTTGCTGAAAATGACGCCTAAAATTTTATTTTTGATTAAAATAGGTGTCCAAGTAAGTGCCTCAATTAATTTTAAAACAAGTCAAAAATAAAACTTTAGGCACATATTTTAGTCAAAAATACTTTAAGCACATATTACAAAAAAAATACATAGTTTGAGCGCTTATTTTTATAATCTAGCCTAAATTTGTCCAAAAAAATTTAAACGTCGTTAAATACTTAACGATTGAATAAAAATATAAAATTAAAAACTTAGACGGTAAAGGCAAAAGTTATTTTCCCCCCGGTAATATCTACTCGATTGGTAAATTGCAACATCATTTGCCTCGCGTCGAATGTGTCTGACCGTCGTTAGCCAATCATATTAAAAAAAAAGGTAAAAAGACAAAAGATGCCCTCAACGTTTGTATGTTTTGTCAATTGGCCCCCTATTTTTTTTAGTCCAAATATGCCCTCAATGTTTGCTTGTTTTGTCATTTGGCCCCCTATTCTTTTTTTGTCCAAATATGTCCCCCAATGTTTCATCCGTAGTCCAAATATGCCCCAACGTTTCAATTTGGTCAAAATATGCCCCCATTAAATGGAAACTGCCAGTCAACTGACGTCCAACAGCTGATGCTGACTGGACTTGCCACGTATTAAGATCTGCTGATGCCACGTAAAAAAAATTTATAAGCCGTTGATCGTCAGTTGATTGACAGTTTACATCCAACAATGGCATATTTGGACTATGAATGAACGTTGGGGCATATTTGGACTATGAATGAACGTTGGGGGCATATTTAGACCAAACGAAAGAATAGGAGGCTAAATGACAAAACAAACAAACGTTGGGGCATATTTAGACCAAAAAAAAAAATAGGAGGCCAAATGACAAAACATGCAAACGTTAGAGGCATCTTTTGTTATTTTGCCAAAAAAATAATTCAACTATCGATTTTGTTCACACAATGCTCGCATTATAATTGTTAAATTTAGTGACACGCACTTTTTAAAAATATATAATTTTTTTGAACGAAAAGAATATATAATATTATCTTTTAGAAAATATGATAAGATACATTTTTGATAATTCAAATGTAGCATTAGGTTTTCCTTTAAAATATGGTATTAGATTAAGAGAAAAATTTTAATACACTGACTGTGTAAAATAGATGAATTTGTCCATCTATTTTACTTATTTAATAGTTATGTTAATATAAAATTAGTTGAATTATATATATATATATATATATATATAAATTCATTAATTTTATAGTCAAATATCAAGAAAAACAATAAAATATATTTCAAAAGACTAACAAAAAAATTTAATTAACAATTGAGAGTGATATAAACTCTACATCCAACTCATAAGGAAATATATAATAAATGATTAATTGAATTAATCCCACCTTCTAATTAAGTAAACAATAAATAACTCAATATAACCCTCCTTTCCCGACTCTTAAATTTTCTATATATTGTTGACTATTTGTACTATAAGATAATGATCACGTAACTCACGTTATTATATCTTTCTAGAGTGGGTTATGATTGAAGTAAATTACATCCCATGTCATTTAGTTATAAATTTAGTAACAGATATGTTATTTATTTTTAAAAATAACAATTTAATCACTCGATTATATGTTTAAAGATAACTATGTCATATTTTTTTTTAAAAGTAACAATTAAAATTCAGTCACTTAATTATAGGTTTAGGACTAAACAAGTTATTTAATTAAAATTTTATAACAAACAAGTTATTCAATCATTAAAATTGAAGAAAGGGTTTGGTATAATAATAATTTTAGTCTTCAAAACTTATACATTCTATTTATTTGATTCTAACTCAAAATAAACATGTCATTTTCTTTCTAAAAATAACAGTTTAGTCACTCAATAAGTGAAGTGATTGTGTTTACTAGCAAAAAATGTTACAATCATAATGAGTCTATTTTGTTAGTATGTCAGTTGTCCAATAGTGAAGTGACTGTGTCTACTAAGCTATAACACATGTTTATTACTAGACTGATGGAAAATAGCATAGACTGTGGTAAGAGGTCAGAGGGTGTGTTTAGGATGGTGCAGTGTCAAAATTTATAAATATGAAAAATTAAATTTATTAAACTATTTTGAATTACGACCAAATCAATAAAATGTATAAGTTATAAGGATTAAAATTGTTATTAATCAATCCCTTGTTTCAGTTCATCAGAGACGAAGAAGTTGGAGTTATTATCGACAAAATCCGCGGCGCTTGTCGAAAAGGAGAGTCTATAAATCTCTCGGAGATGCTCGTGTTCGTTTCGAACAACATAGTTTCTCGATGCGCTCTTAGTCGGAAAATCGAGGAAACGACGGTACGCGCAGCAAGTTCGCAAACTGTCGAAAATTGAAGAACACGAGTTTCTGCGTCGGCGACATGTTCCCTAGCTTGATATGCTCACGGGCTTTGTTCCAAATCTGAAAGCATTATCTAGAGAAGTAAGATGCTTATCTTGATCCAATAATTGAAGAACACGAAGCTTTGAAAAGCAACAATGACGACGTTTGTTTCAATCATGGATGGAGCCAGGATTAAATTACGAGTGTTACAAAGATGAAGATGATAATCTTTGTTTTATTGATACAAAGAAGAAAACTTTCTAATCCACCTTAGAAAACTAAGGTACTTATTTATACAACAATGCACAGTAAAGAAACTGACTAACTAACCTCCTAACCAACTTGTAACCAATACAACTAACGCGTATATATTCTAATAGCCCCCCCTCAAGATGGACTGGGATGAACATCGATCAGTCCCATCTTGAGCAAAAAATCAGAAAATGAAGGAAGATGCAGGGCTTTGGTGAAGATGTCAGCAAGCTGGCCTTTAGATCGAATATGAAACAACTTAAGAAATCCAGAATTTAACTTCTCTCGTACGAAATGACAATCGACTTCGATGTGCTTCGATCGCTCGTGAAAAACTTAATTCGAGGCAAGATGCAATGCAGCTTGATTATCACAGTAAAGAAAAACTGGTGATGTATCAATGTGGAAAGAAGAAAGAAGAGCGGCCAACCATACAAGTTCACAAGTAGCGGAGGCCATGGCTCTGTACTCTGCCTCGCAGGAAGAACAACTCACAGTATGCTGCTTCTTCGATTTCCATGAAAAAAGGTTGGTGCCAAGATATGTGCAAAAACCTGTAATAGAACGTCTCGTGTCTGGACAAGCACTATAATCGGAATCCACAAAACAGCTAAGTTGAAGGTTAGCTTTTGAATGAAAAAGGAGGCCTAGACCAGAAGCCTTCTTTATATAAGAAAGAAGATGATGTGCTGCATGGAGATGAGGAAGTCGTGGAGTGGAAACAAACTGACTCAGCTGATGCACTGCATAAGTAATGTCGGGACGGGTATGTGTTAGATAGAGAAGACGCCCAATCAATCTTCGATAAACTTGAGGATCAGACAATAACTCTCCATCATGTATACTGAGCTTATGATTTGCAACAATCGGTAAATCAGCTGGTTTCTTACCGAGAGAACCAGTTTCTTCAAGCAACTGCAAAGCATAGTGACGCTGACACAAGGATATACCATCAGGTTGACGAGAGATTTCAAAGCCAAGAAAATATTTCAGAGGACCCAACTCCTTAAGCTTGAAATGGCTTTTAAGAAAATTTTGAACATCGAGCAACGATTCCAAATGTTTACCAGCAATCACCACATCGTCAACATAAACAAGTAGGGCAACTAAATCATCACCAGAACCTTTAATGAAAAGGGAATGTTCAGATGGAGACTGAACAAAGCCAAATTTCAGAACCACAGCATGAAAGGTTTGAAACCACTGTCGAGATGCCTGTTTTAAATCATAAATCGACTTCTGAAGCTTGCATACCAAGTCAGTTCACTGCACATTTGTCTCATAACCAAGAGGGAGCTTCATATACACTTCCTCATCAAGGATGCCGTTAAGAAAAGCGTTATTGACATCCAATTGTAAGAGATGCCAATCGTGAACAGCAGCTAAAGACAACAAAACCTTGAAAGATGTCATTTTGGCCACTGGAGAGAAGGTGTCGGTGTAGTCGATTCCCTCAACCTGAGTGAAACCCTTAGCCAACAATCGTGCTTTGTAACGATCTATCGTGCCATCTGAATTGTGTTTAATCCGATACACCCACTTGCAGTCAATCGGTTGCTTGCCTGGAGGAAGGGAAACAACAGTCCAAGTATGAAGCCTTTCCATAGCACGTAACTCATCCTGCATGGCAGCACGCCATTCAGGAAACCTAACAGCTTGATGATAAAAGGATGGCTCGGATGTAGAAGATAAATTTGCAAGAAAAGCCACATGAGAAGGAGAAACTGATGATGACACAATCTGATGTTCAATAGGATATGAACACGATGAAGAAGCAACATTACAATAATATTGGTGCAAATATGAGGGCTTTTTAGCAACCCTAGTGGATCTGTGTGGTTCAGGTTCAATGGATGGACCATGCACAATTAAGGAATCATCGAGAGAAACATTTTCAGGTTACACATGATCATTTACCAAGTCAACAACAGGCTCAACAAAGTCAGGTGACACATGATCATTTACCAAGTCAGGGCCAACATCATGTTCAACATTTGGCTCAACATTTGGCACAACACCTTCAGTTGGTAATTCAGGAATTGGCTCGAGAATCGGGTCCATGACAGTTTCAACGACCGGTTCAATAGGCACACCTAACCCAACTGCTGGTTCAGTATCCTGCATCCTCGAGGGAATTCGAAACACATCGAATTGAGCTGATGAATCAGGAGAAGAAACAAAAAAACCACGAGGCAAACAAATGTCAGGAAAAAAATCAATAGGAACCTCAGAAGCATTAATATTATGAAAAGGAAAGATTCCTTCATGAAAACCACATCACGAGAGATTACAATGGATTGACTCTTAAGGATATAAACCTTATAACCCTTCATGCCAAGAGCATACCCAACAAACACACCAGGTAAGGCCCTTTCACTAAATTTACCTCGATGAGCCTTCAATGTAGAGGCAAAACAAAGACTGCCAAACACTCGAAGAGCTCCATAATCAGGAAGATGACCATGCAACATTTCATAAGGAGACTTGGCATTTAACAAAGGAGAGGGTAACCTATTAATCAAATACGTGGCAGTTAGCAAACAATCACCCCAAAATTTTTCTGGAACTCGTGATTGAAAGAACAAAGCTCGAGCCACAGCCAATAGGTGTTGATGTTTACGTTCGACAACAACATTCTGTTGGGGAGTCTCCACACAGGAAAACTGATGCACAATGCCAAGTGAAGCAAATAATTCAGTGAAACGTAACTCCAAAGCATTATCCGATCGAAACACTTTTAAATCATATCCATACTGCCTTTTGACCATATTAATAAAAGAAGGAACAATCGAAGTAACATCAGACTTGTGTTGCAACAGAAAAGTCCAAGTGCATCTGGAAAAATCATCGACTAAGGTCAAGAAAAATCTCTGTTTGTTGTATGTTGAAGTTTTAAAGGGACCCCAAATGTCACAATGCACTAAAGCGAAAGGACAACTAGCTCGAGAAACAGAAGAAGAAAAAGGAAAACGGTGTTGCTTAGCCAGAGGACATATGGAACAAGGAGATTCAATCTTATTCATAGAAGGAATAACATCCTTCATCAAATGTAATACATTCGAACTCGAATGACCTAATCTGTCATGCCAAGAAGCTACAAAGATGGAGTTCATACAAGAAACATTAGCTTGAATACTACAATAATTCACATCAGGCAATCGTAGCAAATACAGGCCTTGAAACAGCTCACCCCTCCCAACCACTTGCTGAAGATCCTGAATCACACAATCAGAGTGAGAAAACAACACACGAAAATCAGAATCTTTGGTCAGTGCACTGACTGCAAATAAATTGAAACTGAATTCCGGAACAAAAAAAACCGATTCAAGAAGCAAGCTAGGAGACAAACGAACATTTCCAGCAAAACCAACTGAAATAAGAGACTTGTCAGGAAGAAGAATGTTCCCTCCTTCAATAGGTGTTAGAGACTCAAATAAACTCTTTTCATAACAAATATGTCGCGAAGCACCAGAATCAATGACCCAAGGAGGCTTAGAATCAAAAAAATTCAGACTATTAATGTAAGCTAGAATCTTGCCTTGCATTGTGAAGTTAATTGAAGTGGAAGGAACATCGGGAGTCGAAGCAGCTTGTAGTTGATTTGTCAACATGGCAATCAATTGTTGACATTGCTGAGGAGTCAACGAATCACCAGAAACACCAGGTAAAGCATCCGAGTCTTTAACAGCATTTGAACGAGCAACATTCTGAAAAGAAGACTTGGATCGTGCACCATAGCCAGGGGAAAGCCATGAAGCCTGTAACATTTATCTTTAGTGTGCCCCATCATATTGCAATGACTGCACTGAGGACGATTCTTCTTGGCTATAGTCTTAACAGCAAGAGCAGCTTCATTTGGTCTAGTTGTCAAGATTGATCGTTGATTCTCTTCTTGCACAACCCATGAAAAAACTTTAGAAAGAGAGGGAAAAGGATCAACAAACAAGATTTGACCCCGAATATGAGAAAAAAATTCATTAAGACCCATTAAAAACTGTATGGTCTGCTCTTTTTGAGTATCATCCACCATTTTACGAACACCTCCACAAGTGCAAGTAGAACAAGAACAAATTGATCTTGCTGACATCAACTCATCCCAGAGAACCTTGAGTTGAGTATAGTAAACAGTTACTGAAGAAGAACCTTGGACAAGCTCACTGACTTTCTTCTTGAGATGAAATAATCGAGGACCATTCATCTGCTGGAAACGGTCTTCAAGATCTTTCCAAATCTCAGCTGCAGTTGAATGGTATAGGAGACTAGCAGCAATCTCTTTAGAAACAGCATTAAGGAGCCATGAATTAACAAGGTTGTTGGCCCTCGTCAATGCATTATACTTTTCAGCAGGAAGCAATGGTGGAGCTGAAATGGAGCCATCAACAAAGCCTAACTTGTTTTTAGCCGAGAGAGCCATCACCATGGAACGTTTCCAACTGTTGTAATTATCATTTGTCAACGGTTGTAAAACAAGAATCATCCCTGGATCGTCTGATTGATGCAGATAATACGGATTGCCTCCATCATCAAATTGGTCATTTAGATTCACCATGATCAAGCGAAAGATGAAGAGAAGAAAAGAAAGAAGGAAAGAGAATAAATAGAAAGCTTGAAAAACGCAAGAAGCGTTAGATTTCAACTGATACCATGTTACAAAGATGAAGATAATAATCTTTGTTTTATTGATACAAAGAAGAAAACTTTCTAATCCACCTTAGAAAACTAAGGTACTTATTTATACAACAATGCACAGTAAAGAAACTGACTAACTAGCCTCCTAACTAACTTGTAACCAATACAACTAACGTGTATATATTCCAATAACGAGGGTGCAAAATATTTAATTTTGATATAAATGAAATTTTAAAAAGTAATTAAAACATAAAAATTAAAAAGAGATAAGAATTAATTTCACTAATTTTAAAGTTGAAGGTCATAAAAGCAATTAAACCATTAATTTGAGATCAATGTTTAATTTAATTTATTTTAAAACTGATAAAGTCTTAAAAATAAATTTTGCGAGTTAAATTTAAAAAGTATAATGACTTAAATAAAATAGTTTCAAAACTATCAATGGCCTAAAATATTATTAGACCATCAAAATTAAAGGGAGGCAATTGCCTCTCTCATCCTCGACATAGTTCTGTCCCTGACTTCAATTATCTTCCAACTCCAAAAGGATGGCATGCTCGACGTGGACCTTACTCAAGACAACATCAATCTTATAACATTTCGATCTGTTTGTGCCCTATATTACCGAAATTTAAATTTAGTATTGATTATTATTTAATGAGGCGGACGATGGCGAGAGCTCCTTCTAAAACTATCGAAAATTTTAATAGCCCCTCAAAATTTTGAACAATTTACATTTGGTTCCTCAATTGTTTTTGAAATTTTTTTAATTTCGTCCCTTCAAAGATTTTAAAATTCTCACTAAGTTTTTATTTCTTCAAACAGTTTTAATTAAATTTCGTTTTTAAATTTATAAAATTTTCTCATTAAGTCTCAAAATTTTTGAAAAATTTTGTTTAGGCTTTTAAAACTTTCGAAAATTTTAAATCCCCCTCAACTTGTTATGTCAAGATAGTGCCGATTTTATTTATATATATGAGAGTGAGAGATATGGTGGGCCTTGGAACCAAAAGCCTAACCATTCCATCTCCAATCGGTTCCGTGGGTACACAAATTGCCCATACTTTTGCCTTTATTTAGGTTCAATGGGCCTTGGAATTTGAAGCCTTCAAAAGTCCAATAATTGTCAATAATTACCAACTCTTGTGACTTGAGAAGGTATATAAAGAGAATGGAGTTTTCATTAATTATAAAATATTAATATTTATTAAAAAACAATTCAGACCTAAGCAACTAAGTAAAAATGTTTGTCGATTGTCACCATCTATAAATTATGAGTTCGAATATGAAATCTGTTAGTATGTTCATCAATGATGGCATTCTCTATGAGGATATAGGTTCATAGATATTTATATTCGATTCGGATTCGGATTCATGAAAGATTTAGAAAAAAAAACTAAACATGCATGTACTGAGTATCCGACATTCGCAGTTGGATCGACATGGTTTGTTCATTTTCATCAGTAAGGCAATCGGGCACTATCTGAAGGGTCAAAAAATTGTCATCGATGTGTTGGGGGCAGTTCGGCCACAATCTCCAAACACCGGGACGAAGTGTAAGAGATAGAGAAATTCGAGGAAAAAAAGACTAAAAACGTCAATAGTATAATTTTATTTGTTGATTTCAAGTTGCGAAAATGCCAATAAGATCTGTTAAAACGTTATGAGACAATGTGCCAAAAAAAAAACATTAGGTACCAAATTAGAAAAATAAGTAAACGTTAGGGAGTAAAATGTGCATTAAGCCCATTCAATGAGTCCATCACTTAAATTATCATCTTTCCCAAGCCTTTAGTTTTGCTTTTTGCACTAAACATTTCTCTTCTCTAAGTAAACAGCTTGAAAATGACAATGATAAGTCTAATTGATTTCATTTTCACCAACTTAAGCCTAATTGAATTCACCAGCCATTCTCAAAAAAAGACCGTATTGACATCTAAAGTTCGAATCTCAACATCCGAAACTCAACTGCCCCTAATATCATACATACCGACTATGTCGACGTTAATATCAGATCTCAAGTTTAAATCTTTAACAACCATTTCTCGAATTATCGATACACAACCCTATATATGTAATTATAGAAAACTAGCTGAAATAATGGAGAAAAGTAGAGAACAAGTTGGTTATAATCTATATAACCACAAGTCCCACATAAAATGTGTATTTCAGTGGAATATATATTTAAAAAATAAAATAATTATATGAACAAAGCAAAGTGGCCTAACTATTGAAGAATGATGAGTACATGATATTAAAAAAAAGCACCAAACATCGATTTCTGTGTATTTTTTATATTTTACCATTATATTTTTTAAAAAAGTCATATTATATGGTTTTTGATATGTTAATAATTTACGGTATATCTATATTATTTTTAGTGTGTTTTCTATATCATGTTATTTTTTTGGGTAAACTACAACGGAGGTCACCAAATTACGGGTAAGGTTACATTTGGGTCACTCAATTATTAAAAATTATATTTGGGTCACTCGGTTATGGGTAAGGTTACATTTGGGTCACCCAGTTATTAAATGTTACATTTTGGTCACTCAAATATGGATAAAGTTACATTTGGGTCACCCTTCATATTTAAAAAAGTACATCAATTGGGTGACCCAAATATAACCTTACCTATAATTGAGTGACTCAAATGTAACTTTTAATAATTGAGTGACTCAAATGTAACCTTACTCATAATTGAGTGAACTTTGTTGTAGTTTACCCTTGTTTTTTATATCATATTTTTTAGATTTAGTGTTAGCCGCTGCATCCCACTGAAAGAATGCACCTAGGGCCTACTGAATGTATGAAAGCCATGAAACTAGGAAACGTGGCCATGGCGCTGTGGGACAACTTAGCCCTTTTTTTTTTTGCTTAATTATATATATATATATATATATATTGGTTGATTGATTCGAATCGAATCGAATATTGTATAAAACTATAATCCCAATTGTCATTTGAGTATATCTCAATTAACATTGTTGTTGGTAACAATATTTATGAGAACGTGATATTAAGCGCTCGATATCCTCTTTTAGATAGTATAGATATATTGTACACTAAATGTTCAAAAAAAAATTTCCCCCAACTTAACTTACTCGAGTTAAAACTTTAAAATTGAGAGATCCACTAATTGAAAGGATCGAATTTTTAATTAAATATCGATAATTATAAAAAAATATAATTGGAATGAAACCCATACACAAGTTTTCAAATCTAGTAAAACCAGGCAGAAAATCAAAAGTGAAAAGCAGTCAACATATAGTGGAAAAGGTCATTCTAGTGTCAGGAATTTGGAACTTTTTATTATTATAAAATATTTTGCTTTTTTGATGACTTCTATGATTAGGGTTTAAATAAAATTTACAGGCATCAATCCCCACTGCACCCAAAAGCAATGATTGGGAGAACTTGGGACATATTGCACATGGATTAGAGTCGGGATCTGGAGTTAAGGAGTAAAATATAAATATTTAAAAGTGGTGTAAATTTATAAATAAATTAATTTTTTAAAAATTTATTTAAGAAAATAAATGTAAAAAATAAATTTTATAGGGGGATTGACCCTCCCTAGTCCACACCCCTTAATAGTTTCGTTACCTGTCTTGCAACTTTCATCGCACAGTACACACAAATATTTAAACTTGAATATCCTAAAAAAAATATCGTTTTTTTTTTCACTGGAGACTCATCATTGATGAACTCCTTTTCATGAGAGGAAATAGCTAAGAATAATAAAAGAAAATTAAAAAAATAGAAAAATATATTCTCGATATCCAATTATTGTATGGGATCAATTATATATAGTGCGGAGTCCGATCGACTTTCAAAATGAGAATAGAGTTCTTTCACCGATATTTAATCTATTAATTGATGGATGAAAATCGTCTGCCTCAAACTATGTCTCTTTTGGTGTTCTACTTTAAAAAAGTGGATTTAAAGTTTATGGTGTGAAAATTAGGGTTAGGGTTTAAAATTTAAATTTTAAGTGTTTTTTGATGTGGGGTATAAAATGAGGCATAATTAAGGGTAGAGAATTTTTGCTCTTGATTGACTAACTCGGATTGAGTACCGCAGAAGCTCGTTATAGGACAATCTTCTCGACTCTATATATTTTATTCACAAGGTTTTAGTAACCAAAAATAGATTTAGTGGAAATGAGACAATTAGGTTGATAGCTCATAGGATTAGGGCACATGGCAGCTAACATAATCCACCACCAAAAAATGTGTCCCAATCATTTGATCCACATTTTTTATTACCTATTACCACAAATTAATCACCTAAGAAATTAATCAGATAACCTATTCTAAGCTCTTAAGTCGTGTAAATTAAGTTATGATTCTAGCACTTTGAGCTGCTCTGAGCAGTGACGGATTTAAAAATTTAAAAATGAAAGTTCAAAATATTTTTTTTTCTTAAATAAGTATGTAAAAATAAAATTTTCCTCCGCATACTAAACAAAATTATTTTTTTTTCAAAAACTAACACTAAATTAAATCTATATTTTAAATAAATTTCAAAAAATGAGGATGCGGATGCACCCCCAACAGGGCTGGGGTATATTTTCATCTGCAGTAGCCAGTAGTAATAACAAAGTGGTGCAAAATTAAATGTATTTTGAATTCGGTTGGATCGGAGTTATAATGTTTCAGTAGTGAAGTGACGTTGACGTCTTCTTTATTTACAATTTAAATTTTATATTTCTCTTTAAAAATATACAATTTTCAATTCGGGATAAAATATTTTTATCTCGTCGTTGTAATTATAAAATTTAAAAATTAAATAATTTGATAATGCAATGAAATCAACTCTCATCATTAGTATAAATCTCGATCAAATGTATCATTAATCAATTTTTGAAGTGATAAGTAAATAATATTAATTAATATAGACATTGAAAAAAATTGTTTTACTAACAAATGGTGGGGGTTTTTTTGAACAATCAAATGATGGGTTAATATGTAGGTCATATTGCATTTTGAAATAACCGATCTAATTCGAATATTAAAAACGATATTATCGGAAAAAATAATAATATTAATAAATAAAAGTCGCTTTGACAAGTTGAGTCTAAAATGTTCTTTTTTTCAATAAATTGATAGTTCATGTAGGGACTTTATTTTCTAAAACGGACCATTGCCCTTATTAGTAAAATAAGATAAGTGATGCTGAGTATAAAATTAGATAGAATTTTATATATTAACGTTAGGGTAAAGTACATTCATGGTCACTATAGTTTCAATTAGTTTTTATTTTGGTTATTAAAGTTTCAAAAGCTACATTATGGTCATTAAAGTTATTAATAAATCACAAAATGCTCACTCTACCATTAGCTTTCCTTAGGTTACTGACATGTCCTCCGCCTTCCCTTTCTATAACATACCCAAGCGCCTTAGCAAAAAGAGTTAGTACCCGATTTGGGCCATAAACTATAAGTAAAGCTTCAATTTAGTCACTTAACATATTTTTTAACTATAATTTTAAAAATATAAAAAGAGTTTCATAATTGATATAATAATATATTTACCCCTTTAACCTTTACCATTGTATCATTTTAGTATTGATTCTAAAAAATAACCCTCAATCTCTACACATGTATCAATTTGATCTTAATTTTTGCCACTATTCTTGGTAGTTGGACTTCCATTTTCAAGACTTTGTTCTTTATTTGAAATTTTTGAAAAAAAAAGACTTTTTATAACAATGTATTGAAGTTGATGGTTAGATTTTTCAGAATCAATACTAAAATGATACAATGTGCAAAGGCTATAGTGCTAAGTATATTATTTATATCAATTATGATTTTTTTGGATTATAGTTAAAAATATGTTAAAAGGGTAAATTGAAGCTTTTTGTTATAGTTTAGGGGTCAAATTGGATGTTAGTCTTTACATTAACGTTTCATCTCATCAATGACAAAGTGATTATTTTGTGATTTATTGATAACTTTAATTACCACAATGAAACTTTAGTGACCAAAATAAAAACTCACTAAAACTTGAGTGACTATGGGGTGTAGTTTACCCCGGATATTTATATATAATTAAAAGAATTAATTGCACCACAACCAACAGGGATTTGTCCGAGTGATAAGCAACTTGGTATCGCTTAAGTAGGTCTCGGGTTCGATGCGTTGTGTATGCAGAAAATTTTCGCTGGGAGACTCACCCACCAAAGTCAGGTGTGCGACGCGGGTCGGTCTGAATTAGTCAGAGCCAGACCCTAGAAACCATATGGCAACAAAAAAAATTAATTGCACCACACATCTCCAAATTATGATCTTTACTTTAAATTGGTCCCTAAACTTTTAAACATTTTAATTCATCCCAAAATTATGACTCTCATTCTAAATTAGTCCCAAAATTGTAAAACCACACATCTCCAAATTATAATACTGTATTTATTTTATATTGGTCCCTAAACTTTTAAACATTTTAATTAATTATAAAACTATGACTCTCATTCTAAATTGGTCCCCAAAATTATGAAAATTCCACTTTTATCCCCAAATTATGACCCTCATTCTAAATCAACCCCCAAACTTTTAAACATCCAAATTTTATTACTAAATTATTATTTATGTCAAATCGTATTATTACATAACACACATCAATGACAATTAACAATTTTTATAATAATTCTGTTAACATGAGACAAGATTAACACATACCGATAATTTAAACATAAAAGTAGAACGTTCAAAAGTTTGGAGACAAGTTTAGAACGTGGATAACAACTTGGTGATGAAAGTATATATATATTTAAAAAATTAAAGTCCTAAATCGGCAGTGTGGGGTCAGCTTTAATGTTTTTGTTTTGTCAGGATTCTCTTTCACTAAACCACAGAACTAGAAACAAAGAATTAAATACCAACCAGCCCCACAGATCAGTGTAATTCACAGCATTTTGATATAAAACAAATACTAAAAGCTTCATTTCAATCTCTCTGTTCTTCACACTCTTTAAGGCTCTTTTCTTCTTCTTCTTCTTCTCCTTTTTTCATATCTTAAACCCAGCCATGGCGACTACAACCTCTAAAGACACCTCCAAAAGATTCTTCCATTGGACCAAAAAGGTCGGCACAGAAGAACAAGAGACCAATGGAAGAAGAACGACTCTTAAAACCCATGTTGTTTCTTTGCCCACACCCAGGAAGAAGAAGCTTCCGGCAGCCGCCTCGGTTTCCATCGCCAGGCTTCGCTCTGTCGTTTCGGAGTTTCGGAAGAGCCGCTCGGTGCTGCCGCTCGGGCTTGGGTCACGAGTGGTCGGGACTCTTTTTGGTTACAGGCGTGGACACGTTCGTTTCGCTTTGCAGAAAGAACCCAGTTCCCCGCCGGCTTTCCTCGTCGAACTCGCCACGCCTATAAGCGGTTTGGTTCGGGAAATGGCGTCTGGGTTGGTCAGGATCGCGCTCGAGTGCGACAAAATCAAAGAAGATGCTCGTAATAAGGCCAAGGGTTCAGGTTCAGGTTCGACTTCGAGCTCAACCGTGAGACTACTCGACGAGACCGTTTGGAGAACTTACTGCAACGGAAAGAAATGTGGGTTTGCAACAAGAAGAGAATGCGGAGCCAATGAATGGAAGATTCTTAAAGCCGTGGAACCAATCTCCATGGGAGCCGGAGTCTTACCGGCGACCGAACCCGAAGACGGTGAACTTATGTACATGAGAGCTAAGTTCGAGAGAATCGTCGGGTCGAGAGATTCTGAAGCTTTTTACATGATGAATCCTGATAGCAATGGTGCTCCTGAACTCAGTGTTTATTTGCTTAGAGTTTGAAACTTCTGCCATGGAAGATCTGAGAGCTTACTTTTAGAGCTATGGAGATGGAGTTGTTCGAGTTTCTGTTCAAGTATTGCTTTCATGGGGAGAAATGGGAAGCTTGGGTTATAAGTTTACTAGTGGTTTGGGTTAGTTTAGGTGTGTATATGTATGTATAACTTTTTTTCCTTCAATATTTGATTAAGTAATGAGGCATTAAGCCTAAGTTCATGCAATAATTGTTTATATTTATGGTAAATTTCTTTTTAAAAAAACTTAAATCAAAATGCAATTCCGCATTTGAACTGAACGAGTTGCTCCAATAAAAAAGAGAATGATATTCATCTTAGGAGATATGAGTTTAAACAGCTTTACTAGCAGATCAAGAAGGGAATCTAAGAAGCGACTTCCGGAGTCGGGCAGATCAAGGGTCGATACTTACCAGGAAGCAACCTCCGAAATCTGACTTACTAACTTGACTCGAGTTGTTTTAACTTACATTTAGTGCTCATCAGATAACTTACAGGGCAATTCCCCGGAGAAGGTCTCGGGTAGCTCTAGATGTTTAATGTATGCCCCTCCTGTTACTCTCGTGCCATGCAACAACATCGGTGTAAGCTAAGTTGCCCCCGAAGATATCCAAGGCACTTCCCACGGTAACGTCCACACGTCCCTTCCCTGCCGCTTTGATTGTCTCTAAATCGTGCATTACCGTGACACCACCAGCATAAGTGACAGGAATCTGCAAAACAAAGACCATAACATGTTGGGATACTTTAACTGAAATGTACGTCGTCCCCAAACGCAAATGTATGAGCTACCAACCGGAGAATGCTTGCCTAACAATGCCACAAGATCTTCGTCTATTCCCAGCCTGTAAAAAAAGAGCAACCAGGTAATAAACTACAAGAGCATAAGAAGTAGCATTAAGAGCAATTTCGTAAACATGGTTAGGACCAACTTTTTCCCTTCAACATCCACACCATGAACCAAAAATTCATCCGCATATCCGGAAAGAAAATTCAATACTTCCTCGTCAAGATAGACATCGGTGAATTTTTGCCACCTGTCAGTGACGATGGCATATTTGTGATCCTGCAATTGAAAACAGTATCTTATGATTAAACAGCAGCCAAAATCAAAACCCGGCATTCTATCGACTCGGTAGATAACAGTCTGGAGTAAGGGAGGAGAACAATATAGAATGTGGCAATACTCATATTCGAAAGAGATTTCCCCAAGCATTTAGGGTGCAAAAGACGGAAATATTTCCCACCTTCTTTCTGCAGCTAAGGTCCAAGATGAGTCTTTGCTTACCAACAACATCGACAAGGCTTTTGAGCCTTTGAAGGTCCATTTTGCCATTGTTGAATACATACTGTAACAAATCCAACAAGAAAATATACACGAGATTAGGCGAACAAGCTTTCTCTAAGCGAACCCTGTATATGTCAGGATTCAAAGCCTTGCAACTAACAATGTTAAAGTTCGATTAACATACTGAAGTGACAATGACATGGCTGGCTCCTTCGTCAATGTAACTCAAACAATTGTCCAAATTGATCCCACCTCCTACTTGCAAGCCACCTAGATTTTTTCCGGTCCTCGCAATATGTTCAGCAGAGGGAAGGTCAGTAAGCATTAAACACATTACCGAAGATATAGAACAAGGATGAGAAGCCACTCTCGAGAAACTTCATTCGAGATCACAGAACAACCAGTAGAAGGTAAACATTAAACCAAGATTGACATCTATCCTTCGAAGCTTTCACAATGAAATCGAGTACTTTTAAGCAAGAGAAAGAAAACTAAGCCACAGGTATAAGAATAAGAACATTGGACTTGAAATCCAAATTTCAACAACTTGTAAAAGGTTTCCAATTCAACGTAAATATATATAATATAGTACCGGCACCAAACTAGTCCGCAGTTGTAAGCTAAGAATACCGGAATTACAAACGAAAACAAAGTTCCAACAATTTAACATTGACAATTAACTCTGACTAATCCTATTGAGGTGAAGCATCTATCTCCAAACAAATAACTTCACTCTTTTTCACAAGAACATTATATGTTAATAACATTAAAACTTATGAAACTAAAATGTCAGCTTTTACCAGGATATGCACGCAATGCTTCAATGGCTGCTGCTTGGCTTAGAGGATCAGCTCCAAGCATGATTACATGACCACCCTTTAGTCCATCTTTTCTGTACAACTCCGCAAACTCGGCCGCCGACTTATCCGATTCGAAATTGGTTACAAGGGTTGATCCATCCTCCTTTGAATCTGTAAGAGTTGACCCAACAATTTGTTTCACTTTCCCCTGGTAATAGATCATAATTTAAGTGATAAGAACTACAGCAAAATCTCAAAACCAATCTCACACAAGCACAAATACATAACAAAAACTGTCACTATATAGAAATTTCATACTAAAAATCATTACTTTGTACTGAATTTACCTTGTGAATATCAATGCAAGGCCGAAAGCTGACAGCGCAACGAACAGGGGAATGGCGAGATTCTGCGAGAAGAAAAAAAAAACGGTGAGATTCGAGAAACCCAATAAGGAAAAAGCAAAGGGGAAATGATAAGGAGTTGGAGAAATACTGAAACTTTGTGAAATGACGGCGGCTCTGGGAAATGGGTGGCCGGAAAAACCATAAAAGGAAGACCTGAAATTGCTGCCATGGGAAATGCTGCTGCTCAGCTTCCTTATCGAACAATTTCCATGGAGGCTGCTGCTACTTCTCATTTTTGAAATCTCAAACTTCGAATTTTTCCCAAAACCCCTCGGCCTAGATTAAGAGAAAGGGATTTTTTTTGCTTTAATATCAATTTTGGCTCCTAAAGTATAGTAAAGTTCTTATGTTGACCCTTATTATATTTCTTCGACCAATCTGGTCCCTATGAATCTGAATATATTTTTTTATCTGTAAATTATTCGAGTATTACTTGTTGAATTTGAATTTAGAGATTATTATATACGAGATGTCCGAATTCATAATAAACTCAAATTTAAATTTTAATCGTATATCAAATATCTGAATTTGCACAAATATGGATCTACTAAAATTTAAATGGAAGAATCGTTTCTCTAATTTGTAATATAAAGCCGCGCAATAAATTGAATATATTTATAAGGGATGAGATATAGTTACGTTAAGTAAAATTCAATTAGTTTTACATTAATTCATGACTATTGGATGAGTTGTAAAATTTATGGCCATTGGATGAGTAAAATAGATAGACGCGTTTAAAAGTAATGTGTGTGAAGATTATCACTTGAAAAAAAATAAGAAATTAATCTCATACATCAATTTCACTCATCTAATCGTCATGAATTAGTATAAAACTAGTTGAGTTTTACCCAAATCTTGAGATATAAATAGAGGAACTAAAGGTTCATCCAATTTAAAGTATAAACAATAATAAAAATAATTAATTTATGGGCGAATGTAGCTAGTTTTTGGTGGGGAGCATCCGCATCCCCATTTTTTAAATATTAATTTAATTTAATGTTATTTTTTTTCTAACAAAATTAATTTTGTCTAGTGTGTAAAGGGAAAAAATGTGTATAGCCATTTAAAAAATATATTTCAGGCCATATTTTTAAATTTCTAAATGATATAATCTTTTTAATTTATAAATATATTCCATCCCCATTTTCATAATTACACAAAACAAATAATTTCAACTATTTTCATATTGAGTTTTGCAAGTCCTAACCCTCTCAATCTATTTTTTTTATTTATAATTTCAGAATTCGAACTTCTAATTTTGATTAAAAGATCTAACGTCTTATCTCATTAGACCAACTCAATAATCATATTATCACTCAAAAAATAACAGAAAAGTCGGGTAGATAACAAACAGATATATTTGTTTTACAAAACAGCAGTACATGTTAAAAACCTATGATTTATAATACAATCACATGTGCTCGAGTTCGAGTCTAAATTAATTAATCAATACACCATTATAATATAATTATCCTGAAATACAATAAATTATTAAAAATATTATTATTATTATTATTATTATGTTCTATAAACTATATGCAGCAAAGAGAACAGCAACCAACCATATAAATGAAAACCAGCAAACATAAAAGCATCATATTGAGCACTGCCAGTATCCTCCATTCCTTCTTAATGTTGTCGATAACTCCTCCTTTGCAAGCATTGCAGTCGAAGCACAGCTTACTCAAATCGTTGCTCCACTTTTGGCAGTCCCCGTTGTTCGAATGCGCCGACGACGTTTCCCAGTGCGTATCGTTCACCTTCTTGAATCCGCACACTTCCGGTGGCTTGCAACAACCGGCCTAAAAAATATATTCAACTCGTAATAAAATCTTTGTGGATCTTACATAGTAGTGGATCCAGGATTTAAAGTTGGGGGCAAAACATAAATTTTGAAAGGTGGGGGGCAAATTCACAATTATCCTAATTTTTTCAGAAAAAATTATAAAAAATCAAAAGGTAAAAAAACAAATTCTCCCTATCGGGGGGCCACAGCCCCTCCCATTAAAGCTGTAGCTTCGCCATTGAGTGGATCTTAACTCTATTTAAATATATATTCTAATTAAGTTTAGTAGTTTAATTTGTTTATTTTTAAATGAAATTATAAAAAGTAAAAATAGTTAGTATATAAAATGTTACAATTTTGTTTAAAATATTATACCAACTGGTACGAGCCAATGGTTGATTTTGGTAAAATAACTTAGAGGGTCTAATTAATTTTTTCAGAAAAAATTATATGCCTACTATAATCTTTCCAAAAACAATTTGGGTCTATTTATGTTCTTTTAAATAAAAAAATTGAAGGCTTAGTGAGTATTTTCTATTTTTTTAGGAATCTAATTAAAATAATTTATTGAGAATTTCTAAAAACTTTAGAGGGATATAACTATAATTTTATTTTATTTTTAAAGATTTAGTATAAATTTTCAAAACTTTTGGGGTTAAGGTTTATCGGTCTCATCTAATATGAGCTATTATACACTGTGGAAACACGAGTAAAAATCCTCTGCCCTCTAATCATGCCCCCTTCTATGCCCACACTAAAAATCATTTAAAAATTAAATTCTTAACCCTAACCCTAATTTTTACATCATAAACCTTAAACCCTACCCCTAAAAATATACTATACCCCTAATTTCTTAAACACTAACCACAACCCATAACCTTAAACCCTGAACTCTAAACTCTAAACCTGCTATTTTAAAGTGAGAGCATGATAAGGGGCAGGTGATTTCCATCCTCAAAACACATCATAATTTTAGCGGGAACAAAATTTAAACTATTTAATACTATTCAAGACTTGAACGAAGCAGACCGTTCGACAGGAGCGTAACTATGAAGGGATTAGTGAGAGTTACGGTCCCAAAAATATTAAAAATTGGAAAACTCTATGGTAAATTTGTTCTTTACCCTTTCAAAAAATATAAAATCCATAGTTGGTCTCTGAAAGTTTAATTTTTTTTAAATGACTCCTCAATAAATAATGTTAAGTTATTCGAATTATACGAACATATAAGTATATACCTTTAATTCGGGGAGGCTATTGTTGACCATGGAGGGGAAATGATCGTGGAAAAACATGGCAACATTAACATCAACATCAACAGTACGTTGTTCGTGTTCATCAGCAGCGCAGATCCTGGAATCAATCAGGCAGCTCTTGATCTTCTTCCAGTTCTCCTCCTTTGTAACTTTGTTGTTCAACCAGTTAGACAAATCCAAGGGGCTCTTGGTCTCCACCACCTTCTCGCCGCCGTCGTACACCTGGCCGACGGTTCTATTGGTGACGGAGAAGATGAAGCTAGTGAAGATCAAGACGCCGATTATCAAGACGGACATGAGGGTCAAGTAAACGAACATGCAGATGGTGCTGCCGCATGCGGTTCCCATCAGCCCTATTATCGAGACCAACAGCACGAGGTTTCCGATCACCAGCAGCGGCGCCGCTAAGATCTTCTCGCAGTCGCTGCTGACGTCTTTGAAGCTGAGGTAAGCGCCGGAAACTATTAAGCATATGCCTAAGGAAAGTAATATGCTGTTTACCAGAGCTAGGATGATGTTGCAGATACAACCCATTATTTTTTTCTTGTTTTTTCTTATGGGAATTTTCTTTTTCTTATTATTATTATTATTGTATTAATTATAATAAGATTTGTAAAATAATGGGTTTTGAATTTGGAGATTTGGGTTTCTGTTTAGTTTTTTTGTTCGTTCGTTTGTTTTGTTGGGGAAGCTACGGAAACGAGGGAAAATATGTGTACGGAATTTAAGTTTACAGTTTTTTCGGTTATGTTAACCCGGAAAACAGGGAATTTTTCATTTCCTTTTGTCGGGGTGGAATCATGGTCATGGATGAGTCGAGTTTCAACCACTCGAGTTCGGTTAATTTAGATGTATTCATGTTTGACTTATGTAACTTGCAAGTTTAATTATAGTATTAATTTGTTATTTAAACTTAAACTTTCTTTTTTATCATAAATAATAGAGTTTAGAGTAAAGCTAAATATGTTTATGGGTTAAACTATTCGTTCAAACTCGAAGGTTCACTAGAATCACTACAAATATGAAAATATTTGTATAAAAAATATCATGCAACTATCTAGTTATCGGACATATTAAAATATGTATTGTATTTTGAAGCATATAATACAGAAGTGAGTTTGGTGCAGTGGTAAACCTATTGCACTTACTCTCTTATTGTCTAGGTTTGAACCCTAGCGTGAGCAAGTTTTTAATTCATTTTATTTTCTTCCTCCAAAGGTGATGACAAAAATAAAATTATTAAATCAAATACAATAGTTAAAGGCCTCCAATCAGGTGGTGACTAAATTATTTTATTAAATTAAAATTAGGATCAAAATCATAGAATGTATAAGTAACGAGGATTAAATGTGTAATTATACAGATTTTACTAACTACCACGTCACTTCTGTTGTTATGTTCTAACGACATATGGTCACTTTGCAACCAATTTAATAGTTTGGTGGTTTAATTGTTTCGGAAAAAAAATATGATGGTCAAATCGCAACTTTTCCGATAGTATGGTGGTCATTTATGTAGTTTACCCAATAAAATATTATATTTAATGCACGCTCTTAAATGACTCTTAACCTATGCATATATGCATTGGTTAGAAAAAGCCATTCAAATATATTATGTATTTTTCAGGGACGAACGGAAAATTTCATGTAAGGGTGTCCGAATTATCAGAAAACTATATCAGAAATATAAGGGTGCAAAATTACAAAATTTTAGGAATGCAGAATTAGATTATCAATAGAAAATACAAAGGAAATATATAAAATATAATGGAACTTAAAATTTTTAGGGGGTGCAGTTGCCCCAGCACCCCTGTGTCGTCCCTTATTGTTTCAAAAAATATGATGTAAAATTTTATTTATATCAAGAATTATTATCTTATACACTTGCGGTAGAAATTAAAAGTTTCCACAAGCATCTTAGATTTAAGGTTTATGGAGCTTAGTTTAGGGTGTAGGGTTTATGAGTATAAGTGTAGGGATTTAGAATTTAAGGATATCAATTAGAATTTAGGGTTTAGAGTTTAATTTTTAAGGTAATATGGTGAGAATTTAAGTTTTAATTTATAAACTCTAAATTATAACCTTAAATTGTAAATTTCAACCACTATCCCTAAATTCAAAACTCGTACACCTAAGCTCCTAAACCATACACCCTAAACTAATCCCCTAAACCCTAAAACTAAGGCGCTTGTAGAAACTTTTAATTTTTACCGCTAGTATATCAAACAATTACCCTTATACAATATATAATATTATGATGCAAATATTATAAAATATGTGAAAATGTTTATATACAAAAGAGTAAAAAGTTAATTTAAAAAACTAAAAAATAGTATTAAATATTACATAAAAATATTTAAAAAATAATAATACTGACATGGATAAATTTTGAAGTACATACTTAGAAGTTAGAACCATACTCGAACAACTTTGAAGTGTGTTAATTCTTTAGCCCAGAAAGAAGTGTGTTAACTCGATGCATAATTCGACTCAACCATGAATCCCCTCTTTAAGTAAAACATGTACACCCGATATGATCCACCACCCGATATCGAAAGCTAAACTCGAATAGATGGGCCGACATATACACCCGATCGCATGTATAGATCGTCCGGTGTTTCTATCTCCGCAAGCCATGCATACTCCTCTTCCTTTCCGTTGCTTATCTGAGCTCCATTTCCTGCAGAATCAGAGGAATGATTCCTTTTAACAATTGATCATTTACGATCGATGAGGCAGAAAATTTCCCGTCGAGAAATCAATGTTACGCAATACCATGCAAAAAAAATACAAGCACAACACGAATGATTAACTTACCAAAGGTGGAATATGGATAGTCGACGTAGTAAGTGCATTTTCGACCTAGGTCTTCTCTGTAAGGAGGAGCAAGTACATCGAGCACGGCACAAGGGGCGACAGCGGTAAAGCAATGCAGATTGCCCCCACTTTTCGGGTACAAAACAGAGGTTCCACATGGTGCAGTTAAAACTTTATCAACCACCAATCTTGCTAACCTTACTGCCAAAAAGAAATTCTGTAATAAGTTTCTGCCCTAAACGAAACAGAATCATACTGAGTTGACATGAATCGATCTGAAACTACGACGCATTATAGTCTCAACCAGCTTTTAAAACATGAAGTATTTATCACAAGAGAGAATCCCGAGAAAAATAGGGTGAGTTTGCAAGTAGTATGTTGGAAAGTAATGCAAGATAATCCCGCAGCTAGGTTGCTCCGACAAATATTTCACATGATTGCGGGAATATGACTCTCAGCAAACCCTCCAAATACATGTAAACTAACAAAAAAAATAAACAAACCCATATTTGACACTCACTCATATCCAATACCCACACTCGAGTTTGAGTGACATGCTCAAAGAACTCATGGTTTTAATACAGACTCGGTATATCTCTCTTCTTTATATATCACTACCGAGCTATTCGATGGTATCAAAGTTTTGTATGTTGCATTCCCACACAGCAAATGAAGGTTGGCAGTCTTGATGGGAGGTTTTGACAAAATAACCGAACTAAAATTGCCTTTCATTGCCATGATGATGTCATAATAACTGTTGCGTAAAAAAATATGTATATTAAAACCGAACCTTGAGGGCAACCTGGCTCCTGGCTTTCCTTAATACATGCTGGTTCAACCCAATCATAAGCCTTCACATGCATAGACCCGTAAAGAACTTTGCTGAATACAGTCATCCCGGGATGGTCATGTAGTGGAATAACCGCAGAAGTAGGAAAGCAGAACATACACATCTGCATGGAACATAATTTGTTTAAGACACCAGGAGTTGAGTACAAAAATAATATAACATTAAGAGTATATTTTTTCGCCGGGTTTTACATGAACTCTGATTCAGCAGCGGCTCAAACACCGGTACTAATGTTGTAGTATCAATACCTCCAAAAGAGGCCTATGGAAACTCAAAAACAGGAAAAAGAAACAATTCAAAATTTTGTATCTATATAACTACAACCTTGTGGACATGGACACAAGTACGGGAAGGTGCATATAAGACCTGAAATGGAAAGCTTGAACAGGAAAAACATCCAAGGGAGGACTGATTGTACGGAACTCTAAAGAGGCGAAGAGAATCATAAGTGTAAATAAGATTTATATTATAAGGCTCACCGTAAAACTACCACATTCATGAATGTCCACATATGTTATCGGTTGAGCCCATCGAGCCACTCTATTCAGTCCAAAAAATCCATGCCCTCGATCATCATTTGGACTTTCCTGTTTAAGTCCAACATCGGCAGGGCCAAATGTGTCTGTAAAATGGCATAATATAAAATTGATATTAATCATAATTCCATTCATAAAAAGTAGCTCACAACTTTACCTATAGGATTATGATCCAATTTCGTTTTGACTTCATAATAAGTAAGTCAAATGAGAATTCAAGACTTAACTAATTAGAAATCCTAGCTATTGCAATTTACTTGCCAGATTTTCGACTACTCATTCTTCTTTGACAATCTACAACTACATTGATCGCCTACGTTACTCTGATTTGGGTGTGAATGTGGGGTATAGATAGTGTTTGATACGGATATGTTCAATTTTTTCAAGTTTTTCCACGTCTTTAGAGAATCCTTAGAGGATCATATCACCATACTCACGAGTGCTATAAAATAAAATAAAACAACAGTTTCTTATATTTCTAGCATCTTTGTGTAAACCAGAAACTATAAGAAGTTGAACCAATACTCTAAGCTAGTTTACAACCGTGTTAAAAAAAAGTGCAGGTAGTTTATTCTCTATAAATAAACGGCGTGTTTGCAGTTGAAAAATGTCTAACAGATACTTTTCCATATTCGGATTAAGCGGTAAAGGTCAAGTGACCGAATATCGCTTAACTTTCTATACATAAACAGCACGTTCGCAGGTCGAAAATCTATTGCAGATACTTTTGCTTCCACATATGGATTATGCAGATAAGGTTAGGTCACAGAAAATCATTATTATCAGCAAATATCAAAATCCGATTTGATAATCAACGGTTTAAAGCCATCATACCATAGCTAAATGAATAAGTAGCACATAAATTGACACAACTGAGTTCCATCGAAGAACATAAATTTCATACAAAAAACATAAATTGACAGAAAAAAGAACTAAAACATTTTCTTCTGCTAACCTAGTTTTGTCTAAAATAAACATTTCAGCCACAATCTGCCCAGAACTTTCACAATTATAGTTGATTCCACCCGACAAGCTAGTTCAACCACAAGTCAAAAATATTCACAAGATTCAATTTTTATCCATTCTAAAACACTAATCAACCCAAACTTTTACATAAAACATCACATTATACAAAACCCAAATGCAAAATCCACCAAAACTTTGACATGCAAAAACTTTATGGGGAAAATGAAGAAAAAATACCCAGAAGAGAGCAGAGTTTGTGGACGGGCTGAGAAGGAGCAGAGGACAAGCCTGGAGGTGTAAAAGTGGATTTGCAGAGATCATAAAGAAGCTGCACTTTAGGAGAATTGGTGTTGTTCATAGCCATATGTAGCTTTTGCTTTGGAATATACAGAGCAGAAACGGCCTTCTGCTGTAGAAATACCAGGGCCTTATCCGTTACTTTTTGGATCTCTGGGAACATTTTTTGGTATATTTTGAGATACTTTCTCCTGTTTTCCCCTGGTTTTTACAAGATTTTTGGTAGTGGTTCTGAAAATCACTGCAAACTGGTGGTGTGTGTGATTATTAGACCCGGGTTGGGTCCAAATCGGGGCTCGGCCTAATCCATCGGTCCAAAATTATATTTATAAGATTAATATCACATTTAGTATTAGTATTATTACTTGTATTTTCATTAAAAAAAAAGTTTAGGGTAAACTACGACATTGAACTTTTAAGGCGCTTTTAATATAATTACCGAACTTTTAAAACTTTTATTACAATCACTTAATTTTTAATTCGCTTTTATTATCGTTAAAAAAACTGATGTAGCACGTTAAGTTTAAAAATATACGCTTGTCACCTTATTTTCTCTCCCTTTTATTTTCTTCCATTTTTCTTTCATCCAAACTTCTCTATCTTTTAGATACATTAATATTTTCTTTTGAACTACTCATTATCCAATGCATGACTTAGTAAAGGTTAGGCCTGAAGCATAAAGACAAATTTTATGAGCAAAGTTCCCGTTATTTCTTTAGCATTTCATCCTCGAATGTCTCCCCAATATTTTCCTTGTTTTCACACCTGTCGCGTGCATGTCTAGATACATTAATATTGTCCTTGATGTGTTACTAGAGAAGTAACGACCTTCGCCAAGAAATTACAGTTTGATTCATATGGAAGAAAGATAGACATGTTTGGATGGAAGCAAGTGAGAGAGAAAGAAAAAATAGGGTGGGAAAATGTTTATTTTTAAATTTAACGTGCCACATCAGTTTTTTTAACATTAATGAAAGTGAATTAAAAGTTGAGTGATTGTAGTGAAAGTTTTAAAAGTTCGGTGATCATATTGAAAGCGTCCTAAAAGTTTAGTGACTAACAATGTAATTTACCCAAAAGTTTATCAAATTTAAGGTTTATTTGTCTATTTTTAAAGTTCAAAATTTTAAATTGTAAGATTTAGAATTTAATATATAGAGTTATATATTTAAAATTTATATTAATATAGTTTAAATTGAAATGATTGTATAATTTTCACACGTGTATCTAAATATAATCCATTAATCCCTCATGAAATGTGTATATATTCTATAATACTTAAACAACCCTACCGTGTATTAATATAATACTTGAAATTTACTCTATAAGTGTCAAACAAATTGATGAAAATTTGGTACATTAAATTTTTTTTGTTTCAAATTAGTTTCTCATTCATAATTTCTTTTGTTTCCATTTGCACTTTCAATCTTTTTACTGCCCATCACTTCAACCCATTGAAAAAATTTCACATCCGACACTATTAAACATAAATAAATAAATTAAGGATAATTATTTTATACATTCTCGGCGGAAACTTATAGTTTTCACAACATAAGCACATTCTTTTTACAGTTTAGGGATTTAGTTTAAGGTGTAGGTTTTATTCAAAAAATAACATCTAAACCCTAAATCCTACCCTCTACACCCAAACCCCTATACCCTATACCCTAAACTAAATCTCTAAACTCTAAAACTAAAACGCTTGTGAAAACTAAAAGTTTTCACCACTAGTGTATTGGATATAAATCCATAAATTAATATAAAATTTGGAAGAAAATTTATTTTGTTTTTGTTTTATTTAAAATTTTCACATGATATTAGAATATATTTGTAGAATTATTAATTTAAAGAAAGAATCATGTGTCAAATTTTCATTAGTCAATTTGACACTTTCTAATATGTTAATTTCATGTATCATAGTAATGCATGGAATGATAGTATCGAACATTTTGTTAAAATACAGTTATTATATTAAATATTTTTGTCAAAGTACATATACTACATTATGCATTTTGTCAAAATACAGACACCAAATGCGACATTATCCCATATTTATATTGCATTCATTACATTTTGTCAAAGTACATATACTATATTATGCATTTTGTTAATTTATACAAACCATTACCATCTGTTTGACAAATTGCCGGTAGTTCTGCTATCAGCCATTCTTCTTGAGTGAAAGCTTGCCATTTGAGATGTTAGATAGGGTTTCCGACTCGGAAACCGGACCCCCATTGCCGGGATCCTCAAATGCACGAAGTGGGTCTGCAAATGATCTTGTGCAAGGCCACCTACACAAAAGATGTTAGAATGTCATATCCATTTCATTGTTTAGCAATGGAGATTCTGAAATTGTTGAAAGAAAATCCCTACCTGCTCGATAATATGGTCTCGTTATCTATCGTCGTTTTTTCGTCGAAAATGTTGCCTTTAAGAATAGAAACAATAGGAATAATGTTCAAATCGTTCTTTTCTACATGCACATGGTACTGGTGAATAGTATGTAAAGTTCGAAGCAGAACAAAATGGGAGAAGCAATGTATACCTCCGTAGAAATTCTTATTTGAGAAATATTTTGCCAACAACCGGAGAGTGTAGTCAGCCTCGTATTTCTTGTACTTCTCGATGTGTTCCGGATCATCAAGTATCCTAACCAAATCGAAGCATATCAAAATAGAATCACTCTCCTAGCAGTACGAAGAAATGCTAATCCAAGCTCAACACACCGATACGATCCATGAACGGTGCACTATCATAACTAAACATCTATTTCTCCAGACGGTGTCTTCAATCACAACAAAATTATGAGACTTTGCTCAGCACCACTGATTTTTTTCCAGTGAATCAATTCGAAGAATACATGGCAACATGATCACTCTAGCATTAGCCGCAACTTATGTTACTCAGACTCCGTGTAAGAGTCAAATGCAGGTACATGTCGGAGCAACAAAGTCCGCAACTACAGATCAGCCAAGATTTACTCGCCAAAAACAGTACGATTCAGCAATATATTGCCCGTCATCTACCTAGAATACTAATACCAGCATAACATAGGTTAAACAAAAGATGCCCCCATAACAAACTTACAAATCCTCCAGATTAACACTAATCAGTACTACATACAACTGGACCTTTTTTTCAGAAGCAGAACCCGTAACACGGAAGTAACACGGAAGAAACTAAAGCACCGAAATGACTGAAATACAATAATTCTAACTATCATTTCCAGGAAAAGAGAACAAATGTTTTCCCATCTATCTAGAGAACAGAAACATGGGGCACGAAAGGATCAAAACAATTGTATTGGAAACTTTAGTATATAAAAAACGGAAAACCGAAGAGCAATAATCACGTCACCTGTTGGGGAAATTTTGCTCCCATTTCAAGAATGCTATGCATTAGGGGACTTATCTGTGGTTTACGGAGAGAGTTGATTCACCGGTCAGTTTATCTCCAATAATTCTCACCGACTATGATGCTCTATAAGGATCAGTTAACCAACAGCAACAAATCTTGCTCAAAGAAGCTCGTAAACGGAAAGCGCCTCGGAATAATACCCGGGGCTAGTGATGCATTTAACCAAGATCTAGAAGCTGAAATTTCACTCCGGCTGTCAATTAACCTCGTTTCAGAAGCTGAAATTTCACTCCGACCCTCAATAGGCTTAGCCAAGACACACTCACTGGTGAATTTCTTCTGATGATCACAACTATACAATTTTTTTGCTCCATAATTCATCAATATATATATTCCTAATTCAATTTAACTTTTTATTGGGGAAAAAAAAATTATCCAAATATACAGATGCTAACTACCATACAAGTACAACTAATAACTGACTCAAATCTAAAGCTATTTTTCTTCAAAATCATTCACTTAAACAGGAAATTACTGTTCCAGAACAGGGTTCAGTCAAAGTTACTATGAAGCAATTACTTCCAAGTTATTCAGTGGAATTTTATCTGAATTTTGAAACTAGAACAATGGTAAAATAGACGCTAAGCACTGATAGGGAAAGTCATATAAGGAAATACCCAGAAAAAAAAAACTTCAAATTTAAAAATATTAGAAGAAACAAACTTACGCAAAATGATCAGCAATTTGAGGCTTTTGTTCATCGACATTGAACGTTCCATTTTCGATGGCGGCGGCATCAGGCTGTGCCTGAGGAGGTACAAGAGCGGAGGGAACGGCAGGGGGGGACTCATGTTTGACGGAAGGTGGTGAGGACGGCAGCGGTGGAGACGACGGTGGATTCGCGCTCGCCATGTTTGTTTTTCAAAGACGAAATTCAGGATTCCCGCAACGCCACTTTTTCTTTCCTCTTTGTACTTTTAAATGGATAAACCATACGAATGGTCACTCATGTTTGAATAAATTTACATTTTTGCTACTAACATGTGAAATATTACACCATTAGTCACTAAATTTTAGGGGTATCGTTTTAATTATTGAACTATAAATTGTTCCAATTTTGTCATTAGAATTTTAAATTATTTTTTATTATTGGACTATAAATTTATTAACAGCCGGATGATGTGGCACTTTACTTTTTTTTAATATGAATGTCCGTTTTACGGTTCATGTTTGGGGTGTGCGGCTGCTCCTTCCAACAATGTTGTTTCTAATGATAGAACTTGTGTCCCTTTCTTGGGAGTACAATGCGCCTTACTAATTCACCCAACACTTGTTGGTTGATGTGACACTTTGTTAATAATGTACGCGGATGCAAAAGTCAAAAATATTTTTTCGTTGTACTAATGTAACATTTTTTTTCTTTTTGAACTTTTCCAACAAAATTTTAAGTTTTTAACCGACTTTTAATTGTCACAAGAAATTGTCATCCTCTCACATCTATTTCTATCACCTTAGACATCAAAAAACTTTTCTCATTATTGTCTATTACTCTATCGATTTATTTAAAAAAATCTTTAAAAGTGACAAATTTTAACAAAAAAAATTAACTTAGGATTTGGGAATTTTTAGATAACTTTGAGATTTTTATTCAAAACGTCAAAATAATGAGAAGTATTCTTCTAAGAAGACGATCAACATATTTTAAAAACTAGTCTCATCAATGATCGTCGAAAGGATCAAAGCATTACAAGGTCAAATATATTTATAAATTTTCATTGATTTTGAGTGAGTTTTGTGGAAAACTAATATATGAGATTAGAAATGATCTAATTTGAATTAGCTCTAATGATCACTCATGATTTTGAGTAGAGGCTACATTTCGGGAAATGATCTAATTTGAATTAGCTCTATTGGTTTCAATTCTTTATAGAAACCGGACCGCACAAACTCCCGATTCTCAATTGAACCGATTCAACTGATTGGCTCGGTCTGGGTTTTTTTCATCCATGGAAAATGGAAATATAGTTGCAAATTGATTACAGTTTTAGAGACGACAGAAAGAAGAGGGGTCAAAGTCTACAATCCAACACAAAGGGAGGGCTTTAAAAGTTTACTGTAAAAGGCAACAAGACAAGTTACCAGACAAACATACACACATATCATATATATATATATATAACATCTACGTCTACTTCAGTTCCGCTAGAAATTCTCGAAGATCATCCAACTTCGCATTCGAAAGGCCTGCATTTCAAATGAGAAAAAACCCCAAAAACTACATTACAAGACAAGCAGGGAATACAAGGATCTACTAAGTGTGCACATACTGAAATGGGAAAAATTTTGTACCATTCTTTGGATTCGGATTCAAGGTGAAGTAATCTGTAAGGGAACTATATACCCTCTCTGCTCGTTCGTGTTGCATCTTTTCTGTCTGTCTGGTATTTAGTTCCAACATTTTGACACGGAGTTCGGTCGCAGTTTGCGTCATTTCTGCAGGAATAGTGAATACCATGATGAGCAGGATAATTAACTTGAAAACTAATACTCCAAAAATCAAACCTCCTATATGCGAAACTGATACGAGGAACGGAACCTTTCTTTGCGACAAAAGTAGTTTCCAAGTCCTTAGTTAAAAGGCTTATGACAAAGTTTTCTTGATTAACTAAAGGCTCAGGCTGGTTGCAACAATAAAACTAACCCTAAAATTAGGCAACTTGCGGCAGTGTTGCAGATTGCTTCAAGAATTGATGCATAAAAGAAACTGAAAGAACAGAATTTAAATTACCAAATAGCATTCTAGGTAACAACTGCCTCTGTTACTTGGACTCGGTATATGTCCAACACGCATATATTTGATATTTTAAAGTCTGTCAATGTATTTGAAGGGTCCTTGAAAGGTCATATCTCAATTACCATGCCAGGATATGTGAGACACAAGAGCTGGATACGAGTATTTTAAGAAAAATGAAGAATCAAAACAACATAAACAACTACTAATAACCAAAGTAGTCCAGATAACCCGGTTACCAATATATTTCGAGAGCGTCTTTGGTGCTTGGATGATATTATATGGGAAAAGTTTCTTATTTAATTCTATAATTGACATCATGTCCAATCATCGACAAATAAATAGATCAAATAGTTGGACTATTAGCCTATGGATAGGATTTACATCACCCAAGAGGATTAATGGAATCCCAAAAAAATTCCCACAATGATGAGAATATGGAAAATAGGACATGAGCAGTTTTATTGTACATACCAAAATGCATCAAAATAAGATAATTAAAGACAAAACACTCATCAGTTTTGCACTATGCCAAGTAATGCATACCAAGCGCAACCTGAATATCTAAATGTGGACATTAATTTCAGAACAAACAATAAGAAAAGAAAATACAAGCAGAAAGGTTTTTATAATAGGATACTAACTTGCCATTTGCCAACAGCTGCACGGTCAGTTGGTTGGAGATGTTGGATCATTATCTCCAACGACTAGGGCTCTAAATCTCAAAACTTAACAGTTCAAATACCAGAAAGCACTATCTCATGGATTTAATGCAGTACTAGGCAACTTAAATTACCTTGGAACATGTCATGCACAGAGGAGTCTTCATACAGTTGCAGTGTCTGATTAATAAGTTCAGCGCAATGCCCTCTTGAAGCAGACTGTCTTTCCAATTCTTTAAGTTCACTGTTGAGCTTATCAGTCTCAGCCCCAACCTATGATGAAGTTTTCTTTTAGACAGATTCAATAGAGGGGAAATTTTTCATGCAAATAAACATTCCAGCAACATTGGCATATATAACATAATTAAGAATCCCTCTCACCAATGTAAGTTTATTCCTTAATGAATCCAACTCTGCATCCACATCTGGTTCAGATAGAGCATCCTGAATCATTGAAGAACTAGCAAGCAGCTCATCCTAGAAAGGAGAATACATGAGAATTCACAGTTACAACTAAAATAAAGAAAATTTTAACAACGTATAAATAAAGTACAGGAATATTTTAACAAGTTAAGCGTGCATTTATGAAGAGTTTTCCATATTTTGCTAGCACATAGCAAATTTTTGACATCTTTTGCTTCTGAATAACTTCATGATATGCATTTTTATCTTTGTCCCAACTTCCCAACCATGAAAAATTGTTGTGTCTAGTAGTTGCCTCTTGTCAATCCTACTAACAGGCAGATTATTGAGAATCTGAGATTGCAATTTTCTACAATAATGTTAGCTTGACGATACCTACTTTCCTAATGCTGTGTTTGGAAATATGACCTTGAGAGTTTGGATTTAGATTTCATTTGTTATATAAATTAGGAATTTGGGAAAATGAAACATATACACGCACATATATATACATGTTATGTAAAAATTAATTAAGATTATAAATGATTATAAATTTAAAGATAATTTTTTTAAACTCACACATATGAATTACAACATCAGAAATATCCCTAGGAACTTCAAATTACTGCTAAGTAGGCATCGCACAAATCCATGAATTTGAACAATAATCATGGATATTATAATTACATGTACTTTATTACATGAATTGCACTATTTTGAAATTCAAGTTCCCAAAGCAACCTAAATGCGAATTCCAAGGCTATAAATTCTTATTCTATGTCATCCATGTTATATCATTACAAACAGCTACATATCTCTAGTATAAAAAAGGAACAAAAGAAAAGCTCCATGTCTCTCCAATAGTTTAGTTTCAATTTTGTCTAGCATTCTACACATTTTACACCATTTAAGTCAAGGGAATATCAAGTAATAAACTCAACATGCATGATGCAACAATAAAACCCAATTCTCAACATGTAAGAATTTGCATACAAGTAATACTGAACAGAATCATAGCTAAAACCTACATTTTTGGGTAAAGAAAAACCTTCAGGAACTGTAAAACAGTGGCGAAGACAGTACTTCTCCCACATAGCAAGCCGCTTACCCAAACTTGATTGAATCATATTGTGAATATAATTAACACCCTAAAACAGAACAAAAAACCAGAAAATTAATGTGCCATTAGGAAAAGGGTTAGGCCTTTAACTGTTACTATAACAGACTCAACCTTCCTCGTTCTTAAAAATGTGACAACATTATTACTTTTCCTGCATTTCCTAGTACTCCTCAACTCTATTTCATCAATTCAAATAATTTCAAACATTAAGCTATACCTGAAACATGAATTCGAAACTTTGGATTCGTATTTCATTTATTATATAAACTGTAGGAATGAAATAAATATATAACATATATGAATTAGTAAAAAAATCAATATGATTATATATTTGCAAGATATAGAACATGAATTTCAACTTCAAATTCACCAATAAAATCGTATGTAATAAATCTATAAATTTAAAAGATAAGCTAGCTTTAACTGATCTTCATTCAAGAATTCGAGGGAAGAAAAATATGGAAAAACGCTTGAATTCAATAAAAAAAAGAGCAATCAACATGTGATACATGATTAACGAAATTAATTCATCTAAATTTTCAACTTAAAGCAAATTAATTAGCGCAGCAACTATTATTAGCAAAATTCTTAAAACTATAAATCATTTTCAGCTCTAATAAGTCAATAATTCCAAAAATCGGAATAGTAATAACTTTATTATTGTACAAGATGAAGAAAAAATTGCAGGTTACCTTAGTTAGATCATGGGAACGGTCAGTGCCTTGGACTTTCAAAATATTGGAAGCTTCTCTGCAAGTTTTCACCAAATTTTTACAAACCTTTAACTTGAGAGAAATCACAGAGGGAAAAACAATAGAAAGATGAAGAGAAACCGAGAGAGGGAGAAACATACTGGAGATAGAAATCGAATGCATCGTTGAGTAGATCATCGACTGTGTTCAGCGTTTCGTTGATGAAAAGCTGGGGATTTAGGTTCAGAGAATCGAAAATTGCTTCGCTTTCGCTGCCTTCCATATTTCACAATTTGTTTTAGGGTTCTTGCTTCTCCCTTATTTCGAGTTCAAAATAGTTTTCACTCCTGAATTTCCCGCCGAGTCTATTGTTGCGGCAAGTTGCGTCTATATATTTATTTATCAATATTTGTTTTTTAATCAATAAGTAGTACCAAATGCTACTAATTTTTTAAGTGTATAATTTTTATTTGGGTAAACTCCCCCAGTAACCACACAACTATTGGTCGCCACCTGATTTGACCACCCAACTAAAAAAATTCAAAATTTGACCACTCAACTATTTAAATGGACCTATTTTGACCACCGCCGTTAAAAGTTAACAGAAAGTTGACGTAGCTGTTAAAGTAAAATGTATATAATTACACATTTGATCCTTGTTAGTTACCTATTATCAATTTAATCCTAATTTTAATAAATAAAATTAATCAACCAATCCTCATGGCCATGGGTAAAAACCCATGACTCTACCACTGCACCAATCCATTCTTAATGAAATGGATTGTACCAGTTTTTATATATATGATTTTGTCTCTAGTTATTTTACCATCAGATGCCATAATATTCATTTACCAATATAACATTAAATTAACTCCTTTGTAAGCAGGTTATCAAGCGTTAAAAATGAAAAGTTGGTGCAACTTATTGCAGCAGATTCTGAGTTTAGACAGTCAATTTACAAGAAAAAAATGGCTAAATAAAAAAATTGAAGTCTTGTTCAATATTATGCTAATAATGGATCTATTCTCTAAACGACACACTTCATTGTTTCATTTCAACAGTTAGTGCCTGAAATGAGGTCTTAGTGACATGGAATTTGGTCGAGAAAAATTATGTATTGCTACTTTGTCGTCTCTTTCAGCCTTTCCCTTTCGTATGATTCCGATATTCAAATAATGGTAACAAAAAATGTCATATTGATCATAGTTGATGATGATTTTTTTGACATGGAAGGTTTTGAGCTCAACATCCTCACTGATGCAGTTAGAAGGTAATCGCCATAGCAACAAGCAAATTAATGTCTGGTTAATGAGTTTGTTTAATGGTTCATTAGAAACTAATTCTTGTTGGTCTTGGATGGAAATAACAGATGGGATGGTAGAGGATTAAGTGGTCACAGTAAGATCATATTTGACGTCCTTAATAATCTTGTGAAAGAAATTGCGGAAAAACATCTACAACAGCAAGAAACTGATACAACATATTTTTTAAAGCAAATAGTAAGTGGGTTAACTTTGGTCTTTTCCAACAAGAATTTAGACAATGTAGAGATTAGTCCTTCTGGCTAATACTAATAACTCTAAACATTTCATGGAGTGGGTTGAAACATTTGATTCATGGCTTGTGGAGGCTAAATGGAATAAAAGTGGAACCTTACCATCAACCGATGAGTACTTTTGGAATGGCATGACATCGATTGTTGCATATAAAGTAGTTCTTCCGACTGCATTATAAGATATATAAAAATTGGTGTAGTCTATTGTATTAAGAATGGATTGGTGTAGTGGTTGAGTCATGGGTTTTCACCCATGAGGATGAGGTTGTGAGTTCAAACCCCATGTCAAGCACCTCCCTCCCATCAGGTGGTGCCACTTGATTGGAAGAAAATAAATATATTAAAAAATAAAATAATAATTTTATTTATTTAAATTAAAATTACGACTAAACTAATATAATGGGTAACTAACAAGGACTAGATGTGTAATTATACACATTTTACTTTAACGACCACGTCACCTTTCTGTTAGCTTTTAACGGCCGGTGGTCAAAATAATTGAGTGATCGAATTTTAAAATTTTTTAATTGGGTGATCAAAACAGGTCGCGACCAATAATTAAGTGGTCACTATAATAGTTTACCCTTTTTATTTTTTTAATAGAAGTGTATAATAATTATATCACGCGAAAACCACATCATTTTGGATTTAATATACGTTTGGATATTAACGTCTCAGTATTAATATTAATGTATAATTTTTAATAGAATATTAATGTATAATTTAAAGTTTTTTTAAGAATAATTTAAAGTTCAAAGTTACAATAAAAACGATTTTTGTTTAGTAATATAATATATACCACCAGGCACCAGAGTAAGTATATTTAGCTTGTTTATAATGTCAAGAACTAAAATTTTAATTTTGTTTAGATTCTAATATTTTATCTTACTGGATTTATTATTGATATTTTTTAATATTTTAAAAATTAATAATAAAACAAAAGACATGTTCCGCTCTCGTAAAGTTAACTTCACTATCCATGTAACAAATTATCATTCTTTCATTTACTCATAACTCAATATAGTATGTGTTAATTTAAAATTATGCACCAAATATAAGTGAGCTTTCTCTTCTTTTGATTCCCTCGTCGAGGGTCGGTAATTAGTTTTAATATAAGTTGTCCATTGTTTTTTTTTAACTTTATCTATGTTTTGTTTTCACGATTTTAATAAGAATTTTTATTCTTATAGCACGTGTTTTTCCTGTCTTTAGGACACGCTTTTTATTAGGTTAGTTGGTTCGTTTCATATGTTGTTTGACACGATTTCAGCATACCTTAACGATCGTTTAGTTCTCGTATAGAGATCCTCGTGACACTAGTTTTTTTTATTTGATTATATCGGTGGTCATAAAAAAGATTGATCCTCATTCGTTTGATGGTTTGTTAGCCAATGTAATCAGAACTGTGTTGCAGAGCAATCTACCTGATAGTTTGGTTCGATCACCACTCTCTTTTTCATCTCGTAAAGCATATCATTTGACTAGAGACAATGAGATTCATGAAGATTTCTAGGTTTACAAAAGTATTTGTTTTTCTTTGCACTTTTGTATAAAATTTTTAGTAAACTTTTTTTTTTCTTTTTTGATGCATTGTATTTTGTAATATTTTTCATAGTCTTTAATAAAATCTAGATGTCATTGTTCAAAAAAATTATGTATCAAATAATTACATAATTGTAAGTGTTAAACTAAAATAAGTATCAAATAGAAACTGTTATTTCATTTTTTTTAATTATTATCATGTACACTATTCGTGGGAAAGTAAATTTTCACACAGTGTTAGGGTACCGACTAATATCCAATTAATTTGTTTTTAAAATTTTAAAATATACTAAAAAAGCATGGCATCATTTTAATATTATTTACGTAACTTTTATTTCTCGATTTACAGTTTATGTTGAAAATAGGTGATTATTCAAGAGCTACAAAACGAATTACCACATTTTGAATGATGAAAATCTTCTGCCCCTTTTCGGTTTCTCTATTTATGCCCACGCTCAAAATTAAATTTAAGATTTGAGATTTAGGGTTTTAAGTTAGGATTTATAGTTAGAGTTTAGAGAATTTAAGGTTGGGTGTAGGATTTAAAATTTAAAATTAGTATTTAAAATTAAATTTTATAGTATTTTTTACTGTTAGAGAATAAGTAGACACTAAAAAAAGAGCCGAAGATTTTTATCTGTTTCTGAATAGCAAGTGGAGTATGAAACTGGGTTTCGACCGAGTTAAGTCCAAGCTCGAGGCCGATCGGCGCCCAAAACTATCATAAATAGGCCATTGCTGAAAGTTTGGTCTCCCAATGGCCCTTACAAAGGAGAATATGGACCGCCACTACGGCCGTGTGGTCAATCTCTATGGGTGACCTGCACGCTCACATTACATTATGCATAAATAAATAAGGAAATAATCAGTTAATTTAATAGATAAAACATTAAAATTTTAAATAATATTTAGAATTTGAATGTTAAAATTACAAATAAAATAATTTGAGTTAAAAGACTAACTTTGTAATGAACTTTTATACTATGAAAATAATATAACAATATATTAGAAAATAATTAATTTATACAAATATATATTTTTAATTTTACAGTAAATTCAATTACGTTACCAAAGTGACTAGGATCTTGACGAAGGTTAAATGTGAGAGTCTGATGGGCAAGATAATAAAGAAGATTTCTAGTTGGCTTTTCAAGTGTCTTTCTTTTGTTGGGAGGCTACAGTTAATTCAAGTAGTGGTATTAAATGTTCACAGTTTTTTAAGTCGTATTTTTCTTCTTTTTACTAAAGTGATCAAACAAATTGAGTCACTTTGTATTTTTTTTTTGTGTGGAAAGAAGAATATGAATCTGCTAGAGGTGCACGGGTTGGCTGGTTGTCTGTCTGTCACCCTAAGAAGGAGGGGTTTGGGATCAAAGATTTATATGTGTGGAACATGGCATGCCTCATGGAGTGTCTTGGTTAATTTTGGTTTGTTCTGATTCATTATGGGTTGCTTGGGTGAATAAGTACATGCTCAAGGACAACTCGATATAAAAGCCTCGAGCTAAATGTCATCATAGATGTGCTTGGAAGAAAATACTGAAATTGCGGGTGTTATGGCTGCAAATGAATGTAAGATTTCACGGGGACTTTAAGGCGAGACTGATATCGGAAGAATTCCGGCACAAGCAAGAAAAAGTGCTTACAAAATTTAAAACGCTCTCATGGGGTGTAATGTTGTTCCCACTTGTCTGTTGTGTCGTGAAGCAGTGAAATCGAGAGAACACATGTTTGTCAAATGTGGGTTCACGAGGTAACTTTTGGATATGATTTTCTTGTAGTGTGGGCTGCAAGTTACCCTTAGTAAATGGTTTATTTGTTGATATGGATGCAGTCGAGAGGTAAGGGTAAAAGCTTGTTTTCATGCATTTTGCGACTTTCATAGTTTTGTGTTAACTATCTTGTTTGGCAGGAAAAAAACTTAAGGTTGTATGGACGGGCTCCTCAGACGATTAATGCTTGTTTTTGCGTGTTAAGAAGGATAATTGTATGAAATTGGGGGAGTATACTAAATTTGAAAATTGGTCCTCTTTTTTGGCAGATAGATAGAGTTTACTTTAATTGTTTGATCATTATTTAAGAATTGTTGGTTGTATTGGACCGTTTTATTTAAGGTTCTTGAATGAATAAAATAATATTTATCCAAAAAAATAATTACGTTACCAAATCTTTTGGAATCTAATTTTTTATGTTAATAAATTATAATTTATAAACAATGAAAAATAAAATAAAAATATTTAAAAGAAAAGGAGAAGAGGCATAAACGACAGGTGAGTTGCGAAAGGAGGGCACATGCCCCCACTAAGTGGGTTGAAAGCCTAAAAGAGTGGGGGTCCATGAGGCATTCTCCTCTCCCACCACTGACCACCCCACGTGACACCGTCACCGCAAATATGAAATCCCGAGTGACGCACGCCACTTGCTCTCCAACTCCACGTACCCCTTTTTTCTTTTTCCTCCCAATAAAATCTAGGTATTTTAAATGAATATATTTTTAAAACAATTAATTAAAAATATAACACCCAAATTTGATTATTTAGAAAAATGATTTCTTTTCGGTTCACGTAAGGTGAACTCGTTTTTTGTAGGACACGAATTTAAAACTCGCTTGTAACGAAACGTGAGTTTCGTGTTGAGTAAGTTGGTAAGAAAGAAAAATAATAATAATTTACCGTTTTTTTTCTTCATATAACTCGCTTATAATAAGACGCGAGTTTAAAACTCGCTTTTGGTAGGACACGAATTTGGACTACGTAGATTAAAAAGGAGTCATTATTCTAAATAGTCAAGTTTGATTTATTTTTAATTAATTATTAAAAAATATATTTTAAAATTGCCTAAAATCTACACCATACTTTTTAAAATAAAACCCCCTCCATCTCTTTTCCCTGAATTATGTATATTTTACTAATAATTTTATATTATGTGTATTCAAAGACGGTAGATACATAGTGAGAACCGGGGCCATGCCCCCAAAAAATTTTAAAATATGAAAATAATTAAAATTGATGTGATGATAAATAAATTTTGTTCCATACTTTCATATTCTCCCTAATTCATGTGTTCAATAATATATTTGAATTGTTTTATTATTGTTTTTTTATCTTAAATACTATGTATAATTAAATAATAATTTGAGGTTTTAAAATATTTTTTAATACAATAATTATATTACTCAGTTGTTTTTTATCTCAAAATTAAAAAATATTAAATATTTAAATGTATGTCATTGCGTAAGTAACACCAACAACAATATCAATCAAACTAAATTTAATAAATAATTTCAAAATATAAACCATATTTATTCAACATTATTTGTATTAATATAATATTATTTAATTCACTGATATTATTAGGGATGAGCATTTTATTCGGACCCGACGGGTTTCGACCCGACCCGGCCTGATCGGGTCATTTTTTAATAAAAAATTGGACTCGGTCGGGTCGGGTTTAGGTTTAGGGTGGAAAATATTCGACCCGGCCTGAGACTAATAGTGTAATTTTCTCTTAAATTTTTCAGGAATATTTATAATAATATCTCTCTTTATATATATATTTTATAATTAAGTACTTAAAATTAAAATTTTATTTATAATTTAATCCTTTAAATTATATTTTTTACAATTAAGTATCTTAAAAATATTTTTTTTACAATTAGGTCCCTAAAATTAATTTATTTTATATAGGTCAGGTCAGGTCAGATTTAGTATATTTATTTTTTGGTCAAGTCGGGTAAGTTTTTTAAAAATAATGTTAGGTCGAGTATGAGTTTAAAGTATTTATTTTCAGGTCGGGTCCGGGTGGGCCAAAAACCCGACCCGTGTCCATCCCTAGATATTATTCATTATTCATAAATAAATAAATAAAACCATACGTGGAGTAAATGGCCGCTGCCCCATTCCCTCGACAGCAGAACTAGAGAAAAAGCGACAGGGCGAGAGGGGACCCCCCATCACACGCGACGAGGGCAGCTAACGGCAAGGGGTGGGCGCACGTGAGTAATTACCGCTCCGGCGCTCCCCCAATCATCCTGTCTCACGTGCTACACTTACCACGTAGAAATTACAACAAATAAGATGTCTGTAATTCTTTTAATTATTTAATTTGAATATTTAAATATGTCCTAAATTTTGAATTTTTACCATAAATTAACTCAATTTAAATTAGAATCAAATACTGTTACTTAAAATATTCAGATCTATAAAGTTTATGAATTCTAATATATATTATTTTAATAATACTGACAATTAAACTATAATTTTGTATGTTTATATATATATATCAATAATTCATATTATATGAATTTGATACATTTATATATGTTAATAAAAATATATTTTTATATGTTAATGATTTATATTATGTAATTTAATATGTTTTTGTATTTTATTTTTATTCTATATATCATGCTTGTGCTATGTTATTTTTAGTGAGCTTATATAAACAATCTTGTCTCTAAATTTTAAAATAAAGTTCTCTTTAATATGAGTTTTTTTTTTCAATTACAATTTGCAGACTTTTTTTCTTCCTAAATTAGTAGATAAGGCCGGCCGAAACAAAAATGAATTAGGAGATAAGTGAAAACGGGATCGCGTAATATCGTGGGATTGGGCCCCACAATAAGTTGGCCACGTGATTCGTGAGGCTGAGGAAGGAAGGTGTGGCAGTAGGCACGACGGACATTTGTAATCACGTGATACGATGCAGATTCCACGGGGAAACTGACATCTGTACATTTTCAAAAACATTTTTTAGAAAAACAATAATAAACCCCCGTCTCCAATTATTTTAGTCAGATTAAAATAATTAAAATGGGTTTTATTATTTATTGGTTGATTAATTAATCATAAGTAAATATTATCCTAAGACAAATCTTAGAAAAAAATATATTGTTAACTGATCCCTAAACGGATTCTTTTGGTAAGGGAATGTCCACGTTACAGGGCAAAACTGTGTTTTAATAAAATCAAAGTTTTTCGTTAAAATATGTAATTAAAGGCAACTAAATAAGTTGACAACAAAAAAAAAGACAACAATAACTGTCCGGTTGCGATGTTTGCGCGCTATGCAAATTTACCCTCAATTAAATTAATTATTTATTGAAATATCTTCTCAAAAAAAATTATGCATCAATTTTAAAATTTAGCTTCATAAATCATAAAATTGATAACGATATTAGTTTATATATACATAATTAGAATGTTAGTCTTTGTGAGATTCACTAGTTAAAAAAAGGGTAAACTACTGCAGGGGTCACTTACGTTTAGCGTCTGTACAAGTTAGTCACCACTTTTGAAAAGTGCCTATTAGTAGTCCTCTACGTTTTCGATGTGTAAATACTTGGTCACTCCGACGTTAACTCCGTTAGTCCCCTAACGGATTGCTGATGTGGCGAAATTAAAATAAGGATAAATTACTGCAATAGCCATTAAAATTTATCTCATTTACATTTTTTCTCCTCAATTTAAAAAAGTAAACATTATAGTCACTAATAAAAATGTTTCTTTATAATTTCACCCTTAAATTTTTAAAAATTCATTTTTCAATCCTAAAACTTTACAATCAATTAACACAATAATATTATAAATGCTTAGATGAAAAATAGGTGCCCAAAGTATACCCTTTGGAACTTAGGTGCCCAAATTGGTCCTATTTAATAACTCAAACTTAAAAATTTAGTCCACTAACTACTAAAAATTCGAGTTATTGGAATTTCTATTTTATAATTCAAACTTTATTTTGAATTTTTGAGTCGAGTTTATGAAATTATGAGTCGAGTATTTTCACATCAAACCAAAAAATTTAATTTTTTCGAGTCAAGTCGAGTTATTGGAATTTCTATTTTATAATTCAAACTTTATTTTGAATTTTTGAGTCGAGTTTATGAAATTATGAATCGAGTATTTTCACATCAAACTTAAAAATATAATTTTTTCGAATCAAGTCAAGTTATTAGAATTTCTATTTTATAATTCAAACTTTCAATACACAACTTTTGGTCTCAAAAGCTTTTACTATTTTACATTATGATTCGATATAGGAGTATTAATTAAAGGTGTATACTCATGAATTAGAACTGTTTTGAAAAGAAGAAAAAAAAAGCTTATCACAGTGCCACAGTTTTAATTCTTTTCGATTGTTTCTTATATTCTTCGAACATTTGAAATTTAGTTATCTAGTATTTTATTTATAAGAATTTTGTTTTATATTTTTAGAATTTAAAAATTCAAGTCTAATTCTCAACATTGTTAATTTTTTTGTTAAATTCAGGTCCACGCTAACGTAGTTATGATTAAACTATGAGGGGCATAATGATTAACTTTGAGATGAATTAAATCTTAAAAACATTTAAATCGTAAAAAATTAAAGGAGCTAAGGTTTAATTTTATTAATTTTAAAATTAAACGGTCTTAAAAATAATTAAACCTAAAAATTAAGGGATAAATATATTTTATTAATTTTAACTGACGGAGTCCTAATAATAATAAACCAATTTTTTTTATTAAAAATAATGGCTTATTTTCAATGGTTTCAACATACCTGTCGTGAGGGTAACAAAGTCGTCGATCAAATGACGAAGTTTACGGTTTTGAATGATTTGGAGGCGTGTTTGTTCCCTAATCCCCTGTGATAATCGGACATCGTCCGTCTTTCTTCATGACGAAGTTAAATATTATTTTATAATTCAAACTTTATTTTGAATTTTTGAGTCGAGTTTAAGAAAAAAATAGAAATTCCAATAACTCGACTTGATTCGAAAAAATTAAATTTTTAGGTTTGATGTGAAAATACTCGACTCATAATTTCATAAACTCGACTCAAAAATTCAAAATAAAGTTTGAATTATAAAATAGAAATTCCAATAACTCGACTTGACTCGAAAAAATTAAATTTCTTGGTTTGATGTGAAAATACTCGACTCATAATTTCATAAACTCGACTCAAAAATTCAAAATAAAGTTTGAATTATAAAATAGAAATTCCAATAACTCAAATTTTTTAGTAGTTAGTGGACTAAATTTTTAAGTTTGAGTTATTAAATAGGAGCAATTTGGGCACCTAAGTTTCAAAGGGTATACTTTGGGCACATATTTTTCATCTAAGCATTTATAATATTATTGTGTTAATTGATTGTAAAGTTTTAGGATTGAAAAATGAATTTTTAAAAATTTAAGGGTGAAATTATAAAGAAACATTTTTATTAGTGACTATAATGTTTACTTTTTTAAGTTGAGGAGAAAAAATGTAAATGAGATAAATTTTAATGGCTATTGCAGTAATTTATCCTTATTTTAATTTCGCCACATCAGCAATCCGTTAGGGGACTAACGGAGTTAACGTCGGAGTGACCAAGTATTTACACATCGAAAACGTAGAGGACTACTAATAGGCACTTTTCAAAAGTGGTGACTAACTCTGTACAGACGCTAAACGTAAGTGACCCCTGCAGTAGTTTACCCTTAAAAAAATTTAATGATAAACTCTTTAGCTAATGATAATACAATTATAGTTTGAACCAAACAAATGTATCAGTGAAAAAGTAGATGATGTTCATCATAAGAGTCACGCGTTCAAATCGTTATGTCTATTGTCAGTGGCGGATGCAAAGCTTACCTTGGGTGGGCCCGTGCCCACCCTGAAATTTTTAAAGTTTACACATTTGCCTTTAGTTTTTTAAAATTTTATGAATTAGTCCTTAATTTTTATAACTTGTGCCCACCTTAAAATTTTGAAATTTTTATTATTGTGCCCATCTTCAAAAAAAATTAGTTTTTGCCCACCCTGAAAAATATTTATGGATCCGCCACTATCTATTGTCTACATGTTGTATGCGCATTGTCAAAGGGTTAAGAATACCTATGAACATATACTTCATTGTAATCACTTTTAGACTGTTTTAAAAAATACAATTATGTTTTGTACATTTTAAATCACCAACTTATTAACGGCTTTCATTTACATCACAAATTTATTATTTAATCAAATTAAAACTTTTATTATTTATAAACTAAGTTATTTATATTGGCACCATTAAATCATTATAATAAAAACAAACTAATAATTTTACTTAACATATGTTTCACAGAAGATAAGTAATGTTTAAATGACAATTTAAATATTATTTGTTAGGATTTATAGGAAATTTAATTTTTTTTGAACTTATTTAAATAAAATGTTTCAAAAAATTAATTAAAATTTATTAAAATTAACAAATAAACGTATTATTTGATGATGATATGTGAAAAACATGCTAAGTAAAAGTGTCAATTTTAACTAAAGAGGTTGGTTCAAGTGGTAAGCATTTTGATATCGCTTAAGCAAGTCTCGAGTTCGTGATGTTGTGTATGCAAAAAATCCCCACTGGGAGACACCCACTAAAATCAGGTGTGCGTCGCGGGTCGATTCGTATTAGTCAGGCAAAATCTTGAAAACCAAAAGGGCAATAAAAAAGTGTCAATTTTAATTTTTCGTTATAATTATTCAATGATGTTACTATAAGTTAAACCCGATGTAATTTGATTAATTAAATATTTTGTGATGTAAATAAAAGTGAATGTTAAGTTCGGTGATTTAAAAGGTAAATTACTCTTACATTTGTCATACAAAATACATTTTTTTAATATGAGTATACTAATTTTATTAAAAAAGAACAATTTAAAAAATATAAAGAGAGTTTATAACTTAAATAAGCAAACTTGATCAAGACATATTCTTATAAACAAAGAAACATGAAAACTAGCGTATTTAGATCATACACAAGACCATACAAGGAAAAGGTAAAAACCCTAACTCAAAGAATCGAAACAAAATAGATACAAATATCATCAAAGCTCGACGATAAAAGGTAAAAACCAACAACAAACAACATTAAAAATGTATAATACAATAAAGCACATTGACAATATGATTATTATCACAATTCAATCTCGAACAAAAAGGGTGACTATAAGCTCGTATCCAAATTCAGTTTAAAAATTCAAAATAAAAATATTAACAAAATAATCAAATGAGTGTCATTTTAAGGCAAATATAAAATATTTTTTTAATCGTCGAATACATGAAATGAAATGTGGTCGAGGAAAAATACACGTGAGTGGAGGGAGTCAACTCACGTGGCCCACCCTATATCGTATGTGACGACAACCATGAAAATGACCTCACGTCACTTTTCCACGTTAACAACAATCCCTTCTCACGTGCTTTGCTCGCCTTTATTTTTTTACTTTTTTTTATAATTAATGAGAAGAGATCGACATAGGCCTCATTAAAAACCCTCCTAACCTAATGAGGGAAAAGAGTACCTATGTACGATCCGTATAAACCACAATTAAAAGCGAAAGCAAGACACCACAACTTAGGGACAATCATCCCTCAAGAGATCAAAAACCTCAAACGGAACACTATTAAACACATATGCCTCAAAGCTAGACCGCTCCGCCAATTTCGCCATCGCATCTGCCACTCTATTAGCATCACGGCAAATGTGTCGAAACTCTACTCCACCATGGAGCAACACAAGATTTTGAATAGAATCAATCAAAGATGATGACCTCGAGCAATACGACATTCCAGATAACGTATGAAAAACATCCAAATTATCCGTCTCCACCACTATACTCATCTCATCTACCCCCAAAGCACACTTGAGGCCCTCAAACACCGCCCAAAGCTCTGTGTCAAACACCGAGCACTTGCCAATGAATTTTGTAAAACCCGTAATCCAATTACCTTGAAAATCTCGGACAACCCCTCCACACGATGCAGCACCATCGGAACCATTCCTCGCGTCGTCCACATTAAGCTTCACGAACCCCCTCCTTGGTGGACACCAACTACGCCCCCGCATCTGCTACTGCACAACACCATTATGCGAGGTTTGGACGCAGGTTTGCTGCGCACGCTGCGCCCCAGAAGCCAAGCGCCTGCTACGCTCAATGATCCCTGCACCATAAGGGATCCAGCTCCCAAAAATATTTTCATTACGAGTACGCCATAGGGTCCACAAAACGCTCCCAAACAGCACACCCCAATCAGCTGCTTCCCTCGCAAAACCAGCACCCGACAGCAGGTTCTGCTTCAACCAATCCTTCATGGGCAGCGCCAAAAATCTCGCCAAACATTGCGGTTTTATCAGAGTTGCCCAGGTCGAAACTGCCGTGGGACAGCGGCGAAGAATGTGATCAATGTCTTCACAAGCCGCCCCACATACCGCACATGTAGCTGAGTCCGATAAATGTCGTCGGGCCCTTTCATCATTTGTTAAAATTCGGCCCTTCCCAAGAAGTCAAAGGAACGCCTTTATACGCGATAGCCCTTTAAACGCGCGTATCGCCTTCCACAGACCATCCTCCGCCTCAACAACATGTTGCGATCACACGTCATATGCAGACCTCACAGTGAATTTTCTTGTGTTACTCCACTTCCACCCCGGCCAATCGGGGCCATTCAAGGCTGCAGGTGGCTTAACCGCAGCTATGTGCTCTAACACATGCATAGGTAAAACAGCTCGGAAAGCCTCCCAAGACCAGTTCCCTCCACCATCAACCATATCTTTGACCGGTATAGGGACCAAATCCACCATAGTCCGCGTGCAATAAGAACTAAGAGGACCAATTTCCGCCAACCAATTATCCTTCCAAAAGTCCACTGTCGCCCCATCACCAATATTCCATACAATTTATTCCCTAACTGTTGAGTGGATCACACGAATGATAATAACCAAGAGGGGGGGTGAATTGGAATTTTAACGATGTTGTAACGGAAATTGCAACTTAAAATATTGACACGGGAATTTAGAGTGGTTCAAGTTCACCAACCGAACTCTACATCCACTACCTTAGTCTCACCAAGGATTTCCAACAATTTCCACTAAATTGTTCGTCCCCTTTTTCCAGGACAAGGAGGCAACCTTTACAATTTCGGTTAATTTTTCTACCCAAAAATTAACCCAATTCTCACACAAAAGAACAAAGAAATTTGGTGGCTAATAAGGTATCTCTCAATACAAATGATAGCCCAATATCAAGCACTCAACCCAATTGAACAAAATAGAAATGAAGGATACAATTGGGGTTTCTAGACAAAGTAGGATTTTTGCACAAATACTTGGATTTGATGTTTTGATATCTTCTTGAGGTTCAATCATGTGTTGCTGGAGCTTCTTGGGGTCTTTTTATAGCCTCTTGATGATTTCCAACCGTTGTGAGTGTTGACTTTAAGATTATAGCCGTTGGAAAGCTTTTTCTCCACTTTCTTGCACTTTTCCAGCTATGCGTATCGATACTCTATAGAGGGGTATCGATACCTGTCTCACAAGAAAATAGCCGTTGTGTACAAATAATAAAGGGGTATCGATACGCGTTCTTGGCGTATCGGTACTGGGTATCGAAACAGCACAGGCTGTATCGATACCTTTTTCTCGACATAGCTCACTGTCAAAAGTAGTATCGATACTAGAGTTAGGGGTATCGATACTGGTTTAGTGACCGTTTAAAAATCTCAACGGTTATATTTTTAAACCGACTTTGAAATTAATAATTATAAAATGGTATCGATACTGGTTTATCCGTATCGATACTTATTTCATAGCGTATCGATACTGGGGTTTGCCGTTTCGATACGTGTTCCGGCAGTGGCAAACTTTGCTAAAAAGGTATCGATATTCCATGATGGGTATCGATACTGGTTGACGTTTTTCAATATTTTTGCCTTGGAACACTTAGAAAATATTTGAGTTTGAGTTCTAATAAATCAGTTTAAAGTCTTTGGAGTTTCAAAAACTTATTAAGGGATTTGTACAAACAATTTTAAGTTCTTCAATTTGATCCTTAAAGATCTAGTTATATCAAAATCAAACATAGGTTTTACAATCTCCCCCTTTTTGATATAACAAAACCAAAACTTAAAATTTTTGACAACTTTTGAAAATTAACTCCCCCTTAATATAAGCTTGATATTTCAATTTAGTTAAGACCAAAGAAATTTCTCAAAATCAAAATTCTTAACTCCCCCTTGATGTAAGTTTGATAAAACCAAAAAAAAATTTTGAAGTTTGTTTGTGAGCTATTTCTTCTCCCCCTTTTTGTTAGATCAAAAAAAATTGTGAGAGCATAATGTGCATCAAATATCAAGAGTATAAAGATAAGCAACATAATCTTATTATATCATAAAACGAGAAATCCAAAACATAAGCAAACCTAAATCCTAAATAATCAAAGCATAGGTAATAATCTTAATAATAAACTTAATCCTAAGAACATAAAACATAGGTGCATAAAAAAATCCTAAATGATATGATATGATATGCAAGGATAGAAGTCTAGGCATTATCTTCATCGTCTTCATCATCGTCATCTTCATCTCCCAAAGGGTCATTGTTCCTCATGCTATTACGCCATTCATCGTGGAAAGCGGCAATGGAAATATTCGAGGAATTTTGCTTGCTTTCGAGGGATGTAAGGCGATTCTCCATACCCGTCATCCTCGTATCAAATGTAGTTTCTATAGAGGTAAGACGAGTATTCAACCCGGTGAATTGTTCATTTAGATATGTCATGAGATTATCCATATTGGGTTGTGGGACTTGAGGAGCTTGAGGAGCTTGAGGAGCTTGTTGTTCTAAGGCGGCGGCGGCCTCGGGTGGAAGCTCGGTAAGACGTAGCCAATTTCCATTAAAATAATGAAATTTGCTTCGAGCAAGAGAATGTTCGTCGATAGGATCGGTAAGAGTAGAAGCAAGATCAAACGAACAATCAATATCCTTTTGAACAAAGTAATAGCTTAAGGCCGTACCATAGATAAAGGATGTGATGAGAGGAGTTTCACGTTGTTGAACATGATAAGCAATCTCATTGAACATGATGCGAGCAAGATTTGGGCGTTTTCGTTGACGGAAACTTCGAATCCAAAAATCATCCAATAGACGGATGGTGGAATATTTGCCTCCGGAGGGACGAAGCCACCATGATACCATCAAATGTAGGATTCGATCATGAGCATTGATGACGGTTACGGAACCGCTAAGAACATGCCCTAAGGCATTCTCATTATCTTCACCTTCATCCTCCAATTTAAAAACCTCACAAATAGACTTAACATCAAGAACTATTTGCTTCCCCATAAGATAAGATCGAATGGCAACGACTTCTCCATTACGATAAATGCATTTAGCATTAGAAAAGAAAATCAAAACCAAAAGCCGATAATAAATACCCGGAATAGTGAGAAAATGCATGAAATTCCAAAGACGAAGAAGCGGAAGATATTCAAACTTGAAGCGCTCGGAGTCGAGGAAGGGGATGGATACGATCCTCTCCGCACGAATTTTGTAATTTTCAAATTGGCGGAAATAAGGAAGACCCTCGGAATTCTCAAAAGATTGGTTGTAGATAGTAGCATAATCCGGACGAGCAACCGATCCGGGAGTTAAAGAGTCTCCGGCAAGAAGAACTCTTTGACGTTTCCTTGAATGCTCTTTTGGTGCCATAGATGATAGAAACTTTGAAGAGAGAATTTTGAGAGAGAGCAAAAAGCTTTGATTCAAGGGTTTCTTTTGATTTTTGGTGAAGAATATGAAGGAGAAGAGACCTTTATATAGCCAAAAACGTTTAGGGTTAATAGGATATTAAAGAGTTTTAATTTTGGTAAAATTAGATCTCATTAAAAGCCTATTTAATGCCATCAGCGCGAAAGGGTATCGATACTCCTTAGTGGGTATCGATACGGGGATAGAATTGTCTTTCCACAAATTTGACCGTTGAATGAGGGTATCGATACGCATGAGGCGGTATCGATACGCGTGAAGCGATGAGAAATTCTGGGAAATTGAAATGAAGAACAAGTATCGATACCCATTGGGTAGTATCGATACCTTATGCCCAGAAATTTGCCTATTTGGTTAAAAATAACCAAAGACATGAACTTAACATCTCTTAAAAGTATGCAAATGATGAATGAACAGGTCTAAGCATATTTTAACAGAAACATACTCCCCCTAACTATATGCATGGAAGAAATTGGGAGACTAAACACATAAACATGGTAATTTCACAAAATCAAGCACATTTAATTCTAAAAAGAGGTCCTAAAGGTCAAGATAGGCTGGTTAGACCCAACTCTCTCCTAAGGGACCAAAAACGCTCTTTATCTAATGGTTTTGTAAAAATATCTGCTAATTGATTTAAGGTGTCTACATATTCTATAACCACATCTTTCTTAAAGACATGATCTCTAATGAAATGATGTCTTATTTCTATGTGTTTGGTTCTAGAATGTTGGATGGGATTTTTTGTTAAACATATTGCACTAGTATTATCACATTTTAGGTGTATGGTTTCTATGTTTACACCATAATCTAAGAGTTGTTGCTTCATCCAAAGGACTTGAGCACAACAACTCCCTAAGGATATGTACTCGGCTTCGGTGGTAGATAAGGCTACACTATTTTGTTTCTTAGAGAACCAAGATATGAGCATACTACCTAGGAATTGACAAGTTCCCGAAGTACTTTTCCTATCGATTTTGCAACCCCCATAATCCGCATCCGAGTAAGCATGTAGGTTGAAGGTAGAGACTCTAGGATACCAAAGGCCTAAACAAGGAGTGTCTCTAAGGTATCTAAAGATTCTCTTAACGGCTATAAGGTGAGACTCTCTAGGACTAGCTTGAAACCTAGCACACAAGCAAACACTAAACAGTATATCCGGTCTACTTGCGGTAAGGTAAAGCAAAGATCCAATCATAGAACGATAAAGCTTAGAGTCAACACACTTACCTCCTTCATCTTTGTCAAGCTTTGTAGATGAGCTCATAGGAGTGGCTTGAGGCTTTGTGTTCTCCAAGCCAAACTTGTTGAGCATATCCTTTATGTATTTTGCTTGATTTATGAAGGTGCCATCCTTCATTTGTTTTATTTGGAGTCCCAAAAAGAATGAGAGCTCTCCCATCATGCTCATCTCAAATTCACCTTGCATTAACTTAGCAAACTCTTGACAATAACATTCATTAGTAGATCCAAATATAATATCATCAACATAAATTTGAACTACTAAAATGTCATTTTTATACATTTTTATAAAGAGTGTAGTGTCCACCTTACCTTTTTCAAATCCTTTTTCAATCAAAAAATTTGAAAGCCTTTCATACCAAGCTCTCGGAGCTTGTTTTAAACCATAAAGTGCTTTTGTAAGTTTGAAAACATGATTTGGAAATTTTGAGTCTTCAAAACCCGGTGGTTGTTCTACATACACTTCTTCATTTATAAAACCATTTAAAAATGCGCTTTTAACGTCCATTTGAAAAAGCTTGAAATTATGATAACATGCATATGCAAGCAACATCCTAATGGCTTCCATTCTAGCTACGGGTGCATAGGTTTCATCAAAATCTATTCCCTCCTCTTGAGTGTAACCTTGTGCTACAAGTCTAGCTTTATTTCTCACAATGTTACCACTCTCATCTAGTTTGTTCCTAAATACCCATTTAGTTCCTATTGTAGATTGATTACTAGGCCTATCAACTAATGTCCAAACATTACTTCTCTCAAATTGATTTAACTCTTCTTGCATAGCCATAATCCAAAAATCATCTTTCAATGCTTCTTTGATATTTTTAGGCTCTATGCATGAGATAAATGCAATATGATTCATTAATCTAAGAGAAGAACGAGTGGTTACCCCCTTGGATGGATCACCCAAGATTTCACCATCTTTGACATAGTTCAACTCCCTTGGATAGCTAACTTCCTTTTCCTCAATAGCCAAGTCCTTCAAGGCTTCAAGAGGTGGATCTTGTGTGTCTTCTTCTTTTGGTTGAATCTCATCCTTCTTTGAAGTTTGACCTCCATCAAAGGTATTTATGATTCCTACATTATCATCATCACAAGAATCCTTCCTAGGAAGGGGATTATCATCGAATACAACATGAATAGATTCTTCTACAACTAAAGTTCTTTTGTTAAATACTCGATAGGCTTTAGAGGTTAAAGAGTAACCTATAAAAATAGCTTCATCACTTTTTGCATCAAATTTACCTAAATTATTTTTTCCATTATTTAAAACAAAGCATTTACATCCAAAAGGGTGGAAGTAGCTAATATTAGGCTTTTTAGATTTTAAAATCTCATAAGGTGTTTTCTTTAAAATCGGCCTAATGGTTACACGATTTATAATATAACAAGCCGTGTTTGTTGCTTCCGCCCAAAAATATTTTGGTAAATTATTTTCGCAAAGCATAGTTCTAGCCATTTCTTGTAAAGTTCTATTTTTCCTTTCAACTACCCCATTTTGTTGAGGAGTTCGAGGAGCTGAAAAATTATGGCTAATACCAATTTCATTTGAAAAATCTTCAAATCCTAAATTTTGAAATTCGGTTCCATGATCACTTCTAATATGTGAAATTTTAAGTTCAAGATCATTTTGAATTAATTTTGAAAATGTGATGAATTTTTCCAAAGCCTCATCCTTAGTACTTAAAAAGAAAACCCAAGTGAATCTAGAAAAATCATCAACTAATACAAAAGCATATGATTTGCCACCCAAGCTCATAGTCCTAATTGGCCCAAATAAATCCATGTGGATTAGTTGTAAACATCTACTAGTAGAAATGTCATTAATGGATTTAAAGGAAGATCTATGTTGTTTACCCTTTGAGCATGCATCACAAATTTTATCGTTCGAAAATTTTATCTTGGGTAAACCTTTAACTAGGTTTAGAGAGACTAGTTTTTCTAAAACACTTGTGCTAGCATGTCCTAGCTTCCTATGCCACAACCATGCATCATTTTCGTTTTGAGCAACTAAGCATGCATGAGATGTATGAATGTCATCTAGATGCACCATGTATATATTCCCTATGCGATGACCTATGAGCATAATATTATTAGTTTTAATGTCTACAATTTTACAACCAGTTTTATCAAACATAACATTAAAACCTTTATCACATAGTTGACTTATGCTCAATAAATTATGTTTAAGACCATTGACATATAAAACATTTTCAATGAGAGTAGTAGAGTGATTACCTATGGAGCCAATACCTTCAATGTGGCCTTTGGAGTTGTCACCAAATGTTACTACTCCTCCACTTTTTGGCTTTAGATCCATGAGTCGACTCTTGTCTCCGGTCATGTGTCTCGAGCATCCACTATCAAGGTACCATGAGTTTTGACTTTGTGCTTTGGCCTTGTAGCAATGCTCCCCCTACAAACAAAGATATTTAAACTTTTGTTTTTGGTACCCAAATCATTTTGGGTCCATGTGTGTTAGTTCCTAAAACTTTGGTTCCCTTAGGAATCCAAGGTGACATAGCAATAATATCATTAGATTTAACAAGTTCCTTAGGAACCCATACATTTCTAATTCTTTTAACTTTACTATGTCTAGGATAGTTATTTTGTTTGTAGTAGTTAGTCTTTTTCTTATATTGGTGTGTTCTAGAGGATTCTCCTATGTCATGTTTAACACTACCATTAATTTTTAAAGACTTTTTGAGCTCATTTAGCTCACTTAACACCTTTTGGTGTTCACAATTATTTTGAGATAAAAGATTATTAAGATCAATATTTTCTTTTTGAAAGAATTTAAGTTCATCTTCTAATCCTAATATCTTTTTCTCAATTTTAGAATTAGTTTGAGTAAGTGAGTCATTTTTCTCTTTTAATTCTATAATAATTTTTCTATTCCTAATAACCGACTCCCTATACTTCTCAACTAATTCATCATATACCTCTTGTAACTCATCATAAGCATCATTTAATTCTTCATATGAAAAATCTAAAGTAGATGAGTTAGAGGTTACCAAGGAGGAATCTTCCTCAAGTGCCATGAGGCAGAGGTTCGCCACTTCTTGTTCGTCATCCTCCGATGACTCCTCATCACTCCAAGTAGCAAGCTTGGCTTTGAGTTTTTTCTTCTTCTCAAAGCCCTTCTTCTTGAGTTGAGGGCACTCCGAACGTATGTGGCCGGGTTGTCCGCACTCGAAGCAAGTGATTGGATCCCTTCCTTCTTCTTTGTTCTTGCCTTTAAAGTCCATTTTCCTTTGGATTTTTCTTCCTCGGTTGGACCTCATAAGGCGTGAGAATCGTTTGGCTATCATAGCCAATTCTTCAAGCTCATCCTCATCACTAGATGAACTTTCATCAAGTTGGGATGTTTTAGCCTTGAGAGCTATTCCCATTTTCTTCTTTTTCTCCCCTTCAAGCTTCTCCATTCTTTTTTCTTCTTTCTTTCTTTCATCTTCTCTTCCTTGCTTCATGATCTCGTGAGTAAGGAGAGAGCCTACAAGTTCATCAAGCTTTAGAGTTTTTAAATTCTTTGCTTCGATGATTGCGGTTCTCTTCCCATCCCAAGATTCGGGAAGTGAATAGAGTAGCTTTCGGACAAGCTTGTCTTCCGGTATAACTTCTCCATAGCCCTTTAGACCATTTACAATTGTGGAGAATCGATCAAACATCTTTGACACCGTCTCATCAAATTCCATTTTGAAATTTTCATAACTAAGATTGAGAATTCCTATCTTAGTTTCTTTGACATCGTTGGTGCCTTCATAGGTGGTTTCAAGAGTGTCCCACACTTCTTTGGCACTTTCAATTGATGAGACCTTTGAGTAGATGTCCGGACCGAAAGCACAAAATAGCATGTGAAGAGCTTTATCATTTACTTGGATCTTTTTCCTTTCCTCTTCACTCATTTCCGTTCTTCTTTTAAGCACCATCTTGCCATCAACATCTTGCTTCAATGGGATATATGGTCCATCCTCAATGACATCCCACACAAGGTAGTCACTTGATTTAATAAATAGACGCATTTTATTTTTCCAAAATGAGTAGTTCTCACCATTGAAGAAAGGAGGCTTTGTGGTGGATTGTGAGTCGTACATGCCGGGAGCGGAGGTTGATGCCATCTCTTGATATTTTGATGATGATCACACTTCTTCCAAGGATCTCCTCTTGCGGTTGTTAATCCTCAAAGAGTTAAGCTCTGATGCCAATTGTTGAGTGGATCACACGAATGATAATAACCAAGAGGGGGGGTGAATTGGAATTTTAACGATGTTGTAACGGAAATTGCAACTTAAAATATTGACACGGGAATTTAGAGTGGTTCAAGTTCACCAACCGAACTCTACATCCACTACCTTAGTCTCACCAAGGATTTCCAACAATTTCCACTAAATTGTTCGTCCCCTTTTTCCAGGACAAGGAGGCAACCTTTACAATTTCGGTTAATTTTTCTACCCAAAAATTAACCCAATTCTCACACAAAAGAACAAAGAAATTTGGTGGCTAATAAGGTATCTCTCAATACAAATGATAGCCCAATATCAAGCACTCAACCCAATTGAACAAAATAGAAATGAAGGATACAATTGGGGTTTCTAGACAAAGTAGGATTTTTGCACAAATACTTGGATTTGATGTTTTGATATCTTCTTGAGGTTCAATCATGTGTTGCTGGAGCTTCTTGGGGTCTTTTTATAGCCTCTTGATGATTTCCAACCGTTGTGAGTGTTGACTTTAAGATTATAGCCGTTGGAAAGCTTTTTCTCCACTTTCTTGCACTTTTCCAGCTATGCGTATCGATACTCTATAGAGGGGTATCGATACCTGTCTCACAAGAAAATAGCCGTTGTGTACAAATAATAAAGGGGTATCGATACGCGTTCTTGGCGTATCGGTACTGGGTATCGAAACAGCACAGGCTGTATCGATACCTTTTTCTCGACATAGCTCACTGTCAAAAGTAGTATCGATACTAGAGTTAGGGGTATCGATACTGGTTTAGTGACCGTTTAAAAATCTCAACGGTTATATTTTTAAACCGACTTTGAAATTAATAATTATAAAATGGTATCGATACTGGTTTATCCGTATCGATACTTATTTCATAGCGTATCGATACTGGGGTTTGCCGTTTCGATACGTGTTCCGGCAGTGGCAAACTTTGCTAAAAAGGTATCGATACTCCATGATGGGTATCGATACTGGTTGACGTTTTTCAATATTTTTGCCTTGGAACACTTAGAAAATATTTGAGTTTGAGTTCTAATAAATCAGTTTAAAGTCTTTGGAGTTTCAAAAACTTATTAAGGGATTTGTACAAACAATTTTAAGTTCTTCAATTTGATCCTTAAAGATCTAGTTATATCAAAATCAAACATAGGTTTTACACTAACATTATCCCAAACCGCACATACCCATTCTCCAAAGAACCGAGCAATTATTCCTAAAAATAGTAATCGAAATACGGTCGTAGCATTTATACTTGGCCCGCAAAAAACGTTCCCAAAGCTGGTCCGGTTTCGCCACAATATTATAGGCCACCTTCATAAGAAAAACGTCATTCTGATGGTCCAAGAATTTAAACCCAAGGCCACCCCTAGCAGTAGGCGATGCAACCTCCTCCCATTTAACAAGGTGAACCGCCCGTTTCAGCGTCGAGTTACCCCAAATAAACGCACGTATAATTCTCTCAATTTTATCGCATACCCCCTTAGGAATCTTAGTCGTCTGCATGCAATATGAAGGAATCGCCGAAAGCACTGATTTTGCCAAAACGATACGACCAGCAAACGATAGATATCTCGCCTTCCACCCATTCAAACGGTCCCTGACCTTCTCAATTAAAAATCCATACATTTCGTTAGTAACCCTCTGATGTAACATAGGCACCCCAAGTATCTTTCTAAATTCTGAACTTCCATAAAACCACACACCCTGCAAATCGAATTGCGGAGCGAGTTTGGAACATTCTTGGAAAAGAAAACATTCGTTTTTGCCACATTCACTTTCATTCTAGAAGCACTGCAAAACTCAGCTAACACTGAATGAAGCACCCCAATCTGCTCAATCGAGGCCTCCGCAAACAATACCATATCATCAGCAAACATAAGGTGAGAAATAGTCGGGCATTGTCTCGACACCCGAAACCCCTTCCATACCCCATGCGACAACTTATGCTCAATAAGATGACCAAGTCGCTCCATACAAAGAACAAAAAGATACGGAAATAGTGGATCGCCTTGCCTGATTCCTCTAGACGGTCGAAACTGCTCCGTCTGCGCCCCGTTCCATAAAATACGTGTCGAAACAGACGACACACAACGCATAATCAACTCTCGTATCTTCCTTGGTAAACCAATATCACAAAGCGTATCCGCGATAAAGTTCCACTCAAGACAGTCATACGCCTTTTCCAGGTCGATTTTCACTGCCATCCACCCCTTAGCACCTGTCTTGCGGCGCATATAGTGAACCACCTCATGGGCGATGATTATGTTATCCGAAATAAGCCGTCCAGGAATGAAGCTCGTCTGATTGTCCTTTACCCACTCAGGGATAAAAGACTTAATTCTATTCACAATCACTTTAGTCACAATTTTGTACAGGACCTGGCAAAGGTTGATATACCTAAATTGCGACATATTCTCAGGCGATTGAACCTTCGGAATCAAAACCAACAGAGTATCATTCAAACTATGCGAAAAAGGGGGCCCCTCAAAAATATCATGTACCAAACGACGCACATCCGGCCCAATAATATCCCAGTTCCGCTGATAAAATAACGCCTGAAACCCATCCCTACCAGAGGCTTTAAACGCATCCATCTGAAAGACCGCCCTGTGAACCTCATCTACAGATACAAGGTTATCAAATAAATCAATAGCAGAACTAGAAAGGCCAGGAAATTTACCGCGGATGGGAAACTGTGTCGCCTCTGTATTTCCACTAGCGAAAAGATTGCTGTAAAACTCAACAACATGCCTCCGAAGCTCAACCTGAGAGTCTAGCCACCGACCATTACCATCCCTCAACCGAGTGATCAAATTCCGCTTCTTTCGGCTAATCGTGGAGGCATGAAAATACTTGGTATTCCTATCGCCCTGCAAGAACCATCGACATCTCGACTTTTGGAACCAAAGGCTCTCCTCCTGCTCTAACACAATATCCAGCTCTGCCCGAAGAGACTTCTCTAACTCCACCAACGATTCCGAATAATTACGCCTAAGAGCCATATCAATACCTCTTAAACGTGCCAACAGAATCCTTTTTCGTTTACCAATATTCCCAAACACCTCGACATTCCATTTTTCCACATTGGTCTGAAGCCTAGCAATATTGTGAACAACCGAATCCATCGGACTCCAGCTATTCCTTAACAAGTTTGCAAACTCAGGATGGTCCTGCCAAGCTGCAATGAAGCGGAACGGTCTATCATCATCAGCACCTGTATGAGTATCCCTATCAAGGATAAGCGGACAGTGATCTGACCCCAAACGGTCGAGGTGTAACACTAGGCTATGTGGAAAAAGATTCTGGCACGCTCCATTCACCAAACACCTATCAAGGCGTTTGAATAACCTCCCACGTCTCCAAGTAAAGTCGTCACCTCTATAATCAACCCCAAACAAGCCTGTCGTAAAAACAAACTCCTGAAAAAGCGAGCTAACACCCGATAACCCCGAACTGCTACCATAACATTCCTCATCACGGAGAATGCAATTGAAATCACCTCCTAGTACCCATGCCTGGTTCCCATTTGGGCGAAGACTGAGCAAATGATCCCACACTAACCTTCGTGTTGCTGCCGTCGGGGAAGCGTAAACAGCCGTAAAGAGGACCCATTTATTGACGGACTCATCAAAGAACTTTCCATGCACAAATTGATTTGCTACCACTAATATCTCAACCTGAACATCCTCACGCCAAAGGACCCAAACGCCACCACTAAAGCCCCGACATTCCACACGAAAAGAATTCTCAAAACCCAACCTGTGAATAACCCTATCCGCCTGAACATGACTAATCCTTGGCTCAACAAGACAAACAACCCTAGGGTCATGCTTCCGCACAAAATCACGAAAATGACGGCGAAATTCCGGGCTCGCCGCACCCTGAACGTTCCAAAACATTAACTTAATCATTAAAAGATAACAAGGATAGGAAAAAGGACCTTAGCATGACGGACCAATGTTCTCTGAAAGTTTCCACAAGCGCCTTAGTTTTAAGGTATAGAGACTGAAAGTTTCCACAAGCGCCTTAGTTTTTTTTTTGAGATTGCTGGCCTTTAATTATTAATATTTACTAGTATTTCTTAATGGATAAATATCCTATATACAGGTGGTGGAAACTGAAAGTTTCCACAAGCGCCTTAGTTTTTTTAGGGTATAGAGACTTAGTTTAAGGTATAAGGTTTAAAGATTTAGGTGTAGAATTTAGAAGTTTATGAATAAATAAATACTATCTTATAATTACTTATAGACTATTAAAAAGAAAATCAATCATACGACGAATTAAAAACTCATTTGAAAATGAAAAAAAAAAAGTGAAGGAATCAGAACCAATCGAAGGGTGACGAGGAGCCCAAAAATTCATTTGAAAATGAAAAAAAAAAGTGAAAAGGAATCAGAACCAATCACGATAAGACAGACACTAGACGTCTAACGACTACCTAAACAACAAAGTTCATTGCATGTGGGTTATTTTATTACTTCCTAACTCCATCATCCAAACGTTTTCCATCATGGGGAGGTTAAATTCAAAGTATACGTTTAAACCCAAGGTAAATATATATTAATTGAATAAAATGAAAATAGAATAAAAATAAAATAATAAAATATTTAAAAATTAAAATAGACTAACAATTACACTAACCATTCATTTTCTTTAAAATTGTTAAAGTGAGTAAATTTATTACCGACTAAAAATAGGACTATACAACGAAACAACTCGAAAAAATGATAGATACAAATATCACTGTCGTTGTTGAAGGGCAAGCAACATCAACGCAATCATAAAATTGCATATAACAATAATGAAACTATGATAAACCAAATTTATCACAACTCAAACACTACCTATAACTATATAAAAGAACTTGTATGAGGGTACAAAGTAAGGGTATAGGATCAAGATAATCAAATAAACGTCAAACAAAAAGGCAACATTAAATCCACCCCTAAAAATCAAATATGTGTTCCAAGAGTAGATAAAACCATCTATAATTTTTTCATACGAAAATGAGAAAATAAATTAAACAATATTAAATATAAAAACTCATATATGCAAAACAAAACACGGTAAAAATATGATAAATTTTAGAGAAAGAGATAAAAGTAAAACGAGATAATAAAATAAAGGAAAATTCAACAATGGGCAATTAACTTAGGATTGATATCGTTCTCGACGAAAAAAATATATAAAACAATTAGAAAATCGACTTAACAATTTTGAAAATATAAAAATTGTTTGTATTCGGAAATTATCACGTATTTATTTTGGGATAGATTATTGTTTTTATAAAATCAATCTTGATACCACCTATAAGAAAATCAATACAAAGATAAAATATTAACCATAAGATTTAATTATTTTTCATTTATTGCCTGTTACCACTTATAAATAAAAATATCAATAAACAATAAGATTTAATATCTTTAAAATGTAAATAGAATAATTAATAATAGGCAGTTATATTAAATGTTATTAGAAATAAATAACCATCTTAAATTTAAAATTTATATTATTTAAGAAAATAAATATTTTATAATTAATTAAAATCATTTTAAAGAAAAAAACAAAAAAAAAACAAAGGTTAGTATATACTTCAAGTATTAATATACCTTTTTACTGCTTGAGTTCAAATCAATAATGAAACCGTAAGCATTTTTTTTATTTAATATTTACATATTATTCAATTACATCTTATTCCATAAATAGTAGCAAGTATAAACTATAAACATAGTAAAGTAAAAAGCATTTGATTTCCCGTCAATTACGCATAAACAAAATTAATTAGTGAATCCGTCCCAATAAAAAACGGATGATATTAATCTTAGAAGATACGAGTTCAAATCGCTCCCTCTACAAGGTGTATGCACATTGTTATATATATTAACATATATTATTTTGTAATTACCTTCAGACCATTAAAAAATTTAGTATGGGGTAATTATTTAACAGTAAATATATCTAGATTATATTTCTTAATATTTATCCAAATAAAATTAGGATAAATATTTTATACACAGGCGGTGGAAACTGAAAGTTTCCACAAGCGCCTTAGTTTTAGGGTATATAGAGTTAGTTTAGGGCATAGAGTTTAGGGGTATAGGTGCAAGGGGTTAGAATTTAGGGATAGTTGTTTCTGTAACCCCCTCGTCCCGGTCTGGCCGAATGACCGGTCCAAGTGGGCCACACGGGGAAAACCGAGCGAAAACCAATTAAGGTTCCCCCTCGGTTAGCAACCCTATATATTTTTTTTCTTTTCTAGATGCCTGTATTAAATCCTATGTGAGGGAACACGCAGCGAACAAACACGGATACAAAACCCACAAGACCTGCAATTAAACAAACCAATTTTTCCATTTTAAGTAAGCCGTATCGATACACCTACAGAGGGTATCGATACGCCTTGACCAAAGTCAACCCTCCCAATCAACTCAGGGAAGACCGTATCGATACACCCTTGAGCGTATCGATACGCACCTCTCGGTCAACATCACTTGGTCAACTAGGTTGAACCGTACCGATACACGTGACCACGTATCGATACGCCCTGCACTCCACAACTCCCCAGGATTCCAGAGAGTTGGGACCGTATCGATACACTCTTGTGTATCGATACGCTCAGCCTGATTTGAAATTCAGAGAGTTGAGACCGTATCGATACACAGGGGTGTATCGATACGCCCTGTTTTACAATACTCCAATTTCAGCAAAAACACATAAGGCTCACACTCTAGATGCATAACAAAACCTCCCTAAACACAAACAACACACAAACAACCTTTAACAACCAAGATGTCAACACACATGTCATTCAAACACACAAGGATCATGCATCTCGAGAATTCATACAACAATGCAACCTAAGCATTCAAAACATACCATCCCACCCTAACATTTATCATTGTAATTCATGCTTTACAATCCAAACATCATATATAACAAAGAGTTATAAAAAAACTCATACAACAACCCTTTGCCACATTGCTAACTAGTACAAAATCACCACCGTACTTGAGCTACAAAACTTGGAAGCCCTTCTTGCCTTGCTCCGAGCTAACGCCACGCTAATGATCTGCATTGTCGAACATTGAGAGCGTAAGCTATAAGCTTAGTGAGGGTGCTCTAAAACGAAAAACAACAACAATGCAGGGTTCAAGCATGTACTCCCTAAACCTCATATCTAACATGCATAGGTAACATCACAAGTAGTCTTAGCTAGTCCATCAAGTGGCATAATATGGCATATTACTTCATACTAAGCACCAAGCATCAATATCAATAATCATGTTTCAACACCATATATCACAATATATGAACAAGTTAATTGGCCACTTTGAATTACCCCGATTGTGCGGATTTGAAACTCAACAACACTTTACCTCGGTGGGATTTCACTCATCACCGGCCTTGCATGGACGAGATTCCACTCATCGCCACATGCCCTACGGATGGGATTCCACTCATCATCACGTAGAAATGAATAAATTTCCGGTGGAATATTACTTCACCGTACTCCTCCTTGGTGCCTTAACGCCACCAAGGCCACGTACGTTTTGACTCAATTTGTGTGCACACTAATCCTAATGATCGATCATTTACAACCGGTAATTATTTAGTGCCAATTATCATTTACCACATTACATTTTCCATCAATCATACATCATGCTCATCACATATATATACACCTCATGAATATACATGTACAAAACCACCAATATCACAAGAACATATTTAAGTAAGCACAATAGCATATATGGATATCAACGGCTAACTAACAACTCGAATTAACTAAAAGTGGCCTACCAAGCACACTTTACACAAGCACACTACACATACTCGAACCAAACTTTAGGATAAGTTTAAAACCACTCACCGCCCTTCCTTAGTCAATCGAAACAATCCTCCTACGAACTCGTATTCGGTTCCAAAGCTCCTTCAACGTTTCTTCTTGCTTCTAGCCAAACAAAACACACTTATTACACCACAATTCAATGCTAAAACTCAACTAACAACTCACTTCACAAACATGAGCCATATTCTACAATTTCTCAATCCACAATCATCCAAAAACTCAATTTTCGTACTCCCCAAACACCTTGCTGAAAACTCCACTTTCAAACACCCAAATGACCTCTAACACATCCCAAATCACCCTCATATCATACCCTAACCATCAGCCCTTAGTTTTCAACATAAACTCCACCAAAAACCAAGTTTTAACACCTTAAAATTTACCCTATGAGCATAATACGAATTTTCATCCAAAATTAACCAAATTGACATATAATGTGTATTTCATCATGATTAAGCTAAATCCCAACTCAAAACATTAAAACCATTTGGAAAACCACCTAAAATCCAAACTTTAACATAAAACCATAATTTTTCAAAATCCTATATCTTTGAATTTTAAGACCATAGATAGATAGAGAATGAGGAGGAGAGTCGGAAAACATAATTTACCTTTCAAAACGGTGTTGAAATCAAGTAGTATGATCAATCAAATAGTGACAAGCTTGAGAGGTTTTTAGAGATGGTGTTTGACGTTGGAAAGAAATAGAAGGGAAGAAGAAGATGATGACTCTTATATATTCAAAGTTATCTTACTTTATTTAAAAGTTTTGGGTAAAATCGCAACATAGGTCCCTCCCCTTTTATTAAAGTTCATTTACACCACAACTTAAGTTGAATTGATTCTAATTAAATTTTATTGACTCGACTATAAACCCGGTTAACTCCTAGGCCCAAAACACGGGTGTTACAACTCTCTCCCACTTAAGGAATTTCGTCCCCGAAATTACCTGGTGGAAACAAATACGGAAACTGCTCGATCATATCCGCTTTCCTCTCCCACGTGGCCTCTTCCACACCTCTATGTCTCCACAACACTTTGACCAACTCTATGGTCTTGCCACGCAACACCTTGCTATCAGAAGCAAGTATCTCAATGGGTTCTTTAGTATAGGACAAATCCGGATTTAACTCCATCTCCTCAACGGGCATCACATGAGAATGACCCGATCTATATCTCCTAAGCATAGACACATGAAAGACATCATGGATCTTCTCTAACTCAGAAGGTAACCTCAAACAATAAGCTACAGGCCCAATCCGCTCAACTACCTCATACGGACCAATGAACCTCGGACTCAGCTTGCCCTTTCGGCCGAATCTCATTACTTTCTTCCACGGAGATACCTTCAGAAACACTTTCTCACCCACTGAGTACTCTATCTCTTTCCTCTTCAAATCCGCATAAGATTTCTGACGATTGGAAGCTGCTTTCAAACGGTCGCAAATCAGCTTTACCTTGTCGGTAGTCCCCTTAAGCAAATCTGGCATAGGTAACAATCTCTGACCCATTTCAGCCCAACAGATCGGAGTCCTACATCGTCTACCATACAAAGCCTCATAAGGTGCCATCTGAATACTAGACTGATAACTGTTGTTGTAAGCGAACTCAACCAACGATAAGTGCTTCTCCCACGAACCCTGGAAGTCAATTACACAACAACGAAGCATATCCTCTAGAATCTGTATCACTCGCTCTGACTGCCCATCGGACTGCGGATGATAGGAAGTGCTGAAATGCAAACGGCTACCTAGGGCACTATGCAAGCAACCCCAGAACCTCGAAGTAAACCTAGGATCCCTGTCTGAAACAATAGACTTCGAAACTCCGTGAAGTCTCACAATCTCACGGATGTACAAGTTTGCCAACTTGTCTAAGGAATCCGTAGTGTTCACTGCTAAGAAGTGAGCACACTTAGTGAACCTATCAACAATCACCCAAACTGAATTCTTCTTTGAAGGAGATAAGGGCAACCCCGACACAAAATTCATGGTGATCCTCTCCCATTTCCATTCCGGAATCTTCAAAGGCTGTAATAAACCTGAAGGAACCTGATGTTCTGCCTTCACTCTCTGACAAACCATACAACGGCTCACATACTCGGCTACATCTTTCTTCAAGCCAACCCAGAAGTAATCATTCTTCAAATCACGATACATTTTGGTACTACCCGGATGCATAGAAAAGGGACTTGAATGTGCTTCGCTCAGAATGTGACGTCTCAACTCAATATCTTCTGGTACAACAATTCTATCCCTAAAGCATAACAAGCCCTCACCACTGAAACTGTAATCGGTCGGTCTTCCTTCGACTATGTCCTGGACATGAGGAATTAAACTATCATCTTGCAATTGCTTCTCTCTAATCAAATGTATCAAAGAAGGCTTCACTTGCAACTCGGTGATTAAACCACCATCATCGGACACACTCAATTTAACAAACATAGCCCTCAACTCTACGGCCACTTTTCTACTCAAAGCATCGGCGACTACATTTGCTTTACCCGGATGGTACTCGATGGTCAAATCATAATCTTTTAGCAACTCAAGCCATCTTCTCTGTCTCAAGTTTAACTCTTTCTGTTTCATCAAGTACCTCAAGCTCTTGTGATCAGTGTAAACAATACACTTCTCACCATACAAGTAATGACGCCAAATCTTCAATGCAAACACAACTGCGGCTAGCTCGATATCATGAGTAGGATAGTTCTTCTCATGAACCTTCAATTGTCTAGAAGCATAAGCAACAACTTTCCTCTCTTGCATTAAAACACATCCTAAACCTACGTAGGAAGCATCACTGTAAATTACAAACTCCTTACCCAAAACAGGTTGTACTAACACTGGGGCATTTGTCAAAGCTTCTTTTAATTTCTCAAAGGCCTTTTGTCTTGCCTCTGACCACTCAAACTTAACTCCTTTTTGCAACAGTTTAGTCAAAGGAGCAGCTACTCTAGAGAAACCATCAACAAATCTTCTATAGTAACCGGCTAATCCCAGGAAACTCCTAATCTCGGTTACGGACTTAGGCTGTTTCCACTCGACAATAGCTTCAATCTTCGATGGATCAACACGGATACCTTCGGCCGAAATAACATGGCCAAGAAATACCACCTCTCGAATCCAGAACTCACATTTACTAAGCTTCGCATACAACTGATTGCTCAACAATCTCTGTAAAACAACCCTCAAGTGCTCGCAATGTTCTTCTTCCGTCTTCGAATATACAAGTATGTCATCAATGAAAACAACTACAAAAAGGTCTAGATAATCTCTAAAAATTCGGTTCATCATGTCCATGAATGCTGCAGGTGCATTCGTGAGCCCAAATGGCATCACAAGAAACTCATAGTGACCATATCTAGTCCTAAAAGCTGTCTTCGGCACATCACACTCTTTCACCTTTAACTGGTAGTATCCGGATCTCAAATCTATCTTCGAGAACACTGTAGCACCTTTCAACTGATCAAACAAATCATCTATACGAGGCAACGGATATTTGTTCTTCACAGTCAATTGATTCAACTGTCTATAGTCAATACACATACGCATACTACCATCCTTCTTTTTCACAAATAACACGGGAGCACCCCACGGAGAACTACTAGGCCTGATGAATCCACGGTCTAATAATTCTTGCAACTGGTTCTTCAATTCTTTCAACTCCTTTGGAGCCATACGATACGGAGCTATCGAAACTGGATTAGACCCTGAAATGGTCTCGATCACAAACTCAACATCTCTGTCAGGAGGTAAACCCGACAACTCTTCAGGGAATACATCCGGAAAATCACACACTGTTCTGATATCTTTCGGTCTAGCTTCACTCATATCCGGATTCATAACATAAGCTAAATAAGCCCCACATCCAGAGTCCATCAACTTGTGAGCCTCTAAAGCTGACACTACATTAGACAAGAACTTAATGTTCTCACCTACTACTACTACCTCGTAGTCATCAGAAAGTTTCAGAGAAATTCTCTTTGTTTCAAAATCCACACTAGCCCGATGCTCAACCAACCAATCCATACCCAAAATTATATCGAAACCATAAAAAAAGAAGTTCCATCATGTCAACTAGGAACACATGACCCTGAATCTTCAGTGGACATCTCCTATACATACGTCTAACCACGACTGTCTCACCAAAAGAACTAGTGACATGCATACCTACATCTAAGATCTCAACAGGGATATCTAACTTCTGTGCATGCTCACTCAAAATGTAGGAATGCGTAGAACCCGAATCAACCAAAGAAAGCAAAGACATAGACCGTAACTCGAAATTACCTACTATCACATCAGTGTCGTTCCCGGCCTCTCTCTGAGCATAAACTCTCGCTGGTCCTCCCGCCTCTGGCTGCACTGCCACAACATGAGCAAGATTCCTCTGAGCATCCACCCTAGGTGCATCTATCCTAGGTTGGAAGTAGCCACGACCGCGCCCACGGCCTCTCTGAAAATCACTGGCTCTAGCAGGAGCCTGTGCTGATGCCTGTCCCACTGGATGTGGACAGTTACGCCTAATGTGGTCTCTAGCCCCACAATTCCAACAATAATGGAAATTTCCCCAACACTCACCGGTGTGGTTCCTCCCACAAATAGCACATGTGGGCAACTTCCCACCAGTTCTCTGGTTTTGATGGCCTCTACCGTGGTTACTGCCACCACGCCTATTATCATAATGAGGTTTGTTGTCCCGATGCCTCTTGGCATCATCTCTATCAAAGTTACTGGACCTCTTACCAGAACTAGATCCACCTGACCGCCTGGTCAGATTCAAACTGTGCTCCAAGTCCTTGGCCCTCGAAACCAAAACATCAAAATCAGTGTAATCGGTAGCTAGAGTGTATGTCTTGATTTCTTCATTCAATCCATAACGGAACCGGTTACAGCGTTCCACCTCAGTAGGAACAAGTTCAGGTGCATACTGGCTTAGTCTGACAAATCTAATCTCATAGTCTGTCACGGATCTAAGCCCTTGAATCAAAGCCATGAACTCCCTCTTCCTCTCGTCAATGTATCGTGGACCCAGATACTTCTTCCGGAATGCTGACTCAAAGAACTCCCAAGTGATCTCAGCGTCATCCATACTCGAAGTAACAGTGACCCACCAAGTGTAGGCATCGCCCTGAAGCAAGGACTCTACACAGCCCAACTTGCGATCACCAGTACACCCCATCTGAGCCAAGATACGGACGGTCTTCTCCAACCACAACTCTGACCTCTCCAGAGTAGACCCCCTGAACTCTTCGGCTCCAAGACCCCGAAGTCTCTCTAATGGCAATCCGGTGCCCTCACCATGATGATGTGCTGCCTGTCCTCCAGCTACTGCAGCCTGAAAAGCCCCGGCTATCGCCTGAACCAACGGAGCTAAGTCAATCCCTACCGGTCCTTGGCCACCTTGGCCACCCTGACCTCCTAGTGGTCCCTCTCCTCCGGCTTCAGCCTCGCCTCCCACTCCTGGTGGAGGAGGTGGTGGTGGTGGTGGAGGTGCTCCAATCCCAATCACAGGCTCTCCCACTTGAGCCTCAACTCTAACTACTGGCTCTACTCCTGGAGCCTCTGCCCGTGGTTCCGGTCGAAACCTCCTAGGCCTCCCACGTGGTCTCATAGTACAGCTATCAAGGTATAAACTACAACAGGAAACAGATAAAGGTTTCGTTAGTCAAAGCAAGGGTCCAATAGTGCTCAAGTACTCATCTTTTCAAAAATCTTTGTAAATTAAGTAATAGTAGCAATGGGCACACACTCTACACCAGACACATCAATTCATGCTTCAAAACATCATGCGAATAGTCATATATCAAAGAATCCATGGCAAGACATGCATCGAACAACATATTTAGTCAACATAACAAGTTTACCCCACTTACCTGCCCGAGGTCTCGATAACCTCAGGCTCTGATACCAACAAATGTAACCCCCTCGTCCCGGTCTGGCCGAATGACCGGTCCAAGTGGGCCACACGGGGAAAACCGAGCGAAAACCAATTAAGGTTCCCCCTCGGTTAGCAACCCTATATTTTTTTTCTTTTCTAGATGCATGTATTAAATCCTATGTGAGGGAACACGCAGCGAACAAACACGGATACAAAACCCACAAGACCTGCAATTAAACAAACCAATTTTTCCATTTTAAGTAAGCTGTATCGATACACCTACAGAGGGTATCGATACGCCTTGACCAAAGTCAACCCTCCCAATCAACTCAGGGAAGACCGTATCGATACACCCTTGAGCGTATCGATACGAACCTCTCGGTCAACATCACTTGGTCAACTAGGTTGAACCGTACCGATACACGTGACCACGTATCGATACGCCCTGCACTCCACAACTCCCCAGGATTCCAGAGAGTTGGGACCGTATCGATACACTCTTGTGTATCGATACGCTCAGCCTGATTTGAAATTCAGAGAGTTGAGACCGTATCGATACACAGGGGTGTATCGATACGCCCTGTTTTACAATACTCCAATTTCAGCAAAAACACATAAGGCTCACACTCTAGATGCATAACAAAACCTCCCTAAACACAAACAACACACAAACAACCTTTAACAACCAAGATGTCAACACACATGTCATTCAAACACACAAGGATCATGCATCTCGAGAATTCATACAACAATGCAACCTAAGCATTCAAAACATACCATCCCACCCTAACATTTATCATTGTAATTCATGCTTTACAATCCAAACATCATATATAACAAAGAGTTATAAAAAAACTCATACAACAACCCTTTGCCACATTGCTAACTAGTACAAAATCACCACCGTACTTGAGCTACAAAACTTGGAAGCCCTTCTTGCCTTGCTCCGAGCTAACGCCATGCTAATGATCTGCATTGTCGAACATTGAGAGCGTAAGTTATAAGCTTAGTGAGGGTGCTCTAAAACGAAAAACAACAACAATGCAGGGTTCAAGCATGTACTCCCTAAACCTCATATCTAACATGCATAGGTAACATCACAAGTAGTCTTAGCTAGTCCATCAAGTGGCATAATATGGCATATTACTTCATACTAAGCACCAAGCATCAATATCAATAATCATGTTTCAACACCATATATCACAATATATGAACAAGTTAATTGGCCACTTTGAATTACCCCGATTGTGCGGATTTGAAACTCAACAACACTTTACCTCGGTGGGATTTCACTCATCACCGGCCTTGCATGGACGGGATTCCACTCATCGCCAGATGCCCTACGGATGGGATTCCACTCATCATCACGTAGAAATAAATAAATTTCCAGTGGAATATTACTTCACCGTACTCCTCCTTGGTGCCTTAACGCCACCAAGGCCACGTACGTTTTGACTCAATTTGTGTGCACACTAATCCTAATGATCGATCATTTACAACCGGTAATTATTTAGTGTCAATTATCATTTACCACATTACATTTTCCATCAATCATACATCATGCTCATCACATATATATACACCTCATGAATATACATGTACAAAACCACCAATATCACAAGAACATATTTAAGTAAGCACAATAGCATATATGGATATCAACGGCTAACTAACAACTCGAATTAACTAAAAGTGGCCTACCAAGCACACTTTACACAAGCACACTACACATACTCGAACCAAACTTTAGGATAAGTTTAAAACCACTCACCGCCCTTCCTTAGTCAATCGAAACAATCCTCCTACGAACTCGTATTCGGTTCCAAAGCTCCTTCAACGTTTCTTCTTGCTTCTAGCCAAACAAAACACACTTATTACACCACAATTCAATGCTAAAACTCAACTAACAACTCACTTCACAAACATGAGCCATATTCTACAATTTCTCAATCCACAATCATCCAAAAACTCAATTTTCGTACTCCCCAAACACCTTGCTGAAAACTCCACTTTCAAACACCCAAATGACCTCTAACACATCCCAAATCACCCTCATATCATACCCTAACCATCAGCCCTTAGTTTTCAACATAAACTGTAACACACAAAAAAAAATTTATATATATATATATAAATAATAATAATAATAATATTATTATTATTATTATTTCTTTTCCAACCACACCCCACCTTATCTCCAACCACTCATCCACTTACCTTAATTATATTATCCTCCCCCTCTCAATTATTTCACTCATTTTTCTTCTCTCATTCACGGCAGATCATCCCTCCCATCATATTAGAATTTTTTTTCTTTGTTCTCTCAACTCTCTCAAACATCAACCAAATCAAGTTTCATCCACAAACGTCGATCGTTGTTCCGTTTCGTTCACCACGACCACCATACGAACCGTCTCGACGTTCCGGTCAAAACGCCCCTATCCACTCGTCAAACTGCCGCTCCGTTTGTCGTTAATTTGACGTTGAAGGTTTCGAACAAATCGAGGTTTTTCTCAAATCGGTGATAATCGGGTAAGTTTTCGAACTAAATTCGAGCATGAGGTGATATATTTTCAAATTTGGAGAATTCTGGAAAATTTCTGATTTTTGCTCCGCCGTCCACGGCGGCGCGTGGGCCTCACGCGCCGTTCGGAGCCGCGCGTGGGCTTCACGCGCCGTTCCCGGTCACCATATATGGTGGCAGTGGACCGGCCGGTTCAGACCGGTCTGGTCTCGAACCGAGCCGCCCTAACCGGACCGACCCAGTCAGCATGACGTCACCGACCCGACCCGACCCGTTGACCGACCCGTTGACCCGACCCGTTGACCGACCCGGTCAACAGTGACGTCAGCATGACGTCAGCGACCCGACCCGTTGACCGACCCGGTCAACAGTGACGTCAGCATGACGTCAGCGACCCGACCCGTTGACCGATCCGACACGTTGACTGACCCGTTGACCCAAACCGGTCAACAGTGACGTCAGCATGACGTCAGCGTTGACTTTGACCGTTGACTTTGACCGTTGACCGTTGACCAAAAAGTCAAATTTTCCGAAAAGTCCTATTTTATGTTTTTCGACGTCCTGAGTCCGATTTTGAAGCCCGTTTTGCAAAATTCTGACCCGAAGGCCTCCGAATCTGACCTTAAACCCAAATCATGCTTAAGTACTTAATTTTCCATTCAGATATCAGTAAATTAATTAAGTGCCTAAACTAGTATTTTAATGGTGTAAAGGTGCCCGAGACTCGTATGACCCCTCACCAGCTCAGCCTAGCTCCTCTCGACCCGCTCACCCTCACACTTCAGGGGATATCAGTATGAAATTAAATCCTGTGTATAAGAATAAGTTTAACTCTTATTCCACGTTATGACATTATTCTTTCTTGATCTAGGATCTGACCCCGTATCTGAGCGTACTGAGGCAGGTGCCCGTTAGACCCTTATCCGATCAGCTTTGAGGTGTGTTCTATGTGTGCTACATTCTGTTTAAATGGATTGTATGATGATTTGATCATGAATGATATTGTGCATGTTTGCTCAGTTGTTTACATGTTATATGATTGCTTGACCTATGATAGTACATTCTGTTTGAATAATGAATACTTAAATGTCTGCTCTGCATTATTATACCCATTTATCAGTCAAAAGCATGAATTCTTCCGTTTCTGATGTTATGAATAAAATATTTGTCACATATATTCTGTTACCCATGTTTGGAAATCTGAACACTGATTCTGTCTGGGGTATACTGTTGGGTTATGATATGAAGTCTCTGCCGGTACAGTCCTGATCAAGCTGGTAAATCCTTATGGACCTAAGGTCTTCCCTTAGGTGGCTCCTATGCCCATTGGGCCTAGGGTAAGTCCTTATGGACTCAAGGTCTCCCCTTGAGTGGCACCTATGCCCATCGGGCTTAGGGTAAGTCCTTATGGACCTAAGGCATCCCCTTAGGTGGCACCTATGCCCATCGGGCCTAGGGTAAGTCCCTATGGATGCAGTTCTGGGGGACTGCATTTGGTGTAAGGTTGGAGGGTAGTCACTAGTAAGCGCATACATGCATCTAAGTATTTGTATTGATCTATTATGTGTTCTTATGATCTGAATGTTTTGTAAACATTGCCTGTTTGATCTGCACTTTTGGAACACACTGAGCTCCCTAGCTTATGTTTTTCTCTCCTCCCCCTTTCAGATACTTGATAGTCTACTCCTCTTAGACCCGGCAACTGGAGAATCGACACATTTAGCTCTAAATATTGTAATAATCTTATCTTCCAAACTGTCTATATTTTGTGTGACTATTAATTATGTTTTGATATTTTGACTATGGTAAATTACAAGGGTTTGATCTTCGGATGAGACTGCCTTGAGTAGGGTTAAACTCATAAGTGAGCCCGAATAGTTACATTTGATTTATGATTTCAAAGGTTTAACCATATGTTTATTTAAAATCTTATCGTGGGTCATTCTAGTGACCATAATGTGACTTCCTAGGATCCGTCGAAACGCATAGGCGGGTCTAGGGGGTTACATTTAGTGGTATCAGAGCCTTTGGTTTCAAAACCTCGGACTGTTAATGAGTCCATTTTACGCAATGTTTTTAAAAAAAAAAAAATCAAAAAGGTATTTTGAAATGAGATAAGTCACCCAAATTTTTGTCTGCTTAATTGTGTTCGATTCTCCATTGCTATAAACTGACCTTAAGTTTAATCCTTGTAGAAGTCTTCTGCTATGAGTACTGAAAGAGGTCGTCGACCCATTCGGAGACGCGGTAGACCTGTTCGGTTTGCCGACGCGATAGATGATCCGGTGGTCGAGCCACCTACTCCGACTCCTGTCCCTAGTCCTCCTGAGACTTCCTTACCATCTGGCCCTCCTATAGCTCCTCGGTCTGCCCCTGAGATTGATGTGTCTACTCCAGTTAGAGGAGCACCATCTTCTTCTGAGCCTCCCACATCTATTACTGACGAAGCCCTTAGTATGCAGCTTTTGCAGTTGATTTCTGGTGCGGTTAGAGCAACTGGTATTATCCCTGAAGTTCCCATCTCTCAGACCTTGATCACAAATGGGGCGAGAACTTTTGATGGCCCTACTAGTGGAGCCCCGACTGAGGCAGAGGAATGGCTTCATGATCTGGAGAGGCGTATGGATTCTTTGGGTCTTGAGTCATCCAAGAGATATGTGGGAGCCGTTTCTATGTTGTATGGGAATGCTCGTACGTGGTGGGAATCTGTGGTTAGTAGTGTTCCTGCGGCCCGTCTGTCTTGGGAGTTTTTCAAGGAGCGTTTCAAGAGTCGCTTTGTTGGTGAGCGTTACATGAGGCAGATGCAAGAAAAATTCAGAACCTTGACTCAGGGAGATCTGTCTGTATCCGAATATGAGACAGAATTCTTGAGCTTGCTCAGATTTGGGGCTAGCTTAGTGCCTACTGAGAAGGAAAAATGCCGTAAATTTGTGATGGGACTGAGATACGAGTTATGTGTACATGTTGTTGGTCATCTGGATAAGGACTTCGACACTTTAGTTGAGAAAGCTAAAGATCTGGAAGATGTAGAGCTAGCAGTTACTGGTGGAGGTAGAGCTGACCGGGAGTGGTCTAAGAGGCCTCCTAAGCCCGAATCTTCCTCACGTCAAGGAAAGAGAAATCGCACTGCTAGTCATCAGAGAGGTAATTTTGGATCCAGACCTAATGCTTCTTCGACCCCGGTTTCTAGTAGAGGTGATTCGTCTGGTTTCAACCCTATGCCCCTTTGTGTGCATTGTGACAAGCGACATGGGGGCGAGTGTAGAAGGAAGACCGGTGCATGTTTTCGATGTGGGTCCGGAGATCATTTTCTGAAGAATTGTCCTGTCCCATCTTCCGCACCTCGAGCATCTTTCCAGACCCCAACACGCTCACAGACATCTGTACAGACTCCAGCCAAGGGTCGTAGTCAGGGAAGACCTTCTTCATCTGCTGCTAGGACTGACACCAGAGCTCGATCAAATCAGAGTGGAGGACCAGCATTATCTGATGCTAGACAGCCGGCAATGATGTATGCCTCCAGACGTCGGGATGACAGAGACGAGCCAGATGTTCTTGCAGGTACCTTTACCATTTATTCTGTTCCATACTTTGCATTACTCGATAGTGGATCCACCCACTCCTATATTTCAAGATCTGTATCCCGAAACCTTCAGCTTCCTTTTGAAGCCACTGTAAGTGATGTCACAGTCATGAGCCCAGTGGGACAGTCAGTGATTGTGGACAAAGTACTTAGGAGGTGTCCTCTTGAAGTTCAAGGAGAAATTTTCCTGGCCGATCTTTTGGAACTTCCGTTAGAGGAGTTTGATCTGATTTTGGGTATGGATTGGCTATTGGAACATCGGGTCAGTTTGGATTGTGAGTCAAAAAAGGCTACCTTGAAGACTTCAGATGACCGATCCGTAATCTTAGTCGGAGAGCGTCGAGGCTACTTGTCCAATGTAGTATCCTCTCTAACTGCTGATAGGATGATCCGGAAAGGATATGAAACTTTCATTGCCTGTTTCTTGAACACGAAGGGCTCTTTATCTAAGATCGAGGACATTCGCACTGTTAGCGAGTTTCCTGATGTTTTCCCAGAAGAATTGCCCGGGCTACCACCAGACAGGGATGTTGAGTTTGAAATCGAGACTTATCCAGGGTCTGCGCCTGTGTCCATGAGTCCCTATCGTATGGCCCCTAAAGAGCTTAAAGAATTAAAAATTCAGTTACAAGAGCTTCTTGACCGAGGCTTTATCCGACCCAGCTCTTCACCTTGGGGAGCTCCTGTTCTCTTCGTGAAGAAGAAGGATGGTACACTTCGTTTGTGTATTGATTACAGAAAGCTGAATAAGTTGACTGTGAAGAACAAATACCCATTACCCAGGATTGATGACCTATTTGATCAATTTCGGGGAGCAACTGTTTTCTCGAAGATTGATCTTCGATCTGGGTATTATCAATTGAAAATAAAAGATTCTGATGTTGCTAAGACGGCCATTCGTACCAGATACGGGCATTACGAGTTTTTGGTGATGCCGTTTGGTCTGACAAATGCTCCTGCAGCTTTTATGGACATGATGAATCGTGTGTTCCAGCCCTTTATAGACCAGTTTGTTGTGGTTTTCATCGACGATATTTTGGTCTATTCACGGACAGAAACAGAGCATGTCGAGCACTTGAGGACTGTGCTACAAACCCTGAGACAGAATCGTTTGTATGCTAAGCTGAGCAAATGTGAATTTTGGCTCAAAGAAGTGACATTTCTGGGTCATGTGGTATCTGCTCGAGGCATTCAGGTTGATCCAAGTAAAATCGAAGCCATCACCGATTGGAAGCAACCTAAAAATGTCTCTGAGATCCGTAGTTTTTTGGGTTTGGCTGGCTACTACCGACGCTTTGTCGAGGGCTTCTCCATCATAGCCACTCCTCTGACAAAGTTATTAAGGAAGAATGTCCCTTATATTTGGTCTGATGCCCAGCAAGCTAGTTTTGAGAAACTCAAGGCAGCTCTGACCCAAGCCCCGGTTCTTATACAACCTGAGTCAGGAAAGGACTTCTCAGTATACAGTGATGCTTCACATTTCGGGCTTGGTTGTGTACTGATGCAGGAAGGGAAGGTTATCGCTTATGCGTCGCGTCAATTACGACCACATGAGTGTAATTATCCAACCCATGACCTCGAGTTAGCTGCTGTGATCTTTGCCTTGAAAATTTGGAGGCACTATCTTTACGGAGAAAAGTGCTATATTTACACAGATCACAAGAGTCTAAAGTACATCCTCACTCAGAAAGAACTCAATCTTAGACAACGTCGTTGGATTGAGCTTCTTAAAGACTATGACTGTGTGATTGAGTATCACCCAGGAAAGGCGAATGTGGTGGCTGATGCTTTGAGTCGTAAGGCTATAACAGATTTGAGATCCTTATTTGCCAGAATGAGTGTATACAGGGATGGCAGTCTACTAGCTGAGCTACAGGTTAAACCGACATTGACCAAACAAATTAGGGCCAAACAGCTTCTAGACAGTTCCTTACTTCCTGTCATGCAGCGGGTTGAACAAGGATCTACTTCTACTTATGCCTTTGATCAGGATGGCGTTTTGTGCTTCAAGGGTCGATATTGTGTTCCCAATGATGCTGACCTGAAGCGGACTATTCTCAGTGAGGCTCATAACAGCCCTTATGCTATGCATCCCGGTGGGGACAAAATGTATCAAAACCTGAGGCAGAGATATCGTTGGGAAGGTATGAAGAAGGACATTTCAGATTATGTATCGCGGTGTTTGACTTGCCAACAGGTTAAGGCAGAGCACCAGCATCCTTCTGGTTTGTTGCAGCCCATTAAGATTCCTAAGTGGAAATGGGAGCGTATCACGATGGATTTCGTTACCGGGTTGCCTCTAACTCCTTCTAAAAAGGATTCTGTCTGGGTTATTGTTGACCGACTCACCAAGTCAGCTCATTTTATCCCAGTTCGAGTCACTTACTCTTTGGAGAAGCTGGCAAAAACGTACATCTCTGAAATCGTCAGACTACATGGGGTGCCTTTATCTATAATATCTGATCGGGATCCTAGGTTCACTTCTCGATTCTGGTTGGCTTTGCACAATGCTTTAGGTACCCGTCTGAATTTCAGTACATCCTTCCATCCGCAGACAGACGGACAGTCAGAAAGAGTAATTCAGGTTCTTGAAGATATGTTGAGAGGATGCGTGATAGACTTCCGCGGTAGTTGGGAAGATTTCTTGCCCTTGGCCGAGTTTGCTTATAATAATAGCTATCAGGCTAGTATTCGCATGGCCCCTTATGAAGCTTTGTATGGTCGTAAATGCCGAACTCCTATCTGTTGGACCGAGTTGTATGATAAGAAGACTCTGGGTCCTGAGTTGGTTCAAGAGACTGAAGAGACTGTCAAACTGATTCGAAATCGTCTAAAAGAGGCTTTTGACAGACAGAAGTCTTATGCTGACCGGAGGAGAAGGGATATAGAGTTTGAGGTTGGTGATCAGGTTTTTCTAAAGGTATCACCATGGAAGAAAGTTTTGAGGTTTGGGAAAAAGGGCAAGTTGAGTCCGAGATTTATTGGACCGTATCGTATTGTGAAGAGAGTTGGGCCAGTTGCCTATCAGCTCGAGTTGCCATCCCAGCTTAACCGTATTCATGATGTCTTCCACGTGTCCATGTTGAGGCGATACCATCCAGATCCTAGTCATGTCATTCAAGCTCAGGATGTAGAGTTGAGATCAGATCTGTCCTACGAGGAGGAACCGATTCAAATCTTGGATTTTGATGAGAGAGTTCTGAGAAACCGACGCATCCCAATGGTTAAAGTTCAGTGGAGAAATCGGAGTCCTACTGAGGCTACTTGGGAGATTGAAGGATTCATGAGAAAACAATTTCCGCATCTGTTTGATTAAGGTAAATTTCGAGGACGAAATTTTTCTTAAGGGTGGGAGAATTGTAACACACAAAAAAAAATTTATATATATATATATAAATAATAATAATAATATTATTATTATTATTATTATTTCTTTTCCAACCACACCCCACCTTATCTCCAACCACTCATCCACTTACCTTAATTATATTATCCTCCCCCTCTCAATTATTTCACTCATTTTTCTTCTCTCATTCACGGCAGATCATCCCTCCCATCATATTAGAATTTTTTTTCTTTGTTCTCTCAACTCTCTCAAACATCAACCAAATCAAGTTTCATCCACAAACGTCGATCGTTGTTCCGTTTCGTTCACCACGACCACCATACGAACCGTCTCGACGTTCCGGTCAAAACGCCCCTATCCACTCGTCAAACTGCCGCTCCGTTTGTCGTTAATTTGACGTTGAAGGTTTCGAACAAATCGAGGTTTTTCTCAAATCGGTGATAATCGGGTAAGTTTTCGAACTAAATTCGAGCATGAGGTGATATATTTTCAAATTTGGAGAATTCTGGAAAATTTCTGATTTTTGCTCCGCCGTCCACGGCGGCGCGTGGGCCTCACGCGCCGTTCGGAGCCGCGCGTGGGCTTCACGCGCCGTTCCCGGTCACCATATATGGTGGCAGTGGACCGGCCGGTTCAGACCGGTCTGGTCTCGAACCGAGCCGCCCTAACCGGACCGACCCAGTCAGCATGACGTCACCGACCCGACCCGACCCGTTGACCGACCCGTTGACCCGACCCGTTGACCGACCCGGTCAACAGTGACGTCAGCATGACGTCAGCGACCCGACCCGTTGACCGACCCGGTCAACAGTGACGTCAGCATGACGTCAGCGACCCGACCCGTTGACCGATCCGACCCGTTGACTGACCCGTTGACCCAAACCGGTCAACAGTGACGTCAGCATGACGTCAGCGTTGACTTTGACCGTTGACTTTGACCGTTGACCGTTGACCAAAAAGTCAAATTTTCCGAAAAGTCCTATTTTATGTTTTTCGACGTCCTGAGTCCGATTTTGAAGCCCGTTTTGCAAAATTCTGACCCGAAGGCCTCCGAATCTGACCTTAAACCCAAATCATGCTTAAGTACTTAATTTTCCATTCAGATATCAGTAAATTAATTAAGTGCCTAAACTAGTATTTTAATGGTGTAAAGGTGCCCGAGACTCGTATGACCCCTCACCAGCTCAGCCTAGCTCCTCTCGACCCGCTCACCCTCACACTTCAGGGGATATCAGTATGAAATTAAATCCTGTGTATAAGAATAAGTTTAACTCTTATTCCACGTTATGACATTATTCTTTCTTGATCTAGGATCTGACCCCGTATCTGAGCGTACTGAGGCAGGTGCCCGTTAGACCCTTATCCGATCAGCTTTGAGGTGTGTTCTATGTGTGCTACATTCTGTTTAAATGGATTGTATGATGATTTGATCATGAATGATATTGTGCATGTTTGCTCAGTTGTTTACATGTTATATGATTGCTTGACCTATGATAGTACATTCTGTTTGAATAATGAATACTTAAATGTCTGCTCTGCATTATTATACCCATTTATCAGTCAAAAGCATGAATTCTTCCGTTTCTGATGTTATGAATAAAATATTTGTCACATATATTCTGTTACCCATGTTTGGAAATCTGAACACTGATTCTGTCTGGGGTATACTGTTGGGTTATGATATGAAGTCTCTGCCGGTACAGTCCTGATCAAGCTGGTAAATCCTTATGGACCTAAGGTCTTCCCTTAGGTGGCTCCTATGCCCATTGGGCCTAGGGTAAGTCCTTATGGACTCAAGGTCTCCCCTTGAGTGGCACCTATGCCCATCGGGCTTAGGGTAAGTCCTTATGGACCTAAGGCATCCCCTTAGGTGGCACCTATGCCCATCGGGCCTAGGGTAAGTCCCTATGGATGCAGTTCTGGGGGACTGCATTTGGTGTAAGGTTGGAGGGTAGTCACTAGTAAGCGCATACATGCATCTAAGTATTTGTATTGATCTATTATGTGTTCTTATGATCTGAATGTTTTGTAAACATTGCCTGTTTGATCTGCACTTTTGGAACACACTGAGCTCCCTAGCTTATGTTTTTCTCTCCTCCCCCTTTCAGATACTTGATAGTCTACTCCTCTTAGACCCGGCAACTGGAGAATCGACACATTTAGCTCTAAATATTGTAATAATCTTATCTTCCAAACTGTCTATATTTTGTGTGACTATTAATTATGTTTTGATATTTTGACTATGGTAAATTACAAGGGTTTGATCTTCGGATGAGACTGCCTTGAGTAGGGTTAAACTCATAAGTGAGCCCGAATAGTTACATTTGATTTATGATTTCAAAGGTTTAACCATATGTTTATTTAAAATCTTATCGTGGGTCATTCTAGTGACCATAATGTGACTTCCTAGGATCCGTCGAAACGCATAGGCGGGTCTAGGGGGTTACATAAACTCCACCAAAAACCAAGTTTTAACACCTTAAAATTTACCCTATGAGCATAATACGAATTTTCATCCAAAATTAACCAAATTGACATATAATGTGTATTTCATCATGATTAAGCTAAATCCCAACTCAAAACATTAAAACCATTTGGAAAACCACCTAAAATCCAAACTTTAACATAAAACCATAATTTTTCAAAATCCTATATCTTTGAATTTTAAGACCATAGATAGATAGAGAATGAGGAGGAGAGTCGGAAAACATAATTTACCTTTCAAAACGGTGTTGAAATCAAGTAGTATGATCAATCAAATAGTGACAAGCTTGAGAGGTTTTTAGAGATGGTGTTTGACGTTGGAAAGAAATAGAAGGGAAGAAGAAGATGATGACTCTTATATATTCAAAGTTATCTTACTTTATTTAAAAGTTTTGGGTAAAATCGCAACATAGGTCCCTCTCCTTTTATTAAAGTTCATTTACACCACAACTTAAGTTGAATTGATTCTAATTAAATTTTATTGACTCGACTATAAACCCGGTTAACTCCTAGGCCCAAAACACGGGTGTTACAGTTTCAATTTAAGGTTTAGGGTTATAATTTAGCATTTATAGGTTAAAACCTAAATCCTCGCTATATTACCCTAAAAATTAAACCCTAACCTATAAACCCTAAATTATAACCATAAACCTTTAATTGAAACAACTATCCCTAAATTCTAAACCCCTACACCTAAACCCCTAAATCCTAAACTAACTCCCTATACCCAAAATTAAGACGCTTGTGGAAACTTTCAGTTTTCACCGCCAGTGTATAGGATATTAATCCAGAAAATTATTAAGGTAAAAAGGATTAATATCCTATACACTCTCGGTAGAAACTGAAAGTTTCCACAAGCGCCTTACTTTTAAGGTATAGAGAGTTAGTTTAGGGTATAGTGTTTAGGGGTAGGGGGTTAGAATTTAGGGATAATTATTTCAATTTAAGGTTTAAGGTTATAATTTAGGGTTTATAGTTTAGGATTTATTTTTTAGGATAATATGATAAGGATTTAGGTTTTAACCTATAAACCTTAAATTATAACTTTAAACTTTAAATTAAAAAAACTATCCCTAAATTTTAACCCCATACACCTAAACCTTATACTCTAAACTGACTCCCTATACCCTAAAACTAAAGCACTTGTAGTTGTGAACGTGTATAGAATATTTATCCACTTAAAAAAATGCGTTTTTGAAATTTCCTTTAAAAATTGCAGGCGAGCCTTCTCTCCTAAACAAAGCCAAATTTGTCCCTCTCCTTCTCCTTTTCCGGTTCATCTTTTTCTCCTACCTTCAAGTTTCACACAGAACTGGAAATTGATTAAGGTAAACCCTAAAACTTGAACATTTTTACTCGAGTCTCAAGCCATGAGATATATTTTTTTAGACTGGCTTGGTTTCTGTTATCCGCTCTCTGCATCTGCATCACTCCGCTAGATTTGGTTTCTGTTTCCGATCCGACTGCTTGTTAATCTCGTCTCATACTCTCTCCCTCTTTACTTTGTTGAGAAGGAGAATCTTCGAAGCTATCGGTGGAATATGAAATCCTGGCTTCAAGCTCTTCGGAATTCATTGAATTCGCCGTAGAATTTTGAATTTCCTCTCCTCGTAGATTTCATAGATCATAATCTTAGTTTCTGATCCGAAAAAACAATCCGGTGCCGACTTGCCGTCGTCAATGGAGCTCCCTCAATCCCTGCCTTTCGTAGCTGAAGGTAATATACTTTAATACGTCGTTTTACTATGATTTTAAGAGAGGAAATTCAGAAAAGACTGGTCTGGAAATATTTTGCTTTATAGATTTGTGTTGAAAATTTAAGAAATTATGAATTTGAATTTTTTTTTAACATAATTTTGTTCTGATAATCAGGAAGAAAATCGACGCATGACTTTCTGACACTGTACAGTAATTCAAGCGTCCAACAAGATCCAAGGCCACCTTCTCAAGGTAATTTGTTTTTAAAATCTCAAAAAAAGAGAGAAGAAACAAACAAACAAACAGATCTTCTACTGTTTGTTTTCTTCTTTCATCTTCCATTTTCCTTTTTGTTTGCCGCTAATTTGTTCGTTTCTTGTTCAGTGATTTCTTTCAATGATAAAATCTAGTTATTATATGAATAAATTATAGTAATTACTAAAAATTTTAGTAGACGAATACATTGCACAAAGGCTTCCCTTGTAAACCCTCCCTTTTCATTGCTAAAATGAGGCAATGCAATTTTAATTTATTTGTTTTTATTTATTTTCAATTAAATTAGTTGATTTGATTTATAATATTTAATTTAAAATTATGTAAATATCAGTGAAAAGTTTGTGAAATTTTTATTTTAAAATATTTAACACAAAACGATTTTTGTTAAAACCATCCATAACCCCTAAATTTTGGAAAACATTATTCTCTATTTAAAAAAATAACATTTCACTAATTTAAACCCTAAACCTAAACCCTTAAACTATAAACCTTAAATTGGATCCTTAACTATAAATAAAATGTTTTCACCGTTAGTGCATCATATATTTTCTTATAATATTATCATATTAAATATATTAGTAATTAATATTGAATAAAATTTAAAATAATCGAATATTCATACCATATTTATATTAATTTTTTTGAAAGTCCTATTTATATTAATTTTGAAATCAGTATTCAAATTGTATTCTGATTTTTTTACTAAAAACTTTTATTACTATAATTTAGTTTCATATAATGGACCCAACGAAAATTTTGATTGGCCCATGTTTTTCAATTTTTCACTCGGGAAGGGTAAATATATGATGCACCCGGAGGTGAAAATATTTTTATTTTCACCAAGTGCCATAAATTTTTGTTATGTATTTATTTTAAGGTTTATAGTTTAAATGTTTAGAATTTAAAGATAGAACTTAAGGTTTATGGTTTAAATGTTAGGGTTTATGTTTCAAGGTAATATGGTTGAGAATTTAAGTTTTTACCTATAACCCCTAAATTCTAACTATAAACTCTAAATTCAAATCACTATCCTTAAATTTTAAGCACATAAATCTAAACCATAAACTATTAACCTTAAATTAAATCTCTAATCTTTAAAAATAAACCACTTGCGAAAATAAAATATTTTCATCGCATAATTATCCTAATATTATCTCAAAATACAAAAATAATACCGTAAGTGATTTGACAAGTCATATGATTCACATCACCACCAACTTTTCCCTGTATACATTGCACGCGCGCTACTTTCTTTCTCTCTGCCTCGAATCTCGATTCCGGGATATTATCTTAAATCATAAGCTGAGAAAAAATAAGATTTTTTTTTTATATAAACTCATTTTATTAATTTATTACAAAATGAATAATAAAATTTCACATGAAAATAATTACTATTGTCTGCTGAAAATTAACTGATATTAAATTTTATTAATAGAAATATAATATTATATTATTAAATTTAATAGTTGTAAAAAAATTCGATCAATACCTATCGGGAGTAATATTCTTCCTTTCTCCTCTTCTCTCCTAAATAAAAATTGTTCGATCAATGAGATTTTAATAATTATTCAACACCAACCCAAACAGTTTGATGAGGACGACTTTCACCTGAAACTGATGCAGATGGATTAGGTCAACAATTTTAATTAATCCATTTTGAGCTGTAATTTGAATCCCTATTTTTTCAATTCATCACGTGCTTGATATTATTTGTAGTACATCTCTTCTAGGAGACAAAGGAATCCATTAGATTTAATTCCAATTATTATCATGGTCATTCATTTAGAGAATTATTAAATGTATTATGCTTTATTCCTAATATTTGTTTTTGTTTAGGTTGAGGTATATTTTAGTTATCATCCAATTAATTGTGTATTTGTAATGATTGATCCTGCCTATAATTATGTGGACATATTATTTATAAGTTATAATTGTAAGTGTAGTTGAATAAAAAAAGGTCTTGCAAGTAAATTATTCTGTTAATGGACTGTTGTTCAATGAATCCTAGTTTGATCTGTGCCTAAATGTGCAGGCGCATACCTTAAGACTCGCGATTTCTTACAACTGGAACAACAAGGGATTCAAAGTGCCAAGAATGAAACAGCGGTCGAGGTAGCGAGTGTTGAAAAGCCGCCACCGCCGTCGGTGCAACGTATTCTCCCCGGCCGGATTGGAACTTGCAGTGTGGGCCACACTTCCTATTTTCATCCTATTGTCCCAAAGGCAGAGGGAGCCGTATTCACTGTGGCCGAAGGATGTAGTACGGAGAGAAATGACGAAAACTCAAACTGCAGTTCTTACACCGGAAGTGGTTTCACTTTGTGGGGAGAATCTGCAGGAAAGAAGGGAAAGACAAGGAAGGAGAATGCCGGAGAAACACCCTTTGTAAAAGGTACAAAATTTATATACTATCATATTTGCATGTATACATACATACGTGCTGCTGTTAGATATGCGCCCCTTGTATTTGCATGCACATGCTGCCATGCATAGTCATTGCTATAATTTCAGGCTGGTACAATTAGAAACGGACATAGGGGTGCTGGGGCAGTCGCACCCCTTAAAAAATTTAAATTCCTCTATATTTTATATATTTCTTTTGTATTTTCTATTGATAATCTAATTTTGTACCCCTGAAATCTTGTAATTTTACACTCCTTACATTTCTAATATAGTTTCTTGATAGTTCGCACCCGCTTACATGAAATCTTGTCAGAAGTTAGAATCATGCCAGAAGTTCCAAAATATTAATGAATTTATGCATGGATTACGAAGATAAGTTGGGACGTAACGTAAAAAGCAAAGAACTCTAACTGCTGGTTTTACTTATTTTACAGGAGAAATGAGAGTGAAAGTGGATGGAAATAGTGCACCTGATCAGAAGGCCAACACCCCAAGGTCAAAACATTCTGCTACCGAGCAAAGGAGGAGGAGTAAAATTAACAATATGTAAGTAAACACTAACCAGCTTCACATTTTTTAATTTTGAGATTAAAATTCCACCATTACATACTGAAATCTTGCTAGTTTTTTAATTTTTGTGCAGATTTCAGATGTTGAGAGATACCATTCCAAATAGTGACCAAAAGAGAGATAAAGCCTCATTCTTGTTAGAGGTACATAGAGGACCCTTTTTCGGTGCCCCTACTTATGCCCATACGCTCAAAATTAGGTTTAGGGTTTAGGGTTTTAAGTTAGGGTTATGGTTAGAGTTTAGGGAATTTAGGGTATGATGTATTTTTAGGGTATAGGGTATAGGATTTATGATTTAAAATTTAGGGCTAGGGTTTATAATTTAATTTTATAATATTTTTTAAGGTTGGGGCATAAGTAGGGCCACTGAAAAGAGGCAGAAGAATTTTATCCGTACATAGATCCCTTGTAAATTGTAATAGATGTTGTTTTCTCTATCTTTCCAGTTTCCAAGTTTTAAAACCATGTTTGTTCAATCTTTTCATAGGTTATTGAGTACATCCAGTTTTTACAAGAAAAAGTAAACAAGTATGAAGGGACAAGTCGGGGATGGAGCAATGCACCATCAAAATTGACACCATGGGTAAATTCTATACTTGGCACTCTTGTCAATAGTAGTTACGAATTCCGCATCCACTCTATGTTAATTAGGTTTGTGAGTATCGGATACGAGTATGTGTCTAATATAAAGAGTTTATTCCCATATAGTAGAGTTTTCGAGTATTGGTATTTGTTCGATGACTGACTGATCAGTGATCATACACCTCGACTGACACAGAGAAGCAACAAGAGGACTACAGAAAATTATGCTGATCAACCTCGAGCCACAAACGGCGCGTCCGCTCCTTCCGTGGTGTTTCCCACAAAGTTGGATGAGGGAGACATCACTGTCACCCCTGCCATTCATGAAAGTGCAGAGAACCGTATCGAACCTCCTAATACGAGCAGAGCTACTACTACCTTCAGAGCAATGGACCTTACCCCGGCAATGCCCTTTCCCGTGCCACTACAGCCAAACTCTGCTCAAAGCACCGTTGTAGCAACTCAAATTGCACCTAGGCTGCCATCTGATGCAGAAAACAGTGTGCCTCAGCCTCAAACGATACCGTGTCATACCGGATCATGTACTACGAATGGTTCTCTTCCGAACGAGAATCCGGAAGAACAAGAGCCGACAATCGAAGGCGGAACAATTAGCATCTCAAGCACATATTCGCAACGGTGAGTTGTTTTTTTTCCTAATCTTTTTCATGCACTTTTGCTGTTAAATGATTTGGAAAGTATCATGGTGTAAAGTCCAATGAGTGCCAATGCATACAGAATGGAGATCCTCAAGTGAAAGACACATTTAAAACGTATTTGATTTACATCTGTGTTCGACACATACTCGGATATGTTATTTATCTGTTTGTACAGGTTGTTCAATATGCTAACACAAGCGCTACAAACTTCTGGGCTAGATTTGTCACAAGCCAGCATATCGGTGCAAATCGAGCTCGGAAAGCGATCGAACGGCCGACCGACGACTCCTGCATCCACACTTAAGGTTGTTACTTGTTAGCATTGCTACTACCCTTCAAAATTTTTACATTTGAACATGAACTTTTAACATAATTATTTCGATTTCATCTCGGAAAACACCATTAAATCCAATCTATATTTCCACTGTTTTTGCTCTCAGGACACGGTGGTTCCCTCCGTAAGTGAAGGGAAGACACGCCCTAGAGTTGGATGCGGTGAGGATTCAGAACAACCTTTAAAGAAGAAGCTTAAAACATGAAAAATTCTAGCTTGACAATTTTACAATATTCTTTATTATCATTATTTCTATGAATTAATATCTTATACACTGACGGTGGAAACTAAAAGTTTTCACAAACGTCTTAATTTTAGTGTATAGAGAGTTAATTTAGGGTATAGGGTTTATGGGTTTAGGTGTATGGAATTAGAATTTAGGGATAGTGTATCAATTTAAGGTTTAGGGTTATAATTTAGTGTTTAGTTTTTAGGGTAATACGGTAATGATTTAGGTTTTAACCTATAAACCCTAAATTATAATCCTAAACCTTAAATTGATACAACCATAAACTAACTCTCTATACCCTAAATTTAAGGCGCTAGTAGAAACTTTTGGTTTCCACCACCTGTATATAGAATATTTATCCTATTTCTATTACTATTATTAAAATTAATTGACTTTTTGTTGGGTACCTTGCCCTTGCTCAAGGGTTGTGCACTCACCCGAGTTTGATAAACATTACCTAGTCAGTCAGTCAAGATAATAATCCATCCGTACACGTGTTATTTTTAACTCGGATACGCGTCGGATATAAATATGTGTTCGATATAAATATTAAAAATATTTCTTTTATGATTTGAAGGAAATATAAAACTATACTGTTAAATATGAATAATTGTATAATTCACATATGGATGTTGAGAAGCTGCTGCATTTCATTGAAGGCTTCCATCATCTGAAATTATTATTATTATTATTATTATTATTATTTGTCAAACATAATTTGTTAGTGAGATTCAGCTCCCTTATTGGAGACCATATGCCTCAATTTCTTAACTGCTGAAATTTCAGTATTTGTATATTAATTTTTAATGTAATTTTAAATCTTACATTTCGTTGAATTTTAATTTATTATTTTGATTTAACCTGATTTCATCATTTCCCTTAAACAAGTACCGGGAATTAAAAAACTGAATTTGAATAATTAATGTTCTAGTTTCACATCGAAGAATCGTATATTTTTCTTAAACAGTTATTTAGTATTGTTACTTATTGTATTTAAATATTTTAAAAATATTTAAACTTTTTTTATAATCAAATCAACTGATCCATCGTACCAATTCAACTTTCAAGTAATTATTATCCTTTGACACTTTTCTTCCCAAAATCCAAGATTGATTATAATAAAAATAATAAACAAAAAATTTTAAAGTTTTTAGATCCCCAAATTTGACCATTGTTGTCATTTATCACATTGTTGGTGACGGAATAAAATCTCTTCTCTTGTCACAACACTTGAATGTCGTATGTCGGTTGTCGTCAATTTTTTTCACATTGTCGGTGACGGAATAAAATCTCCTTCTCTTGTCACAACACTTGAATGTCGTCTATCGGTTGTCGTCAATTTTTTTTTCTTTCGCAAGTTCGACTTTATTTCAACGATAAGTACACCGTCTGTTAACTATCGATGACATAAGGATAGGGAAAATAATTGTGGAGTCCGTTGTCGAAAGTGATGGACACAACATCGGCGATTGACAGCAAAAATGGTTGCAATCGAGATTTGAGACTTAAAAGAATTTAGAGATTTGGACTATTTAGAAATTTTTGAGAATTTTAGGATATTTTAAAAATAAAACATGTCACGTGTCGTATTTTTATTACTTAACAATTTTTTTTAACGATTGTTAACGACAAAGCATCTAAATAGAAATTTTGAAGGCACATATTTGGCCCGAAAAATACTTTGGGCACCTATCTAGAATAAAAAAGTATAGTTTGAGCACTTATTTACCTATTAGGCCTAAATTTAATTAGGTTTGAACATTATTTTTTCAATTTAAGAGATTAGATAGTTTAAGCATACTATATAAAAATGAAAAAATCTATAACCAATACGATTATAATTTATAGTGTAGAAAGAGGAGCAGAAGAGTTCCATTCTGAAAAACCATTCCCTGCATTTGATGGGGGCATAGTATACTACTACAAAGAAATACAATGGTCCATTGTGTATGAAGAAGATAAATTCTAGAATGTGCTGTGTGTGTATATATATATATATATATACACACACGTATATATATGCTAGAATCTAACTAGAACGTTTAAAAAAACCTTGGTAATGCAAGATGGAGTAGAAGGGACTAACCTTCCATGAATCCGGAGTCGCCATAATCGAAATATATACTTGCATTCCTCTTGTGTAGAAATACCTTTTGATCTGATATTTTACCCTATAATGGCACAGCAGCTCTTTTATACACGCTTAGGATTATTTTCGTATACTAAAAATCCGTGTCCTCCATCAGCTTCGCAAAATCCTCCGGGTTTATTCGAGCTCTTCTGTCCCCAATCTTCTCCACCCAACTGCTTCCTTTGAAGTAAAACCTTCATTGGTGTTGTTTTTGTGGAGAGAAACTGCTAGCACTCTAGAAAAAGAAAACACCCGTAAATGTAACATATCCCCGGAGAGAAAGATCACGAGCTACTTAGTTGACCGTGTTGTTGTTGTTGCAAGCATTCTTCTGGATTGGCATAGAAGTAATCCTCTTCTTTAGGCCTGTCAGGGATCACCAACCTTTTAGTAGGTTGCCCCTTGCGATTCTCGTGCGATTTCTTCACAGCTTCCGAGAACTCGTCCCAACTTAGAGATCCCTTATCGTACTGGTCTATCAGATCTACCAAAAGCCTTCTGTCCAACAATATTGTCTGCTTGAACCCCAGATACCTGTAGGAGCATTCGCCACTAAATTGTTACATTTACGGAAAATAGCTTCAACTATGAACATGCTCTAGAACTATAATCATTGAAGGGGGGTGGGGGATAGTAGATAAAACATTCTTAAAAAAGGGTAATCATAGTTCATGCTTCAACGATTTCAACTACAAACAATATCATATTCATGAATCTAAGAACAAAATAAACGGAAAAGTTTGGCTATGATTCCGAGCAAGAAACAAACTATTATCCCTTTCTAATGCTAGAGATAAAAACTGAGATGTTCAAACTTAAAACGCAGTTGGAGTTGAATTTTCAAAATTACTCATCTCATTTGACGAAAAAATGACCATTGAATCATTTAATAATTGCAAGAACACCTTCCTAACCTGCGATGGCCTTGAACAACTTTAGCCATGTTTCCATCATACGTAGGAATGAAAATATCACTTTCCAATGAAACAAGATAATCTAATGCAGCCATCTGGGATGAATGATTTTGAAAAAAACTAAGGTCCGATGGCTCCAAGAGAGTCTCCTTTCTAACCTGTTTTCACAAACATAAGGCCAATTATTAATACACAACCAGGAAAAAATAAGTGAGTTTGATGAATTTCTAGTTACATACCAATTTTGGATAAGCAGAAGCAAGATCTGCCAATCTCCTCTTTCCACCGTATATTTCTCCAGCTGCGATATAGATTTGGTAGCTATTATCAATGTCCAGCGCCCTCAAAATAAGGGCGGTTTCCTCAGGCGTCAAGGGACACAAACCATCTTTCCTTTTCAAGTCCGAATTTATTATTTTTTCTTTCCACCAGGGATAAGCATATCTGCCAAAACGGCCAAGTGATGAGTGAGATTAAAGTTTAAATTTAGGCCTCTGGGTCAGTAAATTGTCAAAGATGCATGTACAGCTCACCTCATTCTTGTCAACTCGTCGACCTCTTCATCATTGCAACCTTGGGTACAGCCAGAAAATGCTAACATATCCATTTCATATCTAAGGTGAAGTACTATGAAAGGACCATTTTTCCTCAAAAGCTTAACAACTCGTTTACCTAACTCCTCTATCTGAGGAGTGAATCTTAAAGCATTAAAATTTACACGACATCGCAGCTTCTGAACTTCTAAAGTCTGTCCATTGTTGGCAAGTCGGGAATCAGTTCTATTCAAATGTACAACTTTATACTTCCGTATCAGAGGAAGAATCTGCACGAATAGATGCATACGGATTTCAGAGGAGTCTTGTTAAAAAGTAAAAGACTGGGAAAACATAAGAACATTTACAGAAGGGAAGAAAGAACCGAGCTATGTTATAGTATGTCTACAAAGCTCTAGCTGAATAAATGACCTGGAAATGACAAAGAATTAACCTGGTTATGATAGTAGGACATATCCGACCAGCTAATTGGTGGCATCGAATGCACAATCCCCATTTCCACTCTCCTCTTAAGCCTAGGAGGCAACTCCTTCAATATTCGAACCTCATCTCTCAATGATGTAATGAAATGATTCACATCAAATATATCTTGAAATTCACTGGCATATCAATTAAAGAATATTTAGAAATAAGAGCTATGACCCGAGTTAAAAATAATCCAGAAATATATTTTAGAACATCCCTTCGAAAGCTATAAATCCAATAGCTTCAATGATATAAACAAAGCTTAGTTAACACACCTGGGATCAGCCCAGAAGGATGTTTTATCCAGCTCCGGAACTATAAGCGTGACATTCAAATATCGTGCAATGGTAACCATATCACAAATCTGTCAAGCAAATCCCCCCAAAAAAGACCATGACATTAATTTCCACACAGATTTACACCACAAAACAACCGGTGAACTTAGAAAATCTAGAAAGAAATTAAAAGGGGAAAAAACCATATTTACTGTCAGTTGTTAGAGCACTTACTGCTGCTCGCATTTGATTGAGACCTCCGTTACACGAAACCATCAAGTATCCATTGTTCTTATAAACCCCTATAGTCAACAATTTAAAACATTATTATCATTTTAGGATCTAAGTTCCATAACCAGAATTATGTAAAGACAACAATTTATTTGCATAAAAGTAAGCAACTGAAAGAGGATATCGAATTTCAAGCAAACTTATCCAAAATAAGTAAGAAGACAATATATTCGGGAAAACTAAGACACGTGATCTAAACGTTAGGTAAACATCAAATTTGATATGAATTCGAACCGCATCACTGAATCAAAAGCAATGTACTTCTGGAGCTGCCAAATTCGTCAAACAAAGATGAAAATCTGTCAATTCCATTGCTTACAAAGGTTTTTCCATGTTTCCAGAAGAGAATTAGCTCAATTTCTTCCCTAATTTAACCAAACAAAATTGTATAATAACAAAAACAACGTTCAAAATTAACAGAGATGAATGAGGGAGGGGGTTACTTTTGGGAAGAATCACACGGGCGGAAACGGACGGAACTTTGTCTTCAATGGCGGAAACGGAAGAATCCTGGTGAGAGAAACAAGAAGGGCAACCCTTAAGGACGCGAGGTCCCCATGTCTCTCCCAAGGTCGTTAATTGTACGATGCAAGTCAAAAGCAACACCGATGTGGCGGCGCGTATGATCCACAGCCTCATTCTCGAACCTTTTTTCAGCTTATCAACTCTCTCCCCTCCGCTTCCTCCTCCTCCTCCGCCGCCGCCGCCGCCTCTCGTTCCTCCAACTCTCATCCCTCCCTTTTTCCCAATCCCTTCAACACTGCACATTTCCAGCAACAACCTCAATCTCCACTCTCCTCCTAATATACCTCCCCTAATACGACACCGCTTTGCTCCCACCAAATTTTATCAATGCAGATTGATTTTCAGCACCAACTTCCCTTATTTCTTTTTATTTCACGCACAAAAAAGAAAAAAACTAACCTAACAGAATCTGGGAAAAAAAAAACAAACACAAATTCAACAATCAACGAGATCTAATTTCCTTTCCTTTTTGCCTCAAATTCTCAAATCAAACTCAATAACTCAACTAATTCCAGTTCAACAGATAAACTAATTATAAAACACACGCACACACAAATAAACAATAGAAAAATATATTCCAACTCCTCGGTGATCAGATATTTTCCGGCGAGAAACTGCCGTGGAGTGGCCGTTGAAAGCCGCCGTGTCGGCAGCCAATCAATAAAATTAAAGAAAATGAGGCAAATTAGATGGATAGAGAAAAGAAAAACAAAACAGATTTTAGAAATGTTGAATATAAAAGCGGCGTGCATTAACGTTGTTGGCGAGCGAGATGAATCGAGGGGAATGCGAGCCGTACACCGCTGGGTGCACTTTTTTAACCATGGTTTATGAAAAAGATTAAACTACCAAAAAGATCCTTCAACCTTTTATTTTTATTAAATAAATCTAGTTTATTATTTGATACAACAACGGTGATAATTTTTATATCACTACAAGTTGGGTTAAGAAATCATTCATATATTATTATTATTATTTGGTATACTATAGTGAAATTTTTTATTCAAAAAAAATTTAAACCATCGCCGTGTTAATTGTCTTATTTATTTATTAAAATTGGATAATCGTTTTTATAATAGACATTGTACTGCTTAATCTAATTAATTAGGTAATAAATTAAATATCGATAATTATGAAAAAAAATATCACGCTTCTTTTAACATATTCAAAATCTAGACAACTTTTTTCTCTTTTTTAAATGTTTTTTATTTTACTTAATGTAACTCTTATTTCAAATGAAATGATAACTAGTTAAATTCGATGAGTGGTCTCGATAAATAAACATAAGTGATGTTTTTCTTAAGAAAATGGAGTGTGAACAACTTTATATGTAAAATGTGTGAATTTCATCAAAAGCTGAAAATATAACTAGTTAAACTCGATGAGTGATCTCGATGAAAAATGAGTGATGTTTTTTTCTTTTAGGAGAATTGAGTTCGATCAACTTTATATGTAAAAAGTGTATTAGGTGTCAGGACGAAACTATATTGTTCCTTGGGATGTGCCCCCGACTCCTTTTACTAGAAAGTATAATAAGGTTATTTGCTTATTTAAATCCCAAAATTTTAATTTTGTTTAAATTATATCCCTCCTATTTTGTGGATATCTTGTCCATTTATCTCGATTCCTGACTCTGTGAATTAAAAATTATGGACTTATCCGGATGTAATAAATAAGATAAGAGCTTGTTTGAACAAAGTAGCAAATGTGAAGGGCCTGCATTGTATTTAAGCTTTTTAATGAATGTTTTTGTCGACTAGGGTTAGGCGTTGAGTGCAGTCCAAATGGCAAACAAAAATTCGACCAATAAATGCATGCCAGGTTGTTTAGTGTCCAAGCGGGCCCCACTCCCCGCGACGTGGTGGCTATTTTGCGGTGGCTAAAGCGCACGCGGTGCCGTCTCAGCAACGGGGAGGTTCATCGATCGCCGTCTGGTTTTGGGGTTTGTTGATACGCCGACAATATATCGTGAGAATTTCAACCGAATTTCTCATTTTCAAACAAAAAAGTAAGGTAAAAAGAAAATCTAAGCTACAAATATGCTTAGTAATTATTATTAGCTTAACCGTCAAATAAGTAATTAAATTATACAATTTTTTAGATAAGTGTCTAAATTATATTTGAAGCTACATATGTGATTAACGTTTCATTTCGTGATTTATTTTGAATTTTTCTGTTAATAACCGTTAAAAATTTTTAATCATACAATTCAAACATGACATGTAGCCTTTTTTTTTTGAATTTCTTTAAAAAATCTTAAGTTTTAATTTATTTTCAATCAAACTCCCAAATCACATCTCTCTCAGCGTCAGACATCCCCACACGTCTGTAGTTCACCGTTCACTGCCCAATTGTTGAGTACCTCACCGTTCGACATTCTCCACCTTCTAGTTGTCGATCAGAACCAATCGACTTTTTTTATTGTTCATTGATCGATTTTTTATGACGAGATGATGAGGTTTGAGTAGAGAGGGTCCGATGAAGACAATGGTGGTTGGTGGTAGTTGAATTGGTGGTCGGATTGGAGGGATTTAGGGATTTAGAATTTGGGATATTTTAAGAGAAAATAAAGATTGTTGGGTTAATTAATATTTTTTATTTTTTTATTTTCCAGATTTTACTTTTAGAAAAAAGATAAATCATGTCACATGTTTGAAATTTATTGGATAACGAAAAAATAGCTCATGTCACGAAAAAATCATAAATGGGTCACGAAATGAAACATTGGGCAGATATTTAGCCCAAAATATAATTCCCACTTATTTGAAGAAAAAAAATTGGACACTTATTTAACTGTTAAGCCATTATGCACGAACCAACTTGACCCAGTGGTTAAGGGAACGATTGTTGTTCCTAGAGGTCACGGGTTCGAGCACCAGCAGCTGCAGCAGAGTGATTGAGCGTTCATTGTCAAATGGCTGAGAGTATATTTAAAACAGATACTACTTGTAATCACTTTAGCTTTCATAAAAAAAAACTGTTAAGCCATTATTATTAAAAAGATAATGAGATAAAAGTAAGGTCAAAATCTTTATTTGTTTATTATTATATTTAAGTTTGGGATTTATCATTCATGTGCGATAAAAATAGGATATTTTATATTTTAGATTGTTGAACGTAATATCTAATTTTATTTGGATTATAAATATTTGATTTAGTTAAATTATATTTTTTTATATTTATCATTAATAAATTAAATCATTTACATTTGATATAGTAAAACAACTCTAATGAGAAAATCAAATTAACACTTTTACTTAGCGTATTTTTTCACATGTCACCATGAAATAATTTTTAATCAATATTCAAAATATTTTTTTATGAAAGTTTTCACCAACATTTCATTTAAATTTAAATAAATTTAAATAAAAAAACTAAATTTTCTATAAATTCTAAAAAGATATTTAAAATGTCAATTAAACATTATTTTTTATTTAATGATGATATGTAAAATTTATGTTAAGTAAAAGTGACAATTTCAGTTCTTTCATTAAAATTATTTAATTGTACTAATATTACTGACTTAATTAATTAATAATAAAAATTAATGATGCAATTTAACTAATTTAAACTGATATAATCAAATAAAAATTAAAATTATATTTGGTGATCTAAAATATAAATTACCCATAAAAATATGTAACCCAAAAATCACCTAAATTTTCAATTTTAATCGTTCGTGTTATTTCCCGTCTCTCTTCGTCCGACTGTCGGTTGCGCCGTTAAGACGGCGTTTATGTGTAGAACGGTTCAATAAATGGAATGCCAAGTGTCAAAATCAAAACGCTGTTCTATTTCCATCAGGCAATCAGATTGCTTTAAATCAGGTCAATGGGGTCCACCGACAAGGCGATTTAATACGGTCTTGACCACGTGTCTAGATCCTGGGCAGTTGCAAGTGATCCCGATTGATCTAGTCATGTCTAAAGATGGGGCCATGATCCTCTGCGACACATAAGGTAAGGATCACCATCACCTTTCTCTGAAAAATTTCACATCCCACTTGATGAATCTTAAGTGGAGCCCGCTTGATTAGAGTGTCCCTTTTTATTTTTTATTTTTTTTACTTTGGCTTGTTTATATTTTTTATAATTTTAATTTAAAAACAACATATACGTAGGTAGGGATGTCAATGGGTTGAATTTTTTGATAATTTCCTCTATTTCGCACTCAATTCGACAGGGATAATTACAAGTTTCATGGGTGTGAGGTGGGACGTAAACAAAAATTAAACTTGTCGTGAGTGATGGAATATACATGGATAAGACATTGTATCCACCTCATCCTCATCTTCTCGGTATATATAATACGCATATTAAACAAATTTAATTTTGACAACGCTCAAGTCACAATAACTGTTTTTTTTTTAATGAGAGCACTCAAGAAGTTATGTTTTTTTAATCCCCGCTAAATTTTAACACACTCTCAGTCATCGCTTATACAATTTCTCAAATTTAATTCGTGTTAAAATTATATTTTAATTTACAAATTAAAGAGGCGCGACGACTTATTATATTTTTAAAATGATGACAGTAAAAATAAAATCACATATGTAGTGGGAGTTCGAAGGACAAATATTTCATATTTTTCATAAAACATTAACTTATCTTTATTTAATTAATACTTATAAATATATTATATGAAATGAGTCACGTGACATATATAGTGAATATTTACAAGGTAGTGAGATGGGGATGGCCTTATTAGTTTTGAGTGTCGCTGGACATGAATGATTTTAAATTTTTTAACTACAGCAAGTCGCAGAGGGAGGATAACGATGAATTTTTTTGACAAGATAAGTGCAGAAAGAGCAACCTTCACACACGTTTTGTTCCAATTGACATCCTTATTCGTAGTTTCATAAAAGTGTATTATTGTTGCTGTAATGTTTAAAAACTTGTGAATTTAAATAGGAATATTTTAAAACATTCAAAATTTATACTGTAAATTAAAATTTTAGAAAACACAAAAAATATCATACGAATCGAAACTATAAAAGTACAATAGATATAATTGGACAAACTTAAAATAATAATAATAATATAGATATATAAAACTAATTTAAATACAAAATTCTGTGTTCATGATTTTGTTTTGCCGACAAAACGTAGAGACGTCTCGGCCATTGTTGAAGACTTTGAAGTATGACTTCTTCACGTATAACTTTAATTTTAAGATAAGAGAGTGATATAACAATTTAAGTGGTTTAATTAACATAGTTGTTGTATATTTCTAAAATACGTCTCGGCCAATATTTATTTTTTCTAAGGTATTTTATAAATTTAGGCAATGGATGTAGACAAAATGTGGAACATAATAGGGATTAGTGGTGATATAATCTCATAAAATTATTAATTAAAGAGATCTACTGATTAAATGGCGAATAATGTTCATGTTGCTCCATCTTGTATAAGTTTAAATCCCGACATTAATATCTCTTTACTTAATCAAAATATTTATTAATAAAAAAATTACAGGATGAAATTATTTTTAACTCCTCCAAAATATATAATTCATTATTAATATTTTAAATTTAAATTATTTAAATAATTTCTTTAATAAATAATATTAAATTCCATCGCTCTATATATATATATATATATATATATATATATATATATCTTTGGCCGTATTATAGCTTTTATAAAAGAAACAAATATATATCATACAAAAAAGCTTTTTAGATAACTAGATAATAATAAATGGCAAATTATTTCTTACTTGATCACTTCTCCATTTTCTCCACTTCTCAATTTTTTTTAAGGCGATTACAAATTTTTTTAAATTATTTTTTATCGTTTTTCTATCGACGACAATCTTTAACTGTTCTGTTAATTTTGTACATAAATAAAATTTATATTTTTTGACGAATATTTCGTTTTTCAAGTTTGTTTCTTGTTTTTCTTCTACTTTGTCGGATTCTTATTCAAATATGCTTTTATGGCAGATCTTTTGTCTGCTTGGTGGCAGTTCTTTCGTCTATTTTTAAGCAGTTTTTGTCTGTTTTCATGACAGTAGTATGTCTTTTGACAATTATGTGTTCGAGTGACGAGAATCAACGAGCGCTTTTCAACGAAGGAGGTCATTATATACATGTTATAATTCCCTTTTGTGGTTGTGCCGACATGCTAAGAACAAGTTGCGGAAGAATTTTTGTTATATTCAAAGAGCACTCAAGGCAAATTTATAGTTTTTTCTGGATTTTTATTTCAGAAGATTTCTTCTAACAGTGTTAGGTTTGGTATTTTAACGTCTTTTACACCTTTATATTTTGTTGTTTTATTCTGCATTGTATTTCTCTTGTAAAATGTGTGATTCATTTGTATTCCTTTCGCTGTTGAATATAATTTAGTTTCAAAAAAATAAATGGCAAGTTGAACCCAACAAGTGTCTCAGTAAAAAAGCGGATGATATTCTTTTTAAGAGACAGAGGTTCAAATCGCTTTGTCTACATGGTGTATGTGCACTGTCAAAAGATTAAGAATATTTAAAAACATATGCTACCTTGTAATCACCTTTAGACTATTCAAAAAAATAAATAATAATAATAAAAACATTAAAATAATAACAAGGGTTAACTACTGGAATAGTCACTTATGTTTTCTCCCAGTACAAAGTTGGTCACCGATTTTGAAAAACGACCAGTAAGGTCACTTACGTTTTCGGGGCGTAAACTTTAGGTCACTCTGCCGTTAAACATTGACGGCTTGTTGACCTGGCAGCGAAAAAATAAGGGTAAACTACTACAATGGCCACTAAAGTTTATCACATGTACATCTCTGTTCTCCAATTTTAAAAAATAAACATTATGGTCACTATTAAAAAAAAGTTTCTTTATAATTTTACCCTTGAATTTAAAAAAATATATTTTTCAACCCTAGAACTTTACAATCAATTAGTACAATAATATTATAAAAGGCTTAAATGAAAAATAGGTACCCAAAGTATACCCTTTTTTAAATTTTAGGTGTCTAAATTACTCTTATTTAATAACTAAACTTTCAAATTGCTCATATTTTTTCACTCTAAATTATTCTATTATTGTTTAATCAAAAGGGTGCATTGACAAAATTTTGAAGTATAAAGGCTCAATTAGTTATAAAAAAAATTCAAAGACTTAATTAATTTTTTTAAAGTTCAAGGATTTATAGTGCCCTTGAACCTAAAAAAAGAACTGGAAGTCCTCGTACCCACTGCTGCCAGTTGCTAATTTACAGTGTCATTTACTGCATAATTTGCTGGTTTAAAAATAAAATTTTAAAAATTCAAGGGTAAAATTATAAATAAACCTATTTAATAGTGACCATAATGTTTATTTTTTAAAATTGGGGAGCATAAATGTACATGGGATAAACTTTATTGGTCATTGATGTAGTTTACCCTAATTTTTTAAATGCCATGTCAGCAAGCCGTCAATGTTTAACGGCAACAAACGGCCGAGTGACCAAAAATTACGCCCTGAAAACGTAAATGACCTTACTGGTCGTTTTTCAAAATCGGTGACCAACTCTGTACTAGGGGAAAATATAAGTGACTATTCCAGTAGTTAACCCTAATAATAATATATCTAGGTGTGGGGGAAATTAAGAAGAAAGTACGGAGATCTTGTTCAATTGTTGACAATGATTGAATGAAATGGTCCTCCTAATTGGTCTTAATCTAATTATTTTAATATTGAAAATAGAAAATGACACATTTTAACTGTTGGAAAAAAATATATTATATATATTAGTAAATTCAAATAAGTTAAATTATTTTTCAATATATATTAAATATTATACTTTTAATATTATACACACATCTCGAAAAGATTAATCTTTTTTAGATAATTAAAATATTTAATATATATTAATAATAAAACATTTTAAATTGGTAATATTCCATTATTTCAATAAAAAATAAAAAAAATTAGATTACTAAAATAATAATATGGGAAAAATCAAGAAGAAAGTAGGAAAAAGTACGGAGAACTTGTTCAATTGTTGACAATGATTGAAAGAAATAGTCCTCCTAATTGGTCCTAATTTAATTAATTTAATATTGGAAATAGAAAATGACACATTTTAACTAATCCCTTTTGAACAAATATAATATATACTTTTTGAGTAAAATCAAATAAATTAAAGTATAATACTTTTAATATTCTACACATCTCACTAAGACTAGTCTATATTTAGACAATTAGGTAAAAAAAAACTAACGTAATTCCCACAAAAAAATATACAATTTAAGTATATTTTTGGTACAATTAGGTAAATAAAAAAACTAACGTAATTCCCATAAAACATTTTAAGCATATGTTTTTAAATATATCTATCCACCAATACCTAATACGTTAATAATCTTAACGTGCTTTCTCTCTCAAAATCACTCATCACTAATCCCTAATAGCGTCGCGTAACACCCTCTTTTTCAATTTAATAGTCGCCTCTTCTTCTTTTGTTTCTTAGCCGGTGATTGACAACCGCTTTTAATACTAGTTGTCGATCACCGGATTCATTATTTTCATTTTTATATTTTTTAATAAAAATCTCTGTCATTGTGGCACATGTTTCTCTGTTCTTGTGGCACGTTCTTTTGTTATTTTTGTGGTTCGTTTCATCTGTCGTTTATGGGCATGATTTCAACATACCTTAGCGTTCGTTTGGTGCTCTTACAGAGATCTTTGCGGCGCTAGTTTCTGATTTTGATTCTGTCGGTGTTTATAGAAAGATAGATCCCCTCTCGGTTGATGGTCGTTTGCCGATGTAATCATACTTGGGTAGCGGAACAATCTGTCTGATAGTTTGGTTCGCTCACCACTCCTTTTTCACATCGTAAAGCGTCTCGTTTAGATAGAGACAATGAGATTCAGGAAGACTTCTGGATTTTTTCGGTATGCTAATATCTATGAAAATATTTATTTTCTTTGCATCTTTGGGTTGTTTGAGATTTTGGTGTACTAGATCTCATTTTTCTCCATTTTGTATGCTTTGTATTTGAGATATTTTTCATGGTTATTAATAAAATTCAGTTGTCGTTATAAAAAAAATAATCTTAACGTAATTTCTTTTAGTTTGTTTGAGTTTCTTCGGTCGTTTAAATACTACCTCTTCCATTAAAATTATGAAAGTTTTTCAACGAAACACTAGTAGTATCATATGTACTTTTTTATCCTTTTCATCTAAAAAAATTGATAAACTTGAATCTCGAGACAACAACAGAACTTTTAACTATTTGCTCTTTTGAGTTTTTAGTAAATATATAAATTTATCAAATATTTACATCTAATATTCGTAGTCAATGAGGTATTGACTCGAAAAAAAAAGTATAGTTTCGAAACTATTATAGTCTAAATTATGTTTCATTTGTATTTTTATTGGTTAATTATGTTCAACAGTGATTCATATTATTTTACTTTTTATTCCAATTAGTATTATTATATATGTATTTCCTTCTAAATTTATTTATTTATTTATTAAAATCATCGATCCATATACTGATATTTTCACCATTCTAAAAAAAAAACTTAGTAGAAGAATGAATAGGCCAGTTTCGGCGAAATTCCAGCCCAACCCAATGCCTCAATTGAGGAGCCCGATATGAAGCCCGCAACCTTGTTAGCTTACACACGAATTAAAAAAATTCTCCTTATTTTACACTTTAAGTAGGTTGAAAGAAACAATGAGTGTCGATTTTCTTGAATTTGTGTTGATTTTCTGTTGATGGGTGTCAATTATATTTTTCAAATCGGTATTAACATACATTTAAAATCTTAATAATTTTATTTTATTTGTATAAAATTTATATATAATTTTTTCTTAGCAATTTGCTATAGAAAGTAAAATGTTTAACAGTAAAATAAGATCTCAAATTATACTATTTTTAGCTATATGCCTAAATTATTTTTCGGGCCAAATATGTGTTTAACGTTTTCATTTCGTTACTCAAATAAAAAATTTCTGTCAACTGTTATTAAAAAGTTCGTCATCCAACCATAACGTGACACACGACTATTTTTTAATTTTCAAATTTATTTAAAAATCCTAAAATTGTAATTTCTTTCAATCAAACTCTTAATTCACATCTCTCTCACCTCCTGTCATCCCACATGTCGATGGTTCACCGTTCACCGCCCATGTGTCACATGCCTCTCCGTTCGGCACCTCCGCTCTCTAGTCCTTGATCAAAATTCAACATGTCTCTTTTTTCTTTATTGGATGTTCACCAACAGTACAATCGACAGTTCATTCGTCATTTCTAAAGACAAGATGATAGAGTTTTCAATCGTGGTGGTCTGTTAAAGGCAAAAATAACAAATGATGGTTGAATCGATGGTAATATAGAATGAATTTAAGAATTAGGGTCATGTTTTTTAGTTTTTTAAAGATTTTTTTTGGTTTTTTAATAAAAGCAAAGCTTTTTAATATTTTAAAATAAAAAATTATAAAAAATAACATAAATACTTCATGGGTCATGTTTCAATTGAAATTTTTTTTTACATCCTTAACAGAAAAATCTTACTCAGACCAGAAAATAGTTTATACACTCTTATATATTTTTTTTTGAAATTATGGATTCTAGATCCACTAGAAGTACTCATCTTACCTGTAGATAGGGGTGTGCAAAATAAACCGTAACCGTTCATTTTATAAGTTAATTAACCTAGTCATTAAGGTTAAATGGTTTCGGTTAACCGAACAACTAAAAAAATGGTTAATAGTTAACATATATGTTAACCTATATATACTTTATTTTAACTAAGTATGAAGTTGAAGTTTAAAATTTTTCTATTTAAGTATTTTTTTTAAATTATAACACAATATTTATAAGAGAGATAAATTTATTATTCTAAAAAAAATAATGAACATTTAAAAAGAAAATCGTAATAAATTATATGTTAATCTGTAATCGAACCGTTTCTTAACGGTTAACCACGTGCATTTTGGGCTGATGATCGACCCACTTTCATCGGTACCCTGTCTTTAACTATTTAGGGTTTGCTGAATGTTCGGCCATTCCACCCACTAATTCCTCCCCTTCAAATTTCCCATTATTTCATGCAACTCACAATTCATATAGGTTATGGTCTTATGGTTTGCCCATTATAATTTTTTTTTTATATTTTTAATATAGTTATTGATAGGATTAATATCCTATACACTAGCAGTGTAAACTGAAAATTTCCACAAGCACCTTAATTTTAGGGTATATGAAGTTAGTTTAGGGTATAAGGTTTAGGTGTAGGGATTTAGAATTTAGGGATAGTTGTTTCAATTTAAGGTTTATGGTTATAATTTAGGCTTTATAGGTTAGGGTTTAGTATTTAGGGTAACACGGTGATAATTTAGGTTTTAACCTATAAACCCTAAACCTTAAATTGAAACAATTGTCCCTAAATTCTAACCTCTTACACCTAAACCCCTAAATCCTATACCCTAAACTAACTCCCTATATCCTAAAACTAAGACGCCTGTGTATAGAATATTTATCCCGATAGATATATAATTTATAAACCGATTAATTCGAATTTGGTTTGTAAAGCTTTCTTAAACCAATATTTTTTCCATTTTGGTTAATGTTCTCTGATTTAATTATTGTGTATGTTTAAACACATCGAAGCTTATAAACTCTTAATTATTTTCTAAAAATATCTAATTGTTGTTGTTGTTAAAAATAATATTGACAAATAGTATCGTGCAACGTGGCAACCTGTAGGACAATTGTACTGGCACTAAGATATTCCAGCAGAAAACAAACCGGGGGTGGCCGACAACTAGATAACGACAACCTGATTGTGAGAGCATCAGTGCCCTCCACGTGTCCATTATCGAACGGCTCTTATCTATATGAGCCGTACATTAATTGAATTTCCAGATCCCCCCTACAATCCTACGTTGCCCTCTCATTTTATTAAGGCTATCTCGTACTTTCCCACCCTATACCACTATTTGCGTAATTTCATTATCAAATAGGGGTAATGTGGTCATTGTAAGTTAATTGATTACTAGAAGATATGAAAATGGATATTTCTGATTTCAAAAATTTATGCTCTGCCTATCTTCTCCTCTTTCCCGATGTTCTAACGAATTCGCTCTTCTTTTAAAATTTTGGCAAATGCAAGGCGTCCACTTGATCGATGGCGGCGGTGTATCCAACGGAGGCGGCGCAGGAGGTGGCGGAGGAGGAGACAGAAGGTTACGGCCGCACCACCATCAAAACCACCAAGCACTCAAGTGTCCCCGCTGCGAATCTCCAAACACGAAGTTCTGCTACTACAACAATTACAACCTCTCTCAGCCGCGGTATTTCTGCAAGGGCTGCTGTCGGTACTGGACGAAAGGAGGCGTCCTCCGTAACGTCCCCGTAGGCGGTGGTTGCCGCAAAGCCAAACGCTCGAAAAGTAAAACCAAACCTCCATCCGCCGCAGCCGTATCTTCACCGCCACATCCAGGAGTACGACAACAGCAGCAAAACCAACTCCGCAATCAAAGTAAAGTTAATTCTCACTCTAGCAGCGAGGGTTCGAGTCTTAATGTAGCGAATTGTAACGTTGCAGTGACGAACAATGATAACAATAACAGTTCTTCAGGCGGCACGGCGGAGGCGGTGTCGGCGACCACATCTCATTCTACGTTTTACAGAGAGCCTAATAATTTAGGATTTCTGGAACAAGGAGCGGACGGCGGGATTTTCTCGGAGATTGGTAGTTTAACGAGCTTGATTACTTCATCAAACAATGAAACGTTGTCGTTTGATTTCGGTACCGTGTTAAATAGGTCAGGGCAGTGGCAGCTGCAGCATCAAAAGAATACGAGCATGGGAGTGGAGGAAATCACCGGGGGATTTCTTGATCCGACGGCGCATGTTGAGCAATCAAATTTGGAGAGTGGATTTCAGCCGTTGGATTGGGAAGGGAGCGGAGATCAAGATTTGTTTGATCGTTCGAACGCCGTTGATCAAACATATTGGAGTCAAATTCAGTGGACTGATGAAGATCCGCCGACCCTCTATCCACCGTAAACAATCCACTCACTAAAAAAACAAAAAAATTAAAAAAATCTCAATGCCTTTTTTTTTTATGAAACTCGAATCGACACCGATATTTGAAATCGAGATCAAACGGAAACAGTTTTCGAAATCAACCGCTTTTTTTTTTCTTTCTTATTGATTTCGAAAGGCGTTTCCGTTTGATCTTCCGGAAGTTCATGCGCAACTAACTTTCATGTTAGTCGTTTCTTTTCTTTGTTATGATATTTTCTGTAGTATTATTACTTATTTATTTTGGGGAATGTTTTCGTGTATGATGTAGCTTGAACCGAGCAAATCAAAATTATCGGTGGAAGTTTACATATTTACGGATTGTATATTAGTTTAACTAACACTATTATTTTTATAACATTTAGAATGTTGTAAATTTGAATGTATTTAAATATATGTGTTTTTAGAAAATATTATTATCTTTAGGCGATCTGAATTACAATATATATATATATATATTTAAGGATAAAGTGTTATGTTATTTTTTTAGTTAGACAGACTTGTACGGATGGTTTATAGTGTACTGCATAGAAATGACAAAATAAAATAAAACGATGTAGGTAATTTCCATCCATGAATCATGATGCTGTAAATAATAAAATATATATAATAATTTCATAAAATGTATAATTACTTTTTGCTGCTATCGAGTGTGTCATATTTTATAACTCAACTTTTATTTGATAATTTTTAAATAAAGTAGAGTTATTCGAGTTTTTTTATTTAATTGTAAACATTTATAATGTTATGACTTATGATACTAATTGGTTATATTTTAAACAATATCTTAACAATGTAAGATATATTATATATTACTTCATTTTTTCAAATAGAATATGCATATATCATGTAAAATTGAAGGTCTCGACTCAAACTTAAAAACTGACTCACTGATTGCCAAAAAAAATTTGAATTATTCGAATTTTCATTTGTTAACTCAAAGTTCATTTGAAAGTTTTAAAATCAAATTAATCGAGTCGAGTAGAATTTTGTTCAATATTTTAATATGTAATTGTGACTCCACGTGAGACGCCTTTATGCATTGGCCCACGTGGAATAACCTGGTAGGCAGGTTCACACTCTATTTCGTACCCGGCCGCCAGGGACAAGGTCGGTTTTTGATAGTTGAATTGTTTGCTTAAATAGGTGAGGCGTTTAATAAATGTGATTAACAATAATAAAAGATGAGAATTCTATAAGAAAAAGGAGAAGAGATAATCTCACTCATCCATTTATTCAACTGTCCCAACTCTCGAAAGGTGTAAAATTAAATGAATTTAGTATTAACTTATACATAACTGATATATTTTTATTTGTTTTAATGTACTCATACTTAATATATGTTATGTATAATTAGGAATATAAATGAAATTATAAAAATGTAAAAAAATATTTAAAAACACCTATGTCATACACGTTTAATATTTAATATGATAATATAATGTGAAAAAATATATTTTAAAAAAATACAAGATCAAAAATATTGGCCCTGTTTGGCAATTAGCGGATAGCTGATAGCGGATTACATTAGCTGATAGCGGATAGCTGATTGCATTAGCTGATTTGACTAGCGGATTGTATTAGCTGATTGTATAAAAGTGTTTGGTAAAATTAACTGATAGCTTATAGCTGTTTGATTATTTAAACAAGTAAAATGACATATAAGGACATGATTATATTTAATACTTGTTTGAATAATTTATCAGTTATTAATATTTTGTATCTAATAAATATTAATTAGATTTGTAAAAATTATTTTTTAATATAAATTTCCTAAACATATTTGAAAGATTTATATATTAATCTATTATTTATATAATTGTTAAATTTTTTATATGCACATATAAATATGTGATAATAAAAAAATAGAATTAACTTACGCATGTCACCGTATAAATTAGTAGTAACAACAAATAAGTCTAATATTTAATATGTTATTATTTATATTAAAAATATTATTATTTAATTTAGATTATTTGGAGATTTTTGGTAATTGTTAAGGATAAAAGAGTCATTACAACTCTAATATCAAACCTCTAATCTCAAAAAACTCATATTATGAGCTTTTTCAAAATTAGCTTTTTCACCTCAATCCGCTCTTTCAATCCGCTATTTACCAAACATCAATATTAGCGGATTTGACTAGTCAAACCTCTAATTATACCTCAAACCTCTAATTTTTGCCCAAACTGCTATTTACCAAACAAGACCATTGTCACAAGAATAACGGAATGTGTCGAAGTTTGAGGCACAACTTATTAATTTACTAAAAATGTAAATATAAGATTGTTTAAATATGATTGTAGCAGGAAAACAAAATATAAAAAACAGAAAACATGAATTATGGTGTATTACATGGACGGGGCGCAAGACTTTAAGTTGGGGGCGAACTTATAAATTTTTAGAGGGGCGAACTTATAAAAATTTAAGGGGGCGAAAATAGATTTTCAATAAAAAATACATAGAAAAATTTTAAATTTTTTTTAAATCGTATAAAAATTTCAAAATTTTAGAGGAGCGACCGCCCCGCTAAGTTTAACATTGACGTGGGAATTTGGGTCCAATATAGGTGGGTGGTGCTGGTGGTTACAAGTAGGGTGGTGATGGGGTGGGTCCAAAAGGCATGTGGTCTATGGGGCCAAGTCCCACCGCCCCATATGTGTCATTTCTGATGAGTTTTCCCCCACCATCTTCCTTTGATATTTTAACCACCTTTTTTCATTTTTCCTAGTTTCTACATTGCCTACATTTGGATTCTTATTAGTACTTCATATGTTAAACACCTTAAAATAAGCTATATATATTTATACAAAATGAATTTAAAATAGATTAATAAAAATTAAAGAGAAAATATTTCATGCACTGGGTAAAAACGAAAAGTTTCTATACGTGTGTTAATTTTAGAGTTTAAGGACTCAATTTAGGGTTTATATGTTTAAGTTTTAAGGTAATATGATTAAAGATTTAGGTTTTAATTAACCATGAACCCTAAATTTTAACCACACCCATAAATTCAAAACTCATAAACTTAAACTCCTAAACACTAAACCCTAAACAAAATTTGTAACCTTGAAAACTAAGACGCTTGGTTTCCGCAAGCACTTAAGCATGTAATAATTACCCAAAATTAAAATGATGTTAAAATATGTCGTTTTTTATACCGTTCATATTTGTGTTCATGGTCTAATACTATCTTATAATATTATTTTTAAGATTTAAATTCGACATTTTCCCTGAAAATATAAACTTTAGGGTTAGTATATAGCACTTGGGGGATTAGGGGGTGAATTAGGTGAGTTTTGACAAGGTCCATTTGGCCATATTGGCCTTTCCAATGTTAGGGGTTTTAGCTTTGCAGGCCTTCCTCTTGGCTGAACTAATGAGTTAGACGTTTTCAAGATTTGAAAACAAACGCCATAAATTTATGATTCGATTCGATTTTTAAATTCATTTTTTTAGTTTTGTTGGCTTGGACATACTCTTAAAAAAAAACTCGACTTAATCCAACTCGAAAACACAATATCATGGTAGGAACATAGATTTTGGGTACAGCCTTGAAGGAGGTTGCCTTGGCTACAAAATCTAAATTTAGGGGGTTGTCAATTGTCACCATTCATCGACTTGGCCTATTAGGAAAGGGTCTCAACGCTCAACTCAAGGCATGAGGCTGGACCACCAAATGCCGCCGCTGATAGAGGCATAGGGGCTAGGGCCGCTGGAAAGTCAAGACTTTTCCAGCTGACAACCACCAATGTTTTAGAGTTTTAGGCTCAGTGTCAAATAAGTACTTAAATTATACATTTTTTCAGATAGATACCTAACGTTTTTAAAGTTACCGGTTTCGATGCCCCGCTGTTAACTTACTTAATTTTTTTATATATATTTACCAAAATTTACAAAACAACACTACATTCTTTAGATCCCTAAATCCAGCCACTATCGTCACCGTTCATCATGCTACCGACAACGAAATTCTCTTATCTTGTCACATGACTCAAACATCATTCGTCAGTCGATCGACCGTTATTTGCCATCAATTGTTTTCTTTTTCTTTCACGCGTTCAACTTTATTTCGAAGATAGGCACACAACCCGTCGATTATCGACGACGAGAGAATAGAAAAATGATCGGGGAGGTTCAATAATGGAAGTGATGGGCACGCCGTTGGCGATTGACAATGACAACGACTGGAATAGAGATATGTGACTTAAGAATTTAAGTATTTAGGGACTATTTTCAGAATTTTAAGATATTTTTAAAAATAAAACATGCCACATGTCATGTTTTTATTGGCTAACGAAACTATATTAACGACTATTAACAGCAAGTCGTCTAAATGGAAACATCGAAAACGTTAGGCACCTATTTAGCACGAAAAATACTTTAAACACCTATATGAAAAAAGGTATAGTTCGAGCACTTATTTTACACTTAAGCCTTATTTAACATATTACGATCCAACCAAACTACACGTGACCCTAACTCCTAAATTGGAGACAATTGCACTTAAACACACTAGAACACACAACCTATTGTATGTTGCTAAATTAAAAGTATCATATTTAATTGTTGCGCGTTTTAATTATTCTTACCGTATCGTATTTTTATACAGTTTAATCCTATCATATCTCATATTATCAAACCAACCACCATGATCAAATATCTCTCAAAACCAGCAAATCAAAAGATTCATTGGCAAATGGACCCAAGAAGATTACCTTGGCATGGCCAAAAGCGACACTGGCATGATTAGCACCTCCAAGGTTGGCACATGGTGATGGGGTCCTTTGACTACCTCCCTTGCTTTGTGGTCTTGGTAGATTTGCAGCATTGATTTCGATGTATGCACAATCGTCGAGTCGATTTCGGTTGCCAAATTGGGGCCTTCCTTTTGGGGTTGTCCCCAAAGGTTTTGAACACTCACTGGTTCAGCAAATATGAGCTCAACCAAGTCACCTGAAATTAGTTAAAACATCCATAGGACGGTGTCGCCACAATTCAAGTAATGTTTAGTTATAAGAATAAGCCATATACAGCAGTTAACAAGGACAGAAGTCGCTCGGTTTGCCAATCTTAATGTTCCCTTCTGCTAAGAACCCTGTAATGGCGTTTCTCTGCCAGCTCTTAAAACTCCTGAATCCAACAAAAATTAGCAGTATTTAGTATATCCGAATACATGTCGCATAAGGGTTTCGGCACAGAGAGTTCAAACTAAAAAAAAAAAGTTAGAAGTGAACTAACTTGTGATCAAGATGTGCCAGAACTTCTCCTCCAGGGAAAGCCAATTTGGTGGTCTCATATGCAACTCTGATTGTTTCTCTCCAAGTTCCACCCACAACCGCTGAATTTGTTGGTGCTTTTGGCTCTTCCATCTTCAGAGAATACCCAGACAGCATGTGGCCCACCCAAACGCCATCTTTCCTGAATTTTTTGCACCCAAAATAGTTACAAACTTACAAAGCATAGTTTTGTTGAAAAAACGAAACAGTTTCTGTATCCAACACAAACTATAACATGAGTATGGAGAAAAGATTCTCTAAATATATAAAAGAAACTTCGAAAAAATTGAGTCCGCCCATATCCGATACTCACCCTCCAGTCCAAGTCAAATACGGATAGTTTCAATTTTTCAATTTTTTTTCTTCAAATATTTGTACAATGCTTGAAGGTCATATTCTCGTACACGTGTTGGTATATGCATTACGAGTATCAAATATAGGTGCTTTACATTTCAATAAAAACGAAGAGTTCGAATAATATAGCATTGTAAGATAGGGATGTTAGTAACTTACTGAACAATATCCATATGCCTGGGTACATAATGACCACCACCTATACCAAGAAGGATTTTGTCTCTACCATTGTCCCTGCATTATCATACTCTTTACTGAACAGCAGAAAAAGCAAGTGAATTTCAGAAATGTGTCGAGATTAAACTCATGCAAATGGAATGAAAATAACTACTCTTTGCTAATAAAAGATTATTTAAATTTAATTAAAAATAATGTTTTAAATGTGGGATTCCAAGCTGGCTCGAGCTTAAGAAAAAAAAAATCCAAACTGTGGCCATCCCGACCCATGGATAGATCTAAATACAAAGATCTCGTAAGTCAATTTCAAATAATACAGAAAAGAATATTTCATACAATTAATGTCAATGTCATCAAATCTTGTAAATCAAATCAATTACGGAAAACATATAGGGTAAACATAATTAGTAAACGGTTAGCAGGAACATACCTGCCCCAGTCTCCAACTGCGTTTCTTTCTCCAAGACCCAGTCCTTCCCACACTAGCTTCAAATACCACATTACACATTTTTTATTACTTGATGTTACCATCCCATATGCATGAATTACTCAAACTGAACACTATAAACCTATGCTACTTGAAATCGGATATTTTTTTCCAAAGTTTTTTTCATGTAAATGGCTATATCCATATACCTATGTTCATATATGCATCGGATACGGGTACTCAAAGTCAAATTAATGAAGTGAGTTCAGCAGAGAAACAAGAGTATAAAAGCAGTACCTTGTGAAGTGAGTGTGACATGCAGAAAATAAAGGACAAATGAAATTTCTTCTGGGAACCCATGTTTGAATAAATGTCGGACGTGTGTAAGACATGAGTACTTGGAGAAAATAAAGAGTCGAAGAAAAATAGCTTGTGCTTACTTATCAGTAAGTAATGAGAAAAAACAGCATTCAGTTCTTAGCTACGCTGTTCTGATTCTTCATTTTTCTTGAAGTAATCATGTCTAATGCATATTCAGACAAGCATATGGACATGATCCTTTACATAAATGAAAAACTTAGAAAAACTGTACCGGACAATACATGCATTAGACACTGACACCCAAAGCAAAGTATCATAGGTTTCTTACAGTGAATTCGCTTAAGTATTTTGCTTCTATAAAGTTAGTCGCATTAGATTTGCTAATATACTTGATTGCAGTCAATTTGATTTAGCTGACAGAACCATTTAGATTTGAAGCAATCATGTCTCAATCAGGTTGTATCTGTGAAATCTAAATCAAATTAGAATTTCTTAATTTAAAAAGGCACAAAATAACGTGAAGGTATTAAATACACACCAGAGCAATGGCTTGTGCAGCATCCTGTCTCTTCCAATACTCTTCTGTACTACCTATAAAAAAAATAAAACCCGAATTCCAGAACCAAATTAATAAAAGAAGACCAACCATTAATAAGAGAAAAGAAATACAAGCAGTGACTAGCAATGTTACTCTAACTCAGGTGTGAGTAACAGGTATGACTACAAGGCCTGCATGTATGTTTAAGATTTTCTATTTTCCCCCTTTATGTTGAAGGTCATATACCAATACACATGTTTTAATACGTGTTGTACACGGATGTCAAAAACGGTTACTTCAAAAAAAATGAAGAGTCAAAGCAATGCAAGTGAATAAGGTTTTACCAATTTCTACAAACATGGTTGGTGAATTGATTTCTGGACCATGATGAGTAGCTTCCAATGTGACCTACAACATGATCAATCGCCGATTCGCCGTCAAACAACATTATAAAAAAATGCAATGTGCCATCTATGGTCTAAGTAACTCAGAAGTCTAAACATTTATAAATTTATAAATCTATACATTTACAAGTGAACCAAACCTTTTAGCAATAAAAGCTTTTAAAACTGATGAACTATAAGCTATTAATTTTTATGTTACTCGAATTCGGGTGTTAGTGTCAAATACGAGTATGTTAATATTCTTCTATGTTTTCCCATGTGGAGTGGATTGTATCCCCTTAACCATGTCCGATGTAAGTGCAAACACGAGTGCTTCAAGAAAAAGAAATGGAGCAATATAGTTTAATTCGTGTTTGCAATTTTAACCATAACAGAATACAGTGTATGCAATTTTATATAACAATGTATGAAAATGTAAAATTTTATAAAATCTTGCATTGAATTACCTCAAACTCAGGAATTAAGTTGTGTGAATAAGCAATGTTCTTCAATAGTCTAAACCACGGTCCTATTCGCGGGTTCGGCGGCGCAGCCCATCCTGGCTTTCCGCCGGCAGTCACAGCCTCGCCTTCACGGAGGTGCGGCGTGCCTGAAATGCACTTACATAAGCTTAGGGAACTAAAAAATACCAAGAAATAAAAAAAAAAACATAGAAAAAAAAATCGAAGACCAATTGGATGAATCGTAAGGGCAGGTCTATTCGAAGAAGCAACGTGTTTGCTAAGAAAGACTACGTCGCCGACAGTCTCGCCGGTGGCTTCCTCCCAACGCTTGTCCAAATGATTCTCTACGACGAGTCGCTTGTCGAGCTTAATGAGCCTCACATTCTTGTTTGTATAACTCGCTGCACCCTAAAAATTGATACCGATTACCGGGCATGAAATGAAAGACTAAAGAAGACGACCGAAGGATTAGGGAGAAAAAAAAATAAGAGGATTGAATTGATTGGACCTGAAGAGAGGGACCAGGGTGCCACCCGGGCATGGCTAAGAGAGAAGAGGCTGGGCCGATGGAGGCCGGATCAGCGCTCGTCGCCACCACTAGTGTCACCATGTCTCCGCCGCTCTAGCCGTCGAGGTTCCTCCGCGGAAGATTATTTTTTCCCGGGACCGACCCGCCAAGTGGGGGTCCTTTTTAGTTTATTGAACTCTCCACTCCTCTGGGATATATTTAAGGTCAAATTATGTCATTAGTCCCTATACTATGTAAAATTATAAATATAATCTTGATACTTTAATTTAATTAATTTTAATCCTTAGACTTTTCTGCAACAAAGCTCCCCTCATTATTTGATCCTAGCTCTATGACACACATAAATACTTGAATTTGAATCTCTCAGTATAAATTCTATCATCTTTTACCACTGAACTACTCTATAATATTTTCTTTTAAAGATGCAAGTGTAGCATCTGTTCAATTTTTTTAATATTTTTAAAGATGATACACACAACATGAATTACTGATGTTTAAACCCGAGTCTCAAAAGATAATAAACATCTATCTTTACCACCAAGACACAAGAAGATGAGCAATTACTCTATAATATTTAGATAGACTTTGAAAATTTTAAATACATTGAGATTTGAGCTCTTAAATTAAAGAATTGGAAATTATTATTGTTTTTTTCGGGTACATAAAAATGTTGTCGTTGGAGTTTAGTGAGGTGTTATATAATATATATTAAATTGTTTAAAAATGTCAAGTTGATAATGAAAATATTATCCTAACAGACTTGGAATTTGGTAAAAGAATATATTCATGACTAGAAAAAATCTGGTAATAGAAAAAAAAACAGATCTAAAAATATCAATAAAATAAAAATAATTGAAAAAAAAAATACGAATATGATACAAGTTTCTAAAGTTTTTATTCAAATAGACTTAACAGTTCATAAAAAATAAATTTCTGGTATACATAATTATTGTATCATACGAATTGCTTTATCATATGGTATTGCATTTTATGCCATATTTACTTATTATATTTATGTATTTAAATTTAAAATTATTTTTGAATAATCATACTAATATCTAACTTATTTATCAACTAATTTATATCAATATCATAAATGTCATTATAAAATATTTAAAAAAAATTATTTTTTATTTATAATGTCAAGATTTAAAACATTTACTTATTCTCACTAAATTAGATGACAATGGGTGAACTTGAGACAAGATAAACATTTTTTAAAAAATAATTTAACACGTTTTCACGTGTCAAAATGAAAATCTATTTAATATAAAATACGAATTTTAAATATAATTATACACCGTGACGAATTAGTAAGGAATCTCTCGACTCCTGAGTGACTCATCGTTCCTTTTTTTATATTGTTTCGTAGCACAAACCACAAAGCACCGTCAACTCTCCCATGCATGAATGGATTTAAAGGGGTGAAGAGGGGCAGTCGCTACTTTAAATATTTAATTATGTAATTTAAAATATTTAAAATAATTTTTATGTATTTTTTATTAAAATTTTATTTTTACCTTTAAAATTTTATAAATTCGCCCCTTATAATAAAGTTATTCGTTCGTTCTTACTCGCGTGAAATATTTGGATTTAATGAACATAACAAATGATTATTAATATGTAATAACGTAAATCTAACTGCTTCCTATATAAATAGTTGTTTTGAAGGAAAGAGAAAGAAAGAAAAAAAATACCAATAAGAGGCAGAGGGAAGGGGGCCAAAGGGGAAGCAAATGGGGTGGGCTATAGCACTTCACGGTGGTGCCGGCGACATTCCACTCTCTCTGCCACCGGAGCTCCGCCTTCCTCGTGAGGCCAGCCTCCGCCACTGCCTTGACGTCGGCATCGCCGCTCTCAAAGCCCATAAGCACCCCTTGGATGTCGTTGAACTCGTGGTACGTACTTATATACACCTTCTTCTCTATTGGCTTTACTTGCTCTTTCTTTTAGCGCTTCTGTAGTTCATGCCAATGGAGTCCCCAAACAAAATGAACAAATGGGATTTTGCATTCTTTTGTTAAACTCTTACATTCTAGTCCGAGTTTTTTTTTCTATTAGGGATCAGTGGAGAGTGACTGATTTGTTATGAACTGGTTATTTTAAGCAGAAATTAGGATGGGTAAATTCTAAATTTAATCAATCAACTTTGACCTCATTTCTTATTTGGTCACTAAAATTTATTCATTTTTAATTTAATCACTAAACTTTTGATTTATTCTTATTTTGGTCGTTCGGAGTTAAATAAAAAATGGAGGGTTGACATGACAGACATATGTGCTGACGTCGCGAAAAGTTTTATAGTTTCATAGTGTGTCACTTTAAAACTCACGAAAATCAACTCAAAACTCAAATTTTACAAAACTCCAAACCACTCTGATCTACAATATCCACCGTCGGATTAGAGTAGAATCAAACTATATGCCTCACTTGTTCCTTCTTCACCTCTTCACCGTTGAAATTTAGAAGAAAATGTTTCATCGTCAAGAAATCAAAAGAATATGAAACCAAGGGTTTTCACAAATAAAAAATAAAAAATTTTTGTTGTCATTTCATAATTTTAAAAAAAGCAGATGTCCAGTTATAACGCATAATTAATAATGGATTGACCAAAATAGGAGCAAATCGAACGTCTAATGATTAAATTGAAAGTTTTTAAAGTTTAGTAACCTAAATAAAAGTTAGAAGAAAGTTGAGCAATGAACCTTAGAATTTACCTAATTAAGACTTTTTTTTCTGTTACTTTTGCGGCACGCATGGCTTATTAGGTTCGAGAACTGGAAAATCACCCACATTTCAATGCCGGCAAAGGATCTGTGTTAACTTCTTCCGGCACGGTCGAGATGGAAGCTTCGATAATGGATGGCCAAACCAAGAGATGTGGGGCTGTTTCCGGTCTCAGCACCGTTGTTAATGCTGTATCACTTGCAAGGTTAGTCATGGAGAAGACTCCTCATATATATCTGGGGTTCCATGGTGCTGAGGCCTTTGCTAGGGAACAAGTAAGCCACATCGATTCTGTTTCGATCCCGACTTTTCATTTTTCTTGAAATATTCGTATTCCGATTTTCGTTTACTTGTTTGTTTTTGTTCTAAATTGCTCAGGGAGTTGAGACTGCTGATCCCAGCTATTTTGTCACCCCAGAAAACATTGAAAGGCTTAAGCAGGCACAGGAAGCTAACAGAGTTCAGGTATTTTTGAATGCTTTGGATTTGATTCTGTATTCGAACTCGGGTCTTTTATGAAGAATTCGTGTTTAATATTGTATCGAGTATATATTTGGATATGAGCATGGAGACCTTCAGGTACCTTTCAATTCTGCTGTAACAGTTTTTCTTTTATGTTCGACACATATTTAGATCGAAAACATACCGATATCCGACACTCGACGTAAAATACTCTGGTTTTTAAGCCTTTTCCTTTGTTGAAATCCGCAGATTGATTACACTCAGCCAATTAAAAAAGAGCCGAACGTTGCTGCTGCTGCTAGAATTCCTAATGGTGATAGCCAAATTGGCACGGTTGGATGTGTGGCAGTAGACAGTGAAGGGAACCTGGCTTCCGCAACATCCACAGGTGGACTAGTGAACAAAATGGCGGGTCGAATTGGTGACTCGCCGATTATTGGTGCTGGGACTTATGCGAACCATATCTGCGCGGTTTCCGCCACTGGCAAAGGCGAAGCCATGATCCGTGGCACTGTCGCGAGGGATGTCGCTGCCGTTATGGAGTTCAAAGGTCTTTCTCTCAAAGAGGCAGCGGCTTACGTTATAGGCCAAGTTCCGCCGGGCAATGCCGGTTTGGTCGCTGTATCGTCGACTGGTGAAACGCCACGGTGTACAATACTGCCGGAATGTTTCGTGCTTCTGCCAGTGAAGATGGATATTCAGAGATTTCCATATGGGATTTTCCAATTAAAGTAGGCAATTAATATGTCCCTTGGAGGAAAAGAACTTGAAATTTGCCATAAGAACATCAATTACTTATTAGTTCATGTAGTTTTGCTAAGTTGAATTTGAGTTTCTCAATACTTTATTTGAATGGTTCGTTTAATTAAATTTTTTTATTTGAAAATTAAACTTATATTTGATTTTTGGGTAAATAACAACGGAGGTCACTCAATTATAGATAAGATTACATTTGTGTCACTCAATTATTAAAAGTTATATTTGGGTCACTCAATTTTGGGTAAGGTTACATTTAGGTCACTCAATTATTAAAGGTTACATTTAGACCACTCAATTATGGGTAAGATTACATTTGGGTTACCCTTCATATTTAAAAAAAGTATATCAATTTATGTATTATATTAATTAATGATTTCAAATAAAGTACTCTAATGTTAACGAGGATATACACGTGAGTTGAAAGAAAAAATGACTTAATTAATTTATTTTTTTGAATATGAAGGGTGACACAAACGTAACTTTACCATAATTGAGTGACTCAAATGTAACCTTTAATAATTGAGTGACCCAAATGTAACCTTACCCAAAATTAAGTGACCCAAATGTAACTTTTAATAATTAAGTGACCCAAATATAACCTTACTCATAATTAAGTGACATTGGTTTACCATTGATTTTTTTCCTCTTTTGAACTTAAACCATAATAAAGGAATATGAATCTGCTTCATGTTTACAGGGAGATTTCAGCTTACAGTAAATACATATATATGTAGTCCAAAAAATATCAAATAGATTATTACAATAATTTGTAAAAAAAAAATCCTTAAGTTTTTTTTTTTCTTGCTTGAGAGGATAAACAAAACCCCATCAACCAAAAATGAATTTTCCCACAAATCTTTCACCTTTCAATCTTCTTTCTGATGCATAAGAAAATCATTCTTCTTTTTACCTTTCAAGATACTATGATGAACAACAAAAAAAAGGATGTCAAATCTCCTAACAATGTCAAAAAAATATTTCGCGATTGGCCTTTCGACTGGTTTATATCGTCGGAGGACGCCTAACTTACGAGCATGTTTTTTCTAACTTGTGGCACAATCTTGGATATATGGGTGGCTAAGATTTATGTACCTTTCCCATAGAGGCTTATACCTTCCAATGGCCAGTTTTAGCCATGGCTTCATGTTCCCGTTGAAGTGAATGACTGCTGCACTCTCGATCAGGCGGTTGTCGATGTTAAGATCGTAACCTAATCCTAACACATGCCATCTCCGATCGAGTGGTTCTGTCAGGCCATAGAAAGCTAAAAGACCGACTGGAAGCGTTCCCATTTTCCAGAGTGTCTTATCAGCGTTTCGTTCCTGCCAGTAATGGTATGTTGCAGTGACATTAGCTTTCCTCCAGGCAATTAGATCGAAAACATTCATGCCAAATGCCCATCCACATGCTTGCGGATCAAATTTCGAGCTGATGATCGGATTTGAGAAATTCAGATACTTGTAGTAACGATGATATGCTTCAAGACAAGTCTCCACTGCCCCGTTTACATTTCCATGCAAATCCAATGAGAAAAGCGGTGTTAGATCTTTCTGCACGACAACATCATCATCAAGGAATACTATCTTCTCAAGTTGTGGATAGATCTCTGGTATGTAAAACCGAAGGTGATTCAACAAGGCAATATATTTAGGGTTCCGCAATCTCGGCTCAACATCTGGATTCTCCCCAAAATAATAGGCCCGTGAATCTACGTCAAGTAGCTGCTTTACAATGGGAGCATAAGAAACATTCAACCAAGAAAACTCCTCGATGCTCTGCACCTCTATCATGGCCCCCTTGAAGTCATTACTAAGGAACCAAGCTTGCATAGCTCCATAGGTAACCCCGTTAGTGATAATGTGGAAAACCATCTGTTTAGAATGACCAGCATTGGAAATGGTAGAATTGACGACAACTGAGGTAGCGAGGACATTGTCCGAAAATACACAGAAATGATAAAGATTGTTGTCCACGAGTCGAGGAGAGTTTCTCCGCTCCTTTGCGAGGTCTTGAAGGGGCAACCTTTTAAGCCAATCAGCAGAAAGCTTGAGAATTAAGCAGTGAAAACTCTTAGGAAATGCCTCAGCAACCAATTGCCCAAAAACCGTACTCTGAGCAGTTGCGGCATTTGCTCGCTCTTCAAGGGCTTGAATATGAGATTTCATCGTCACTATCGTAGTAGCAATGTCATAATGAGCATCTTGTGCCTTATATATTAGAGATGATAGACGGCTAATTATCGGCTCCGCTTCGTCCAGTGTAATGGGCCTCCTTCTCATTGCAGCTTTTGAAAGCAAAAGCTGGCAACTCCGAATCATCGAGCTTAGCTCCCAGGCAAGATGAAAGTTATTGTGCTCTTTTGCAATTATGACATAAGCTTTGGCAAGTGTCATCTGTTCTGCCAACTGCCGAGACAACGACGTAGCACTCAATATTTCTTTAGTAAAGTTTAACTTCTCGTGACCATCCTGCTCCATTTTTGAATCTTCCTCCTGGCAAGACGAATGTCACTAATAAGTAAGATGTACAATAATCATATTAAAAGAAAATGGCTATAAGTACACCGATTCAGACCTTCAAATACTTGAAAATAAAATCAGTACTGAAGGGCAGTAGATGGAAGATATAGTAAGACGAGCGGAGAACTACATAAAAGCATATAGCACAAAAGTTGCATAGAAGACACAGATATTCCATCTCTTTCTTCCTTCTATCTTTAGAGTGTGATCAAGGAAATTTCAGGCACAAATTTATTTACCATTATACCAAGTACTTATTGGTTTTCATTTTCAGCCGTGTTCCTCAACTAGCATTCCCGTTGATCAATCAAAAGAACATACTACCACGGAGTTCTTATTCAGGAAACTACAAGCGTTAAAGCAATCTAAGTTGTCATGTTGGGTTGGAGTGTTGCTGGTAGTCATGACCTCAAAGTAATGACAGATTATTGAAGATGGCGGAGAACACAAAAAATTTATGTAATAAACAGTCCCTATCTTATTGCCGCCATAATAATGGAAGTCGCGGAGTAATGCTAGATAACGGTTTCCATAAGTAGCATATTAGCATCTGCATGTTTATATGGTTATGAACTCTAAAATGATGTTTCTCCATCCACATTAATTACCTTGCATTTACACCTTGGATTACAAAAATAGAGTTATCATAGGACTTCCATAAACCGAAATCACGAAATCCATGTGTCTATATCATCTATAAATCTTATGACAATAATAGGTTCAACGAAAATGCCTTATCATTATAAGATGATTACTTTTTAGACAGTTTCAGCATCGACTGTATATTCACCTCCATAACAAATTCGTAAGAACATCAAAGTCATAATCGACATTAAAAGTATTCAACACAAAATGTTAGTACCTAAATCTAAACATGGCTGGTTAAGCAGCATATCATAATCTTCATTAAAAATTATATTTGTAATGCAATATGTTCCTATTAAAAACCATTGCAGGAAGGGAATCAAGTATCGAGGGATTGCTTGTTCTAAGTAGACAACCCTGGCTAGATTAAATATACTGCGGTACCGGGCACCTTTTCAGGCGGAGGTCGAGCAACCTGCCATAGCTCCTATAAGCAATGCTGCACGGCTGAAGGCCGGTTTCGTAGTGACACTCGGGGTTTTGGTCTTAGTGTTGTTTCGAGATGATAATCGATTTCCGGGTTTTAACATAGCTTGGATTTTGCTATCCATAATCATTGGGATCATTTCATTCTTACAAAAATACATAACACTGAGATTCCAGCAAAAAAGAATACTAAAAGGAAGAACTTTATGTTCATCCTAATGCTTTCAAATCCTATGAACAAGTATTGGATAATATAATAAGAATCTAAACCAACATATACACAAAAAACAGATACTTCAAAAAAAAAAACAAAATTTAAACAAAAACAGAGAAAATAAACACTTAAAGGAAGGATCAAAATTAGAGATATGGGTTGTTTATGTTCTTACATGAACAGGATGCTCGACCCGATCTTCATTATGATTGTGATGAACTACAAATAAAACCAATACAGCGACAACGAATAGCCCAAACAACGCACAGATCCAATGCGAAAACCTCCTTCGAACCGGGCGCCGGTAATCGGTGGCCCGCCGCCGCATCTTACAAACCAAATACCCTCCACAATTCGACCACCAAATCGAGATTTCTCAAATACCCTTTTCTTCAGATTCGATCATAAACGAAAATTCCAAAGAAAATTCCGTATACACAATCACTCCAACACTCTTCCTTTTTACACTCCGAAAGTTAAAAAAATAATAAAAACAGACAACAGAAAACACTGTTGGGATTTGTATGAATAAGAACAGGCAGTAATGGGATCTGGGTTTTCTTTGTGTTTGCATGAACAGTTAAAGGTAAAGACTTCAACCGGAGAGGAAAGGGTTTTTTTTTTCTTTTTTTTTTTTTCAGGTTTTTATTGGTTTAGAGATGTGAAAAGAGAGGGAGACGACAAGGAAAGTAGAAGAGAAAGGAGACAAGCACATGAGGCCATGTGATAAGCTTGTGTTTTGTTTTTGGGTAAAATTTAGAAATGGACACTATATTATTTTAAAACATTTTGTCTTACAACAAATTTTAAAATTACAAAATGGATATCAAAATTTAAATTTTGTTTGAAAATGAACACGGCGGACTGATTTAATATGTCCACCTAACTCAAGTAAATAATTTTTTTTTACAAAATGGTCATTGAACTATTTAATTGTTATAAAATGGTTAAGTGACTTGATTGACACAAAATCAATAGATCAATGATTAAGTTAAAACTTACCCATAGTTAGGTGACTATTCAAGTAGTTTATATTGTATTAAATATTTAAGAATCTCGACTTATTAATTACTAATAAAAGCATTCTATTTTATTTAAATTAATTCAATTTAAAATACTAATATAAATAGCATATTTTATGTCCGACCTATATAATTTTTGGAGAGTGTAACGTACAATCAGTTAGGGTACCGCTAAAAAATGATAAATTTCGAATCTTATCCAAGAACATAAAATATTAGATTTTTTTATAATATTATTAGATTAAATTTTTCGTGATTTTTATCAAGTTTCGATACTCACAAAACAACTTTCGTAATCGATGTATATTATTGTACTTATGTAAAATGATACTATATATATATATATCAATATATTAGTAATCAATGTTTTTTAATAGTCTAAAGGTGATTATAAATCAGTATATGTTTATATATATTTTTAACCATTTGACAATGTACACACACCTTGTAAATAAAACGACTGAACTCGGGTCTTCTAGGATAAACATAATTCACTTTTTCACCGAGACCACTAATTGGGTTCATTTAGTAATTAATGTTAAATAAATATTAATACCATTGATGTGTTTATATTGTATTGTGTTTATTTTATGTATTTTATGATATAATATATATTTGGTAATATATTTAAGTCGTATGAATTTATTTATTCTTTTATTAACAATTTCTTGCTTAAGATGATGTTGTATGCCCCTGTAATAATTTCATGTAAATATATATATATATACATATATATAATTTCTTTTTAAGAAATTGACATGTTATATACAAATTTTGATATTTTCAGAACATTGTTTTATTTGTTATTATTTTTAAAATTTCACCGTGTTTAAGAACTGACATCTTTTTTAATATTTAAATTTCAAAAGTAAATAAATAGAACATACGGCAATTATTTAAGGAAAATGCCTTTTTATCAATTACACGTAAATTTTATAGTTCATGTTTGGGATTTGTGGTTCTCCCTCTCAACAATACTATCTTTAAGGTTCGAATCTAAATTCTCTCCTTGAAAAAATAATGTGTTTTGTAATTACGCTCAACCCTTGTTGGTAAATACTTTAATATGCACGCTTTTAATTTTATAATGGGTAAACTACACTGGTAGTCACTGAACTTTTAGGGCGCTTTCAATAAGGTCACTGAACTTTTAAAACTTTCATTACAGTCACTCAACTTTTAATTCGCTTTCAATAAGGTCACTGCCGTCAACCACCGTTAAAAAAGCTGACATGGCATGTTAAATGTAAGGGTAAAATACACTATTAGTCACTGAACTTTTAAGATGCTTTCAATATGGTGACCGAACTTTTAAAAATTTCATTACTATCACTCAACTTTTAATTCGCTTTCATTACCGTTAAAAAAAGCTGATGTGACATGTTAAGTTTAAAAATAAACGCTTTCTCATCATATTTTCTCTTCCCTCTTATTTTCTTCCATCTAAATATGTCTCTTTCTTCCATATGAATCAAATTGTATTTTTTTTGGTGAAGGTCGTTACTTCTCTAGTAACACATCAAGGAAAATATTAATGTATTTAGACATGCATGCGACATGTGTGAGAACAAGAAAAATATTGGAAGACATCCGATGATGGAATGATAAAGAAATAACTAAAATTTTGCTCATAAAAATCCTCTTTATGCTTCAGGCCCGACATTTACTAGTCATGCACTGGATAATGAGGAGTTCAAAGGAAAATATTAATGTATCTAAAAGATAGACATGTTTAGATGGAAAAAAATAAGACATGAGATAGAATAGGGTGGGAAAAAGTTTATTTTTAAACTTAACGTGTCACATAAGCTTTTTTTAATGGTTAAGGTTTAGTGTAGTTTACCCTTTTATAATTTAAGATTCAGTTTAGAAGCTTATGGTTAAGGTTTAGTGTTTAAGAATTAGAATTTTCAATATTATAATTTAAATAGGAAATATTGCATAATTTTTTATAAATATTGTGCACCAAAATATAACTCATTATTTAATTTCTAAAATTAAAAAAAATCATTGATAGCATATAATCTTATAATTGTATTAATTATCCAGTAATTAATACAATTAATTATTATTTGCTATTTTTGGATAACACTGATACGCAACTTAACAATGTAACACGGTTTAATTGTAAGTGATAAATGAGACGTTTGAATTTGGTTAAATTATGCAGTCAGGACATGTCACTTTGATAAGATTTGAGACTTACACTAAAAAAATTAAAATTAGGTCCCCTTACTTTTTTGATCTTAAAATTTTAACCCAATCATTAGTGTCATTAGTACTTTCTGTCCAAAATTTTCAACTTGGCATTTTTATTAGATTGTCATCGTATGACATGACATATAACCGACAAACAATCTCGTACATTTGTAGACTAAATTATTTAAACTCAAATTATTTAAGTAAAACACGTCATTATTTATCATTGAAATTACTCATACACAAATTGTAGTGTAATTTTTAAATCAAAGTAGTGGGAGATTTATTTTTGGGTGAACTACAAAAGAGGCCACTCAATTATGAGTAAGGTTACATTTGGGTCACCCATTTATTAAAAGTTACATTTGGATCACTCAATTATGGGTAACGTTACATTTAGGTTACCCAATCATTAAATGTTACATTTGGGTCACTCAATTATAGGTAAAGTTACGTTTAGGTCACCATTCATATTTAAAAAAGTACATCAATTTAGTCATTTTTTCTTCTAAATCACTTGTATACTCCCGTTAACATTAGAGTACTTCATTTGAAATCATTAATTAATCTAATGCATAAATTGATATACTTTTTTTAAAATATGAAGGGTGACCCAAATGTAACCTTACCCATAATTGAGTGACCCAAATGTAACTATTAATAATTGAGTGACCTAAATGTAACATTACCCATAATTAAGTGACCCAAATGTAACTTTTAATAATTGAGTGACTCAAATATAACCTTACCCATAATTCAGTGACTCAAATGTAACCTTACCCATAATTGAGTAACCTCTGTTGTAGTTTACCCTTTATTTTTTAACTTTTGAACCAAAACCAAATTACCGACGACGTATCTCAACGTTTGAATTAATTCAAGCCAAAAGCCAGAAGTTTTTGTGAAGCTTTGTGGTAATCAAGTAGCCACCAAGTTGGTTGCTCTTCCTCCTCACGGCCACCGTCATGCACCACGAAGAAGCATTTTCGATGCAATAATCCACAACTCCGCCGCGGCTGCCGCCTCTTTTTCCTCCCCATCTCCTCCTTATCAAACGCCATATCACCGATCTCTTCTTTTTCCCTAACACCAAAACTGATGCTTTCCGTTGCTTTGCTGCCTCCACAATTACTGGACCCTTCTCCTTCCCCTCTGCTTGGACTACCTGAACTTCAACCTATACACAAAAATATACATATAATTTAGAGAAAATATTTTATCATTAGTGGGTGGAAAAATTATTTTTTACCAGCCACTCTAATTTAAGGGTAGATATTTAGTTTAGAGTTTAATGTTTAGAGATTTAGATTTTATAGTTTTAAATTTAGGGTTTAAAGTTAGAATTTAGAGTTTAGTTTTATATCGTGGAGTTAAAATAGACATGTTCGTGTAAAAAATGCACTGCATGTGCATCAAATATTTTTATAACTACTTGTATCCGACTCATTGATCGAGTAATCCGGATCTGGTTTTGCATAGACCTATTATGGAGGCAGCCTTTCCAACCCAGTTTTTTTTATTCATAGTGTTACTATTCGAACTCTTGACTATTTATTTGTAAACTTGAACTCGGACCTTAATTAAGGGATAAAAATTCTCTGCCTTTTTCGGTGCCCCTTTCTATGTCCCCACACTAAAAACACTAAAAAATTAAATTGTAAGCCATAATCCTAAATTCGAAACCCTAAACCCTACACGCTATACCTTAAAAAATACACTATACCCCAAATTACCTAAACTCTAATCACAAAATCTAACATTAAACCATAAACTCTAAACTTAATTTTTAATGTGAGGGCATAAATAGGGACACCGAAAAGGGGCAAAGGATTTATATTCTCACTTTAAGGACCTAATGCATCAAATATTAACCTTTAATAATAATATATATATATATACATGTTTTTGTCTTTTACGGTTTTACCCTTAAAACTAGGGATGGGCACGGGTCGGGTCGGGTTTTTGGCCCACCCGAACCCGACCCGAAACTAATCATCTTAAAATCGACTCCGATCCGACCCGATCCAATTCTTTAAAAAACTCAACCCGACTCGACCCGAAAATAAATATTCTAAACCTGACCCCGACCTATAGAAAAAAAATTAATTTTAGGGACCTAATTGTAAAAAAATAATTTTAAGAGGCATAATTATAAAAAATAATAATTTTAAGGACTAAAATGTAAATAAAAAATAATTTTAAGGACCTAATTATAAAAAAATATATAAAGATGGGGTATTATTACAAATATCCCTAAAAAATTTAGGGGAAAATTACACTATTAGTTCCGGGTCGGGTAAGATCGGATTTTTTCACCCTAAAACCCGAACCCGACCCGAACCCGATTTTTTCATAAAAATACCCGACCCAATCGGGTCGGGTCGGAACCCGTCGGGTCCGGGTAACGTGCCCATCCCTACTTAAAACTGATGTGAAATTGAAGTACTTACCCCTGGCTTCTTCGTTTGACAAGTATTTTTCATGGAGTGAAGCAATTCATATATCCTGGCATTACGCTTCTTACTAGATGACTCTGCATATAATGAATATGAAAATAAATAAATAAATAACATATCGATTTGTTCAAACTCGATTCATTTATGATAACATAATGCAGAGCTAACCTGTTTTTCTGGGTTTGGCTACATGAAGAAGAAGAAGAATGGAATCCCGATCATCTCGAATGGCGTAAGACAATGCCCAGTCAAGAGCTCCCTTAGCTTCCAGACTGGAGTCAACCACCACCATTACCTTATTTCCACCTTCGTTGTTTATGAGCCTATCAGCCTCGCCGCCGCCGCCGCCTAAGAACTCCACCGTTTGCTGATCATTTTCGAAGTAGTTTGTGGGTGATTTCCGCCGGAGAGACGGTGAGCGGACACGAACTCGAGCGGCGGGTCGGGTGAGGCTGAGTTTTGGTGACACGGAATGCGATGGAGCCATGGTGTTTGGGTGGGAAAAGTTGATATGTAAGGAGAAGAAATGGGAAGGGAAGGGCAGCCGACAAGTTTGTAATAATAAAGGGAATTGGTTCTCGTCATTGGTGTTGACTTTGCAACCAAATCTCCATTACTCATTTTCTTGTCTGTTTCTTTCGTTTTCTTAGCGGTGGGGCATTTCCCAGGACCGACGTTTCACCCATGGAGATCACGCATAATAATAAGGTTTATTACCATAAATAAGCTCCTAAGTATGCCAACCTTTTCAACCAGGCAACTAAAGTATTTTTTTATCCAGCAAAACTCGACTCGAAAAAACCGAATAACTCGACTCGAGGCAAAAATACTCGACTCGTCTTGGCTCGACTTAAAATTTCATAGACTCGACTCGACTCGTAAAAATTTCAAATAAAGTTTAAATTGTAAAATGGAAACTCGAATAACTCGAAATTTTTAGTAATTAGTAAATTTATTTTTAAGTTCAAGACGAGTCCCTCAATTTTAAATGATATATATATACCGATATATAAAAATATGAACAAATATTGCCACATATAAAAAATATGAAGAAATATATATACGCATATCTTATATGATTAGAGAAAGCCGTTTAAATTAGAATCAAAACGTACTATAACATGATAAATAATTACAATTAAATTTTTATAGGAACTCGAAAATTCGACTCGACTCAACTCGAATTTCTTAAACTCGACTCGAATCGAAAAAATTTCAAATAAAGTTTGAGTTGTAAAATATGACTCGTCAACTCGAATAACTCGAAATTTTTTGACTCGACTTGATCTAACGCTTACCCCTAATGTAAAGTATATATATTTTTGGTCAAAACGAGTATCTAAATTATTTTTAATAAATGTTATATAATATCAAATTTTTAGCAACATAAATGAAAAAAGAAAGAATATATTTAAGATACCTATTTTAAGTATAAAAAAAAAGTATATTGGGTATCTATTAACGGTCTTTATTTTTCAAAATATATTGGATATCTATATCCGATAGTAGTTACTTTTACAAATTATAATATTATATATATATATTATGGTAATATAAACATATTTAACTTTTACGAACCATCCAGCCGTCTTAGCTCAGCCGGTAGAGCGCGTGGCTTTTAACCACGTGGTCGTGGGTTCGATTCCCACAGACGGCGTATTTATTCAATCTAAAATTTTCTCTTTTTGCGGCACACATAGACTAAACCATCCACAAGGACTACAACCACTGAAAGCGAAAAATAAAGTTTTAACATTAATAATATAATTCTTGATTATTAAATAAAAATAATTTATTAGTGTATAAATTGACACAATCTACGAATCTAAACATTTGATCAATGAACATAGCAGGGACTTATAATTTATGGAAAAAATTTGACACATGCTATGCAAATTATTAGTGTATAAATTGACACAATCTACGAATCTAAACATTTGATCAATGAACATAGCAGGGACTTATAATTTATGGAAAAAATTTGACACATGCTATGCAAATTAAACCTTTTAATTTTAATGGTTAAGAGTTTAGTTTAAGATTTTAAAGTTTAAAATTAAGGTTAATGTTTAGAGATTATGATTTAATTTTTTAGGGTATGAAAATAGGGTTTTATAATGGTAAATTTTACCCATGATTTATTATATAAGTGTGTTAATATTACAAATTATACATAATTTACTCATAATTTTAATACACGAATTGTGTCAAACCATGGGCAGAGCCACCTTATAAAATGAGGTGTCTCATGGCACCCAACATTTTTTGGAAACTTTTTTTCCTATATAATTTGTATATAAAAAATTAAATATATATATATATATGGCACCCGTTTATAAATAAAACGATACCCCTTTATAAATAATTAACCCTCCTTAAATACCTTTAAAAAATAACACTCCTTGAATAAATTTCTGACTCTGGCACTGTGTCAAACTAAAAGGCTTACATATGTATCAAAGTTTTTTCCAACGTCCAATTTGTAACACCCCCTTCCCGGCCTGGTAGAGAACCGGGTCGGAGTACGCTACCGGAAAACATAACGGAGATCGGAGACATAAATTCAAAGTTCAAAAATCATTTCATAACATTTTATTAATCTCTTTTAAGACTTAACACTTAACTTATTAACAACTTACTCAAATTGGGGTCAATTTTAAACTTTTCAAATTTAGGGACTAAATTGTAATTTTTACAACTTAGGGGTCCTTATCTGAAATTTGTGACATTATACTGAAATTAAACTTACTAGTTATTAGCCTGTAAAATCTCATTACTAATGGAAGTCATTTACCTATCTGATTAGACGATACAATATTTTAGTGACCCTTTTGTAATTTGCCTAAAACTATTTTTTTATTTGAACTAACAAAGTATCTTAAACACTTAAAAATTTATACAAAACATAGGTAACGTATACACAATAGTAGGCCCACAAGACTAGTATAATTACTTTAACTACTTTGCCACCATACTAGGAGTTTATAAGGACAAAACACATTACTCTTTAATTGTAGTGACTTGCCAATCTTCCAACTAATCCCGATCTCGATCTGTTACTTTCCTTAACCTGAAATGTTATGCAATGAATGCATTAGACTTACATAGTCTAAGTGAGGTAGCCAATGACAATGAATGAACATGTTATGTCATGTAGCATGCTTCCAAAAATGAGCATAATGCAATAACATGTCATACTTCATATTCATAACAAAACATAATATCATATCATGATCATAACATAGCATAACGTATAAAACACATAATATATATTGGTACCATTGGATACGCGGATTCCCTGTACACCATATCATGTATCATAAATGAGCCGTAGCCCTGAGCCGTAGCTCCATATCATGTAGCATTTCATAGTCATATTCGAACATATCAAAGTAATACAAGGCACTTACCAAATTTACCATTCGAGCATAGTTACTCTACATGAGCCCTTAACAAATGCAACATAAACATCATGCTTTTATGTTCATTCATACAGCAAGTATCGATCAAAACATTATCATATACAACAACAAGCATCAATTAAAAGCATTAGCATATACAAAACAAGTAAGCATATCAATTTCATTTCATTGGTACTTATCATTTAAGTACTTATCTTTCAAGTCATGTAACTTTTAAATATTTTGCCTTGGATGATTAATGAACAAGGTAATCGAGTCTTCATGTAACATGTAACATTAGATACTCAAAGTATCCATTTTTCATTTCAACATATAACAGGGGATGCATAGGCATCAATGGTGACTTACCACCATTCAATTATCAAGGTGACTAACCACCTTATCAGGTTTATAGGTGACTAACCACCATCCTGTAACAAAGATCAGGGGAGCTCAACGACTCTAAGGCATGCCCTTCTACCTATAGACACTAATCATACCAAGGACTTTACTTATCTTTCTTTATTAACAAGATCATTCACTTGTCAATCATTCATAATTTCAAAGGCATTTAACCATTTCAATAGGCATATACATATAATCAATCAAGCATCATGGTAATATAAAATTCCAGCAAGTACATGAGATCATTTTCATTTTATGATCATCAAAAACCAGTAGCAAAGCTTATCATTTAGTCACATTTCACATAGCTCAAGTAATCAACACATCATAGCAACTAATCATATTTATGCTAAGCATGCTTATCTAACAAGCAATATACACTTAGATCAATATTTTTGCCTTTAATCCTTCTTCCTTATCATTTTAAATTTTTACCAATCATTATTAAATTCATTTCATGCTTTCTTCATGTTATCTAAAAAATAACAAGGTTAGGATACTAATCCCAACACTTTAAACAAAACTACACTCACATATCAGAACATAAAACAAATATCGGAATGACACCGCGTCACCCGAGACAAATGCATCTACACTCACATATCAGAACATAAAACAAATATCGGAATGACACCGCGTCACCCGAAACAAATGCATCCACACTCACCTCAATCCAAGCTTAGAGACATTTTCCTTATTCTCCAACTTTGTGGTTTCCTTCATTTCTACATCTTTTCTAACCAAACATTAAAGAAACATATCATTTATTACATTAGGCAGCTTGCATTGTCCTTAAAGAAATATTTATATAAAATGTTCTATAACTCAAAATCTGATTTCGTTTGTTTCAAACGAAACTAGACTGAATAACCTTTTAAACCATATAAATTATAGCTTTTAATTCCTCTTATACAATTTATAATGAATTTCTAAAATCGCTGTTGATGCAGATTTATGGGTAAACTGTTACCCTGTTTTTATGACATTTACTTACTCAAAAATTCATATCTTTTTACTCACAACTCCAAATAAGGAGTTCTTTACCATTCTAGAAAGCTTATAAACACACCTTTAAAATCATGTATGGTACATATTTTTAGCATGTACCTATCAATACAGTTTATTGTTTGAAAACCGGGCTTTCTCGTAGACTTATTCTGCCCACTGTTTTCAACTTGCCACTTTAGTGTACATTTAACCTATGTTTCACTACACCATTAATCTTGAGATTTTAACCACATTTACCTTCACATATTAACATTATTTCTATTATCCAGCAACCTCAAAAATAGGACATGTAAGTCCTCAATTTATCAATTTCTATAAAACAGTCCCCTTTAATTCTTTAATAATCCTATATGTGATATAAATAGATTTAACCTATCAATTGAGACTTAATTCAAGCTTGGCCATTTAATTTCATTCATTTCATGACTCCCCTGTTTCAAGTATAAATTTCCAGAATTTTATTGGCATTATTTAAGCCCCTATAATTTTCGAATTTTACAATTTAGTATAGCAGATTCTAGATTTATTCAGTTTTAGTCCAGTAACTTCTAACAACAATTACGAGACCTATACTTAACATTTTTGAGCAAATCATACCTCTATTTCATGTAAAATTTTGTCCTCTACAACTTTTTAGAAGAACACGTTTTCCAGAAATGACTCTAACATGCTCAAAAATGCAGTTTTCTACAGGACAGTTTATAAATCCGAATTTCTTTATTCTTTCTACCCTTATCTTTTACCAACCTTTAATTAATCCAATTTCATGCTTAATATAAATACTAACATCAAATTAAAGGTAGTTGAGACTCTAATCTCAACTCTAATTTATTTCACTCACCTTGATAGACCGGTACTTTATTTTTATTTCTTGGGCTTGACGGTTGTTCCGAATCGACCTCGTATACCATGATAATTAATAAAAACTAATCAATAAAACAGTATCGAATATATATAAAAATATTAATCAACTCGATACCGAAACTTAAACTAACTAGAGATTTGAGCTTACCCCGTCATCGGTAGAAATTCGATATTACTATATCGAATTTATCGGACTACTAATCGAACATTGGACTGCATCCTTTGTTTCTTCCTAAATTTTCCAATGCTCCATTCAATTCCCCCCTCCCCTATTTATACTAAACATGGCCGGCACCCTTCCCTCCATTTCCTATTCACCCTTTAATTTATGGCCACATTTAGTGAATTTGCTTCTTTTTTTTTTTCATTATTTTAAGCTAATGGTGTTGCCACTTTCAATTATACTCATTATCTTAATTCTAATGGTGTTTCCACTAGATTACAATTATATATGCTTTACCTAATTTACATATATTTTTTTTATTCATTAATTATTATATGGTGTTTCCACTAGATTACAATTATATATGCTTTACCTAATTAAATTAGGTTGATCTGCCGTGAATGCTTCAATACCCTTGCCCCCCCTTATAAACTAATTTGGCCAGCCTTCAAATCAATCCTAGCCACAAATGGTGGCAATTCCACCTTAATTGGTTTTTTTAGTCCAAATTGCTTTCATGACTTGACTTCCATTTGCAATATGGTGGGTATGCCGTATAATCCTCCCTTTTTTTTTAATAATAATAATAATAATAATAATAATAATAATAATAAACTATGATAAATTACCCCGAATATTCAAGATAAGATCGAATAAATTATTTAATCGATAAAAATATTCAGTCACCAGAACTTAATTCCGACTAGACCGGTTTTTGGGATGTGACAACTCTCTCCCCCTTTAAAGAAAATTCGTCCTCGAATTTTCTCCGACAAGAATATGCTCATCTATATGAGCTTGACTGAACTTAGACATCTAAACATACAAAGATCGGATTAGTCGGCAAGTCACAATACTCAATAAATAACTCCTAGGTGGCAAAGTAACTTAACACACAATACAAACATACTTAAGTTTAGTCCAGAACCGACTAAACTCTAGCTCTGATACCACTACTGTAACACCCCCTTCCCGGCCTGGTAGAGAACCGGGTCGGAGTACGCTACCGGAAAACATAACGGAGATCGGAGACATAAATTCAAAGTTCAAAAATCATTTCATAACATTTTATTAATCTCTTTTAAGACTTAACACTTAACTTATTAACAACTTACTCAAATTGGGGTCAATTTTAAACTTTTCAAACTTAGGGACTAAATTGTAATTTTTACAACTTAGGGGTCCTTATCTGAAATTTGTGACATTATACTGAAATTAAACTTACTAGTTATTAGCCTGTAAAATCTCATTACTAATGGAAGTCATTTACCTATCTGATTAGACGATACAATATTTTAGTGACCCTTTTGTAATTTGCCTAAAACTATTTTTTTATTTGAACTAACAAAGTATCTTAAACACTTAAAAATTTATACAAAACATAGGTAACGTATACACAATAGTAGGCCCACAAGACTAGTATAATTACTTTAACTACTTTGCCACCATACTAGGAGTTTATAAGGACAAAACACATTACTCTTTAATTGTAGTGACTTGCCAATCTTCCAACTAATCCCGATCTCGATCTGTTACTTTCCTTAACCTGAAATGTTATGCAATGAATGCATTAGACTTACATAGTCTAAGTGAGGTAGCCAATGACAATGAATGAACATGTTATGTCATGTAGCATGCTTCCAAAAATGAGCATAATGCAATAACATGTCATACTTCATATTCATAACAAAACATAATATCATATCATGATCATAACATAGCATAACGTATAAAACACATAATATATATTGGTACCATTGGATACGCGGATTCCCTGTACACCATATCATGTATCATAAATGAGCCGTAGCCCTGAGCCGTAGCTCCATATCATATAGCATTTCATAGTCATATTCGAACATATCAAAGTAATACATGGCACTTACCAAATTTACCATTCGAGCATAGTTACTCTACATGAGCCCTTAACAAATGCAACATAAACATCATGCTTTTATGTTCATTCATACAGCAAGTATCGATCAAAACATTATCATATACAACAACAAGCATCAATTAAAAGCATTAGCATATACAAAACAAGTAAGCATATCAATTTCATTTCATTGGTACTTATCATTTAAGTACTTATCTTTCAAGTCATGTAACTTTTAAATATTTTGCCTTGGATGATTAATGAACAAGGTAATCGAGTCTTCATGTAACATGTAACATTAGATACTCAAAGTATCCATTTCTCATTTCAACATATAACAGGGGATGCATAGGCATCAATGGTGACTTACCACCATTCAATTATAAGGTGACTAACCACCTTATCAGGTTTATAGGTGACTAACCACCATCCTGTAACAAAGATCAGGGGAGCTCAACGACTCTAAGGCATGCCCTTCTACCTATAGACACTAATCATACCAAGGACTTTACTTATCTTTCTTTATTAACAAGATCATTCACTTGTCAATCATTCATAATTTCAAAGGCATTTAACCATTTCAATAGGCATATACATATAATCAATCAAGCATCATGGTAATATAAAATTCCAGCAAGTACATGAGATCATTTTCATTTTATGATCATCAAAAACCAGTAGCAAAGCTTATCATTTAGTCACATTTCACATAGCTCAAGTAATCAACACATCATAGCAACTAATCATATTTATGCTAAGCATGCTTATCTAACAAGCAATATACACTTAGATCAATATTTTTTCCTTTAATCCTTCTTCCTTATCATTTTAAATTTTTACCAATCATTATTAAATTCATTTCATGCTTTCTTCATGTTATCTAAAAAATAACAAGGTTAGGATACTAATCCCAACACTTTAAACAAAACTACACTCACATATCAGAACATAAAACAAATATCGGAATGACACCGCGTCACCCGAGACAAATGCATCTACACTCACATATCAGAACATAAAACAAATATCGGAATGACACCGCGTCACCCGAAACAAATGCATCCACACTCACCTCAATCCAAGCTTAGAGACATTTTCCTTATTCTCCAACTTTGTGGTTTCCTTCATTTCTACATCTTTTCTAACCAAACATTAAAGAAACATATCATTTATTACATTAGGCAGCTTGCATTGTCCTTAAAGAAATATTTATATAAAATGTTCTATAACTCAAAATCTGATTTCGTTTGTTTCAAACGAAACTAGACTGAATAACCTTTTAAACCATATAAATTATAGCTTTTAATTCCTCTTATACAATTTATAATGAATTTCTAAAATCGCTGTTGATGCAGATTTATGGGTAAACTGTTACCCTGTTTTTATGACATTTACTTACTCAAAAATTCATATCTTTTTACTCACAACTCCAAATAAGGAGTTCTTTACCATTCTAGAAAGCTTATAAACACACCTTTAAAATCATGTATGGTACATATTTTTAGCATGTACCTATCAATACAGTTTATTGTTTGAAAACCGGGCTTTCTCGTAGACTTATTCTGCCCACTGTTTTCAACTTGCCACTTTAGTGTACATTTAACCTATGTTTCACTACACCATTAATCTTGAGATTTTAACCACATTTACCTTCACATATTAACATTATTTCTATTATCCAGCAACCTCAAAAATAGGACATGTAAGTCCTCAATTTATCAATTTCTATAAAACAGTCCCCTTTAATTCTTTAATAATCCTATATGTGATCTAAATAGATTTAACCTATCAATTGAGACTTAATTTAAGCTTGGCCATTTAATTTCATTCATTTCATGACTCCCCTGTTTCAAGTATAAATTTCCAGAATTTTATTGGCATTATTTAAGCCCCTATAATTTTCGAATTTTACAATTTAGTATAGCAGATTCTAGATTTATTCAGTTTTAGTCCAGTAACTTCTAACAACAATTACGAGACCTATACTTAACATTTTTGAGCAAATCATACCTCTATTTCATGTAAAATTTTGTCCTCTACAACTTTGTAGAAGAACACGTTTTCCAGAAATGACTCTAACATGCTCAAAAATGCAGTTTTCTACAGGACAGTTTATAAATCCGAATTTCTTTATTCTTTCTACCCTTATCTTTTACCAACCTTTAATTAATCCAATTTCATGCTTAATATAAATACTAACATCAAATTAAAGGTAGTTGAGACTCTAATCTCAACTCTAATTTATTTCACTCACCTTGATAGACCGGTACTTTATTTTTATTTCTTGGGCTTGACGGTTGTTCCGAATCGACCTCGTATACCATGATAATTAATAAAAACTAATCAATAAAACAGTATCGAATATATATAAAAATATTAATCAACTCGATACCGAAACTTAAACTAACTAGAGATTTGAGCTTACCCCGTCATCGGTAGAAATTCGATATTACTATATCGAATTTATCGGACTACTAATCGAACATTGGACTGCATCCTTTGTTTCTTCCTAAATTTTCCAATGCTCCATTCAATTCCCCCCTCCCCTATTTATACTAAACATGGCCGGCACCCTTCCCTCCATTTCCTATTCACCCTTTAATTTATGGCCACATTTAGTGAATTTGCTTCTTTTTTTTTTCATTATTTTAAGCTAATGGTGTTGCCACTTTCAATTATACTCATTATCTTAATTCTAATGGTGTTTCCACTAGATTACAATTATATATGCTTTACCTAATTTACATATATTTTTTTTATTCATTAATTATTATATGGTGTTTCCACTAGATTACAATTATATATGCTTTACCTAATTAAATTAGGTTGATCTGCCGTGAATGCTTCAATACCCTTGCCCCCCCCTTATAAACTAATTTGGCCAGCCTTCAAATCAATCCTAGCCACAAATGGTGGCAATTCCACCTTAATTGTTTTTTTTAGTCCAAATTGCTTTCATGACTTGACTTCCATTTGCAATATGGTGGGTATGCCGTATAATCCTCCTTTTTTTTAATAATAATAATAATAATAATAATAATAATAATAATAATAAACTATGATAAATTACCCCGAATATTCAAGATAAGATCGAATAAATTATTTAATCGATAAAAATATTCAGTCACCAGAACTTAATTCCGACTAGACCGGTTTTTGGGATGTGACACAATTGATTATTAGTTGAATCAATTTCACCATAAAACCAAAATTTTAAATTTCTAACTTTAAACTCGAAACTTTAAATCATACACTTTAAACTCTAAACATTAACTTTGAATTCTAAACTTAAACATCTAAACTTCAAACCTCTAACTAAAACAATTATTCCTATAATCTAAATACTCATGTGCGTATCAAAGTTTTTTCTAACATCCAATTAATTATTAGTTGAATGAATATCACAATGAGTGGAAGCCATTGATTCATCCACAATTTTTACCGTTATTTCTTTACTTGTCATTTGTCATTGCTGCGCCTAAATTTTCGTTGGGCTGTATCGACTGTTTTTAAAAGTTAAAAAATTTAATTACCAATAATCACCCGTTTAGAGGTTAAAAATGGTAGATAAACACCCGTTCGTAAGCTAACCGTTGACTATTTAATAAGAAAATATTAAGTAAACGTCGATTAAATTACTAAATGCAACATAAAATTGAGCCTAACCTTCCACCATAATATTAACTTCCCTTAAAATCAGGAACGGACATAAAACTTTAAGTTAGGGGGCGAGCTTATAAATTTTTAAAGGGTGCGAGCCTATAAATTTTTAAGGGGACGAACTTATAAAAATTTACGGGATAAAAATAGATTTTCAATAAAAATACATAAATAAATTTTAAAAAACTTCTACATCATTTAAGAATTTCAAACTTTTAAAGAAAACGACCGCCCTTCCAATCTTCTTCAGTCCATCCGTGCTTAAAACCAATCATTGTAACAAGTATCTCAAGATTCCTATAATAATCACACTAAAGTTAATATAAATATACTTGTAGGTCGAGATCTATCAATTAGTTGAGTAACTAAAAATATTCATATTATTTTATTTTGTAATAATTTAAATTTCATGTTTATTTTTTAAAATATAAATGTTCACTATATTTAATAAAAAAGATAATTGTAGATCAGACCAATATCAAACGAGTTTTCGTATAACACCTATTTTGTTTAAGATTAAACTAAAATATGGCTCTCACATTTACTTTACAGCGATTATCATTTTGGTTAGAAATTTTTAAGTAGTTTTTTAGTGTTTTCAAGCTAATGGTGGCGGTTTTAACCGTTTACCGGCAGTGATTTCTTTTATTTGTTTTTTGTTTCTTACTCTGTTCATTTTTTTGTTTTAATTTTTTTTTGTTTTTTGTCGATTGTTTTGGCCTATTTTTTATACGCCGTTATGGCATGTTATTTGCATGCCTCTGTGGCACGCTGATATTGAAGACGTTTACAACCTTGTGCATGTTACAATTGAGTCATGCCGCACTACATTGCCTGGGTTAGTTGTTCGTGTAGTTAACCAAGATGTTTTCTATCTTTTTGTTGATTGGAGTAATTCAATGATCTGCGCTCTTCCGGTGAGCACTCTAAGATTTGACTATGGTGTTAGATTTAAAGAACACTAATAAAAATTTTATGAGAAGATTTGAGTTTGCTTTTCACGTTTGCATACTCTTTGTGCTTTTACGTTGATTTTTGTATTTGAGGGTGTGCTTATATGTATATTTCTTCTTATTATTTTATTAAAATATGATGTTTGATAAAAAAAAGATTAAACTAAAATATAAGTTCAGTTTTTGTTCAAATATCTTTATATTTATAAATGATTAATTTAAAAATTAATTTTGAGATAAAATTTGATACCAACATTGTATATTTTTTGATTCGTGTCTGCCTATCAAATATCCTCAGGAGTTAAAGGTACTACATCTTTAAAGTGCGGTTAAAATACAGTCAATTTAAACTCTTAACATTTTTGTATGAATTCATATTAAACATTTAAAGTGCGCATTTTGAGACATATGTATCTGATTTCATCTTAATAAAAAATGAAAAAAATACATGAAAAATTATTTCATACATTGTCGATATAAATTTTAGGGTAAACTACACAAATGACCACTGAATTATGGGTTTGGTGTCAAAATGACCACTATGTTATTTTTTTCGACAAATGCACCACACAACTATTTAATGGTTCCATTTTAGCCACACGCCGCTACAAAAAACGGAAAAGTTGATAGAACTATTAAAAAATTGGTATAATTACACATTTGGTCCTATATATTTATACAATATATTAATTTAGTCCTAATTTTAATCTAATAAAATAAATTAATTATTCAATAAGATAGTGACACGTTTGAATGCCCTCAACATCATTTCATCTTCTTCAATTTTCCTGGGCACTAATATTATTTAAATATATATCAAAGATTGTATCTCATAGCACAAAAAAGTGCTTGGCCTAATGACAAGCACTTGCCCCTTGCATTCCAAGGTCCTAGGTTCGATTCCCTTTGGAAAATTAATTAAATAAAAATAATTAAAAACTTCCAATAAGGTGGTGACACGTGTCACCATCTTATTGAATAATTAATTTATTTTATTAGATTAAAATTAGGACTAAATTAATATATTGTATAAATATAGAAGACCAAATGTGTAATTATACCAATTTTTTTAACAGTTCCGTCAACTTTTTTGTTTTTTTTAACAGCGTGTGGCTAAAATAGAACCATTTAAATAGTTGCGTGGTGCATTTGCCGAAAAAAATAATATAGTGGTCATTTTGACACTAAACCTATAGTTCAGTGGTTATCTATGTAGTTTACCCTATATTTAATAGTGAATTGTTGTCATAACGAGAATATTATAAATTCTTAACGATGAGATGTGAATTATAAATTTATTATCAGCAATAATGAATCGTTGATAAGCTTTATGTTGTCGAATGATTTTTATATATGGAGGTAAGTTGAATATATAATGATTTTTATATTCCTCGGTACTTTGAGTTAATTGCAATAAAAACCTTCAAGTGGAAAATGAACCATTATTGTCTCATTAGATTTAGACCTGAGTTCAAGCAATTTAAGTAGAATGCATATATCTTACCAAATGATAAGAAGAAAAAAATAAAATAAAAACTATAAAATCACACTAGATGCTAAGAAAATAGTATATTTAATACACGTTTGATCAATTTATCTTTTATTTTTAGTTAAATTCGGAGCTCAATCTTAAAAAAAAAAATGTATTATAACGACGCCAATTAAGAAATTTCACGAACACTTTATGCTATTTTTTATTTTATTTTTTAAGTAATTTTCAGGCCATTGATTTAAAAACATTGCAATTAAGTCCATGTTCCTCCCAAAATTTGTTGGTTTGTTATTTTTTAAGACCCCTTAAGTTAAAATTTATGAAATTAAGCTTTGACCCCTCAATTTTTTGGTTTAATCGCTTTTTAAGACCCATCCATTTTAAAATTAGTAAAATTAAACCTTATTTTTTATGATTTAATTACTTCTTAGAACCATATTTATTTCAAAGTTAATCAACTTACCCCTCATAATTATTCTCGTTATTTTAATTATTATAAATAAAAGATAAATTGAGGAAAACCTAATGACGGCTCCGGGAAATCAGGGGAATTTGGAAAATTGTGATCCGAACGTGAACGGTAATGGCTCGACTGGGAAAGGGGTTCCGTTGGACTCTGGGGGACGGCCGCCGGGGGTTACGCGGGCTGCTCTTATTGATCAGCGGATGGCTGCGCGTGATGCAGTGACTGCGGATGGGGTGCCGCATGTGACGGGGTCTGGCTCTCTTGAGCGGCCGGGGTCACCGTCGAATTTGGAGCCGAAGTGGGGAGGAAAGCGGTGCAAGGCATCCGATGTAGGGTTGGAGGCTGCTGAGGGCACGGGGAGTGGAACCTGCGGGGTTCATGGCGATCATGGTGTGATGCGTGTGCTGGGAAACCCTACGTTTGAGGAAATAGTTTCGGACGGTTCGGCAGCCAAGGATGTTAACATGGAGGACGGGGAGATTCCGGTTACGGCCACGGAAGGTACTAAAACGTATGCCAATATTTTGGCTGGGAGCGGCCAAATCAAGCCTCAACCTTTTCCGGGTATAACTGATGGAGACTTTGATGTTCGCAACGAGGATGTGACAGTAAATGAGGAGTGACCATATCCGGTTATCAAGTTTTCGGAGAGAATACACGAGATGATCGATCGTAGCATGGAGAAGGCCTTAGTTGTTCGACTGCTTGGACGATCTATCAGTTATCGGATTTTATGGAACCGACTTAAACCGTTGTGGCAGTTAGAAGGTAGATTCCAGTTGGTTGATTTAGCGAATGACTACTTTCTCGTGAAACTGGAGAAGGAAGATGACTATATCAGAGCCCTTACCGCAGGCCCTTGGACCATTTTCGGTAGTTATCTCACAGTTCAGCCATGGAGGCGTGATTTTACCACAACTCAGGCTCACCCTAATCACGTGGTGGTTTGGGTTAGACTTCCGGGACTTCCTATCAGGTATTATTCGAAGTGCTTATTCCGGAGAATAGCTGAGGTGATAGGGAAAGTCATTAAGATTGATTATAATACAGTGCTAGGAGAAAGGGGTAAATTTGCTCGTTTTGCTGTTCTGATTGATCTTTCAAAGCCTTTACTGGCTTGTATTGGAATTGATAATGTGGTGCAGAAAATTGAATATGAGGGGTTACAAAATATTTGTTATCACTGCGGTATCTATGGGCATACGGTTGATTTTTGTGCTAGGAAAGTTGCGGAGGTTACGAAGGAACAAGAAGGGGTGTCGGAGGTGACTGATGCGGTTAGTGAGCGTCAGGAACTTTATGGGCCGTGGATGATAGCGGAGAATAGGAGGCGGCGGACACGTCGTGCTGGGGAAAGTAACAAAAATGCAAGGAATGTTAGCAATAGTGCTGGAAACTCACGTTTCCATGTTCTTAGGGAGTTAGATGCGGTTGAGCCGCAGGAGGAGTCGAGGGTGCAGGAGAGTGTGAATGAGCCGCAGCACATGGCCAAAAGTGCTTCGGATAAGGGTAAGCAGGTGGTCCAAGGAGTGGACGTGGTTGTTCCGTCGCGCAAAAATATGGATAGTAGGGAGGTTGCAAGCACGTCTAAAGGTGGTCGAAAGGATGATGGTGGGGAAGTGCCTACGGGCGTGGTTGTAATGGACCAAGGTCCGGTTGTGTCCCCTGTTTTGAAGGTTGTTCTGGTGGTGCCGGGTTGTGAATCGACAGTGATCAAGAGTGGGGTAGGTGCTCAGCATATTGCTGTTTCGATAACTAATGATGGCTGTAAGATGAATAACTCGCAGAAGACAAACAACAAAATTCGTCTACAAGGAGTGCAAAAAGGCACGAAAGGTTTAATGAAGCCTATTTCTCGTGGGAAAAAGAAGAATGAACGTTCTCCTACGATGCCTCTACTATCAGAATGGGTGCGTTCGGCTTCCGCAAAACTGGATGCGATACAGAAGGAAATACCTCCTCTGGACGTTGATATGGGGGGTGGACAAGAAGGTGGTGGGACTGTTGTGCAGGAGGGTCCGGCAGCTCGGACGGAGGCGGTGGACGGACAAGCCCGCGCGGATGAGATTGTTTCCGATGCCCCGCCCTCAATGGTGGTGGAGGTCTAATTGAGGTTTGTTATTGCCTTTTTCAGTTTTTTTAATGATTAATATTTTAACGTGGAATATACAGGGAGCGACTGGCTCCGCCTTTAGGGATCATTTGCGTCGGATTAAAGCTGATTCGAAGCCGTCGGTTATTGCTCTTATGGAGACTTGGTTGAGTGGTGATAAGGCTGACCGTATTATCAGTCGTCTGGGTTTTCAATCTTCGTTTCGTGTTGAAGCTCAAGGGTTCAGTGGGGGTATTTGGTTACTCTGGAATGGTGATATTACTGTTCGTGTTGTCTCTGTTTCCAATCAATTCATACATGCTATGATACAAGGGGCGTTGCTCGATGAACCTTGTTTTTTGACTGTGGTTTATGCTAGCCTGCAAGCTCAGTATAGGCGACATCTTTGGGACCAACTATGTGATCTTAATCCGGGGGATGAGAGGCCATGGCTTATTGGGGGAGATTTTAATGCGTTGCTACACTTGGAGGATCGTCGTGGCGGTCAGAGTGGTCGTAACTATGTTTGCCGGAAATTCCAGGATTTTGTGTTTTCGTGTGCGCTTCAGGAGGTTGATTTTAAGGGGTCAAGGTACACGTGGAGTAGAGGGGATTTATATGAGAGGCTGGATCGATTTCTGATGAACGCGAAATGGGCTGATAGCTTTCCGAATTGTATGGTTCGACATCTTGAGAGGATTGGGTCAGATCACCGGCCTATCTTATTATGTATGGACGCTTGTGTTACTACAGTGAATGCCAAGGTGTTCCGATATGTGTTTGCTTGGCATGGCTCGGAAGGGTATGGTGATGTTGTGGAGAAGGCGTGGGATGGTTCGATATCCTATGCGGATAACATATTAAAAATGAAGGCGGATTTATCTCTTTGGAACTCTCAGTCTTTTGGTTCCCTGGGACGTAAAAAGCGAAGAATTATTGCGTGACTTGGTGGTATTGAGCGAGCTCTGGAGCGAAGACATTCGGACCACCTTTGTGAGCTTGCGCGAACCCTCAAAGCGGAACTAGAAGAGGTCCTTGATATGGAGGAAAGTATATGGAGACAGAAAGCTAGATGTGAGTGGGTGATCGGGGGTGATCGCAATACGAAGTACTACCATGCGCTTGCAAATGGTCGAAAGAAGCGTAATGCAATTGTTTGCTTAAAAGATGATGTGGGTAAGTGGATATCAGACCCGGAGGTGTTGAAACGTATTGCTTTGGATTTCTTTGCAAAGCTTTTTTCGTCTGAAGGCGCCAATGGTTATACATACAATTGTAGAGGTTTCTTCAAGGGCTTATCATTGCGAGAGAAGACTGAGTTGGATATGCAAGTAACCCGTGAAGAGATTCATCATGCCTTGTTCCAAATGCATCCGTCTAAAGCTCATGGAGTCGATGGTTTTCACGCTTTGTTTTTTCAGAGACACTGGGATGTTGTTGGTGATGTGGTGTGTAGATACATTCAGCATATGTTTTCCACAGGTGTGGTGGATCCAGAGTTGAACCGCACACTTCTCGTTCTAATTCCCAAGGTTGAAGCTCCGGAGTCTATTGCGAATTTTAGGCCTATCAGTCTGTGTACGGTGGTGTATAAAATTTTGAGTAAGGTGCTGGTTAACCGATTGAAGCCTTATTTACCAAGATGGGTTTCTGAGAACCAGACGAGTTTTGTCCCTGGGCGATCAATTACTGATAATGTTATGCTTGCCCAGGAAATAATTCACTCGATGCGGCAAAAGAGAGGAAAACATGGTTGGTTTGCGATTAAAGTTGACTTGGAAAAGGCGTATGATCGCCTGGAATGGTCCTTTATTGATGACACACTTGGTGAACTAGGCTTACCCGACCACTTGCGTTCTTTGATCATGAGCTGTATATCGTCGGTCTCGACGCAAATTCAGTGGAATGGAGGGGTATCGGATTTTTTCAAACCTACCAGAGGAATCAGATAGGGGGATCCGCTTTCACCCTATATTTTTTTTTGTGTATGGAAAGATTAGCCCATGCGATTCAACGGGAGGTGGACCAAGGTAATTGGCAGGCATTTCAGTTCAGGAAAAATGGTCCCATTGTGTCTCACCTTTTCTTTGCAGACGATCTCGTCCTTTTTGCAAAGGCATCAATGGAGCAATTTGAGGTGATTAATAGTGTTTTGCGTGATTTTTGCGAGTGCTCTGAACATAAGGTTAGTATCTCCAAAACCAATATTTTTTTCTCGCAAAATGTGGAGAGTTCTAGTAAGGATGATATCAATAGCTCTTTTGGATTTCAATGTGTGTCGGACCTGGGGAGATATTTGGGTGTGCCTTTACTGCATGGTCGGGTTACGGCTGATACGTATAGATATTTAATTCAGAGAGTGGCTGATAGGCTGGCGGGTTGGAAGATACGGTTGCTGTCCTTTGCTGGCCGTATTGTTTTAGCGAAAGCTGTTTTAGCCTCCATTCCGATGTATGTGATGCAATCGACTAGATTGCCTAAGTGCGTTTGTGACGATATTGAATCTTTAATCCGAAATTTTATTTGGGGTCATGACAGTGAAAGCAGGAAGTTGCATGCGGTGCGATGGGATGTGGTTTGTTCTCCAATAGAAAATGGCGGTCTGGGTATCAAGAGATTAGATAATCAAAATGAGGCTTTTTTGTTGAAATTGGGTTTCATTATGATATCTGAACCGTCTAAGCTTTGGGTTCGTGCTCTTCGATCAAAATATGGGATTCATGATGTGATGCCTGCGGCCTTACCGGATAAACCAGGTTCGAGAATTTGGAAAGGTATTCGACTTGTATGGGATGATCTGTGCCGGAATGTAGTGTGGAATATTGGTGATGGGCGCCGCACCCGGTTTTGGGATGACGCTTGGGTGGGTAATCTTGGACCTTTACGACAATATAAGACTGAAGGGTTTGCGAGTGAGTCTGCGGATGTGCGTGTCAGGGATATGGTTGACTCTACTGGAAATTGGAAGTGGGGCGAGTTTGGAAATGATTTACCTTCGCATGTAATGCAGAGCCTTGCGGCTGTGAAACCACCAGGAGCGGTGAATTATGCTGATCGTCCGGGATGGTCGTTGGAACCAAATCGGATGTTTTCTGTTCGCTTCGCGTATGAGGCGCGACGGGGCCACGTGAGTATGCCGAGGGACCCGATGTGGTGTAGGATTGCGAAGTATCGTGGGCTTCCACGGGTGCACATGTTTCTTTGGTTAGCTTACCATGGGCGTCTTATGACGAATGTGGAGCGGGTTCGCCGCCATATCGCGAATAATCCGAGCTGTAGCTTGTGTGGGGCTGCCGTGGAAGATGTCGCGCACGTGCTTCGGGATTGTGGGCTGATGAAGAGGACTTGGTTGCAATTGATTCGGCCGGACAGAGCAGCAATATTTTTCAGTTTGCCGCTGCAGCAGTGGTTGGCTACCAACCTAGCACCTGGGTGTTGTTTCCCGATTGTTGAGGCTGAGTGGGACATGATGTTCGGGTGCCTGGTTTGGCTGGCGTGGCAGCGCCGTAATGCCCTAGTATTTGGCACGGAGGGGTGCGTGCAGGACATTCTGCAACACGCCCGTCACCTTAGTTGCGAGACATATCAAACGCGCAGCAGGGTTGCGCAAGAGCGGAACAGTGGTTCGAGTGGGGTTCATGGTGATGTTTGGCAGCGTCCCCCGAGGGATTGGATTAAAATCAACGTCGATGGTGCTCGAACGCTGGATTCGGGGCTGGTTTTTTGTGGTGGCTTGGGGCGTGATGATGCGGGCCAATGGAAATTTGGCTTTGCAAAGAAAATTGGCGTTTGCTCGGCCTTTGACGCGGAGGTGTGGGCGGTTTATGAGGGGTTAGCGACGGCATGGGCTCTTGGTTTTAATCGTGTTATTTTGGAGACGGATAACAAGAATGTGTTTGAAGGATTAAGCATGAATGACCCTTTATGCTTACCATCTAACCTTCGGGTACACATTGCGGATATGATCTCGAGAGATTGGGAGGTGCGGTTTACTTGGGTTCGCCGGGAGGTAAATGCCATTGCGGACAAAATGGCGAAGTTGGCTAAAACTCTTCCGTTAGACTATTATAGATTTCTCGAACCTCCTATGGAGGTTAGAGGTGATGTAATGTCGTTTCATATTGGTGGAGGTGATTCTTCCGCAAGCTCTGTATTTGTTTGATCGCCTGACATGAGCACTCTTTTTCCTCCACCCGGAGGTTTTTTAACGAGGCTCATGGAAGGTGCCCTTTAATCAAAAAAAAAACTTACCCCTCATAATTTAATCATGGCTTTGTCCTTAACAACAATGAGATTCAGCTTCTCCGGAAAGGCCTTGAGTCTATATTATTACTACTACTCTATTGTCATTTATTAATATTTTAGAGTTCGAATTCTGATATTTACGATCTCTTATATTTCCATTATGATAATAACAAAGCTTAATGTCACGCCCCGCCAAAGTACACCAGGACCGACCGAGGAGTGCCCCCTAGGTGCATTCGAGCCAACCAAGGCAAAATGAAGAGCCTTGGATGTTTTAAGGCCAACCATGAACCAAAGAAGGATCTAGAACGGCCTAGAGAGGCCCGCAACCCTCTTAAGACGTCCCTACATGAATCTAGAAGGTTCCAGGAGGTCCTACACAAGTCTAGAACGATCCGGGAGGCTCTCCAAAGGTCTAGAGACACGTAGAACGCCCTGGAAGATTCTAGAAGACTCTAGAAGATTCTTAAAGATTCTGGAACATTCTAGAAGAACCTGGAACATGCTGGAAGCATCTAGAACATTCTAGAAGGATCTAGAATGTTATAGAAGATCCTGGAAGACTGTGGAAGAATCAGGACTACTCTAGAGACGTTTGGAACATTCTAGAAACCTATAGAAATGTGTAGATCTATAGGAGTTATCTAGAATACTTTAGGTCCGTAGATATATATGTAGAATCCTATAGAAATCTCTAGAATAGTTTAGATCCCTTAGATATTTTAGGAGGCAAAATTGTAGCCGTTGGATCAAAATGATCCTAGCCGTTCGTTGAGGAGGTGGGAGCCTATAAATAGGGCCACCTCCCTCATTTGTAAATCACCTAAGAAGTCATTCACTTCATACTTGTAAAGCTCTTGTAAAGCTTCCGTTGCTTAATACAAGGTTCCTTCCTTGTAAACACTCTTGCTCCTTGTGTTTTGCCATAGCGTTGCGACATTAAGGTTTGCTAACATCGTGCCGAGAGTGTTAGCGCCGCACGGATTTGAGCTTGAAGAAATAAGTCCAAGAGTTCACTCGGCTTGAACTTTTTTACAACGAAGAAGAAAAATACGAGATTCAAAAATTCTTGGATAAACATGAGACCATGGAAGGAATATTGAAAGCGATAGAAGAGCTTCCTGCCGTGGATGGTGAAGCTGTCGAACAATCGGACAACTTCATTCGTCGTATAGGGCTAGGGAAGAAACTGAAGGAGCACGACTTCAACAGCCAAGTAATACGGCTGATTAGCTTCAAGTACATGTAGTATGCATGCAATACTACAAATGACAGGTACTTACAAAGTTAAATGTGTATTGGTGGTTGCTTTGGTAATGGTTTATCTTGCCATCTCCTGCATTATATGATTCATGGAGGTTTCTGTTGAGTCTCATCCAATGTGGATATGTGTGCTTTTTTAAAGTCAAAAACTCCTATGCGGACCTAATCACAAGGCATAGAAACTTGCATCTAATTAGTAGGTTGAGCAAAATATAAACTTATACATGCTGCCTTTGATAGTTTCAAAAACATTTTCCTTTCTCCCTTTCACCCCGGGATCTTTATGTAACCAGTTCAGGTCTTGTATGATATTTTGACAGTTTCCGTAGCTTTCAAGGAAAGGAAATAATCGTAAATATTTGAGCCTTCTAAAAACAGTTTATGTAGGTGTGTGTTTTTCTTAGCTTATTTCAGAAATATTGAATGGTGGATAAAGTTGGCAAAGACGGTAGCAATGTTGATCGGAGTTATACTTGTAAAAAGAATGGGGTACTGATAAAGAAAGTGATTGTGCGGACAACATTTTTAAAACTAGGACTTAAAAGAACGGTGACCAAATGTGAGACAACATATCTTAGTTCATGCCATTGACAAAATGTTGTAATAGGGGTTATTACTCAATGCTTAGGTTGTAAATGTTGTGTGCTACAGGCAGGTTGTTTTAGAATATGAATTCAAATTATTGGCTGTTATTGCTTTTGTGACTTGTTTCTACTTAGGAAGTTAAATCAACTAGATCAACACTCTTTTCCCTCTTCGTTACCTTAGTCTGCAGAATTCTTTCAAAATTACTAGTCCAACTCTTCATCCAATCATCCTTGAGCGAAATTTACCTTACCCTCTTTTTGTTACCCTTGCAGATGGCAATGGCCTATTGTCCTTATTTTATCATTTCTTAAAGAACATTGTCTCCATTTATCATGCTTATATTTGCAGGTCCGGCAAGACCCAATTTTTCGTAGAGAAGGTGCCAATATTCATGTAGATGCTGTTTTGAGTGTTGCTCAGGTAGAATTGGAATTTTAATATCTTTCAAACAACCTATAAAGTGGCTCACACGTTAAGGTCTTGAGCAATGCCTATATTTGACCACAGTTTACATAATTGCCTGTCTTCCATGGATTGTTTCTCTAATTTAGATGTTCATACAGTTTCAGACATGCTTATTTTGTTGAATCTACTATCAACTGAAATAACAGAATAAGTTCTTATAATAATTAATGACAGACTTATAAAGATAAATGTTGGTAGAAAAACTTAACATCTAATCGCGATTAAGCAAGTGATGTCTTCTCCAAACACGCTTAAGAGGATGCTCAATCAATATTAAATGCCTATGATTACGACGATTGGCTGCACTACTGGATGTAAAAAGGCCTGCCATATAGAGATAAGCATAGAGATGATGATCGCTTGATGATTCTCCCAAAGATTGAGAACTCGACAAGAATCTAAGATCGGGAATGTTCCCTCTCTCTGAATTTTAAATCCTCGACCCAACGCTTGGCTGAAAAATTAAACTTCATAACTCTTTTACGCCGACATGGGAACCGAGGAATGGCTACTAATTCGCCGAAATAATGCCATCCGACCCAGTCTGGCCACTGCTTTACAAGTAATTCCCATTCTTGTCTACTCACATGGAATACACCTAGAGCACCACCAGAAAAAACACAATAAAAACATCCACCTATATAAGTTGCACCCAACGGGAACCTTCTCCAGTCAATTGGATGAGTTTGTACGAAGTTGCAGGTCTTCCAATTCTCGTCTCCTGGCCGACAAGTGCTAATACTGATTGTGTCTATAAGTGTGTGAATACTGAAAACAAGACACTCTGAATTCTTTGACAGAGCAACCTACATCCAACACCGGCAGCTCGATAACCTCGTCGATGAAGGGGAGTACAATAAAAAGAGGAACCTCCGACACATGTCAGGCGAGGCTTTTCGTAAAAGCACCCAACCATATCTACTAGTTACGCATTGATATTCACAAAAGATATCTGGAGCTTCCACCGCAATATCTTTGTCGATGTAGATCACTTTGCCCAACGAGGTGTCCCTAAGCTTACGTTCACCGATCAAACCCTTACTAGGGTGCAATCGCAGCCATCGGTATGTCATGAGCCACGCAGCTCTATCTATGGTTGGAATGCACTCCAGGGTTACCTGCTGCCAACTCTTGCAAACTGTTCGTATTCGGATTCGATCCGACCAATAGAGTTTCCCCGCTATGTGTCCGATGATATCATCGGGAAGCTCAGACCAATCTCTTTCTTCCTTGTTGTTTTGTAAAACTATACTTGCATCTTCTTTTTGTCCCAGAGCAGCCTTATTCGCCATGACCACGTTATATGCTCTCAAATACACAGATTGCGTTTCACATATATAAAGTTGGAGCTGCTTAGAATTAGAATTAAAAAAAATGTTGAAGTTGAGAAGTCCATATCAAATTAAATAAGATTTCTTTTCTTTTTGTTAGAGTTTTTGACAATTGTGAAGTCCAATTGGGTTAGGAATCTATTTGTTTTGAGAAGTTTAAATTGTATAAGATAAATACAGTCGTGTAATATTCAGATTGCCTTTCACATATATTCATCCTATCTATATATAATATATAAAGTTGAAAATTTTTAAGATTAGAATTAAGATTTATCAAAAAAAAAATTGAAGTTGTGAAGTCCGTTATCAAATTAAATAAGAGTTCTCCATTAATAAAATTTTACAATATCCTATCTTTTCAAAAAAATCAAATTAAATAAGAATTCTTTTCTTTTTGTTAGAGTTTTTGACAATTGTGAAGTCCAATTGGGTAAGAAATCTATTTGTTTTGAGAAGGTAAAATTGTATAAAATAACTACAGTCGTGCAATATCCACTACATCAATTAAATGTCAAAATTCGATTTATATATTGTCAGTGTTATCAAATATAAATCTGTAATACACGTGCCTTGAAAATCAAAATCAAAGTTGGAAATCATACAAATTGAGCCATTAGCTCTTGAAAATCCAAACGCTCTGCCTTCTGCTATGCTTGGACTTGGACAATTAAAATTACAAATTAAAACTTTGATAAAACGACACTCTTGATGGGGAAATGTATATAAATTATTATTATTTTGTTTTAAGTGTATAAAGTTTTTTTTTTTAAAATAAAATGTGTTTAAAATTTTATTTTATTATATTTTAAGGTTTATCCGTTAATTATATAGTTTATAAAATCTTGAAATTTAATGAATACATGATAAACGGCCTTTTTTAATTTCATTTAATTTTTAAGGTTTATCTGTTAATTATATAGTTTAAAAAACAAACATAAAATATTAAAAAATAATTTTTAAATTTTAATTATTTTAACATAATTATATATTTAATATTCCAAATTAATTTTTCCTTGAATTGATTTTTTAACTTAATTATGATTATTTTAATATTATTATATATATATAATATTTCAAACTAAATTACAATCAAATAAGATATATATTATAGTTATGAAGTATTTCATATTAAAAATACTTATTTGCCTAATGGCAAACCCATACCATAATCCTTAAGGATTTCTAGGTTCGAATCTTATCAAGGGTGAGTATATTGTTTTTTTTCTCTACAATCGTATAACACATATATTATTATTAGTATTGCATATCATAAGTATATGATTGGCTCAGTGGTAAACTTTTTATTTTTTCTACTCCAATCAGGTGGTGACACGTGTCACCATCTAATTAAAATAAATAAATTTTTATTAGATTAAAATTAGGACCAAATTGATAGATTGTATAGATAAAGGGGATCAAATTTGTAATTATACTAATTATTTTAACAGCCTTGTCAACTTTTCCATTTTTTTAGTGGCAGGTGGCTACATTGGAACCAATTAAATAGTTATGTGGTATATTTAACACAACTGAAAATATAATAGTTAAATCGACATCAACCCCATAATTCGGTGGTCATTAATATAGTTTACCCTATATTTTAATTTATACAAACAACTCTATTTTAAGATTTACGTGTTTAGTTTAAAGATTAATTATAGAATTTACACTTATAATTTAAAATTTAAGGGTTATGAGTTTAAATTTTAAACTTTAAATAAGTATGTTTGTATATAAAAATTTACACTACCGATGTGTCAAATACTAACCTAAAATATATAAAATCGAACATGAATATTTAAAGAAAGTAAAAAATTAGATTAACGTAACAAAAAATGCATAAATCCAAGCACATATATATCTGTAAATAGGACCTTTCAAAAGGAAATAATCTCTAAATTATACTAAACTAACTCAGCAAATCTAAAACAAAACATAGGCCAAGATTTCTCAATAATATGGTAACTAAATAGATATATATCTCTTCCACCCCAAAACCTACCTGCAAAATGATCATTCCAAGCTTTAATGCAAGAGCTCGGACAAAAATGGATGACCGGCGTCACGATACGAGCCGAGGGGGGCCGCTAAACGAAACGCTAGCTTTCGAACCGAAGTAAGTTTACTTCGGAGCACCATTAGGCAATGCAGCAGACTTTAATGCACCTGATGGGTTCAGTTCATCCCATGCTTCGATCCATGTCACCATTGCATCTGCAAGCTTGTTGAAGTACTCGTCGACCTTCCCGAGCTTCGCTTTCACCTGCGTGGCGAGTTCGATGTAGCATTTCTGAACGCTGGTGCAGTCCTTCGGGAGGGTAACCGATTGGAAGAACGGGATCAACTCTTCTTGCCAGTAAATCCCTTTGTACTCTTTCTTGAGGTTCACGAACGGGTTGCTCGCTTTGCTGTGCCAAATGTACGGCAATCCGGTCTTCACGCCCCATCCGAGGTGATCGCAAATGACCTGCGTAAGAATTGACGGACGATTAACGGCTGCAGTTTGATCGGAAGCGTATATACGGCCATAGACTAACGGTATCGAGTATCGACCAAGATAAGGTACCTTAGTGCACCAGCCTGCCCACATATCGTCGTATCGTCCAATAGGCTGACCATCACCCATGAGACCAAAGTACATTGCCGGACCGATCAATTCGCGGTTGAATGCGAGGTTCATACCACACATCGGAAACAGAGTTCCCTTCGGAATCGACATGACGGCGTCAACATACCTGATCGGAATTAGACATGATTTAGCATTTGACAGATGATATGGTTCGGTTTTAGAGAAAATTTTCAATTACCCTATATAGCATTCTAATTTTTTCGAACCTGAACCAAAATCAAACCGAGATCGAATATAACAGACCGATTCAGATCAATTTAGTTCATCATTCGGATAATTACAATTTCATATACATATAAACCCGAAAACCGAATTAAACCATATACATTTAAATAATAACCAAACCAAATTTAAAAAACCGAACAAATTTTCGAATTTCTCGATTTGCATGGCTATACAGTTATATATTTTACCTGGTGTTCCTCTCAAGAGGCTTGACAAGCTGAGTTGGAGCATCATAATCCGGGATGTTGAGCCAGAGACCGTGAGACACGGCGGTCGGAACACCCTCCCGGAGACTAAACGGGTAGCCGCGAACAAAATCGGCGCCAGCTCGGTACGGATCGTAAAGGGTGTTGAAGAAAAACGGAGTCGACGGAGTCAAAAGGTTCTTTATATGCTGCTCCAATGCGTTAATTTCATTTCCAGATGGATCTTTAGCAACCTGTAAAAAATAAACAAACAAAGCAGCCTCAACCTTCAGATTCAAAAATCAAGTCAAGATCTATAAACAAAGCATTAAAACATCAAATCAAAATCCAAGATCTATATAAACAAAAGTACAAAACCAATGAATTTTGAGCTTACGAAACAATCATCGTCGATGGTATAGATGTACTTCTTCTTGGAAACCATGAAACCGAAGCACCTACAAGCAGAATCCTTGAAGGAGATGCAAGAAGCTTTAGGACCCAGAATCCTGTTGATGTCGTTCCTGTTGTAGAGCTCGTAATCGAAACCTTCGGGGACTTTGATGGTTTTTGAAGGATCGCCGTCTTGGACTATGATGAGATGGTAAGGCTGGAAAAAGGGTCTCCACATCTCCAGGAAATCCAGGTTCCGAATGGTGGGAATCACGATGTCGAGCTCGTCTTTCAACGGAGGAGCTGGAGAGATAGTTGCTGGATCCGCCATTGATGAGAGCTTGGAGTTTCTCAGAGCTAAGCAAAGCAAGGAAAAGCTGAGAATGAAGAGGAAGAGGGGACGCGGGGTATGTATAGAGGAGGGAAATAATACCACACGGGTGGCACGTGTGAATAAAAATAATGTGACCGTTGGTCAGAAAACAGCTTAATTCACGCGTACACTTGTCCATAGTCGGGTAGTCCGTAGACTCCATAGGTCCGGGTCGTATTAATGCGGCTTTGTGTGAGAAATTGATTTAATTTTGAATTTTATAATTAAAAAATTTTAAAAATAGTTTTTTAGAAGAAGAATATTTCGAATATACATGTAGAAAGTAATAAACGTCAAAAAGAAGAAAAAAATCTAAAATCTAAAATAGGGAGACCGGATTAGGGGTGTAAACAAGCCGAGTCGAGCTCGAGTAGTGCTAAGTTCGGCTCGGCTCGTTAAGGTTTCGAGTCGAGTTCGAGCTTGAGTAATTTCTAACGAGTCTGAAAAATCTGAGCTCGACTCGGCTCGTTTAGAACTCGAGTCGAGTTCGAGCTTGATTCGAGCCCAATCGAGTCAAGTGTTGATCGATCTTTGGCCGCATTGGACTCGAGTAACTCTTCATTTGTCACGTCTCATTTAAAGTCCTATAAAGAAAAAACTTTGATACACAATTTTTGTAAACTCAAGCTTGTTAATTTTAGGGTTTAGGGTTTAAAGGTTTAGGTTGTTGGGTTTAGAATTTAAGGTTTAGATTTTAAGGTTTAGCGTTTATATTTAGGGTTTTAAGTTTAAGAATTTAGATTTTAAATTATAAAAAAAATTAGTATATTATATTTTCGAGTAGTATGCAAGCTTTTCGAGTCAGGTATTCAGTAACTCGACTCGGCTTGTCAAGAACTCGAGCCAAATTTGAGCTCGAATCGAATTTAATAAATCAAGCTATGACCGAGTCGAGTTCAAATAGCTCGCGATCTATTTCGTCTCGTTTACAGCCCTAACCGAGACGACGTGTCTGAAACTGCAATTAAAGTGGGGGGCGATTATTTCAATTTCAAATTCGCCGGTGCGGTGACTTTGATATAAAGTTGTGTCAAAAACGAACACGTGGCACATCGGCAGAGGAAGGTCGACCTTTCCTTTAAAAATTTCAAACACGGGATGGATTTTTTTCAGCAGGGCATTAGGGATGGAAAAGGTCTATGTAGGGGGAAATTCGATCGGCCGAATCTAATAATTATCAATTAGTCGAGTTGAAGAGACATATTTTATAATTTGAATTAAAATAAGTTTCGAGTCTAGTCAAATTTAAGCATAAACATTTATAATACTATCACTCATAATTAAAAATCTTGATTTAAACTTGAAAATCGATTAACTAATTAAGAATCTTTATTTAAATTTTTTCGAAACATGTTGAATTTATAAAATTATAAATGGAATTTATAAAATTTTAATTATTTATACCCACCCCCACCACTATATGAAGGCTTTGATATTAAGTTAGGCCGAAAACGAACATGTGGCACATCGGCAGAGGAAGCTCGACCTTTTTTTTCAAAAAAAAAAAGAAGAAAAAATCAAATACGGACTGGATCCTTTTAGCAGTGAATGGGGATGGCGAAAAGTCTCCGCTTTCAGTTTCACGACGAAGAACAAAATTAAAGAAATACAAAGATTTGGTCAAAAGAAATTGACCAGTGTTTTCTCTTTTCCGCCAAGATTGATGATGATGAGAAATAATTTTATTAATCATTATTTCAATCATATTTATAATGGATGGATGAATAAATTTAGAATACTTGTAAAAAAAATAATTTTTTGGATAATTATTTTGTTTATTATCTAAAGAAACAATAAAAACCGCTACAAATCAACATTAACCAGACAAGGAATGATCTTCGACGTTATACAAAATTGTATATTTTTATTATTATTTGGTTTAATGTCATAATAAGTGTCGAGACTATCATGTTTTTTTCTTATAAGTGTTTAAATTATTTTTGCTCATTTTAAGTGTCTAAATTATCTTTTTTTTTTCCGTTTAGGTGCTTAAACTATTTTTGCTCTTTTTAAATTTCTAAATTATCATTTTGTGCCCTTTTAAGATCAAACCGATGTACTTACTTTGACAAAAAAATAATTTAGGTATCTAAAAAAAAAAGAGATAATTTAAACATTTATTTTAATATTAAGCCTTATTATTTTTATTAAAATGTGTATCATAAAAAAGGCAATGGTTCATTTCCTCTAAAATACTGTAAATAAAAGAGTTTCGAGCAATCTTAAAAATGAAGACTATAAAAAATGCTTAAAAATGTAACATTTTTGAAAGTTCAAAAATGCTTCTCATGATCCAGCTATGGTGTGATTTATGCTCAAGGTACCACAAGTCCACACCATTTAAGATGAAGAAAATTAGGTTGAAGTTTGAAAACGTCTAAGTCTCAGGTGAAGACTAAGACATTAAAGATTGCCAGTTCAATATTGTGATATGTTAGTAAAAAAACGTTAAATTTTAATGGTATAATGTTAAAATATGCCTCATAACGTTTGATTGAATTGTTATTTTGGCCTATATACATTTTTGAAGCAATTTAGCTATTAACGTTTTAGTTTGAGTCAAAATAATTTTTATACGGATGAAAACTGTTAATCAACTAACGGTAAATGGCTTGATATGACGTGGCAGACCTATATGTTAGTGTACGCCGCGATAACAGTGTCATATAGACAAATATACCGACTTTACAGAATGACACATCAGTCAAAAATAATTTTTAAAATTTATATAAAATGTAAAATATTTTTTTCTTGTATCACTAAACCAAAGTTCTCTGTTGGTTTAAATGGGGGATTAGTAGGCTTTTTTGCTGGAAGGAAAGGAGTCGGGCAATTATTCATTTTGGGGATGAATGTTCTCTACTCGTGTGTGGGGCTTTGTACTGCTGTATTGTGGGCTCCAAAGTCGGGCATTCATTTGAGATGAGTTTATCGATTGGATGCAAAGATATGGTAAGGGAAAGAAGTTGGTGGCTATTGTCTTAAGGCTGGCCTGGTGCAGTTTTAATTATCAGATATGGAAGGAAAGAAATGATAAGATTCATGGGAAGCCTTCACTGCAGGTTGAAAATATTTTTTATAGAATTAAAAATGATGTTTGCTTAAGGTTGACTGGTTTTTCTAGATTTGTACATGCTGATATAAGCTTGATAGAAAGATGGGGTATACACTGTAATTAGTTTATACGGGGGATAGGGAAGGATGGTTGTATCTTGTTTGGTTGTTGTTTGGTTGGTTCTTTGGATGAATAAAAGGGCATTTATCCAAAAATATATATATATATTTTTTTCGTCATACCAAGTCAGTTTATGTTGTTTATCTTCAGTCGACTAACAATTTTTGTTCACAGAAAAACTTTTTTGACCTAAAATAAAATATTTTGGGCTAACTTGCTTAAAAAAATAAGAATTAAAATAACTATTCAAAAATTTTTGGTATTATGCCAATTTTAATTTGATGCGTAAAAATAAACGAGGTTTATACCAAATAATTTTTATACTTTGGTATTCATATATACTTTTATACCATAAACGATGTTTAAGTTCTTCTATTTTTCTATAACTTTTGATATTAATGATTTGCAATAAAAAGAATTTAATATTCAATATTTTTTTTTTCCGAATTAAAGTCATTTTATGTTTTTAATTTCTTATGTCGTGTTCGTGTAATCATATCATATCCAGCTCCGTAAGCACGAATAAAGCCGCCCAGCGGTATTACATTGTACAACACCAGAACTGAAAATATCTTCACATAAAACACAGATTCATAGTACATTGTTTCCCTCAAGTTTCAGAGGGTTTTTTAAGACAACAATTAAGCAGCGGATCTCCAAAGCCTCACTTACCATTACCACCGAACAGGTAATCGAGGGAGGATCCGCCGCCGGGAGCAGCATGAACCTTCGTCGTAGGCCGATCCTGTTCGCAGAAATTTATCAAACGAAACAAAGTAAGAAGCATTCAAACATGTCAAAACATTAAGGATGTATGTTAATTGAATGCATGAATATAAATAGTAATAAAATACGGTGTCAAGTTCTAATTATTAAGACATTGGTTTAAACTTTAAAATTATGGATTAGAATCTAATTTCGAAATTTACTGAGACCTAAGAAGTATTTAAAGAAAAAAGAGAAATGGGGATTAATAAGTGTTTAAACTGAGAAAATGGAGTCAAGTCTTAGTTACCTAGTTTCAGAACTACTAGGGACCAAAGAAGTAATAGAATGTCTAGTTTCAAAACTACCAAGGACCTAAGATGCAATTAGACCCAAAAGATTTAGAGGAACCAAGGCCCTCCCACTAACTAGTTTCGTCCCTAGACAGTGTGAATGTTAGAAACAGGGATTTACCTGTCATGAGCATGGTTAAATTTTTCATGTTTTTACATATTTAGAAGAAATTTGGAGGTTATATTCCAATATTCAAATGTATATCCCAACAAATTTTTCCGACATGTACGTACGTACGTGCATACATACATACATACATACATACAATGTTGTATTTAAGATAAATGGCATTTCTATTACAAGAGTATTATGTAAGATAAATGGCATATATTTGATCAAAGTACTAAACTACCATTCAGAGAAATTTGTTGCTAGGATCTTACCGTTAGGAAGTTGCCACAATTCTGGCCATCGGCACGGAAATAGTTGTTCGTAATCGTGGTGTTCCCGGGGATGCCGGCAGGGATCTCCTTAGCAACACCAGGAGGTGATGAAGGTGAAGCAGTGGTGGACTTTTGTGGGATTTCCTCAGCAACCTCATTCTGCATCCTGGGAACTTCACTGCCGGCGGCAGGGATAGTGCCATTAGTGGTTGCGGTCGGTTTCGGAGCTTCTCCACTCCCGAACAGGTAGCCTAAAGAACTCTGTCCGCCACCGCTGCTAACTCCACGACCCATGATCTCTAGCTTCAACTTCTACACAAGTAACAAAGGAAGGAAATCACATGTACAGTAAACAGTGAGAGTTTTGTAGTTATATAAACTCCAAAAGTTAATATCGATACATACACCAACACAATTGAAGCAATTTTTTCAGAAATTGACACCAAAAATTAAAAAGAAATTCTCTGGAATGAACTAAACTACATAAAAGATTAAGAAAAAAAATACACTAACGAGTACAATTTCAACTATTATAGATTGATTTTACATTTCATGTTCAGCAATACACTAAAATTTCACCATTTTAAGCTATGAAACCTGGAAAAGAAACAAAATACAATCTAACAACGAATGCATTTTTTTTCCAAACAAGAGGAATCATATAAGAACTGAGCAAAAACACAGCCAATTCTAAGGTGAGATGCGAAATATAATCTCACGCAGTGCTAATTTTGACGGTAACAAGCAAATCGTCGAAAAAAAAGATCTGAGCAAAAAAGCTGAAAATACATCAATGAAACTAAAAAACATGAAAAGAAAATTCGCATGCATAGCATTTAAATGCAAGAAAAAAAAAGTGAACAGAATTCGAACGAACAACTTAAGATTTTTCACTCAACCTTAGAGCTGAAACGAGAAAAACCGCATGAAAAAAAAGGATTTTCTCAGTAAACAAACAGAATATATATATGTAAAGAGATTTATTAATTTATTTAATTATTTATTTGAGTAAGCTTTCTCACCTTGTCTGGGCTCTGGGGGTTCTTCGGATCAGATCTGGAAAAGAAAGATAAAGACGGACGTCAAGCATTAAATTATAGGCGGGTCCAATTTCCTTTTTTGATTTTTATTATTGCTTTTGTTCATTATTATTAATGGCTTAAATTTTTTTGAATTTTTTATATTAGCTTGGTTTGGGACCAACCGCCAACCTGGCTAGAATCTCGAAAACGCTACTTATTCAATGTTTTTCCAAATAATTATATTATTTTTTGTATAATTTAATTTAAATAATATTATTATTTTCATTATTAAACATCAATATTGGTAAAATGGTGGATTTAGATTTTAAGATTTAAGGTTTGAAATTAAGGTTTAAAGATTTAAGAGTATGATGTATTTTTAAGGTGTAGGGTTAAAGTTTTAGAATGTAGAATTTAGGGTTAGGGTTTAGAATTTAAATTTTTAGTATGGGCATAGAAGGAGACATGGTTAGGGGGCAAAGAATTTTCGTTATAAGAATGCAACATACCTTGCAGATAAAAAAATTTAGATTTAAACCTAAATCTTTAGGAACGACCTTGCAGATAAGAAAATTTAAATTTAAACCTAAATCTTTAGGAACGAATATCATTCTCTTTTTCACTATGACCATTTGTTGAGTTCAACTTATTTTGCAATTTTAAAAAATAAAATATCAAATTATTTTATACAAATATTTATTTATTGTTATATCTATATTTTCCTAAAATAATGGTTTTTTTATAAATAAAACTAGTACATTTTTATTTAAAAAACAATATATATATATATATATATATATATATATTAAAACCAGCCAACAATCAATATTTGAATTCTGACGTTGTAAATAGAACAATTGGATTAAGAGGGTCGACCCCATAATTGACTTTTGCAGTACCCGATCAGAATTAATAAACCAATGTTTTAGATACCTGTTGTTAAAAAAACAAAATAGTGCAAGATGAGTTGGCAATGTCATGCATCTCCTTCAATGAAGATTTATTTATTTATTTATTCCAACTCATTTGATACATACATACATTCATTATATAAATAATGTATGCAAGCATGCATGCATACATACATAATAGCACAAGGATCTGATCAGCAAGAAGAAGAATTTTTCTCAGGAATTGACTAACATCAATGGCCTACAAGTACAACGTGTGAAGATCTAAGTGCTTATCCTACATTTTCACTTGTGTGCTTCAAAAGGGGAAAAAATCAACTAATGATCAAAGCGAAAGGCATTGTACCCTATCAGGGAGATTCCTAGGGATCGGTAATGCCGTAACGTATCTTTGGCAGAATTTGTGAGGATTCACAGTTGCATTCGAGGATGATAAGGTCTCAGCCCCATCAGCTTGTCCCCGGCTATGGAACTTGGCGAAACGGTTGATGACCGAAACTTTCTCTAGTTCCTGACATTCCAGTCTTATGTCCAAGATTGAGGCTCTTTTGTCCAGACTGCTTAAATAAAGAGCAAATATTAGACAACTTCATAATCATGATGATGTTGGGGCAAAACCATAAACACTGCATCAGACAAACAAACTAAAGTAAACGAGTATAAGAAGGCCAAACATGGCTGAATCCTGGAATATACTGAATTTCAGAGGGGACGTAGCTCGATTTTGTACATGAACACCCTTTTCCCCCAAAGTAAACATTAAATATTCAATTGCAACTTAATAGCAGTTTGCATCCTCTAAATTGATGTATGACACTTCGACATACCCATGAGACCACAAATTAATCAAACTGAATGGGTGGGCTGCGAAGGAAGTTACCACAAAATGTTGAACTTCGAGATTCATAAATGTACACTAGATAAGATATCATGCACGACGATATTGGTACAAATTTTATGCAAGTTACCTCTGTAAAACATTTCCCAGCATATTTTCCCTGATTAAAAACTCTTCTACGGCCTTTAAGATGGATTGATTTCTCTCCTCCCCGAGCTTTACAGAGAGACTAAAAGCAGAAAGACAAAAAAATATATCATTAGAAAAAATAGTATGTTAAAAAAAAGATCCCTAGATGAGAGACAGTAAAAACAGAGCTCAAGGATTTCAAAAGTGATTAACCAGTACTTACATGCTTCCACTCCCGGGAGAAACAGCTGTGTTACTTTCAGGTATATACGCTGCGCTGCATGCATCTCCTAAAATTGATCTGGTAACAAAATAGGCCAGACTCTCATAGTTTTTGATGGCATCTGCACAAAGAAATACTCTTGGAGGAGCACGAAGTAGTTGCTGCATAAGGTGTGTTGTCAAAACAAGCCTTCTTTTTGATCTAAGCACTGACGGCCAGCAATCTTCAACCATTACAGGTTCATTATCAACCTGCAAATAAGATCAATGTCTGTCAGCTGAGAACTGTCCGAGTTTTAAGAAGGAATAACAAACATTTGGGATAGTTGACATTAAAGACACCTTCTCAATCAATCTATTTGCTGCATGAGCCCATTCCACTTCTGCCACACTGCAATCAACAGATAAGTCCCAAAGGAGGGAAAACATGATGAAAGTGAGAAAAGATAGCAAACAGTTTTTGCATTTCAGCAAACTAATATGCATAATGTTAAAAGCAATTGCAACAAATGGGATGCTGACTCCACTCACCTGATGTCCTGAGGCCTTTGAGAATCCTTGGTCACTTCTTTAGGCCATGGTAGAAACTCATATATCATACTTTTACGCTTCTTTGCTGTCACAACCAAATTCTGATTTGCAATATCAGGTGGCAGTGAGTGAGTGGAGATAAACTCACTTGCTATTGGCATAAAGTTTGAGCTTTTCGGGGCTTTATCCAGAGGACTAGCGTCAACTGCAGCATTAACCTGCTCACTTGAATGAACATGCAAACTGTCAGAAGACTGACCAACGGTGAATGATTTTTCCGTGGCGTTCATCATGGCAATTATCCGAGCATCATATATGGGCAATATTTTCCCATTTTTAATTGCCCCATACCGATCAAACCAGGATGGAGCCATCTGGGGACTGATCTTAGAGTGTTCACCACTGACATTGGCAACTGAATTATCAGAATTGGAGAAATGTTGGGAATCCTTCCGAACAAATGACAGCATATTATTAGCAGATAGCTGTGTCTCATGATTATCTCCAGTTTTAGATAAAGAGCTTAGCATTTTAGAATCTCCAGAAGGAACTAAAGGACGACCAACCAGAGCATCTCTAATCATAGAATTGGATCCATAAGATAACTGCTCTGCACCTTGGGAACTTAACTGCTGAACATCCAACCCAGAGTCTGGAGGCGGACCTTTAAATCTTTTAACACTCCTATTACTAGGATCAACCTCTGCATTTTTCATGGCCTGTACCTGATGCAACAAGGAATAGTTCTGATGTACAGCATTATTTGGTCTTAAAGAACGGCCAAAAGCTTCAATGTCTCTTTGCATACTAGCAGGATTTTGGATGGCATTATTCTCGTGCAATACCAGCTGGGGGTTTTCTGGTTGTTCTTCACCAACAAAGCTTTGTGGTTTAGCAAAGCCTGTAGGGAACTCAGATTGGCCACTATTTCCTGCCCGAGCAATTTGATCATCTAGCTTATCTGTTCCAGCAAAAAAAAATTCTGAGTTATTATGGGGATCCAACAAATTTTGTGAGGCTGGCGAAAACTTGGCTCCTAATAGATGTTCTGGGGACGAGACTCTGGTCCATACATCGAGCATCTTCGTAAAAGCACCTTGCTGAGAAGATGCAGCAGTAGCAGAAGGTTGGGGAGTTGGCATAGCCTCCAACACTGGAAACTGCGGGCCTGGATCCCATGCATGGTTTTGGTTGCCAGTCCTACTCGGGAAAGAAGTCTCTGAAGAAGAGAAACCGTTATATGGAGAAGTTTTGGGTATACGATGTGCTGGTTTTATTCCCAATTGAATAGTTTGAGCTCTCTCAGAAGAGTCATCAATCCGCTTCAAATGAGATGTCAACGCATCAAAAGGTACCTTGTCTACTTGAATGCCCTGAAATCAACCCCAATATGCAGAGAAAAAAAAGTTAATAAAAGAATGTTTGGTCTTCTGAAGGCTTACATAAATAAAAGGAAGCATGCAATTTCATACTATTAACATATATGGCCAAACAAAGAAAATAACCTTCTCAGTGCCTGTAGACTCTCCAGCAGCATGACAAGTATATTTTGACTGCCCAAAATATCCTTGGTCATGAACTTTTAATCCTTCGGAAACATTGGGTCTTGTCAGCATATGTGTGCCACTTTTAGTTCCATAAGAAGGCTCAACCTCCGCATCCAGATCCCCCATAGGATGATACTGAAATTTACCGGTTCCACAAGTTTTATGACTAACTTGAATGGATGGCTTCTGTTTTCCTCCCAGTGGATCATTTGCATCCAACCAGACATTGTCTCTAACGCCACTGGTGGATGTAGGCTGGGAAAAGTTAGAGCGGATACTTTCATTAGAATTTTCTTTTACATTAAGGTTCTCCATATTTGCTTCAGACAGTCCCTTGTCCAAGTAATTATTTCCAGATGAATCCAAAGTTTGAGGGCTCTTATCCAGATTTGGCTGATATTCTGATGGCACCCGACTTAGTACAGAGTTTACTTTAGAATCAATACTTCTCCAGATAGTAAGATTATGTCTGTTTGGAGGTTGCTGGCTACTCTCCTTGGTGACCCTTCTCGTTCTTGAATCTGTTATTGAAGCAACATTGTCCTGATCAAAACCTTCCCTATTCACCTCTGGGCTTCCCAAGCCAGAATTCACATTCAGTGATTCAATATTAGAATAAGGAACAGGACAATCAAGAGCAAAACCATGACCTGTCGCATACATAGAACCTCTGTGATCATTATTCTGAGAACTTTGCAATGAGCTTTCAGTATCCTGACTTTTTGATATGTCACCACCACCACGTGATGCAGACTCAATGAGGTTCCAGCTGTTTGTCTTATTGTGAGTCTGACCACGAGGATCGTATGCAGCTATTCCTTGGGGACTTGGAGGTTCACAATTCTGCAAACCCAAACCACTCCACTCTTCCTGTACCCCTATATCATTACTGGATGTTTCTGCTACAGCAGACTGCATAAGAGCACTCCAACTTCCACTTTGCAGAGAAGGAAACCCCCCTAAAGAGTCTGTACTATCCAACACTGAACCCAGGTTGGTGCTCTTTCCAAAGACATCCCACATACTGTCATCTGAACCAAATAAAATCTTTTCTTCGGTTGGATCCAGTGTAGCCACATTCTGGGAGGAAACTTGAATTGCTGATTTCTGCAGGGATGTTTCTGGAGGACTGTGATGCTCTTTCCTCTGAGGAGACTCCTGCATCACTGCATTTTTTGGCTGGATAGCCATTTGCTGCAAGTTCTCTGAATGAAATAGATTATTTAAACCTTGAGCAGACACAGCCCCAAATACATTTTTATCCTGATTACCCTGTCTAGAAACCAAAGTTCCATCTTGCAAGCCCACTTGATCTGAAAACATAGCACACTGATTACCTGGAAAGGAATTACTGTCGGCTGGCACCTGCTGCATTAAAGCCTTATCCATTTGGACAGAAGAATATTGATATGGATTTCCTCTAGCACTATCGGTAGAAATCCCATAAAATGATTGATCAACTTGTTGAGGAACCAAACCCATCAAATGCTTCTGGCTTTGCTCAGGGGAAAATATAAGGCCACCAGAGGATCCCTGCATGGCTGGAGAGGCACCATGCTGTAGCCAATTTGCATTTGGTGTCATGTGCTCGGGCTGCCAGGTATAATTTAAAGCATCACGGACAGGAACACCATTGATTGGAACTGGACAAACACCATCAGATGCCTGTCTAGCAACAGTGGAAACCTGATTCATAGAGCTCAACTGCCTTGTTTCTGGTAGGTGAAACCGTGACTTTGGAAGTTGTTGTCTCAGTAATTCTTGCATTATAGCATGCTGCTGTAGCAACTGCATGTCAGTCATTCCTGATTGCTGCCTTGGCAAAGATTGGAGAGGATGCTGTCCACTAATATGTTGTTGCGCTCCAAAAAAATCATAATTTTTGGGAGATTCAGTAGATTCCAACCTCAACGGATTCTTTTGATGAAAATCAGGGCCATTTCCTATCGGTGAATCAAGAACTGATAAACCTCTAGGTGCTGTATCCACCCCCAATAAGTTTGTTTCCTTCTGCCTTGCCTGGAAAGACTGATGCCCTTGATTGTAGCCATTAGCAATTGGTGATTGGTTTTGTGATTGACTTCTAGCAATTTCAGGCCTAAGACCTGATTTTGTGAAGTTCATCCCATGCAGTAGGCTTGAATACTGACCACTATGTCCTCTGTCAGACTCTGCTAATGCCAAAGGAAAATATAATAATGTCAACTAAAAAGTGATTTAGAAGTATGTAACAACAATGGACTAAGATCTCGGTACGAAAATGATAGTACTCGCAAGTAGAAACTAAAACAATCAAGATGCCTTAATTATTACCTAATCGATGAACACTTAATTCTTCAAACTGGAATCAAGAGGCCCACCAACTTGTCTCTGGTTTCCAACGCACAAATTGTTACTTAAGCCAGGCCAGGTACCATCAATTACCTGTGATCGAAGCTGGCCCTGGGAGAAACTCTCTTGGCCAAGGAAATATGGATCCTGTCTCCAACTTAGTTGACAGGCAGAGATAATCCAAGCAAAAAATATTTAGCAGCTAAAATTTTGGGAGAAGAAAATTACTACCTGCAAGAAATAAGAATTAAGTTAAAGTTTTCACAAGCCTGAAATTCCGTTATGGAGAACAAAAGTTTGAAATCTCAACCTTATCTGACATGCATAAAACCAACATATCATGTATTCATGGAAATAGAAGTTAAAGCAACAATTTCGCTTTTCTTTTCTTCATTTTGGAAGGCAATGTGTGGTGACAAGTATAAAAATGTCATAAAAAAAAGGTAGGCATCCAGAAAACATATCAAATAGCAGCTGGACACAATGTCAATAACTAATATGCTTCGGAGGGTGTGTTTATCCAAAGCATATTAGTTGTTGACACAATATGAAAAAGAAGTCATGTTAGAATTATTTTAATTTTGAGAAAAAAGAGAAATAGCTTATTAACATTCAATTTCCCCCCTACCCCAGTAAAACAGATATGCTTGATGTGAATATCTTTCCTTCACCTAGTAGTAAAGAAAACAGATGCGCCCAAAGATAATGAATGACTTCCATTCTGTTGTATGAAACAACAAATAAAAAAGGAGACAGAAATGTATTTGCTGTACGGAGCAAGAAGAAGTGAAGAGACAATTACAAAAAGCTCACTGAACCAAGGCGAATAATCTCACATAATCCACGGAGTAGCCACCAATGTGAATGAGAACATTTTTTTTGTAGAACCTTCACTCCTTTCGCAATCAATCTAAACTCTAATACAACATAAAATTTGCGAAGCTTGACATTCTCCTCAAGTTAACAAATATAGGTCAGCCATTTCCGTGAAACCAAACCAGAAATATAGAACAAATAATGTTCCTTCCATTCGGACTTCCGCTAGCCCACATCCCCATGCATTCTCAAAGCTTATTACATGGTATCTCAACACAACCAAGGGAGCATGATAAAAAGACGATGTTATGGATATAAATTCCCGTGCATTCTGACAGTAAATCTACCGAAAGATTTTGCTCTGAATTCATCATCAGTGGCAAGTTTTTCACAACCGAACATTTAAAGTTTCTTATTTCTCACTCCAGCAATCTAATGGCTTTTTTTTTTCTTATCAATTTAAGGTGCATCCTCTTTAATCAACATGGAGGAAAAAAGCTTCATATAGGTCTAAATCACTAAATTCAGATGTATATATGAGAAGCAAGCTGGCAAATCAAATAGATAAAGATACGAACATCAGAAAGCTAGCAACAAAACCAAGTAAGCACCAGTCAGGAAAAAAAGAGAAGGCAGCCACCCATTAACAGAAACAAAAACAAACATCAAAAGCATCAAAAACTACATAGCAAGCTCAATGAACTCCAAATACGAGAAAAAGAAAAGGAACGATCAAGAAGCAACCATTAAAACACGAATAAATTAGCACAAAAATGTTATAACCTTTCAAAGAGTAGGAAGAAAATAACTGTCATAAGTTTAGCTCGATTTAAACTTTTGCACCAGTTCAAAATAAAAAAATTTCCCCAGCATCCTCCATTTTTTCTAGGCAGTCAAACAGACGCTAACACTCAAACATTACGTTAAAAAAACTCAAATTTCTAACCAAGATAACAAAAGATCGAAACAACAGCAAAAAATTCCCACCTCAACTAAAACGAGTTAGCAACAACACAGATAACATAACTGCCCAGCCTTAGAACAACGTAGCCCTAACATAGATTCAGCGTCTCGATATGAGCTAGAGAAACAAAGACATTATAGTTTCTGGATAAAGAAAGAGAGCAGGACTTACAGTAACGTAGCGTAGCCTTTGAAATTGAGCTCGGAGAATCGATCTTGAAGAGTGTCAAAATTGTGACAAATTAAAAATAAAAAAGTTAGGGTTTGAAAGCGAAAGAGATTTTTTTTTAGCTGAGAAAGAGAGATGAAGTGGAATAATCAGTGGGAAATTTGCAACGGTTAGAGAGAGGAGCGAAATGAGGTCTGGATCCGAAGGTGAGGTTTGGAGCCGAAGCTAAAAGGATAGAAGAGAGGCGCAAACCGGTCTGTTAACCAAATAAACCGAACTAAATCAGATCAAATCAATGTAATGCACAGTCTTAAATTTGCCATTGATGTTAAAATTAAAAAAAAAATCATGTATTTAAATTAGGATAAATATTCTAAACACAAACGCCTTAGTTTTAGGGTTTATTGAGTTAGTTTAGTGTATATGGTTTAGAGGTTTAGGTGCAATGGATTAGAATTTAGGGATAGTTGTTTTAATTTAAGGTTTAGGGTTATAATTTAGGGTTTGTAGGTTAAAACCTAAATCCTTACCATATTACCCTAAAAACTAAACCCTAAATTATAACCATAAACCTTGCATTGAAACAATTATCCCTAAATTCTAGACCCCTGCACCTAAACCACTAAAACATATACCTAAACTAACTCCCTATACCCTAAAATTAAGGCGCTTGTGGAAACTTTCAGTTTCCACCGCATGTGTATATATTAATCCTTTGAATTATACAATTTATTTTATTCATTTAGTTGTTTGATAAAATTAAGTTTTAAAATAAAATAAAGTATTTAAATGATCACTAAATTTTTAAGATTAACAATTTAGTCACATAAAAAAATCATTGCAATCAAGTCTATTAATTTAACCATCATTGTTAATTCCGCGTTCGACGTTCGGTTCGCACGATGTTCGTCGTTGGATAGGTCAGGCGATCAAAGGGTATGCTCATGGATGGCGAAAGCGGCGGTGATTTGAGGTTTGAGTTTGGAAATTTTATGGGTTTTAAGACTATTTTTGTAAATTTTGAAATATTTTTGAGATTTTTTAAAAAATTAAATTTTTTGTGTAAAAAATTGTTTAAGAACTTTTATTTTTGAAAAAAAATAAAATAAACATTTCACGTGTCATGTTTTGATTAGTTAACAATTTTTTAACGGTAGTTAATTATCTTGCACTTAAAAATTATAACAGTATAAACTTTAAGCCCTAAAATTAAAAAAAAATATAGTTTAAGCTCTTATTTTTCATTTAAACCTTATATTTTTAATAAGTTAAGTTTGTTATTTGGACATTTAATACAATCTACATTTTATTGCGATCAAATTATACATTACAGTACATATTTATTTTTTAGGCTTTTGATACGATACATATTATACAGACAATTTTTTTAAACTCATATTTTCTAACAATAACAATATTATCTTTTATATTACAAGGATAAATATTCTATACACGGGCGGTGGAAACTGAAAGTTTCCACAATCGCCATAGTTTTAAGGTATAAGGAGTTAGTTTAGGGTATAAGGTTTAGGGGTCCAGGTGTAAGGAGTTAGAATTTAGGAATAGTTGTTTCAATTTAAGGTTTAGGGTTATAATTTAGGGTTTATAGGTTAAAACTTAAATCCTCACCATATTACCCTAAAAACTAAACCCTAACCTATAAGCCTTAAATTGTAATCCTGAACCTTAAATTGAAACAATTATCTTTAAATTCTAGCCCCTACACCTAAACCTTATTGTCTAAACTAACTCCCTATGCCCTAAAATTAAAGGGTTTGCGAAAACTTTTAGTTTCCACCGCCAGTGTATAACATATTAATCCATAGTACAAATGATTATTTTTCACTCCGTTAACAACAAATTTTGAGTTTCATTACCTTTATAATTATAATAAAAATAAAATTTTAAAGTCAACTTTTTATTTTATATTTTTTTTAATAGTCTCAAGATAGTTACATAATAATATTTTTTTAATAAATTAAGTTTAAGATTGTAACTAAATTTAAAGTGACACGTGTTAAGTAGCGAGAATGTGCGCTTACCAAAAATGTAGGTGTAGCACATCCAAGGCCTGGACCTACCGGGCCAGCCGGGTATAGACTTTGGACCGATTGAATGTAATAATAATAAAAAAGTAAAATGATAAAAGATGATCTCAATATTTGCATGTTTTATCATTTGGTCTTATATTCTTTTTTTGTCTAAATATATTCTTAACATTTTAATTTGGTCTAAATATGTCATTGTTGAATGTAAACTGCCAGTCAACTAACAGTCAACGACTGATATTGACTGAACTTACCACGTGTTAAGATCTGTTGACGTGTCAACATTATATTTGCCATGTATCGTCATCAGATTCGGCCACGTATTAGCATAATAGTCGGACACATGTCACCATAAAAGAATGGTATAACAAATTTTTTTTATTTAAAAAAATTGACGTGGCATCAACAGATCTTAACACGTGACAAGTCCAGTCAACATCAACCGTTGACAGTCAGTTAACTAACAGTTTTCATCTAACATGGGCATATTTAGACCAAATTAAAACGTTAGAGGCATATTTGGACCAAATTAAAATATTGAAGGCATATTTAGACAAAAAAAATAAATGTTTAAATTAAAAAACTTGTAAACGTTGAGTGCATATTTTTGTCATTTTGCCAAAAAAAAAAAAACGAAATTCATATTTTTAATTTTCAGTATCTTCTCTTCGGCATTGCTTGCTATTGTCCTTCTCATTTCCTGCTTCCTACGCAACGCATCCCGTTATTCCCTTTTGGGTCTTCGCTATCTCACTCTCTGCTTAATCTGTAAGCTCACACTCCCAGATCTCTCTCGCGCGCTTGCTCTCTCTTTTAAGCTCAAAATAGCCCACGATTCAGGTACTTTTGATATTGCTTTTCCCCCATATCTTTTATTCCAGTGGATCTCTGTTTGACGTTATAGGCTTATAGCTACTGTATTTGATTGATCTGCTAATCGCCTGCAAGATCGTGCCTTTTTGTTGAATTCGGTTGTTGAATCTGCTTCATACGTTTCGTTTCTGTAAAGGTGTTTTTTTTTAGCTTTTTGTTTTAAAAGAATTTGTTTCCAGTGATGGGTGTTTGAGGTTATAGTGTTTAATGGTTGAGAACTTATGCTGAGGACTATTTTAATTACTAATGTTTACACATAGATTTGTTAGATTGTGAATTAGCTTTATGGTGGAAAAAAAGGGTTTGTTTCTTACATCTCTATGTCTTCATGTTATGCTTTTATGTCGGTCAAAGTTGTCTAAGCAGTTGAATGTTCGAATTCATGTTTTGTTAGTCAGTTTCGGGTTTTTGTTGATCCCCACACTTATGTTTTAGTTTAATTTCTAAATATTACTTGGAATAAGTACTTTTCTTTCTTGTTTCTTTTCTGCTGTCATCAAAGATCAAATGATACTTGGTTGAAGTTTTGTTTATTGATTCCTTGAAATTATGTGCAGATGGCCATGCAGGAAGGAAGTCCTGCCGACATTCATATTCCCAGTGCTCAAGTTGTCGGAAATGCTTTTGTGGAACAGTATTACCATATTCTTCACCAATCACCGAATCTGGTGCATAGATTTTATCAAGATTCAAGTCGTTTAAGTCGGCCTGATATGTCTGGCAACATGACTATAGTAACAACAATGCAAGTAAGTTTAGTTAGGAGTTAAGATAATTTCCTACTTGAGCATGCATGAGCATATTGTTATCAAGAATTCAAAACTATATGGCCTCCGTGCAGAAGATGATGCTTCTAGACTAAGCTGATAACAAGTTTCTGAGAATAATTACTGAAAAATTGCAATGAAATTTATTGATTTTTCTCACTCCAAAAAGTATGGATATTTATGCCTTTTAGGTGAAGCTCGTTATGCCTTTTTAGGTGTGTCTTCCATATGTTAAACTTTAGTGATGGGTATTTTATCAAGTGTTTGTTTCTGGAGAAATTTGATATGGTAATATTAAATTTTATAATTTGAATAGACTTTATATGTAAATATAACTTATCTTTAACATGGTTTTATTGACTAGTACACTGATGTTTGCTCTGGAGCAGGCAATTAATGCGAAGGTACTATCGCTGAATTACGAGGACTATACAGCAGAGATAAAAACTGTGGACGCTCAGGACTCTTTTCAGAAAGGGGTCATTGTAGTGGTAACTGGATGCTTAACGGGGAAAGACAATATTATGAAAAAATTCACTCAAACCTTCTTTCTAGCTCCACAAGACAATGGCTACTTTGTCTTGAATGATGTTTTCAGGTACATTGCAGACACAGAGTTGCAAAGCACTGTTCCAGTTAATGGCGCCAGTGAACAGGGTTCGACATCTGCCCCGACACCTGAACCAGGTTTGATCTAATTCTTTCTTTTGCATTGTGTTCATATTTTCATTATGCTTAAATCATGGAATTGCTTTAAATTTTACTTCCAGGGCCCCCTCGTGACCATCTTGTGGAGGACCCATTAACTAATCCCGAAGAGGAAGATATTAATAACGGAGCAGAAGTTTGTGACCCCTCAGATGAGGAGGAAGGATCGATAATTGAAGATGAGGTTGTTGAACCCCAAAACATTGTCAGTCAGAATGAGAGTGTTGTGGCTGATGAGTCAGTTCCTGCAGTTCTAGAAGATGCTCCAAAGAAATCTTATGCTTCAATTGTGAGTTAATGTTGACTTTTATTTATTCTCCATTCATGTTTTGGTTATTCTTTTGATGTATGATTGAACTTAATTGTATATTAGGTCAAAGTGATGAAAAGCAGTTCACCATCTACTCCGGTCCATGCAACTACAAGAAATGTGAGTGCGGCACCTGTAGAGCAACGGTCTACCGTTTCTGCAAAACCTGCTCCAACAACTCCAACGGTAGCAGTTCCTAATAGTGACAGTGCACCTGAAAGTAGCAATGAGAATGAGGAAGGTAATTGATCATTTCATTTATGACACATGATAATAGAACAGTTGTTCTCTGTGTTGGTCCAACTCTTCATTTTTCATGAAGTATCTGTGTCCAACGCATATCTGGAAATGTGTATGGGGATATGACCTTTTAAAGATCCTCCAAATACATGGAAACGCTTGGAAAATAATGAACATATCTGTTTTGGATTCATACTTATATTTGACCCATATCTGAAAGTAACATAGGTTGTTTTACTTTTATTTATTGATAAAGTTAGATCCACAACTTTTCTATTTTAATCAATTATCCAATAAGGGATTAAAGAAGCCGTACTTGATTTTGGCATGTTTAATCTTATGCCATACCGAATTTTCTCTTTGTTATGCTTGATGCACATTCTTTCTTGGTTTAAAATATAAACCTCGGTGTGCTTTGTTACCTAAGCTGAAGGACACTCCATATATGTACGGAATTTGCCTTATAATGCAACACCTGCACAACTTGAGGAGGCATTCAAAGAATGTGGGGCCATTAAGCACAACGGTATCCAAGTCAGAAGTAATAAGGTAAACTAAGATATTCGTTTGGTCTTCTCTTTCCTTTTTGACATTTCTAGTTCAAGTTCTCAGTTCTTACTGTTTATGCGGTTCTTGCTTCCTGCAGCAGGGATTCACTTTTGGTTTTGTTGAATTTGAGACTCCAAGTTCGGTGCAGAGTGCAATTGAGGTATTGTCTCATACCTTTTTATTACTCCTATTATAAATGTGGTGCCGTCGTGATCTCCACCGTGTCACTCTTCCATTCAATCACTTACACGTAAAACGTTTCTTAATTTTAGCCTACCTAATACATGCTGTGTGTGTGGCAAGTCTGCTAATTTATTCCCTTAGAAGTATCTGATTAGATGATTTCATCTAGAACTTTCTTCAAGAAAACTATACAATTTGTGTAGGTAATGAAATCAACTGGTCTAAAAGAATAAATTCACTTCGATTTGGCATCCTATGTTACTCTGACTCTCGAAGTACCCGTGTCCAATACATGTATTTGACAAATACTTGAGTCAGATATGGGGATCTGTTCCTCCAAGGACTAAATACATGGTAATCTTGGAAAAAGGAAAAAATTGCACATACCCGAGTCCAAGTAACATAGCTGGCTTCTCTTCCATTTCTTTTGTTAATTTTGGACAGTATATAGCCATGAAACAGGCACCTTGTACCAATTCTTGTACATTTACATCTGATATTCACCTTAACCTTATATTAGTTCATCTTTCAGTTTGTACTTTATTTGCAGTCTTGTTGAATTAAGTTGGAAATTTGAAAGCTTAAAGCAGTTAAAATGTTAGCTTGTATTTTATGGATGTCATAAAAATTACACTAATGAGTTTACTTGGTTCACAATTCTAAGGTACAAAAATCATCCTTTATTTTCCCCCGATCGCAGTTGTCACTGAATTTTGTTGCAAAACTTAACTATAACACTAATCAGGGACCTCTGGTCAGTGTTTTATGCAAGCATATTTTGAATTTATGGTTGTGCTGAATGGCATTTCAGGCCTCACCGATCATAATTGGGGATCGTCAAGCCGTTGTGGAAGAAAAGAGAACAAGTACTCGAGGTAATTCAAAACTTATTTGGGAGATTTTTTTGACACTGAAATTTCTTCAGAATTTTCCATTGTTACTAATAATATTGTTTTACCCGAGCTAACTTTTTAATTCATCCAATGATAGTACGGAGATTAGGAAAATATGTTCTCAACTACGTTGCTATTATGCAATATGTTCTATATAATATATACTCGAAAAACTGCTGCCTTTTGCAGTTGTTAGCCGTGGGAGAGGAAGGTATGCATCAGGTAAAGGTTGGAGTGACAGTTTCCCTGGTCGAGGGAACTTCAGCAGTGGCCGAGGAGGAGGCTATGGCAGGAATGAATTCAGAAACCAGGGTGAGTTTTCGGGTCGACCCAAAGGTCCAGGTGGACGGAACGGAGACAGCTATCAGCGGGCTAATCAGAATGGAAGGGGTGGCCGTCAAGGTGGGGCCCCGAAACCTTGATTTTATTTGTTTCCAGACATTAGCTGAGAAAGTGACCAGATGATTTTTTGACAGTATAAACAAAGATTAGGAGCTAAAAGATTCAAAGTTTTTTATCTTCACGAATTTCAACTGTTGATTAACTATTTTGATATTATTTGATCATTTTTTGGGTATCTTTGATGACATGCTCTCAAATCTTTCCTTATTACATACATTTATTCTCACCTGAAAGCATCAAACGATAGTTTATGCATGTAGGATAGGCGGTGTAATCTTTAGCCGTGTGACGCTTGAGCCTGAACTGAAATTTGTGGCTCAGAGCTCGGTTCGAGTTTAATCCAAGCTTGAGTTTGAATTGAATATTTAATACTAGTTTATATATATATATACATGCACTTAAGTTTCTTCTATAGTTTGAGCTCTTTGAACTCAGTTTGATAATGACTGATTCAAATTCGAGTTGTTTTTTTCTCGTGCAAACGATATACGTGTGTGTGTGTCACACTAAATGTAATAGGTAAATAATGTGAGGGAAAGGGAGAAAAGAATAGATAAAGTCTCTTAAGATAAAAGCATCTACATGATTTTTAACTCAATGATCAGGTAATAACAATAGGAAAAAAAATCTGCAAAACTACACGAAAGACGGCGAAAGAAGCCATCACAAACTTGTACAGACATGGAATCCATGGTGCTTGAACAAAAATGTAAGCCATTTGAGTCAGTCAATCCAATGCAGTGTTCTTTCAAGATGTGGCAGTGCAACAAGAGAAGCAAGCGAACCATTTGCTCGGTTCATCGTTTCTGGTTGCTTTAGGTGTTTGAGGCTTCGGGGTTTCCGAAGGACTCTCTGAGGTTTCTTTAGGGCATCCTAGTTTCGGTGTTTCCGGAGGTGTCTGTGTTTTATTATCTGTTTCTGAAGTTGTCTCTGAGGCTTTAGGGGTGGAGCACTCTTGTTGGTTTTGTTTCTCTGTACTTTCCGTCGACAATCCGTTTAGACCTGCATCACCTGTCAATCTTTGTTGCAAGAAAAGAATGAATCAGTATGGTACTGTAATACGATCGGATGTTCAACTCAAGGTTTTGCATTACCAAAACCCGAAACTGAAAATCGAGGACCGGAAACATTCAATTTGAGAAAATGAGCTTACATAGGGAAGGCAAAAGCTTTGACACTTTCATCAGGTGACTCTTGATGAACATCGCCCTCATGTTTCTGGGATTCTTTTGCTTCTGAATTTTCAGGCACAGTTTGGGAAAGAGTTGGTTCTTCATGAAGAGATTCTTTCTCCGTCGTCGTGTCGGCTGCTTCTTTTTCAGTATTTTTGTGGCAGCCCTTGTTCGGGTCACCACTTTGCTCGGTAATTTCAGTCATTGTCTGATTATTGCATGGAGAGTCCGGAACGCGGCCGGAATGTGTGGGATCAAAACTGATATTAAACTCACCCGATCTCGACATCGAATTCATTTGGTCGCTTGTGAAACTCATGTTCTCCATGCGGATACTAAACAATGATTCGCTGTTTAAGTTGATGTTCCCACCTAGGCTGGCAATTTGAGCTGCCGAAAGATTGTTCGACGGAGTGCCCGGCGGCAACGGACTGGAAAGTGTGGAATCACAACCGAAATGAAACTCGCCCGATTTCGACATCAAATTCAATTGTTCCTTTGTGAAACTGTTCCCCGTGTAAAGGCTAAACAATGACTCATTAGAACGCATGCTCCATTCCCTTGGACTTGCAGTTGTTGTTCTAGCAAAGACATGAGCTGGGATCCTACCCGAGCCTTCGGTAGGTTGTTCCGCGGCCGATTCTTGAGGAATCGGTGTGGCCGGATCATCGTCACTGGATTGTCTGCTTTCAGGCATAGAGCTAACCAGGTGATCACCGGATGACGGCGAATGAGAGGTGATATCGGCTTTTTTCCGTCGAAGCACGACGATTTAGAAACCGAGCTTTGTTTCGATCTCCAATCAACTAGCAGAGAAATAACAAAACCCAAAAATTAAAAATGAAATGAAAATCGAGAAACGAGAAAACTAGAAAATATGAGAGAGAGAATGCTGAATGGGAGGGAAAATTTGAAGGGCCTGCCATTGGTATAGGCAATTTGTGTCTCTGTTTTCTCTATAGTAATAACGAACTCTAGCCGCCAAAAAAATGTTTAATAATAAAAAGAATTTCGGATGCAATTATGCTGTTAAACAAATATATGTTTAATAATTATGCTTTTCACTATGTTTAATAATAGAAAATGTATTATTATTATTATTATTAGGGAAAACTATATATTTAGTACTTACTATGCATTCGTTATTGTTTTGGTACCTCAATTATTATTTTTAGTAAAATAATATCTAACGTTACGTTTTTGTTCTATTTTGGTACTCGTTCGTTAAAAACAAACGGAGATGATGACGTGATTTGGTATAATCACAGTTTTAGTCCAATACACTTATATAGATGATCAATTTAGTCAAAAATCCATCAATTTAAAACATCATCTTAATTTTGGGGCAAAAATTGTAAATTACGTTCGACTGAAAAAAGAAAAATGAGAAATTTAAAATTTTAATCCAAAAGTTAAAATAATGTTTAAATTGATAGAATTTTAGACTAAATTGACAGTTGTATAAGTTTTTTTGACTAAACTTGTTATTGGCCCAAGCCATGTCACCATTCCCGTTAGCTTTTAACGGTCGGGTACCAAAATGGAATAAAAACGTAACATTAGGTACCATTTTGTTAAAAATAATAGTTGAGGTGCTAAAACAGTAATGCGAACATAGTTGAGGTACTAAATATGTAGTTTTCCCTTATTATTATTATTATTATTATTATTATTATTATTAAGGGAAAGGAGATAGTTTGAGATTAAATTTAAAATTTAGTGTGAACCAAACCAGTGTTTTTGGTGGAAAAGAGAATAATGTTCATCTTAATACATTCGGATTCAATCGCTATGTCTGCATGATAATGTTCATCTTAGGGCTTATTTATTTGTTTGTTTTTTAACTTTTAGTAATCTAGAATCACTTTTTAAGTGAAACCGATGCGAAACACTTTAATTTTCAACACTAAAATTTTAAACTCAACTTTTTTTTAATATTTTAAACTCAACTTTTTAAAAATCACTTTTTCACAATACTTTTAAACACCACATTTTCTAAAAACAATGTCAAACTTTAAACCAAACAATTAATAAATACTTTTCATACTCCATTTTCAAAAACATTTTACAAAAGTAATACTAAACTTACCCTAGAACGATATATACTTTGTTAGTACATTGTAATTTGTATACTTACCGATATTTTTAATTCTTTTATTTAAAAATTATAAAGAATATAAAATGACAAAAAAAAAACATCAGTATATGAATTAATTATTAATTATTAAAAAAAATGTTAATGATTTGTACTAAATTTCGAGGGTCCAAAACTCCCCCCGTTTGGGCCCATTTTCCAAAATCCAATTCCCACCTGTTACCGAACGCGAAAAGCACAGCCCAACCAAAGATCCACACGTGTACAAAACTTCAGAGGAAATATGTTCTGATTACAGACTCCCGCCGCCTACATAAACCCTGAGGGTTTTGCTCTGAAATACAAACCTGCTCGTTTAACTGAGTGTTCATTTTGAAAGAGTTTTTTTTTTCCCAGTGTTTGCATCGCTAAAGGTGTTTCCTTTTTCAAATTTTCTCGCATTGTTATATTCTTGTTTTCCTGTTCCATATTAGCATGTAATGATTTGCTTTGGATTGTTTAAGATCAATGGAAAATCGGGTTTTTTTTTGTTGGAATTATTGGATCACAAGTTTTTTTTTTTTTTTTTTTTTAAAGCTACATTCTTTAGTACAACATAAGTGATTGTTGTAATAAACCCACTTTTTTCTGCACTTCCTTTGAAATTGTAGATGTTTTATAGCTTGTTTAATTAGTTATTAATGCTGTATTTTTGGTTCGTAGTAATCGTGTTTAAGTTATTTTATATATGTACTGATTTCGATATGTTAATGATTCGTTGTAGATAGATTTTCGAACATTCGTATGGTAGCTCTTTTAGTCTGTGTTGTGTTTGTATATTTTCTGGGTCTGATCTGTCTATTTATTTGTTTTCTTAGGTTGTGACAATGGCTTTCTTAAGTAAATTTGGGAGTATACTTAGGCAGACCACAAGTATTCAGGTCAATTCTCAGTTGTCTGCATCAAGGCCGGGTCTATTTCAAGTGTTAAGAAGCATGTCAACATCGCCAAGCTCGAAACTTTTTGTGGGAGGTCCGTCGAACTTTCCACTAGAAGTCGAGTCCTTTAATGTTCCCTAGTTTTCTCGGGGCTTCTCATTGTCTGTTATTGAATTGCAGGTATTTCTTACCAAACCGATGATCAAAGTCTGAGAGAAGCTTTTAGCAAATACGGTGAAGTTATTGACGGTACGATATCCGTAATTCAACTTGCTGGGGTCATGATAAACAGGATTGTAAAGTCCTGAGATGCTTAAATCTTAGTGTCTACATTTTGTGTGAAGTATAAGTCTGTTCGATCGTAATCGTTATAGAACTAATTCATGAAGTATCGGTGCACTGAATGGTTTCACCGTTGGTTTCTATTTATTGATTTGTTTTTGCTGTTCATTGGTGTTGCCTCTGTAAAATTGTTGATTAGTTTTATATTTCCTTTAGCAAGAGTAATTATGGATCGAGAAACGGGCAGGTCGAGAGGATTTGGCTTTGTCTCTTACACCAGTACTGAGGATGCTTCCAGTGCAATACAGGCCTTGGACGGACGGGTAATGAATAATGATATAAAAGTATAAAGGTTTTTAAGGATTTACATGTTACTTTGATCAATGTTACTCGGACCTGAATGTGAGTGACAAATATAGTTACGTGCTCGACATGAGTATGTTCGAAATTGTCTAATTTGTTCCATGTGTTTGGAGGGTTCTTGAATGGTTGTATTCATAGTGATGATTTGTGGGAATTTTTGGTTGACAGGAATTTGTGTGTGTGATTTCTCGTTGCAGGAACTCCATGGTCGTCAAGTAAAAGTAAACTATGCAGCTGAGAGACCTCCTCGAAACTTTGGAGGTGGAGGTTTCAATAGCGGTTATGGCGGTGGCGGTGGCTACGGAGATGGCAGTGGCTACGGAGATGGCAGTGGGGGCTATGCCAGAAATGATGGTTTCTCTTCTGGAAATTATGGAGGTGGTGGTGGTTATGGAGGCCAAGGAAGTTATGGTGGTGGTAACAACTATGACGGAGGGAATTTCAATGTTGCCGACGGTGGCATCGGTGGTGATAGTTTTGCCACCCGTGGTTCAACCGGATTTGGTGGCAGTGAAGATGGGTTCAAGTAGAAACAAGAGTATGAAACTGGCGACTTTGCGAGAAGGGCATGAAATAAAAGTGTGAACTTTGATATCTAACTTTGGTGGATTTGTTTTGGTTTTTGTGTTATGTTCTCTGAACTAATCTTGTTTGTCATTTTATGTTGATCTTTGTCCTCTATAAATTTTGATACTTTCAGTGTTTATCATAGAGACAAGACAGAGTTCATTCATTGGAATATAATAGTTTAAGCTCCAAATTTCATGCTTTATTTTTCACCCCTTTTGTCACACAATATTACCAGTAGCAGATGTGGCTTGTGGTTATGTTATTTGTCGGGTTTTTGATGGGTCGGATTATCTGTTCGAATGTTGGACTAAATCCTAAATTTAAAAAACTTGTGTATCAAAATTTCTTTCATGCATGTAATGTTATGTTTCATAAGAGTTGAAATAAAAAAACCAATCTTCACTGAAAGACAAATAATGTGTAAACCTGTAACAACAAATAATGTCTTGAAATAATCAGAATCTGAACTAGCCAAGGGATCTGTAATGATTGATTAGAACCATTTATGTAGTACATAATTACAGAAATCACAGTTTCTCGGACACATTTCAGAAGATTACACATTATATCACAGTTTATCCGAATAACATACGACAGAAACGGTTCTCTCGGAATATCCGGGTAATCTATGAAGTTTATGTCCCCGAATTCGCATACGAATATGTGCTGAACATGTACCACACATGCAAATACTTCATATACCTATGCATATCTTCTTTAGATTCACCTTACACGAGAAATTTTACGAGAGAGGAACATGAATTTCCTCGCCAATCATTGCAAATATTTCATCCACTCTGCAACGGAAAACAAAGAAAACAGATGATGAAAACTTTTGCACCAATGCATATCTTGTTCACAACTGTATACTAGGACTCAAGGTTGTCTGATATAGGCAAGTAATCGAAACGTGTTCAACTTTTTTGAAGATTTTTCATGTATTTAGAATATCCTTAGAGGATCGTTTCCCTATATCCAAGTCCGAACATGCATCAAATACAGATACAAAAAAAGGTAGTCGGAGTGTGTGCAAGAACAATGATGGAAAATTTACTCTCATATTGAATAATTTACCTATGAACATCTATGTTCACCTCCGCAAGCCAGGTTGTAATATACACCTGCAAAAAGAACTACAAATATTAGCATGCATGGTAGCTTTAATACTTAATTATGGCTCTGGTTTTGTTGTCCTATGATATTCTGAGATGATATTTTTCAAAGTACTCGCGTTTGATATTTGTTTCCAACGCATACAGTCTTGGGCAAATGCATATGAAAATTTCTGAACTGTATTATTTGGATTTAAGTGCAAGTTTAGGACGAGCATTTGTCTAACACGAGTATGCTCAATTATTTCTACATTTTTCTATGGATTAAATAACTGTTGGAAGGTCATATGTCTATACCCATGTCCCAATGTGCGTCGGACACAAGTACTTTTAGAAGAAAAAGATGGTCAAAATAACATAAAATGTGAATGATAATGGACCTGAACCTGCAAAATTTCATGGCCTGGCTGACGGTTGCCTTGAAATGTCGGCATATCGGATTTTCCGTCCTTCAATCGTGGACGGACTGGCTCGAAAGTTTCATTGGAATACAAATTGCATACTTTGAGATCGCCGAATTCTCCAGGATAAAGCTCATTGGACCAGCAGAACTGATTGCCTCGTGAAACTTCACAACTAAGGGACAGTAACTCCGATACAAGCAATCGCTACACGAAACAAGAGGGAATGAGAGGAATAAAGGATAGAAACATTAACAAAGAAACTTATATTACTCAGATTCTGATATAAATGGCGAGTATGAGTATGTTTCCAACTAAGATATGCTGCTAAATTTCTGATTTATTTGGAAGATTTTTAAAATATCATATCCTGCACGCATATTTAAATATCTATCAGACAGACGCTTGTCATAGCAACAAATAGAAAAAGAACCAAAACACATGCCAAATATGTTGTTTTGACTCTTTATCTTTCTTGAAGCACTCGTGTTTGAGAATTGTATTTGACACATGTATATGAGAATATGACCTCCTACTATCCTCTAAGTACATGAAAAAACTTAGAAACACCTGAGAGTACCTGAGCCAGACACATTCTTGTATACAGAACTCACACCGGAGCCCAAGTAATAGAGCCTATCAGGTGTGTAGTATAACAATAAAAGGTCAATCCATTTACCTTCAAACTTAGTTCCAACTTGAACATCTGAATGAGCTCTTCAGCTAACCTTTCTGGGGATCATTCAAAGATCATAATTAACCAAAGGAAATGCATATAAAACTCATGTTCATAATACTGTATAGTGTCTTAGATTATCATATTAACATGCAATTCTAGTAACAAAATTCATTGCATACGGCTTTCAATGGTTCCAGTAATATTGTATATGCATTCAACTTCAACAAATTTAGCCAGTGTCTATGTTACTTGGACACAAGTACAAGTATCAGATACAAGTATGTATGCGAGAAGGATATGTTCAATTTTATAAAAATCTTTTTTATTTATCTGGTGAGTCAAATCCTCATTCCAATGCCTGAATATCTGTCAAACACAAATGTCAAACATGGGTATTTTGAAAATTTGAAGAAGTAACATAGGTTTTGGTCAACCATCATGATTCTCATATGATTTTCTCCATACTTTTAACCTCTATTTGAAAACTTGGTCTAAATTTGCTTCAAGAGCATGCTCAAGAATTGATTTCTAAAATTAATGTCCCCAAAATAAAAAGAATGACACTTTTACGAAGATATGTAAAGAGGCATGAACCTTTTGCGGTTGTGGTCTATGTTACATAGATTAGGATGTGAGTATTGGACACGGATAATCATGTTTCCCTAATAATTTCATATATTCAGAGGATCTTTGGAGGATCATAATCTTTAAAATCCTAGCATGTGAAATAATCCTCCAACTCCCCAGAAGTTATATTCGAAATAAACGATTTCAGAGTAAAGCTTTACCAAAAGAAGAGATCGACCAAAATCCGAAGACAGCAACCCCGCCACAATCGCCGGTGTCATTAACATCCCCACTAGTGCTAGAAAATTGTACAAGTGAACTACTATTGCCTCCTTTGAGAAAACATCTCATGGATTTACTTGCATTCACCATGTTCATAACAACCACCACCTGTAAAAAACTAATCAACATGAAAAACGAATTTCAACTTCACAAATAGAGAACGATTATAAAGACATTTTGATAATCTAATAAAAGATTCAATTAGCATGATTTGATTTTGAAAGATTATTAATACAATTACACATTCAAGGGACCTTCAAAACCTGAACATTTAGCTGACAGAACAGATACCATCATGAAGTTCGAGTGCAGCTTAACATAGGCCATGTGTGCCTGATGGAGCTTGTAGAGACTATCAAGTTGATCAAATCCATGTTCATACAATAAATTTCAGATAAATATACATATTACTGTGAGATGCATTTGTAGTATCATAAGCTATACTACTAAGACTCGGATGCAAGTTATGGACATGGGATATATCCAACACATGCATGTTCGATTTCGGTCAAGATTTTCATGTGTTTGGTGTCCTTTTGGATCACATTTTTATAGCTATATCCAGATAGGACGACGGACACGACACGAATACTTAAAAATAAATAAAGAGATGGAACACCAATGATCATGAGTAAACCATAACCATACATACCATTTCCTTGTAAGATGATAAAAGTTTGCTGCCATGAGATTCCTGAAACAAATTAAATTCAAGGAAATTTCTTTTTTTTCATTAAAAATGAAATATCCATTAACATAATTCAACTCAAAAAGGCAAGGGAAAGGCAAAAAAAATGAAACTTTGTTGAAGTGAATAGCATACTTGTTGCTTAAATAACTTCAAAGAAGCTTTTTTTCGAATATCTGGCATGTCCTTTAGAGCTCCCAACTCCATCAAAGGCATGTATCTGAAATCAAAATAATCGATGAAACAAAAATTAAAAAGACAACAAAAATAAATACATAATCAATGAAACCGGAAAGAAATAAAATATGGGTTTCCATCACTTTTGAGATAAATAAGCGTTGACGAGTGAAGTGGCGTGAGTTCTGGCGGAGGAGGAAGAAGAAAGCCATTGTTGGCGGTAAGACGCCATTTTCGACCATTGGTTCCTTAGGTTCCGTTGAGCGGCTGGTCTCCATTGCCTTTCCGAATACGACGGTGATGGGAATGGAGAAGAGCTTGAGCTTAAGCTTGAACTTTGTGATTTAGGCTCCGGAGTTTCCATCTTGCAGTCGAGGTTTCAGTTTCAGTGACAGTCCCGCCCATTTGTTTGCAAAAGCCTAGCTTTTTAGGTCAATTGTTTATAGACCTGGAAAACTTGACTGAGACCCGAAACCCGAACTGAGTTATCTGAAATGAGACCCGAATTGGAACACCCGAAATCTGATTTGAAACTCGAAATAAACTGAACCGAATGGACCCGAACTGAATGAACGCGAACTGAATAGACCCGAATTGAATGGACTCAATTAATAGAAATAAAGAAAGGTAAAATATGAACAGCCGCACAAGTTACTAAAATGTCAAATATATTGACTTTATAAAGTCATATATAGGGTGTAAAAATCTGACCAACCTAAAATTTTAATTAAAATCGACTGATCTCTCATTGAACCGAAAATAATCGAACCGAAAATCAACCGACCCGAAATGACCCGAAACAGAATAGACCTGAACTAAAACCGAACCGAACTGAAATCAAATCTAAACCGAAAATATCAGACCCGAAATAACCGAAAACGAAATGACCCGTTTACCACTGCTCGGCCCTACCTGGACAAGCTTTAATAAAATCCGAGCCCAAGTTCAGTGAACAAATCATGGGCTGGGCCTGTGACAGCTGCACTTGATACTTTAAAAAAATATGATTAGGTCTGATTGAACTCAGTCCGCCTGTTACTCTCTTCGTCTCAATAAATTTACTAAGTTTAAAAATATTTAATATGTTCATTATAATTTTAAAGCCACTCAAATTATTTAGAATTGGATCGATTGTCCAATTAGTTGACTATCGATCCAACCAATTTACTATTCTAATAAAAAAATTATAGAAAATATTAAAAAAATAGGAAATCAGATTAACCCCATTTTTTATTTTTTTGTATCACCTATTTTTTGATAGATGAGAATGACTTTTGTCCCTTTTAAAAAATAATATAATAATAATTTAGGTCGTTTTGTAATTTAATTATTAGTTAAATAAGACTTTTATTATTTTAAATTTTAAATTTAACGACTTAATAAATTATTTTACCTCGTAATATTTAAACTTAATTCCATCTATATTGATCACTTTATAATGCTTTCAAAGACGCTTTGACCTCTAACATAAGGTTATGTTCATGATAATTGGGGCTTTTGTCCCTCTTAAAATTTTTTGATATAATAAAATTTTAAGTTTTTCCAGTATAAATACTAGTTAAATAAAATTTTTGTCCATTTAAATTTTTAAATACTTAAGAGACTCTTATCCTTCACACAATGTTCAATCCTAACTCTATTCTTGCTAGGGGTGGATATTCGGTCGAGTGTAAAAAAAATTGAGCTAATCAAAACGAACAATCATATTTTACAGCTCAAATTTAATTTAAATTTTTTTACTCCAGTTGAATTGTTCAAATTTCTGTTTAAATTTAATTGTAAATATGTATAATATTATAATATTAATTGGTTCTAAATCAAACAATTTTCTATAACAATATATTTATAGGGAAAATATATGATGTACTAACAGCAAAAACATTTTGTTTCCACAAACACCCTAATTTCAAAGGTTAGAGATCTAGTTCATGGATTATAGTTTAGGGGCTTAGTGCTGGAGTTCATGGTTTAAAGGTTAGGATTTAAGTTTTTATGGTAATATGGTAGGTATTTAGGTTTTTAGCTACAACCTTTAAAATTTAACCATAAACTCTAAATTCAAATTATAATCCCTAAAATTTAAGCACGTAAAACTAAATCCATAGATTATAAACCCTAACTAAACCTTTAATCATAAAAAATAAAACATTTGTGAAAACAAAATATTTCCATCGTATACTCACTATATGATATAATTACCCATATCTATATATATTTCCTCATAAAAGGTGGTTTCGGTTCTCGGAAGATCACGGATTCAATTTCTTCGCGACTTTGGTTCAGGACTGGTTTACTCTTGCTGCTGCGTTCCTTACCAACTTGCCGTAGCCACAACGTAGGGGTTACGTTCTGCTTGCCTTGACAAGGCCCATCTCGGTTGGAGTGGGAGCCTGCCTCCGAACGGAGCTCTCAGGCGAGTTTCGAGCGTTTCTCTGTTGTCTCAAGCTTCGACTGGACATTGTTGGATCGTTGTTGTGTTTATCGTTATCCGATTGTTGTTTAAAGCTATTCTTGGTTGAACCAGTGGACGCTGCTTCAGCTTCAGCATCTTGCGAATGCTTGCCTTCTTTTATCGTTTGTTGGTCACCCCCAATACTTACGGTTAGTGAGTTTATTTCTTATAATCTGTCTTATTCGTTGCCCTTGCTTGAAATTTGTTTTACCGTTGTATGTGCCGGGCTCTTTTCCCATTTTTAATCTAATTTCAGTTCTTATTGATAAAAAAAAAAAAACTCGCCGTAATCCGTATGTAAGAGGGAAAAGGAAAAGTGAAATATTTTTGAAAGCGGTAGGTGCAAAGGATTTTCCCATTGTTTTCCCACCATTAAATACGTGACGTGTCACTCACCCATAGATTATCCCATCAAAACTCGCCCTTCGCCAACCGCTTATAAACAAACCCCCCCTATATTACAATTTGCAAAGATTCCGCAACGCCTTTCTCTTTTTTATTCGAGTGGCACTCCACGTAATTATCACCACATACGTGTCCATTTTCCAAGCTATTTCCGGTCTCGGACATTTCTGTTACGAAAAAACAAAAACAAAGGTAAAACCCTAATTTTTACCCCTTTCTTCGTTCATAACGAAATCCCCAAATTCGATCTCGATCGATTTGATTTGTTATTTATTTTTATGCCTATTGAAATGAAGCTTTGATTCGATTATTTTCTTTTGACCCATCGTTTTCCCCCTGTTTCTTTGATCGTTTATACGGTTAGGGTTCTTGTTCTTTTTAATTATCTATCGATCTGTGAATTTCGCTTTTGTGGGTTGGAATTTTCTGGATCTGGATTTCTGTTTAGGATTTGGAATTAGTTCTTTAAAAGAATCAAGTTTTCGTGATGTAATTTGATTTCTGGGTTTCGGTTCGTAAAAGATTGTTTGATCTGTAGATCCGTGAGGTCTTTCAATTAATTTTGTCGGGGACTTTTTTATTAACTTAGGGGAAAGTCGATTCGCATCTGAAATTGCAATCTTAATCCTTTTATTTCCCAATTGTAACCCAATCAATCAGTTCAAGAAAGCTCCCCTTTTCCTAATGTATCAAATTATTATCTTTTTAGGTTAATTTTGAAAATAAGATTTGTGCATGTGAAGTAAAACCAATTTGTTAAAAGGATGCACCAAATTACTGACCCCTCAATAATAATAATAATAATAATAATAATAACAATAGTGGCACAACTGTATATACAAACATTTGTATAAATACATACATGTTTAGATGTATATATACATACATGTGTAGATGTACATTAACATTTAAACATTTTTACATGTTAAAGCAAGCAACCTTTTTTTTCATGAATTTATAATCTTTACAGTGTTATGTCATCTAAATTATAAGATGGTTGTTTGTTAAGGTTTTTATGCTGCTCTAGTGTTTTGGATTATTAGTTTGTGCATTTCTTTAATCTTGTTGTTGAATGTCTAGTTTGGCACTTGAATGTCTTTACTTGATTATTATGACATTAATGTATTATATCCCAATTTATATCCAACTTTGATGAGTTCAGAGTCATAGTATTTTCATGTTGCAAGTAGAATAATCATTGATTAGTCGTTTAAAACGTACTATAATGAGCATAATCTGATATGTCCTCCATTCTTCCTTTGTCTTTCTAATCTGTCATAATTTGACTTCTTTTGTTGTTTGTTGTTGTCCTGTCATTTCGTTTGTCATCGGCGTTGAATATCTTCTTTCGTCTTTGCTTCCCTGCTTAGGCTTACTGCTTACAGTTCGATTATTTTGTCGATGATTCTTTTACTTTTACTATCGTCATCAGTTTAACTTTGTGGTGCAGTTCAACATGGTACATAAGCGGCCTTTTGTTGAGGAGGATGCTTTTGAGGTTTCAAACAAGCAATCAAGACAAGCAGAAGATTGTAATTCACGGGTTTTATCTTCACAACCCCTTTTTTCTGAAGCTCTGATATCCGAATGTTCAGGTACATAACTCTTTGCCTGTAATATATATACATGTGGAACACTTAGGCTGTGATTTGGGCATGTTAACTTGACTTCCTGGTGTTGTAACGGGTGGTGTAAACCCGATTTCAAACAGACCATATCCATACTTAAAGTTAAATAAATCCTTTTTAGCTCCTAAACGCAGATGGACTGTTCAACCTTGTGTCTCTGTTCATTATGCTTTTTAATAATTCTCGTATGTTGTTTCTTGTGCCTGGATCAAATTCATTGTAAGCCAATTATCATGTGTATTTTGCAATTTTACCTTCTTTGCAGAGTGATTGTTTAAGTAACAACACCAAGTATTAGATGATTCAGGTGTAAATATGTCAAATTTGTTCTCCCCTTCTATTGTTCTTTTCAATTATTTCTTACTGCATTATAATGTGTAATTGGTAAAGGTGAGGGCAGATTCACAAACGCTAATATTAATTGTGATGAGAAGTTTGCAAATGCTATTGATACTAAACACTCGGAATATCCTGAGGACTTTAAAGCCAATGTTCCTGGCTGCATTGCCATCCCTTCCCAGGGTACTTGTAGTGCCGGTGAAGACGACTCATGGCCAGAGGAACCACTTCACATTGCTTCATATGGAGAATGTTTTAACCCTGAACGCCCAATAAGAACAATACCTCGTTTGGAAGATATATATTCTATACTCTTTCAATGTCCTCCAAGGAAACCAGTTCTTGTTGGACCTAATCACCAAGCGGATATTCCAGAATGGGAGGACTTGTCGGTTGTGGGAAACACTTGTAATGATTCTGATGTATTGGAAACCGCAGCCGGTAGGCATGAGAATGAACTGATGGGAACTTGTATTATTCCCATGCCCGATTTGGAATCTTTTGCATATGATGACAAAGTTGGACGTGGCAGAACTGATTGCAATTGTGAGGATAAGGATTCTGTCAGGTGTGTAAGACAGCACATTTTGGAAAGGAGAGGGGAGCTTCGTGAATCCCTTGGGCTTGAGAGATTTATGGAGCTTGGTTTCTGTGACATGGGTGAGGTAGTGGCAGATAAATGGAGTGAAGAGGAGGAACATCTATTCCACAAAGTTGTATTCTCGAATCCTGTATCCATTGGGAGGAATTTCTGGTACATACTTGCTTCCGTTTTCCCTTACCGAACCAAAATGGATATTGTAAGTTATTACTTCAATGTGTTTATGCTGCGGAAGAGATCCGTTCAGAACAGATGTGAATCAATGAGTATCGATAGTGATAACGATGAGTGGCAAGGGACTGACGATTCCGACAACAATGAAGTGTCCTCAGACGAAGACGAGGATTCTGTTGTTGAGTCTCTTGTATGCCAAGAAGATTTCCCTTATCATGAGAGCCTGGAAAACAGATTGTGTGTTTTTGATGAGGATGCCGCCGCTGAAACGTATTCTGGAAAGCTGTTTAGCAACTGCCATGAAAACATTCTGGAGGACAAGCAAGGCGAGCGCGAGAAACAAGAGGCCCAAGATGATTCATGCACATCTTCTGATACGGGGCCTGCATCACATTCACAAGAAATACCGGTGACTGCTGACAACGGTGATCAGTGGCAAGGTAACGTCAATGGGTTAAACAGTGGTGGCAGCCATGGATATGGTTCGGAACCGTGTGATTCCAAGGTTTGGGATTCTGGATATGCAACAACTTGCCAGAAAACCAAGATTGACTTCTTACCCACTTGTAGTATGATTGAAGAGGTTTTTGGAGATGGGTCTTGAATCTTTGATAGAACAGGGCACTTAATATATGTACACACACAGATAGAGATATCTATGTGCGTACAACTTTTGAGCAGTTTTGTCTGAATTATTTTGCAGTGATGGGTGGCATTAAAAGAGCCTGCCATCAGAGATTTACAGTTGAGGTAAATCATAGGAATTTTCACCTTTAGAATATAATTCTTATCAATAAATAGAATCCATTTTTTACTTGTACATACAGTGAATTTTAGAATAATGCTAATCTTTGTCATAATTGTTGAAACTGTAGAAATTATTTACTGCAATGTCAGCTCTAAATAAATCAATTATATCAAACTTTTTTTGGTTCACCCCTGGCGTTTGCACATTATATAGATTAATTGTTGTGTGCTTTTTAGAAATGTGATAATACCTTAGTGATTAGTTGTGTAATTTTCTCAATTCTTGTAATTATATGAAGGATAAATTGCACAAATTTTGCTCCCTAACCTATTTTGGTCGTTCAACTTTTATAACGTTCAATTTACTTACTAACCTTTAAACATTGAACGTTTTTATCATTCTACCATTAAATAATTAACGGTGTTATGACTACATCCAAGTTTATTTATACGATAATTTTTTAATTGCACCCTTAATTAAAATGGAAGTGAGTGATTTGGATGTTTTTATAAAATAATTATTCAAATATGTTATATACGTATAATTATACGTAATTGTATTTAAATTAAGATATAGGGTTTTTTGTCTAAGGCTAGTAGTAGGTTGGGTAGAGCGAATGTTGAATCACATGGATTATAATTGAGGTTGTTTTCTTTTCTTCTACTTTTTGTCTTTGCTTTTATCATACTTTTCCTTTCTCTTATTACATTCCATTTAATGAATTGTCCATTGCCTCTTTAAAACCATTCCGAACACAAATACACCAAAAGCAACTCTGTTTTTAATGTTCTTGTTGATCGGTAATAGGTGTCTTTGTGGCCGGGTCGGGTCGAGTCGGGTTATGGGTATATATTTAGGTTTAAGTTGATTAAAATATATATTTAATTAACTAACGAGTTAATTTAAGTGGCAAGCAGTTTGATATCACTTAAGCATGTTTCAAGTTCAATACATAACTTAAAATTCTCGTTGGTAGACTCATCTACCTGAGCCACGTGTGCAATGTGGGTCAATCTAGATTAGTCAGCCCAAAGCCTTGAAATGAAGAACCGAAAGGGCAACTAAATATTATTATTATTTTGCATATATTTTATTTATTTTTAATAATATATTTTGAAAAATGTAATTATATAACACATTTTATCATAAATATGTTATGTATAGACTTAATTAAAAACAAGTATCTAAATTATTATTTTAGGCTTAATTGAAAATTAAATGTTTAAATTATGTTTTTCAAGCTTACTTATTATCATAAAAGTAAAAAAATCGAAATGGACTCGACTTGATTAGATGAATGAAAAAAAAGGTAATAAATGGGTTTTCATGTTCCGATATATAAACCCTTTTCTTCTAGCTTCCCTCCTCTTTTGTTCCTGCGGAAAAAAGAAAACCTTGAAAAACTCCATTTCCTAAAAAACCCCCAAAGATTTTCTTCAAAATTATCAAATCTTCTGTCGTAATTTACTCGCGATTTCTTTCAATTCGCATTTTAGGTTTACTTTTTTCTGCTGATCGGTTCTATCACCCAGTATTTTAAAAAATATTAGTTGACCCAATTTTATTTTGATCATGTTGATTGTGTTTGTTTAACAAAGTTAACATTTTTCTGTAAAAATCAAAGGATTCTTTTTTAATTTTCTCCTGCTGTAACACTAGGGGGGTTTTGATGATCAATTATATTCCTTTTGTTGCCAAGTTCTTATTTTCTGAGGGTACTGTGGGGTTGTTTTTGCTTGGAGATGATGGAGAACAGTGGAGAATCAGGGGATGATCAAGGCTCAGGATGGCTTGAAGTGAAAAAGGTGTTCTTTTCTCAAGCCAATATTATTAAAACTCTTTTCACATTTGTCATAATTTGGTGGTTTTTGTTGCCATTTTGAGCTTATTATTTGTTTGGTTACTAGGAAATTGGGTAAATGGGAGTATTTTGTCTCTTCATTTTATTAGCTGAATTTAGTTTGATTGCTGCTGCTTGTTTGAGCTATCCTATCTTATTTTGATTTCAGTATGGGAAGAATATTAGTTTTGAATTGTTGTACTTTTTCTCAGTAGCCAAATAATGTGCTAAATAATTTATTTAGATGCATATTTATGCTGGTTTCTGAGTTAAGATTGATCTTAAGGTTAGATTATGAGTGAAATGCCCTTTATGTAGCTTCGAAAATCAAATTGTTTGATTTCAAATTATTATTATTAGTTTGACACTTTGATAGTGGACCACTTGAGACTTGGCTATTGGCAATTACAAATTATTTGGGTCTGTCAGATTGAGGGAAATCTGTTTCAAAAGTTTTCATATTATTTTAATGAACAATTTGAAATATATAGGGCAGGAGTCTTGGACTTATTTTTTCTATTATTCACTCAAAAAGTTCTGAAACATTGCTTGAACAAGGTATTCATCTTGTCTTGTCCATGTCGTGCTTCTCATTGCAACCCGAGGCTTCATTTTGCTTAAATTTGTTCTTGATGTTAAACTTTTAGTGTTATGGTATTGGTATTTCTGGCATAAGGAGATGATCCATCTTCCTTAATATTCTAAACGTGTCTCCTAAGACCACCACATTATCATGTCAGTGTCAATCGTCAAATGTTGTTATTTGTTAGTGTTTTTTAACACTTCTTTCTCAGAAGCACAGAAGCAGCTCGAAGTTTTCTGTGCAAAATTGGGTTGGGGGATTTTCAGCCAAAAGTTGCAATGGTTTGACGAGAGGTCAGCAATTGTTGAACAAGAAGGGTGGAGCTGTGCAAGGAAAATATAAATCTCTGCTTCAATCATCTGCGGGGAATTCAGATGTAAATAGCCAGGGTGGTCTTGCAAAGTCAACTCCTGCGTCAAATGAAGACGAAAAGAATGTGTGTTATCTCGATAAATGTATTCTTAAGCAAAATTGTGAAGGCTCCTCATCCCCCTCTGCCTTCGTAAAAAATTCTAATGGTAGCTGTGCAGATAACCCAAAAGTTCTATCAAATGATAAACCCCGTACAGTTCACAAAATCAAGTGGGGTGATTTAGAAGACAATGTGCTGGTAGCACACCAAGTAAACAATGTCGGACCTGAAATCAAGTTCGGTGATATAGGAGATGATAATGTGGCAGGTTGTTTGAAGAATGAGAACACTACTAATTCAATTTCATGTACTAACCTCCAAGAAAACACAGTAGAAGCATCCATAGATGAAGACAGTCATTCTTGTGAGGTATCTCCATTGCCTCCTAAGGATGAAATAATGGAAGAAACATGTAAAGAGATAAATGAAATATCTTCAGAAGTTGTGGAACCAAAGATTGATAAAGGAAAAGAAAATTCTGCGGATGACGGTTATGAGGAAATACATACCGGACACATCAAAACAATAGAGAATAATAAAGTGGATTGTAGTTTTCCATCTCCTCAAGCCTCTGGAACAGCAGTTAGACCTGATGTGCCTGATGTCACATTGGAGGTTGGCAAGCCAGAAACATCTGAAGTATTTATTGTAGATACTGATTCAAGCATCGAGGTCGTTTCACCGGATGCAGTGTCACTCCCCCTTGAGAACAGCAGACCTGAAACTTTGAGAGAATCGGTTACAGATCGTATAGAAGATGGTAGAAAACCTGATCTGTCAAAAGCTCAACTTATAACTGCTCTTGGAGAAGGTGATGCAGGAGAAAGCAAAGAAAGGTTTAGGGAACGGCTTTGGTGTTTCCTTTTTGAGAATCTTAATAGGGCAGTGGATGAACTTTATCTTCTTTGTGAACTAGAATGTGATGTGGAGCAGATGAAAGAGGCCATTCTTGTTCTTGAAGAGGCTGCGTCTGACTTCAAAGAATTAACTACTAGAGTGGAAGAGTTTGAGAATGTGAAAAAGTCCTCTTTTCAATCGGTTGATGGTGTGCCAATTACTTTAAAGAGTGATCACAGAAGACCACATGCGCTCTCCTGGGAGGTAAGAATGCATAGCTCCTTTTTATTTTTACTTTTTTCCCATATTATTGTTTGGCATTTGATAATCAGATTAATGACAATTTATATCATTCCATTGGAATAATCCTCAAGCCTGCATTTTACATCTGTTGGAACATAGTAAAATTCATGGTGTGCACCTTTCTATATGAGATGTACTTAGTGAAGTTCGTTTTATCTCCTCTTATATGTGTCTACTCGACTGAAATTGAAAAAGAAAAAAGGGCTTTTGTAGTTGTGGAGCCAGGAATGGAGGGGGGGGGGGGGGGTAGAGTTAGGGTTGGATCTGTCCCATGTATTGGAAGATGGCCTGCAGTAGATTAAGGAAGCTAGTAGACACAAACGTATATAAGCGTGTGCTAAACTTGATCATTTGTTTCATGAGGTTCTAATGTCATTTTCATGCTATCTATCCATCTCATATGGAACACTATAGATACTTCCTCTTGGATGCAGGTTCGTAGAATGACAACTTCACCTCACCGAGCGGAGATACTGTCTTCATCCCTAGAGGCTTTTAAAAAAATTCAACAAGAGCGAGCTACCCGACTATCATGCAACAGTATGGAATCCCTGGGGCAGGACAATTCCAATTGTGCTTTGACATCAGGTGATAATTTGAAGAAGTCAGTTATGCCGTCTGATGTAACAACCAATGATAAAGAGCTAGGGATGAAGTCAAGAAAACTCCGTGGCGGTTTAGATCTTACTCAGGGGAACCTATATGGAGAGAAACGAGAACCTAGCAAGTCTGGCAAATTAAGCTCTGTTCAAAATGGTCGTGACCCACCAAAGAACTATATCTCTTCTGATGTTGCTTCGTCTAGGCCATTTCTTAAGGACAATCCTACTGCATCTGTTGCTGGAAAGAGTAGGAGAGAATATCTCGGGTCAGAAACGGAGAGGCTGCTTTCTAGGAAAGATAAAACATTATCAGAAAATATTGCTGAAAAAAAATCTAAAAGTTTGGATCAGATTAAGAGGCAAATTCCTCCTGAAAAAGACAAGGATAAGAGAAATGTTACTTCATGGAAATCAATGGATGCATGGAAGGAGAAGAGGAACTGGGAAGACGTACTTGCATCTCCTTTCCGCATTTCTTCACGGGTATCATACTCACCTGGAATTGGCAAGAAAAGTGCTGAACGTGCACGTACTTTGCACGACAAACTAATGTCCCCCGAGAAGAAGAAGAAAACTCCTGTGGATTTAAAGAAGGAAGCAGAGGAAAAGCATGCACGTGCAATGAGGATCCGAAGTGAATTGGAGAGTGAAAGAGTTCTAAAACTTCAGCGTACCTCAGAGAAACTCATTCGAGTCAATGAATGGCAGGCTGTTCGGACTATGAAGTTACGAGAGGGAATGTATTCCCGTCAGCAACGTAGTGAATCACGGCATGAAGCTTTTCTTGCAGAAGTTGTGAGGAGAGCTGGTGATGAAAGCAGTAAAGTTAATGAGGTTCGTTTTATTACTTCATTAAATGAAGAAAATAAAAAGCTTATGTTACGCCAAAAACTGCAAGATTCAGAGTTGAGAAGAGCTGAAAAACTTCAAGTGATGAAAAGTAAGCAGAAAGAAGATATGGCTAGAGAGGAAGCTGTTTTAGAACGCAGAAAGCTCATTGAAGCCGAAAAGTTACAACGTCTTGCTGAGACACAGAGGAAAAAGGAGGAGGCTCAACTTAGAAGGGAAGAAGAACGGAAGGCATCAAGTGCAGCCAGAGAGGCTAGAGCCATAGAGCAGCTTCGGAGGAGGGAGGAAAGAGCTAAAGCTCAGCAAGAGGAAGCTGAAATTCTAGCACAGAAGTTAGCTGAAAAACTAAGTGAAAGTGAGCAACGTCGTAAATTTTACCTTGAACAAATACGGGAGAGAGCTTCTATGGATTTTAGGGATCAGTCTTCACCCTTAATGCGTCGATCTGTTAATAAGGAAAGCCAGGGCAGATCTACTCCGACCTACGGTGTTGAGGATTGTCAAGCAAATGGCAGTGCTACTTTAGGGAACTCTGCACTTGCAACAGGCAATAGTGCTGTGCAGCACTCATTGAAGCGAAGGATTAAAAAAATCCGGCAAAGACTTATGGCTCTGAAATTTGAAATTTCCGAACCTCCTGCTGGTCCTGAAAATACTGGTATTGGATATAGAACAGCAGTGGGAACTGCAAGAGCAAAAATTGGGAGGTGGCTTCAGGAACTTCAGAAACTTCGTCAAGCAAGAAAAGAAGGAGCCTCAAGTATAGGGTTAATTACTGCAGAAATGATCAAGGTATGCCATTTTTGGACCACTATGTGAGAATTTTATGATCTTAACTTGTACTTTGGTTATAAAATTTCAACATGGGATGTTTTCTTAATGGATATTATGAATTTTAACAGAATTTCCAGGAACCCTTTAGTGGTAACATTCAAAATATTTCTTTCAATCATTCTAAGGGATACTTAATGCACTCTTTTGATAGTTGAGAGGATTGCAATTATACAAATCTACTTTTAGCTTATTCATGTCATTTTCCCACTATATAATTTTATGAATTTATGATCACCCATGTTCTTTTATAAAATATAGTAGCTACACAAGTTATTGTTTTTTTCAATCTGCTTCAACTATCGTTGAAATGATGAGTGGGGATTGATGCTCTCTTTCTAATTTATTTCTTATGAAAATTTCATTGTGAATTAGTTTCTGGAGGGAAAGGAACCTGAGCTTCATGCTTCTCGCCAAGCTGGTCTGCTTGATTTTATTGCTTCTGCCCTGCCGGCTTCACATACATCGAAACCTGAAGCTTGTCAAGTGACAATACATCTTTTAAAACTTCTGAGGGTGGTGTTATCAACTACTGTGAACCAGAGTTATTTTCTTGCTCAGAATCTTTTGCCTCCCATGATTCCCATGCTGTCAGCGGCACTTGAGAACTATATAAAGATTGCTGCATCCTTAAATCTCCCTGGAAGCAACAGCAACTCACTCTCATGCAAAACATCTCTTGAAAATTTTGAATCAGTGTCTGAAGTGCTGGATGGTTTTTTATGGGCTGTCTCCTCAATTATTGGTCATATAAGCTCAGATGAGCGCCAACTCCAAATGCGGGATGGATTGCTCGAGTTATTAGTTGCTTACCAAGTTATTCACCGGTTCCGTGATCTTTTTGCTCTGTATGATAGGCCCCAGGTTGAAGGGTCCCCATTCCCTTCATCTATTCTTTTGAGTATCCGTCTACTGGTGGTTTTGACATCCAGTCCCGGAAACAGTTGCATCAATTGGGAATCTTTACCTATTGAAATGGAACTGGGTAGTGAAAGTCAAGATACTAAGATTGCAGCATCTGTGGATTCTAGATGTTCCTTTGTAAGTAGCAACACCGGAGACATTATACCTCAATCATGTGTGCTAAGTGGTAACATAATGGCACCACTATCTGATGTACCAGAGGATAGACCATTAGATGAACCTTGTAGAATAAGTAAGAACGATAATTTGGTATTTGTCGGAAAAGATGGTGAAAAGAAGGTGACTGATGGTTCAGTCGAGTTGAAGAATCCTAGCACTTCCAAGGTAGATGTTACAGATGCATCACAGAATTCTCTAGTTGAGCAAAAGGAAGAGAAACTTGTCATAATTGCTCGGGAGGAGAAACTGAATGAGAACAGATCTAGTGTGAAACAACCAGTGGCATTCCTTCTTTCCGCAATATCAGAAACTGGATTAGTCAGTCTTCCTTCCCTGTTGACAAGTGTGCTACTTCAAGCAAACAATAAGTTACCTTCTGAACAGGTAACTTCACCACCTTTTGAAAAGTTCATCTTCCTTCTTTTCTTCTTTGATATTATGCCATTGAATCAAATAATATTGTTTTACGGAGTCTTTTAAACTTCCACCACTTTGGCTCATGTTATAGTCCATATATTTTCTTTTGCTCTATAGTTTTCAAGCAAGAAAAAAGGGATTCATGCTAGGACATGACCAGTACAGATTCGAGTTGCTTTTTTCTGAAGATTAATTTGGTTTGAGCAGTTTTTATCATTCTTTTCATGGTTGGGTGAGACCTCATTTTATTAATTCTAAATTGTTATACCATGAAATATTTGGAATCGGGATCTTACTAAGGGTATTGTTTTGAATAGACAAAGTGGTCATTATCCATAGAACCGGGCCACTTGTTGGGGAAACGGCTAGTTTGTGGTTGTTTAAGAACCTTATACGAGAATACTGAAGATTTTATTTTCACGATTAATTGTTGATCCTGTTTCAGGCGTCAAATGCCCTTCCATCTAATTTTGAAGAGGTGGCAACCGGAGTACTGAAGGTTCTGAATAATTTGGCGCTATTGGATATTACATTTATACAAAGAATGCTGGTGAGTAAAGTTCTTGTACTGGATATTGGTCGCATGATACTTATGATAGCGGTTTTAGCTCAACTCTGCAATTCTCATGTTTAAGCTGATTTTGATATATGTTAGAAAAAACTAATTCGGTCATACTTTATCCCTTCAGGCAAGGTCGGACCTGAAAATGGAGCTCTTCCACTTGATGAGTTTCCTTCTTTCTTATTGCACGAGCAAATGGAAAGCAGCTAATGATCAGGTGATTTATTATGTGCATGTTACTGTTTTCTAATGCATGTCAAACCCCGTACACGTAGCCGGTATGGCGGTATCAATTCCAAAATTGTAGACAATATCCTCATCCTATACCGTTTCTATAATGGGCATCTTTCGATAGATTCATGCATGGGTTACAAGATAATATTCTTTGAGAGTTTGAGTCCCAACGATCATATTCTTAACACATGCTATCAATTTTATCTCAGATTGGTTTGCTTCTCCTTGAATCACTGCTGCTTCTTGGTTATTTCGCCTTGTTCCACTCCGGGAATCAAGCTGTTCTTCGCTGGGGTAAAAGTCCTACAATCCTTCACAAGGTCAGTGATCTCTTCACAGTTTTCTCTCTCATATCTTTAGATGTTATTCGAGGAGCTAACAGTTGAGTTCGAAGGGCACAGGTATGTGATCTGCCTTTCATGTTCTTCAGCGACCCAGAATTGATGCCGGTCTTGGCCGGGACGCTTCTTGCGGCCTGTTATGGCTGTGAACAGAATAAGGATGTTGTTCAGCAGGAACTAAGTATGGATATGCTACTGTCCTTGCTAAGATCTTGCAGAAATATCTTACCAACTGCCAGATCATCCAATTCAAACCCGGAAATTCTCTTAGCAGACGATTCCAACGAGTCTAACCAGCAGGGTTCCGATTTAAAAAGATCTCAGGGAGATACTCCCCTAAGATCTAGCCGATACAACACCAGAAACACAAGGGTCTCTGGGGGAAAGGGCAGCGCAGTAGGAAACAGCCTTAAATTCGGCAAGATGAGAAACCAAAGAGATTGCAGATCAATAAAAACTTGTGAAGAAACAACCATTGGACATAATACTAATAACCTTCCAGTTTTGGGGACTTCACTAATGTTATACTCTAGATTCCCGAGCAGCTTCATCGACAGAGCCGAGCAGTTCTTCTCAGCTGGGATCTCCGATGATGGAACCGTGAGTTAACTAACACGAAACCGCACTCGTCATATTTGACAGTTACTGCAGGCCTCATAATTAATGTCTATAGGCATCGGTTAATCGAACCCTTTCCGCTTCGGAGTTCAGTGTTGGCATATGGTTTTTATGTTTGTTGTAAGTTCAGAATCTAAAGTTCGTAAGGATAGAGAAAGAAAGAAAAGGATAGATCGATCACATGATGAAAACTGAAATCATGAAACCATAGGCTGATATGAATCTTGTCTAGAATTAGTCTATTTTCGATCATTCTATTCGAGTACAAAGTAGTATCTGTGTTTGTAACTCGAACTTGTACCATTCTAAAAAATTAGGTCAAAATTTGTCATTAGTGAATGTATTAGGTATAAGTTGTGAGTTGAATTTATTTAAACCAAGTATTGAATTTGGCTTAATGATTAATTACGTCTATGTATCATGACTGTAATTTTTATTTCCTCTAATTTTCATCTGTAAATAATATATATACAAAATGTATCAATTAGAGATGGATTGAGGGGTTGGAGGGTTAAATTTGTAATAAAAGTAAATTAAATAAAGGTTATTAAAATACTAAACTTACCCTAAAATTTTGTTTATATTTTTGAAAAATTTTAATCTTAATTCTCCTACCTAGAGGAAGAAGGGGGAGCAACCAAAAGTAAAGAAAAATTCAGACGAAAAAATCAGGTGAAAAATTCAGACAAAAAATCAGGAGAAGTTGAAGGAGGCACAAAAAAACACGTGATTTTTTAAATTTATTTCTCATTTATTGTTGTGGGACCCAAAAAATATTTTTCTGCTTTATTTAATTATACATAAGTCTTTCCAACAGAATCCTAAATATATTTTTTACCTTATTTTCGTGAAGAAAAAAATATATTATTTATGAGTATGTTTTTTTTTTAATTATGAGTAATTTATTTTTAAAAAATAAGATTATTTTCACTTTAACTTTTTATTAGTATTTCGTTTTTACCGATATTATTATTATTATTATTATTATTATTATTATTATTTTATATTTGTCGTACCCTTGCCGTACTTGTATCTTGTAATTTTAAGAATTGTCGTTTTTTATCTTCGTCCTCATTTTCGTCCTCGTATCCGTATTGGTGCAACATAGGTGATTGCTCAAAACTTTGTTAATATTTAAATTTTGTGTTTATGAAATTATTATTTTTTTATATATGTTTATATATTTTAAAAAATTATTTTTTTTGAATATTAACAAACAGTGTAGTAGTTGAACGACAGTCGAATCCGTAACGGATGGTCTAGTCGGTGAGACCACAATCCAATTCAAAATCAGTAATATTATGCATAAACCCTCTTAATTCACCAAATTCTCACACAAAAAAGAAACACTTTTTTAAGACAAAACTTTCACAATTTATTCAGAAGCCCTTCTTTAAAATATGGGTAAAAAAAGTATAAAGTTAAAAAATATTTTTAACGTTTGACTGAATAGTCATTTTAATTTATTTTTTTTTGAAACAATTTAACCCTCAATATTTTATTTTGGGTCAAAATAACCCTTCTGCGGATGAAAACAGTCAACTAACAGTAAATTGCTTGAAATGACGTGACAAACCAACATGACCGTGCACGTTGAGGGGCTATTTTGATCCAAAATGAAACGTTAAAGGTTAAATTGCTTTGAAAAAAAAAAGAATATGAGTTAAAGTGACTATTCAATCAAACGTTAGGAGTATATTTTGACATTATGTCAAAAAATTACAAAATTCTTCTTTAAAATCTAAAATACTAATCCTAAGACCTAAATGTTAAACTCTAAATCTTAAAATCTAAACCCTAAACTTTAACCAATGATATATGTAAGTGTATGGGTGGGCCCGTGCCTGCCCTTAACTTTTTAAAGTTCACACATTTGGTTTAAAATTTTATGAATTAGTCCTTAATTTTATGACTTGTGCCCGCTTAAAATTTTGAAATTTTTATAATTGTACCAACCCTAAAAAATATTTTGATTTGTGTCTACCTTAAAAAATATTTTTAGATCTGTCACCGACTTTAACCCTAAAATTTTAATTCTCAACTCTACAACATAAACCCCATATCTTAAACTAAACTCGTAACCCTAAAATAAATACCATTTTGCTCCTAAATTCATATTCTTTTCCATTAAAAACGGTAATATTTTCCAATAAATCATTTTGTTTCAATAAGAGTTCTTTTTAAAAAAATAAACGTTTTAAAGCTTTTTCTTAATATAAAAGTATTAAATGTAAAAATTAAAAAAGATTTGAAACGACCCAAAAACCGATTAAAGGGTATAATTATTAACTGAACCTAACATTCATATCAGAAGAAAAATTAATGATATCATTAAAATCCTATTCCAAGCTTATTCAATTCATGAGTTTTTGTATATATTGATGGAAGATTTTGTCCAAGTTGCTTTGCTGCCTGTTGATATTAGTTGGAAAAAATCCTCTTTATGCTCAGATTCGAACCCATACAAGATGAGGCAAGATAAACATCCTTAGCCACTAGGCCAATTAGTAGATCTCTTCTCTCTTTGTTTATTTTTGTATAACATCACACATCAAATCTTGATTAATCCTTATAGAATCTATTCATCCTCCTCCTTTATTAAATAAAATTAGAAGAACAAATATTTTAATTTCTAAATATTTTTGTATTGTTTGGAAAATATTTTATGTGAATCGAGATCTATAAAACAAGTGAAGTCATATTCGTCATGTAACTTCAATCTTTGAGTTGTTATCTTTATTTAATATGGTAAGTACACTTTACTACAAGCCACATATTATCTTTGGGTCAAATCCAAATAATAAATGTTGGATTGGCATGTTGACAGTGTTGGCAACAACAAATCTGGTTATCAAAACTATCGGGTCGGGTATCTGATTACCAAAAAATCGTCATATACTCGGCCCTATTACTGAAAAAAAATCTCAAGTGAAATATTTTTTAATAAAATATTTAATTTTTTCTTTTCAGGTCGTCGGTCGAGGCCAATAAAGTTAGATAATTTTAAATACCCCTACTGCAACTACTCTTTAATTTTAAATAATGTGGTTGTTGGCTCGAAAATATCATAACGCATGGCTCAACTATATGCCAGGAAGATTGAAATAAACGTGTTGCTGTGTACTATGTGGCCACTCATAAGTCATAATCAAAGTCATGTGTCTGGGTCAGGCAGGTACTAAATGCTTAAAGACAAAATGAAGAGCCATTAGGTCTTATATTTACTAAATTAACACTCAAAATTCTATATTTTCAGGACTAGCATCATTACAGTGAATTCACGGCATAGATATACTAAATTTTAAAATAATATTATTTTTTATTTAAATTTGTCGTAGGATCTCGACGAGTTTCAATTTTTTTATAAAATGTCCGGTTTAAATCTTAATCAGGTGATTAGCCTAATCCTAAACTAAATTCGCCGTGTAAGCATGGTAAGTTCCCTCTGCCTTAACACGCCGTCATTGTATTTACGGAAAAGTATAACGGTTTGTTTAGGGTTTTTGGAAATTAAGGTTTTTAGTTTCTTATAAATAAATAGTTTTGTTTAGGGTTAGAACACACACAAATGTTTCAAACTCTTCTGTTCGAGCAAAGCAAAGGAGTTTGTCAAGCTGTGAGATTTTTTTAGACCGCCGAAAGAAGCAAGCTCACACATAATTCGGAAGGTTAAAGGTAACGTTTGTTGACTTTTTTAGATTACGACTAAAATTTTAGAATATAATTTATTTTTTATTCAAATTTTTTATGTGTGAGTATCTTTTAATCTGAAGAGTAAATTGTGTTGTAATTATTTTAACCAAAAATATTTTGAAATTCGATTGATTTGTGATGTTGTCAGGGCCGGCTATGAGGGGAGCACCTTGAGCAACCGCTCAGGGCCCCCAACCAGCCTAAGGTACCTAAAAATTAAATATTCATATTTTTTATTTTTTAATTTATCAAATACATAAATTAATTTAATGGTAAAAAATATATATATTGAAATCTTAATATGAGCTATAGAAAGGCTTGAGAGATCTTTTTGGGAAAAACTCTTTAAATAGTTTAGAGAGTTTTTGTATGCTCGTTCTCTTCTAAATGGTTTAGAGAATTTTTTTATGCTCGTTTCAACTGGGTAAACTATGTAGAGGTCGGAGAGTTATCGTTGCGACTTAGGAATCGATATTGTGGAATCGTGATTGAATATCTATATTCTCCAAATTTAGAATTTCATATTTTAAAGAGGTAATTCTTCACCTTTATTCACCTCGATTCGTTCCTCGTACATGGATCTCTGATGGTAATCGCCGAATAATTTTTCCGCTACGACATGAGGTGTGCCGACGTGACCCAACAATAACAACTTGTCTATTTCTCATTTTGCACAACATTCAAACAAACTAACTAATCTCTCTTTCAATTCAAAATTTTCACAATCTCAAACAAACATTGTTTTACAATGGCACCAATCTCAACAATCGTATACTACGATGGCAACTATATGGGAGATAATAGCGAAAAAAACTTTGAATTTGAAAACTTTTTTCATATCAAATTCATTCGTAGAGTTTCTATTGCAACGCTACAATCGAAAATATAACGGCTAGTTCTTATCGGGCGTAACAGACCACTATAAGCTCTCTATTACAGGTTCCAGACATCCTTCCTCAATTCGACGTTGAAGAAATGATCGACACGCATACTGGGTACGGAGCAAAAATGTGCCATTTGTATGCAGATTTTAGTGGAGAATTACCAATTAACAGTGAAAACCGAGTCGCAGCTCAAGAAACAACATATGATTTCAGCTCTTTAATGGGGGATTATAATATTGGTCCTGCTTATACACATGCGCTTAGTGATGAACCTGCATGTTCAACAGCACGACACTCGTCTATCAACTTCTTCGACCTAAACGTTGAGCAACCATCAACTCAACATTCGACCTTCAAACTTTACGTTGATGTGCATTAACCGAGAATTGGTGGATCAAGTTTTTCAAGGGGTCGACGCTCTTGCGCAACATCCTTCGATCTAAATGAGCCAACCTATGCTTCTCCTAATTTTTTCCTAGGTCTACATCTACGACTTCTACACCTGCCCATACATTCACGGATGCTGATGAAGGTTACTCATCCCCAGAAGAACTGATTCAAGAGCTCAGGCCTGACATTACTGAGATTGGGTTATTCGTGGAGCGTGAAGATGCTTATGGTGGTATCGCCTATGAAACTGAAAGTGACACTGATGATGATGATAACGCCCCCAGAAACTTCAATGAAAATCAATTGGGATATGTTGAATGCAGTAGTGTCCACACATCGTACGAACCTCCATCGCACATGCATGACATCGACATGGCGGCAATGGACGAGATAGAGTTCCCTGACGTGGGTTTCGATGATTCTTATTTTGCCATAAAAAAGAAGACTTGTGGCTCAGGATACAGTTCAGAACAAGCGACGAAGCGGAAGCTGCTGTTAAAAACTACAACATACGTAATGGTATGCATTCCAAGGTGATGTACTCGACATCAAAGAAATACGTTTATGAATGTAAACAGAAAGCGACACAAGGATGTAACTAAAAAGGTCCGAGTCCAAATGAAGAAAAGGAAAGACAACGTCTAGGAGATCACAGTCTACAACGACCCTCATACTTGTTGTGTCGTCGGTTAAAGACAAGATCATCCAAACCTGAATTCAAACCTTATCGTTGGGAGCATCCAAACAATTGTCCAGGTAAGCCGTAAAGCCACTATTTTTACGTTGAGGGCGCATGTTATGTCAGTATACAAATACACTCAATCATAAAAAAAGACTTTGAGGGGAAAAACAAGACAATCATGAATTTGCATGGGGAATGGGATGCTTCTTACAACGAGCTCTCAACTTGGATAAATATCATGAAGAAATACAACCGCGGAATGATCACAGATCTAGAAACTGAATCATACTACAAGGATGATCGCGTGGTTCTTGATGTCTACCAATTCCAATGAATTTTTTTGACATTTCCCAATTGTATTAATGCGTACAAGAACTGCAAGCCTGTCATGGAGATCGATGGCACATTCTTGTATGGAAGATACAAGCAAGTCTTGCTGTTAGTCGTTGTTCAAGATGACAATCGCAAAACAATACTCATTGCGTTCACACTTGTGCCCATATAAGATACTAATCATGCAGGATTTTCCTCAAGAAGCTATGCCATTTCATTATACGAAAGGGTTGAGTTTGCTTGATCCTAGATCGAGGAGGTGGGATAAAGTAAACGATCAAATCTTTGGGCAATCGGTTCTAATCTCCAAACAATAAACATTGTTTCTGCATACGCCACATTACCTCAAACTACCATGGACGGTTTAAGAAGGACGATGAACGCAGGCTCGTTATACGCATGGGTACGTATTAAGATTTGTTGTAATTATCACTACATTCCCTATAACTCATTTGTACACTCTGTCATGTCTTACGGTACAAACTAGTTCAACACAAATTTGAACAAATGCTTGAAGACTTGCGGGAGAGGAATCTTGAGGGATACAAGTACGTTGCAAAATTCCCAAGGAAAAATGGACCAATGCATACGATGTCGAGTTTAGATATGACCACATGGCAACCAACTTGGCCGAGACATCAATTCTTCCTTGAAGGTGATTCGAAATTTGGTATTGACAGCCATCGTGAAAGCTACGTACTTTCTTTTGGCCAAGCTATTCGCAACCTCGGGGAAAGAAGTTGCCGTTATACAACAACAGGGCCGCACATTCCACCCCAAGATACAAGAAAAAAATTCATGCCAACGTTGTTAAATCCAACGGGTTACATGTGCTGCCAATGTTGCATAAAGACAACTATTTCTGTGTCTCGGAGATACCACGCCCTATGCATGGTAATGATCCAACATCATACAAGGTGAATCTTTAGCACATGTTGTGTGATTGTGGGTACTTCCAAGCTCTCAAGTCTCCATACGAGCATGACATCGCTGTCAGGCTCGATTACAAAGAATATATGGATCCTGTATACTGGCTTCATTCAGTATTTAAGGTCTACGAAATAGAATTCTCACCAATCGGCAACGAAATAAAATGAAATGCTGAGCAGACATGGCCCACAATTTTACCTGACCAAAGTCTGCGAAGGCAAAAAGCATGACGTCCAAAGCCACAAGGATTCACAATGCTATGGACGTCATGCGTCAACGAGAGCCTACTAGACAAACTAGACTTTGCGGAAATTGTAGACTTCCGGATCATAGAATGCCAAACTGTCCATCTCTAACATAAATATGTTTTATTTTTATACTAAATAACCACGTTTTAACATAAATCTTATTATGACACTTCACTCCACTCTAACATTTCACCATTGCATAATTTACATAAAGAGTTATAATATTAATATTAAGTATGATTCGTAAAGATTCATGAAATCTTTTAAAATTTTAAACAATAACCAAGAGAGATACATATATATTATGGTATGTTTTCGAGGAACAAAAATTTCCTACTCCTTTTCAGTGTCCCTTACATTCATGTATAATATTCATTCCACTTAAAAAAGATACCGAAAAAGAGTTGAAGATTTTTGTCCATATTGAACCAACTTTATTGTCTCTAGTTCACTCCTTTGTTTTATTCCCTGGATTCCTTTTTGACCTTATCTCGTGCATGCTAAGCAAAACGTTGAACATGTAGGAGAAGCTAGTAGCGGAGTCAAGATTTTCATATAGTGTGGTCAAAGTAAATTTTGAGTACGAGAATTCTCATATTACTACAATATAAATATTGTTGACCCTATACCCAAATAAATTAAACGGAGTCAATTCTAATATTTTCAGAAAAAATTATGCTTACTCCTTAAAAATTTTATTTAACTCTTTAAAATTCTCATACCACGACTAATTAAGTGGGGTCGATTCATTATGATATGTTGTGTATAAATTTGAAAGCGAAGATGTTGTTTACAGTGTGCCAACCCTCTTAGTTTCTCTGCATGTTTTGGTAATTTCAGTATTTCACCATGCCATTGCCATCACTCGACACCTTCTTCCTTCGGGATCTCATAGCTGCAGCTTTTCTCTTCTTTATCTCACGTTATTTCATCCGTTCACTTCTCGGAACAACGAACCGAACACTTCCTCCGGGACCGAAAGGCTGGCCTGTTGTTGGGGCGCTTCCACTCTTAGGTCCCATGCCCCATGTTACTCTAGCCAAATTAGCCAAAAAATATGGACCTGTAATGTGCCTCAAATTGGGCACATGCAACATGGTGGTTGCGTCCACCCCGGACGCCGCTCGAGCTTTCCTTAAGACCCTTGACTTGAATTCCTGTAATCGGGCACCTAATGCCGGTGCCACCCACATAGCTTATAATTCTCAAGACATGGTGTTTGCCGAGTATGGTCCGAGGTGGAAATTGCTTCGTAAACTAAGCAATCTCCACATGCTTGGTGGTAAAGCCCTTGAGAATTGGTCACAAGTCCGGGCAGTTGAGCTTGGTCACATGGTTCGAGCCATGTACGAATCTAGCCAAAAGGGGGAGGCGGTCGTGGTGCCGGAGATGTTAACGTACGCAATGGCCAACATGATCGGGCAAGTGATACTAAGTCGACGAGTTTTCGCGACCAAAGGTTCGGAGTCGAACGAGTTCAAGGACATGGTGGTGGAGCTCATGACATGTGCTGGAATCTTCAACATTGGTGACTTTATACCTTCCATTGCATGGATGGATTTACAAGGAATCGAAGGTGAGATGAAGAAATTACACAAAAGATGGGATGTTTTGTTGACAAAGATGATGGAAGAGCATGCGGAAACGGCTCATCAACGCAACGGAAAGCCCGATTTTCTCGATATAATTATGGCTAACCGAGAGAAATCTGATGGGGAAAAGCTTAGTTTGGTTAATGTCAAGGGCCTTCTTTTGGTATGCCTTGTTATGCAAGTTAAGTTTTCTCTGTTCTTGCCTTCTTGGTATTTAACTTCATTTCCTTTTGTTGGCATTGGTAGAATCTATTCACTGCCGGGACAGACGCGGCCTCGAGCATAATCGAGTGGGCATTGGCTGAAATGATGAACAATCCTAAGGTCCTGAAGAAAGCTCAGGAGGAGATAGATCAAGTGGTGGGCAGAAGCCGAAGGCTCGAAGAATCCGACATACCGAAACTTCCCTATCTTCAAGCCATCTGCAAAGAAACATTTCGTAAACATCCATCCACTCCCTTGAACATGCCTCGAGTTTCAGCGCAAGCTTGCGAGATCAATGGCTACTATATCCCCATGAACACTAGGCTCAGAGTCAACATTTGGGCCATTGGTCGAGACCCTGACGTGTGGGAAAATCCACTGGATTTCAACCCTGAGAGGTTCCTGAGTGGGAAAAACGCCAAAATCGATCCACGAGGGAACGATTTCGAGCTCATTCCGTTCGGTTCCGGCCGAAGAATGTGTGCCGGAACCAGGATGGGGATCGTGCTAGTTGAGTACATGTTAGGCACGTTGGTCCACTCGTTTGACTGGTCGCTTCCTCCCGGGGCAGGGGAATTAAACATGGACGAGGCCTTCGGCCTTGCTTTGCAAAAGGCAGTGTCTCTTTCTGCCTGCCTTCGCCCACGCCTCACACCAACTGCCTATGTTTCCGAAGCCTAGTCCTTCCACATCAATGCTCCTTTTTTTACCTGTTTTGCTCATGTTATATGATTATTAACGGGGCTGTTCAAAGGGTTACGGGGCTTTGTGTAGTTTATTAAAGTGACGTCCTTTAATTTATAATTCAAAATATATGTAAGGTTTATCTATAAGATATTTTATCTTAATAAAAAAAATATTATGAGGTTATTTTTAAATTTATTTTTTTAGTAATTTATTAAACTAAAATATTTTATTTTCTCTAAATAAATATTTTATCATTGCCTTGATGCCTTCGTATGTCATTTCATTTGTATCTGGTTCTTATTGCATATCGGATGTGTTAACTATTAATGTGGTGTTCTATTATTTGGGGTAAACTTGGTTAGTGTCAAAGAAGTCGGCGATAATTTTGTTTACTTTTCATATAATGGGGGCCTTTAAAATGAATTATCATTTGTATATAGATCTTTAATTAAATTAAACTCGAACTCAGAAGTTTCAATTTTAAGGTAACTCGTAATTGACTATGTAACGATTTCGGGGTGGTGGAGGTACGAAATATTCTCCACTCGTAACCGACTCTCGAACCTTTATTTTTTTTATGGTTACCTCCTTGGTGTCTGGTCTACCTTATCCAAGTGACCGGTGACGACTCCATCACTTTTTCAAACATTTTCTTAAAAATCAAACTGGTTCTTCCAAATGAAACCTGAGATTTTCTTCAATGATTGTCAGACTTTTGATGTCTGATTGAGATTAGAAAAGAAAAAAGGATGAGATATGGTGAGTTAGTGAGTTCAAGAGAGTCACTTAAATCAGTTAGAAATTAGGTGTATTGGGGTTGATCCTCTGGGGAGCCTAGTAGCTCGGAAGGTATTCCACGTCTTCAGATATCGACCCAGCTTTCGAGGTCTCTTAGACACAATATATGCTTGGGACAATCCCCGATAAGTCATTTCAGTGTTGCTCCGACACTTGATATTCGAGGCATCTAATCTAGCTTGATATATTCATGATCAGAAAAAATTAATTAAAAAAGTTTTAAAGGTATAGGTACCTGAAACAAATGTGCTCTCTGATTGCACGAGAAGAGGCTTTTCAGACTGAAAAAATGCCTATCTGAACTTCACATGAATTAAATTCTCAAGCAAATCTCCAACCAGAATTTGAAAAAGAAAGCATCATGCATTTACTACTCATAAAGTTAGGTGCATCCATGTTAGGTGAACACTCGGCCGCGACAGCGGAAGCATCAGCTTTCATCGAAGGTATTCGACTCGCAATCATGCATGGCTGGTCGGATGTAGTTATCGAAGGAGATGATCTTAGTGTCGTTCACCGGCTTGTCAATTCGAGTCCGGACTTGTCGACCGTTGGTGTGCATCTTCATGAAGCACAACAATGTTTAAAAGCTTTTACCGGATTTAGTATACGTTATGTTCACCGCGCGCAGTGCAAATTCTGTTGCACATACTTTGGCCCATTGGACGTTAGATTGTGTTCAGCGGTGTATTTTAGTATGGACTATCTGAATTGTATTATGTCATTTATTTACTATATGCTTTTTTTAATGGAATTGGTTATAAGAAATAAATAAGTGGAAAATTAGAATAAAAAACAATTAAAATAAGGCAGAATGTCAAAAATAACCCTCAACATTTTATTTTTTTGCTAATTTTAGCCTTTTTTTTTGTGTAAACGACCACCTAACGTTTCATTCTTCGTTCAAATTTTACCCTTGTTGGATAAAAACCGTTTATCAACTAACGGTCAACGCCTAAGACTGACATGGCATGTCTGCAGAGCATGGGAAGATGACATGATACTGCCACGTGACATTTTTGCTGACATTACGATTGGTTAAAAATATTTAAAAAATATTATGCTTAAAAAATAATTTTTTAATTTTTAAAATGTCATGTCAGCAAAAATACCACGTGGTAGTGCCATGTCATCTCCTCATGCCCTGCAAACATGTCACGTTAATCTCAGACGTTGACCGTTAGTTGACTAATGGTTTTAATCCAACAATGGTAAAATTTAAACAAAAAATGAAACGTTAGATAGTTATTTACACCAAAAAAGGATAGGATTAAAATGACCAAACGGTAAAACATTAGGGGCTATTTTTGACCTTTTGTCTTAAAATAAATACAAATTATACTATTCAAAACAAGATATATACTTCAATACGGATATGAACCGATTCAAATTTAAATATGAAGAAAAATGATTAAATTCTTTCAACATGATGAATTAGAAAAGTTTTTTTACAATAATAATAATAGTAAAATTTTGTGTGTTTTAATTTATATATATGCACTATTGTTGGACGTCCTAAGCCTAATATCATGAGATGCAGTACTTGAAATCTGCTCTGCTGCTTGTGATTTTAATTAACATACCCAACACCTCTTTCATGTTTGGTCTATCTTGTGGAGCATCGGCTGTGCATCGGACCCCGATCCGAAGCAGCTCGAACATCTCCTCCGCGCCATCGGACATTCCCGATCCCAAAAGCATAACCGGTACCACAGCTCGACCGTTCCCCATGATTCGCTTGGCCCATTCCACCAGGCACTCGTCGCTTCCATCCACAGCTCGTCGGCCAGTCGCGAGTTCCATTGCTAACACTCCGTAGCTGTACACATCGCCTTTTGTCGTAGCTTGCATTGTCTGCCCGTATTCTGGTGGTACATAGCCAATAGTTCCCGCCACCATTGTGCTCACATGGCTATCGCCGATATCGACAACTCTAGCGAGACCGAAATCCGTGACTCTTGCCCTACTATCTTTATCTAACAGGACATTACTAGCCTTAACATCCCTGTGCACAATGGCAGGGTAACATTCATGATGTAGGAACACTAATGCTCGTGCAATATCGACCATGACGTCGATCCGTTTCCGCCACGTTAACCGGACTCGATCCGATATAAGATCTTCCAAGGTCCCACCTTCCATGTATTCATACACCAAAATTTTCTCTAATCCATGTAGGCACCAACCATAGAGTGTTACAAGGTTAGGGTGTGGCCAACCAAAGCTATTGCCACTAAGAACTTCCATTTCAGCCTTGAACTCCCTTTCACCTTCGATTCCTTCTCTTTGTAGCTTTTTCACTGCAACATCTCTTCCGTCCGGCAATACGCCTCGGTACACCGTTCCGAACCCTCCTTTCCCGATAATCCTTTCGTCCGAGAAGTTACTCGTAGCCCTCAAAATGTCTGCATGTGTAAAGACTGTTTTGTCCAAACGGATGACCTTGATAGCATATAATGATCCGCTAGAGCTTGATGTAAGATCATGTTGATTGTTTGCATCTTTTAAGAGAGATGTCTGAGGTTCGGATCTCGAATTCACCATTCGGCATACCATAAGCGATACAGCCCCGAAAATGAAAGCGGTCAGTGCGAGAGCTAGCGACACCATAAGTGCGACAAATCTTGTAGATCTATTCCGGCTTCCATTATTGTCCGGTAGGTGAACGGTTCCATTATCGATGAAATCCGGAACATCCAGTAGTGGATTTCCCAAGTATGAGTATCTCTCGAACGTTGCAAATTGTCCGGTTCGCGGAATTACCCCGGAAATGAACCGATTGTATGAAATGTTGAACTTGGTGAGATCAGTCAGGTTGGTGAAACTTGTTGGAAATATGCCAGAAAAGTTATTGTATGACAAATCCAGATTCTGCAAGCATTTGACATTGCCTATCTCTGCTGGAATTTGTCCCGAAAACTTGTTTCGGGTGAGATTAAGTACACCAAGAGGCAACTGACCAATCTGTGCAGGCAGTTCACCATTGAATTCATTGAAACCCAAGTGCAGCATACTGAAATTCTGCATCATACCGATATCAGAAGGGATCGATCCCGAAAACCGGTTGCCGCTAAGTTGAAGGTATCCCGAGATTTGAAATGTCCTAACATTTGAGCCTGCAGTGCACATCGGAAAAAGACCGTAGCCTTTAAGCAACCGATCCCATGTGCTTCTGCAGCTCTTCCTAGTGAGAATTGTATACACAAAACTGAAAGGTGGATAGTCTGCTGGTATCCACCTCTTCATTGCCGAGCACTCACCCGAACCAGCAATGATCCTATCATTGCGCCGACGGTTCGACTCGAATGTTCGGGTAGCATTTCTTCCGATCTTCGCTAACTCGGGAGGGATTCTTCCAGAAAGTTGATTGTTGGCAAGGTTTAGCCATAACAAGCTACTGCAGTTTCCAATCTCCGGAGGAATCTTGCCACTAAGAGAGTTGTTTGCAAGCATCAACCATAAAAGAGAGCTCAATTTACCGAGCTCGGGCGGGATCGATCCCGAAAGCCTGTTGAAGGACAGATCTAGAGTTTGTAAATTTGGCAAGTTTCCATATTCAGGTGGTATAGTACCATTAAACTGATTGTGAGCCAGCATCAAATAATTCAAGCTTGGCATTTCAGAGATTTGAACAGGTAATGGACCAGAGAAACTGTTATAACTCAGGTCTAAACGAGAAATGTTCGGAAGCGTTAGAATACCGGATGTATCGAACCCTCCGGTGTACGAATTTCCATGTAATAACAGAAACTTCACCTGTTTGAATCTCCCAAAAATGTTTTGAATCTCCCCACCAAATTTGTGATTGCTCAAGTCCAAGAACTCCAAATTCGACAAGTTCAATAGCGATTCCGGGATCGCACTCGAGAAACTGTTGTTCCCCAAGAACAAGCCTTCAAGGCTGGAAATTGATCCCAATTCTGGTGGAATGGACCCATTAAACTTGTTTCCCCCTACATTAAAGATAGCCAAATCCTTGCAATTTGATATCTCCCCTGGAAGTGCACCATGAAAATTGTTTTCGGACAGGTCTAATTGCTGCAAACTACAATTATCTGCAAACATCGATCCTGAAATCGTCCCGGAAACAAAGTTTTCGGACACTGAAAACTCGAGCAGCCTTCGAAATCCGCCCCATAAGTGACCACTAAACTTGTTGGAACTCAAATCAAGATACTTCAGACTCAAGCAACCATCAAAGCAGCTATCAATTTCACCAGTGAAGTTATTAGTGGAAAGGTTTGCAACAATCAGACTCTGGCAAATTCCCGGGAAGTTAACTTCGATATCGCCATGAAACCGGTTCACCGATAAATCGAGCATTTGTAAACGACTCAACCCTTGAAGCTCCAGCTTTCCATCAAGGATATTATGTGATAAGTTGAGGTACACAAGGCTTCTGCATCGACTCAAATCGTCCGGTACAGCTCCGCCGATGGTGTTTCTCGATAGATCAAGGTGTTGAAGCTCTGTCAAAGCTGAGAAATTTCGGAACATTTCACCAGAAATGTTGTTTCCAGACAGGTTTATACCAATGACTCGTTGTTGTTCGGAACAAGAGATTCCGGGCCATCGACACGGTGGAATCGAATTTTCGACATCCCATTCGGAATATCTCCCTCGATTAACTCGATTGTGTGCTTCCAGGAATGTTTTCAGATTCAGCAGAATTTGTCTGTCTGTTTCTAATGAATCTCCATTGACAACATTATCTGTAAATTGTACCCAGAAACACAGAATCATTGTCTCGAACATGTTATGAGAGATTAAAAAAATTGCAGTAAGTCAACAGAATCATCCTAGGAAAACACAAAAAGAATTCAACAACCAAAACAAAACACACACAAAAGCTGTCGCCATGAAAGTTCAGTGTCAAAAACATTACCTGAAATCGTAAAGATTAAGAATATGAACAAAGAGAAACGCCATGAAATAGCTTGGTCTGTGATCTTCTTCTTCATGTATTTTTTTTTAAAAAAAAAAACGAAATAATTAGACACCCATCAAATGAAAACAATTGAAGAAGAAGATAAATGAAGTTTGGAGTTAAATTTAAGGCCAGAAAATTAAGAAGAAAAAAAATAAATTGTAAGAATAAAAGTTGTAAACGTATTCGAAGAAATAGAAAGTTGAAGAACACAACGCCTACACTTAAAGACTAGAGACCAAAGCTTGGAATAAACGTTTGCCAACGGTATCTTCGTCAAAGGTTTCTTTTTTTATATTTAAAACATTAATAAAATATTAGTTTTAAACATTGTTTAATATGGTCCTAATCTTAATATTATTCCGTTTGTTTTAGGAAAAGTTAATATAAATAATTCCAGTTTGGTTTTTTATGTGATTTAGTTCTATAGATTCGAATTTTTAAAATTAAGTTTCTGAACGAACCAGTTTTAAATTAAAAAATTTGAGGTTGGATTTAAATAAAGGTTTAATTACTATGCCTCTTTTTTACAATAGGTGCCTAAAGTATTTTTTGGTTGAAATATGTGCCTAAAATTTCATTTTTGGTTGAAATAGGTGCCAAAGTATGTATCTATTTCAGCCAAAAATTACTTTAGGCACTTATTTCAACCAAAAATAAAACTTTAGGCACCTATTTTAACAAAAAGAATACTTTAGGCACCTATTGTAAAAAGAGACATAATTTAGACACTTGTTTTATAGTTAAGCCTTAAATCAAACCTGCAAGTCTTGTCTAGAGAAAATTACTAAAGTTTTGGATGTTTCACTTTCATCCTTAATTTACCAGTATATGCTAATCATATCTCATGTTAATAAAACAATTATAAAAACTGATAATTGTCATTTAAATTACATCGAAGTGTATCATGTATATAATGATGTGGAGTAAAGGTCATTTGGATATAAAATTGTAACATTTAAAAGTTTAAAGACTAATTTAAAATGAGGATAAAATTTTGGGATGTAATTGTAATGTCTAAAAGTTTGGGGGGAAATTTAAAATGATGATCATAATTTTGGGGTGAATTTGTAATGTTCAAAATTTTGGAATGATGGTCACTTATATGTGATGGAATTAACCCAACATTTTATAATGTTATTTTATTTAATCTTGTATAAATATTTTTCATAATTTTTTAATAGCAATTTTTCTAATAATTTTATTCAAGTAATTTTTTTTTTATTTTTTATGATGAAATAATAAATATAAAAATCGAATTTGTGAACGGAAATTCTTATATTTTCTTTCTTTCTAATAGCCTCGAAATCTATCGCTAAATTCAAAGATTTTTTCTTTCAAACCTTATAATAAAAAGCTTAAATATTTAAGAAGCACTTGAAATTTTGAAGAAAAAAAATAATTAAGCCCTTGAATTTTTTTTGCACCCAATTAAGCCCTTGAACTATAAAATTTAATCAGTTAAGCTCTTAAACCAATAAATTGAATCAATTAAACCCTTTGATCAATTTTGACCATTAAATCTGAACAAATTTTTTTCGATCTATTGTTGCAGTGCGTTGTCACACTGTTTTTACTTGACAGTTTTCAAAAAATTTATTTTATTTAAAAAATTCTTTAAATGTTATAAGAATTCTTAAAAAAACTTATAAAATTTATAAATATGTACTTTTTAGATTTTTTTTTGTAAATGCAACATGATAGAACTGTATTGTATTATGTTTCGGTAATATATGAAGAAAAAAACTGTTAAGATTTAATGGTCAAAATTGGTCAAATGGCTTAATTGATTAAATCTCTTGGTTCAAGGGCTTAATTGATTAAATTTTTTGGTTTAAAGACTTAATTGGGTGCAAAAAAAGTTCATGAGCTTACTTGATATTTTTTAAGTTCAGATGCCTTTTACACCCTTAAGCCAAATAAAAACAATTGAAAATAATTATTTTCGGATGAAAATTACAAATTATTTTATAAACATAGATATTTAATCTATTAATTTAATCAAATATTATAAAACTCGTTATGAGATTAAATTTTTCAATCAAAGATTTGAACTTTAACTTTATTTTAGAGATTTAATGTTTTATCCGTTAAATTAGATAATGGTGGATGAAAAATTTATTGTTTTCAAACAAGTTTTTTGCGTGCGTTTTCTTAGAAATTTCCAACCAATGAAAACAATGATAGTTTTCAAATTTTCATTGTGAAAGTGATGATTTTAGTCAAATAGTTGTTTTCAGAAAAAGAAAATCAAAGTGAATATATATATATATATAGGATCCGTTTACACAGTGTAAAACTCTTTAAGTTTTACACGTTTTTTGACCGATGAATGAGTGAAACGAATGGACGAGATTAACAGTAAATATGTGAAGATTATCACTTGGAAAAAAAGAGTAAGGAGTTAATCTGAGCCATCCATTCCCCCATCTAATGATCCAGAAAACGTGTAAAACTTAAAGAGTTTTACAGTGTGTAAGTTGATCCTGACTCATATATATATATATTCTACTGTTAATATCAGTCACCCGTTCAACGATTAAAAAACTTGTAAAATTTAATAAAAAAATTACTTTGTAAACGGATTATATCGTACATATATTATATGATCCGATTACGCAGTGTAAAAGCGTTTAAATTTTATGGCTTTGTTGGGTCACGAATTCAATGGTCAAATGGCTTGATCTTGCATTGCATGAACCCCCGTCAACATGGGCGGCTCCTCTGCCTCGTTTTTCCGTTTCACATACTTTAAAATCTCAATCAATTATTATAGGGTAAACTACAACAGAGGTCACTCAATTATAGGTAAAATTATATTTGGATCACTTAATTATGGGTAAGGTTACATTTGGGTCACCCAATTATTAAAGGCTACATTTGGATCAATCAATTATGGGTAAGGTTATATTTGGGTCACCCTTCATATTTAAAAAAAGTATATCAATTTGTGTATTAGATTAATTAATGATTTCAAATAAAATGTTATAATGTTAACGAGTGTATACAAGTGATTTGAAAGAAAAAAATGAATAAATTGATATGTTTTTTTAAATATGAAAGGTGACTCAAGCGTAACTTTACCCATAATTGAGTGACCCAAATGTAACCTTTAATAATTGAGTGACCCAAATGTAATCTTACCCATAACTGAGTGACCCAAATGTAACTTTTAATAATTAAGTTACTCAAATGTAACCTTGCCCATAATTAAGTGACATACATTGTAGTTTACCCATTATTATAATATATAATTAGATAAATAATAATCTAAATATATTCATATTTAAATTAAAATAATTTTAAACATGACATGTCTATCATAATTAGATAGTAAAATTATAGTAAATCAAAAAGTTATTTGCATCACTCATTCTTAAACTATGACTTTCATTCTAAATTGACCCTTAAACTTTTAAATATCCTAATTCCACCTTCAAATTATGTAATCTTTAAATTTTTGAACGTTATAAATTCATCCCCAAATTATGAGTATATGTTAATCAATTCCGTGTTAATAAAAGTAGTAATAGCTATGTAAACATTAATGTTGTTATGTAATAATATGATGTGACATAAACGATAATTTGATGATGAAATTAGAGTGTTCAAATGTTTGGGGACCATCTTAAAATGAAGGTCATAGTTTGGGAGGAAATTGAAACATTCAAAAGTTTGTAGACCAATTTAGAATGAGAGTCATAATTTTAGGATGAAATCAAAACATTCAAAAGTCTAAAGAGTAAGTCTCTCAACTCTGTCTAATATATCATATAAGTATAATGCATATGAAAAAAAATAAAGAAATATATATACATATGTGTGTGTGTGCGCGCATATCGTATATGGCTATAGGAAATCGTTTAAATTAGAACCAATTAGTATCATAACATTATAAACGTTTGCAATTAAATTTAAACATAAATTCAAACATCTAGACTTAACTCGACTATAAAATCACTCAAAAAATTTTAAATAAAGTTTAAGTTATAAAATAAAACTTATCAATTTAACTAACTCGATTTTTATAACTCGTCTCGATCAAATATCCATCCTAAAATAGCGACTTAAACAACCAAAATTATGTAAATTAGCAATTAGTATCGAGAAAAAGGAAAAGAAATGAAAAACTGCATGCCTTAACTCTTAAGCCATTCCCCTTTTCCATTTCCGACCAGTCTTAAAAACATGTTTTACACGTGATTTCCCCTTTCGTTTTTCATCGTGATTATGACACAAAACAAAAAGGTGAAAAAGAAGAAATAGCAATAGAATTTAAGTTTTTTTAATTATGCGGTTACAATTGTCAATATATATGATGTATATTTGAATAATTATTATTAAAACTAGACATCTCAAAGCACAATAAAATTGATAATCGATATATATTTAAATTTAGTCTAAAATAAATTTAGACAAAATTTATATATAATGTGACTTAAAACTAAAATAAAATTTAAATTAAAAAGTGTACATAGTATTTATAAATAGTATGTGACTTCAACGAAAATTTGCATATAGTATTTACTTGAAATTGTATATTTAAAAGTCTTAAAATCCCAACATTCTCAATATAGCCTATGCTTCATTAGCAATATTTTTATTTACTTTTATATTTGTTTCATGTCCAAAATCTTTTCAGCAATATTTTCCAATTCATAATAAATAAATAAATCAACTTATATTTTCCATGAACAAACAGAAAATATTATAACCAATTGGAAATTTTAGCCGCCCGTGATACGGTGTGGGCTGACCATTTTCTTTATGTTAGGATTATAATTTATAAAATATACATTTTTAATAGTTTACTATATTTAAAAGTTATTAAACTCGTGGAGTGGCCCCAATGGTAAAAGATGATGTATTTCATTCAGGTGATCCGAGTTCGAGCACCATGTGTACACGATGTGTGTTAGGAATATGTGCGGACCAGGTTTATTTATCATAATTGTAAATTCTCATTGTATATTTAATCAAACTAACGTACTCATATTCATAAAAAATTATTCAATATTAAAAACATAAATTTAATATATAATTTATTAATTAAATTAATTGGCTAAACTGATTTTTTATATATTAAAAAAAAGTCAATTGCCCGGTTTGATTTTTTATTCAATATTCACGAGTGGCTATGTCTTGTAACAAAGCCAAAATTGGCTGCTTAGTCAAAGCCATCTTCGATTAATTAATTAATTAATTAATTAAACCAAGTAAATAGAATGGACCTACTTAATACTCTTCACAAGGTGTTATTGAAGCTTATATTTCAGAATATTTAATTTGTTTACGGTGTATTTCAAAAAAAAATGTTTATAATGACCGGAACATTTTGCATGTCTACTTCTTAAATAAGTACATTTAAAAAAAATTAATATCCTATACACTGGCGGTGGAAATTTTTTGTTTCCACAAGCGCCTCAATTATAGGGTTTAGGGTTTAGAGTTTAGGGGTTTTAGTGTAAATGTTTAGAATTTAGGGTTCATGTTTAGAATTTAGAATTTAGAGTTAGAATTTAGGGTTTAGGGTTACGGTTTAGTTTTAGGGTAATATGGGTAGAGATTTAGGTTTTAACCTATAAGCCCTAAATTTTAACCCTAAACCCAAAATTCTATCAACAATCCCTAAATTCAAAACTACTACACTTATACCCTTAAAATTTAAACCCTAAACGGAGTCCCTAACCCCTAAAATTAAGACGCTTGTGTAAAAAAGTTTCCACAAGCGCTTGTGTATAGAACAATTACCCTTAAAAAAATACACAACATTTGTTTAAAAAAAAGACAACGGGGTTAGGACTATTTTCACTTTTTAAGGAAATATTGTGCTAATAATAAAACTAAAATGTCTTTGTTTTGATTTTTTTTTTAAAATTACAAATAGAATTACATGTATTTGTTTTTTTTAATAGTTTAAAGGTGATTAGAATGCAGTATCTGTTCATAGATATTCTTAACCCTTCGACATGCACATGCACCTTGCAGACATTGCGATTGAACTCGGGTCTCTTAGGATGATCATCTATTTTTTCACTAAGACCACTTATATAATTATTATCGTAATTAACTATTACAAAGTACCATTAAACTACCATTTGAAATATAATCATACATCCAGATTCCAGACCTAAATCAAATTTATCAGATTTTTTTAAAGGTATAATGTTTACTAACATTTGATTGGATAGTATTTTGGTTCATATTCTTTTCATTGACGCACTTTAACCCTTAACATTTCATTTTAAGTTAAAATAACTCTCTATGGATAAAAGTTGTTAATCAACTAACGAAAACAACTTGCAAATGATTTGACATAATGACAGGTTGGCAGGTTTTTTATTATATTTTATACTCTTTCCGGCTCATAAAACTTGTCCCTTGTTGACTTTTTATGTAGTTTTAGAAAGAAAAAGTTTGTGTAAGAGATATATTGTAAAATAAGTAAAAGTTGTTGGGTTTTTAATGAGATAATTTTAAAAACACAAAGTGACAAATTGATGGGACAAAGGGAGAATAATTTTATAAAATTATTTTTAACTGATATGTTATTATGTCAAGTTAACACCTTTATCTATATGACATTACTATGTCAGTGTGCACTGTCATGTATGTTTGGCACATCATTTCAAGTAATTTATCATTAGTTAACAGTTGTTCATCCACAGATAAATCATTTTTTAAAAACTGAATGTTAAGGTACTTCAAAAAAAGGAATAAAGTGATTATTCGGTCAAACGTTATGAATATTTTTTTACATTATTTTAAACAACAAAGCTAGGCTATAATGATTTTAGATAAAAACAACAAAAACCATTTTAACAAATTAAATTAGAGTGATTGATTTTTTAATTTTTGTAAAGTAAAAGGATGGAATTCGAAATAAGACCAATTATTGGTCAAATAAAAATTAGTTGATAATAGCAAAATAATGAAATATTGACAATTTTGAGGAGATAGAAGCAAACTTGTAAACAAAAACCTTGGTTTAACCCTTCTTTTTCAATTTGCATTATTCACATTTTTATAAATAAAATCTAGAAAAATAGATTACTTTTTTGAAATTATTTAGTCAAAATTCAACTTGATTACTTTGATTAAATTTTGTTTAATTCTTAGTAAGCAAACACTAATCCAAAATCTCATTGGTCTTCATTTGCACGCACGTGCACAGAGCCCAGAGCTTTAAGCATCTAATTCAATAAACTCAATTCGAATCGATAAAATTTAGATTTAATTATTAGTATTAAAAATTAATACTTATTTCCTGAAAATTATTATCATTACAACTTACAAAGTTACAAGTATTTGAGCCATGCTAATTAGAGTTATATAAGAATAATCTATCTATTCGGCCCAATAGATTTAACTAGAATGATATAATTTTTCAATTAAATATATTTTTCTTCTCGATTTCTCAGTGTTTTGCTTCGACTAAACTGGACTGACCTACGTCGTACAGCTAATTTTGGTTAGTGAGTCTCAAAACATGAATTTACTACATACACAAACCTCAAACTCGAAACTTGCTTAAACGATATCAAACTGTTTACTTGAACCAACCTGTTAATAATATTTATTCAACAAAACTTATATTCAAACTTAATTATAAATTCAAGTTTAAATATAATAAATCTAGTGTTAGCCAATCCGAACTTTATAAAATAAAATTTGTTTTTAATAGAGAAGCCTCATCATTTGAGCACGTGTAAAAATATTGACCTTTGACCTTGTAAAGATTTCCCATTGAAGAGTATTTGTCTAGGGTTTGTCTATAATGAAACCGCCTAATATAAGGCTAAAAACGGTTGTTTTCGATTAGAAACATAAATCTTATTAATTGGGTTATATTTTTATATTAAATTGGGTAACATTTTAGGTTAGAACTGAAATTTTTATGTTGCCCATAACATTTTAAGTTTTTAACCGAAAATATTACTGATTGGGTAGCCTTTTAGGTTGTATCAGAAATTATTATGTTGTCCATAACATTTTAAATTTGTAATCGAAATTCTTACCAATTGAGTAACATCCCAAGTTAAATTTTATCTCATATAATATTTTTAATTGGAACCAAAATTCTTACCAACTTAGTAACATTTTAGGTTAGATTCAACCTTAACTTAGTCTAACCCTAAGCTGCTGCACAACAAAAGTACTCATTGTCTAATTAAACTTCCTCTATCTCCTTCGCAACTAACACAAAAATTAAAAATTACGGATTTTTACTTTTAGATACAATTAATAGTAGGTATTGAGTTTTTGAATATTCATATTCGAATTATACGATGTAAAAGTATTATATTTTTTTAAAGAAAAATATGCATCGTTAAAAATCCATCAAGCCTTAAACCTGGGTACAGAACAAGCCAATAAAATAAAGTGTTCATGTTATAAAAGAATTGTTAATTTAACTAATTCATTTTTTTAGCTTGAACTCGTGGAGTGGTCACAGTGGTAAAAGATGATGTATTTCATCTAGATGACTCGAGTTCAAGCACCATGTGTACACAGTGTGTGCCTTATTAAAGGGCTAAGAAAATTGAACATATACCACCTTGTAAGCACACCCCTTTGTTCGATGGACCAAGACGATCATTTCTCCTAATACGGTGTCACCGAAAACGTCGAACGTCGATTTCACGCTCACCGTTTCCAGCGACGTCGTGTTGGGGAAATGACCGCCTTAGTCCGGCGACCAAAAGGGTGTGCTCTGGTACAACGATCGACGGTGAAAACGGAGGCGATTTGGAGATTTGTAATTTAGGGACTGTTTTGTAAAAATTGTAAAATTTCATAATTTTATAAAAAAACTGAAAGTTTTTTGTTTTAAATTTTTAATTTTGCAAAAAATAAATTAAATATGTCACGAGTCAAGCATTGATTGATTAATAATTTTTAACACCCTTTAACGGTCAGGTGCCTAAAATTATAAGGTTGAAACTTCGAACACTTATTTTTTACAAAAAAAAATACTTTAAGCACCTAAAATTAGAAAAGGATATACTTTAGATACCTATTTTTTTATATTAAACCTAAAATTTATTACTAATTTATGCACCAAACTATATTAAAAAAAATACTCATACTAAATTTAGGCGAATTTGTTTGAATATTCCCTTTTGGGAATTTATTGGGGAAAATAACCCCCAAACTTTGATATTGGGAAAAATACCCCCCTTTCAGGCCATGTAGGACGAATTCGCGTCCTGGAGAAAGCGAATTCAAGATTCGCGTTTTGCAGGACGCGAATTCCTGTGCCGTTTCAGTGGAAAAGGGAATTCGCGTCCTGCAAAACGCGAATTCCACGATATTATCCCCAAATTATCGCGATTTGGAGTAAATACGAACGGTTGGGAAATAGAATTCGTGTTCTGCAAAATGCGAATTCACTTTATTGTATTGAATTCGCGTCCTGCAGAACGCGAATTCGGTTTGAATTCGCTGTTTCCAGGCAGCGATTTCTCTATAAAAGGAAGAGGTTTGGGAGAGAATGAAGCATTCTCTCCCAAAAATTTGAAGAGATCTTATATTGTTAGAGAAGGAAGAGTGTGATAATGGCGGGTTTTTTGAGATTAGAAGATGGCCACGTAAGCAATTATCGTTGAAATAATGTAAGTTTTTTTATTCGAGTATGTAAATAGTATTTATTTTTAGACTAGCGAAATTAGTTAAATTCGAACATATCTTTAGAATTTATATTTAGACTAAGAAAATTAGTTAAATTCGAATATGTTAAAAATATTTTTTTTAGACTTCGAATGTTAGTTAAAAACGAATATTTCTTTAGATTTTAGATTTAGAGTAACAAAATTAGTTAAATTCGAATATGTATTTAGAATTTATATTTAGACTAAGAAAATTTGTTAAAATCGAATATGTTAATAATATTTATTTTTAGACTAAAAATGTTAGGTAAAATCGAATATTTCTTTAGATTTTAGATTTAGAGTAACAAAATTAGTTAAATTGAATATGTGTTTTTATTTTATTTTTAGAATAAGAAAATTAGTTAAATTCGAATATGTTAATACTATTTATTTTTAGACTAAGATAATTAGTTAAATTCGAATATATTTTTGGTGTTGACTTATAGAATAAAAATTAATAAAATTAGAATATATTTAGTATTTTATTGTACACTATAAAAATTTTTGACATAATATGTGATTGTTAATATGTGTGTGTCTTTAATTATTTGTAGAATGGAGAAGAACGTCGGTTGGAGGTTTACATCACTAAGGTTAGGGCGGGCCCGGATCCTGATCTAGCCGATTACATAGCCGAAGCCGGATTTGGGCATGTGGCGAAGCTTCATGGAGGGGGTGCGAAATTAGACGTTGATTTAATCAACGCGCTTGTGGAGAGGTGGAGGCCAGAGACACATACATTTCACTTACCATGTGGTGAGGCGACCATCACATTAGAAGATGTGTCGTATATTCTTGGCCTGCCTGTAGATGGGGAGGCTATCACTGGTGCCGCCAGTGACGATTGGGAGGGCTTGTGTATGGACTTGTTAGGAGATAAGCCCGATAAACTACAGGGCGGATGTGTGACGCTGAAGTGGTTGCGTACGCAGTTCGCTAATTTGCCTGCTGGAGCCAATGAAGATGTGAAGAAGGTAAACGAAATAATTTTTTATTAGTAGTAATGAAATTATAAAATTATTATATTTTAATATTGTTTTCTTTATATTTTAGGCATATGCTCGGGCGTATATCTTACAGATCCTCGGGGGAATTTTGGTGGCCGACAAAACTCGCAACAAAGTTCACATGTTGTGGTTGCGGCACTTGCGGGATTTTGAAGAGGCTGGTAAATTAAGTTGGGGTTCGGCAGTACTTGCATTTATGTATAGGGAGTTGTGCAAGGCTGCGAGTGCTGATCGACACGACATCGGAGGATGTCTTTTGCTACTCCAGTCTTGGGCGTGGTTTAGAATGTCATTTTTACGCCCTGACTTGTCCGCGCCAGCTGACTATTCCTATCCACTATGTTTGCGGTAAGAAAAATAATCTTAACTAAATTTTATTAATAAATTGGTTATTTTCCTAATATATATTTTTTAAATATTAAAAGTATGTTTTGATGTTATGTAGGTGGTTCCATGCTCTAACTCATGTTGGGATTCCGACTATGATGCATTCTATTAGGCAGAATATTGACACGAAATCTGCAAATGAGGTAAATATTTTAATTTTTATATTAAGTTGAAGTTTAATATGAATATAGTTTAGTTTAGTTGTTTTTAATTATTTCTATATTTAATTTACAGTTTTTGTGGACCCCGTACTCTGAATCGGAAATCAACGACTGTCTGCCTAATTTTGAGCCTGGGACAGTTCCCGCTTGGACGGCCGTGGTACCTCTCATCTGGTACGCTGTAGTTGAGTGGCATCCGGTCGATCGCGTCCAACGCCAGTTCGGGCGTCTGCAAACAATTCCTATAGATCCGCCTAATTTGGATGACTTACATAGGATCACCCGACAAGGAAAACTTGAGGTATAATAATTAAATTTGATTTAATAGTTATTTATTTATACTTACTTTACAATTTATAAACAATAATTTTGTTGATGTTTTGTGGTAGGTGGACTGGTCGGTGAAACATGTGCAGTGGATTGCACAGTGGCAGTATAGGCATCAGCGGCAGGCACTGAATGAGTACCGAATGTTTGATGAGCCTATGGTGAGTGCTGATTACTTTGCATGGTTCTTTGGTAATGGGAAACCGTATCTTCTCACTCCGGAGGAACAAGCAGCTGTGTATGAGCCTGTTCAGCGCAACCGCCCCCGGACTCAGCGTACGAGGGGAGCAGGTGGATCGCAACGTCGAAGGGGAGCAGGTGCTTCATCCTCCAGAGCTACCGATCCGATTCGCCCCCAGGGCCCCACCCAGTTGATGATTCGACCGAGGCCTCCGAGTCCGACGGAAGGCTTTTTCACTCCTACTGTGGGGATGATGGGTGGATCATCGATGCCGACTGGCGGATCTTCGAGTTCCACTGCTCCCTCTGCTTTTCCCCATACCCGTTTCATGCTAGGCCTTATGATAGTTCGGGCCCCGGGTTCGTTCAGCACACACCTCCACAGTCGTTGTTCTTGTCTAGTGGGCCTGTCGGCCCAAGTGGTACTGCTGGAGATGACATTGACGACGAGCCCGATCATGGTCCTCAACAGGATCCGGTTCACCATGGACGACGTAATCCAGCTCGAGTTCGACATCCACCAGACTGTGGGACCGGCGGACATAGGGGGTAGTTATATTTTTTTTCTATCTTTTTCGAATATAGTTCGTGCAAACTATTTCAGTTGTTTTTTCATGAGTATGTATGAGCTATTATGTTTTTCTATGTTTTTTTTCATGTTAGTTATTTATAAGTACGCAAGATAAATAACTTTCATCAAAAGCACTAAATCGAAAGCACAAAATACAAGTACGCAAGATAAATAACTTACATAACTTAATCAAAATTACATTACTAATCGTAGTCGGTACTTATGTCAGACGTTAAGTTTAGTTCCTCAATTATTTGTTCTTTCTCCTGCCGTCTCTGATAAATTTTTAAGAACACGTCATTCTCGTCTGGACTAGCTAACTCATTCTCGTCTTCGCCAGCTAACGCATTCTCGTCTTGGACAGCTACAACATTTGTTGAAGAACTTGATCCGTCATCAAATTTCACGCTAAGCTCGATGTGTGTTCCCCCAGCAAGTTTGTATGCCCGAAACATCTTTCGCATAGCTTTCTTATCTGACAGTGTGAGCATATAATGTTCCTCGGGACCGGGCTCATTGACTGGTACTTTCACTTGCAAAGCCTCTATTTTTGCGCTGGTCGACTCTTTAACTCGTTTGGAGATCAACTCAAATAATTCATTTCTTGTGATCGTTTCACTAAAAGAAGTGTAGAAGTATGTTCCACGATAAAATACAGTAGCTGAATATCGAGCCATTTTATCTTTCAGAAATGTAGAAATGCAGGAAAACCGGGGAAGATAGAAAAGTAATAAGTTTGATGGGATGTTAAGGCAGAAATACAGCCTATTTATACAGATGGTTATAGGCATGCAGGGACCTATATTGCGTGTTAGAAACGCAGTTTCACCATAATGCATTTGTCAGCCCAAAGCCCGGTAAAGTAGATCAATAATTTTAGAATTCGCGTTTTGCAAAACGCGAATACAATTATTCGTACTGAATTCCAAAAGAATTCGCGTTTTACAAAACGCGAATTCAGTACGAATAATTGTATTCGCGTTTTGCAAAACGCAAATTCTAAAATTATTGCTCTGTAAAAGCTTTACCGGGCTTTGGGCTGACAACTCAAAAATTATTGCTACAAAATTCACCAATGCTTTACCAGACAGATTTCTATTTATAATTGAGGGGTGCAGAATTTCTAGATGCACCCAAACAAAACTTAAGAATCACAAAAGCTCTTCGATTTTCAGAAATGGCACCGATAATTCAAGCTATAGTATACTACGATGGTCAGATGGTCCCCGATTCATACATTGGGATCATATTTCAATCTGAAAATACTGTTACGATCAACATTCCGAGACGATCAACGTTCCAGTCGCTTAGGACCTTAATATCCAGGAAGGTTCCCAATCGCTCCGGAAGGGAGTTGCAGTCTTTGAAGTATCGATGTCCAACGTCGATAGAGCCACTGTATTACACAATATTCGATGTGGAAGACGACAGTTCTGTAGAAATGATGATAGATACACATAGCCAGTACTCAATGGGATGGGCCATGGAGCTATTTGTAACATTTGTTGAAGTTCACGTTGCAGCTCAAAATGTGGTACCAAATTGGTTACGAGGAAATCTCGAGTTCAATCCAAATGCTATTAGTCCGACATCGAGTTTACGACGTGACTTCAACCTTCTTCAAACAAGAACCGATGAAGCTTCATCGTCTTCGTCTTCGCGGAAACGACGTTCTTCCGTTCCAAGGTTCGAATTTGACCTTAACTTGCCACCAACCCAAGAGTCGTCATACAGTCCATACGTTCCAAACTATGATGATTTCTCTACAGGGCGCCACTCAACACACATTCCATACACGGCGTCTTCAACGTACAATGAACAGTTTAACCCGTTCGATGATTTCTCTACCGGGCGCCACTCAACATACATCCCAAGTCACCGAAATGTGGATGATATGTTCTTAGCGGGGAGACATTCAACCGCCGCTACTGTCGATCCGGTTATGACTTCAGAACCTGTTCACGCACAGGTTTATGATGACGCATAACTTTTCCAGTTTGATGATGCGCTTTCTGATGAAGAGCCGCGTACAGAGGTTGGGCCTGATGGTGACGAGATGGGTCTATTTCCTTCTGATCCATCTGACATTGACGAGCCGGTGGAATCAGAGGAGAGCGCAGAAAACTCTTCTGAGGATGATGAGGACGGTGATGTTCGTTCGACGCAACTGCATGGACCAACCAGTTGCGCAACATATTACGACCCACCTTCGCACTTCACAACAGTGGATATGGATGGCTTCTTCAATACTGAATTCCCAGAACATCCACAATTAGACCAGTTCAACCAATGGAATGTGGGTTCGACTGAGCTACATGCTGGAATGGTCTTCAGGACAAAAAAGCTCGCGGAGGCTGCCATCAAGCATTACAACATTCAGCGCTCAGTTACATCCACCGTTTGGAAGACCGAGGCCAGGAAATATATTGCAGAGTGCCCTCACAAGTCCGCCGGATGTAAATGGAGGGTTCGTGTGTCGCAATTGAAAAGGCTGCATAACCTGTGGAAAATAACGAGATATACAGGGCCTCATACATGCTCCGTTGGGAGCCTCAGCCAAGACCATCCTAACTTGGATGTACACGTGCTTTCTGATGCAATCCTTCCACTCGTGAAAGCAAACCCACGTGTATCTGTGCCAGTGTGTATAGCTGCCATCAAATCCATTTACAAGTACACCGTCAATTACGATAAGGCATGGTATGCAAGATCTCGAGCCATCGAAACACTGTACGGGCAATGGGAGCTATCATACAACGATCTGCGATCATGGCTTCAAGTTATGCAGGAATACAATCCAGGGACAATTGTGGAATTGGAGACTGTTCCGAAGTACTACAATGATCGTGTTGTACCAGGGGAGGTCAAATTTCATCGCCTTTTCTGGACGTTCCCCCAATGCATAAAAGCTTTCCGTCACTGCAAACCTATGCTCTAGATCGACGGTACATTTTTATATGGCAGATACAAGCAGATATTGCTAATTGCAGTTGCCCAGGATGGCAACAGAAAATGTATCCCAGTTGCTTTTGCGATTGTTGAAAAGGAAAATATCCCTTCTTGGGAATTTTTCCTTTACAACCTCCGCAAGTATGTCATGCGCCGGGTTTTGCGTACACGTGAAGATGGCCTAGCTATTATTTCAGATAGAGGCGCGGGGATTTGGGGAGCAATTCAACGTTTGGGAGATTCATGGAAACCCCCATACATACATCACCGGTATTGTTTGCGGCATATAGCAGCAAACTACTATCAGAGGTTCAAGAACGAAGATGAACGTATAATGGTTCTCCGTATGGCTGAGGCGATTAATTCGTCACTTAAGGGAACGCGCCATTTACCTATCACGTCCGTTGTCAAAGCAACATATTACCGATTGGCAACCCTTTTCGCAACCCTCGGCAAACAAGCAATGAACTGGATGGCAGCTGGTCGCATATTTAATCCAGATCTCGCCGACAAAATCCAAGCGTCCATTGCGCATGCTAACTCGATGGGTGCGTTTTGCTTCTCTCGTCGGGAACACATCTTTGAGGTCACACAATTTTCTGAACCTCTACAAGGAATAATGCAATACACCTACGTGGTTGATTTGCAAAAACGAACGTGCGATTGCGGGGAGTTCCAGACGTTCAAGTTCCCGTGTTCGCATGCTTTCGCAGCATGTGCATCGGTTCATTTTGATGCAACGACACTCATTGATCCGGTCTACAGGCTCGAAACCGTTTTCAAGGTTTACCGAAACGAGTTCCCTCCGATCGGAAATGCACGTGATTGTCGTATAATCAGCAACGAACCAAAGATATGCCCAGATCCCTCCCTGCGACGAAAGAATAAAGGCCGGCCACCATCAACGAGGATTCACTGTGCCGAAGATATGGTTCCGAGAGAAAAGACCGGACAACCTAGGAGGTGCAGTAAATGTGGGAACACTGGACATGATATTAGGAAATGCCCTCTTAGGACCGGCCCCCGAATTAACTAGATCAACTATTATTTACTCTTTTTTTATTTGTGAACTTCTATTATCGAGGCCCTTTAAATTTCAAAAAAAAAACATGCCTACAGACACATTTTTTGCTTCTAAAATGTTACTTTGATAGCATTTTTAACACAATTTTCTCACATTTTCGGACACCGCCTTCCTCGCAACTTTAGCACCACTGTAAAATTAAGCTGCACATCTTTGTCTCCAAACTTAGGAAAAACCAAAAAAAAGTTCGAAACACACCGTAAAATGCATTTAAACATGCCTATACAATAATGTTTCATTCTAAAACATTGTTACTTGCCACTTTCCATGCCATTTTCAAACATCTTAGGATATTATATACGCTCGTATCTTCACACCATCTTAAAGATATGTTTCAATACGACAATGTTATAGTTCAAAAAATTTAATCGGGTACCCCGATAACCCGTTATTCGATCACAAATATTGCTACCTAAACATCTTATATTGGTTTCAATTCATTTTCATCTTGAATTTCTCGTGCGGGGGGCATCAATAATTCGTGGAATTCGCGTTTTGCAGGACGCGAATTCCCTTTCCACTGAAACGGCGCAGGAATTCGCGTCTTGCAGGACGCGAATCTTGAATTCGCTTTCCCCAGAACGCGAATTCTTCCTACATGGCATGAAAGGGGGGTATTTTTCCCAATATCAAAGTTTGGGGGTTATTTTCCCCATTAAATTCCCGGAATATTCAAACCAATTCGCCCTAAATTTAAACATTGTTTATATTTTTTTTCATTTTAAGGCTTTAATATTACTTCCATACTTTTACCTATTGAACTCACTCATTTGTTTCGGAAAATCAAACTCAACTAATCTGTTTATGTCGAAATTTACCCTTAGTTCATGTATTATACATAAATTATAAATTTAATCTATGTATTTTTAATGAAATTTCATTCTTTACCTAAACAATAAATCCGTTTTAAATCAATTTTTGCTATTAACTTTTTTAACTATCCGTAAATTGAGACTTAATTTAGGTTCTCTAATTTAATATTTTTTAAACCATTCTTACTTAAGAGAGGAAAAGAGAAAATTTACTCATATTGGGCCTAAAACCTACAATCTAAGAGGAGGGGATGTCAACTGAGAGCTTTTAACCACTTACTCTAGAGATTATTGACTCTAGTTTAATATTTTTAGTCTTTATAATTTATTAGTATCATCATTGTTCAATTTAGATCAAAAGTAACATCTCAAAATTAATATATATATATACACGATTAGCCAAATTAGAAGGAAAAAAACTAAATCTATAGCTTATGTATAAAACGACCAATGAAAGTTTTTTTTTTAATATATATTAGTAAGAACATGTTAATGTTTAAAGTAGGTTATTTGACGAATATAAAAAAAGGATTTATCATACAAATTAGTATTTAAACATTTATATATCTCAAAATGATATCTAAATTAAAAACAATAAAATAATATATGATATTGATGTGATATTCTAACAATCAATCATATTATAATATATGACAATAATGCCATCAATTTATCTTCAATGCCACACCATCACATTAATTTAAGGTTTGGAAGTTTAATTTATATGTTAATGTTTTAGAACTTATAATATACGATTAGAATTTAATCTTTAAAGTTTAGCTGTTCGGATTAATTTTAAAGGTTTTAGGATTAGATTTATATTCTAGTTTTTAAAGTTAAGTCTACTAATTGAGTCAAGTCTCTCAAACTTGAAAATTGATTAACTAATTATAAAAAAATTGAGTTATTCGAATTTCCTTTTTAACTCAAACATTTTTTTGAAAGTTTTTCGAGTCGATTAGAAATTATGAAATTTAGAGTCGAGTTAATACGAGTAGAGTATTACTGCAATGAGTCTAGTTGAATAATTCAAATTTTTCGAGTGGAGTCATTTTTTTATAAAGGTAAGTTGAGACAAGTTTTATCCATCCTAACCGGTGCATGAAATATTAGTAATATTATTAGTAAATAATCATTTGATATACTGACGGTGAAAATTTTTAGTTTCTACAAGCGTCTTAATTTTAATGTTTAGGAATATAATTTAGGGTGTATATTTTAGGGGTTTATGTTTAATAGTTTAGAATTTAGTGACTGTGAATAGAATTTATGGTTATAGGTTAAAAACTAAATCTTCAACATATTACCCTAAAATTAAACCCTAACCTCTAAACCCTAAATCCTAACATTAACCTATAGATTCTAACCAATACCTCTACATTCTAAACCCTCACACTTAAACCCCTAAATCATACGCTTTAAGCTAAGTCCCTAAACCTTAAAACTAAAACACTTATGAAAACTAAAAATTTCTACGGCCGGTTATTGAATATAAATTTATTATTAAATATTTATTTAAAATGAAATGGGGAAAATATTCAACCCCTCAGAAATCGTAAAATAAAATTGGAAACCCTAACTCTCAGTATTTAACTATTTATTAACATATAAAAGCCCGCACATCTTCTCCGCCCCCAGTCTCTGCTTTCTGCTGCACACCCTAAAAAAGGAAGAAAAAAAGTTTTTTTTTGAAACCCGGAAATGTCGGACGAGGAGCACCATTTCGAATCCAAGGCCGACGCCGGCGCCTCCAAAACCTACCCTCAACAGGCCGGAACCATCCGTAAGAACGGCTACATCGTCATCAAAGGCCGCCCCTGCAAGGTCCCTTCTTCTCTAAGCATCCGTTTGATTTTATCCTCTAAATTGTCTTTTTTATTTATGATTTCTGGTTGAGATTTTGATGGTTCAGATCTATTGTTTTTTTTGTTGAATTAACTTTAATAGTTGGATAATTGATAGCTCTGTGTGAAGAATCGAATATGATTTTACATTTTAGTATTTTCTTTGAATTTATAATAACTTGTGTTCAATCAAAAAGCAAATTAGAAAAAGAGGGTTAGAAACAAACTAAACTGAGACTTTAGTATTGAGAAAATAGGAACTTTTGAACAGTATTCTTATTATGAGCAATCTGATGGTGTTTGTTGGAATGTGATGATTTGATTGTTGATTTGCACTTTGTCGTTGCTATTTGGAATGATTTGCATTTTTAACTGAACTTGACTGCTGTTGACTTGTATTACATTGGTCAGGTTGTCGAAGTTTCGACCTCCAAGACCGGGAAGCACGGTCATGCTAAGTGTCACTTTGTTGCAATCGACATCTTCACTTCCAAGAAGCTGGAAGATATCGTACCGTCTTCCCACAACTGCGATGTACGAAACTATAACCTGCTTCACCAATTGTTATTGTTTTTTCTTAAAACTTGTAATCTGTTATGTAATTGCATTGGTGAATTAATTACCCCCCCTGGTTTAAACAGGTTCCACACGTCAATCGTACTGACTACCAGTTGATCGACATTTCTGAGGATGGATTTGTATGTTTGTTTGGTTTGGTTTTTGTTTTCTTTTTTTGTGCAGTCATCCTTGTTTTTCTTCCTAACTTGTTAAATATTTCAGGTGAGTTTGCTGACTGACAGTGGAGACACCAAGGATGATCTGAGGCTTCCAACGGATGACAACTTGTTGAAACAGGTAAACTAACTGTTTCTGATATGTTTTCGACGAATGCATCTTTTGATATAGAGTAGCTTTCATTGTTAAATAACAGTGAAAACTTTTCCCTATATCTAATGTTGGCTACTTGTATTCCATTCATGCCTGTTGCCATCGTTGTATAGAGGGCTCGTTAATCTCACATATCAGCCGAGTACTTAATTTCAACTTAGGATAGAAAGTATTCACACAATCTTTAACCTGTGAGCCATCTTTTGTGGACAAAATTGTTAGGCCCGATGGGATTATTTTGTGCTACTGCCCCCTTCAGCCAAATCACCCTTGTGTCAAGAGGTTATATTGACAGCACTGTTTGCGGTCTCCTTTCTTCTACACAAAGAAGAGCGATTAGGGGTTTATATTTTATTGATTGCAATCTTTCAATCTCTTTTTATACGATATGATGTAGCGGAATGGATTGAAAAGTGTTCCAGGTTCATTTTGGACTTGAGTTGTGCTGATTGGATCTTGTAATGGGTCCTTATGGAAAAGTCAGCCGAATGAGTCCAAAAGCTGGATTTTGAGCCTTGAATGTTTGCATCACCTTTTCCCCGGCCTCTTGATGTTAGCAACCTGATTGAACACCATATTTTCGTATTTTACCCGGTGCTTGCATGTTTGCATATCTCCATAACTAGTAGCTGCTGTGATGTCTATATAAATGACTAACACCCATTCCGAACATGACAATGCCGGTCGCTTTCCCGCATCATGAAGACGGTAGTTTAATAATTTTACATTCGTGTGTTTTGGTGAGTGCAGATCAAGGATGGTTTTGCCGAGGGGAAAGACCTGGTTGTTTCTGTGATGTCTGCAATGGGGGAAGAGCAGATCTGTGCTCTCAAGGACATCGGTCCCAAGTAGTTTCGGATTCGTTTATTGGAAACATTAAATGGAACCAAAACCTAAGACTTTGGTAGTCCTAAATGCTGTTTTTGATGTTTTTTTTTTGGGTCTTGGTAGGGGAAAAAGGACAAACAATATTATCTCGTCCTGTTTTATTGGTGTTTTTGAAGTTGTTGACTTATAATTATGATTATAAGTATTTCATATCTGCATGAATTATAATCAGAATTAATAAAGATGATGTTTTCATCTAGGTTTATTGCTATTACAAGTAATTCATATATAATTAAAATGATATGATAAAAAATAATTTGAATGTAATGCTAATGCTATAAAAGGGTGAACACATTAAAATTTATAGTGTAATTAGTTTGTTTGAATTGCTAACTAATAATAATTTAATAAAGATATTTTCATCTAGGTTTATTAATGGAACGTATAGTTACAAATTTAACTTTCAATGTTCATTCACGTTTCTCAACCTTCCAAAAAGAGGGTAACACACATGTATTTTTACATTATAAAATTTAAAATTTAAATTTTTAATTCTAATATTTAAAATATAAATTCTAAACTTAAATCTCTAATCTCTAATTATAAACACTAACCTTAAATTCTAAACTCTAAAATTTAAACCCCTAAATTTTAAACTACAATCTTAACCCCTAAAATTAAAAGGTTCGTGTAAATTTTAATTTGCACGGCCTGTGTATTGAAGTTTTTCTCTATGTTTAATAATTCATGTGTATTTCATATTGATATGACATTATTATTTTTTTTTTATAAAAAATCAATATTTTTTTTAATATGCTGGTGTGATTACAAGGTAATATTTGTTTAATTTTCTAAGCCCTTTAAAATACATCGTACACACATGGTGTTCGAACCCGAGTCATCTGGATGAAATACATCATCTTTTACCACTAGAACACTCCACGGGTTCAAAAAAAATCAATAATTTTTTTAAATCTTTTTATACATGTAATTATAGTTCATTTTCAACCATATTTGTCCACAGAAAAGAAATTTGAACTTTATATTTAATGAGTTTGCAATGTTGGAAATAGGGTAATTTAAGGGCGAACGAAACTTGATTTGACTTGTAAAAATGAAAACTTTCAACTCTAGTTGATGCGAAAAGTGACTTTAACTTGAATCAAAATTTTAAACTTGACTCAAATTTTTTAAAGATAAAGTTTCGGTTATAGAGTAGACTACAATAACTCGAAACTTTTAGTAACTAGTGGATCGAACAATTTAAAATATTATAAATAATTACAAATAAATTTGAACAACTCGACTTGACTCAACTTTAATTTCATAATATTGATTCAAAAAAATTCAAATAAAAATCAAATTATAAAACAAAACCCATCAACTTAAATAATCCTTCACTATTATTCTTACAAGTACAACACTTTAAAAACATATTATAATTTGATTAATTTTTGATAAAATTTGTTAAAGGGGCATACTTTAAATTGTTTAAGATGGAAGGAATAGCATATGATAAATGATGATAGTTAATAAATAATAAAAATAATTAAAAACTTTTAATTAGTGAATAAAAATGACATATGTTAACAGTTTCCTACAAGTAATTTAATAAAATCATAAAATGGATTCTTATTATACAAATTTTGTACAATTCTCAAGGCCTTTAACAATGGAATTTCTCAAATCAAATGGTTAATATTCTCTACATGTCTTTACCAAAAAAATCACCTGGTTAACATAAAGCTAAAAACTAAAACTAACCCCAAAAAATAATTAAAAAAGTAAATAAAAAAAAGAAGCAAAAATGATACAAGCACATCTGAAAATGCACATCAGCATCAACATATCCCGACTACATCACAATTCCAACTCTTCTTTCAAAAGTTTCAGAAATTAATCTGAGGACTTCAGCCATTTCAAGCCATAAAACATCATCATCCACGATATCGGTTCTGGTTTCATCGTGGTAATATTATCTAAAACATAAATGAAAATAATAAAAGTCTGAGTTTCACTTCTACACGAATGCAGCTGTCAAAAGGAAACTCGCCGTGCCACTGTCTCGAATTTCCGATGCTGTGGTCATCCTTCATGACCGAGATGCCATTGGTTTTACTGAACAACTTCAAATCTCAAAGATCAAATACCCTTCAAGCTATAAATCAAATAAACAACAGTTGTAATTACATTAGGAACCATTTTCTTAAGAATATAACAGACTGTGTAAAAATCACAGTAGTTGTCTTTGAGCAGCAGAAGTAAACTTGAGAAATGCACGATTAAATAAAGGTTTATATTCGACACCGGAATATAATAATTGCTTCACTATAATTAAAAACGCAAGCAAACATACAGCGAAAACCCCACCTAGCAAAGCTGCAACTGGAAGTAAATCTCAGGAAAATAGGTTGAGAATCGTACTGCCAGAATATGCATTCGACAATGTATAAAAAGGGGGGCACAACCAATAATTCCCTATTTATATATTAAATCAACTCAACATGTACATTAAATCTGTTACACATGGTAGAAATGTATGTAAAACAAGGGAACTACTACAATAAACATAGCACAAATCAATACTTGGGATGTGGTATATATTCATATTCGGATGAAGATAGCCAAAAATATAAATAAAAACCATCATTAAATGAATCTTAGCTAGCCTATGGCATCATTTTGAGATCTTCAACAATTAGATACATGACTATAAATACGGAAATGTATGAGCAATATTGAACCTCAACATTCCCACAAATTCAGAGAAAATAAAATTCAATGATAAGTTTATGGTAATGAATATTCAGATAATATGATGAGGGAAACATTGTCAAGGAACTTACTTCTTCCATGAAAAACTGAGACCATACTCCAGCGGTTGAAGCAGTCAACAAATTCAGGCAATGTACCAAGAATGGCTATGAAATGATGACCACAAGACGACCAGCTGAGAAAGATATCAAAAGTGAATGACGATCCTAAGGTTTCAGCAGTTACTGATTCTTTTCTTATTGATATTAATTTGAACCGAAAGGTTCTGCTATAGAAGGCATCGGATAAGTCAGTCTGAGGTAAGTCGTCGCCTCTTCCCATAATCAGCATCTCTGGATCTTGAGCGATGTTCCTCCTCCTGAGACAATCGTGACTTGCTGTGCGTCCTTGATGATCGTCCCCTATCCCAATCATTATCATGCTCAGACTCACGGTCCTTGTACCTATGATGATCTGCATATCTGTCTTTGTCTTCCCTATATCGGTCCCGATCCCTCTCTCGATCACGTTCCCTATCACGGTTGCGGTCACGATCTCGAGAGCGTTCCCGATCCCTTTCACGGTCCCTATCACGTTCTCGACCGATGTCTCTATCATCTTGGTGCCCTCTTTCTGGCCAATCAGGACCATGGCCTATATCCTTCTCCCCAGGCATGTCCCTATCATATCCTGGTTCTCTATCATCACGATACCTTTTTTCAGACGAGCCAGACCACTCCTTTTCTGAAGCTCTATCTTTTTCTTTTGTAGGGTTTTGCCAACCTCCTCTATCATGACTAGCTTCACCGTGTTGATGATCAAATGCAGCTTCCTCCCCATAACTAGACTCTCCAGCTCTCCCACCACCATGCTCATCACCACCCCATCCTCCCATGCCGGGATCTGACCATCCCATATTAGGCCCATCTACACCACTTGAAGGCACAATCCCCATACCATTCATGGGCATACCTCTTCCAAAAAATGCAGGGTTAACATGAGGAGCCACTCCAGGCAAACCAACACCACCAACAGGAGGGAACGAATTTAACATCCCAGAAAATGGAGGCATTAGAGCACCAGGAAAACCACCATAACTGCCCATTCTTCCCATAGCTCCACCAAAAGCAGGACCAAAGCCTTGACCCATCATAGATTGTGGATGCATGAGAGGTGGTGCTGCACCCATACCCTGTCCGAAACCATTTCCACCATTTCCCATGATACCTCTACCGCCCATCCCACCAGCCCTGTTCCTCATAGGACCAACTGGTCCTCTATTTCCCATCCCCTGAGCATTGCCTCTTCCCATGTTCCCTCTCCCATAACCTCTATTATTATCTCCGCCTTGATAATTCCCACCAGTTTGAATGTTATTGCCAACAGGCTTGCTTCCAGCATCATTACGGCCCCTCCCAGCTTGTGAAAGAGTAGACTGTGCCATCTGTTGGTTCCGATTTAATTGAGCCTCTCCCATTTTCTTAACAGTAAATGGTGATGCAAAGGCAACAACACAAGGCCTTCCATTAAACACATGCCCGTTCATTCCCGCCTTACAAGCTGTGGCTGCTGCAGGATCATAAAACTCAACCTGACAATATCCTTTTGACTTCCCACTTGCTTTCTCGTCAAAAAACTTCACTTCCTTCACGGCCCCATACTTGCACAACTCTGACTCCAGTTCAGCATCTGTTGTCCACCAATGCAAATCCCCTACAAACAATATCGTCCCGCCGCCACTTCCACCCCCACTTGCACCAACCCCGGGAGCAGAACCAGGAACAACACTAGCCACACCCACATTTCCAACGCCATTCCCAATCATAGGACCACTGCCACCACCACCATTCATATTCCCGCCTCCTACTCCTCCTTGCCTCATCAAACCCTCATTCCCAACGCCCCCCACATTCCCTACACCATGCCCCTGCTGTCCCATACCACTCACCCCAGCTAAACTATTGTTGTTATTATTCCTACTCTGCTCTACAGCCATATCATTCAACTTACTCGACGCTTGTGCTAATTCAACCCTAAGCCCACTTCCACCACCACCAATACCCGCATTAGGCCCCTTCACGGCATTATAAGCAGCACCTCTGAACGCTTGACTCTCATGAGAAACCATAGAATCCCCTCTTTCAACACCATCTGCAACCCCAGGATTTGAAACACCAGGTTCAGGTGCACCCATTGATGACCCACCAACTTTCCCACAAACATTATTATTATTATTATTATTATTACTAACAACGGCATTATCATTCCAATTTGCATTATCCTTACTTTCCTCATTTCTAAACACTAAATCTTCGTTTTTTCTTAAAGATTGAAGAAACCCATCGCCAACATTAACATCATTATAAAGATCCTCATAATCATCATCTTCTACACCTAGAAAACCCTCGTCAGCAACAGCTGAGATTGCTTCGTTTCTATGGAACTGTTCCATCTGATCTCCTCCCTCTCCTTCATCCATATTTCCCCCTCAAAATCCCCAAAATAGTTATGTATTTATATAATTCTCCTTAACCAATTTCAAAGCTTGTAACTTTCCCCCCTGATTTCTGGGAATAAATGAAAAAACCTAAATTTTACGAAATTGTATCATGAATTAATCGGAATTCATTAACGAAATTAGGGATCTTACCAGGTTGGTTGAAGTGAGAGACCGAAGAGAGAGAAGGAAGCGAAACCCTAATCCTGAAAGTTTGAGAAATTATACATCGGATCTGTTTTGTCTGGGATTTTCTCTTTTAGTAATGGTAGAATACTAACGTGCGCGGCTGTGCATAGATTCAAATGTCATCTTTGTTTTAATTGGATAACTACTAGAATAGTCACTTATGTTGGTCACCGATTTTGAAAAAGACCAGTAAGAGTACTTACGTTTTCGAGATGTAAATTTTTTGTCACTCAGCCGTTTGCAGTCGTTAAGCATGCGAAAAAATAAAGTTAAATTATTGTAATGGTAACCAAAGTTTATCTTATGTATATTTCTGCTCTCAAATTTTTAAAAAATAAACATTATAGTCACTATTGAAAAAGTTTCTTTATAATTTTACCCTTAAATTTAAAAAAATTATATTCCAACCCTAAAACTTTACAATCAATTAGTACAATAATATTATAAAGGCTTAATGAAAAATAGATGCCTAAAGTATACATTTTTAAAATTTAGATGCCCAAATTATTCATATTTAATAACTAAACTTTCAAATTACTCATATTTTTTTCACTCTAAATTATTTTATTATTATTATAACAATGACATGTCATTTTTTATTATTGTTAAATTAAAATAATTTAAAAATAAAATAAAACAATTTTTACCATTATTAAATTTAAAATATTTAAAAAATATTACATCTTAAAATAATTTAGGAGTTTAAAGTATTTTTTTGTAAAAATAGGTGCCCAAAGTTTCGATAGTTACATTTTTAAGTGCCTGGCTGTTTAATGGGTGTTAAAAAATTATCAACCAATCGGTGCTTGCCACGTGACATTAATTTTATTTTTAATTTTTTTATGGAAAATACTCATATCTTCAAATTTTATAAAATTTCAAAATTTTACAAATTTCACAAAACAGTCTTTAAATTCCTACAAATTTTACCAATCGGTGCTGACCACACCCACTTGATTGCCGGATCAAAGCGACCATTTTCCCTAACACGCCGCCGCCGAAAACGTCTAACGGCGTGCAGCCGAACGTCGAATACAAAATCGACCATTTCTTCTTTCCTAATTTAATTAAAATTTAAACAATTTAATTTCTTTTTTGGTCCTTCAAATTTCCTTTAGCTTTTTTATTAAGTCCAAAATCCAGTGGTGTAATCCCCTTGTTAGCTCTTGTTGCTTTTTTTTTAATGTTTGCCCCAAGTGTCTGCATGCATGTTTAATTTTCAGCATTATTTTTATGTTTATTTTATTTCAGTCCATATTATCATGTTTATATATGTTTTTTATGTTCGATGTATTTATTTTGTTCGTATATCATGCTATGTCTATTATTATGGCTTTAGTTTTTATCTAGGTATATATAATAGCTTTATAGTATACTATACGAATATATATACATCACAGTTAGTTTAAGGTTAGGGAGTGAGTGTTAAATCTTTTTTGTTTAAGTTGTTACTTCGCTTGTGATTTTTCTAGTATAATCATTTTTTTATACAAGTCTCTTGATATAAAAACTATATATATATATTTTTACTGAGTTTATTGTTTGGATTCATATTTTAATGATTTATTTAGATATAAATAAAAGATTAATAGACTTATGTAGATTAAAAGTTTATAATAAGAATAATTATTTGATACAATAAATTAAACCACTAACAGTAAAAAGTATAAAATTTCATTTTCTCAAATTAGGCTCACACAAGAATAAAATCAGAAAAAAAAAATTAGAAGTAGATTACGAATGCATTGTCACGAGACTATTATCTTCTTCTCAAAAATATATCTGATAAAATGTGCAACACTATTGTTTATATATCTCAAGCCTTCCGTTTTCCTTTCTGACGTAGGATTAATATCCCACATTTTCTCACGCGTGATAAAAGACGAGGGTAATAATCCCGTGACAACATGCATGTTCTAGGAAAACAATGGGTACATTTAGAACAAGTAGAGGCGAGGCATGCCCTAATGAATGAGCTTAAAATATAGGACAAGTAATATGGCAATAACTAGGACTCCAATTACAGACCAGATTATTATTTTATTCCTGTTCATCCTTCTTGACATGGTTGTCAGGAGCCTCTTGCTCCTGCTAATGTTGTCATCTGCTTCATGGAGCTGTCAAAAAGTAAGATACGGTACTCAAATTCAGGTGTAAGTGTCAGATACGAGTGTGTGTCCTATACATAAAATGAAGAGTCGGCGCATAACAGAAGGTTATGTCTCGGGCGTGAGTGCCGGATACGAATATTTAAGTGTAATGCTTTAAGAAAAATGAAGAAATTGAGCAACTTAAGCTCGTTCTAAAGACAAAAGAACACTATTTTGGATGCAAAACAAACCGTGGAATGGGCATGAAGGAGAGATTGGCGTTGTTGATGCAAATCCTGTAGGATTGAAACTCCCAGCTCTTCTGTTTCCAGCACTGTTCTTTTGCTTTCCTTAATTCTTTCAGTAGACTGGTTTAATCTTTCTGTCGACATCAATAATCTGCCTTTTTGATCTGCAGCAGAGACCTATGCCACCATTCATCAATCAGTATCTATAACAAAATGTTCGACGCGTAAATTTCCGAGGGGAGATGAGACAGACCTACATATTTCGACCCGAATCTCGGAATTCTCACAGTTCAATAAGATGCAAACCAAGAACATTAACAGAAATGTGAAACTAGGATTGTTATCAATGGATTCACTACATATGTATGTATGCCTATTCCTAAAACCGTTCCTATCGGAACAAAAATGCGAAACTAGGATTGTTTTCGATGGACAATCAGCATCGGAGAGATATGTTCAAGCGTTTTAAACCTGAAAATTATGGTTTCAGCTCACAGTTTATAATACCATAGGCTTGCCTTTTGTAAAAATGCCTAACAATCATGTGAAGCAATAAGATCACATGATAAGCTTAACAGATCATAGAAAGAAGGAAGTAAATTATGTTAGACTAGATGATAGCTTAACTAAATGATGACCATTTAGATAAAAGAGAGTGGTTTCGGTTACCATTGTATCCGCCGATCCCGACTCCAACAACTCGTCGCGGCCGGCATCCTGATATGGATCAGTTGAAGTGAGTCTTTTAACATCAGTCTTCAAGTTGCTCAGGTCTTTTTTATATTCTCTTAGTTTAGCAAGAAGTGCTGCCTTTATGCTTGGCTGCAAACTCCTTGCTTCAAGGTCCATTTTCCTAATCTGGAACAATTCGAAAAAAGGACCAAATTAGAAACCAAAAAAAAATTGCCACGGAAAATGGCTTCTAAGTTCTAACAGTACCAAAGCATCAGCATCATCTAGTCCTGCTTGTATTTCAGAAAGTTTCTGCTTCTTCTGCTCTGTAATCCAGAAAACATGAAACCGAATAAGTAATTTCCGTACAATTCTTTCTAGATTCAGCAAATAATTCACTTAAATACTGATAAAACACACATAAATGCAATAATTATGATCATATATATGAGATAGTATCCGTTTACACAGTGTAAAACTCTTTAAGTTTTACACGTTTTTTGAACCGTTAGATAAGTGAATCGAATGGATGAGATTAACGGTAAATATGTGAAATTATCGCTTAGAAAAAGAAAATAAGGAGTTAATCTAAGTCATCCATTCTCCCATCTAACGATTCAGAAAACGTGTAAAATTTAAAGAATTTTACTAAGTTGGTCCTAACTCTCTCTCTATATATATATCATACACAGTCGTATTAAATCTAATTAATTCATATTCTATTTCATTCTCAACAAATAAAAACTAAATCCAAATAATAAAAACAAAATAGAGTTTTGATCTCGCAACGAATTCAAACAATAAACACAAATTATGAGCGATCAAGGAAGAGATCGATGGCGGGATTAAAACTGCACCGTATGAGTTTACCTCCAATAAGAACGCCGGCAGAGGCGCAGCTTCGAGTCAAATTGGCGGAGAGCTCGCAGTAGTGGCGTTCATAACCGTCGAACACCTCACTCATTTTGCCTTCTTCCCCAACCTCTCTCGCCCGCCAACCTACATTCGTCCAAATAAACAAATAATTACAGAGGAAAAGGAAAAGGCTAGATCTAAACATTGAATGCATCGGAGATGTACATACCGGGATAGCGCGGGAGAGATCAACGGAGAATTATTGGAGAAAATGGGAATTGAGAAATGGAAGGAATTAATGATCCTTTTGGAATGGAATGTAACATAATACATGCAAACGTAATATTGCAATTTCAGAACCAAAAGGTCGTTAATGCCCTTGCATTTCACTTCAAACTACAGCTAGTAAATAAAATTAAAACCAGCTTTTGTTCAACAAAAAAAAAAAGTAAACCGCAAGGAGGGATGAGCAAAACTTAATCTGACTAAAAACTCGACTTTTTTCTCTCTTTTTTCCCGATAAATGACACTTTTGCCTTGTTTGGTAAAGAGAGATTTGGGCAAAAATTAGAAGTTTGAGGTATAATTAGAGGTTTGACCAGTCAAATCCGCTAATATTATTGTTTGGTGAATAGCGGATTGAAAGAGCGGATTGAGGTGAAACTGCTAATTTTAAAAAAGCTCATAATAAGAGCTTTTTGAGATTAGAGGTTTGATATTAGAGTTGTAAAGACTCTTTTACCCTTACCAATTACCAAAAATCTCAAAATAACCTAAATTAAATATTTTTTCACCATATTTATAAGTTAATCCTATTTATTTTTTTCTTTTTATTATCACATATTTATATGTGTATTTAAATTTATTTATTAATTAAATTATATTAAAATAATTATATAAATAATAAATTAATATACAAATTATTTAAATATGTTTAGAAAAGTTAAATTAAAAATAATTTTATAGATCTAATTAATATTGATTAGATACAAAATATTGATAACTAATAAACTATTCAAACAAGTATTGAATATAATCATGTCGTTATATGTCATTTTGCTTGTTTAAATAATCTAACAGCTATCCGCTATCAGTTAATTTTACCAAACACTTTTATACAATCAGCTAATATAACCCGCTAGTCAAATCAGCTAATGCAATCATCTATCAGCTATCAACTAATGTAATCCGCTATCCGCTATCCACTATCAGCTATCCGCTAATTGCCAAATAAGGCCTTTATACATTCAAAAAATCTTCAAAATAAAACAATACAAACAATAAGACCACTCCAGCCTACCCTATAAAAAAAACACTAACAAAGGTCACATTCAACAACTATATAATTTCCTGAAAAAATAAATATGTTGCGGTCTATAAGTTATCATTTCTTGAAAAATTTCAAGTTTGATTTATGAAATGAGACTCGAATAAATTAAAAAATTTAGTAACTAATGGATTAATTTTCAAATTCTATTCGATTCTCTATCTTACATCAAATAAGAAAAAATATAAAGAATATATATATATATATATATATATATATATATATATATATATATATTGCACATGATTATAGAAAACTATTTAAATTGTAACAGTTTCTAAAGCAAGTGGTTAAAAACTCTTGATTAACACTCTCTTCTCTCTCGTTAAATACCCATTATGAGCAAAATTCCCCTACCCCTCCTTAAACAAAAACTGTTAAAAAATTGTTTAAATTGAAACTAATTATTTTTATAATATTATAAATATTTATAATTAAATTTAAACAAAAATTCGAACAATGCGACTCAACTTGACTCAACTCAGTTTTCAAGTTATAAAAATAGGTCAAGTTGAATTTTTTGTAGACTCTATAGAGCCCCTTAAGATTATCGAGACAATAATTTGTTGATCAATTAGAGTTTATGGTTACAATGGAACTAGAACATGAATTTGTTGTAATTAATCCACATGATGCATTTTTATCAATTTTTCTCTCATACATTTTCCATGACAAAAATTGTGTGGAGAAATTTGTAGTTTGTTCTTATCTTTTGTACTCTATAGATAATTATCAGGCCCTGAAAATAAATAAACCAAATACAAATCACACTCACTAAATTGAGAAAGTTCATATATTTACATGAATCTATTTATGAATTTGAGAAAAAAAAAGAATTTAACAATAAATTATACTCCCTAGTCCGTAGCCCCTGTAGACTAAAAAGGATCGCCATTAATTTGCTGGTCTTCTTCTTCATCTTTAAGATCTTCATATGATGTTGAAGTTGAAGAAGCCATTAATGGGTCGGTTTTGAAGCTACAAGTCTATGGCGTTCTACCAATACTTTGTTCATTTCAGCAATCTGGTTTAACAACCCCACAATTTTCTGCACAATATACTACAATTGAATTCAAAATTTGACGATTTAAGAACAAAATTGCTACTAAAATTTCACACAAGCATTTCAACAAACAACTTTACCTCATCTTTCTCCTTAATGATAGTCCTCAACATTTGCGCGCTTTCTTTCCGCCGCCGCAGCCGCCATATCCGCTTGCACAACCACCACACCAGCACCACCGTCGCCAAGTCAATAACCCCTCGAAAAGACCGAAACGCCTTCCCAATCGTCCCGTTTTTATAACCGAAATAGCAAGCGAGGCCAACGATTTTAGCACGCAAAATCCCGACCCCGATTCCCAGCCATTCTCCGATCCCACGACCACCGGGTGAAGAATCAACGTCGCTGGATTCGGACGGCGGTAGAAGAGTCAAATCGGAAGGTGGGTTCTGTTGCGGCTGTTGGATTTGACGGTGCAGGTTCTCGTGGTCGACGGGAGGGAAAACGGAGAGGTCGCTGTGGGAAACGGAGTCTCTGATCATCACCATCGACCATTGCTGCTTGATTTGATGATTGGGTTTCGTTTGCCGTGACTGTTTTTGTTTGTGATGATCGATTGAGTGGAAATTTTCCCACTCGAATAATAAGCTTTCCAGAATTCTATTGTTTTCCACCATTCCCGAAGCTTGAACGACGAACAAACTGTAGCACTGATAATGCATCTGGGGGTTTCGGCTCGTCCAACTCAAAAGGAAGGCTCTTCGTTTTCTCATGCTTTAATGGGCTGTTTTCACAGCTCTAAAATTGGGCCTTCCCCTCCACCAAAGTACCCTAATACATTTAGGGGTGAACAAAACTCGATTCGAACTTGAAAAAAATAATTTTTTTTACTCGACTCAAAGAAAAAATTGAACCGAATCATAACTCCATAAAAATGAATCGAATAAAAATAAGACTTTAACTCAAAAATTTTAGTAATTAATGAATATGTTTTCATGTTCGAGTCAAGTACCTCAGCTCTGCATGATATATGTATATTTCATATGAAGAAATATATATATATATATATACTGAGGCGGTGGAAATTGAAAGTTTCCATAAACGCTTTAGTTCTAGGGTATAGAGAGTTAGTTTAGGGTTTAGGTGTAGGGGATTAGAATTTAAGAATAATTGTTTCAATTTAAGGTTTATAGGTTAAAACCTAAATCCTCATCATATTACCTTAAAAACTAAACCCTAACCTATAGACTCTAAATTATAACCCTAAACCGTAAATTAAAACAACTATCCCTAAATTCTAAACTCCTACACCTAAACCCATAAACTCTATACCCTAAACTAGCTCCATATACCCTAAAACTAAGGCGCTTGTGGAAGTGTATAGGATATTAATCATATATATATATATATATATATATATATATATATATAGGGTTTTATTTTGATGCACAAGCTGTGTAAATTTTTTTTACACAATCCTTTTATAAAATTTAAAATCTAAATCACAAACCCTAACAACGTAAACCCTAAACCCTAAGCCCTAAACCTTAAACTCTAAATTCTAACCATAAACCTTAAATTATATACCCTGCACACTAAACCCCTAAACCCTAACATAAAACCCTAAACCCTAAAATTAAAGGGCTTGTGTAAACTAAAGTTTACACAAGCTTGTGCATCAAAGTATTTTCCATATATATATATATATATATAGTTGTAGAAAATCGTATAAATGGAACCAATTACTACCATAGCATTATAAGTATCTCCAATTAAATTTAAAAATAAACTCGAACAACTAAACTCAACTCAAATTTCATAAACTCGATTCGGCTCAAATAGAATTGGAGTTATAAAATAGAACTCATCATGTTTTCTCCCTTTTGGTACAAAGTATGGGTGTCCTATGTCATCTTAAAGGTGTGAATTTGGGAAATAAGCTCATATGAACATATGGATCATGCTTAAACATACACAGTACTGTAACATGTATGGAAACAATATGAAAATGGACTGAATTCACCTTTTCTATTAAATTCTACTAACTAGAATGTATAACTAACTTTCTAGCCACTAGACGGATACCGGCAACTTGCTGATAATCGAAAGTATCCAGGCTGAAAAATGCATCCACGGATGTTCCTGTTCGAATTATGTTGCTGAGTTCATCAGCGTTGAAATTGTCGAACACGAGTTTCTGCACATTACCGGAGTAGTCTTTTCGATGTATCTCCGTGCCATATTGGGCGGTATCACCATTGACAATAGTAGGAATGCTGAAGGAAAGAGTTCAAAGAAACCATGAATTGTTGAATTATGATTTATGACAGAGAAAGGAAATGAAAATGTACCGAGTTATGAAACCTTACCGCAGTCTTGCAGTCGGGGTGCTGATGTAATTCGAAGTTCGGATCACAACATGCCTCCAATCAGAATTGCTTCCACAATTGTCGAAAATTTCCTTTGCAGCAGCGTCACAAGCATCCAGAATGCCACATAAAGTCGGGGAAGCATCAACCACAAAACTCAAACGTGGACGACCTGCCTGATCGAGGAATTTTTTACTGATTTCAGACCGCACTCTTAAACAAGGACAAAAAAGCTGCAAGGCAACATTCTTGTGTAACAGTTTTATTTGGTGAGTGCCACGATATTGTTGGACTGAAGATGCACTGATGGAAGCTATAGAAACTTCACCCGGCTCTAAAAATCCTGCATATCCGCTACAACCTTCAACAACAGCAGTTGCTGGTGAAACATCGGGAGACTGTAGCTCAGGTTTTTCTTCTGTGACATCTAATTTAAGGGCCTCTGTCTTTATTTCGTTTTTGAGTTGAGTCATGTCAAAAGGATCGGATTGAGCTGGACTAGTCTCATCTGAATTTACCTCTCCAGTGTGACAAGCTAGAAGAGAGAATATAGGATGCTGTTCAACATCTTCAAGATCTGTTGGAGATGAAGTTGGAACATTTTCAGAAGATGAACTCGGGGAAATGGTGCGCATGTCAGGGTTAGGTGTCTCAAAAGATGACTTGCTGTTACTACTACTTCTTGCTGTTGAATATAAACTTGGATTGTTTTCAGAAGAAGAACTCGGAGAAAGAGTGCGCATGTCAGGGTCAGGTGTCTCGAAGGATAGCTTGCTTTTACTACTACTTCTTGTCGTAGGTCCCCGGGAAACTAAAATATCTGGTGTGAGTATATCTGGGAGGCTTGACTCCTGTAGATAAATATGAGATATGGTCAAATTTCAGATAATTAATATTACAAAACTAGACCATTTTACCATCTCGAAGATGGATAGCATCACCAACTAGTAGAGCACCAAAGCATTCCAAGACCAACTCAAAATCACATCCATACAAAAGAATGCATGCACTTCTACATCCATTTATAGTACATTTGCCATATTAACGGACACAACAAAATCTACGATGAGATTCAAACTCGTTTTTTTTTTTCAGACTCCAATATGTGAATTGTAAATAAATGGCAGTGCACGGATATTGAAGTACTCCACTTATACCACTAGCATGAATCCACTACATGCAAGGACTACACAATCAGCATGGGAAATTACATGAGCACGAATCGGAAGGAAAACATTGCCATAAAGAATAACAAAGGTGCAGACTGTTATTCAAACAAGTAACAGGCAATGTTCAAAAGATTAGCAGCAGTATAGAGAGTGCCGAAACTTCCTAGAGGATCATAAATTCCGGCTTCTAATCAAAGAGTTTATCCACATTCCGTATGACTAAAGCACTATTTGATAATAATCAAGACACATCCTACGAACAAGAATAGGGCTACTGTATTTGACACACTTAAAACTACCATACCAGGAATAAAACTGTAGCACAGTACTTGAGAACTTCGAGATTCGTGCGGATATCATCCAAGCTCCTGAATAATCATGACAAAATGTTTATCTCAAGGCTACATAAATTGCCACAACAATCAAAGGTGAAAAGAGTTTGGATTCATCATTGACTTGCCTGTGTTTCTGCTTTCCAAGCTCAAAATATTTTGAAAGGGTGTCCATCTGCATAGCAGTACATGAACACACATCAACCAAAACTTCGTATCAACCCTAAAACTAACAACACATTACTTAGCAGCGAAATGCTAGCTGCTAAGAAATCAAATAATTAAGCAAGAATCTCAAAAGGGGTTAGGCACATGAACACATAAACAGCAAATATTGCAACAGAATTTCCCTGGTCCCCATGGAATATACATAAATCAAACAACTACAACAGTAAGCAAATTGAGCAGGCCAAAGCAGACAAACTTTGCGGACTATAGCATTCGGTATCAAAGTCAGACTACGGGGTAATTGACAATGTGCCACTGAAAGCGGTAAGTCCTCGTCCGAGAGTGGTAGGATGTCTGATGTCAAGAGCCAAGAGTAGCCATATATCTCATCATATCAGTTGTGTACTAGAATTTGACTAGGTACATAACACAATTTTCAATCCAAAAGACATCTTTTGTGTTTAAAACAGTAAAATCCGATGGATCGAAAAAGGCAATACCTTGCAAGTTAACATAGTCAAGACATTGGCTGTTTGAGTCAGTTTTTCAAGCTCTAAAAACCCAAACTTTTTGTAGTTAACTGAATTCAGTATCCACAATTTTGTTCATAAAAATTGACAATAAAGATAAGATTTCTAAACATACCTTCATATTACCAGCTCTCTTACCAAATCTCCGAGACAACAACACCAAAGAATCAATAATTCCCTTAGGCTCCGGCGCCGGCCTATCAATCTTCTCGAAAGCTTCCCTTATCCTCACGCAATCAAACTTCACTATATTATGCCCCGCCCACACCCTTCCTACAAAAATTACATTTATTTTTTAAACATTTTAATAATTTGAAAGAAAAAGGAGACTCTTTTAGTGTGAGCAACGGACCGTGGAGGATATCGTGAACTTGGTCGGCGATTTCGGAAAAGGAAGGTGCCTTAGCAACGTCGTCTCGGGAGATACCGTTGCAGCGAACGGAGGCGGGGGAAATGGAAGAGAGGTCGTCGGGTCGGACAAGGGAGGCGAAGCTCTCGAGCTCCACCAGCCTTTTGGGGCAAATTAAAATCGCTCCGAATTCGAGAATGGAGAAGCCTTGACCGCGCCGCCGAGGGATGGTGGTTTCCAAATCGAAGAAACATATTTCGGACCTGTCGCCGGACGTTGTTGGATCCATTTTCGAAGAAAATAAAGCAGGCAGTCGTTTCGTACTCTGTAAGTTTTAAGGATTGAGGTATCGGTATATTACTTGATGTACGAAAAGATTTAAGAAAAAGGTTAAAATACTTAAATTATCACTCAACTTTATTCTCTGATCTATTTTGGTCATTAAATTTTAAAAATAATTGATTTACTCACTGAACTTTATACATTGACCTATTTTAGTCACTCATTGATGATATTCACATTATGTCACAAAATAATTTGAACTCGTGTCTCCTAAGATGATCATCATCCGTTTTTCTAATGATATACTCGTTAGGTTCACATGATATATATATATATATATATTAAGTATAAATATATATGTATTATATATATACACACATGCCTATTCTATTTTTTTCACGAATAAAACAAAAAAAACATCTATGCATAGTGTTAAGTTTTATGCACTTGTTTTCTTTCAACCGTTCTAGTTTGCCAAGTGGTGGAGAAGTTGGATATTTAAGTGATTTTATGGGAGGTGAAAAATAGATAATTGACACAAAGATTTATAGTAGTACGGCCTTCTAACAAGCACCTACATCCATTACCTTAGCTCCCCACTAAGGATTTCAACCAAATTCACTAAGAATTACGTCCCCTTTTCTCGGCTTAGGAGGAAACCGTTACAACGATCAAGCTTTCTACCTAAAGCTTGATCAAGCACTCTCTCACAAGAGAAATTCTAAGCAAACTTGAAATCTGTAGAACTAGTGTTTTGATATAATAATTGAAAAATGTTTTGGACTAATTTGAAAAGAATTTAAAACTTGGTTTTAAGTCCAAACAACTTGAATTTATGTTTGAGGTATTTTAAGAGGTTTTTGGCAAAACTTTTCATGCTTCTATATAGCCAAACTTAAGTTTTCAAGCTACCCGAATCGATACGGTTGTACCCGTACCGATACCCTTTTGCCCCAGTTTGGTCACTGCCAAAACCCGTATCGAAACAGGCTTGGCTGTTTCAATACGGATCGGGATCGTTTCGATACGCCTGGTTAGCGTACCGATCCCCTTTCAACCGCCCCAACGGCTATTTTCCCAACGGTCATTTAAATGTGAAATCGTACCGATACGCCCAGGCTAGCAAGAGCCCAACGGCTAGTTTCTGTTAAAGGCCGTACCGATACGGATCCAAGCGTATCGATACGGAAGGCTGCAGAACAGCATTTATGAAGGGAAATAAAGTCCTCAACGGCTCCAAATCATCCCCAACGGCTAGTAACGGCTACAAACTCAATTGGGAGTATAAAAGGGACCTCCAAGCATCTTGTAATGGTTAATGCTTCAATTGTTACAACATTATGATGTCAAAATTTGTCTAGAGCTTTAATTTTTCATTTCTTGCTTAGACAACACTTGTGAGCTTACATTGTTAAATTTGCTCAAGTGTTTAAGTTTTGGGTGAGTGCTTAGAATTGCAAACAAACACCTTTTAGAGGGATTTCTAGTTTGCTAAGTCTTTCTTTGTAAAGAGAGTGTTCCTTCAAGCTTTGGGTAGAAAGCTTTGAGGGTTGTAACGGTTTCCTCCTAATCCAAGAAAAGGGGACGAAATTCTTAGTGAATTTGTTTGGAAATCCTTAGTGGGGAGCTAAGGTAGTGGATGTAGACCTTGGTTAGAAGGTTGAACCACTATAAATCCTTGTGTCAAATTGCCAAATTTTTACCTCCCACTAAAACACCCAATCATCCAACTTCTCCACACTTGGCGAGCAAGAACGGTTGATCGAATCGAGCCCCTAAAATCTCAACAATTGGTATCAGAGCTTGGCTCAATTGAGGAGGATTCACATCCTATTGAGAAGATCCGGCAAGCTCGATCAACATTTCACCAACCGGCTCAAATGGCGCAATCCATCGACAAACCACCTTTCTTCGACGGAAACCATTATGCCCATTGGAAGACAAAGATGAAATTCTTCTTGAAGTCAAGAGACTACAAGCTATGGGACATAGTTGCAGATGGTACGTTCGTGCCTCAAGGAAGTAAAGCGGAATGGAGTGCCGACGATCGCAAGAAGATGAAGCTTAATTGCAAAGCCTTGCACATGCTCTTTTGTGCTTTTGGCCCAACCATCTATGAGAAGATGTCTTCTTGTGAGAGTGCCAAAGAGGTATGGGACAAGCTTGAAGTCACATACGAGGGAACTGATGAAGTCAAGGAGACCAAGATTGGGCTCCTCACCTTAGAGTATGAGAACTTCAAGATGGATCCGGAAGAGAACATCGAGAAGATGTTTGATAGGTTCTCCACTATCACAAATGGTCTTAAAGGTTATGGAGAAGCCATCCCGGAAGAGAAGCTTGTCCGAAAGCTCATCTACTCCCTTCCCTAGTCATGGGACTCAAAGAGGACCGCCATCATCGAAGCCAAGAATCTCAAAACCTTGAAGCTTGATGAACTTATGGGGTCACTTCTCACTCACCAATTAATGAAAAAAAATAAAGAAGAGGAGAAGAAGAAGGAAGAGATTAGAGCAATGGGGAAGAAGAAGATCATTGAGCTAGGCATTAATGCAAGTGCCGTGGCTCTCAAATCCTCCACATGCCATCATGTAGATTCAAGTGAGGAGGAAAGTGAAGATGAAGAGATGGCCTATCTCTTCACCAAATTCTCCCGGTTCATGAAGAGCAAAATGGAAAAATCCAAGCATAAATCGATGAAGAAGATGAAGGACTCCCACAAATCCAAAAAAGAAGGGATCATCTTCAAAACAAGCATATGTGGCCACATGGAGTGATGAAGACTCCACCGATGATGAAGTAGCCCACCTATGCTTGATGGCCCTCAATGAGGGGAGGTAACTTCTAACTCATCTATTTCAAATTCATATACATTTGATGAGTTACAAGATACCTATGATGATTTGCTTTTGGAATTCAAGGCATCATTTTCCAAGAACAACAAAAAGTTGATTTCAAAAATAAAAATTGAAAATGATTTGCTTTCCAAAACAAAACTTGAACTTGAAGCAAAACTTGAAGAGTTTGAATTAAAATGTTTTGATTTACAAAATTTGCTTCAAAAAGTTCAAGAAGAAAAATATTTGATTTCCAAAGAGCTTGAAGAGAAAAACAATTTTGGAAAATCAAATTTTTATGTGAGACAATCTAGTGCCCCTAGATTTGTAAAAGGAAAATATTTTAGAAGTGTTTGGGTTCCAAAATGACTAACCACTTCAATTAAAAAGGATGACATTGAAAAATAGATTCCTAAGGGAAAAAATTTGTGCTACTAATGTTCATGGATCCAAAGCAATTTGGATACCAAAAATTACTTGATTGTCTTTTGCTAGGTGTGATGGAGATGTTCAACAAGTCAAACATTGAGGGGGAGCTCCATGCACACAAGGAAGAACACTTGAAGAAGGAAGGCTTCACATCCTCCCTTGAGTTCAAGTGTGGTAAAATCTAGTTGCTTTAGTGTTTATTTGTTTTATTTTCTTTTTTGTCAACTAGATGATCATATATGTTGGACTAACATTTTTTATGATGCTTTGAGTAAGGGGGAGCCATTTTTAAAACCAAATTTGTATTTTTGTCAAATTTTACCTCTATTGTTATTTTTGAACTTAATGTTTTAAATTCTTTTTGATATAACAAAAAGGGGGAGAAATGGTTTGAAAAATTGCATTTTCAAATGAATAAGGGGAGCTTTATTTGATTTCATATTTTAATCTCTTATTCACATTTTTAAAGTTAAAGGGGTAGAATCTCAAACAATTTTTCAAGTGACTTTTATTATATCAAAAAGGGGGAGATTGTAGAACTAGTGTTTTGATATAATAATTGAAAAATGTTTTGGACTAATTTGAAAAGAATTTAAAACTTGGTTTTAAGTCCAAACAACTTGAATTTATGTTTGAGGTATTTTAAGAGGTTTTTGGCAAAACTTTTCATGCTTTTATATAGCCAAACTTAAGTTTTCAAGCTACCCGTATCGATACGGTTGTACCCGTACCGATACCCTTTTGCCCCAGTTTGGTCACTGCCAAAACCCGTATCGAAACAGGCTTGGCCGTTTCGATACAGATCGGGATCGTTTCGATACGCCTGGTAAGCTTATCGATCCCCTTTCAACCGCCCCAACGGCTATTTTCCCAACGGTCATTTAAATGTGAAACCGTACCGATACGCCCTCAAGCGTATCGATACGCCCAGGCTAGCAAGAGCCCAACAGCTAGTTTCTGTTAAAGGCCGTACCGATACGGATCCAAGCGTATCGATACGGAAGGCTGCAAAACAGCATTTATGAAGGGAAATAAAGTCCTCAACGGCTCCAAATCATCCCCAACGGCTAGTAACGACTACAAACTCAATTGGGAGTATAAAAGGGACCTCCAAGCATCTTGTAATGGTTAATGCTTCAATTGTTACAACATTATGATGTCAAAATTTGTCTAGAGCTTTAATTGTTCATTTCTTGCTTAAACAACACTTGTGAGCTTACATTGTTAAATTTGCTCAAGTGTTTAGGTTTTGGGTGAGTGCTTAGAATTGCAAACAAACACCTTTTAGAGGGATTTCTAGTTTGCTAAGTCTTTCTTTGTAAAGAGAGTGTTCCTTCAAGCTTTGGGTAGAAAGCTTTGAGGGCTGTAACGGTTTCCTCCTAATCCAAGAAAAGGGGACGAAATTCTTAGTGAATTTGTTTGGAAATCCTTAGTGGGGAGCTAAGATAGTGGATGTAGACCTTGGTTAGAAGGTTGAACCACTATAAATCCTTGTGTCAAATTGCCAAACTTTCACCTCCCACTAAAACACCCAATTATCCAACTTCTCCACACTTGGCGAGCAAGAACGGTTGATCGAATCGAGCCCCTAAAATCTCAACAAAATCCCTCTAATAGGTGTTTGTTTGCACTATTAAGCACTCACCCAAAACCTAAACAATTGAGCAAATTTGACAATGTTAAGCTCACAAGTGTTGCCTATACAAAGAATTTACAATTAAAGCTCTAAAGACATATTGACATCATAATGTTGTAACAATTGAAGCATTAATCATATATTGATGCTTGAAGATCCCTTTTATACTCCTAATTGAGTTTGTAGCCGTTAAGCACCGTTGGAGTCATTTTGGAGCCGTTAGAGCCTTTATTTCTCTCTATAAATGCAGTTCTACAGCCTGGCGTATTGATACCCCTCAATTCGTATCGATACAGTCTCGATAAGGAAGTAGCCGTTGAACACTTCACCTGGTGCGTATCAATACGCCTAGTAAGAGTATCGGTACGGTCCTACAATTTAAAAGACCGTTGGGGGTAGTTAGGCGATCGGTACGCGATACAACCGTATCGGTACGCGAACTAGCCGTTGAGTATTTTAAGGCGTATCGGTACGAGTTTTGGCTACTGAAAAAAGACTGTAGTTGAAACCCTAGGGCGTATCGGTACGGGTACTTGAAAAACACGATTTTGACTACTTTAAATACACTTTAAATCATTCCAAAGCCTTATAAAACCCTTAAACATATTTTTAAGTTGTTTTTGACTTAAAAACATTTTTTGAATTCTTTTTAATTTAGTCCAAAATATTTTTCAAATATTATATTAAAACACTTAGTTCTACACATAGGATTTAACATATCATCGTCTGATTCATTATACATCAAATATATGCTACTTAAGAAAATAGTAAGATTAAAATTTTGAATATTGATGTTATGAGTGGAACAAGTTGAGTTGGCGGAGAATTTTTTTTGCCCCTTTCTTTGCCCCTTTTCTATACCTCAACACTAAAAAAATAGATTGTAAGTTCTAACCCTAAATTATAAATATTAAAGCTTAAACTCTAAACCCTAAAAATACAATATACCATAAATTACCTAAACTCTAATATTAAACTCTAACCTTAAACCTTAACTTTAAACCCTACACGCAAGTTTTTACTACGGTTTACGGGAGATAAATAAAGGCACCGAGAAGGAGCAGAGGATTTCTATTCTTGAGTTTGGAGGGTCGTTCTTATAATAAACATTTATATTATCTAATCTGAATTAATCAACCAATATATTGGATATCGGTGGTTATAAAAAAAGCTTAAATGTTCATTTGGCCCCTGAAATATACACAAAATACCGAACTACCCCCTAAAGTATTTTTTGGGAAGAAAGAAAAGCCGGTGGTTGAAACTCGAAAGGAAGGGGCATATAGGATCACGATTTTAAATCAAAATATCCAAAAAAAAAAAGGAAGACGCATTAAGCACCATTCTCTTTGCGGGTACAGCCACTGCTATGGTGAACCAAAAGACCCAGGGCTAAGTAAAAATGGAGAGAACAAGACTAATAAAAGCCTTAAAGTTGGGGATTCCAGGCAAATTTTGGAGGAAGAAGATGAAAGGGACTAAAATGAACACAAAATAAAATTTGGCATACTTAATGTGCAATTTACCCATTTTATTTAAGTCAAGTTATTTTTTTGTTAAGAAAATGACATGTGGCATGTTCTGATTGGTCGATGGGAATTTTGTTTAATGAAAGGGGCATATGAGGCCACCAATTTTAATTCAGAGTCAAAACGTCTCAGAAAATACTTTAGGGGACAGTTTGGTATTTTTTATATAACTCAGAGGCCAAATGAGCATTTAAGCCCCAAAAAACAATATTTTTTGGGACTATGTTGAGCATTGTCAAACAAGGCAAAGTCCAAAAATGGAAATCGTCTACCCCATAATTATGCCCTATTGGTGTCTATATTTTAAAGGGAAAACTACATCACTGACCACCAAACAAATTAAGGATACCTATTTGAACCACCGAACTATAGAAAATGTCAATCAGACCATCGAACTTATAAAATCAACCTATTTTGACCACCGACGTTATAAACCTAACGGTGGAGTGACGAAATTGCCACGTGGCAATTGAACCCTCCAATCAGGTGGTGACACGTGTCACCACCAATTTAGAGGAGAAAATAAATTTCTCTTCACCTGCGCTTTTGAGGATTCGAACCTGGGTCACCATAGGGTAAAGCCAATGGCTTTGTGCTATAATTCTCCAGATATAATATATACCTCTTATTAATTTCTATATTTATAAGCCAAAAGCTCAAACCCTAAACACTAATTTCACATATATAAATCCTAAACCCTAAACTCTAACCTTAAATATTTCAAAATTAATTTCACGATAAATATTTCAAATTAAACCTCAAACCCCAAACCCTAAAACTTTCAATTTAATTTCACGTTAAATATTTTAAATTAAACCCTAAACCCCAAACACAAACCTTAAACCCTAAAAATTTCAAATTAAATTCACGCTAAATACTTTAAATTAAACCTTAAACCCTAAATATTTCAAATTAATTTCACGCTAAATATTTCAAATTAAACCCTAAATATTTAGTGTGAAATTAATTTGAAAATTTTAAGGGTTTAAGGTTTGGGTTGAGGGTTGAGGGTTTAATTTGAAATATTTAGCGTGAAATTAATTTGAAATATTTAGGATTTAAGGTTTAATTTGAAATATTTAGCGTGAAATTAGTTTAAAATATTTAGGGTTTTGAGTTTTAATTTAAAATATTTAGCGTGGAATTAATTTGAAATGTTTAGGGTTTGAGGTTTAATTTGAAATATTTAGCGTGAAATTAATTTGAAGTATTTAGGGTTAGATTTTAGGGTTTGGGATTTATATATGTGAAATTAGTGTTTAAGGTTTGAGCTTTTGGCTTATAAATATGGAAACCAATAAGAGATATATATTATATATGGAGTATTATAACACAAAGTTGTGCTTGGTGCAGTGGCAAAGCCATTGGCTTTACCCTGTGGAGATCCAGGTTCAAATTCTCCAAAGTGCAGGTGAAGAGAAATTTATTTTTCTCCTCTAAATTGGTGTTGACAAGTGTCACCACTTAATTAAATAATTTATTATTTTATTAATTTAAAATTAGGACTAGATTGAAAGAATTTGTAAATAACAGGGACCAAATGTGTAATTTTAAAATTTTTCCGTCAATTGACATGTGGCAGTTCCGTCACTCCATCGTTAGGTTTTTAACGGCGGTGGTCAAAATAGGTTGATTTTATAAGTTCAGTGGTTTGATTGACGTTTTCTATAGTTTGGTGGTCCAAATAGGTATCTCTAATTTGTTTGGTGGTCAGTGGGTTAGTTTTCCCTATTTTAAAATAGCCAGTTTAGGGTTTAAGGTTTAAGATTAGAGCTTAGGGTTAGGGTGTAGAGAATTAGGGGCATGATGTATTTTTTTAGGGCTTGGGGTTCAAGGTTTAGGATATAGAAATTAAAGTTAGGACTTAAAATTTAATTTTTAGGTATTTTTTAGTAAGAGGCATATAAGAAGGCATGGTTAGGGGTACGAGATTTTTACTCAAAGTCCAAAGCTCTTATCTCTCCATCCTTTCTATGGAATATGTGCATGAATCTAAACTAGCATATTAGATAATAATTTCCATAATAAGCTTATTGTTGGAATATTTCAAATTGCTGAGATCATATTAATTACTAAAATAACAAAGACTAATCATCTAAATCAATGTCAATAATAGCAAGATTAATCATTTAAACTCATCTTCTTGTAAGTTTGCAACAAAACAAAGAAGTTTACATAACTAGTAATTGGAGATAAGTTGAAACTCATCATAATTAGTAAGAATATTCTGCCACGCTCGACGAGTACCAATGAGCACCATTAACGACGAGCACCGATGAGCATTATTAATTTAATTTATAAACATTAAAAATTTAAAGGACTCATCGTATAATTATAAATTATTTAAAAATCAAAAGGTAAATTAATTAAAATATATTATCTTATTTTTAATTTTCTTTTAAACATAAATCAAAATACATATATACCCCTAAATTATAAAATCTTAATTTTTGTTAATTTAAAATTGCCGTTGCCGCTGCCCTGCCACCACCGGTGCCTAAAGTTATCGGCAGCAAAAGAATATGCTGCGTTGAACATGTAGCAGATACATCCCCACACTATTGATATTCGACTTATAAATGCTTGAAGTTGTTATAAACTTATAAACCATTGGGAGTCACAAATCCCAAACATAGACCATAAAATAGACATGTACTTTATTAAAAAAATAATATCTTAATTCGATTACAAATTTGGATAAGCTCGTATACATCTAAATTATGCATTTTAAACTCATGTTGCATAGAAGAACATACCATCATTTTACGTTTTCTCGGAAAATATCGATCAACAAATACGTGTAAACAAATATTATACGTATATGTGAAATGCATGCAAGTATTTAAACTTAAAACGGTTCTCAACAAGTATCGTGGTAGTTTGGCTCTTGGAGGGAAAACACTGTTTGGAGGCGGCGGAGAGAGCGGAGTGGCGGCAGCGCAGCGCTGCGCTGTTTTCTCATCCACGTCATCGTTTCGAACTGAAAGATCCGCCCATGCTACGACCACGTCGACGTGGCCACTAGTCATTGGGCGATGACGCAACAACTTAGGACCCGAAACGCGGCTGAGCTCGTGGGGCCCGTTTGATCACGCGTCGACCGTTGAAAAATGGCCGATTAACTCCGACCTCATCGCCCTGTCGTGGGCGGTGGGCTCCCCGAAACAGAAAAACTTAAACGATAAGAGTTGGCGGTGGAAGTTGGAACATGTTATTACGAATTGACGTCTTTGTCCTTTGTGAGCTCTACTATTTTAACATTAATTATATAAGGCTTAATACCAAATTGGTACCCAAACTATGCTTGTGAATTATTTTTGGTGCCTAAACTATTTTTAGTTCTAAATATGTGCCTAAAGTTTTAATTTTGGTCATTTTAAGTGTCTAACCGCTAATAAAAATCGCTAGCCAATTAAAATGTTACAAGTGACATATTTTAATGTTTAATTTCTATTAATTAATTTTTAAATAAAATTCAAAGTTTAATTTTTTTTTAAAAATTTGACAGTTTTAAATCTTTACAAAATAATCCAAATCCCTAACCCAAAATCTCCAAATTATTGTCGTTATCGTCGTTTACTGCCTCACCGAAGACCACCACTATCGTCGTCGAACCACAACGACCGTTTCCTCCAACCACCCATCGCCAATAACCACGGTAGGTGTGCTGACGACTTCATTTTTCGCGATTTTGACTTCTTTCGACGTTAGGAAGCCGATCGACACACCTACTGCCGGTTACCAGCGATGGGTGATTGGGGAAAACAGTCATGGTGGTCTGGAGACAGATATAGGGGCGGCGGCGAAATCGGCTAAGGAAGTTAGGGATTTCGAATTTGGGGTTATTTTGTGAGTTTTGAGAAATTTAGGTTTTTAAAAAAAATTAAGTTAAAAAATAAATAAAATTAAAAAAGAAATAAAATAAAAAATTAATTTTTTAATAAAAATAACGGTATTTAACAGTTAGACGCCTAAAACGACCAAAATTGAAACTTTAGGCACCTATTTAGAGCTAAAAATAGTTTAGGCACCAAAAGTGATCCACAAGTATAGTTTAGGCACTTATTTGAATATTAAGCCATTATATAATTAAAAGTTAAAACTCCGACAATATGAATTTTTTTTTATCTTTTTATTGAAGTTCACAAATTAAGTTTTTTTGTTGTTGTTGAAAATAATGACATTTAAAATAAAATACTTAGAGATATAAAGTGTGTTGAAGCTTATTTAGTAAATTAGGGCAGTTGTTATATTAAAAGAGAAACTAGTAGTGTGTTCTTGACGAATTTTTTGTATTTATTATTTTTTAATGAGTTCTCATTACTCGTCATGTGCTATTTACGAATTCCTCAAAATATTACACGATAAATTTTTTATATCTATTAAAAATAATAAATACAAAAAACTTGTCATGAACGCACGATGAGTTCTCCTTCCAATGTAGCAAATACTATAATTTGCTAAACAAACTCCAATATAGCCTACTGATCAAAAAAAAAAAAAAAAACTCCAATATAGCCTATATCCTTTTTTTTTCAGTGCATTATTTTCTAAAAACACTTTTTTTTGGCAATATCTAAAAAAACACTTTTGAATACATTGTTTTCTAAATTTCTCATCAAATATGAAGTTTTAGAACGTTTCAAACGTTAATTAATGATAAATATTTTATACACAAGCGCCTTAGTTTTAGGGTATATAGAATTAATTTAGGGTATAGGATTTAGGGGTTTAGGTGTAGGGGTTAAAATTTAGCAATAATTGTTTCAATTTAAGCTTTAGGGTTATAATTTAAGGTTTATAGGTTAAAACTTAAATCCTCACCATATTACTCTAAAAACTAAACCCTAAATTATAACCTTAAACCTTAAATTGAAACAACTATCCCTAAATTCTAAACTCCTACACCTAAACCCCTAAACCATATGCCCTAAACTAACTCCATATACCTTAAAACTAAGGCACTTGTGGAAACTTTCAGTTTCCACCAGTGTATCAGACCCGTTTCTGAGATTTTGGTGGCCCATGGGTGAACTTAAAAAATAGGCCCCTAATTAAGGGTGAGCGTTCGATCGAGTTAAATTGAATAAAAAAAAATCAAGTTATGCGAGTTTACGAGTCCTTACGACTCGAACTTAAAAATTTATCTACTAAATACTAAAATTTTGAGTTATTAGAATTTTTAATTTACAACTTAAACTTTATTTGAAATTTTTTTCGAGTCGAGTGGAGTTTTGCTCACCCTTTCCCCTAATAACGAGTATTGAAAAAAATTGAAATTAGACCCTTAATAACAAGTGACATATAAAAAAATGGGTCCCTATTAACAAATTTTGAAAAAAAATGAATTTTAAGAGTATTCTTGTAATAATAAATATAGGGGAAAATGGAAACCTAATAAGAAGTATTGAAAAATTAAAATTTAAGAGTATGCATGTAATAACAAACATTAGGGAAAATAGACCATAAATAACAAGTATTGAAAAAAATTGGACTCATAATAACAAGTATCTGAAAAAATAAAATTTAAGAGTAGGGCCCTAATAACAAATATTAGAAAAGATAGGCTCCTAGTAACAAGTATTGAAAAATTGGCCTCATAATAACAAGTATTAAAAAAATTGTACCCTAATAACAAGTATTGAAATAACAATAAATAATAAAAAAATGGACCCCTAATTACAAGTTTTCAAAAAAAAAAAGCCTATAATAACAAGTATTGAAAAAAAAATTATACCCCTAATAAAAAATATCGGAAAAATTAAAATTTAAGATTAAAACTCTAATAACAATTATTAAAAAAATTAAATTTTAAATAATAAATATTAAAAAAATATTAAACCTTAACTATAAATATTCGAAAAAAATGGGCCCTGGGCAGGGTAGGGGCCCTGGGCGGGCGCCCCTATTGCCCATGCCCAGGGACGACACTGCAGTGTATAGGTGTTGCGTGTAAAATAGTCTATCGCAATTGTAGTGCAAGTATACACGACGCAAGTAGTAAAGTGATACGAAGTATCGGATATCGTCTCCACAGGGACCGGGCTAATAGCTTCACCTTAATTCACTGCACGAAAGTAAAGAAAATATTTGAGAAGTTGTCACGAAAATAATAACGTAAACGTAAATAAAAGAGTAGAGAAATCAAGATAGAGAGAATGGGCTGGTATTGAATTGCTCAGTAGTGCAGGTATTGCTGAGTATAGGAAATCCAGTGCTGTCGTCGTCCCCGTCGCGGCAGCACCTGTCGCGGCAGCAGTCCGTTGCTTGTCGCGGTAGCGAACAATCAACTCAATACTTCAAGTTTGGCAAGAATCCCAGATGTGCCTTGGCCTATCCCTAGGTCCAAGTCTGTCGATGATCACGTCTTTGATGATACCTCCCGGCGTGAATCGAAGGATGAACACCGATGTTGATGAATTCTTCTTTAGCCACTTAACCTCGTCATATCCTTAGGTCCGAGATAGTTCAACTATAAACTAGAGAACTTGCTCTTATTCCTTTCGTATACTTAACTCTCCCGATGCTAAGTAAATCGATAACCTCACAATGCTCTCCCGATGCTCTTGCAAGATGTTAATAACCAGAATAAGAGAACTTGAAATTTATTTTATTGAACTGAAAATTCCTAAACAAAAGCAACCCTTGCAACTACTTTACAAAACAACTCGTGGCCCTAAGGGGAATTTAGAACATGGTGAGAGGAAGAAAACGGCTAGGGTTTGAGAGAAGGCTAGAGAATGGTTGATATCTCCCCTAGGTCGAAATATATGCCCTTATATAGGCTTTGGGTCCAAGTTTTCTAATTTAGCAAGGATTACAACTTTAAATTAAAGTACAACTCCAATAAAGACTAATTCTTTAGAGAATCCATCTTTAAGTCGTCCTCCTTCTTTCTTGGGATTTTCTCTCCTTGAACTTTGGGCTTGGTATATCTTCTGATTCAGGGCTTGGAAAAATATAGTGGTTTTACACGACAGACGGGCTGAATTTTCTCTATCTGTCGAGGTCCACTTTGCTTCTTTTCCTCAAAACTGTTGTCGTCCTCTGCTGTCACGGCGGCAACCATGGCAGCATCTTCCTCCTTGACTGCTTGTCCAGTTCCAACTCTTCTGCTTCACTGCCCAGCGCCTGCCCTTTCCGTCTGCTACAGCAGCAACCTGCAAAAAAACCAATTTCAGTAGAAACTGTGTCTTTTAATATATATGTGATGTTTAACTGTAAACTGACCTAAATGCAATGAATAATGCTTGAATGTAGCAGAAATATGGGTTAAATAGGGGGTAAATAATAGAACTTTTATACAGTCAACAATAGGATATTAATCCGTTAATTAAATAATCAATACATAACTTTTATTAAATATTATAAAAATCTATTACGAGATTATTTATAAATTTAATCTATATTATTAAATATTAAAATTTTAATTTTATTTAAAAAAACAACACTTCATTTTATTCTATTATGAGATTATTTATAAATTTAATCTATATTATTAAATTTTAAATTTTTATTTTTAAAAATTAACACTTCATTTTATTCTATTAACTACTAAAATAATCTTTGGTGGCTCAACCCTCTTAATCCGTGATAAAATTGATCAAAGGATCATGTCGTGTAGGACTCTATATTGTATTTTGATAGCATGGAGTTGGTTTTTGGGACTTATCATGTCATGTGCCTACAACTAAAACCCCACGTGCTGTTTTAGATTAGCACTTATGTTCCGCAAAATATAAAAATTAATTTGATACCACAAGCATATTCTTACATAATTAAAAAATTTAAAATGGATTGCTAATGTTTCCTTAAACCTTAAAAATTTGCTAATTCTTATTGTGCCTTTGAACTAAAATAGGGTTTTTTTAGAGGAATATTGGGTAGGAAAAATCGGGATATATAGGATATTGGAGTTTATTTAATAAATAAGGGCGTTTACTACGGTGAATATAAATTTATCGTGCGTTCTTAACCAGTTTCTTAAATATTAATTTATTTAATTGAACGTAGAAAAAATATTTGGGTAACTCGTCTGGACCACACTAAATAAGACTACAACTATTGATGTTCGAACTCGTAACCTCTAAGAAGAATAACTATTCCCTTAACCATTGAGGCAAGTTGTTCGTACACGTTATTAATTTTTAAGTATTTTAAAATTGTTCGATTGACATGATTTTGATCGACTTTATACATCAAAACTTATAAAAATGTTAAAATTAATATTTCTTAAACTATACAGATCTCAATATCTACCAATGTTCCATTTTTTCCATACAATAACAGTAACATAAGGGTTTAAATTCTTCTAAATTTGAACCTTTTTTTTTAATTCATCAAATGTTCCATTTTTTTTGGGTTCAATAATGCCAAAAACAATCAAGATCAACTCGTCCAGCTGAAGAAGAAGAAGGTGCATCTCGATCATCAAACGCCTTCTTCCCCGTTTCCAGATTCGATCCGTGGTTTCCGATCGACGCCCTCAACATCGGCTGTTCTTGCACCGAAATCGAGCCCGGGGATCGAAAATTGCCGTCATAGAACGAGCTCGGAACTGCGAATTGCGGGGAAACGAGCGAGGGATCATTCGACGGAACTTGCAGAACATGATCGTTGCCGAAATTACGACAATCGACCGTGTTTTGTTGCAGAGAATTGGAGAAGCAGGGCACGTACGGCGACTCGGCGACAACCGGTTTGGTTTTGCTACTATTAATGTACGGTGAAGGATCCATTAATGTATGGAATTTTTTACCATCTGGTCCCTTATGGAATACCCTGCAAATCACCCATTCATTCTGCAAAACAAAACTCGGAGTTTAATTCAGTTGATTCATACAGTCACATTTCGATTTTATTCTGCAAAACAAATCTTAATTCGAATCTTAACAGTCGAGAAATCATAATCATACACCCAAGACATATTAGAATCCCAACATTTCGATTTTATTCGAATTAGTTCATGCAATCATTCTTAAAATGGATTCGAATTTCGACAAAAAAATCGAACATTACCTTGGCAGTTGTAGGGAGATTGTGGATTGAGAAATGTCCTTCCAATCTATACTCATGCATGACCCAATTGGTTTTCACACCTTTTGGAGCTCTACCTTTATAGAAAACTAGGGTTTTCTTCATCCCTACCAATGATTTTCCTCTGTAAATCTCTTTATCTTTTCCGGTAGCTTTCCAATACCCAGAATTAGTCGCCCTGTTTGTCCTCAAACCAGTGGGGTATTTTCTGTCTCTGGTGCAGAAAAAATACAATTCTTTTCCACCCATTTTTGCCTTCCCTGTTTTCCATCAAACCAAACAGGAAATAAGAAAGTTGTAGAATAGAATTTCTTAGGAAACAAACAAACACAAGAAAAAAAACTACTAACATGGCAATTCCCATGGCTCGGATTTGTTCAAATCCACTTCTCCAATAGCTGCTGAACTGAAGCTGATGCCATGTACTTTCTTGTACAGATATTGATAAATAAGCTCTTCATCCGTTGGATGAAACCGGAAACCCGGCGGCAAATCGAGTTTATCGTCTTCGGCATCGATACTTGTCATTTCTGAAACAACTCGAATCCTTAAAATCTTAATGAAGAACTAAAGAGGATATTAAGATGGAAATATGTGCAGGAAAGCAATAAGATTTAAAGCTTATATAAAGCTAAGGATTGAGAAAAAAGAGATAAGCCATGGGAGAAATTAAAAAGAAAGAAAATAAAGTAAACCTGAAAGATGGAGAAAGAAACTTAGTATTTAAGGCAACTTGGTAGTTTGTTTGATGATGATGGTGATGAGTCTATATGTAATTTAGCAATAATGAACTCCAGTTTCAATGAATTGGATTTTGAATATAAAGTTTTAAAAAAATTGAGCTTAATTTGGGACAAAAATCGAATTATACGAAATTGCTTAATTATTTTTTAATGAAGTATAAGTATAACTACAAATATAAATAGGATAAATATTCTATACACAAGCAGTGAAAACTGAAAGTTTCCACAAGCGCCTTAGTTTTAAGGTATATAGAGTTAGTTTAGGGTATAAGGTTTAGGGGTTTAGGTGTAGGGGTTTAGAATTTAGGTATAGTTGTTTTAATTTAAGGTTTAGGGTTCATAGGTTAGGGTTTAGTTTTTAGGGTAATATGGTGAGGATTTAGGTTTTAACCTATAAAATTTAAATTATAACCCTAAACCTTAAATTAAAACAACTATCCCTAAATTCTAACCCCTACACCTAAACCCTATACTCTAAACTAACTCCATATACCCTAAAACTAAGGCGCTTGTGGAAACTTTCAGTTTCCACCGCCTGTGTATAGAATATTTATCCTATAAATAATAGTATTAATATCCTATACACTGGTGGTGGAAACTGAAAGTTTCCACAAGCGCCTTAGTTTTAGGGTATATGGAGTTAGTGTAGGGTTTAGGGGTAGGGGTTTAGAATTTAGGGGTAGTTGTTTTAATTTAAGGTTTAGGGTTATAATTTAGGGTTTATTGGTTAGGGTAATATGGTGAGGATTTAAGTTTTAACCTATAAACCTTAAATTATAACCCTAAACCTTAAATTGAAACAACTACATCTAAATTCTAACCCTTACACCAAAACCCCTAAAACCTATACCCTAAACTAAATTCTTATACCCTAAAACTAAGACATTTGTGGAAACTTCCAATTTCTACCGACTGTGTATAGAATATTTATCCTAAATAATATACTCTATATAGATAAAACATGATCGAAATATACTTAGATAAAACTTATATATTATCAGAACAATAATAATTATAAAACATAATCGAAATATATTTAAATAAGACTGACATATTGTGATACTTAAACCATAATAAATTTAGACTAAAAATATTCCAATAATATTTACAGAACTTAAATTTGGAATTATATAACAATATTTGACCATTTAGTGGATACATGCATTGTGATTGAGTATAAACAAAAACAATACTACTACTCATCTACAAAAAATACTACTACTTGAATAAAAAAATAAAAGGAAACTAAATGATAATATTATAAGCTTTGCTTTACCATAAAAAATAATGTTATGTTTTATTTATTAGTTTGTTTTACATATTTTGGTGGTTGTTTGTCGATGTAATCAGAACTGTGTAATGAAACAATTTGTTTGATAGTTTGGTTCATTCATTATTCTTTTTCACCTCGTAAAATGTCTCGTTAGAATAGATACAATAAGACTCATGAAAGTTTCTGAGTTCTTTGACGATGTTCCTCAATTTCGTGTGTTATTTTTGAATAAATATTTTTTCGTGGTCGTAATCTTCATTTTTCTCTTTTTTGGTGCGTTGTATTGTGATACTTTTTATTGTTTTTTTAATAAATTCAGATGTCATTGTTAAACAAAATGCTAATCATGTCCTCTTTGTGATAAAAATTTCATTTTAGAACCTAATTTTTTTGGGGTGATATATAGGTTCGTCTTACGGTCTATGTTTGGGTGTGAAGTTGTCTCGGATAACAAAGTTATCTTCAAAATTTGAACTTGCGTCCTCTCTTTAGGAGTGCAATGTGCCTTATCAATACACCCAACACTCGTAAGTAGAACTTAAAATTTTAAATTGAAGTTGTATGTACAAACTTTTGATACAATATTTAATTTATAAATGATTTCTCATAACTCTTAAATCAAATATAATTATATTAAACATGCATATTTGTTCGATTGGTCAAGTTGGTTATCTTTGTTCCCTTAAATTTCTTTAGGTCATTGGTTCTAGACCTACTAAGAGCACCTCATTACTTCACCTATATTAAAAAATAAAGATAATTATATTTTTTAATAGTCCTAAGGTGATTATAAGATAATATGTCCATATATATTTTTAACCATTTGATAATGTACACACCCTACATGCAAGTAAGTTGAACTCAATTCTCTTACAATCAACATCATCCTTTTTTTTCTATTGCACCACTTATTGAGTCTCAAAAATAATTATATTTAAAGACATTCAAATTCATACTCTTTAATAAATAAAGTTAAAAACTTGTTCAATATCATATGTCCTATTTATGAAGTTACAAAAATACTTCCTAATTAATTTTTCAAAAAAAAAACTTCCTAATTATAGTTTATTTTATATTAAACTTCTTTTTATTGTAGGGTAAACTACATAAATGATCACCAAATTTTTAGGACATATTCATTTTGGTCACCATACTTTTAAAATATTTGATAAGATCACCTAACTTTTAGTTTGAATTCGATATGATCCCTCTAGTTTAGAAGTTGACGTTTATTTTCGTTTTTCCTTAATAAAAAATAGGTAAACTACACCAACCATCACTCAACTTTCTTCTCACACTTATTTTGGTCACTAGAGTTTAACAATTTTCAATTTAATAACTTAACTTTCGAATTGTTCATATTTTGGCCACTCTCAAATGACATGGTTATACAAATAAAAAAATTTGATTAATCCTTAAAAAATTCGGGTAATGGTTTTTTTACTTTGCTTATTAAATTTACCATATTTTATATTTTAATAAGCAAAGTAAAAAATTATTACTCGAATCAAATATTCTAATTAACCGGTCAATCAATTATCCGATTTAATTGGTACAATATAAGATCGAGAATTGAATAATATGAATTTAACAATTAACCAAAATAATTTTAAAGGACTAATCGAACCCGATTTCGATAAAAAAATTAAAATAATTTATTTTGATTCGGTTACGGTTCACAGTTTTAAGCAAAATTGATCAATCGACCTGATCTATTATATACAATATTTATAAATTTTATGCATTACAATATTTTATAGTTTAACGATTTTGCTACCCTTCTGTTTTTTAAAAGTTTTGGCTCTGAGTAGGATTAATAGGTGTGAACTTTCAATTTTTAACTTTCTAGTTGTTCTTACACTTTTATCACAACCAAACAATTATTAAATTTACCATTTTATCATATTTGATATTTTAATAAACAAAGTAAAAAATCATTTCCAGAATCAAATATTTCGGTTGACTAGTTAATCGATTATCTGATTTAATTGGTACAATATAAGATCGAGAATTGAATAATATGAATTTACCAAAATATTTTTTAAGGATTAATCAATTTTTTCTATTTGTATAAACATGTCATTTGAGAGTGGCCAAAAATGAACTATTCGAAAGTTAAGTTATTAAATTGAAAATTTTTAAACTTTAGTGACCAAATTATGACTGAGAAGAAAGTTGAGTGATGATTGGTCTAGTTTATCTATTTTTTATTAAGGAAAAATGAAAACTAACGTAAGCTTCTAACAGAAGGTAACGGGAGGGACCATATTGAAAGCAAACTAAAAGTGCGGTGACTATATTGAAATTGAACTAGAAGTTGGGTGACCTTATCGAATACTTGAAAAGTACGATGACCAAAATAAGTCCAACCTAAAAGTTCGGTAACCACTTAATGTAATTTACCCTTTATTGTAATATCATTTGATTTTGTTTTAATTGGATGACACGCGTCAACCTTAACTTCTCTGAGGAATTTCAATCGTCCTGGTAACTTACAATTAGTCAACGTCCATATCTGCCACGTACGTATGGCAGTTCCTACCCTAACCCTTCTGCCACATGGCAGCTTGTCATTGTCTCTGCTTAACCAAATTGGGCCCACTTTAAACAAACCTAAGAGCTGACTGTTTACTCCTTTAATTTAAATTAAAATAAATCTTAACATTTTAAAAAAACTATAAATTACAAATTAAAGATAAGTAGCTCATATTTCAGGTCGGATCGAACTTAAATTAGCTCATATTTCAGGTCGGACCGAACTTAAATTAGCTCATATTTCAGGTCGAATCGAACTTAAATTAGCTCATATTTCAGGTCGGGCCGGACACGAGTAAAGAGGATGAATATAAGTTCACAGTGACGACATACCATGCATTGTAAATGTTTTCACGATGCCTTACAATACTAATACCACAACAACATGCTGTTTAACCTAATTTTCTTGGCATTAACCTAAGAAACTTTCTTCTGTTTCTTGTCTTGCCACTCCTTGATTTCGGCTTTGATCTTCGCGTTCACGCGAGCGTGAAAACCGGGATATGGTTCGTACCCGAATAAGGATTGAAGAACCTGCACCACAGATTGATTATAGTTTTGGAAAATTCTCTTCCATTTTCATATGAAGGCCAAAGATACTTCGCCTACCTCGAGCAAAACAAAGAAAGGAGCCATCAGAATAGCTTGAACAAGATTGTCCAATATCGCGGGAGCTCGTTTCTGGAACGAATGTATTAATGAGTGGTCTTGAAAGGGTTCGAGAAAAGAAGATGGAAGTAAAAAAAAGTTTATACGGATCGATTACACCATTGCTCACCTCGAATACTCCATGGCCAAGAAACTGTCCGGCCCAACAAAGAACTTGAGCAACCAGCACAACCTGAATGGAAAGAACAGAACATACATCGATAAAGCAATCGGACAAAAGGATGCTCAAAAGGTTAAAATTATCTTAACAATGTGACAAAGCAATATTGACAAATTCATCGACATAAGGAACTTTTCCATGGCACAATAAGTTATCTATCCGTAAATTCCGTGTATGGACTCGGAAGCGTAAAACCTTAGACCCTTTCCTATCTCTCATTTTTTTAACACAGTTCCATTGGAAGTAACAACAAGGCGAGCTAGACAGAAACCAAAGTGAGTATGTAAACATCACCTAAAATGTTTGCTACTATAACGAGCTTACTTTGGTTGGTCTATAATATCGAGAATTTGGGGTTTTTCGGGGTTTCCGGTGGCAGGCAATAAGCTTGTGGTTTTAATTAAGATAGTTGAGCATCAACTCGGGCATTAACAGCACCGTTGAAATGCTCTTACATTTCTCCAATGACAAAAGCTGCATTCGAGCCAAAACCATATTCCAAGTAACTTGAACTCACTTACAAAAACGACACTCCTCAAGCCAGAGCATTATCAAACAAGTCAACCGGTTGATCATAACGAGAATCTCACCAATGACATTGTTAAACGATGAACTAAAGAGGAGCTTGTGAGCACCGAAGTCGGAAATGTCGGAAAACTCGCACACTCGACCGACAAAAGGCAATATTGTCGGAAATTAAGAACATGTAGTCGGGTGAGTGAAGTCAGGGGTTCAAAGGGGCCAGTTAGCTCAAGGTTTTCCAAGTCCGTGAGACCGATATTCGAAGATAAACAAGTCCACATAAAACAATGGTTTCACCATTTTTATGATCTGAAACGAACAAAACAGAATGAAATTTTCCTATCTCTACCAGATTCCTATAAGAAATCATATCACAAATCTTGGTTTTTCAAACAAGGAACTTAACATGCAAATCAACAATACATACATACATACATATATATATATAATCACATGAAATCAACAATAAAAAATGAAATTCCAATAATTCAAATTAAAGCTGATAAATTTACAAAAAAAAGAGAGAAAAAATACCTTCCAAGCCAGAGAATAGCCAAGCTTAGCAGCAATAAAACTAGCCCCAATCCAGCAAGCTAAGCAAAGCAAAGCGGCCAAAGAGCCAGCTTTCTTATCCAAAACTACATAAAACGAGGCAAGGAAGAGAGCAAAGGCGAACCCATAATTGAAAACCAAAGCATGATTAAACCCAGAAGGGAAAATCCCAGCTTGGGAAAGATCATAGAAAGCTGGAGTAAAGTAGAAAAGTATAAGCGATGTGAAGAATATTGGCCACACAAATAAAGTGTGTATCAAAATGTTAATTGGGTTACTGTGATATGCGCCGTAAAACGCAAAATGATTCTCGAGATCGAGCAATCCTGGCTTTCCCATCTGGGGAAAATATGATCTATTTTCCTTCTGTTTGTTTTGATTTTCTCGGGAAAATGCGTGCATATAACGAAGCAGTTAAAGCGTAACTTAAAGTTGGTGTTTGGACGCTTCGAATTAACGGCGTTTGTTTGCACTGAAACACGCGCTAACTTTCACGTGCGGGTTCTGACTTCTGATTAACATTCTTGGCCTTATCTGATAATTATTCGAGTAAAAATAACATTTAATATTAAAATAAATCTCTAAATTATCTCATTTTTTATAGATATTTTTTTAATCTTTTTAAGTGTCTAAATTATGATTTTTGGCAAAAATATCTACTTCAATCGACCTTAAAAGAGGTAAAAAAAATTGATAGTTGAAATACTTAAAAGGCACCAAAAAATATTAAACACTTAAAAAATATATTTTGAACACTTATTTTGATATTAAACTTAAAATTACTATATGTTTCCAATTTTAATTCTTGATTAACTCTAATTATTATAATGTAATTATGATTTAATTTTTTTTAACAATTTTTATTTAGAGAGGGAAAAGAAACACTAGAATATTTTTTTAAACAATTTCAACCTAATGAAGAAAAGGTGAATTTGCTCCTAATGAATTTGAAATCTTGAACACTAGAATACTTAACACTATATAATGAAACTTATATCATCGCTTCAAAAAAGTACATTTTTAAACATATATCCATTATTTTTCTAAAAAATACTTTTAATTTATTATTAATTGTTTTTTAGAAAAACAAATAGAAAACCGTTAAAAATACAAATTAAAAATATATAATTTAAATTGAACTTTTAAATGTAAATAAATTAGAAAAAAAGAGTAAAAACTAAATAGCTAGTCCAATGGGGTTATGGTTTGAATATTCCCCTTTGGGAATTTATTGGGGAAAATAACCCCCAAACTTTCATATTGGGAAAAATACCCCCCTTTCATGCCATGTAGGACGAATTCGCGTCCTGGAGAAAGCGAATTCAAGATTCGCGTTTTGCAGGACGCGAATTCCTGTGCTGTTTCAGTGGAAAGTGAATTCGCGTTTTGCAAAACGCGAATTCAACGATTTATTGCTGCCCCCACACGAGAAATTCATCATGAAAATGAATTGAAACCAATATAAGATGTTTAGGTAGCAATATTTGTGATCGAATAACGGATTATCGGGGTACCCGATTAAAATTTTTGAACTATAACAGTGTCGTATTGAAACATATCTTTAAGATGGTGTGAAGATACGAGCGTATATAATATCCTAAGATGTGTGAAAATGGCCTGGAAATGAGCAAGTAACAATGTTTTAAAAGGAAACATTATCGTATAGGCATGTTTAAATGCATTTTAGGGTGTGTTTCGAACTTTTTTTTGGTTTTTCCTAAGTTTGGAGACAAAGATGTGCACCTTAATTTTGCAGTGGTGCTAAAGTTCCGAGGAAGACGGTGTCCGAAAATGTGAGAAAATTGTGTTAAAAATGCTATCAAAGTAACATTTTTGAAGCAAAAAATGTGTCCGTAGGCATGTTTTTTTTTTGAAATTTAAAGTGCCTCGTTAAAAAACCCCTCTAAACCTATGTAGGGGGAAAAGAGTGCCCATAAGATTTATTAAATTACCAGATAATAGAAGTTCACAAATCAGAAAAGACTACACAATGGTTGATCTAGTTAATTCGGGGGCCGGTCCTAAGAGGGCATTTCCTAATATCATGTCCAGTGTTCCCACATTTACTGCACCTCCTAGGTTGTCCGGTCTTTTCTCTCGGAACCATATCTTCGGCACAATGAATTCTCGTTGATTTTGGCCGGCCTTTTTTCTTTCGTCGCAGGGAGGGATCTGGGCATATCTTTGGTTCGTTGCTGATTATACGACGGTCACGTGCATTTCCGATCGGAGGGAACTCGTTTCGGTAAACCTTGAAAACGGTTTCGAGCCTGTATACCGGATCAATGAGTGTCGTTGCATCAAAATGAACCGATGCACATGCTGCGAAAGCATGCGAACACGGGAACTTGAACGTCTGGAACTCCCCGCAATCGCACGTTCGCTTTTGCAAATCAACCACGTAGGTGTATTGCATTATTCCTTGTAGCGGTTCAGAAAATTGCGTGACCTCAAAGATATGTTCCCGACGAGAGAAGCACAACGCACCCATCGAGTTAGCATGCGCAATGGACGCTTGGATTTTGTCGGCGAGATCTGGATTAAATATGCGACCAGCTGCCATCCAGTTCATTGCTTGTTTGCCGAGGGTTGCGAAAAGGGTTGCCAATCGGTAATATGTTGCTTTGACAACGGACGTGATAGGTAAATGGCGCGTTCCCTTAAGAGACGAATTGATCGCCTCAGCCAAGTTTGTTGTCATATGGCCGCATCGACGACCCCCGTCATAACATCGCAACCATTTCTCCTTCGGTATCTCCATAAGATAGTTATACCCGAATGGATTCCTCAATTGCAACTCCTCCAGCAGCTCTTCGACTTGATTAACACGGTGTGCGTTGCCTGTTGAATAAGACATGTAAAATAGTTAATTGGTAATAATATGGAATTGGTGGACGTAGAATAACAAAATGGAATGGTTGCATACCCATACGGAGAACCATTATACGTTCATCCTCGTTCTTGAACCTTTGATAGTAGTTTGCTGCTATATGCCGCAAACAATACCGGTGATGTATGTATGGGGGTTTCCATGAATCTCCCAAACGTTGAATTGCTCCCCAAATCCCTGCGCCTCTATCTGAAATAATAGCTAGGCCATCTTCACGTGTACGCAAAACCCGGCGCATGACATACTTGCGGAGGTTGTAAAGGAAAAACTCCCAAGAAGGGATATTTTCCTTTTCAACAATCGCAAAAGCAACTGGGATACATTTTCTGTTGCCATTCTGGGCAACTGCAATTAGCAATATCTGCGTGTATCTGCCATATAAAAATGTACCGTCGATCTGGAGCATAGGTTTGCAGTGACGAAAAGCTTTTATGCATTGGGGGAACGTCCAGAAAAGGCGATGAAATTCTACCTCCCCTGGTACAACTCGATCGTTGTAGTACTTCGGAACAGTCTCCAATTCCACAATTGTCCCTGGATTGTATTCCTGCATAACTTGAAGCCATGATCGCAGATCGTTGTATGATAGCTCCCATTGCCCGTACAATGTTTCGATGGCTCGAGATCTTGCATACCATGCCTTATCGTAATTGACGGTGTACTTGTAAATGGATTTGATGTCAGCTATACACACTGGCACAGATACACGTGGGTTTGCTTTCACGAGTGGAAGGATTGCATCGGAAAGCACGTGTACATCCAAGTTAGGATGGTCTTGGCTGAGGCTCCCAACGGAGCATGTATGAGGCCCTGTATATCTCGTTATTTTCCACAGGTTATGCAGCCTTTTCAATTGCGACACACGAACCCTCCATGTACATCCGGCGGACTTGTGAGGACACTCTGCAATATATTTCCTGGCCTCGGTCTTCCAAACGGTGGACGTAACTGAGCGCTGAATGTTGTAATGCTTGATGGCAGCCTCCGCGAGCTTTTTTGTCCTGAAGACCATTCCTTCATGTAGCTCAGTCGAACCCACATTCCATTGGTTGAACTGGTCTAATTGTGGATGTTCTGGGAATTCAGTATCGAAGAAGCCATCCATATCTACTGTTGTGAAGTGCGAAGGTGGGTCGTAATATGTTGCGCAACTGGTTGGTCCATGCAGTTGCGTCGAACGAACATCATCATCCTCATCATCCTCAGAAGAGTTTTCTGCGCTCTCCTCTGATTCCACCGGCTCGTCAATGTCAGATGGATCAGAAGGAAATAGACCCATCTCGTCACCATCAGGCCCAACCTCTGTACGCGGCTCTTCATCAGAAAGCGCATCATCAAACTGGAAAAGTTCTGCATCATCATAAAACAACTAAATTAAACTATATTCATATCAAACTTCAACTTAATATAAAAATTAAAATATTTACCTCATTTGCAGCTTTCGTGTCAATACTCTGCCTAATAGAATGCATCATAGTCGGAATCCCAACATGAGTTAGAGCATGGAACCACCTACATAACATCAAAACATACTTTTAATATTTAAAAAAATATATATTAGGAAAATAACCAATTTATAAAACATACCTCAAACATAGTGGATAGGAATAGTCAGCTGGCGCGAACAAGTCAGGGCGTAAAAATGGCATTCTAAACCACGCCCAAGACTGGAGTAGCAAAAGACATCCTCCGATGTCGTGTCGATCAGCACTCGCAGCCTTGCACAACTCCCTATACATAAATGCAAGTACTGCCGAACCCCAACTTAATTTACCAGCCTCTTCAAAATCTCGCAAGTGCCGCAACCACAACATGTGAACTTTGTTGCGAGTTTTGTCGGCCACCAAAATTCCCCCTAGGATCTGTAAGATATACGCCCGAGCATATGCCTAAAATATAAAGAAAAAAATATTAAAATATAACCAATTTTATAATTTTATTACTACTAATAAAAAATTATTTCTTTTACCTTCTTCACATCTTCATTGGCTCCAGCAGGCAAATTAGCGAACTGCGTACGCAACCACCTCAGCGTCACACATCCGCCCTGTAGTTTTTCGGGCTTATCTCCTAACAAGTCCATACACAAGCCCTCCCAATCATCACTGGCGGCACCAGTGATAGCCTCCCCATCTACAGGCAGGCCAAGAATATACGACACATCTTCTAATGTGATGGTCGCCTCACCACATGGTAAGTGAAATGTATGTGTCTCTGGCCTCCACCTCTCCACAAGCGCGTTGATTAAATCAACGTCTAATTTCGCACCCCCTCCATGAAGCTTCGCCACATGTCCAAATCCGGCGTCGGCTATGTAATCGGCTAGATCAGGATCCGGACCCGCCCTAATCTTAGTGATGTAAACCTATAACCGACGTTCTTCTCCATTCTACAAATAATTAAAGACACACACATATTAACAATCACATATTATGTCAAAATTTTTTATAGTGTACAATAAAATACTAAATATATTCTAATTTTATTAATTTTTATTCTATAAGTCAACACCAAAAACATATTCGAATTTAACTAATTATCTTACTCTAAAAATAAATAGTATTAACATATTCGAATTTAACTAATTTTCTTATTCTAAAAATAAAATAAAAACACATATTCAATTTAACTAATTTGTTACTCTAAATCTAAAATCTAAATAACAAATATTCAATTTTACCTAACATTTTTAGTCTAAAAATAAATATTATTAACATATTCAAATTTTACAAAATTTCTTAGTCTAAATATAAATTCTAAATACATATTCGAATTTAACTAATTTTGTTACTCTAAATCTAAAATCTAAAGAAATATTCGTTTTTAACTAACATTCGTAGTCTAAAAAAATTATTTTTAACATATTCGAATCTAACTAATTTTCTTAGTCTAAATATAAATTCTAAAGATATGTTCGAATTTAACTAATTTCGCTAGTCTAAAAATAAATACTATTAACATACTCGAATAAAAAAACTTACATTATTTCGACGATAATTGCTTATGTGGCCATCTTCTAATCTCAGGAAACCCGCCATTATCACACTTGCTTGAAATATAGAACAAACTCTTCAAATTTTTGGGAGAGAATGCTCATTCTCTCCCAAACCTCCCCTTTTATAGAGAAATCGATGCCTGGGGGCAGCGAAATTGAACCGAATTCGCGTTCTGCAGGAAGCGAATTCAACATAATAAAGTGAATTCGCGTTCTACAGAACGCGAATTCTATTTCCCAACCGTTCGTATTTACTCCAAATCGCGATAATTTGGGGATAATATCGTGTAATTCGCGTTTTGCAGGACGCGAATTCCCTTTTCCACTGAAAAAGGCACAGGAATTCGCGTCCTGCAAAACGCGAATCTTGAATTCGCGTCCTGCAAAACGCGAATCTTGAATTCGCGTCCTGCAAAACGCGAATCTTGAATTCGCTTTCTACAGGACGCGAATTCGTCCTACATGGCATGAAAGGGGGGTATTTTTCTCAATATGAAAGTTTGGGGGTTATTTTCCCCATTATATTCGCAAAGGGGAATATTCAAACAAAAAAAACCTAGTCCAATCTATTGCTGCTTTAACGGACCAGGACCGTCCAAAACGATACATACGTTGACCGCTATAAAAAGATAGAAGTAAGAGACAAAAAATTCAAATAATTGGCCCATACAGGTCTCGAACCTGCGACCTTCGCGTTATTAGCACGACGCTCTAACCAGCTGAGCTAATAGGCCAGATGTTTAAAACTTAAAAGTAAATTTATAAAACAAGTACATTTTTCCCTTCCAAAATCTATCAGACGAATCAATCAAGATTCATGAACTTCAGCCTAAAAAACCTATGCAACCACAGATTTCATGCTAGCAGACATCCATCTTCAAGATTGGAACTCTATAGTTTTTGACCAAAATTTACATCATCACCGTATTGATACGAAAATGATATACGTTCACCGATACGGTACTAATTACTGTGATGACCTCTTCGACATCAATGCCAGATCTTGGTTGAGGCTGTTGCAGATAAATGTCTGATGCTTACAAGTTTCATCCATATTATTTTAACACTTCTGTCAAAGATGAAACCCGATGTTACCTTTACTGCTGAAGATGTGCAGTAACTAACCGTCAAGATTCAAAATGGCCGAGACCGAGGTTGTGGAGGCAAAGACAGGTGCACCCTGTCCATCTGACCTCGTCGGGATATCCGAGCACAAAGCTTTGATTCCATCTGACCTCGTCGGGACATCCGAGCACGAAGAGAAGGGAATTGAATTAATGCATAAGCAACCAGTTACTGCTTAAAAACCCAAGTTTTCGACGCATCAAAACTCGGCTTGGAAGAGAGAGATACACCAAAATCTGGTAATTTTGGTATGAATTTATCACTGCATTGTTTTTTCAGTTTCTTTTTTCAAACTACATCACAGAATACCAATGGCATTTTGATGTTTTAGATGAGAAGAATATAAATCATATCCGAATAAAAATTTATAGAACTTTCGATATTCTCAGAATGCTAAATTCAACTTTCTTTAATCTTTTGACAAGAACAAACAACACAAAACAAAGATGCAATACAAGACAGAGCGTTTGATCATCAAGTCAACATCCAAAATCTGTATAAAGGAGTTTAGAAACCTAGCTAGAACAGATTCGGATACAGATTCGAACTCCTATCCAAGAACAAGTGGCTTACTTTCTCGACTTACCACCACGGCCTCGTGCACCACCTTTTCCACCGTGGCCTCGTGCACCGCCTTTTCCACCACCGGATGCCCTGTTTGCATCGGGTTTCTTCATATCGTCCGGCAGGGGAAGTATATGATCGACACACTTCCTAAAGCTGAAATCTTCGACAGTTTCATCCTCCCTAATTGCAAAGAAACATTTGCTTTTCCACACCGGATGGATTCGGATTTGAAAAGCTTTGATCCCTCCACCAATTTTTTTATCAGACTCTTCATGACCTTTCTTAAGCAATTCCAGCATCACCATGTGTTCATACTGTGTAATTTAAAGTGAATTATCAAGCATAATATTAACAGTGCTAATAATTCCCAGATTCTAATGAACAAAACCTACTGCTTCGCCGTTAAAGCAAAGAAAACTGCAAAAGAACAAACTTTAGACATTTTAATTACCTTGTTAAGGTTGAATTGAATAGGCCAATAGTGGAGGAAATTGTAAAAGTAGTCAAACATCTCCAGAGACGACCCGAACTCCTTCGGGCCCAGACGGACCCGACCCGAATCGGAGGGCTCCGACTTCTTATTCTCTAGGCTTTCTTCTTCCACGGACTTCTCCACCATCTGTTTCTTGGATACCTTGTCGCTTCCTCCGCCGTCTTCTTCTCTCCCGCGCTTCGATTTTGAGTCGCCGTTGTTGATCCCCTTAGAATCGACGCCGTCATCGGGATTCTGGGCCGGCGAGGCATGGGTCTCGGTATCCATGTCTCCGGTTGGTGGATTGGTAACGGAGGGCTCTGCTGATACCTCTTTCTCCGACGTTGCAATACGCTAAAACCCTAAGATTTGGCGGCAGTAGTAAGTCAGTGCGAGAGACGTTTATTTAGGGTTTATTTTTAGAATAAACAAATATTTAAAGGTAAACTACGATGGAGGTCATTTTTATTTTGATTTGTTTAATTTTGATCACCAAAATTCACTTTTTCGACCAATTACGTTTTCGGTTTATTATAATTAAATTATTGAACCGTTAAATCTAATTATTAGACATTAAAATGCTTATTTTTTTTATTTAACCTCTGAAAATTTTAAGATCTATACTCATCGATTTTAATTTTTTTGTAAAAAATTTGATTTTTTATGTTTACTATCAAATGCATTAAAATAACTAATTAAAAATTTCAATGAAGTGAATGAAATAAACTCTTTGGTGTTGCTTTAGTTTTATTATCATTAAAAATATATTTTTTAAAATATTTTTAATATGGTCAACATCGACGACTTAAATCTCGATGTAGCATTTGTTCATTTTCAACTTTTAATAAAAGTTATATTATTTTATGAACCCAAATTTTTAGAAAAAAATTATTTATTCTATTGCCACTAGAATCATTTATTGGATTCATGAAAAATATAACATTTAAAATTAAATGAAAACCTTACTTGTTATATAAAATATTGTAAATTGGGATTTCAATTTAAAGGTACAAACCATTTTACTTAAATCATAAACTATTAGTGTTATAATTTACAATAGATTTTATCACATTTGATGAAAAGAAACTGTTTATGTAAAGATATATATAATAAATTAAACAATAAAATGAATATATATTTCACGGGATATGTATAAATATTTTTTTTCATAATTTATTTCCTCAATTAATTGTATTTTAAATATTAAAGGCTTACATTTTCTCAAGTTGGTACCTAAATTCCCCCCCCCCCCCACATTAGTACCTAAACCATACACTTTCTCTCAACTTGGTACCTAAAGAATTTTTGTTCTCAAGTTAGTACCTGAACTAGACACCTTAACCCAAATTAGTACAAAATTTATACATTCTATCAATTTGGTCATAATTTGAAACAATTCAATAAATATAACTCTCTATATTTAAAGATTCTATCAATTTACTGTGTGTTATTCACTTAAATTGTTTGTTCTTCTCTTAGAAATGTTATACTCCCTCCGTCCCACTAAAACTGTCACATGTTGACTTTTTTCTGGTCAAATTTTTTCAACTTTGACTATAATTTATTTAAAATTTTTAATTAATTAAAATTTATAAAAAATATATTTAAAAACTACTTGATTCAAAGTTTTTAAAATATATTTTTCAATATTTTTATCAATAATAAATTTTAAATTATAAGAGGTCAAAGTTGAAAAAGTTTGACCCAAAAATTGTCAACATGTGACAGTTTTAGTGGGACAGAGGGAGTATTACTTTTTTGGTATAATAAAAGTTTAAACATAGCTTGTTGATAAAATTCAGTTATCCAATTGTTGCTTTGATCTGATAGACTCGCTTGATTTGATATTTTCACAAAATGATTAAATTGATAGAATTTTTAAATATGAAATGTTAAATTTATTGAATTATTTAAAATTATGACTAAATTGATTAAATGTATGAGTTTTGGGGACTAAAACTGTTAATAAAGCATTAAAATAGTTGATGGAATCAAAGTTTGGGTACTGTGAGGAAAAGTTCTTTAGTTACCACGTTGAGAGAAAATGTATAGTTCAAATACTAACTTGGGAGAAAAAATTCTTTAGGTATCAACTTGGGACAATGTGTATAATTTAGGTACCAAAGCTATATTTAAGCCAATTTTAAATTATAAATTGTGAGTGAATGATTGGGTTGAGAGTTTGAATTATACAAAAATCGTGAATGGAACAAATTGAATTGCAAAAATTATCCCTATAATTTACCTTTATATTATCTAATACATATTAGTTAATGAATGAATTAGATACTAATAGTTATATAAAAATAATAATTTCATAAATTATTTCGTTTTTTTTCTTCTCGTATACATGCTTATAATTTGGATAATGTATTGTATCACATTCCGTGTCAGATTTAAGTTAAAATTTGATATCTAAGATGGTGATTAAGATTATGAAAAAATTATAATTGAGACGATGTTTATGCTCTAATTTTTTTAATACACAACCGTGTAAACTTTAGTTTATATGTGCCTTTTAGTTTTAGAGGTTAGAGTTTTAGTTTATAGTTTAAAGTTTAGGTCGTAGGGTTTAGAATTTAAGATTAGTGTTTAGAACTTAAGGTATATGATTTAAGGTTTAGGGTTTAATTTTTCGAGTTAGGGTTAAAAATTTAAATTTTTTAATTTTATAATATAAATATACATGCTTATGTAAAATTAATTTTACACAACATATGTATCAAAATTTTACCCGCTCTAAAAATTCAATTAAAACGATGTGAAAACTCAAAATCAATCTAAAATAATATCATAGTTTGAGTACTTATAATACACTTAACCCAACAACTAATTTCACTTACTCTAAAAATATAATATTTCATGTTTTTATGGATCATATTTCCCTTATTAGCCCGGTTTTCGTGACGTTTAACGTCCGTTACCGAAATCCGGTGAAGAAAAACCAAACGGACGTTGGATCATAATTCCTTATCTATGGACGGCCGTTACCGAGCCTAAACTCGAAAGCTTCGTTTAAACCGAGCCTCCAAATACTAGTAAAATACTGAACTTTTCATTTTTGGTTTTGTATTTTAGTTCAATTCTACCAACTTAAATTTATAAAAGGGGAAAATGAAAGCTCTTCCATTATCGATTTGATCAAGTTCAAAGCAAAGAAATACATTGGTTTTTACAAAGCAAAATCTTCTGGGGTTGGAGTCTTCGTTAAGTGTTTACAAAAAAGGAATCCAAAAAAGCATTTCAGACTCCCAAAAGCTGCAATTTTTTTGGTAATTCTTTTTATATTATTATGTTTTGAATTATTTAAATTAGTGGGTTTGTTCAGTTCGGATTATGATTGTTTTTTTTTTATCTTTAATTATGATTGGGGATATTGTTTGGTTTCTGGGAAAATGAAAAGAGAGATTTACTAAGAAATGTAATTTTGCAGCATCTGATGTTCATATGGAGTGGTTTTCAGTAGTGGCACAAAGGAATTGATTTTTTATATGTTGCTGAATTTTATTATGTTTACAGACAGTTGAATTTTGGAAGTATATTTTGCAATTTCAACCTCATATGTATTCTGACTTTAGTGAGTATTTTTTTGCTGCATTGCTGTATGTCAAGGTCCTCTCGTTTCGGATAGAAAATGAGTGATCATCTGGTTTTATGCGTGGACCGTCTCGCAACACCTGAAAGTTCGCAACCAGTGCAAGAAGCCGAAGCTGCCGGATCTTCGGGTGAAGATTCTTCTGTAGTTGCTGAGCCAGATGTTTGTGCTATTGATGTTGAGGATGTGGAAGAACCACTCCTCCAGACGGCGGAATGCCGAATTTGCCAGGATGAGGATTGCATTAAAAATTTGGAGGCACCTTGTTCGTGCAGTGGCAGTTTGAAGGTATTCCTTCATGTTGCGAAATTTCGTGGTTTATAGTGTAACAGCTTGATCATTATATGGTTTCGTTGGCAATCTTATATTTTATAGTGTTATGTTTTTGGCTGACAAATTTTTATTGTCCAGTTTGCTCATAGGATATGCGTTCAGCGTTGGTGCAACGAGAAGGGAGATATAATTTGTGAGATATGTCATCAGGTACACCCCTGCTCGAGAAATGTTGTTTTCTTCACCATTTCATATAGGATGAACAAAGATGCTGCTTTTATATTCATATTTTGCACGTACCTATTTGTGTATTTCATTAATATAAACGAGTGGCGGATTTTATATTAGTTTTGTATATTAATAACAAGGGTGTAAATTTGTGTTTACAAATATTTGAGCCATGGTACACTGGTGCATGTTATCAAATGCATTTGATAATTGATAGTACTTTCTTAGTAGCAATTACTTGGTGACTTTTTTTTTGTCACGTGGTATGTCAAATGGTATATCAAAATATGTTCGATTATCTATGTATTTGTTGGAAGATTCATATAATATCTCTGTATTGTTAAACTTTTCTTCTCGACAACAAACACGGTCATCACTTATCTGATTCATTGAAATAGTTTTGTTTGAGTTGAATTATTGGGCCACTTTACTTATTCCTGAAAAAGAATATTTAATTTGCAGTCTTATGAACCGGGATATACTGCGCCACCACCTCCTCCTCCTGAGCCGGAGGTTGCTACAATTGATATCAGGCAAGTCTCACAACCGTGCACTTACTTACCCATTATAGACATGATAAAGATCAGTGTCGCAGTCGCTCAAACTTTGTTAGCTTTTCTTTCTCAGTTTTGTTATCAATGCTGGTCTTGTAACTGCAATTGAAACTTTGATATTTCTGGGACCCTTTCCTGTTTGTGAGGATCTATGTCTGAACCTTTTCGGTGATCTGTAGGATGGGTCACTAATGGTATGCTAATCACTTTTGATCCCTTAGTTTCCTGTGTTTTATTTTGATACAGTGAGTGGACAGTCTCTGGTGCTTCGTTGGGTTACCAACGAATTATAGCAGTGGCAGAACGCCATATTTTGGAGCCAGGCTATGATGAATATTCCTATAGTGATTCTAGTGGAACTGAATTTTTCCGCGCCGCTGCCCTGACTGTAAGCTTTCATTTCCTCTATGAAAATAGAACAATTTATTAATCCAATCTTGCTCCGGCTTCTTCATTTTGTTTGAATTATCCTAACCCAACACTCGTGTCTGACACGCATTTGGATATGGTCTTCCAAGGATCATCCAAATAATTGGAGAAACTTGGAAAAAATTGAACATTCCTGGTTGCAGATACATACCCGTATCTGACACTTACAAAAGTCCAAGTAACATAGGCCCTTATTGACTTATGTTGATTAAAATCTTGGTGGTTGTATACTTCCTTTTATTCTCTTTACCATTTTTCTGCACGCGAAAGATCAAGTATCAATGTTCGAGCCATCTTGTGTATTATGCAATGCATTATTCTATTGTATGGTTTGCCTGGTCTTTTTTTTTTTTGCACCAGTGTACTTGTCACCAGCCTCATTTCCACTTGTAATTAAGGTTGTCGAGTTGCGGCCTAAATCCCGAATTATTGTTTTTGCTTTGACGGAAAAGATACATAATTTTGGGTCTCACTTCAATGAAACATTTATCGGGTCCTTATTGTCCATACCAATCTATAATAGGAACCAATATCATTGCTGATATCCTTGTTCTTATTCTGGTTAGATCTTATTTTATCTGTTTATTTGCAGGTAATCGCTCTTCTATTCTTGAGGCATGCTTTGTACCTAACCAGTGGAGAAACAGAAGATGATGTTTCTCAATATATCTCTGTATGCATGGCTCAAATTTATGTCGATCTTTTTGTAATCCACAACTTTTAATTGTTCGATTCTAACTTCTCTCTTTCTTCTTGCCATGTAGCTTTCCCTGCTTCGTGCTGCTGGCTTTCTTCTCCCCTGTTACATCTTGGCCTGGGCTATCAGCATATTGCAGCGTCGTAGGGAGCAACAGGTAATAGCTTCAACTTTCTTGAAAAAATGACTGACACTTAATTGTGTCAAGTTGATCTAGACCACAGAAGAATACTGAAATGTAAATTCGTATCTGCATTTCCTGATAGTTACTCTGCATAGTTGGTAAGGTTCGAGTTGTTAAGAATGTGTGTCTGGTGCGAGTTTGTTCAATTTCTTCCAAGTTCTTTTATGTATTTAGAGTATCTTTTGAGGATCACATCTCCACTCCCACGGCTGAATGTATGTCGGGTTTGAGTTCTGGATACGGTTACTTAAAGAAACTGAAAAGTCGAGAAACATAGCGGGAAAAGCATTCCATTGATGATATAAATCTTATTCATGCAGTTTTCATAAGCTAAACTAGATCCTACCGTTTTAGCTGGTTCAAGTTATTTTAATTTGTATGTCTCTTGAAAACTTTCTTTTGGTAATTAGTTTTATGCATTTTCTTTTTCTGATTCGATCAGGAAACCGCAGCTGTTGCCGCGGCTGACGTTGCTGTAATGATACAAGCAGTGCAACCTCAGGCCATACATTACAGTATAGCACCGGAACCTTCAGCGACACCAAAACAGGAGCCACTTCAATAACGAGACAGTCGTTTTCTTTGGCAAGAAGCTTCGGCGATGAAGACGTCTATGTTATCCTTGTTAATTACCTTGTTAAGGTCGAATTGAGTAGGCCAATAGTGAAGCAAATTGTAAAAGTTATCAAACATCTCCATAGACAACCCGGACTCCTCCGGGACCAGCCTGACCCGACCCTAATCGGAGGGCTCCGACTTCTTCTCTAGGCTTTCTTTTTCTACAGACTTCTCCACCTTCTGTTTCTTGGATACATTGTCACTTCCTTCGCCGTCTTCTATCTCTGGCACTTCGATTTTGTGCCGTCATTGTTGACCCCTTTGGAATCGAATCTGTCATCGGGATTCTAGGTCGGCGGGGCGAGGGTTTTGCGTTGCAAAAACTAAAACTCTTGAGGTTTGATGGCAATGGAATTAGGACTTCATCAGGAGGAATGGTTTTTGGTTTGGCTTAATATACGTCTTGGCCCATGTATACTATAGTGATAATATTATTTAGTTTTTTCTATATTTTTTTTTGTCAGTTTAATCCTGTCAACTACTAAAAACACTTAAAATTTTAAAATATTATTGAAAAAGCAATAAAATTCCAAAAAAAACATATGAAAATGTCAAAAAGAATCTTTTAAAAGACTCAAATTTTAGAATATATTTTTGGGAATTGTAATTATGTTTAACTTTTATTTACTAAAAGCAAATTATGTTTAATTTCTTTTTAAAAATTAAAATCCATAAAATTATTAAAAATACAAAAATCCTTGCAAAGCGAAACAAGTTTCTTATTTTTTAGATCATTTAGGAACTATTTTTTATGATTTTATAAAATTTTAATTATTATTTATAAATAGTTATATTTACATTTTTTTATTTTTTTTATTTTTTAAATAGAAGATTAGAGAAAAATCAGACGAATAATTACATTTTTTAAATATATAATTTGAAAAAGTAACTTTGAAAATTTTTATTGTTTGTTTAGAGTTTTGTAATGGTCTAAGGATTTTTTTTTTCCATTTTTGAATTTCTATTATTTTTAAAGTATTTTAAAATTATTGTAACACATAACATCTTTTTAAATCAAATGGATTTTTTAACGATTAATGACGAAAGATTAAAAGCGAGGATGAAATGAAAGTACAATGCCAAAGTGATCGAAAAATAATGAAAATTATACCTTTATAATAATTGCCATACAAATCTTAAAAAGATTTTTTATTTATTTTATTTAAAAATTATATAAAAATACGAGCACAAATAAAAATACATTAATATCAGTATTTAAAATAACGATATTTTAGTTTTTCCTCCTCAATTGAGTTGATTTTCGGTTTCCAATTTTATTTATAAATTTTAAAAGTAACTAATTATATGAAAAATGATTTTTTTATTATTATAACACGTCATACTTAAGTTGCGCATATAATATGTATACCATGTGTAAGATTTGAATGTGTATTAATATTTTCTACATCAAATATCGATTGACATTTAACTCTCGAGATAAATACTAAACTGATAGAAATACTTGATTGATATAATATTAATAATATGAAGGCTCGGTTAGAAGAATTTAAAATTTATGAGCAAATTAGAATTAGAAAACATAGTTTAAGGACTTGTGTAGTGAATTTAACCCATCAAACAATTCCACTTGCTCTCAAAATTTTCGGATCATATATCTCTTATCTGTTATGAACAAAAATTATATAATCTTTATCCGAAAATTAATGGAAGGAACAAAAAAAGGAAAATGTGGACCCGTAACGTTTAACGTCGGTTACCGAAAACCGGACACTAAAACGGTGACAAACTGTACGAAAATGACGTAAAAAGAGCAAATTACATAAATCATTGCCAAACTTACTTTCAAACTTATTTTAGTCACTGAAAGATCAAAATGTTTAATTTTCTTATTGTAGTTTAAACATTAAACGTACGTTTTTAGTTATTCTTATGTTAATTTTTAGATGGCGTCTATATATCAATGAACAGAAAAATTTCTTCAAGACCTGAACTGTGAAAAGCTTCATCAGCACGAAAAAAATAATACAATAAAAAACGAGCTCTATTCGATGGCGGAGGAGGGAGATCGACGAGAGAAAAACTAAAATTTTCTCGATTTGTGGACTTCAAGACACTTTTTGATAAAATAAAAGTCAAATTCGAACACATGGATTAAAACGAAACGATTGGTAAAATTTAAAATCGAACGACTGTCATCTATGATCATCGACGATAATGTTCGACGACAGAGAATGATGGAGGCGTTCATGTCATAACACTGTTAAAAAGTTAACAAATAATAACAAAAAACATTCAATATCTAAATTTTAGTGACCAAAATAAAATTAAGAGTAAAAATCAGTGACGATTAACGTAATTTACCCTATAAAATCCATTATCTTTGGACGGACATTACCGAACCTAATATCTTAAGCTTCGTTTAAACCGAACCTCCGAATACTGGTAAAATAGTTAACTCTATTTTTTTAGTTTAATTCTACCGAATTATATTTATTTAATATATATAAAAAGAGATAAAAGGAGAAAGCTTTCAATTATCGATTTGATTATTTTCCAAGCAAGGAAACGCATTGGTTTTTACAAAGGAAAATCGTTTGGGTTGGAGTCTTTTAAAAATTTCCAAAGACGGAAGCTAAAGAAAGTAAGAAACATATCAGATTCAGACTCCCAGAAAACTGATTTTTTTTTTCTTCTGGTAATTCTTTTTTATATTTTTATGTTTTGATTTTTTTTATTAATGGGTTTGTTCAGCTCTGATCATGATTGTGGTATTTTTTTTCCTTTTAATTTTGGGAATTATGGTTGGATTGTTTGGTTATCCTGAAAATGAAGGAAATAGTCTGGGTTTTTTTTCTGTGGAAATTCAGAAAGAAAATTTTGAAGATTTTGAGTAGAAGCTGTTTAATGTTTATCCTTTTGTTTTTCTGATTACTGAATCTGAATGCTGCAATCAGTTGAATCTAGCATTAAATTTTATAGTAAAAAACTTACATGTTAGCTTTTTATATTTTGCAGTTTACTTTCATCAGCCTCATATGTTTATTCTGATTTTAATGGGATGTTTTTGCTGCATTTTTGTGTGTTATTAGAACCATTTCTGATAAAAATGAGTGATCATCTGGTATTATGCGTGGACCGCCTTACAAAACCCGAAAGTTTGCAATCGGTGCAAGGAGCCGAAGATGTGGGATCTTCGGGTCACGATTCTTCTATAGTTGCTCTTGCTGAGCAAGATGTTTGTGCTATTGATGTGGTGGAAGTTGAAGAACATGGTTCGTGTGACGAAGAAGAACCACTGCTCCAGACGGTTGAATGCCGAATCTGCCAGGATGAGGACAGCATTAAGAACTTGGAGGCACCTTGTTCGTGCAGTGGCAGTTTGAAGGTATTCATTTGTTTTGGGAAATTTCGAGGTTTATAGTGTGCCGGCTTAATTACAATATGGTTTCGTCTTGGTGCAGCAGCTGACACATTTTTGTTATCCAGTTTGCTCACAGGAAATGCGTTCAGCGTTGGTGCAATGAGAAGGGAGATATAATTTGTGAGATATGTCATCAGGTATAACCGTGCACCGGAAATGTTGTTGTCTTTGTCATTTCATCTAGGATGAACAAACTCTGCTGCTTTTTATGTTTGTATTTTACACGGACCTGTTTGCATAATTCATCAATATAAACAAGTGTTAGCGAATCACTGATTAGTTTTACACGGACCTATTCGCATAATCTCTGGTGCATGTTGGAAGATCCATATGATATCTCGGTGACTTTTTTTCCCCTTCCATGTGGTATATCAGAATATGTGTGATTATCTATGTATTTTTTGGAAGATTCATATGATATCTCGGTTTCGTTAAACTTTTCATTCTGAGAACAAACATAGTCATCATCTATCTCATTGATTGAAATAGTTTAGTTTGAGTTGAATTATTGGGCCACTTTACTAACTTTTTCCTGCAAAAAATATTTAATTTGCAGTCTTACGAACCGGGATATATGTCACCACCACCTCCTCGGCCAGAGGTTGCTACAATCGATATCAGGCAAGTCTCACAAGTGTGCACGTACTTACCCATCGTAGACATGAAAAAGATCAGTGTCGCTCAAACTTTGTTAGCTTTTTCTTTCCCGGTTTTGTTATCAATGTTGGTCTTGCTACTGCAATTGGAACTTTGATATTTCTTAGATCATTTCCTGTTTGTGAGGATATATATCTGAACCTGTTCAGACCTGTTCAGTGATCCGAGTATGGGTTGCTATTTTATGCTAATTATCTTTGACCTCTGAATTTCCTATTTTTTCTATCAATACAGTGAGTGGGCAGTCTCTGGTGCTCCTTTGGACTTACACAACCAACGGATCTTAGCATTAGCAGCCGAACACAATCTTTTGGAGCCAGGCTATGATGAATATTCCAATAACGATTCTAGTGGAACTGAATTTTTCCGCGCTGCTACCCTAACTGTAAGCTTTTGTTTCCTCTATGAAAACAAAACAATTTATTAACTATCTTATGTTGCTTTGACTCTTCATTTTGCTTGAAGTATACTTGTCCAACACTTGTGCCCGACATGGACTTAGATATAGCCCTCCAAGGACCATACAAACTTGTGGTTAAAGTTAGAAAAAAAATCGAACATACCGATAATGGGTACATACCCGTATCCGACACTCAAACCTAACCCCGAGTAAAATTGGACCTTATTGGTTCATGTTAAGTAAAAATCTTGGTGATTCCGTACTTCCTTTTTTTTATTCTACCAGTTTGCTTCACACAATAGATCGAATATCAATGTTCAAGCCTTCTTATGTGTTATGCGATGCGTTATCTATTGTATGATTTGCCTGCATCTTACCCCCGCATTGGCAGTGTTCTAGTCATCAGCCTCATTTCAACTTGTGATTCAGGTTATCGAGTTGAACCCTAAATCTCAAACTATTGGTTTTTGCTTTGATGGCAAAGATAGTTGCAATTTTGGGTCTCACTAACTATTTCTCCGATCTATAACATGAATCACTGCTAATATCCTTGTTCTTATTCTGTTTAGATCTTATTTTATCTGTTTATTTGCAGCTTCTGGCTCTTCTATTCTTGAGGCATGCTTTGTACCTAACCGGTGGAGACACGGACGATGATGTATCTCGATATATCTCTGTAAGTGTGGCTCGAATTTGTGTTGATCTTTTTGTAATTCACATTTTTTTAATTGTTTGATTCTAACCTCTCTTTTTTTGCCATCTAGCTTTTCCTGCTTCGCGCTGCTGGCTTTCTTCTTCCCTGTTACATTGTGGCCTGGGCTATCAGCATATTGCAGCGCCGTAGGGAGCAACAGGTAATGGTTCCGACTTTCTTGAAAATATAGATTTGTCTTTCCGAGATATGGACTCTGCATAGTTGGTAAGGTTCGAGTCTCATTACGATTCACGAATGTGTGTCTGGTACAAGAATGTTCAACTTCTTCCAAGTTCTTTTATGTATTTAGAGGATCTCTGGAGGGTCATATACCCGTTATCCACATCCGAATACTTGTCATTCCTAGTACTAATCATATCCATGCAGCTTTCATAAGCTAAATTGGTTCATGCCGTTATAGCTGATTCGAGTTATTTTAATTTGTATTCACTCGAAAACTTTCTTTCGGTAATTAGTTTGTGTATTTTCTTTTTTCCGATTGAATCAGGAAGCTGCAGCTATTGCATCAGCCAATGTTGCAGCAATGATACAAGCAGCACAACCTCGGGCCATACGTTACAATATAGCCCCGGGGCCTTCAGCGACACCTCAACAGGAGCCGCTTCAATAACATGACAATCGTTTTCTCTGGCAAGAAGCTCCGGTAGGGAAGAAGATTATGTAATTCGGACTCGGGATAAGTGTTGGATACAGGTATGTGTCCAACATAGGTCTATTCAACTTTCTTTTTTAGGTTCTTCCATATATGGAGGATCCTACCTCCGTATAACGTCCGAATATGTATCGGACGTAGATGTAGAATACAGGTATTTTAGGGAAGATGAAGATTCCGTGTAATTTAGAAAGACGATAGTCCGTGTTCATCGCATTTACCGTGTCGTACTTTTCCCCCTCTAAATTGTCACAGAATGCCATCAAAATATATTTTCCTTTTTTTCATATTTGAAAGATGAATTTCAGAGTTATTGGTTGTACAGAAATCTTGAATCTCATTGTTTATAGTTGTTGATAGAGAAATAACCAAGGGAAAATGAAATGGAGCATCCGAATGGATACAAATAAACACTCTCGGATATCCATTATCTAAATTCGGATTATAACTAATAATTTACTGATAAAAACTGTTGATAATAAACACGTTTTTTGGATCGTTGGATGAGTGTAACAAATAGATGAGATTAACAGTAGTTAATTTCAGCCATCCATTTCTCTCATTCAACGATCCAAAAAACGTATAAAACTTAAAAATTGCAAAGGGTTGTATTTGTAGTCGTCACTTGTTCAAAGCTCTCGCATTCTCGAGGGCATGTTAAATTGGTCCCGTAGTTAATCGATGTCATGTTATAATTGTTTTTGTAGTGACGATTGTGTAATATATTATTTAGAAGATTGTATTTCATATTTATTTCGAAATATGTGATAATATTAATATAAATTATGTTGAAAAAAATAAAGAATTCGAGTAATATAAACATGGGTATGGTTTGTTGTACTATTTGTTCACTCTTTTGGGCTTTGTGTACATTTCAATCCGAAAAACATAATTTTTCTGGTGTACCTTTCTTTAAACGCCCTTGGTTTTCTGGGCTCTACTCAGGTCGGATGGTCCACCCGGCCCGGTTAATTCGAGCCCATTTTTAATTGGGCATCATTTCAATCCGACCTATAAAAAAACTTGACTTCTTACAAATAGTTTGTTGGTTTAGTCAGATGAGACACTATATCCTTTAAATAATGTCAGGGGTTCAAATCTTGGTATTGTGAATGAAGCAAATTGGGTTGGGAGGGTCAGCCATAATGGGCTTTTGCAGTACCCTATTCGAATTAATCAGTCAATAGGTTGGATACCGATGGTTAAAAAAACTTCTTCAAAACAAACCTTCCATCTTGCCTAACGAACCTAAGATATTATCTCACTAGACCAACTGACAGGTGAAACATACAATTTAATACAATAATTATACTACGCAAATAACTCTACACTTATAAATCAAAGATATCAAACACTTAAATATACTCGATCTCATGTCCTTAACTATTAGATTTATTCTTATATTATATGCTTTTTCCTTTTCTTGTTAAGTCCCACTTACCCCAAATGGAGGCCACTACAAGTTCAAAAGCGTTAGCGACCTTAAAGAAACTATAAAAAAAAAAACAATTTGGAGAGAACATGATTGGATACATGTGGGCCTTTTGAAACAAAAAAAATATATTCCAAATGCTAAATGATTATTCCCAAGGATAAATTATCTTAATATGAAGTAAAAGGCAAGGACAGGGACACAACATTTATAATAACTTGTTTCATTGTCCAAACATTGAAATAAAGTTCTACACATTTCTGATGTCGAATTTAAATTCGATACGAATAATATAAGTATCGCCAATAAATCAGATGATATCATCTTATTCACGTATATACGTTCGATTTTATCGAATCTAATAACATGAATCAAAGAAATAGGGTGTCATTGCATATGTATTGAAACCTAATAAATTCCAAGTTGCAGAAAGAATTAAAAAGAAATAGGGTGTCATCACATTGAATCCAAAACATTAACTTACAATAGATTGCCAAGACAGCTCATGCTTCATAAGCAAGACAAGATTCAATATGTATATATGTATGTATGATCACCATGTGCATCTTATTACAGTGGACCGAATATTTAAAGTCGTGTTTTCGGTTTCGTATTCGTTATGTCTACAACTGCGATAAACGATTGAAATGAACCACTAATTCGAAAAGGGAATCAATAACTTACACCTTGAATCATCCAAATTTCAAGAGCACACTACTTGAATGATATCAAAAGAATCCAAACCAACAATATTCAGCTAATTAATTCATAAAAGGCTTTTTTTTTACTCTATTTTTTGTTGTTTCTTTAGCTATTGACCATATGAAGAATTAGGTATACTCACATGCTACCTCGGTTTCTACTTCCCTTCTGTGAAAGTTCCGGTGGCAGCCGCAAGCGGCGCACGTTAAAGCCCCGGTCGTCCCTTCCGTGTCGCTTGCCATGAACTCTCGACATCCGTCGAGAGCGTATCCTCCGATGTTCGCCGCATGATTCTTCTGGCACTCGCCGTATCTCACATTCGTAATCATCGATGACGAAGTACTACAACCTCTTCTTCTTCCACTTTTCAGCACCACTTGACATTTCTTCATCCCTCGGAACAAGAAACCCTAATTCCTCTTTGAAATGGGTTTTTATTTTTATTTTTATTTCATCCAACACTAGAAGAGAGCTCCAAGAGAATGCAAACTCTCCTCGAGTTAAGCTACAAAATAAAGAAACGTGAAAAGAACTACCTAGATTTATGGGGTTTGATGACTAACCCTAACCCTAGCATGTGCATATTTATAAGGTTCAATGGCATTCCTCTAGTCCATGGAAAAAGGATATCATCAGTGCTTTTTATTATTTATGTCATATATATTTTTTATAATCATCGGTATTTTATCTATTAATCAAATAATTCGAATCAAATACTGTAAATGTCTATTATGGCCTATGGGTGACCCTCCAACTCAAATACAAATATTCGAACTGTAAACTTTAAAGGGTCTAAAATTTCATTTCACTAGACTAACCAACGTTGTTGGTATTTGTGACTTGTATTTTTATGTACCATCATTATTTAGATTTAGATTTGAATTTTAAAGATAATGCGATTGTATAACAAAATACTTAGAAATTTAACATCCAATGATGCTCTCATATATATAAAAAATTATACACCTTTATGTATTAAATATTTTTTATTTTCCTTTAAACATGAATTTAACCATTAATATATTAATTAATGTGTTATGTACATGGAATTTTATTTTATTTTTTGGTTGAAATTTGGATGGACAAATAAAGGCATACTTTCAAGCTTGCAATGCAACGTGTAAGACTATTATTCTAATAAAGAATTAGACAAAAGCTAATTGGGAGTGAGTGGAGGAAAATCTTGTCCTTTGCACAACATTGGAAGTGACCTTGAATTGTCTCTAGATATGATATTCCAACTGCCTTTCAAGATAATAGGGAATTAATTTACAACACTTAATAAAAATAAGTGTGGATTTGGATTTGGATTTAGATTTAGGCTTGGATTTGAAGATATTTTGATTTTTTTGTGGTTTTGCATATTAAAATTTTCTATAATATTAAGATTTTTTTGCTCAATGATGTATAATATTAAGAGTTAAATGTTATAATCATATTCAGTTGAAAATTTGAACCAAATGTTTAATATACTATTTTGTATTTGAATTTGAAATTTTATCTTAATTTGTGAGATATTTTAAGATTAATACAAATTAGAAAATTTATTTGATAAGTTGTCAGTGTAAACTTTAGTTTATACAAGCATGTTAGTTTTATGATTTAGAAATTTAGTTTATGATTATAATTTAAGATTCAACATTTAGATTTTAGATTTTAGATTTTAGACTTAAAAAGACATGATTGTGTAATTTTTTTACACTATACTATATGAAATACTAACCCTACAAATTATCTCAATAACCCGGCACAAATGCAGAATTTTATGTCAGAGGTGCGAACTGTTAGAGAATTATATTAGAAATTTAGGGTTGTAAACTTAGATCATTGGTAGAAAATATAAAGAAAATACATGAGAGTTTAAAATTATCAAGGAGTGCGACTGCCCCCCTCAGTCCATCCCTGCCAATAACCTAATGCTATTTCTTCGATCCAATAAAAATTTGAGATAAAATATCAAATTCGAGTGTCAAATTAAACAAAAATAAAACCCAAATATCAAATTCAGACATCCAAAACGTATCTATATATATCCAACCTGCCTCCATCTCTGAATATTACAAAACTGATGAAGGGTAGTGATCAAAATTAGTGATGAATTATTAGTGCAAAAAAAGGGATTAAGATGGATGCTTGCTTGTTTGAATTGACTTAGTGGGACACATACACATATGTATGCCTTAAAAAGGAAGGGCCCTATGGCCCCATGGGACTGTGGCAACAACTCCTGTCTAAGTACCTAAGATTCTAATAATTAAAACCATTGGCAGCCAGCCCACCATGCATCAATCAACCACTCTCTCTTTGCGTCCATTCAAAGTCAATCACATTTCTCATTTGCTTTAAACATATCTCAGGGTTTGAATTATTGAAAATAAAAAAGATTTGATTCGAATTATGCACTAAACGACTTATTATAAGGGCGATTTTCTCAACTTAATTTATTGCACTCACAATATCAGAGTTCGAACCTCTAATCCTGCTTAAGGAATCTAGTATATCATCCGTCGGAATAGGAGAGCACTCATCTTGGAGTAGGTTATAACTTTGATGTTTTCTTAACGGTTATCCGCTCCGGACTTGATTATCCCGTGTTTACCGTAGACACGATAACTGATACACCAGATGTGCGTTCTTCCCAATCCTCTCGTATTAGGAAAAGGTCCTCACAATGCTCTAATGCTCACAGTATATACGAAGGTCTGAGAAAATTATAAGGGTTTGGAGAAGGATCTGGAATTGAGACTTTAGTTTTTAGCACATTGTCCAAAAGGTAGTGAAGAATCAAATGATGTACTTTTCCATCATATTATATTATTTTCTATTACTAGTTGGTGGATATAGTTGGCAAAGTGTGTTTGAACTTGATACTGTTTGATTGTGGGGATTTTGAACATGTACGAGATGAGCGACCGTACAGGACTCCTAAGGAAAGAAGGGCTCCAAATAAGTTGAATTAAATATTTATAGAGGTAATAAAATATTTTGGTTTAATAAATTCAAAAAAATTACTTTAAAGAGAGCATCATAATATATTTTTTAAGATAAAAATCTCTCTTAAAAAAACCTTATATATCTTTGGGATTATAAATTAAAGAGCATCGTTTTAATAAACTGCGCAGGGCCCCGTAAAGTTTTGAACCGTCCCTGGTGTTTGATTCTATTTGACATTAAGTTGGATTTAATCCAACGAGTAGTTTTGGTGGAAAAGAAAATAATTTTTATCTTAAAAAATTTAGATTCGAATGGTTAAAAAAGTTCGTAAATATATATTAATATGTAATCCCACCAATGTATATTATTTGTTACGATAAATCAATGAGGATTTATTGGTCAAATAATTAATTGGATATTTGGGGTGTGTTTGGATCACGTACATGAAAAAAATGTAATTACATTAAATTATAATTTCCTAAACATGTTTGACCAAGAGAGTGAAATTCCATCTTAATTTTTAATGTCGTGTTTGATAGTATAAATTTTAATTGTACAATTGCATAAGTTTACATTCTAAAATAATATTAATTTCCATTAAAAAAATAATAATAATTATAAAGTTGAAGATTGTAATTACATGTATAATTACACTGATTCACATCTCTTCCCCTAAGAATTGAAGAGTGTAATCCCCTAAGAATTGAAGAGTGTAATTTCAATTACACTCAATTCATTAAAACTCACAAATTACAACCAAATCTAATTATCATATGGTTCCTCAAATGTGTCCTAGGATATATGGGGGCTTTTGAAGATTAAATTTAAACCCTTAAATTTTAGTATCTATTTATAAGGATAAATTACTAGGTTACAAAAGAAATTTACATAGAGAGTAATTATACTCGAACTGAATTTCCAACTCTTCACCAACCCAAACAGACCCTTATTTTTACCATTTCTTCTTTATAAATATTCGAGCCAATCTAAAATAAAATTTAGATCATAACTCTAATAGTATACACTATTTATATCGTGAGTGTGACAAAATATAATTATTCGAATTGCGGTTCAAACAAACGTGAGAGATTATTGAGCCAAAGTTAGGTCTAAAGGCAGGTTGGGCCACAATGGAAGTGGGAAAAGAAAAATGAAAAAAAAAAGGTATATATGATTGGTGGGGGTGGGTATATGGTCCTCTCAAAAAAAAAAAAAAAAACAAATGGGGCCAATTTCTAGCCCATCACAACAATTCCAAATGTCTGCTGTATGCTACAAAAAGACAAGCTTTTTAATGTTGGCATTTGGATTGATTCTAGGTCACTTGGGCCTCACCTCAGCACAAACATATGCTTCTTGTCTAATGTCTATACATTCTATGGTGGGCAAAAAAGCATTTCATAAAATTAAAATCGATTCGAATTATAGTGTTTTGTTCGATTATGTTTCTACTTTATATATTCTTTTTTTGTTCGAGTATTGTCAGGGGTGAAGTCGGAAAAGATTTAAGGGGCTCAAGAGTGAATTATAATTTCTTGGCGGGTTAATGTGTAACTTTGTCATTGTATTGATTTATAATACCTAAAACTTTTAAGGGGTTTAAGTGAAATTTTACCGATTTCGGACACATCTATCTCTGCAATTCAAAAATGTCTGTTATCTTTTAGATTTAATATCAAAATAAGTGCCCAAATTATATTGCCTTTTTTTTCCTTTTAGGTACCCAAACTTTATTTGCCATTTACGCGTTCAAATTATCATTTTTTTCTCTTTTAAAGTCAACTGAAGCACCTATTTTGACCAAAAAATGATAGTTTGAGCACCTAAAAGAGAAGAAAAAAACACCTAAAAAGGATAGTTTGAACACTTATTTTGATATTAAACTTATTTTTAATAAAACATGAGTAAATTGAACAAACTATGACCGGACACGGATATAATATTAAAGGTTTAAATTACCCATGTTTTTAATAAACTTATTTTGATATTAAACTATGACCGGACTTCCCCCTCTCGACCGCGCACATATAAATGAATATATTCGCGAATGTTAAACGAACGAACACGGATATAATATTAAAAATTTAAACGACCACAACGAATATAAATACCTTCACAAAAACAATCCATAGCAGATATACGTACAAACCCAATTATATAGCAGTTTTAGTTTTCAGAAATAATGAAATATGAAATTCCAAAAATTGAAAACTGGTTTTATTTTCATTTTTAAATGGTATTTTAGTCCATAAAGTTTACTTCATTATCACTTACGTATCTGAATAACTTTTTTATTTAATTTGGCTCATGAATTTTTCAATCGTGATGCACATTATTTAGCCAATTTATTTGTTAGAAAAATCTATATATCACTTTAAGAACATTTCACATGGTACAATATATAGTAATTCCAAAAACTTCAAGTAAATTCATAAAAAATAAAAAATAAAAAATTTAATCTTTTTCAATTTAACAAATTTAGATTTCTTTTTAAATCTTAAAGTTTTAATGAATTATATTTTAAAAAATTTAATTTAATATATATTATGCGTCACGTGACATGTTTACTCAAGTGACCCATGAATTTTGTTTGTAAAGGGAAAATAGATTGGAGCAAGGACGGAACCAAAAATTAAACTTATGGGGCAAAATATACATTAATATAAAAATGAGAGTGGTAAAGTCTAAATAAATAGAAAATTAACATTATTATAAAAAAAATATATACTAAAGTGATAATAAAATTTAACTCCATGAATCATATTTTTATTTATTTTTTGTATACCGACAATAAAGAGGATTTAGAAAACAATATCCATATTCAGAAAAAAGAAAAAAAGAAAACAATATCCAAATTTTCAAAAGAATTTCATAGGTTTTTTTATATATTAACGATTTTAATTTGACGGAATTTCTGAAGGAGTACTCTTATCTCTATCAAACTCCGTTGGCAATATATATCTTTAGCGACAAAATAATTTTATCTTATCTTGTATGATTTGAATTTTAATATTTATCTTGAGAATATAAGTATCTTTCTTTAATCAAAAAGTATATATTATATCAATATTATTGTGTTATCTTATAGTGTCTTGATAATTAAAGTGTTAATTTCATTATTCAAACTCAATAATTCCGATATAATCTTAAACCTTAATTACGGTTCCCTTTAAACACGGGACAAAGACTTAAAATTTTATAAAAATTAATTACAATATATTAATTAGTTTTATTAATTATTGTTGACTTAAGAGTATGATTATGCCGACTTTAACTTAACTTTGATATTGTTGTGTTTAACAGCTTGGATGATTTTGTCAAACATTACTTTAATTCAGAATTCAACGTCATAGTTAAGGATGTTTTGTCATTGAAAATCAGCAACATTATCATTATGTCACGGGGCTAGGCTTGTATGGCTAGTCTCGTGCGGCACTTGGTCGGGAAAGGGCTTTGAAAGGGACCAAGTAAGCCTTAAAGCTAAGTCTTGGCTTGGCTAGAGTTGCGGAAGCGTTGCGAAGAAAGAAAGAAAGGGAGATGGCTCGAGTAATTGCAAAACGAAGAGCCTCGTTAAAAACCCCCTCTAAGCCTAGTTAGGGGGAAAAGAGTACTCGGCGTTGCTAAGCTTTTGTTAATGAAAGAAAGATGAAAACAAAGGGAATTCAGGATGATTACAAGTGAGGGGGTGAGGCCCTTTTTATAGCCTAGCACCTCCCGATCTAACGGTCACTATCGATTACAATCGATGGCCAAGATTGGCCTAAGCTATCTAATAAAGGCAAGAGTTTACTATTAAGGATTCCTTCCATCTTGGTTGATCTTCTTTCCTTGTGAAAGGGATTTGATTCTCCATGAATCGAGGGATGAATGGATGCTTGATTCTTGCCTTGTATGCCATGGTCAAAGGGGTAGATATTCCCCAAGGAATGGGCTTGAATGGCCATGGATGGTGAAAATTCGGATGGGCCCATAGGGGTGGCTGGACGGGCTGCTTGGTGCTGCTCGGACAGGCCTATGGGTGCTGAAGGCCGGGCTGCTCGGTGCTGCTCGGTCAGGCCCTTGGGTGCTGCGCGGACAGGCCCTCGGGTGCGCGCGAACAGGGCTGCGCGGACAGGCCCAGGGTGCTTGGCAAGGCCCCTTGGGCGGACGGCTCGGCTGGTTTGTGGCCTCATGGGTGCGACAGAATGGGCTAGACGGATTGGGGCCCCATGGGTGCTGGAAATGGCCCCTAGGTGTGCGGCAGATTGGACCCTAGGGTGCACCACGGTAACATTCTCCTCCACCGAATTGAGCGACGCCCTCGTCGCTCGTTGGGCTTCAAAATCGGCAATCTTGTCTTCAAATTGCCACAAGTCTTTGTCTAGCTCCCAACTACCCTCGGCTTCGGTTAGACCCTTCCAAAGCACAAAGTATTCGTGCCTTGGTTGGTAGCCTTTGCGTCGAATGACTCGATCGGCTTCGATGGCTTCGACTTCTCTCTCGAACGAGGCCCTAACTCCAACGGGTGCTCGCTTGGAAGTGTTCCTCTCCGAATCTTCCTCGTCCTTGTGATATGGCTTAAGGACACTAACATGGAAGACGGGATGGACTTGGATGTTGGGCGGCAAGTCTAGCTTGTAGGCCACCTTGCCTACTCTCTTGATCACACGAAATGGGCCTTCGTACTTCCTCACAAGAGCCCTGTGAACAGAAGAATTTCAAAGTGTTAGATGAAGTTTAGCCAAAACTAAATCATTTACCTGAAATTCGACGTCGCGTCGCTTCTTGTCGGCCCACTTCTTCATGCGTTTGCTTGCTTTGTGGAGGCAAGCGTTGGCTAGGTCTCTTTGCTCTTGCAAGTCCCTCACTACATGGAAGGCGGCTGGATTTGGACCTTGGTACTTGGTCACGATGGCATCGGGTGTGAGCGGTTGTTGGCCCATCACTATCTCAAACGGACTTTGGTTCGTGGCTTCACTCCTATGCAAGTTGTAGGAGAATTGGGCCACGTCTAGCAAGTCGGGCCAATTCTTTTGAGATGCACTGACGAAATGTCTCAAGTAGATCTCCAATAATGCGTTGGCCCTCTCGGTTTGCCCATCGGATTGTGGATGAAAACTTGTTGAAAGGTTCAAGGAGGAACCCAACAACTTGAACAACTCGGTCCAAAACTTACCGGTGAACCGAGCGTCCCGATCACTTACTATTGACTTTGGGATGCCCCAAAGCTTCACGACATGCTTCAAGAAAAGACGAGCGGCTTCTTCGGCGGGGCATGTCTTGTTGGCGGGAATAAAAGTAGCATACTTCGAAAATCTGTCTACTACAACCATAATACTCGAAAAGTTATTAACACAAGGAAAACCAATAATAAAGTCAAGAGAAATACTTTCCCATGGTCTTTCCGGTATTGGAAAAGGTTGGAGTAGTCCCATCGGCTTGTTTGCTTCGATCTTGTCTTGTTGGCAAACAAGACAAGTCTTCACGTATGCTTCTACATCTTCATTCATACGAGGCCAATAATAACGCTCATTAAGCAAAGCTAAGGTACGATGCATACCTGGGTGTCCGGCCCACTTCGAATCGTGACATTCCTTCATCAATGTCCTTCTCAAATTGTTGAAGTAGGGGACGAAAATGCGTTGGCCTCTTGTGAATAGAAGATCATCTTCGACCCAAAATCGGCGTGACTTACCCTCTTTGGCAAAGGTGATTAGGTTCTTTGCGGTGGGGTCATGCGTCAAGCCTTCCTTGATGGATTCTAACAACTCACCACTTGGTTGGCTAATGGAGGCAAAGCTAGCTTTTCGGCTAAGCGCATCGGCCACGGTGTTGGTCTTTCCGGGCTTGTGCTCCATTGTAAAATCAAATTCCGCCAAGAAATCTTGCCACCTAGCTTGCTTAGGAGACAATTTCTTTTGGGTTAGAAAATAAGAAATGGCAGAATTATCGGTAAAGACGACAAACCTAGAACCCAAGATGTAGTGTCGCCATGTGCGAAGGCAATGGATGACGGCGGTCATCTCCTTCTCTTGAACGGTGTATCGCCTTTCGGTGTCGTTCAACTTTCGCTTTCGAAGGCAATGGGATGGCCTTCTTGCATCAAAACTCCACCAATGGCATAATCGGATGCATCGGTGTGGATGATGAATTGCTTGGAATGGTCGGGCAAGGCAAGAACGGGCTCACTTACCATGGCTTGTTTAAGCCTTTCGAACGCTTGTTGACAACTTGGACTCCATTCCCAAGCTTTGTCCTTCTTCAAGAGTTCGGTCAAGGGCGTAGCTATGGCGGAGTAACCTTGCACAAACTTACGATAATAGTTAGCTAAACCAAGAAAAGAACGAAGTTCGGTTACCTTAGTCGGTGGTTCCCAATCGTCGATGGCTCGAACTTTGCTTGGATCCATTCGGATCTTACCACCTCCAATGATGTGGCCTAAGAACGGAACCTCTTGTTGAGCGAAACTACACTTTTCGCGTTTGATGTAGAGTTCATTCTCACGAAGGACCTGCAAAACCTTCCTCAAGTGCATTAAATGTTCATGGAAAGTCTCACTATAGATGACAATGTCATCTAAGTAGACAACAACAAATCGATCAAGAAAAAGTGAAAGTACCTTATTCATTAAAGTGCAAAATGTTGCGGGAGCGTTTGTAAGGCCAAACGACATTACAAGAAACTCAAAAGATCCATACCTTGTGATGCACGCGGTTTTGGGCTCGTCACCTTCGGCTATGCGAACTTGGTAATACCCCGAACGTAGATCTAACTTTGTGAAGAATCTAGCACTTCCAAGTTGATCAAATAAATCGGTAATTAAAGGAATAGGGTATTTATTCTTTACCGTGAGTTTGTTTAGAGCGCGGTAGTCGACACACATGCGCAAGTTACCGTCTTTCTTCTTTTGAAAGAGGATGGGTGCTCCAAACGGACCCTTGGATGGGCGAATGTACCCGGCATCCAAGAGCTCTTTAAGTTGCTTTCGAAGCTCTTCTAACTCCGGTGGCGCCATTCGATAAGGTGCTTTGCTTGGCGGCTCGGCATTAGGCACCAACTCAATGCGATGATCCACCTCACGCTTGGGTGGTAAAGCCTTCGACAATTCGGAAGGCATAGTGTCCTCGAACTCCATGAGAACACGTTCCACTTCTTCGGGAACTTCTTCGGCTTCTATCGCCTCGTCTTCCTTGAGCACGGCAAGGAAAGACTCTTCCTCCTTTCGCACACCATTGCGGAACTGGATGGAAGACAACATCTTGGATTGGATACCTACATCTCGACTCACGGGGACCAAACATTGTTGGGCGCGATCGAGCACAACCAATACATCGGCAAAAGGCAAGAGAAGTGCATTAATCTTGTCCAAAAAAGATAATCCAACCACAAGATCATAATCATCAAGAGGAATTACCTTAATATCCTCACGGCCTTTCCAACTACCATGTTGGATCTCGACCCTCTTTGCAACTCCGGCAATGGGCGCTTCTTTCGAGTTGACCGTCTTAATCTACCCACTCGTCTTCAACACATTGAGATTGAGTTTTTGGGCAGCTCCTTCGGAAATGAACAACTCGGATGCTCCGGTGTCCACAAGTGCACGCAATTGCTTTCCGGCAATCGTGACTTCTACAAACATAAGACCACTTTTGGGCTTGTTAGATAAAGAATTTACTTGGAGATTACTTACAATTGCTCCAAGTTGGGCGGTGGGCTCGTCGTTGACTTTGACGGTGTAAAGGCTTGTCTTTTGTGGGCAATTTCGAATATGATGAGGTCCTTTGCAATGGAAGCATTCCAAACCTCGTCTCTCATGTGGCTTAGTAGATCGGCCTTGTCGATTGTTGTTGGAAATCTTTTCGTGGTTAACTCTCTCACCTCCGACTTTGGCATTCTTGTCTCCCCAATTCTTAGATTTTGGTTTTGATTTGGGCGAGTCTCGCTTCTCGAACTTGGCTATTGCCTCGGCTTCATCAAGGGCATGTGAAAGATCTTTGACACCATGTCTTTCCAACTCCATGTTAGCCCATCGGTTCAACCCATCCATGAAGATCGAGAAGCCTTCATCTTCTCCTAAGTTGGTGATTTGAAGCTTTAACTCGGTGAACTTTCTCACGTACTCATGGATGTTGTTGTCGTGCTTGAGTTGGCGTAGCTTTGAGCGCAACTCTCTTTGAGCATTCTTGGGATAGAACGCTTCATGGATCTCATCTTGAAGCTCTTCCCAAGATTCTACGGGGACGTCTCTATCGGACTCCTCGGCACACCTGCGTCTCCACCATAAAAGAGCATTGTTAGTAAAATAACTTGAAGCAATATTTACCTTGGTGGATTCATCCACGACATTGGTGTTGCGGAAATATTGGTTCATGCTCCACAAGAAAGTGTCGGTTTCTTGAGCATCTCTCGATCCTTTGAATTCCTTTGGTTTCGGCACATCGGCTAGCACTCTACTCGGGCTTGAAACAACTCCGTTGGCTACGGCTGACTTATAGATGTTGAGCTCGGCCTTTAGCACATTCATCGCCTTCTCTAGTTCGGTTAGCCCATCTTTAAGAGAACGATTCTCCAACTCCACGGTCTCGAGTCTATCTTCGAGGTCCTGGGAATCATCCTTGCAATCACCACCCCGAGATTCCAACGTATCTAGTCGGCTCTCGACAACATCGAGTCTATCTCTCGACTCATTCGTGTTGTCCTCCAAACGGGTAACTTTGTCTTGCAAGGTTGAGATGGCATCTCTCGAACTACCCCTCTTGGCTTTTCCACCACGAGTCTCCATTGGCTTTGAGGTGCCGTCGGCGGGAGCGTCACTTGCATTTGTCATCTCGAACGGTTCTTCGCAAAAACGTTGGCTCTGATACCACTTGTCACGGGGCTAGGCTTGTATGGCTAGTCTCGTGCGGCACTTGGTCGGGAAAGGGCTTTGAAAGGGACCAAGTAAGCCTTAAAGCTAAGTCTTGGCTTGGCTAGAGTTGCGGAAGCGTTGCGAAGAAAGAAAGAAAGGGAGATGGCTCGAGTAATTGCAAAACGAAGAGCCTCGTTAAAAACCCCCTCTAAGCCTAGTTAGGGGGAAAAGAGTACTCGACGTTGCTAAGCTTTTATTAATGAAAGAAAGATGAAAACAAAGGGAATTCAGGATGATTACAAGTGAGGAGGTGAGGCCCTTTTTATAGCCTAGCACCTCCCGATCTAACGGTCACTATCGATTACAATCGATGGCCAAGATTGGCCTAAGCTATCTAATAAAGGCAAGAGTTTACTATTAAGGATTCCTTCCATCTTGGTTGATCTTTTTTCCTTGTGAAAGGGATTTGATTCTCAATGAATCGAGGGATGAATGGATGTTTGATTCTTGCCTTGTATGCCATGGTCAAAGGGGTAGATATTCCCCAAGGAATGGGCTTGAATGGCCATGGATGGTGAAAATTCGGATGGGCCCATAGGGGTGGCTGGACGGGCTGCTTGGTGCTGCGCGGACAGGCCCTCGGGTGCGCGCGGACAGGGCTGCACGGACAGGCCCAGGGTGCTTGGCAAGGCCCCTTGGGCGGACGGCTCGGCTGGTTTGTGGCCCCATGGGTGCGGCAGAATGGGCTAGACGGATTGGGTCCCCATGGGTGCTGGAAATGGCCCCTAGGTGTGCGACAGATTGGACCCTAGGGTGCACCACGGTAACAATTAGATGATGTTCGAATACCCAATCCAGATCGTTGAGTCGATCAAGACGCGAAACTCCGTATTAAATCTCATACAAAAACTTAAAAGTGTAAAGTAACGTAAATACTTTCTTAAAAATTAACATGCCGTCAAAATTCAAAAGCTTTCATGAATCTCCTTGCCTCTATCCAAACAAGACAATTACGGGGTGAAAAGGGGTGGTGAACGAGCCAAACTATCAGGTAAATTACTCCACTACCCAAGACAAATTACATCGGCAAACAACCATCAATCGAGTAAAGATTTATCTTTTTATGACCACTAACAAAATTATAATTAAAAACTAACGCCGTGAAAATTTCTGTACGAACACAAAAAGATAAATTCACAAAATAAAATGATACAAAATCACTGAGATCATTTTTATCTTTTGGACATGCATATGAAATTTGTACCATAAAATAAGTTCCAACAACACCACATATCTATATATAGTAAATATTAAGCAAAAATATTTCTAATTTATTAGGATTATATATATATATATATATATATATTTATCTAATACACAGGCGCTGGAAATTTTTAGTTTTCATAAGTGCCTTAGTTTAGAATGTAGGGTTTAGGAGTAATGGTTAGGATTTAGAGGTCAATGTTAATGATTTAGGGTTTAGAGGTTATCATTTAATTTTCAGCGCCAGTGTATCAAATAATTATCCTATATATATATATATATATATATATATATATATATATATATATATATATATATACAACGACTAGAAGTTTAAAATATACAACGATAATATATAATTTTTTTTTATCAAAGAGAGATATTTACATTCTCATGTCGAGATTCGAACTCATATAAGATGAAACAAGATAAGACAAAATAAACATCTTTAACCACTAGATCAATTAGTGAATCTCATCGGTGACATATAATTTTATACACTATTATAATAATTATATGAAACCACATCATTAAAATAAAACAATTTGATTTTAAATTGTTTTACGATTTATAATCATCTAATCTATTAGTTATACATATAATTATATATCATCAGTGCATCGAATATAAACATTTAATAACCAACGAACGACCCTAATTAGAACTAGTTTTTTTTTTCCCTTCAAAATAACCCATCATCCAACAGCCATTTCTCTATCAACGTGAGAGGCACTTGAACCCCCAAATTGGGCTTGCTTTCATCATGGAAAACGACGCCGTTTCCAGGCGTCATCAAATTTGCATTATGTTCCTCCACCGAGACAGATTCATACGAAACGTTATCCGAAGAATTGTATGATTTGTTGAAGCTGAAAAACGAGTCGAAACCCTGTCGAAGCGGTGTCGTTTCATCACTAGAGCTGGTCATGGAGGAGCCATGAGTCACCGTCTCACTCGAGTTCGTCCGATGAACACCACCACCACCGTCACCAGAAGCGGTGACCGGTTTTGGTGTGGCATTCATCCAGTTTTCGAGCAACCGAGACATGTTCTTGGCACTCGACGCATGCGTCGATGCATGACATGACTCTTTCGACGGATTCGAGTCCTTCGAATCCGTCGAAAAGCTCGGTTTATCGAGCGACAACGCCTCAGAAAGCGCGAGTTTAGCCATCCGGATATCGGTTTGAAGCCTTTTCTCCCATTGTCCCTTGGGGACCGATTGAAACGAAGAAACCCCATCTTGGTTTTGACCCTTTTGAAGCTTCTTCCTCAAGTGGGTGTTCCAATAGTTTTTTATATCATTATCTGTTCTTTGAGGAAGGTAAGAAGCTATGGCAGCCCATCTGCAAACCCGAACAAGAAAAACCACAGCTTCAAATTAAACTAATTTCTCACTGATTTACATTGTGATCACGTTTTCGGTCGCGTCGCGTTTATATTCTTACCTGTTACCCAAAAGAGCTTGGAGGTGAATAACCATCTTCTCTTCTTGCACGGTAAAGTTACCGCGTTTGATGCCCGGCCGGAGATAATTAGTCCATCTAAGCCGGCAACTCTTGCTACATCTAAGCAAGCCTGAAAAGAAAAATCAAACAAATATTAATGTAGGGTAATGAAAGGTGCCTCTATATTTATTACACTTTTTAATGAACACAACTAACCTAAATAAAAAGCGGAAAAATACGTATGATCGAACTCAAGACCTAATGTCAACTGAAACTTGGTTACGGAAACGGAGAGAATTTGTTACCTGTATTAGTAGGAACCGATCTCCAATTTCCGAGACCGTGTTCTTGAATATACGAGACGAGTATGATGTCTTCTTCCGGAGTCCATGGACCTTTTTTCACACTGATTTTGTCACAACACGGAGGTCTAACCATTTTTTCACTTTGTTTTTTCTTTGATGAAGAAGAAGGTGATGATATTGAACTTTGGTATGGAGCTAAGAGATTGAGGTGTGTGTGTATATAAGTAGAGTTTTGAAAGGCCAGAATGTTTTTGTGATTAGGCTCAAAAGGGCAAGGGTTTGGATTTGTGTATATATAGACAAGTACAAGAGCATGCTCCCCCGGGAAAGGAGGCCCTTGTCGATGAGATAATCATCGTATTCAATTTATTAACCGATTAATTCAGATAAAGTATTACAGAAGTTTATTATAGAGACGGCATTCTCAACTAAATTTATTTCATTCACGATGTCTAAATTTGAACCCCTTATTTTATTTAAGATATCTAATCCCTCGTCCGATTGGACAAACTGATTGTTGGTCCGCATTATTTTTAAAACTATTTTTGGAGTAAAAAATACGATAACGTTTTAGTTCTCTGTTTTGACGTTAGATCGGTGCACTCTTTTTCCTCCACCTAGATTTAGGGAGATCTTTTAACGAGACTCGTTCCGATGTCTAGATGTATGATTTACCTCTTTTAATCATACACAAATTTTAGATGTGTTTTTTCAACTCGGTTAGAAAATTTGTTTTTTAAAAAGTTGGAATTTATAGCTTTTAATTTTTTTCAAAAGCAATTTTAAACAAAATTACTCATTTGTCCCATGTATATCACAAATTCTTTTATATTTTAACAATAAGGTATAAGATAAAATATTTTATTTACTAAAAATAATTTTTGACAGCGATCCAAAAAAAATTAAATTTTCCTTTCGGTTTATTGTATAAAACGACTTAATTTTTTTTAATATGTTGGTGTGATGTAAAGGTAACATATGTTCAACTTTCTTAGTCTTTTCAAAGACGTCACACACAACATGTATTACTGGTGCACGAACTCGGGTCCCAAAGGATGATGAACATCTACATTTGCCACCAGGACACAAGAGATGAGCAAAAATGACTTAAATTTATTTAAAATGACTCAAATTTATTTAAAATGACTTAAATTTATTTAAAACCGATTCAATTTGACAATAGTACTAATGGTGAAATTAATCTTTGCATGTTGCTCTAACTTTTCTAATTTAATTGTCTTAAAAACCTATATTATTATTAAAATTAACGAAACTCCTCTAATTTTACGGTTCAATTACTCTTCAAGTCCTTAATAGGTTTGAAATCAATGAAACTAAACTTTATACTCCCAAGATTTTTTTAATTTAGTTATTTTTTAAAGGCTTCTCAATTTTAAAATTAGAAAAACTAAACCTGTTTTTTTTTAGTTTAAATATTTCATACATCCCTATCAATTTTAAATTTTGAGAATTTGACCTCCCATGTTTTCATCCTATATATATATATATATATCGATCTACCAGCCTCGTTTTTTATTACTTGAAAATATTTTTTACAAACCATATGCCTTTTTAATGTTACATTTTGTTCACTAATACATAGTTGGTATATTAAAGATTTTCCATGATTAAGGACGGACTCAATACTTTATATTAGAGGACGAACTTATAAAATTTAGGGGGCAAAAATAAATTTTTAATATAAAATATATAAAAAAATTCTAATTTTTTTTAAAATCATATATAAATTTTAAATTTAAGTAATCTTATAACAAGAGAGTAATTGATAATTAATAACCTAATTTCAAATCAAAGAAATGAAGCAATGAAGAATGCATGCCCTACTCATTTATTATATGGGATAATAGAGGTATAAAGGAAGAGTAAGAGTTCAGTTTTCCAAGTTCCAATAGGCAATTAATTTATTATTCTGTATTTATTATTAATACACTGGTTTATTTGCTTTTGAAACACTCAGACCCATTACTATCCCATTATATTATATTATATTATATTATATTATATTATATTATATTATAAAGGACACTTATAAGTTAAAATAATTTTCTGATTTCATATTTTTTGTAACATGAATTTATGAGTGAAATACATCCCAATTCACTTAAATATGGGTTTAGTTATACATAGGTTATTTTTAAAAAGTTAGAATCTAGTCGTTTGATTTAAAAAAAAATTATAAATAGGCTATTTTGAAAATTTTAAAAAAATTATAAAATCTCTCAAAATTATTAAAGATTTACTTAAACTCTCAAAAATTTAAAAAAATTTGTTTAAATTTTCAAATTTTTAAAAAATTTAAATCTTACTCCAAACTCTTACCCAAAATTTCATCACTACTTTGACGTGGCCCTTCCACCTGTTGTTTTGGGATCGGATTATTCATTTTGCCCCATCCGACATCTCTAGTAGGTACACGTGTGAGTATATGGTGGCCACATGTTTGTCAGTTTGTGGCGTCATATGTTATGTCTAGAGGTGGTAAATGGGTCACTCGGTTTGGGTTTGACTATATTCGGTTTAAATTCAAGTCGGGTCGTTTCGGTTTAAGTTTGAGTCCATGGTGACTACGGGTCGGTTCGATTGATTTTCATGCCGGTTTTTCAAGTCGAGTTAGGTTTTTACACTCTATATATGACATTATATAACTCGTATATTTGATTTTTTGGTGACTTTTTTTTATAAGAATTCGAAGCCTCGTTAAAACCCCCCCTCATATCGACTAATCCGAAGATCGATCAATAGCGGAAGGGGGAAAAGAGTGCTTCTTAATTTATTAATGAAATAGGGCTTAATACAATCGAACTTACATCGTAAAATTACATACGCAGACTCACCCTATACCTTGTTTTGCTAACCTGTCCGCATCCATATTAAGCACTCTAGGAATGATTCTGAAAATACAAGACCCAGCTTTTCCTAGTAACTTAATTTCATTTACCATTTCCGCGAATGAAGGAGGGCACGCTTGTTTATTCATTACCCACTCAATGGCCAGGCTGCTGTCACTCTCCAAAATCACTCTCATTTTCTTGCACGAGTCTAACGATTGAGCTAGCTTTAATCCAAAGCTTACCGCTCGAAGTTCTGCCAGGATGGGAACACTTGGTCCAGCAGGCTCTGAGAAGGAGATTATAGTTTGCCCCTCGGAATTTCGAATTAAGCCCCCGATGCCACTAGCCCCGCCATTCTCAATTGTAGCTCCATCTACATTTATCTTCAGGAATCCTGTAGGAGGAGGGGACTATACCTTTGTCCTACTGCTAAGACTGCACTTGCCAGCCTGAACATCCGTGATCGTAGGATTGGCAAATAAATCTACGAAAGTCATCTTAGATTCTGGGCAGCGAGCTTGGTACCAAGATATTAATCGAAAACGAGTTAGGAAAAACAAGTTTGTGATGTCTAGGGAGCCCTGCTTAAAGATTATATCGTTTCTCATGAGCCAAAGCGACCAAAGGATTGATGCCGAAATAAAACACCAAATCGACAACTTATATTTGTTAGGAGAGGCCTCAAACCAGGTTTTTAGAACCTCACGCGCATTACCTGGGATAACCATGCTCACATTCCAAAATCTAGCAAATCTTTGCCATATGGACCATGAAACTTTGCAGGAAAATAGCAAGTGAAACACAGTTTCTGGTTCGGATTTACAGAAAGGACACACGTTTTCTAAGTTTGTCAGCATACCTCTCTTACACAGTTCACTCTTGACTGGAACTCTCCCTCGCACAACCTGCCAAATGAAAAACTCCACCTTCGGTGGCACGAGATTGCTCCAAACCATGTTTCGCCAAAACGCGTCTGCTTTGTTCTTATCCAATGAGGCCTTGTATGCTAATTTGATTGTATATACACCATCCCCCGACTCTAACCATGATAGGCAATCTACGGATAGCCCGTCCGACTTAAAATTACTCAACATAGCCATCATTTGATTCCACTGCAAAACTTCCCAATCAAACAAGGGTCTCCTAAGCTCTATATTCCAGCCCCATCCATGATCCATTTTAATCCCAAATTCTGCAATTTTCCCAGATTTATTTTTGGCCAGAGCGTAGATACGCGGAAATAAAACCTGAAGTGGATTCACTTTAATCCAGTGGTCTTGCCAAAAAGAGATCGAAAGACCGTCACCTACCTGCAATTTCAGATTCTTTCGGATGGCAGTCCCAAAATGATCATTACTCAGGAATGATTTTGTAATATCATTCCAGATCCATGAAGCCTGCCGACAAGACCGCTGTTCCGGAAGGATAGCCATTCGATCCAGTCCTGACTTGTTACAGATTATTATCTTCCAAATGCTGTCCCTTTCCGACGAGAATTTCCACACCCACCGACCGAGTAAAGCTCTGTTTTGTATTTCTAAACTCCGGATACCCAATCCTCCATGATCCAGAGGTTCGCATACTTCAGACCAATTTAACCAGTGAATTTTTCTCTTATCGTCCGAACCTCCCCATAAAAATTGTGCAATGATCCTGTTAATCTTCGAGGCTACTGCTTGCGGCATTCTGAACAATGAAAGGAAATAAGTTGGCAGTGATAATAGCACTGATTTTATGAGTACTAGACGCCCACTGTACGAAAGGTTATTAGCCTTCCAGCTTGACAGATTATGGTAGATTTTGTTTATAACCGGATCCCACATAGCCTTCGAATTTCTTTCAACTCCCAGTGGTAAGCCGAGGTACTCAGCAGGGAAATTCCCAACATCACATCCGATCGACTTGGCCCAACAATTCAGATCCTCAATTTTCACATTCACTCCAAATAGCATGCTTTTCTTTAAATTAAGCTGCAAACCAGAGGCGACTTCAAAAATGCGCAAAATTCTCTTTACATTCTTTATTTCTCCGAGGGCTGCTCCACAGAAGATTATTAAATCGTCTGCGAATTGGAGGTGCGATAGTGAGACGGGGTCGATATTGCCAACTTGAAAGCCTTTGAACAACCTCATACTTTCGGCTTTAACTAACATGAGATGTAACGCTTCGCCAATTAAATTAAACAATAACGGCGAAAGTGAACATCCTTGTCGTAGACCTTTCCCAATTGAGAATTGAGGCGTAGGAGAGCCGTTAACCAACACCGAAATAGTTGCTGATGCCACACATTTTTGCACCCAATCACACCAAGCTTCTCCAAATCCCATTTCTTTTAGCACTCTAATCAAAATTTTCCAATCCACCGAGTTGTACGCCTTCTTAAAATCTATTTTAAACACTGTACCTTTTAAGCCTTTTTTGCGAACTGAATCGATCCCTTCATTTGCTATAAAACTGCAATCTAGTATTTGTCTGCCTGGGATGAAGGCAAACTGGGATTTACTAATAATTGTATCCGCACACTCCCTCAATCTTCTTGAGAGTACCTTTGATAGTATCTTGTAAATTCCACCCACAAGACTGATTGGCCTAAAGTCTTCCAGTGTCTTTGCTTCCAATTTCTTCGGAATAAGAGTTAGAAACGAATGATTGGTTCCATTTTTCCACTCTTTGCCGCGATAAAAATCAGCGAAGAACTTCATAATTTCATATTTCAATTCCGGCCAAAACTTCTTGTAAAAGCCCATGTTGAAGTCATCCGGACCCGGCGCTTGAGAACTATCAAAGGATGAGATTGCCTCCCACACTTCCTCTTCGGTGAATGGACGTTCCAAGCGTGCATTTTGTGCTTCCGAAATTTTAGAAAAATTCAGTTCTAAGCTATCCACTTCCAGTGTTGAAGAGCTGTTATAGAACTTGGAGAAATGCTCGAAAACACACCTCTTTATTTTCTCTGTATCCTAGATAATTTCCCCTTTATCAAGTAGTGAGTGTATTTGATTAGCCCTCCTCCTGATCGATGCTGAAATGTGAAAAAAACGGGTATTCTGGTCGCCATTTTTGAACCACTTGAGTCTAGAGTTTTGTAACCAGATACTCTCCGCTTTCTTGTAACACTGCCATAGTTCCACTCTTGCTGTATATAATTTTTGCTGGATCTCTGCCGAACCCAACCCAGCTTGCAATAATTTTTCATTGTAGTGAATTTCCAATTCTAGTTCTTTAATTCTAACTTGGGGATTAACTCTATTTATAACATTCCAATCTTTAATTGCCTTTTTTGACTCTTTCAAAATACTCAGCACCCCTATCTTGTTGTTCTTCTTCTTCGCCATTCGGAAATTAGTTCTGACCATATCTTCAAATCCTTCCGCCTCCAGCATATAATTGAAAAACCTAAACGGACGAGGACTCCAATTTCTTTGTTCTTCCAGCAGAATTATTGCATTGTGATCAGATATAGATTTTGGCAGTAGACTTTGAATCAAATTCGGACAGCGAACAATAAAATCTGGATGTAAAAGAAACCTGTCTAACCTTACAAATGTCGGAGGGTCTCGATTGTTCGACCACGTGAAAGCACCTCCTGATAACTTCAAATCAACTAACCCCGAGTCTTGAACAAAGTTTCTAAATAACTCTATTGTTGGTTGATATACCACTCCCCCCAATTTTTCTTCTCGATCAAGAATGGCGTTAAAATCACCGCCAACACACCACGGTGTTTTATGATTCAACATGAATAGAGTTAAATCAGTGAAGAATGCTTCCTTTTCCGCCTCCACCGAAGGCCCATACACATTAAGGATTCCACACTCGAAATTGTTGGCTTTGAACCTTCCTTTGACCGCGATAAATCTGTCCGACACTATTTTTTCCTTAGCCTCAAACGCATTTGTGTCCCAAGCACACCAAAGACCCCCGGCAGATCCGTTTGCTGGAGCTACCACCGATTCCATGTTATTACCACATCCCAGACCTCTAATCATCGACGGCATCATAATAGCTAGTTTGGTTTCCTAAATTAGTACAAAACAAGGTTTCTTTTCGCAAATTAAGTTCTTCACCGCTCTGACTTTTTCCTTCTTACCCAAGCCCCTAATGTTCCAGGATACAATCACAAAATTCATTAGGCAATAAAAAAATCCCTATAATGATGCTCAGGCACTACGTTACTCAATCCCCTGCTCCAAACCGGCAATTTTCTCTACTAGTGCCTTCTTCCCTCCGATGAACGAAATTCCAATCATGTTGCTAACCCCCCAAACCGCCATGGCTTCATCAATGTGGTTTAGGTGAATTGATTCCTGATTAGACGACGATGCATCGGTCGAGCCATCTGGAGCTCTACATTCTAGCGAGTTCCTGATCTGACTTCGAATTTCTCTTCTCGTGCCCGAGTTGAAGAAATTGCCATTACTGCTTGGCCTGTGGCGATTAAATGTTCGACTTGTTACAACATTGGCAGAAACGATCTTAGTGGAGTTTGAGTTGTCGCAACTGTCAGGAACTACTGCTTTGGAATAGCTAGCCGACAAATTGTTTGAAGAGGGAAAAAACTAATTTGGATCTAAGTTATCGCCTAGCCCAACTTGTTTAGAATATAGGAAATTAGGAAAAGTTGGGCCCACATCCAGATTTTTAGACACGTAGATTATCCCCTCATTTACTGCGTCTTCTCCAAAACCGCCATCAATTGGCATGTGAACAATGTGCCCAACATCAACCTCGGGAATGTTGCAATCTAACTGCATGTTCATCCCCCCTTTACCCAATGGAACAGAGGGAGAAGACGATTCGGCAGAATCAACCGTTACCCTTTCCTCTCTTGCCGGCGGCGAATTGTTAGCCGGAGAAAGAATTGGAAAATCCTCCCCTAGCAATGGACATGCATGAGGATCTTCAACTACGTTTTCCATCTCTGCAAAACCATCATTACTTTCCATATCTAAGTCTCCCAACTCTTCCGGCTCCGGGAAACTTTCAGATGTACTGACTTTAATCCCAAACCAACGACCATTTACTCTAATCTTAATCAATTCTGGAATATCGAACTGACTGAACGTTCTGACTACCATTCTCGCCGTTTGCAAATCCACTCTGTTTTTGGTGTTCTCGTGGAGTTTTATAAACCGGCCCCATCTGTTTGCTAGTTTGATGAAAAAATGGTCCGACCAGCAGTGGATAGGGATGCCTTTCAGAGAAATAGCGCAAAGAGTGTATGGAACTCCATCCTGCATAGCATGTTCATCTAGATACTCGAACCAGAAACCCATCTTCGTTCGCCTGTCAACCCAAGCCGCTCTCTTAGTTTCTTCAGAGTCGAAAGAAATCAGACAAGAATTAGCAAGTCCACCCCACTTAGCCAATTTAACCTTTATCCCGTCACTGGCTAGGGCTCTTTGAACAAAGTTTCTCTCGAATCCCGGCTTTAATATACCCACACTTGATAACTTGATCCATTCAGCAGCTTCAGGCGGTACATTGACAACAGTTCACATCTCATCTTTCTTTTTTTTTATTTTAATATCTTTTCTTTATTTCAGTTGCCTTCAGTTCAGGTAAAATAAGTTCAGGTCTATTCGATTCGGTTGAAAATCGATTTAGGTCTATTCAGTTCGGTTGAAAATTGACTCAGGCCCATTTTTGGTTCAATTAAATTTTAGTTCGATTTTAGGTTTTGAATCAAATTTGAGTTTGTATGTTCGGGTCGATTTCATGTATCAATTCAAGTAAATCAGTTTAAATATTGGTTCTCGGGTCAAGTTTACATGGATCTAGTTTTGCCCATGTTTTGAGTCAGACTGAGCCAGCTTGTTCATCATCAATGCTTTCAAGTTTAATAGGTTACGTGTTCGTGAGTTGGAATCACAATTCTCAATCATATGACTGAGTTGACACTTGACACAGATTCCACTGAGTTGAAATTTTACATGCATAGTATTACCAATTAGTATATAATTATATTAAGAGTAATTGCAATTTACATTCTCAAACTATTACTCTCAATCAATCAGCAGCGGATGCAAAGGTTGGCTTGAGTGGGCACGGGCCTACGCTAAACTTTTTAAAGTTTGCACATTTTTTTATTTTTTTTTAAATTTTACGATTTAATTTTTAATTTTTATGACTTGTGCCCACTCTAAAATTTTTATTAGTGTCCACCCTCAAAAAAAATTTAGCTTGTACCTACCTTAAAAAATATTTCTGGATCCGTCACTGCTCTCAATCTAAATAAGTTTTAATGTTTTTGAATGTTTAAGTTTTATTCTCAACCTATATCTTTTATTTAAATTAGTCTTCAATTTTTTAAATATTCTAATTTTAGCTTTAAACTATGACCTTTATTATAAATTTGTCTCAAAAATTTTGAACATTCTAGTTTAATTCTCAAATATCGTTTATGTCGCATCATATTATTATATAATGCACAATGATGTTTACATGACAATTAACAATTCTATTATCATGTGATATGATTAATATATATTGATAATTTGGAGATAAAATTAGAATGTCCAAAAGTTTGCGAATCGAGTTAAAATGAGAAATATAGTTCGAAAAAGAAATTGAAATATTTAAAAATTTGGAGACTGATTTAGAATGAGAGTCATAATTTGATGATAAAATGAAATATTTAAAAGTTTAGGAATCAATTTATAACGAGGGTCATAATTTGTGGACAAATAGTGGAATTAACTCTTAAATTAATCAAATGACTAATTATTAGAATTTTAATCTTACAAAAATATAAGAAATGTAAATTTACTTAATTAAGAAAAGACTGAAAATATTTTTTTAAATATTTTCATATATATATATATTTAAAATAAAATAAACATTACTATTCAATAAATGAACTGTTTAAAGATTGAATATATGGATGACAATAATTTAAACAAATCTTTTATCATTACAACTATGATCCTTTGTTAAATAAATTTCTATAAATATATCCTTTAACATGAAATATTTTACTTTCACCTATATCGTTCGATAATATTTAAAATTCGAATCTAATGGATAAGGCTTAGGTCCTTTTGATAATATCAAAAATTCAAATATAAATTTTAAAAATAAAATTCACTGAATTAAAAGATTATTTGATAATATTTTTTTGTAATACTCGAACTCATATTAATTACAAATAGATATATAAGATATAAAACAAGTATACTATGTGGAGAGAGATGTGCGAGAAGTGTGAAACCTGCTTATGCCTTATTGAGCTTGGACCCTCATTGAATATACGGAAAGAAAATGATGGAAAATCAAGCATTTATTTCTTAAAAAAACAATCTACATAGTTTTAAATGATAATTTTATAAATAAATAAGATAATGAACCGGATCCAAATCGAAAACACACTGGGAATGGGTTTTTAACATAAAAGTTCTTTTTTGGAATAATTTTAACGTAAAAAGTTATGTTTGCCGACGAGGAAGAACATAAATAGGAACTTTGTTCATGAATCTTTAAAAAAAAAACGAGATAACGTTGTCCATGCAAACCAAATGCCCCATGCTTTCTTAAATAAAGCTTTGAAAACCCCATATATAATATGGTTAGAATCAACTTACACAATGTAAAACTCTTTAAGTTTTACACGTTTTCTGAGTCGTTAGATGGGGAAAATGGATGGCTCAGAATAATTTCTTATTCTCTTTTTTCAAGTGACAATCTTCACATATTTACTGTTAATCTCATCCTTCGTTTCACTCATCCAACGCTCCAAAAAACATGTAAAACTTAAAGAGTTTTACACTGTGTAAATGGATCCTATCTCATATATATATATTACTCGATGTTTAAGTTAGTTCGTTCATACAATCACATTTAAGAAGCACTATCTAGTTGATTTAGATGGTGACATTTGCATATATAATTTAGGGTAAACTACAGCGGATGGGATGTCATTCAATTATGGGTAAGATTATATTTGGGTCACCCAATTATTAAAGATAATATTTAGGTCACTTAATTATGGGTAAGGTTACATTATGGTCACCTTTCATATTTAAAAAATATATCAATTTAGTCTTTTTTTCTTCCAAAGCACCTGTATACCCTCGTTAACACTAAGGTGCTTCATTTGAAATCATTAATTAAACTAATACACAAATTGAAATATATTTGAGTGACCCAAATGTAACATTTCCCATAATTGAGTGGCCCAAATATAACTTTACCCATAATTGAGTGACCCAAATATACCTTTACCAATAATTGAGTGACCCAAATATAACTTTACCCATAATTAAGTGACCCAAATATAACTTTTATTAAATAGATGATCTAAATATAACTTTACCAATAACTGAGTGACCTCTTTCGTAGTTTACCCATAAAACTTATCAAATGAGCGCCTACCGACATATAAAAGTGAATGTTGTTATGGATGATTCATTTGCCCTCTATGCGTATTGCATATCAAAATTGGACCACTTAACATGGATGTAAAATTGCGAGAAATATAAGTTTATATTTTCTTTTTGAAATATTATTACTGTATAAATTTATATTTATTTTAATTTATTGATAATGTCCAAATTTATATCTAAACATATGCACAATTCACCCATTTAAGTCAAGCATACCATTTAAGTTTAGATAAGATGAAATGACTTTGAACCAAAAGACAAAGTTAGCTTTTGCTGCTGCATGTAGCAACAATAGTAACAGAAAAATATGTACATTTGTTTTTGTATAACTATCAATATTCGATATTTAATATATTGACTGATTAATCTAAATCAGATATTGTAGACGACAATTTTTTCAACCTAATTTGTTTAATTTACAACACTAGAATTCAAACCTCTCATATTGCTTAAGGGATCTGAAGTCTAATCTCACTAGATTAATTAGTTGTTAGTATAATAAGTACATATTCGATGGCAAATTAATTTAGAAAAACCTATAAATGTAAGATTTAAATTATGATATTGTGAATGAAGTAAACTGGATCGAGAAAAATTTACCCTTATAATTGACATATGTAATATTTAATTTAAATTAATCGAATAAAATAAATATCGATATCGATAATTATAGAAAAAATGTGATTGATTATAAAATGAGCAACAACAAAAAAACAAAAGTAAATCATATGTTATTATCACGAGGGATGGCATCTTTTGAGACTTTTTTGATAATGTCATGAATTATTATTTAATAAACATTTTGACTTTCTCTCATTAATCAAATAGGGTATTTATTGGACGGGGTGGCTGATTTGGACACTTCCCAAGCCACGTGTTAATCGATAATAATAATAATATTAATAATAATAATAATAATTTCCTGATATAATATATAAACTAATTTTAAATTCACTTTTAATGTTTAAATTGATATATTTTTTTTACAAAATGATAGCTAGATTGATGTGGAATGATTTAATTGACATGATGTTAATTTTTTTACGGACTTAATTAAAATATTTTGAAAATTTTAAATTAATTTAGAAGTTTAATCATATTTTAAGAACATCCAATATAAATAACCCATATATGAAATTATGAAAGTACGTTTGATATATCGATTTTTTTGTTCAAATATATATTATTGAGTTCACTCCAAGACAAAGAAGAAATACAGCAAATGAGAATATTTCTACAAGTCCTTATTTATTTATTTATTTTTGGGTCTCATTTTCCTAGCTTGCTTGCTCCACATTTATGTCTTTCTACTATTTAATAAGCTATAAATTGATGCTGCTTTGGATGCAAGCTTCCACACTTAGGCCACATTAATGGATGCAGCATTTTAGGTTAAAAATATTTTTTGAATTTAAATAATTTTTTTATTTATATTATTATTTTTTATATTTTTTATAAATAATATTTAAAGTAGACATATTACATATTTAAAAATATTTCTTGAATAAAATGTTAAACACCTGCAGTTAAATCAAACAACCAGAAAATATTTTTCTGTTACATTTTTTAAAAATAATGTAAAATTGATTCCAAGTAATTAAATGAAAGTGTCAAGTATAAAACAGATAGGTATGTATAACGAAATCACTTATTTACATAGAGAGAAAATAAACGAAATGTAAAATCTCAATTGTATAGATACGAAATTTCATTTCATTTATTTATGTAATTATTTTGAATATAAATAATAAATATGAAATTCTAATCTCTCCACATCCGTAATCCTCTCTATCATTTCTCGAATGATGTAAAGATTTGTCTATTCATTCGAAATAAAGAATTGTAAATATAGTTGGTCGGCAAATTCATGTCATATAGAATCATAATGCTTATATGCATGACCATTGTTTTAATAGTGACCATTGAACTAATTTGATTAGGGCCGCATTAAAAGTTATATATATATATATATATATATATATATATATATATATATATATATATATATATATATGAGAAAAACTTTGATGTACATATTGTATATTCGTAATCTTTTATGTTTTAGGGTTCATAGTATATAGTTTATAATTTATTGTTTATGATTTAGGGATTTAAATTCTATTTTTTAAAAAATAAATATGCATGTGTGTATTTTTGACAAAAACATGTGTATTAAAAATGGATTTATATTCACTACACTAGAGGTGGAAATTAAATTTTTTTACAAATGCCTTAATTTTAGGGTTTATGGGTTCACTTTTGAGTTTAAGAATAATAGTTAGAATTAAAGTTTATAGTTCATGGTTTATGTTTTATGATAATATAATAAGTGATTTAGGATTTAACCTATAAATCTTAAACCTAAATTCTAACCCATAAACCTAGATCCATAAAGTATATATCATACACATAATATCTAAACCCTAAAACTAAAATATCTATATAAACTTTGACTTTCCATAACCACTGTATAAAATAATTACTCTTAAAAAGTTTACTATTTATATAGGTTTATTACTATGTACACTGCAATGTTATTTTAAGGTTTAGTGATTTTAAATTTAGAGTTATGAGTTTGGATTTTATATTTTAAAATTAAAATAGATATGCATGTATGATTTTTTATATAGATTGTATCGTATAATAAACCTATGTACAAATGCACTATTTATGATTATGTTTCTAATAGTATAAAAATCCCATTTCTTATATAGAGCTCGTTTGTGGTTTAGTTGATGTGCTTGGTTCAGTCTTTTGTTTTTCATTTACTTTGCTCTTACGACATCGTTTTGTTAGTTTCTCTGATATTTTTTTTATTTAAATAAATATAGCATTACCTGTTCAAAAAAAATCCTATTTTCTTGGAGGAAAAATGGTATTTCAATATAAATGAGAATTGATTCAATTTATAATATAAATGAGATAATTAAGAAGAAAAATTTCAAATAAATTGACACCAAAAATAACAACTAACTAATTTGAAGGCTTATAAATAGGATTAATGTCGCCTTAAAACAGTACATAATTAAGCTTTAATGTCAAAGGGTCGCATCATTATTCTTTTTCATTAATGTTAAATTATTTTGTTTTAAAAAATTTAAATAATGTGATATATAGATGAATCTATGATCAAACATGAAGGCATAAAAACTTATTAAGCCTTTAAAATTAAAAACTAAAAAGAGATATGTAACACCCGTGTTTTGGGCCTATGAGTTAACCGGGTTTATGGTTCGAGTCAATAAAATTTAAATTAAAATAATTCAACCTCAAACTGGACCTAATTGAACTTTAGTTTAAAGGGGAGGGACTTATGTTGTAATTTGACCCTAAAGTCTTTAAAAGCAAGACAATTTTAAAACAAAAGTTGTCATCTTCCTCCTAAAAACCTTTTTCCAACGTTAGAAAGGAGTAAACTCCATTTTCAAAAACCTCTCAAGCTAGTAACTATTCCATTCAATATTTTCTTCAATCCAAGGTGTTTTTCGAAGGTAAATATGTTTTCTTACTCTCCTCTTTATTCCCTATCAACCCATGGTCTTAGATTTCAAAGTTATGGAGTTTTAAAAATTAGGGTTTATATCAAAGTTTGTGTTTTTAAGGGGTTTTCCAATTGGTTTTAATAAATTGTGTTGGGGCTTTGTTTAATCATGATGAAATACACATTATATATCAATTTGGTTGAGTTTTGATGAAAATTCGTAGTAGGTTCTTAGGGCAAATTTTAAGGTATTAAAACTTGGGTTTTTAGTGGGTTTTAGGTTGAAAACAAAGGGCTGATGGTTTAGGTATGTTAGAAGGGTGATATGGAACATTTTGGAGGTCATTTGGGTGTTTGGAAATGGGTGTTTCAGCCAAGGTTTGTTGGAGTACGAATTTGGGATATTTGGGGATTTATTTTGGTTGGGAATTTTGGATGGAGTTGGTTTGAATGCAAAGGTTGGGTGATTATTGAATATTAGCATTGATTTTGGTTATCGGTTGTGTTTTTGGTTGGCTAGAAGCAAGAGGGATCGTCGGGAAAGCTTTGGGACCGAATCCGGGTTCGTAGGAGGATTGTTTCGATTTGCTAAGGAAGGGCGGTGAGTGGTTTCAACTTGTTTTAAAGTTTGGTTCGAGTATGTGTAGTGTGTGTGCAAAGTGTGCTTGGTAGGCCACTTCTAGTTAATTCTAGTTGTTAATTTAGCCATTGTTCTCTATAATTGCTATTATGCTCATTTTGGCTATGTACCTTGTGATTGTGGTTGATTGGTGTAAGTCTATCTTGATATGTGTCTATGAGATTGAGCATGAATGGTGGTTGATGATATTCATATAATGTGGTTATGATAATTGACACTAAAATAATTACCGGTTGTAAATGATCGATCATTAGGATAGTGAGCACACAAATTGAGTCAAAACGTACGTGGCCTTGATGGCGTTAAGTCATCAAGGAGGAGTACGGTGATGTAACATTCTACCGGAAGATTTTTATATATTTCTACGGGATGATGAGTGGAATCCCATCCGTAGGGCATGTGGCGATGAGTGGAATCCCGCACATGCAAGGTCCGGTGATGAGTGAAATCCCACCGAGATAAAGTGTTGTTGAGGTTTAAATCTGTACAATCGGGGAAATTTAATAGTGGCCAATTAAACTTGTTCATGTATTGTGATATATGATGGTGATATATGATTGTGGTATATGGTGTTGTTGCATGATGTTGATATTGATGATTTAGCTTGATAAGATTGAGAAACCATATTTTGCCACTTGAAAGACTAGCTAGGTCTACTTGATTATATGCCTATGCTTGATGTATGTAAGATTAGGATTAACATGCTTGAACCCTGTATTGTTGATGTTTCTTCGTTTTAGAGTACCCTCACTAAGCTTACGCTCTCAATGTTCAACAATGCAGATCATTAGTGTGGTGTTAGCTCAAGGCAAGGCAAGAAGGGCTTCCAAGTTTGTGACTCAAGTACGGTGGTGATTTTGTATTAGTTAGCAATGTGGCAAGGGTTGTGTATGAGTTTGTATGACTCATTTGAATGAATGTTGACTTTGAGTTTGATCATGGATTGTAAGCATGTAATACTGTGATGAATGTTGGTGTGTGTGATGACATGCTTAGAATGTCTAGGTTACCTTGTGTATGCGTGCAAACCTCTTGTGATTGACTTGTGCCCTTTCAAGACCCTTTTGAGTCTTTATGTATGCCAATATTGCCTAATTTGCTCTTTAAGCGGAATGCTATGAATGTATGCTTTGATCTATGTATGAATGCTTCCTTTGGCATAAGTATGTTTGCTTACATGTTTGTATACGCTTAGGTGAGTCGAGAAATGCATTTAGAGTCGTGTTGGGGTCGTTTAAGTTGGAATTTGTGGAATTGCAGTGCAGGGCGTATCGATACGCCTCTGGGCCGTATCGATACAGTCTTGCCCAAAGTCCTCAGTTTTTGCCTGGCGTACCGATACCCTAAGGGTATCGATACCCTCCAAAGTTACTGGAATCTGGAGTTTTGGGTGAGAGTAGAACGTACCGATACGGGGTTCCCGAGTATCGATACAGGTCTACTCTGTTGACCAAGAAGGGTTGACCGAGAAGGGCGTATCGATACGCGCAAGGGCTGTATCGATACGGTCTTCCCGGAGTTGACTCCTTGGGTTGACCTGGTCAGGGCGTATCGATACCCCTAGCTAGGGTACCGATACGGGCTGCCCTGTAAGCTTAAAAATGGATTGTTATGCATGACCGTGGTTCGAATGTGTTTTCCTTTGAATGGTTTACGCTGTTGTGAATCACTTAGGACTTAATGTTCATCTAGGCAAGATTAAAATGAAAGAAAAAAAAAAGAAAAATAGGGTTGCTAACCGAGGGGGGAATCCTTTGGGTTTTGCTTCGGTTTTCCCCGTGTGGTCCACTCGGACCGATCATCCGGCCAGACCGGGACGAGGGGGTTACATTTGTTGGTATCAGAGCCTGAGGTTACCGAGACCTCGGGCAGGTAAGTGAGGTAAGCTTAATGTGTTAAATGATTGTATTGCTCAATGCATGTTTTGCCATGAATCCTTGATGCTTGATTGATCGTATGATGTTTTGAATGCATGAATTGTTGTGTCTAGTGTAGAGTGAGTGCCCATTGCTACTATTACTTAATTTAAAAAGATTTTTGGAAAGAGAAGTACTTGAGCACTATTGGACCCTTGCTTTGACTAACGTAATCCTATTTGTTTGTTGTTGTAGTTTATACCTTGCTAGCTATAGCATGAGACCACGTGGGAGGCCTAGGATGGTTCGACCGGAACCACGGGCAGAGGCTCCGAGAGTTGATCCAGTAATTAGGGTTGGGGCTCAAGTGAGAGAGCATGGGGTTGGAGTTGGAGCTCCTCCACCACCTCCACCACCACCACCTCCTCCACCGGGAGTGGGAGGTGAGGCCGGGGCCGAAGGAGAGGGACCACAAGGAGGCCAAGGACCGGCCGGGATTGACTTGACTCTGTTGGTTCAGGCGATAGCCGGGGCGTTTCAGGCTACAGTAGCTGGAGGTCACTCAGCGCATCATCAGGGTGAGGGCACCAGATTACCTTTAGAGAGACTTCGGGGCCTTGGGGCCGAGGAGTTCAGAGGTGCTACTTTAGAGCGATCAGAGTTGTGGTTGGAGAAGATTGTCCGTATTCTTGCTCAGATGGGATGTACTGGTGAGCGCAAGTTGGGATGTGTCGAGTCCTTGCTTCAGGGTGATGCCTACACTTGGTGGGTCACCATTACTACGGGTATGGATGAGGCTGAGATCACTTGAGAGTTCTTTGAGACAGCCTTCCGGAAGAAGTATTTGGGTCCGCGATACCTCGATGAGAGGAAGAGAGAGTTTATGGCATTGCTTCAGTGGAGTATGTCCGTAACCGATTACGAGATCTGATTTGTCAGATTGAGTCAGTATGCACCTGAGCTTGTACCTACTGAGGTGGAGCGTTGTAACCGCTTACGTTATGGGCTGAGTGAAGAGATCAAGACATATACTCTAGCTTCCGATTACACTGATTTTGATGTCTTGGTCGCGAGGGCCAAGGACTTAGAGCACAATTTGAGTTTGACCAGGCGGTCAGGTGGACCTAGTTCGGGTAAGAGGTCCAGCAACTTTGATAGAGGTGATGCCAAGAGGCATCGGGATAATAGACATCAGTATGATCATAGGCGTGGTGGCGGTAACCACGGTAGGGGCCATCAGGGTCAGAGAGCTGGTGGGAAGTTGCCCACATGTGCTACATGCGGGAAGAACCACACCGGTGAGTGTTGGGGAAATTATCATTCCTGTTGGAGTTGTAGTGCTAGAGACCACATTAGGCGTGATTGTCCACATCAGGTGGGACAGGCACCAGCTCAGGCTCCTGCTAGAGCCAATGACTTTCAGAGAGGCCGCGGGCGCGGTAGAGGTAACTTCCAGCCGAGGAACGATGGTCAGAGGAACATAGCACATGTAGTTGCAGTTCAGCCAGAGGGTGGAGGTCAGGCCAGAGTTTATGCTCAGCGGGGAGATCAGCATGACACCGATGTGATCGCAGGTAACTTCTCGATACAGTCTTTGGGTTTGCTTTCTTTGATTGACTCTGGGTCTACACATTCCTACATATTGAGTGAGCATGCACAGTCTTTGAATTTGCCATGTGAGATGTTAGAGGTAGGAGTTAGTGTTACTAGTTCCTTTGGGGACACGGTAGTAGTTAGGAAGATGTACCAAAGGTGCCTGTTGATGGTTTAGGGTATGTGTTTCCAGTGGATATGATGGAACTTCCTTTTTATGGTTTCGATGTGATTCTGGGTATGGATTGGCTCACGGAGCATAGAGCTAGGATAGATTTTGAGACTAAGCGGATTTCTTTGAAGCTCGCAGATGACTATGAGATTGTAGTGGTGGGTGAGAACGTGATGTTCTTGTCCAATGTGGTTTCAGTGTTAGAGGCTAAGAGGTTAGTTGAGTTGGGGTGTGAAGCATACTTAGCGTATGTGATGAACCCTAACATGAGTGAGGTTAGACTTCAGGACATCCGGACGGTATGTGATTTTCCTAGTGTGTTTCCGGAAGAATTGCCAGGGTTACCACCGGATAGAGAGGTAGAGTTTAGCATTGAGACTTATTCTGATTCGGCTCCTGTTTCGATTGCTCCGTATCGTATGGCACGCGAAAGAATTGAAAGAGTTAAAGACTCAGTTGCAAGAATTGACAGATAGAGGTTTTATTTGACCTAGTTCTTCACCTTGGGGTGCACCAGTGTTGTTTATGAAGAAGAAAGATAGAAGTATGAGAATGTGCATAGATTACAGACAGTTAAATCAGTTGACAGTGAAGAATAAATATTCGTTGCCTAGAATTGATGACTTGTTTGATCAGATGGGAGGAACATCTGTCTTTTCGAAGATTGATTTGAGATCGGGTTACTACCAACTAAAGGTAAGAGAGGTTGATGTACCGAAAATGGCCTTTAGGACTAGGTATGGTCATTATGAGTTTTTAGTCATGCCATTTAGGTTGACTAATGCACCGACTGCTTTCATGGACATGATGAATAGGATCTTTCATCAGTATCTAGATCAGTTTGTAGTTGTATTTATTGATGACATTTTGGTGTATTCGCGAACTGAAGAAGACCATAACCGACACTTGAGACTTGTTTTGAAGACTTTGCTAGATCATCAGTTGTATGCGAAGCTCAGCAAGTGTGAGTTCTAGATCCGAGAAGTAGTCTTCTTAGGACATGTAGTGTCAGACGATGGGATTAGAGTTAATCTGAAGAAGATTGAAGCCATTGTTGAGTGGAAGCAACCGAAGTCTGTGACAGAGGTACATAGCTTCCTAGGCTTAGCCGGATACTATAGGAGGTTTGTAGAGGGTTTCTCTAAGTTAGCCGCTCCATTGACACAATTACTTTAGAAGAGTGTTCAGTTTGAGTGGACAGATGCAAGACATAAAGCCTTTGAGAAATTGAAAGAAGCTTTGACCCAAGCTCCGATTTTGATTCAGCCTAAGTCCGGGAAGAACTATGTAGTCTACAGTGATGCTTCTTATGTAGGGCTAGGATATGTTCTTATGCAAGACAAGAGAGTAGTGGCTTATGCCTCAAGACAGTTGAAGACCCATGAGCGCAACTATCCGACCCATGACATAGAGTTAGCTGCAGTGGTGTTTGCTCTGAAGATTTGGAGGCATTATTTGTATGGTGAGAAATGCACAGTGTACACCGACCACAAGAGTTTGAAGTACATTATGACTCAGCGAGATTTGAATCTCAGACAGCGTAGATGGTTAGAGCTGCTAAAGGACTACGATCTTACTATTGAGTACCATCCGGGTAAGGCCAATGTAGTGGCCGATGCATTAAGTAGGAAGGTGGCCGTGGACTTGAGAGCCATGTTTGCTGGATTGAGTTTGTCCGGAGATGGTGGCTTGGTAGCCGAGCTTCAGGTTAGACCTACTCTAGGTCAGTTGATTCGAGAGAAACAGCTCTTAGATAGATCTTTGGCACCTCACGTGCAAGATATAGCCGAGGGTAGATCTTCAGACTACAGTTTCAGTACTGATGGGGTTTTGTGTTTCAAAGACAGAATAGTTGTGCCAGAAGACAGTGATTTGAGACAAACGATCTTGACTGAAGCCCACAGTAGTTCGTTCGCTATGCATCCTGGCAGTACAAAGATGTACCGTGATTTGAAGAATGAGTACTTTTGGGTTGGCTTGAAGAGAGATGTATCCGACTTTGTGAGTAAGTGCTTAGTGTGTCAGAGAGTGAAGGCGGAACATCAGGTTCCCTCAGGTTTGTTACAGCCATTGAGAATTCCGGAATGGAAATGGGAGAATGTCACCATGGATTTTGTTTCGGGTTTGCCTTTGACTCCTACGAAGAAGAACTCAGTTTGGGTGATAGTGGATCGTTTTACGAAGTGTGTTCACTTCTTGGCAGTCAACACTACTTATACTTTAGATAGATTGGCCGATTTGTACATTGGTGAGATTGTGAGACTGCATGGTGTGCCGAAGTCCATTGTGTCAGATAGAGATCCGCGGTTTACTTCTAGATTTTGGGAGTGTCTGCATACAGCTTTGGGTACCCGTTTGAACTTCAGCACTTCTTATCATCCTCAGTCAGATGGGCAGTCAGAGAGGGTTATTCAGATCTTAGAGGACATGTTGCGATGTTGTATCATTGACTTTAAGGGTACTTGGGAGAAGCATTTGCCTCTAGTAGAGTTTGCGTACAATAATAGCTTTCAGTCGAGCATTCAAATGGCTCCATATGAGGCCTTGTATGGCCGGAAGTGTAGGACTCCAGTGTGTTGGGCCGAGGTAGGACAGAAATTGTTACCTATGCCGGATTTGCTCAAGGGGACAACCGACAAGGTAAAAATGATTTGTGACCGTTTGAAGGCTGCTTCAGATAGGCAGAAGTCCTATGCCGATTTGAAGAGGAAGGAAGTTGAGTTCTCAGTGGGTGAGAAGGTATTCTTGAAGGTATCTTCGTGGAAGAAAGGGATGAGATTCGGCCGAAAAGGGAAGTTGAGTCCGAGGCACATAGGGTCGTATGAGATTGTGAAGAGGGTTGGTCCAGTTGCTTATCAATTGCTTTTGCCATCCGAGCTTGAAAAAATACACGATGTGTTCCATGTATCGATGCTTCGTAAGTATATGTCCGATCCATCACATGTAATGCCTGTAGAAGAAATTGAATTGAATCCGGATTTGACTTATGAGGAAGAACCAGTGGAGATCTTAGCTTATGACAGTAAGGTGTTGAGGGGTAGATCGATTGAGTTAGTGAAGGTGCGGTGGCAACGTAGAGGTGTGGACGAGGCCACCTGGGAGAGGAAGGAGGATATGGAAAAGCAATTTTCGTATCTCTTTCAGTCAGGTAATTTCGGGGACAGAATTTCTTAAGTGGGAGAGAGTTGTAACACCCGTGTTTTGGGCCTAGGAGTTAACCGAGTTTATGGTTCGAGTCAATAAAATTTAAATTAAAACAATTCAACCTCAAACTGGACCTAATTGAACTTTAGTTTAAAGGGGAGGGACTTATGTTGTAATTTGACCCTAAAGTCTTTAAAAGCAAGACAACTTTAAAACAAAAGTTGTCATCTTCCTCCTAAAAACCTTTTTCCAACGTTAGAAAGGATTAAACTTCATTTTCAAAAACCTCTCAAGCTAGTTACTATTCCATTCAATATTTTCTTCAATCCAAGGTGTTTTTCGAAGGTAAATATGTTTTCTTACTCTCCTCTTTATTCCCTATCAACTCATAGTCTTAGATTTCAAAGTTTTGGAGTTTTAAAAATTAGGGTTTATATCAAAGTTTAGGTTTTTAAGGGGTTTTCCAATTGGTTTTAATAAATTGTGTTGGGGCTTTGTTTAATCATGATGAAATACACATTATATATCAATTTGGTTGAGTTTTGATGAAAATTCGTAGTAGGTTCTTAGGGCAAATTTTAAGGTATTAAAACTTGGGTTTTTAGTGGGTTTTAGGTTGAAAACAAAGGACTGATGGTTTAGGTATGTTATGAGGGTGATTTGGGACATTTTGGAGGTCATTTGGGTGTTAGGAAATGGGTATTTCAGCCAAGGTTTGTTGGAGTACGAATTTGGGATATTTGGGGATTTATTTTGGTTGGGAATTTTGGATGGAGTTGGTTTGAATGCAAAGGTTAGGTGATTATTGAATATTAGTATTGATTTTGGTTATCGGTTGTGTTTTTGGTTGGCTAGAAGCAAGAGGGATCGTCGGGGAAGCTTTGGGACCGAATCCGGGTTCGTAGGAGGATTGTTTCGATTTGCTAAGGAAAGACAGTGAGTGGTTTCAACTTGTTTTAAAGTTTGGTTCGAGTATGTGTAGTGTGTGTGTGTGCAAAGTGTGCTTGGTAGGCCACTTCTAGTTAATTCTAGTTGTTAATTTAGCCATTGTTCTCTATAATTGCTATTATGCTCATTTTGGCCATGTACCTTGTGATTGTGGTTGATTGGTGTAAGTCTATCTTGATATGTATCTATGAGATTGAGCATGAATGGTGGTTGATGATATTCATATAATGTGGTTATGATAATTGGCACTAAAATAATTATCGGCTGTAAATGATCGATCATTAGGATAGTGTGCACACAAATTGAGTCAAAACGTACGTGGCCTTGATGGCGTTAAGTCATCAAGGAGGAGTACGGTGATGTAACATTTCACCGAAAGATTTTTATATATTTCTACGGGATGATGAGTGGAACCCCATCCGTAGGGCATATGGCGATGAGTGGAATCCCGCACATGCGAGGTCCGGTGATGAGTGAAATCCCACCGAGGTAAAGTGTTGTTGAGGTTTAAATCCGCACAATCGGAGAAATTTAATAGTGGCCAATTAAACTTGTTCATGTATTGTGATATATGATGGTGATATATGATTGTGGTATATGGTGTTGTTGCATGATGTTGATATTGATGATTTAGCTTGATAAGATTGAGAAACCATATTTTGCCACTTGAAAGACTAGCGAGGTCTACTTGATTATATGCCTATGCTTGATGTATGTAAGATTAGGATTAACATGCTTGAACCCTGCATTGTTGATGTTTCTTCGTTTTAGAGCACCCTCACTAAGCTTATAGCTTACGCTCTCAATGTTCAACAATGTAGATCATTAGCGTGGTGTTAGCTCGAGGTAAGGCAAGAAGGGCTTCCAAGTTTGTGACTCAAGTACGGTGGTGATTTTGTATTGGTTAGCAATGTGGCAAGGGTTGTGTATGAGTTTGTATGACTCATTTGAATGAATGTTAACTTTGAGTTTGATCATGGATTGTAAGCATGTAATACTGTGATGAATGTTGGTGTGTGTGATGGCATACTTAGAATGTCTAGGTTGCTTTGTGTATGAGTGCAAACCTCTTGTGATTGACTTGTGCCCTTTCAAGACCCTTTTGAGTCTTTATGTATGCCAATATTGCCTAATTTGCTCTTTAATCGGAATGCTATGAATATATTCTTTGATCCATGTATGAATGCTTCCTTTGACATAAGTATGTTTGCTTACATGTTTGTATACGCTTAGGTGAGTCGAGAAATGCATTTAGAGTCGTGTTGGGGTCGTTTAAGTTGGAATTTGTGGAATTGCAGTGCAGGGCGTATCGATACGCCTCTGGGCCATGTCGATACGGTCTTGCCCAAAGTCCTCAGTTTTTGCCTGGCGTACCGATACCCTAAGGGTATCAATACCCTCCAAAGTTACTGGAATCTGAAGTTTTGGGTGAGAGTAGAACGTACCGATACGGGGTTCCCGAGTATCGATACGGGTCTACTCTGTTGACCAAGAAGGGTTGACCGAGAAGGGCGTATCGATACGCGCAAGGGCTGTATCGATACGGTATTCCCGGAGTTGACTCCTTGGGTTGACCTGGTCAGGGCGTATCGATACCCCTAGCTAGGGTACCGATACGGGCTGCCCTGTAAGCTTAAAAATGGACTATTATGCATGGCCGTGGTTCGAATGTGTTTTCCTTTGAATGGTTTTCGCTGTTGTGAATCACTTAGGACTTAATGTTCATCTAGGCAAGATTAAAATGAAAGAAAAAAAAAAGAAAAATAGGGTTGCTAACCGAGGGGGAATCCTTTGAGTTTCACTTCGGTTTTCCCCGTGTGGCCCACTCGGACCGGTCATCCGGCCAGACCGGAATGAGGGAGTTGCAAGATAAAAGTCTTATTTGACTAAGATTTAAATTAAATACGTCATAAAACACTATTATACAAAATATATTAAGAGAGAACAACCCCACGAAATTAATACACATCATCATATTATTCATTTGATAATGCACAAAATTACACACCAAATTAAGTTTTACTTCTACTTAGCTTGCGATTTTAATATCTTTTAGGTTTTTTTTATCAATTTTAAAATTAGAAAAATTAAACGTTGCCCCCTTTTCTTTGTTTATATAATTTTTGAGTTTTTACTAATTTTAAAATAATTCTAATTAAATAGTGACGTTTATTTTTTAAATACCATTTAAGTCCGGTCAATTTTGTAAATATAATTTACATTAAAAAATCGTAAATATAATTAAAAAGACATAAAGCCAAAAAATGTCTATAATGTTTGATTGAATAGTCATTTTAACCTTTATTTTTTAAAACTAATTTAACCTTTAACCTTTCATTTTGGTCAAAATGACATTTTCTAGATGAAAACTATTAATCAACTGACGATAAATAGCTTGAAATGACGCAACAAACCTACATGGCAATGCATGTTAAGATAGTAGTGTCATATAGACAAATATGTTGACTTTACATAATGACACATCAGCCAAAAAATATTTTTATAAAATTGTTTAAAATATAAAAAAATTTCTTCTGATAAACCCATTTTATTCTGAACTCAAAAAAAATTCCTGTAAAATCGGGTCAAGACCAATCATCACCGTTCACAAGGACAAAGCTATAGCTTCAATGGGAGGGGTTGTGGCCCCCCGATAGGGGAATTTTTTTTTTTACCCTTTGATTTCTTATATTTTTTCTGAAAAAATTGGGATAATTGTGAATTCCCTCCCCCAGCTCTCAAAACTTATGTTTTGTCCCCCAACTTCAAATTCTGGCTTCGTCCCTGACCGTTCAAACATATTCAGTTGTAAAGCATGAATTTTCGGATTTTACCAATGATATCCATGTTTTAAACCAGCTCCAATTCCTTATTTTTAATCGGTCTAAAATTGTCCAATACTTGGACGGTTAAACTAGGGAACCTGGATCGAAAGGTCCATCAATTCTTGATCCAACCACCGGTTTAGTTCTAATATTATTTATTATAATTTTAAATTTTTAGTTTTAAAAAAATTATATATTTAAACCCATTCAAACTCATTCTTTTAAATTATAATAATCAAACTAGACTAATCTTATTTGAAATTCGACATGCTTAAAAAATTTACCAAACCTTCCAAATTCGACATACTTGTTAAAAAATATTTTCATAAATGATAATAACTGTGAGTAAGATGTGGTGTGATGGCTGTTCAGCACTTCATCTCATCTAGTATCAAATTCGATAACATTTTTGAGAGCAAGCATAAGTCATAAAAAAATTAAAATTTTTAAGGACTAATCATAAAAATTAATAAATTTGAAGCCAAATACATAAAATCTAAAAAAATTCAAGGTGACACAAACCCACCCAACCATACGCATACATCTGCCACTGATCTCATCCCTTAATTATGATCTCATCCTTTAATTATAAGATCAGTGGTTCAACCCCTACTCATAGGAATAGAGTGCATTTCATAGTTAATTGTTTACCTCTTAATGAGACCATTTATATGAAAAAAATTAATGATTGTTATCGACAATAAATACCTTAGTCCAAACATTAAATAAATCTATTCATGATAAAAATATATACTCATATCAAATATAAAATTGATAAAAATGTTTTATCATTACTCATCGAGTTAAAATGACAAGGGTATAATTTATCAAAAAAAATGACAAGGGGATTTGTTATACCCTTACTATATATCTTTTGAAAGGAAAATTCTACAACGTGCGACGAACATCGATGAACACCACTAATGATGAACATCGATGAACACTATTAAATTAATTAATAAATATTTAAAATTTCAAGGACCCATCATACAATTAATAATTATTTTAAAAATTCAATTAAATTATTTTTTATATAATAAAATTTTATTTTTTTAATAAGGGTAAACTATATATTTAGTACCTCACTTATTTCTGTATTTCTATTAAACTCTATTATTTAAATATTATTTCAATTTGACCTTATTCATTATAAAAAAATAATTTAACCCTCAACCTAAAACCCTAAACTATTAACCGTTAAACTCTTAAACATATACCATAAATCATATACCATTAAAAATAATTTCACCATCATCGATTCAATTCAATTCAATGAATCGTTGAATTCTCCTAAAAATATTTAATTAAATTATTTTTATATATATATCAAAATTAATTAAACTCGAATCTCCTAAAATTAACACTATCATCTTATTTGAGGCAATCACCCGAAAATTTCATTCTTCCTCCTCCACTTCAATATTGCCTCCAACCAGAAAATATCATTCTCGGCAATATTGAAGTAGCGGTGTAACCCCCTCGTCCCGGTCTGGCCGGATGACCGGTCGGAGTGGGCCACACGGGGAAAACCGAAGCGAAACCCGTTAAGGTTCCCCCTCGGTTAGCAACCCTATTTTTTTTCTTTTACTTAATCTTTTCTAAAAGTTCATTTAAGTCCTATGTGATCAAACAGCGGCATAAAATACATGAGACAAACATTCGAACCCAAAACAGCAATTAACAGCCCACTTTTAATCTTTTAAACAGGCCGTTTCGAAACACCCTTGAGGCGTATCGAAACGCATTGACCAGGTCAACTGTCCTAGAGCCTTTACAAGGGGCCGTATCGAAACGGTGGTCAACCGTTCCGAAACGCCCTCAACGGTCAACTTCTCGTGGTCAACGAGATTTTGACCGTTTCGAAACTCTTATACCCGTTTCGATACACCTTCATCTCGTGAATTTCTCAGAATTTCAGTAGCCAAAACGTTCCGAAACGCATATCAGAACAGGGATTTCAGAGGCCATACTGTATCGAAACGCGTTCCGATACGGGGTCCCTGAAGCCTTACCCGTTCCGAAACGACCCAGCCCGTTTCGAAACGCGGGCTGTCTGCAGCCTTTTGAAATTCAGATTTAAGGGTATTTCAACAAGTATGAAGGTCCCATAGGACCCCTAAGGCACACAAACCATCAAACAAAGTCTAGAGACATACATCCTAGATTTAACACACTCAAACACATACAAGCATGGATTTAGACAATCTTTCATACATAGCAAATTACACATTAAGAGCCTTTCATACAAGCGTGCTTGAAGACATTAAAAAGAACCAAAAAGCATCATACATCTCAAATAAGTTTACATGTCGTTCAAGAAACTTAAGCATTCATAAGACATCCATCATACAAGCATTTGGCAAGATTTATCATGCTTACAAATCAAGTCAACCATAGACATACATCAATCTCAAATCAACAATACATATCTCATTGCTTAACTATTACATTCTAACATTTAAGGTCCATACATTGAGCTAACCATTAGCAACACTTGGATACCCTTCCTTGCCTTTGCCACCCTCAAGCTATTAATCTGCATTGTCGAACAAAAGAGAGCGTAAGCATAAAAGCTTAGTGAGGGTAAGCTCTTTAAAAACAAACCTCGACAATGCAGGGTCCAAGCACGAGCTACAACCAAGATAAAATGCATGTTCTTACCTCCGATCCACACGAGCCATAATTCTAAATGATGCATGAACATATAATCAATATCATGTCATGCTCAACATGTTTAAATCCACAACACATGAAATCACATATGTTAATCCATGTTAGCAACACATCCCAAATCACATCGGCTCACAATTAATCACATATTGGCAACATAAACTACAACCCGTATTGGCACCTAGCTATGACTCGAATACACGGATAACCGTTGGAACTCACATCCAACAACACAACCATTACCTGACGGTGGGATTACACTCATCACCGTTCATGTGGAGGGGATTCCACTCATCCTCACGCCTCATTTCACGCGGAGGGGATTCCACTCATCCTCACGCCCCGTCGATGGGATTCCACTCATCATCGACTAATATAAATACAATTTCCGGGCGTACCCGTACTCCTCCTTGGTGACTCAACGCCACCAAGGCCACGCGCGAATTTAGACTCATGTGTGCACACTAACATCCTAATGATCGATCATTTGTACTCAAGCATACTAGTGCCAATACTACACATTTCAATAATCTTTCACAATACCATTTCATAATAACTTTCGTGCTTAGCACGTACTCACCATGATCCCCAAATCATACAAACACCTCATAATATCATTTCACACATCAACACCACATGTACATCATTAACAACCATATCACATCATATTTTACACATGTGTATAACCATATCATATCTATCATCCACATGCATATAGAAATGCATCAAACATGCCTCAACATACATGTATACAACATATACATAATCAACACCATCACAATTTAACACGAGGCACATACAAGCATTAAAGAGTGCAACCAAAGTCTCTAATCAAAGCTTGGGATTAGGCTACCACTCTAATCCCAACTCTAGGTGGGTTTACCAAGCCCATCTTAGGTTCCCATGCTTGAACCAAATACTCAAAACCATTTTAAAAATATTTAACCACTCACCTAAGCTTCCAAGCTCCAAGCCATGCAACCATGGTCTTCAATTTTCGGATTTGTTCCCAAGGTCTCACCAACACAAATTCCCGCTTCTAAACAACCCCAAACACAATTCAAACAATCTCAAATCAGCCCAACATCAAAAGACCAACCCGGAATACAATTCAATCACAATTTACAATGTTGTAAACCATGACCAAACCCCATACTTTGCAATCTCGGACATCCCACATACCCCTTCCAAAATCCATGTTTCCAACACCCATTGCACCCACAAATGATCCCAAATCAATCCCTAACCATTGTACTACCATTGGGCTATCAATTCCCTCCTAAAACAACCCCCAAAACTCACCCAAAACCTTCCAAAACTCTATTTTCGTACTCATATTTTACCCAGCAGAAAATCATGTTTTTAAACACCTAAATGACATCTAAATGGTTCCAAAACATCCTCCTAGCATACATAAACCATCAGCCCTTTAATTACAACCTAAAACCCACCAAAAATCAACTTTTTGACACCTTAAAAATGGGTCTAAGAACCCACTTCGAATTTTTACCAAAATTCAACCAAATTAACATATAATGTGTATTTTAACATGATTAAACAAAGCCCCAACTTAATTTATCAAAACAAAATAGAAAACCCTTTAAAAATCCAAACTTTGATATAAACCCTAATTTTCAAAAGTGCATGGTTTTAAAATCAATGACCATGGATAGATAGGAAATAGAGAGGAGAGTTCAAATATGTGATTACCTTTAAAAACGCCCTTGAATTGATGAAGAAATCAAAGGGGATAGTAACTAGGGTTTGGGGAATGGGTTTGGTGTTCTTCATGGTGGAGAAGAAGAAATGAAAAAGATGATAACATTTCTTTTTATTCTTTTTACCTTTTTAAAAGTGGTCTCCCTTTTTCAAAACATTTGGGTTAAATCACCAAGGTGGTCCCTCCTCTTTATTTTAAAACCCAATTAGGTCACACTTTAGGTTAAATTTATTTTTATTTAATTTCATTGACTCGGACTATAAACCCGGCTAACTCCTAACCCCAAAACACGGGTGTTACAAGCGGAGTTCGTAGATGAAACGATCCTTGTTGGAGGCAATCACCCGGAGCCAATCGCGAACATTGTGCTTCTTCAAGGACTTCTTAGTCAAGTACTTAAGATACCGCTTGGAGTGAGCACAGAGCGAACTGTTCCCTTCTCCATTCTTTATCTACCAAGTTAAATCTCAAAGAAGATTATAGTGTTAATTTTAGGAGATTCGAGTTTAATTAATTTTGATATTATAAAAAATAATTTAATTAAATTTTTAAGAGAATTCAACGATTCATTGAATTGAATCGATGATGGTGAAATTATTTTTAATGGCATATGGTTTAAGGTATATATTTAAGAATTTAAGGGTTTAAGGTTTAATAGTTTAAGGTTTTAGGTTGAGGGTTAAATTATTTTTTATAAAGAATAAGGTCAAATTAAAATAATATTTACATAATGAGAGTTCAATAGAAATACGAAAATAAGTGAGGTACTAAATATATAGTTTACTCTTATTAAAAAATAAAATTTTATTATATATATATATAATAATTTAATTAAATTTTTTAAAATAATTATTAATTATATGATGTGTCCTTGATATTTTAACTATTTATTAATTAATTTAATGGTGTTCATCATTAGTGATGTTCATCGATGTTCGTCGTACGTGGTAGACCATCCTTTCGAAAACATTAATATTCCCCCTAATATATCTTTTGATTTATATCTATGTTTTATTACTTATATTTACCCGTTGGTTTAACAGTTAAACGATGAGACAACTGTAAATCCAACCCAAATTATTCGGTTATTTTTATACACTAGTCATATATTTAATATCGTCTACCATTATCCGTACATCAAATATATTAATATATATCAATAAAATTCTGTTTTTTAATTCAATAATTGTTATCTTATAAATATTTTTCTTAGATCTTTACATAATTCTTCAAAATAAATAAAAACAATGATATTAGTATAAATATGTCAATTAATTCTAAATTATATTAAAGTATCAAAACATTCACACACGTAAAAAAAAGCGAGAGAAAGAAAATTGTCCTAATTTATAAAAGGGTAAACTACTGTGCAGGTCACTTATGTTTAACGTGTGTACAGAGTTAGTCACCACTTTTGAAAAGTGCATATTAGTAGTCCTTCACGTTTTCGATGTGTAAATAGTTGGTCCTTCTGACGTTAGACTCTGTTAGTCTCTAACGGATTGCTGATGTGGCTGACTTAATTAAATTCAATATCCGCGTGTATTTCCACGTGGATAATAACGTGGAACTTTGCTACTTAAAGCACTAATATTATAAAATCCCCAATTTGTACAACCCTAAAAATTTCTCTGTAAAAATAAAAAAAGAAGAAGAAGAAGAAAGAAGAAGAAGGAAGTAGAATGTCAAGTACCTAATTGTCAAGTACCTAATTTGTACAGCTTTACAACTGAAAAGATCATACAAAATTCTTCATTGTTTCTTAAGGTACGTAAGAAGGAAATATCTGTTTGATCTTTGTTTTTTTTTTTCTTTCAAATAATCATGTTTTGATGTTTTTATGACGATGGATGCTTGCTTTTCCTTTTCTTTTTGCAATCTGGATTTTTATGCTTTAAGGTGTATAATTTAATAGGTGTCTGGTTTTTATTTTAAATTTGTTTCAGGTTTCGTATTTTTTGTAATTCTATTTTTTTAATATTTTTAGTCAATACCTTAAGATCTTCAATGTATTCATTTCGTTTGACGTCTTTAAGGTGTCAATTGATAAATGTCTGATTTTTTTTATATTGTCCCAGAGTTATATTTTTGTTGTTCTAAATTTGTTCATCGATATGTTTCCAATTTAAGCATACAGATGTTCATAATCTGAAATTCCAGTCTTGTCTTTGTTCATTTCATGCAATGTGAATTGGCTTATGTTACTTGACTTGAGTTTGAGTGTCGGATATGAGTATAAGTTTTAACACGGGTATATTCAATCTTCTTGAAGTTTTTTCATGTATTTTAGAAGATCGTCGGAGGGCTATAACCTTGTAATCATGTTTTGATACATGAGTATTTCAAGAAAAATAAAGAGTAGGAGCAACATTTTGGTTTGTTGGATCTCCAAAAGCATACATGGGTTGATTTGATTATGCCTGCATTCTTCTTATTACAACTGTGTAGGCTGATTTTTAGGATAAAAATGGAAGTGGTGTAAGTTCATTACATTGCAGCTGTTGCAGATTCGAAAATTTAGCAGAAGCTGGGGCACATACTTAGGGTTAAAGAGAATTCTTGGTATTTTTTTTAGGATTAAATTGAAGGTTTTATAAATTCCTTTTATTGAAACTGTTCTGATTAATGTGTGTGTTATTCCTAAACCATCTGTTGCAGATTTGGAAATATAGTGGAAGCCCGAGCAAATACATTTAGGGATGGGCACGGGCCGGGTCGGGTCGGGTTTTTGGCCCACCCGAACCCGACCCGAAAATATTAACCCTAAACCCGAACCCGACCCGACCCGACCATATCTTTTAAAAAACCTGACCCGACCCGACCCGAAAATAAATACCTTAAACCCGACTCCGACCCGACCCGACCTATATAAAAAAACAATTTTAGAGACTAAATTGTAAAAAAAAAAAAATTTAAGAGACTTAATTGTAAAAAATAATAAATTTAAGGACTAAATTGTAAATAAAAAATCAATTTTAAGGACCTAATTATAAAAAAAATATATATAAAAAAGGAGTATTATTACAAATATCCCTAAAAAATTTAGGGGAAAATTACACTATTAGTCTCGGGTCGGGTCGGGTCAGATTTTTTTACCCTAAAACCCGAACCCGACCCGACCCGACCTCACCCTACACAAAAATCCGACCCGACCCGACCCGACCCGACCCGACCCGAACCCGATTTTTTCATAAAAATACCCGACCCGATCGGGCCGGGCCGGGTCGGAACCCGTCGGGTCCGGGTTCCGTGCCCATCCCTAAATACATTGGGTTAATAGAGGTCCCGTATTGATGTTTAGGATTAATATGAAATTTTTATGAATTCTTTTTACTGCAACTGTGCAGATTATTGTGTGTTTTATTCCAAATCATCTGTTGTGGATTTGGAAATTTAGCATAAATCCAAGTAAATACTAGGATTAATAGTGTTCTCGGTATTGATATTTAGGATTAAAATGAAGGTTTTATAAGTTTTCTTTTTTTTTATTCCTACCTGGGTTTTCTTCCGTCCAAGCTGTGACCAGATTAGCCGGTATTCCACAACGAGAATTAGGTACTTGACATTCCACTTCCATCTTCTTCTTCTTCTTCTTCTTCTTCTTCTTCTTCTTCTTCTTCTTCTTCTTCTTCTAATTTTACAGAGAAATTTTTAGGGTTGTACAAATTGGGGATTTTATAATATTAGTGCTTTAAGTAGCAAAGTTCCACGTTATTATCCACGTGGAAATACACGTGGATATTGAATTTAATTAAGTCAGTCACATCAGCAATCCGTTAGGGGACTAACGGAGGCTAACGTCGGAGTGACCAACTATTTACACATCAAAAACGTAAAGGACTACTAATATGCACTTTTCAAAAGTGGTGACTAACTCTGTACACACCTTAAACATAAGTGACCTGCACAGTAGTTTACCCTTTATAAAAAGAAATCTACTGGGCTCAAGAAGATAACATTTGTTCCATGATTGGGCCTTGTCATGTAGACCCCACTTATCAGCAGTTAAAATAACATGTGCCAGGTGTTAAGTCTCTAGATAATTTGATTTTTTTATCAAAAGAAAAAAGTTGCATTAAAAAAAGAAAACGGTACAAAGCCGCAAGTCCAACCCAACGCACAACACAACATTTGAAAAAACATCTGGGAAAACATCAAAGGAAAAACCACAGCAGGGATCGCCCCTGAACAACACAACATCCGGCGAAAAACATAAACACATAAAACTAAAGACATGGCACGCATGCCAAAGACAGACAAAGGTGTTCCCATAATCAAGGGATATCCCTAACCAGAGAAGAGAAAAAAAAACATCCACTTAGAAACCCATGCCAATCTTGGGGTCGGTCTTGAGGCTCGAACGCGGCATCCGAGTGAGAGCTCCATCTGGAGGCATGCTCCATTGTCGAAGGACAATGGCCTTGTCAACTGGACTGCTATGATCGAAAAACCAAATTTTGATATTGACCTAACCAGGGTAATAAACCCAGCATCGAACACTTCCTTCCGTTCGTTGCTGGAAAAATAAAGGTAGAAAACAAACGAGATAAAAGACCAAGTCCGGTAGGATACTTCAGAGCCGAAAAAGCCATAAAAAACCTTGGATCATAAGCCACGAACTCCAGCTAAGTGATACAAGGGGAAGAAAAACGAGCACTCGCTATCCTCCAGGCATTCCCCCCAAAAGAAGCAGAGCTCAATACAATCATTCGGATTGCGAATAACTCTCACCGGAGTTATCCACGAAATTCTGCACATGTCGAAAAGGGTTCGAGCAATTGCCATGATATTCAAAGAGGAAAGGACTTGATAAAAAAGTGGGGTCGAGACCAAAACCATTGCACTCATAAAGAATGGTAATTTCATGGTTTCCAAATATGGTATGAGGGGTGGGCCCCAAATAACCATAAAGAGCAAACCAAAGTTGACTTTAGGAGCACAAAAAAAGCTATTTCCCAGGCTTTAAATGCTAGAACGGGGAATACGGGAAACGAAGAACCAAACCTTGTTTCGTCCAAAACATGAAAAACCACTAGTTGAAAATGACCAAAATGCCCCTTCACCTTCGGCAGTAGGATGGCCAGATTTTGAACAAAATCTGGCAGCAAAGGTAAAGCTTGGCTCCTTGAAATGCCTTTGAAGAAAAAAGTTTCATTCGGTCCGAGCAGGCCCCTGGTGACTAGTGCCTCCCCTATCGTGATACTGCCAGAGATCCCTTGCCACAGAGGCGCCGACTGTCGGTCCTTCGTTGCCTTCAACACCCTATTATTGGCGGCTCCAAAGGGGGGAGACAAACCAAAAAAAGAGGAGAAAATGAGGCAAGCCACATTTAGATTTCCGATAGTTCAACGTCTTTTTCAGGAGCCACCAACTGTCGGCAGCAACTTTGCTCAAGGCGAAAACCCGGCAGGGGGCGATATGCGGCTGCGTGAGCGAGACAAATTGTCGCTTCTAGATCGCTGCCCGCGGTGTGATCCAAATGAGGCTCGCTCCAGAACTCTGGATCAAACCACCAGCTAGAATCGTCCACCGAAACATCGGCAACCGACGACCTTTGGAGGGGGAGCACCGCCCTCGCGCAGCACCGAACAACAAGACCAGAGCTGGAAGATCAAATAACCAACTGAGGATCGAGAATTTTGGAGGGGAGATAAGTTTAGAAGGCGCGTGGGGCGCGTTAAAGTCCATCTCTCTCTTAACCTGGATTGCTTGATGTTATGTTTGTGAGAAGGGGGCCATGGTGGCCGGAGATGGTGATGAATGGCGGTGGAATGTGAGGAAGAAGAGAAACAAAGTAACTAATAAAAGAAATAAGTTTTATTATTATTTTTGGATTGTATCAAAAAGCCCTACAGCCTATTACAATTAATTGACTTTTATAGTCTAATATTGAGCCTAAGTGCATAACCAAATACAACTCAGCAAACCTCAACTGCTTAACAAATTCAATAACCAAAATACAACCAACTAACCACTAATTGCTTGTCTAACATTTACCCTACTTTTTTCTTCTTCTAAATTTCTTCAATCTTTTTTATTGAGTTGGAGTTGAGTCCATATGCTAATTTAGTGAGTTGGTTCAGGGAGTTGGGGAGTTGGTCTTTTTTCAACATTCTTCATCATTTCTTACTCTCTTTCTTCTTCACCATGCACAACATTATTAGCATGTGAGTTGGTAGCCGAAGAAGAAACTCAACTGTCTAATTTAACTTTACTTGAACAGTTGCTCAACAGTGTACATCTGTTTTTGTTCAGTGTACTGGTAGAAAGAAACTTTCTTCAACTTTCTTTCTTTCTTTCCGTCTTCGATGGTCCATCATACAATTTTTATTTTTCACCTTCTCCGTCCACACAACAGCCTTTGAATTGTTGCAGGACTGAACATCACAACTCTATAACCAACTTTAACCAGCTTTCACTAACATTTAAACTATCACCAACATTCAATAACCAACAATAATGAAGACTGTCAATAACCATCATTCAAAGTTTCGATTACCCTTGTCGACAAAAAGAGATAATGAAGCTCCCAACATGAAATAACCCAAAATATCACAATTTTTTTCTTCACAAATAGATGAACTAACAGATTCCACTAATAGTTGAAGCACCAAACTATACATCTGAACACCACCAAAGATCAATGAAGCAAATTGACAATGAAGAAATGAGAATTCACTATTCTTGAACCAAATTTCAACATTCAGCAGCTTCAAACATCACCAATAGATTGTAGCACAAGCAATAGATGCAAACATATACGCACAAAAGCATAAGTTGTAGAACCAAACTAAACAAGAACCGAAAATGCCAACTCAACAAATGATGCAATCAGTGGTTCAACTCCAAGAAATCCAAGAACGAAGTTTGTCGTTAGCATTACAACCCTTTAGCAACAGGAATCAGGATTCAAGAATCAACTTAGAATCAAAACTACCAGCAACTTGCAACAGTAATCACAAACGATGTTTAAAATCAATTAACATGAAATTGTGTTCCACTAACCACCAAAGAGCAGAGCAAAACAAAGTTCATAACAACTTGCATCATCATTATTTAACCAACAATGCGTACATGCTGTCGATCAACCAAGAACCACCGATAAAGAGCCAATATAGACTAAGCAACTAATCGAACATAAAAGAACTACAATATCTCAGAATTAGAAGCAGAAGACATGCTAGGTAAACCAATAGCATTATTCCATCATTCTAGATCTGGAAACAAAACCTTAGATTTATGGAAGATATACCAAGATGTAAAACATATCGGAAAAGATCTCACCAAAAACAACGGAAGATGGAACACAACTCTGATGCAACAACAGCGACAAACCAAGTCAGATCTGAGATTGGTAGTAGAAGCACAAACAAATCTGATAATCGACATCGGCATCGTTGGCTAGCAGAAAAGGCAATATGAACAACAAATTGCAAAAGAAGCGTGTTCAATTGAGGAAAGCAATCGCCAATTGTGGAAGAAACGGTAGAACCAACGATGACTTTACAAATCAGAAATATTAGATATTCAAATCTGAGATCTGAAATGAAGATGGAGATGACGATTGATGAAAACTGCAAAGAGCAATTCAAGCGGCCGTCGAAAGGATAAAGACTGTTGACAGTGGTGACTCAGATGAAGGTGGATATGAAATCGTAAGGGGAAAAAAATTAAAACGGTGAAAGAGAACAAGACGCTGATGAACAATATTCGAACAACTACAGCGGAAGACAAACGGTGTCAGGAACTTCAATGGCGAATGATACCATGTGAGAAGGGAGCCATGGTGGCCGGAGATAGTGATGAATGGCGGTGAAATGTGAGGAAGAAGAGAAACAAAGTAACTAATAAAAGAAATAAGTTTTATTATTATTTTTGGATTGTTTCAAAAAACCCTGCAGCCTATTACAACTAATTGACTTTTATAGTCTAATATTGAGTCTAAGTGCCTAATCAAATACAACTCAGCAAACTTCAACTGCTTAACAAATTCAATAACCAAAATACAACCAACTAACCACTAATTGTTTGTCTAACAATGTTGTCTTTAGATAATTTGATTGGTTTAATATACTCTGATCATGATTGATTTGTTGAGGAAGATGAGGAACACTTATCAAAATATCAAATAAAAATGAATGCAATAATCTCACATTACACCCATCTTCAAAAATTGCCATGCATTTGATTTTCTTAAGAGAATGGGACCAATTGAAACCGATAAATGATTCGGTGAGGTTAAATCTATAAAGAGGATATTGCGTTGACTCCATGATACGAGGATTATGATCGTAGTTTAGGTTTATAAAAAGCTAAACTTCATTTTTGACGACTCATGCATTTTGTACATAAAGATACTAAAATCTGCATTTTATAAAATAAATATCATGATTATCATTTTTTATTAAAGTATTATTTTATTATAATATTTTTATTAAAAATGAGTTTACAACTATAATTGATTTTAAAATTTGGATATATCATTTGATAATCATATATGAATCACGATTTTATTTGTTAAAATATATTCTCAAGTCTCAACTATTTTACAATATATGCTCAATCACTTTGCTGCAGCTGTTAGTGTTTCAATCCGTGACCTCTAAGAACAACAATAATTTTCTTAACCACTGAGACAAGTTGGTTTGTGCATAACTATCTAAGTATCTATACTTAGATAGTTAATTAATTGATACCAATGGAGACTCGGTTGTGAAACTGTTCTGAGGAAATCCATACCCTATAATGAAATTAGAATCTAATCTTTTTTTTAAAGAAAGGGGAAACGCACCTATACCACGCATCGTTAAAAAGTCTCCCTAATCCTAATGAAGGAAAAAGAGTACGTGATATAGGGCGATCAAAACCATTACAACCATGAGCAGATACCGAAATGAAAACAACCAAAAGCCTCCCTATCCAGCAGCTCCTATGCTACTTGCAACAAAATGCACTCCCTCGCCCACCACGCACACTGCTCACAGCGGACAAAACAACCAGCAACATGAACCTTATAAATCTCGACACAGACTGTAGCCCCAAAACACAGATGGATCGCTCCATAGTCGCTTGAAGGCTAGCCCTCATCCCAGTCCGCATTCAATGTTTCCATAATATTCGCTGGAGGATCAAGGAATCTATAATATGGTAAAGGAAGCTCCTTAACCAATTTAGCTAAAGCATCTGCCACCATATTTGCTTAACGACGAACCCACGAGAAGCGAACCACCCACTTTCTAGTCAAAATCGACGCCAATGAACCCCAAAGAGATGACGGAAGACGTGTAGGGTCACCCATTACTAACACAACATATACCTCTTTATTATCCGTTTTAATAATTACACGATTATGCCCCAATGCCCAAGCCGTTACAAGCCCCTCATGCACCGCCCAATTAGAATCTAATCTTAGAAGCGCTGGTTGTGTTTTTTTTGTTTCATTTTACTATTTTTGGATTTTAAAAATTTTAATTACGAGATGGAAATCGCCAAGAAAAAAATATCTTCGCCTGAAAAATTAAATCAATAACGATGTATTGTTTAAATTTAAAAAAAAATTAAACAGAAATGAAATGAAGAAAATCACGATAAGCAAAACCAAATAAATACTTCACCCAAACTGATTTTTGATATGCAATTTCAGTTGCCGATAAGCAAATAACCCAAACATGTTGGTTTCTTAAACCAAACAAAGTCTAAAATTTTATGTAGAAAATCCTAATAAAAAACCACGAACATACAAAGAAAAATTTGTGGCTATACACGATTTAAGGGTTAATCAACTTACATGTAACCCAAATCACTCTAATATCTATTTATAATCGTAATTAATTGAATACATAAAAAAATCTAGTCAAATTCTACACTTAATCAACCTCTAACAGCACAAGAATTTATGGTCTGTTCACTTTGTTGGCTGTTCTTGCAGCTAATTTATTCAAGTTATAATCACCATTAACGAAAGAGATTGATTCCCCTCAGAATGAAAAGATTCGAACCAAAACATAACCATTGTATTTCGAAAAAACAAAATGTATTGTTTTAAGGAAAATACATTGATAAGGTGATGTCTGTTATAATATTATTTGATTAGAAAACTTAATCTCCATGTAATATTTTCATATTATATTCACATAGTATTAATATCGAATCATCTATCGAAAAAAAAATTAAATTGACAAGTATAAATTTAAATATTAAAGAAATAATAGACAAGGATTTAATAACCGGGGGCGGAGTCGAAATAGACTAACAGAGACAATGGATTAGTGGACAAATAGAAGATTCATTTGTAAATTAATTCTAGGAAATTAAAAGTTCATAAAGTTGAGTTCATAAAACTTAAAAATTAAAACATAGATCCAACATTTTTAATCTTACTCCTAAACACTATTTCCCAACCCCAAAACTAATCCAACTCTGCAATTTCCACTCCAATTTGCTCACACCACAGCCGAATAGTATTGGCGACGTGAATGGATACTCCTTGATTTTGAACTGACCCCCGCCAACCCAAAGAACGGTGTATCCTTTTCACTACAGTCAGCTGTAGACAAGTGGAGACTGGTATCAAAGGCTCAAGTGCCAGCAGAGACTCAAGGTGCGAGATGCAATCTTCAATTTCCTTCAATTGTAGGGTTTTTATTTGCAAGAGGCATCTATAGAAAACTACCTTCTGAAATGCAGTCGTGTAGAGATTTGTGGGATTTTGTTGCACCGTCATAGGAGCATTTCGGCGAAGACTTCCCCAAGCTTCTGACAAGTAGTTGCTTAAATTGTTGCATCGAACTTTGATAAATCTCAGCTCACTCCTGTGGCTCACAATAATGGACAATATGCAAGAAGCAGTTGCCATTGAGAGAAAATAAATAAACTGCAAAAAAAAAAAACAACAAAAATATATTAGAAAAAAGAATACGCAAAAATCAAAGAAAATCAAATGAGGTGCAGATTGAAGAAAAATTAAATAAAAGAGCATAAATAAAAACAGAGAGAACTATCCCCGATATGTGCGGGTTCAAAGTCATGAAGAAAATAGAAGAAAAATTGCGAAGTAGACCAAAAACAACCCCCAACCATGAAGAAGGATAAAAGCCCCCAACCAGTATCTAAAACCTTAACACGTTTTTGGGGGGAAAACAAAAAAAACTAAAACAAATACCTAGGGTGTTTTGTTTCGGGTCTCAAAATATATCTCTTTAGCCCCCATATGTTTTGGTAGGCTTTATAACCGGAGAAACAAAATAGTTTTCAAAAATATAACCAAAATTAAAAAAAAAAAAAAGTGAATGGTTAGACAAACCTGAAACAATGTTTTGTTTTCATTGTGACAGGAATTACAGTGCCGACATCTACAGTGTACGAGGGGGCAGGCTTCCTCCTTTGTCTTGTTGTTGAGGGTCGGAAGAGAGACGGGCGCCGACGTGGGTAAGGGTGGAGGAGTAAGGGAAGAGAAAGGATGTCGGGGGTGTAGAGAAGATGAGGAAAGAGAGAGGGTGTCGGGGTTTAAAGAAAGAGAAAAATATACTAAAAAAGATAAATTAATAACCTAGAAATGAAGCGTTGAAAAATGCTGTGCCGTTTTGATAGTAAAAAAAGAATGCAGTACCCTCATTTATTATAAAGCAACTGCAGTCTGCAAAAGTAATTGCTCTAGGCTCCAAGTTCCAATAGGGAATAGCTTATTTTACAATTTATTTGCTATATTAATCGCCATCTAATCGACTCATCCATTGTTTTTATGGAACCCAATTTTTAATGGCTAAAAGATTGCGGGTAGAATATTTATTGGGCCAATACGGTTTGCAGCCCAAAGAACAGTCCAAGACTATACAATTGAAATCCAACATTAGTCGAGGCCATTTAGAATCACCTAGAGCCTACAGCATAACCAAAACTTTGTTGTTGTGAAGAATTGTTTGGAATTTAGTGACCGAAAGCATAATTAATTTTTCATAATATTTTGGTTTGAATTCTTTTATTAATTAACCGAATATTGATGTTTATAATTTATTAATGACAAATAATTTACCAACACTCAATTTCCATGAGTAAACACGTATAGGTAAGCAACTAAGGGTTGATTTTCGTTACAAGCCCATCAATTGTTACAAGTTAAAATTTATCTAACATTTTTATTTTATTTATAAACTAAAATTAAAATTTAAATTTAAATAAACTCATTGAATAATTTCACTTTCACTAATAAAGATATGTATTCTTCTTCTTAAATAATTCAATTTACCAATATAATGGGCTTGTGTGTATGAGTTTATTTGGATGACATCCCAGGGGAGGTATCCAGTAGAGGCCGACGATATCACGCCGCTCATTTTTTGAAAAGTAACAGTAGAATTATAGTTTAGTTTCTTAAAAAAACATATACTATTTTATATTATTGGCCTTTTAAATTTAAATATTTTTAAAAAGGTTCATCCATAAATTATAGTGGTCTGCCTCCTCATCTTTTTCGGTATAGTCGTTTTCCCTATATACGATGGCGGATTTTAAGTATGTGCAAGTGGAGCGACCACACATGACTTACGAAAATAGGGCCCAAAATAAGGACTGGATATAAATTAGATAATTATATTTCTTTTGAATAAAGGTAATAAATTTTTATATTTGATAATTAACAACTTCCGAAAAATTTATATCGTCCTTCAAATTAATAATAAAATATAAACATTATTATCTCTTTAAGTTTAGAAATGAATGTTTCTTGTATATTATCGACCAAACCATTATTTTTTTAGAAAAGAGATTTGAACACCATCAATTATATGATAATATTTTTGTCTTCTTGTTTTATTATGGTAAATCACTTTCATTAATAATTTTAAAAATGCACTTAAGAACGGTGAGTTATCTGATGTTGATGAAAATACATCATTTATTGAGCTAAAATTATTTAGAGAACTTTTACCTAAGGAAAAAAATAAATTAGTGGATTTTTTAAGATTTTAAAAATATTTTAATTGCTTCCAAAAATGCGACAATTTCTTGTAAAATCTTGTTGCCTATTCTTATTATTGTTGCTTCTAAAATATAATTTTTTTTAAAATTAATTAAAGTTATTAAATTCATACTTACGACCAAACTTTGTCGCAAGAAAGTTTAAATAGACTTACTTAGAGTGGTCTTTTTGAAAGAAATTGACATTAAAAATGTTATAAATGATTTTGCCTAAACCATACAAAAAGTGTGAAACTTTTTAAGTTAAAATATTAGATTTTTAGTTGTTTATGTGTAAAATTTTGAAGTTTAAGAGTAATTAAAAGATTTTTTGTATTGAGATAAATAATATTTTATTTTAATTATAAATTAAGAGATCTTTCTTAATAAATTATATCCTAAAATCTTTGAATCGTCACTACGCGTATAAATTATATTCTATCTTAATAACTTATACGGGGAATTGAAATGAAAGGTGGAGAAATTGGGTTTCGGGTCGGCAACAGATAAACTCCAATTGTCCGGCGTATAAATTATATTCTATCTTAATAACTTGTACGCGTATAAATTATAAACAAAAATTATTTAAATAATTGTGAGAGGTTCTACATTATCAGATGAATAGTACGATGACGTATCATACTATTAGGGATGAATAGTGCCAGAGCCCTTGTCAAAATGGTAAGCTGGTGGGCTCCCATCCAAACAAACCATAAAAATCAGTATGTTAAATAGAATATGTACATGAACATATAAACTACATAGAATAGAAGAACAAAGGCGACTCCCTACCTGCTCCCTTTGCCACGGCATCCTGCAGAAAAGTAATTCCTACGCTAGCGCCTTCAGTTTTCAGTGATATAACTGTAAGCACACAGGCCACAAGACTTAACCATTGTCCTAATCTATATATGTGAAATTAACTTGAAATGTTTAGTGTAAAATTAATTTGAAACATTTAGGGTTATATATGTGAAATTAGTGTTTAGGGTTTGAGCTTTTTAGCTTATAAATGTAGAAAACAATAAGAGATATATATTGAATTTGGTGTTTTAAAACACAAAAATGTGCTTGGTGCAGTGGCTTTGCACCTAGATTGCCTAGGTTTGATTCCCCTGGATAGCATGTGTGGTTGAATTTATTTTTCTCCTTTAAATAGGTGGTGACACGTGTCACCACTTGATTGGAGGAGGAAAATAATTTATTATATCAAATATAAATAATTAAATTCCTCCAATAAGATGTTGACATGTGTCACCACCTAATTAATTTATTTTATTAGCTTAAAATTAGGACTGAAATGAAAAATGTATAAATAGTAAAGACCAAATGTGTAATTATACCTTTAATTTTTTAACTGTCACGTCACCTTCCGTTAGCCCATTAACGGCTGGTGGTTACATTGATAGATTATTATTATTATTATTATTATTATTATTAATGGGTGGGACCCATGTCAAATCCTTCAAATTGAAGGAATGCCACCAGGATAAACATGAAATAGATTAATGGAGTAGGTAAAGTTGTCCATGTGGACAAAGTTTCAAATTTTCTATTAATTCTTTACCTTTGTTTTTAATTATTATTATTATTATAATTACAATTATTATAAAGGAAGAAAGAAAAGATGTTTACTTGAAAGCCACGCCTAAGCCACTAAGGGGTGTGGCAATTTGCCACAATTTTGGACAATAAAAAAATAGGCCACTCGGCCAAATAAAGAGAAAATAGTGGCAGCCACCATTACAAGTGGTCTTTGGGAAATGATTGAGGGAATTAAAGATAATTTTGAGGGAGCCCAAGGCCGGTTTAGTTCAACTATAAATAGGGGGAGATGAGTGCATTTGATAAAAAAAATATGAGGAAGTGAGGAAGAAAAATAAGGAAGTCAGTGAAGAAGCGAAATTAGGTGGGATCGAGTTCAGTATTAGATTAGTGGTCCGATAAATTCGATATAGTAATATCGAATTTCTACCGATGACGGGGTAAGCTCAAATCTCTAGTTAGTTTAAGTTTCGGTATCGAGTTGATTAATATTTTTATATATATTCGATACTGTTTTATTGATTAGTTTTTATTAATTATCATGGTATACGAGGTCGATTCGGAACAACCGTCAAGCCCAAGAAATAAAAATAAAGTACCGGTCTATCAAGGTGAGTGAAATAAATTAAAGTTGAGATTAGAGTCTCAACTACCTATAATTTGATGTTAGTATTTATATTAAGCATGAAATTGAATTAATTAAAGGTTGGTAAAAGATAAGGGTAGAAAGAATAAAGAAATTCGGATTTGTAAACTGTCCTGTAGAAAACTGCATTTTTGAGCATGTTAGAGTCATTTCTGGAAAACGTGTTCTTCTACAAAGTTGTAGAGGACAAAATTTTACATGGAATAGAGGTATGATTTGCTCAAAAATGTTAAGTATAAGTCTCTGAATTGTTCTTAGAAGTTACGGGACTGGAACTGAATAAAATTGGAATCTGCTGGGCTAAATTGTGAAATTCGAAATGTTTAGGGGGTCAAATGGTGTTAATAAATTCTGAGAATTTATGATTAGAACAGGGGATTCATAAAATGAATTAGATTAAATGGCCAAGCTTGAATTAAGTTTCAATTGGTAGGTTAAAACCATTTAGATCACATACATGATTATTAAAGAATAAAGGGGGACTGTTTTGTGGAAATTAATAAATTGAGGACTTACATGTCCTATTTTTGAGGTTACTGTATTATAAAAATAATGTTATAAGATTAATTTAAATGTGGTTAAAAGCTCAAGATTAATAGTGTAGTGAAACATAGATTATAAATACACTAAAGTCACAAATTAAGCATAGACAGATTAAGTTTCTGAAAATGCCTTATGTTCAAGTAATAAACTGTATTAATAGGGAAATGATAAAATTATATGCCATACATAGTTATAAAGGTGTGTTTATAAGATTTCCAGAATGGTAAAGAACTCCTTATTTGGAGTTGTGAGTAAAAAGATATGAATTTTTGAGTAAGTAAATGTCATGAAAACATGGTAACAGTTTGCCCCTAAATCTGCTTCAACAACGACTTTAGAAATTCATTATAAATTGTATAAGAGGAATTAAAAGCTATAATTTATATGGTTTAAAAGGTTATTCAGTCTAGTTTCGTTTAAAACAAACGAAATCAGATTTTGAGTTATAGAACATTTTATATAAATATTTCTTTAAGGACAATGCAAGCTGCCTAATGTACTAAATGATATATTTCTTTAATGTTTGGTTAGAAAAGAGTAGAAATGAAGGAAACCACAAAGTTGGAGAATAAGGAAAATGTCTCTAAGCTTGGATTGAGGTGAGTGTGGATGCATTTGTCTCGGGTGACGCGGTGTCATTCCGATCATTGTTTTTATATGTGAGTATAGATGCATTTGTCTCGGGTGACACGGTGTCATTCCGATATTTTTATGTTCTGATATGTGGGTATAGTCGTGTCAGGGGTAGGCTCGGTGCCTTCCTATTGCATTAATTATGAATTTATTTGCATCTGGTAAGTACCCTACATTATTTTGATATGCTTAAAAATGATTATAATATGCTACATGTATATGAAAATAATATGAAATATTATCTGATATGGAGCTACGGCTCATCTTGCTATTTGATATGATATGATCTGAAAATCATGGACTATGTGAAATTATGTGTATTTATGGACGTTGGATACAATTGGCATGCCATAGGGTTATTCGAGCTCACCATGTAAGGGAGGACTACGGTCCAGGGCTACGGCCTATATGTGGGAGATAAAAGGATGGAAGTGTAAGGGATATATGGAGCTACGGCTCAGGGCTACGGCTCATTTATGATTCATGATATGGTGTACAGGGAATCCGCGTATCCAATGGTACCAATATATTATGTGTTTGATACGTATGCTATGTTATGCTCATGATATGATATTATATAAGAGATACATGGAGCTACGGCTCATTACTGATTCATGATATGGTGTACAGGGAATCCGCGTATCCAATGGTACCAATATATTATGTGTTTGATGCTTTATGCTATGTTATGATCAAGATATGATATTATGTTTTGTTATGAATATGAAGTATGCCATGTTATTGCATTATGATCATTTTTGGAAGCATGCTACATGATATAATATGTTCATTCATTGTCATTGGCTACCTCACTTAGACTATGTAAGTCTAATGCATTCATTGCATAACATTTCAGGTTAAGGAAAGTAACAGATCGAGATCGAGATTAGTTGGAAGGTTGGCAAGTCACTACAATTAAAGAGTAATGTGTTTTGTCCTTATGAACTCCTAGTATGGTGGCAAAGTAGTTAAAGTAATTATATTAATCTTGTGGGCCTACTATTGTGTATACGTTGCCTATGTTCTGTATAAGGTTTTTAAAAGTAATATTGACTATTGAGTTAGTAATAAAATTGACATAATTGGTACTAAAATATTGATTAAAGGACTCTAAGATTTTTGTGAGTTGTTAGGCTCATTTAAATATGTAAAGAATTTTAGTAAGATAATTCAAAAAGAAATAGATTTGAATACTTTACAAAATAGTCACTAAATATTACATCGTCTAATCAGATAGGTAAATGACCTCTGTTAATAATGAGATTTTACAGGCTAATAACTAGTAAGTTTAATTTCAGTATAATATCACGAATTTCAGATAAGGACCCCTAAATTGTAAAAATTACAATTTAGTCCCTAAGTTTGAAAAAGTTTAAAATTGACCCCAATTTGAGTAAGTTGTTAATAAGTTAAGTGTTACGTCTTAAAAGAGATTAATAAAATAATCCGAAATAATTTTTGAACTTTGGATTTATGTCTCCGATCTCCGTATCGTTTTCCGGTAGCGCTCTCCGACCCGGTTCTCTACCAGGCCGGGAAGGGGGTGTTACATTTAGTGTTTCAGATTTAGGGGTTTTTTATTTTTAAATTGACTAAAGTTGATATTTGATCTATATGGAAAATAATTTAATTAATATTTTATTTTAAATAATTCCGAATTATATGTTTAAATAATTCATAATTATACGTTGAGTCCTTTAAAATTTTAGTCTTTATAAATTAATTTAATGGTGTTCAGCGGTGCTCGTCGAGGATCAAAAAAATAATTGGATTAAATACCAACCATAGTCAATTTTAAAAAATAAAAACCCTAAACCCTAAACAATGCACCCTAAACCTTGAAACCAAAATACCAAACCCCAAATACAAAGCGCTAAACCATAAACCCAAATCTTAGATTTGAATGATGTATTTAGGGTTTAGGGTTTATATTTTACAATTAGGGTTTTATGTTCACGAGTTTCAAGTTTATTGTTTAATGTTTGTGGTTTTGGGTTAATGTTTTAGGGTTTAGGGTTTGAGATTTAGGGGGGTTTATTTTTAAATTGACTAAGGTTGATATTTGATCTATATGAAAAATAATTTAATTAATATTTTATTTTAAATAATTCTGAATTATATGTTTAAATAATTCGTAATTATACGTTGAGTCTTTTATAAATTTTAATCTATATGACAATTGTCATGACAATAATGTATGAGACAGTTTTCTTCAACCCTTCACTCCAGCTCTGCGGTTATCTTCCGAACATCTGCTGCCCTGGATGCTGCCACGACAGGTACCTACAAGAATTGACCGAACTCAGCAGCATCTGTGTAAAATTATTTATCTGTGATGTTTATGTAAATTCTATCCTAAAATGCAACTAAACATACTTGAGTGCATCAATAATATGAATAAATGAGGATTAAAATATAGAACATTTATGCACTCAACAACTGCTGATGCCAGCGTTGACCGTTGACCTCTGATCGTTGACCGTCTTGTTGATTGTTGACTTTGACCAAAAGTCATTTTTTTTTCTCGAAAAGTCCTATTTTGTGTACTTTGATGTCCTGGGTTTGATTTTGAAGTCCGTTTCATGAAATTCTGACCCGAAAGTCTCCAAATCTAACATTGAATTTGAGCTTGCTTATGTGATTAATTTTAGTTTAAGAGCAATGTGAATGAGGACTAATCAAAGGTATTGTCATATTGAAGGTATCCATGTATCTTCGTATCCGATATGTCAAGGGACGTCAAATTCAGGTTCGAGAGTGTTCGAATGTCGTTTCAAGGGGTTGATCGATGTGGCAAGGATTTAAGGTAATATATTACTACCTACATGCTTTTAAAACTTGTTGGTATTCGGTTAATGCTTGCACAACTATGATTGAGCATATGATTAATTCTGCTTATGTTAATCAATTAAGAAATAAGAATATCAATAGCCAAGGCAAAAATATTCGAATAAGAGGTTTGATAAATTGAAAGGACTTCCGAGTTCAGTAAACGATTAATAAAAAAATAGTTGATCTCTAAGTCTGATTATTTTGGCTAATAAATTATGAAAATGCCCTCGAGGTATGATAATTACTAAAATACCCATATCAATGAAAATGGTCTGAGAATCTACACTAGATCCGGTAAAACAACTGATTCTTCTGAAAATCCTGAAATTGCTTGGGAAGTTATGGTAACGATGCTCAATTTCGAGGCTATAAATTGCTTAAATTCTTTGAAATTGAATAAATCTCTGAATACATTTATGAGAAACTAATTGTATGTTTGAATTAGTTAAAGTTGCGTAAAATGTTGAATTGATTGAAATGACTAAAATATTTAGAAATACTGATAAAGTTGAATTAATCAAAATGTTCATAATGACCAAAAAGAATGATATATCCTCGACATCAATATCCAAATTAATCAAAATGATATATTTACCCTCAAGAAATTTAATGAATGGATAGTTGGAAAGACTGAAGGGCTCAGAATAATTGAAACACCTTTGGGCATCGAAGTGTCTGAAATACCTTCGAATACTAGAATGACAGGAAGTACCACTGACTTGGACTAAGAAATACCAATAAAGTCAACAAACATAATGGCTCTGAAAGTGGTATTATATGACTCGTGTTTGTTGGTCGTTTCTAACAATAGGGTGATAATGAAAGAATACCATATGAAGGCATGTTTGATTTCTCATAGTAAGATTAGTGGTTGTTTGGTGAAGGTGAACTATTTTGTTATGTTGTTGTCAGCTCTAAAAAATAAATACTTAAGGGATACATATCCGATTAAATAATAAACGTTGTACTGATGGATTTTGCTTAGTTCAAAGGGACACATAAACCTATTGAGAAGCTAGAGTTCCTAAATTTTGTATATCAGCGTTTATACGTTGTTGGTCTAAACTACCAAATTACCCCCTAAAGGTCAGGATGGCCATAATACCCTCATAGGCTATAATGATTGGTTCACTCGATATATCTAAAATCTCAATGATCCTAATGTATTAATTTATAATTGTTTGGTTTGAGCCTAACTTATCAATTTATGAATGTCTGGTTTGAGCCGTTAGTACTGAATTCCCCTTTTCATAGAGACCTCGTTCTGAAATCAGTCCAAAAATGGTCAGATGTTCAATGTTCTATTTTGATAAATTATCAACTGCAAGGAATGAATTGGACCATATATAGTGTCCTATGTGTCCATGAGTATTCTCTCTGTTTTTAAACTAAGACTACCTTGCTTTAAATTAAAAGTGTGACATTGTTATTCGAAATGAAAATAATATGTGGCTTCTGTCTTCTGATACGAAAATATATCTGATATTGGTCTTTTGATATAATAATAAATCTGACATTCGTCTTCTAATATAAAAATATATCTGAAATTCATTTTCTGATATTACTGTTTATTGGATAAAAACTAATTTACATATGGGTATAGTATTTGGGATATGATTGAAGATCTGTAAGCTCAGCGCTGATAAGCTCTTCTGCACCTAAGATATCTCCTACGTCCAACGAGCCTATGAGAGTCTTTCTATAAGCTCCTACACTCATTGTGCCTAGGGTAAGTCTTTCTGGATACAATTCGGAATATTGCTTAATTGCGTACGGTTAGAGGGTAGTTAGGTGATTAAATAAAACTTTCTCATCCCTTCTGAAATCTATTTTACTGAACTAATGTATCAACGTCTGAAACTCTCTGTATATTTCTAATTTACGCTTAATGAATTAACTGAACTCACTGATTCATCTTTTGAAATCCATCTCTTCTGAATCTCCGGGCCATGAGTTTATCGCCTGTTACCCAGTGATTGAATAAAGAATAACTCTGTTACTCATAGCTTGTTGAGTAACTTCATTTATATGCATTTGATATCTTTTTGTATTAATTCTTTCTTATACAAGAATGTGCTAATTATTTGTAACTTCATGTCAAGCTAATTGTTGGCTCAAGTGGTTGGAACTCCCTATTACATGTGTCCTGAACTGCTTGTAGATATTCCATATGGTTTCAAGTCTGATATGATATCTGGTCTCTGGGCATGTCTTTTATTAAATACATATTAGACATGGATAAGTCTTTTTATTTCTTCTGACAAACTGCTTTGCTTCTTGTTGAACAGGGTGTTGTGTGTATGAGATGGCTGCCCATCGCCCTACTTTTAAAGCTTTTGTACGAGTTCTCTCATTTCTTTTAGTCGAATTTGCTTCTTGTATTCTGCTACTGGAATTTATGCTTTCCACTAACCGTGTAAATTATACAATTTTGATTCAATTAACTTTTGCAGCCATATCGTCCATGCTTCAGCTACCCTTCCACAAATTGCTCCTTGAATAAGCATATTTCCCCTGGAATAGGAAAAATATGGCTGAAAGTCTGAATACTAATAACTCATGTAGTGATAAAGATAGTTTGCTTTCAAGTGACCACAATGGTTTCAAATGGCAACAGCAAGGCCACTGACACAGATTCAATCTCTAATGAAGAAGAAGCAAGCACCTGCCAAGTGAAGGAGAGAATTGCTCCATTGTTTGCACAGGCAAAGTTGATAAAAAAAAAAAAAAAAAAGGAATGACGAAACCGTCTTATGCAGAACATGGTTCAATTCAAACGTTCAATCAAGGCAACCGAAAATCATCAAAAGTATAATGATGGCTTTGAAATTAGGAGATAAGAACCAATGCATATTGCTTAATGGTAAATTTGAAGTAAATAAACACTACACGAGTATTCAAAAAATAAAAAACAGATCATGGTCCATGGAGATAAGATAAGCACTCCACCAGATGATTTACTGGTTTTCATTCTTCCTTGATTAAATTTAAAAGCGACAGCAACTAACACTTTTGATTCATAGCAATCAAATTCCCACATCTTAAGGTGCAAGTTCAACTCCATCAGACTTTTCACACCATTGCTGAATTGCACTCAAGTCTGCCTGCGTTTGTCCACGGTTTCGAATTGTCCCCTGCCACGACCGACGCCGCTTCATCTTCTTAACCACTTTTAGCTCCATTCGTGAACGGACCAGAATCGAAGACTTCTTAGACAGCTCGGTTTCAAGAAAAATGATGGCTGCTTTCGTTTGTTGTAAATGAAACGACTTCATTTCAAAGATATATTTGAAGATTTCAACCCTCCTCAAGGCAGATTTGTGACGACCTTGCAGTTGCTGATTTTTAGCATAGCGCTGGACACTTGCCATGGCTCGCGACAGAGGACCATTCAATTCAATGCATCGGTGTTTGAGATTCTCCATCTCAGCCTTATGATCTAGGATAAGGCTAATAATACGATATGAAGAGCTCATCGAGAGAAGATAAATAAACTGCAAAAGAAACAACAAAAACAAATTAGAAAACGCATATTCAAAAATCATTCAAAAACAAATGGAGTGCAGATTGAAGAAAAATTAAATAAAAACAGAGAGAACCATCCCGATATGCGCGGGTTCAAAGTTCTCAAGAAAATTAAAGAAAAAGTTGCGAAATCGACCTAGGGTTTTTTGTTTCGGGTCTCAAAATATATCTCTTTAGCCCCCATATGTTTTGGTAGGCTTTATAACCGGAGAAACAAAATAGTTTTCAAAAATATAACCAAAATTAAAAAAAAAAAAAAGTGAATGGTTAGACAAACCTGAAACAATGTTTTGTTTTCATTGTGACAGGAATTACAGTGCCGACATCTACAGTGTACGAGGGGGCAGGCTTCCTCCTTTGTCTTGTTGTTGAGGGTCGGAAGAGAGACGGGCGCCGACGTGGGTAAGGGTGGAGGAGTAAGGGAAGAGAAAGGATGTCGGGGGTGTAGAGAAGATGAGGAAAGAGAGAGGGTGTCGGGGTTTAAAGAAAGAGAAAAATATACTAAAAAAGATAAATTAATAACCTAGAAATGAAGCGTTGAAAAATGCTGTGCCGTTTTGATAGTAAAAAAAGAATGCAGTACCCTCATTTATTATAAAGCAACTGCAGTCTGCAAAAGTAATTGCTCTAGGCTCCAAGTTCCAATAGGGAATAGCTTATTTTACAATTTACTTTATTAATGCCCTACACTCTCACACACTCATCAATTAACTTGCTTAGAAAACGATGTTTTAATTACAATTGCTCGGTGACAGTTGAAAAGCCAGGTCCGAATAAATAATTTTCTTTTACTATTTAATGAATTTCAAAAATATAATTATAAAAATTTCATATGTACAAATGTACTTAAACATGTATTAACCTTAACCTATCTATCTTAGACAATGTATACACGAAATTAGAACTGAAATCCAACATTAGTCGAGACCATTTAGTCGATTTAAAAATAGAATATTTATTGGGCATAATTTAAAGGGTAAAATGTAAAGTGTTCATTGTATACTTAATAATTTTTTTTTGTTTTAATAGATGCATAATGTATATTATATACTTAATAAAAATTAAGACATATTTTTATTAAGATAAACAATTTATTAAGTATATATATATGATTAAATTTTTTATTAGGATGAGTCTACCACGTGCGATGAACATTGATGAACACCACTAACGATGAACACCATTAATTTTTTTTAAAATTTTAAAAATCTAAAGGACTAAAATTATAATTTAAATTATCTCTTAAAAAATAAAAATCAAATTTAATAATTACTTTATAATATTTTTTAATAGGTTAGAATCAAATATACACAATTCTCCTAAACCCTAACAAAATCAATATCTTAGAAAAATAGAAATCAATTTATAATTTTTAATATATTAGAATCAAATATACCAAATTCTCATATTATTGATTCTCATCTATTAAAAAATTATAAATTAATTTCTAATCTAACAATGTATGAACCTAAACCCTTAATAAATTATTAGATAACATTAAAATTGTTTGAGGCTTTATTAAACAAAATAAGTTAACAGTTACAAATGTGTAAAAATGTAAATAAAATTATAATTGAATATGAATAGACTTTGGGGATAATGGATTAGGGTTCAGGGATTATGGTTTAGCGTTTAAGGTTAAGGGTACATGTGTTAGGGTTTTGAATGATTTGAGGTTTAGGGTAAAACAGATTTGATCTGAGGATTAGGGTTTTGAAGGATTGAAAAGGGAAAAGTGGAAGGACAAAAGGTTGTTCTTGAGAAAATTTTAGGTTTTGATCGAGAAGAAACAATTTTTTTGTGGATTTGGATGTTTGTATAGGATCTGAAAAGGTTTGGTGAAAGAACAACGAATAACTTGGTTAAAACCTAAGGTTTTGATCGACCTAAAACTGACTCGCATCCGACCCGAGTCGAATCAAAATATCAAACCGGCCTGAAGCTGACCCGCACTCGACCCAAGTCGAGTCAAAACATCAAATCGACCTGAAGTTGACCTGTATCCAATTTGACCTGTCTTAAAACCTATCCAATTACCTATTTTTACATACCTACTTCTAATTATCTTGATTCTTGGAAACTTGGGTTGGGTACCAAATTCAGTGTCCCATTACCGATCGAGCGAGGAATCAAATTGCTCCAAAACCTTCACTATTTGCCAAAATTTCGGCCTCTTCTCGGGGTTTAATGACCAACATTGCTCGATCAAAGCTTGCATGGGGGTGGACAGTCTTTGGGGATAAGAGGTCTCAAATTCTAGGAAAAACACATGTTCGGATATCAGAATTACACATAATCATATAAACTTTAAATTCTACATCCTACACACTAAACTCCCTAAATTTTAACTCCTAAACTCTAATATTAAAAAAATCATAATATTTTAATTTAAATTGTTTTATTAATTAACCTAATATTGATGTTTATAATTTATTAATGACAAATAATATACCAAGACTCAATTTTCATGAGTAAACACGTATAGATAAGCAACTAAGGGTTGATTTTCGTTGCAAGCCCATCAATTTGTAGAAGGGTAAAATAGTAATCTCCGACAAAGTTTCTACCAATTGTCACGGGGCTAGACTTATATGGCTAGCTCGTGCGGCACTTGGTCGGGAAAGGAACTTTGAAAGGGACCAAGTAAGCCTTGAAGCTAAGTCTTGGCTTGGCTAGAGTTGCGGAAGCGTTGCGAAGAAAGAAAGAAAGGAGATGGCTCGAGTAATTGCAAAACGAAGAGCCTCGTTAAAAACCCCCTCTAAGCCTAGTTAGGGGGAAAAGAGTACTCGACGTTGCTAAGCTTTTATTAATGAAAGAAAGATGAAAGCAAAGAGAATTCAGGATGATTACAAATGAGGGGGTGAGGCCCTTTTTATAGCCTAGCACCTCCCGATCTAACGGTCACTAATGTTTACATCCAATGGCCAAGATTGGCCTAAGCCACCTAATAAAGCAATATCCATGATTTCTTCCATCATGGTGGGTCCTTTTCCATAAATCAAGGCATGAGTGGAGGCTTGATTCAAGGGATGAGTGGATGCTTGATTATTATGTGGGTCCTCTTTCCATGAAACATGGGTTTTGATTCTCCATAAATCAAGGGATGAGTGGATGCTTGATTATTAGAGATATTCCCCAAGGAGTGGGCTTGGATGGCCATGGATGGTAAAAATCCGGATAGGCCCATAGGGGTGGCTGGCCGGGCTGCTCGGTCAGGCCCTTGGGTGCTACGCGGACAGGCCCTCGGGTGCTGCTGGGCGGCCTGTTTGGTGCTGGTCGGACAGGCCCTACGGTGTGCGCGGACAAGGCTCCACGGACAGGCCCAGGGTGCTTGACAAGGCCCCCTTGGGCGAACGGCTCGGCTGGATTGTAGCCCCATGGGTGCGGTAGAGTGGGCTGAACGGATTGAGGCCCCATGGGTGCTGGAAATGGCCCCTAAGTGTGCGGCAGATTGGGCCCTAGGGTGCACCACGGTAACATTCTCCTCCACCGAATTGAGCGACGCCCTCGTCGCTCGTTGGGCTTCAAAATCGGCAATCTTGTCTTCAAATTGCCACAAGTCTTTGTCTAGCTCCCAACTACCCTCGGCTTCGGTTAGTCCCTTCCAAAGCACAAAGTATTCGTGCCTTGGTTGGTAGCCTTTGCGTCGAATGACTCGATCGGCTTCGATGGCTTCGACTTCTTTCTCGAACGAGGCCCTAACTCCAACGGGTGCTCGTTTGGAAATGTTCCTCTCCGGATCTTCCTCGTCCTTGTGATATGGCTTAAGGACACTAACATGGAAGACGGGATGGACTTGGATGTTGGGCGGCAAGTCTAGTTTGTAGGCCACCTTACCTACTCTCTTGATCACACGAAATGGGCCTTCATACTTCCTCACAAGAGCCCTGTGAACAGAAGCATTTCGAAGTGTTAGATTTAGTTTGGCCGAAACTAAATCATTTACCTGAAATTCGACGTCGCGTCGTTTCTTGTCGGCCCACTTCTTCATGCGTTTGCCTGCTTTGTGGAGGCAAGCGTTGGCTAAGTCTCGTTGCTCTTGCAAGTCCTTCACTACATGGAAGGCGGCTGGATTCGGACCTTGGTACTTGGTCACGATCGCATCGGGTGTGAGCGGTTGTTGGCCCATCACTATCTCGAACGGACTTTGGTTCGTGGCTTCGCTCCTATGCAAGTTGTAGGAGAATTGGGCCACGTCTAACAAGTCGGGCCAATTCTTTTGAGATGCACTGACGAAATGTCTCAAGTAGATCTCCAATAATGCGTTGGCCCTCTCAGTTTGCCCATCGGATTGTGGATGAAAACTTGTTGAAAGGTTCAAGGAGGAACCCATCAACTTGAACAACTCGGTCCAAAACTTACCCGTGAACCGAGCGTCTCGATCGCTTACTATTGACTTTGGAATACCCCAAAGCTTCACGACATGCTTTAAGAAAAGACGAGCGGCTTCGTCGGCGGGGCATGTCTTGTTGGCGGGAATGAAGGTAGCATACTTTGAAAATCTGTCTACTATAACCATGATACTCGAAAAGTTATTAACACAAGGGAAACCAATAATAAAATCAAGAGAAATACTTTCCCATGGTCTTTCCGGTATTGGCAAAGGTTGGAGAAGTCCCATCGGCTTGTTTGCTTCGATCTTGTCTTGTTGGCAAACAAGACAAGTCTTCACGTATGCTTCTACATCTTCATTCATACGAGGCCAATAGTAACGCTCATTAAGTAAAGCTAAGGTACGATGCATACCTGGGTGTCCGGCCCACTTCGAATCGTGACATTCCTTCATCAATGTCTTTCTCAAATTGTTGAAGTAGGGGACGAATATGCGTTGGCCTCTTGTGAATAGAAGATCATCTTCGACCCAAAATCGGCGTGACTTACCCTCTTTGGCAAAGGTGATCAAATTCTTTGCGGTGGGATCGTGTGTCAAGCCTTCCTTGATGGATTCTAACAACTCACCACTTGGTTGGCTAATGGAGGCAAGGCTAGCTTTTCGGCTAAGCGCATCGGCCACGGTGTTAGTCTTTCCGGGCTTGTGCTCCATTGTAAAATCGAATTCCGCCAAGAAATCTTGCCACCTAGCTTGTTTAGGAGACAATTTCTTTTGGGTTAGAAAATAAGAAATGGCAGAATTATCGGTAAAGACGACAAACCTGGAACCCAATATATAATGTCGCCATGTGCGAAGGCAATGGATGACGGCGGTCATCTCCTTCTCTTGAACGGTGTAGCGCCTTTCGGTGTCGTTCAACTTTCGGCTTTCGAAGGCAATGGGATGGCCTTCTTGCATCAAAACTCCACCAATGGCATAATCGGATGCATCGGTGTGGATGGTGAATTGCTTGGAATGGTCGGGCAAGGCAAGAACGGGCTCACTTACCATGGCTTGTTTAAGCCTTTCGAACGCTTGTTGACAATTTGGACTCCATTCCCAAGCTTTGTCCTTCTTTAAGAGTTCGGTCAAAGGCGTAGCTATGGCGGAGTAACCTTGCACAAACTTGCGATAATAGTTAGTTAAACCAAGGAAAGAACGAAGTTCGGTTACCTTAGTCGGCGGTTCCCAATCGTCGATGGCTCGAACTTTGCTTGGATCCATTCGGATCTTACCACCTCCAATGATGTGGCCTAAGAACGGGACTTCTTGTTGAGCGAAACTACACTTTTCGCGTTTGATGTAGAGCTCGTTCTCACGAAGAACCTGCAAAACCTTCCTCAAGTGCATTAAATGTTCACGGAAAGTCTTACTATAGATGACAATGTCATCTAAGTAGACGACAACAAAACGATCAAGAAAAGGTGAAAGTACCTTATTCATTAAAGTGCAAAACGTTGCGGGAGCGTTTGTAAGGCCAAATGGCATTACAAGAAACTCAAAAGAACCATACCTTGTGACACACGCGGTTTTGGGCTCGTCACCTTCGGCTATGCGAACTTGGTAATACCCCGAACGTAGATCCAACTTTGTGAAGAATCTAGCACTTCCAAGTTGATCGAATAAATCGGTAATTAAAGGAATAGGGTATTTATTCTTTACCGTGAGTTTGTTTAAAGCGCGGTAGTCGACACACATGCGCAAGCTACCATCTTTCTTCTTTTGAAAGAGGATGGGTGCTCCAAACGGACCCTTGGATGGGCGAATGTACCCGGCATCCAAGAGCTCTTTAAGTTGTTTTCGGAGTTCTTCTAACTCCGGTGGCGCCATTCGATAAGGTGCTTTACTCGGCGGCTCGACATTTGGTACCAACTCAATGTGATGATCCACCTCACGCTTGGGTGGCAAAGCCTTCGGCAATTCGGAAGGCATAGTGTCCTTGAACTCCACGAGGACACGTTCCACTTCTTCGGGAACTTCTTCGGCTTCTATCGCCTCGTCTTCCTTGAGCACGGCGAGGAAAGACTCTTCCTCCTTTCGCACACCATTGCGGAACTGGATGGAAGATAACATCTTGGATTGGATACCTACATCTCGACTCACGGGGACCAAACATTGTTGGGTGCGGTCGAGCACAACCAATACATCGGCAAATGGCAAGAGAAGTGCATTAATCTTGTCCAAAAAGGATAATCCAACCACAAGATCATAATCGTCAAGAGGAATTACCTTAATATCCTCGCGGCCTTTCCAACTACCAAGTTGGATCTCGACCCTCTTTGCAACTCCGGCAATGGGCGCTTCTTTCGAGTTGACCGTCTTAATCCACCCACTCGTCTTCAACACAGTGAGATTGAGTTTTTGGGCGGCTCCTTCAGAAATGAACAACTCGGACGCTCCGGTGTCCACAAGTGCACGCAATTGCTTTCCGGCAATCGTGACTTTTACAAACATAAGACCACTTTTGGGCTTGTTAGATAAAGAATTTACTTGGAGATTACTTACAATGGCTCCAAGTTGGGTTGTGGGCTCATCGTTGACTTTGACGGTATAAAGGCTTGTCTTTTGTGGGCAATTTCGAATATGATGAGGTCCTTTGCAATGGAAGCATTCCAAACCTCGTCTCTCATGTGGCTTAGTAAATCGGCCTTGTCGATTGTTGTTGGAAATCTTTTCATGGTTAACTCTCTCACCTCCGGCTTTGGCATTCTTGTCTCCCCAACCTTTGGATTTTGGCTTTGGTTTGGGCGAGTCTCGCTTTTCAAACTTAGCTATCGCCTCGGCTTCATCAAGGGCATGTGAAAGATCTTTGACACCACGTCTTTCCAACTCCATGTTAGCCCATCGGTTCAACCCATCCATGAAAATCGAGAAGCCTTCATCTTCTCCTAAGTTGGTGATTTGAAGCTTTAATTCGGTGAACTTTCTCACGTACTCATGGATGTTGTTATCGTGTTTGAGTTGGCGTAGCTTTGAGCGCAACTCTCTTTGAGCATTCTTGGGATAGAACGCCTCATGAATCTCATCTTGAAGGTCTTCCCAAGTCTCTACGGGGACGTCTTTATCGGACTCCTCGGCACACCTACGTCTCCACCATAAAAGAGCGTTGTGAGTAAAATAACTTGAAGCAATATTTACCTTAGTGGATTCGTCCATGATGTTGGTGTTGCGGAAATATTGGTTCATGCTCCACAAGAAAGTGTCGGTTTCTTGAGCATCCCTCGATCCTTTGAATTCCTTTGGTTTCGGCACATCGGCTAGCACTCTACTCGGGTTTGAAACAAGTCCGTTGGCTACGGCGGACTTATAGATGTTGAGCTCGGCCCTTAGCACATTCATCGCCTTCTCTAGTTCGGTTAGCCCATCTTTAAGAGAACGATTCTCCAACTCCACGGTCTCGAGTCTATCTTCGAGATCCTGGGAATCATCCTTGCAATCATCACCCCGAGATTCCAACGTATCTAGTCGGCTCTCGACAACATCGAGTCTATCTCTCGACTCATTCGCGTTGTCCTCCAAACGGGTAACTTTGTCTTGCAAGGTTGAGATGGCATCTCTCGAACTACTCCTCTTGGCTTTTCCACCACGAGTTTCCATAGGCTTTGAGGTGCTGTCGGCGGGAACATCACTTGGGTTCGTCATCTCGAATAATTCTTCGCTAAAGCGTGGGCTCTGATACCACTTGTCACGGGGCTAGACTTATATGGCTAGCTCGTGCGGCACTTGGTCGGGAAAGGAACTTTGAAAGGGACCAAGTAAGCCTTGAAGCTAAGTCTTGGCTTGGCTAGAGTTGCGGAAGCGTTGCGAAGAAAGAAAGAAAGAAGATGGCTCGAGTAATTGCAAAACGAAGAGCCTCGTTAAAAACCCCCTCTAAGCCTAGTTAGGGGGAAAAGAGTACTCGACGTTGCTAAGCTTTTATTAATGAAAGAAAGATGAAAGCAAAGAGAATTCAGGATGATTACAAATGAGGGGGTGAGGCCCTTTTTATAGCCTAGCACCTCCCGATCTAACGGTCACTAATGTTTACATCCAATGGCCAAGATTGGCCTAAGCCACCTAATAAAGCAATATCCATGATTTCTTCCATCATGGTGGGTCCTTTTCCATAAATCAAGGCATGAGTGGAGGCTTGATTCAAGGGATGAGTGGATGCTTGATTATTATGTGGGTCCTCTTTCCATGAAACATGGGTTTTGATTCTCCATAAATCAAGGGATGAGTGGATGCTTGATTATTAGAGATATTCCCCAAGGAGTGGGCTTGGATGGCCATGGATGGTAAAAATCCGGATAGGCCCATAGGGGTGGCTGGCCGGGCTGCTCGGTCAGGCCCTTGGGTGCTACGCGGACAGGCCCTCGGGTGCTGCTGGGCGGCCTGTTTGGTGCTGGTCGGACAGGCCCTACGGTGTGCGCGGACAAGGCTCCACGGACAGGCCCAGGGTGCTTGACAAGGCCCCCTTGGGCGAACGGCTCGGCTGGATTGTAGCCCCATGGGTGCGGTAGAGTGGGCTGAACGGATTGAGGCCCCATGGATGCTGGAAATGGCCCCTAAGTGTGCGGCAGATTGGGCCCTAGGGTGCACCACGGTAACACAATGCTTAGCAAGCTTCTACATGGAGAATACGACAAAGTTCCTTTTTAAGGAAACAAACTACTCTTGAGTCTTGTCCCTTGCGTTTTGGTTAAATTTTGGTTCTTTGCAGTTACACTTTATTTCTCAGCATCACTTTTTACTTTGAAAATAGTAACACTTAATTAACAACAAAAAAAAAGCTAAGGAATTAGGACGAAACTATAATTAAATATTGGTATGATATGAATTAATATGTTTAATGTATAATTATTAGGTATTTAATAAGCATTTAAATATTTTTTTAAAAAATAAGTTAAAATTAACTAATATTTAAATTTAAAAAATCTGAATCAATATTATAAAACAAATTGGGAGGGGGTTGCCTCTTTAATTCCGCCACTGCAAAGAGTAGTGTAAATAAGATAATATCATTATAAACTCATCCCTTAATACTGGCCGCGTTTATTAGTTGATTAAATAAAGTTTATTTTATTTGTTTTTAACACATTTAACAAAATTATATCATTTAACACTGGCCACGTTTAAATATAAATCCTTGAATTATTATAAACTATATAAATTTATCTAACATTTTTATTTTATTTATAAAGTAAAATTAAAATTAAAATAAACTCATTGAATAATTTCACTTACACTAATAAAGATATGTATTCTTCTTCTTAAGTGGTTCAATTTACCAATACAATGGACTTGTGTTTATAAATTATACAATGGACTTTGCGTAAAATTAAAATTAAAACATATACTATTTTATATTATTGGAGAGAGGTGTGAGAAAGTGTGAAACATGCTCATGAGTAGGGATGTAAAAACAAGTCAGAACTTGGAAACCCGACTAAAACCTGCTCGAGTCAGAACTTGATTTGACTTGAAAATTTGATGACTCGAACCCGATCTGTAACCGACTGTTGTTGATCCGAACCCGAATTTGACATGTTACTGTAGTGACCCAACCCGACCTGCGTCCGACTGAAAATGACCCGAACCCGAATTGGACCTGTTACTGTGGACCTGAAACCCGACCTGCGCCCGACTGAAACGAACCCGAACCCGAAGCCGACCTGGCAGATAACCGATTTTACCCGACTGAATTGACCCGAGATCCGATATTACCCGACCTGTTTTGGACCCGACCTGTTTTGAACCCGACCTGTTTTAGACCCGACCTGTTTTGAACCCGACCTCTTTTTAACCTGAACTGATATTAATCTAACTTGATATTTACCTGATATATAGTTGAAGAAGTCTACGATTTGATAAGTTTAAAGTGATGATAAATGTAAAGTATTGATTTATTAAATTAATTTATACTAACTCGTTCAATATAAATTACTTGTGAAGTTTAATAAGAATTAACATACTTAAATTTATTTTATTAAAAATATTTAAATTTTAAATTTTTTTATCAAATTAATAAGTTGTGATGGATAAATTTAAAACAAATTATTTAAAATTTAAAACAATTTATTAATTGTGATCATTAAATTTAAAAAATATTTTATTAAAATTTTTAATTATAACTATTAAAACAATAAAAAATATTTTTTAGTTTAGGGAAAGTTTTTGGAATAAAAATAAAGACAGAGAGAAGATCCAAATTTCAGAGTATTAATATCATATGGTTGGGCTTCCAACCTTATCTCTGTCGCACTACACGACGCAATGAAAAGGGGTCAATTTAGATTAAAAATAAAGTTTCACGAATTATAATGAACAAAAATATCAAATTAAAATTATAAAACATTAGACAAATTTAAAAGAAAACAATGAAAATGGGTCAATTTGGAATAAAAATAAAATTTTGGGGACTGTAATAAACAAAAATATCAAATTAAAAGTATAAAAATTAGAGTAATTAAAAAACAATAAGTAGATGTCAATTTAGAATAAAAATAAAGTTTTAGGGTCTAGAATGAACAAAATTTCAAATTAAAATTATAAAACATGATGAATTAAAATATATATAGGGGTTAATATGAAATTAAAATAAAGTTAAGGGACTAGAATGAAGAAAATATCAAATTAAAATAATAAAACATTGGACAAATTAAAAAAATAAATATGGGTCAATTTGGAATAGTAAATGTGGACAAATTAAAATAAAGTTAAGGGACTAGAATGAAGAAAATACTAAAAATGCATGTATATATGCATACTAAAACACATATATATGCATGTATTTAAATTTTAGTATATATATACATGTATGTATGTAAGTTTTAGTATATATATATTGTTATAATTATATATATATATATATATATATATATGTATGTATGTATGTAAGTTTTAGTATGCATATATATATATACTAGAACATACATATTTGTATGTATATATGTATACCCCTAAACAATACCCATAAACCTTAACTCTTAAATCTTATAATCACTAATAATTAGAGTACAAGCTTAATCCCTCAATTTCCCCTCTTTTTATTTGATATGGTGCCAAAATTTCCACCATAATTTCCTATCAATTAAAAAAACTTTCCCCCATTAATTTAAAAAAATTCCCCCTAAACTAAAAAATATTATTTTTATTATTTTAATAGTTATAATTAATTTTTTAATAAAATATTTTTTAAATTTAATGATCACAATTAATAAATTGATTTAAATTTTAAATAATTTGTTTTAAATTCATCCATGACAACTTATTAATTTAATAATATTTTTAATAAAATAAATTTAAGTATGTTAATTCTTATTAAACTTCACAAATAATTTATATTAAACGAGTTAGTATTAAATTAATTTAATAAATTAATACTTTACATTTAGCAACATTTTAAATTTATCAAATCGTAGACTTCTTCAACTATATATCAGGTAAATATCAAGTCAGATCAATATCAGTTCAGGTTAAAACTAGGTCGGGTTCAAAGCAGGTCGGGTCAATTAACATGTCGGGTTCAAAACAGGTCGGGTCCAAAACAGGTCGGGTTCAAAACAGGTCGGGTAATATCGGATCTCAGATCAATTCAGTCGGGTAAAATCGGTTATCTGCCAGGTCGGCTTCGGGTTCGGGTTCGTTTCAGTCGGGCGCATGTCGGTTTTCAGGTCCACAGTAACAGGTCCAATTCGGCTTCGGGTCGTTTTCAGTCGGACGCAGGTCGAGTTCGGTTACTACAGTAACAAGTCGAATTCAGGTTCGGGTCAACAACAGTCGGTTACAGATCGGGTTCGGGTCATTAAATTTTCAGGTCAAATCAAGTTCTAACTCGAACAGATTTTAGTCGGATTTTCTCGGGTCAGCTTTTAACATCCCTAGATATATGTATGCTAAAATAGTCATTCGCTTTCTTAAAACAATTAATGATGAAAATGGATCGCGTTTTAATGTATCTACCAAATATTTCAAGGAAGAAAATATAGCACTTTTAAAAGAAATCGGGATGGCCTTCGCTTTAAGCTTCCCGACAACTCCTGCCACTTCTTCCTTTCTCTTCCATAGTTATCCTGTGAAAGTTCAGCAAAACAAATACCATTTCACACGAAATCAGCCATTAATGATTAAAGTAAACAACATATTTACAATATGTAAAAGAACATACAATTGGGTATATTTACAGGTAAAAAAAGAAACAATACCTATATCAACTACAAAAAGTATAAATCTAAACCAAATGTTTTCATTTTCTAAAACTCCTTTCATGTAAATAGTTCGAGTTTGACTAAATATTAATATACGAACAATATTTCATGTACATCTAATGCGACTTCAACTAAAAACACATTATCTCTATTATGAATAAAAATAACATTTTCTTTTGAAATAACTGCTGTTTTTAATACTTAAATATATTTTTTTTGTATTATTTTATCTACAATGAAATCATACAATTTGATATATTATTATTATTAACATGGTTGTAAATGAAACAAGACAGATCGTGAACTATTCAAGCTCGACTCAAGTCAAAGTTCGATCAATATTCGACTCGAGCTCGGCTCAAGTTCTTAACGAGTCGAGCCGAGCTCAACATACTCAAGCTCGACTCGAGTTCTTAACGAGTTGAGCCGTGCTCAACATACTCAAGCTCGAACTCGACTCGAACTCTTAACGAATCGAGTCAAGCTTAGCACTACTCGAGCTCAACTTGGTTCTTTTACACTCGAGCTAAACAAATTAAACATGTGATAGTATTTATTTTAACCCCGTTTGTGAAATTAAAAATTCTACAATAAATATAATGGGTAAAAATTTGATACACAGACTGTGTAAAATTAATTTTACACAAACTTCTGTATTTACATTATAAAAACTCAAATCCTAAATTCCTAACTCTAACCCAGTTTATTAGGGTACCCAAATGTATTTAAAATTAATATTTTTTATATTTAATAAATACATATTTTTATTTTAAACTAATAAATATATATTTTAAATTAAACTAATAAAATATTTTTATATTTAAAAATATATATATTTTAATTTTTAGGTACCCAAATACTCGATTTTTTGGGTACCCGTTATAATCTGGTCGAGACATGGGCCGAAGATAGTACTACCGACGATCCGGGTACCCGAATTTGAACACTCATAATTAGGTGTAGAGTATTACATAATATAATCAAGTTCTATTTAAAAAAATACGTCCTTAACATTAAGTTTTTTTTTTCTTTTTATTTTAGGGAAAACTATACCATTGACCACCAAATAAATTGGGGATACCTATTTGGACCACCGAACTATAGAAATCGTCAATCACACCACCGAACTTATAAAATCAACCTATTTTGACTACCGCCGTTAAAAACCTAATAGTGGAGTGACGGAACTGCCACGTGGCAACTGATGGGTATATTTAAAAATTACACATTTGATCCCTGTTATTTACACATTCTTTCAATTTGAATTGGTTTAGGGTGCCTCTTGGATGCCTTATTTGAATTGTATGTTGAAGTGGTGTGGCTCTTGGATGCCTTATTTAAATTGTAAAATCTTGCTTATGGTGCATGTTTTGTATGCCTACATGTTTTGTTTCTAAGGCTTGAACCTTTAAGTGCTTTGTATGTCTTCTTTTGATAAATGCATGAATCTCTCGGATGAATGATGCTTGTTCGTGTTGGTTGCCTCGTATGCTTTGATTTTGGTTGATTAAGGTTGTATGTATGTTGTTTGTGGCTAGAGGAGTCATAAATCGCATCTAGAGTTGAGTCCTAAGTTGTTTGGCTGAAATTTGGAGACTTGCAGTGTAAGGCGTATCGATACGCCCAAGGGCCGTATCGATACCGTTTGCCCTCCAGGACTCAATTTTTGGCTTGGTGTATCGATACACGGGGGTGTATCGATACGCTCTAAGCTCACTGGAAATCTGATATTTTGGTTAGACTTTGGTGTATCGATACGGACTCCAAGTGTATCGGTACGGGTTAATCTCGTTGACCACGAGATGTTGACCGAGAATGGCGTATCGATACGCTCAAGGGCTGTATCGATACGCTCAAGGGCTGTATCGATACGGTCTTCTTGTGTTGACCATAGGGTGTTGACCCTGGTCAAGGCGTATCGATACCCTTGCTTGGTGTATCGATACTGCCTGCTTAAAAAGGGAAAATGGGCTATTTTAATGTGTCGCTTTGGGTGGTCGTTGATATGTTGCTTGTGTTTCCGCTGTCGTGCTTCACATAGGAATTAATAATGCCTATAGACAAGAATAAAGTTAAAAGAAATTTTCTAGGGTTGCTAACCGAGGTGGGACCTTGACGGGTTTCACATCGGTTTTCCCCGTGTAGCCTACTCGGGCCGGTCAGTCGCCCAGACCGGGACGAGGGGGTTACATTGTACAATTCATTTTACACTGTTTGGTAAAGTTTCCTGAAAATTTCATGAACAATCCACAAACAAGCATCGATAATGGTAAAAACAAGTTTCAACCAAAACACGATTTAATGTTTAGGTTAGTGTTTAGGGTTTAGGATAACATTTATGGTTTATGGTTTAGACCAATATTTAGTGTTTATGGTAACATTTAGGGATTAGTATTTAAGGAATAGATTTAGGGTTTAGATTAGTGTTTATAGTTTAGGGTTTATGGTTTATGTTAGTGTTTAAGGTTTAGGGTTCAGGTTGGTGGTTAGGGTTTAAGATTTAGGATTTAAGGGTTTATAGTAACATTTAGGGTTTATAGTTTAGTTATTAGGGTTTATGGTAGTATTTAGAGTCCATGGTTAGTGTTTAGGGTTTAGGGTTTATGTTAATGTTTATGGTTTAGTGTTTAGCTTTTAGTGTTTAGTGTTTAGGTTATCATTTAGAGTTTAAGGTTTATGTTAGTGCTTAGTGTTTAAGGTTTAGTATTTATGTTAGCATTTAGGGTTTAGTGTCTATCGTGTAGGGTTTATGTTAGTGTTTAAGGTTTAACATTTAAATTTTAGGGTTTGTGGGTTAGTGTTTATTGTTTAGGGTTTATGTTATTGTTTAAGGTTTAACATTTAAAGTTTAGGGTTTATGTTTAGGTTTAATGTTTAGGTTTTAGGGTTTATTGTCTATATTAGTATTTAGGGTTTAGGGTTATGGATTAGTGTTTATGGTTTAGGGTTATGGATTAGTGTTTAGGATTTAGCATATATGGTTTAGGGTTTAGCATTTAGTGTTTATGGTTTAAGTTAGGGTTTAGGTGTTAGTATATACGTTTTAGGGTTTATAGCTTAAGTTCTCTTTTAGGGTTTAAGGTTTATGTTAGTGTTTAGGGTTTAGGGTTTGTTGTTAGCGTTTATGTTAATTTTTAGGGTTTAGGGCTTGTATTAGTGCTTAGTGTTTATGTTAATATTTAAGGCTTATGTGTTTGTGTTTAAGGTTAGGAGTTTTAATGTTTAGTGTTTAACACTTATTGTTTAATGTTTAGGGTTTAGGGTTTAAGTTCTCATTTAGGGTTTATGGTTTATATTAGGGTTTAATGTTTAGGGTTTGTTGTTAGTGTTTATGTTAATATTTAGGGTTTAGGGTTTGTGTTAGTGTTTAGTGTTTATGTTAGCATTTAAGGTTTAATGGTTTGTGTTTAGGGTTAGGGTTTTTAATGTTTAGGGTTTAAGGTTTATAGTTTAGTTTTTATGTTAGTATTTAGGGTTTAGATTTTAAGGTTTAGGGTTTAGGTTAGTATTCGTAGAGAGAATGAGAGGAAGGAAAGTGACTTACCGAAAATCAATGGGCAAGTCATTTTACACTAAAACAAGGTCTGTTTTTCATTGACTGTAGTTGGTTTTCCTTTGACTTTTTCATTTTCCATGAACCAAACAACGGAAAGTTATGAAAACGTTTTCAGGAAAACCAATTACAGTGAAACAAACAGACCCTGATTGTTTCTTGTATATTATCGGCCAAACCATTATTATTTTAGAAAAGAGATTTGAACACCATCAATTATATGAGAATATTTTTGACTTCTTGTTTTATTATGATAAATCACTTTCATTAATAATTTTGAAAATGCACTTAAGAACGGTGAGTTATCTGATGTTGATAAAAATACATCATTTATTGAGCTAAAATTATTTAGAGAACTTTTACCTAAAGAAAAAAATAGATTAGTGGATTTTTAAGATTTTAAAAACATTTTAATTGCTTCCCAAATGCGACAATTTATTTTAGAATCTTGTTGACTATTCTTATTATTGTTGATTCTACAAAACGAAATTTTTTAAAATTGATTGAAGTTATTGAAGTCATACTTACGACCAAACTTTGTCGCAAAAAAAAGTTTAAATAGACTTGCTTTGATGGCAATTTAGAGTGGTCTTTTGAAAGAAATTGACATTGAAAATGTTTTAAATAATTTTGCCTAAGTCATACAAAAAGAGCGAAACTTTTTAAGTGAAAATGTTAGATTTTTAGTAGTTTAAGTGTGAAATTTTGATGTTTAAGAGAGTAATTAATTTTTTAAAAATATTTTAATTATAAATTAAGAGATCTATCTTAATAAATTATACCCCATAAATCTTTGAATTGTCTATGGGCAATCCTCCAACCCGACAAGCCCTGTTTCATCCTCCAAGATGCCACCATTTATGCTTTCAACCGCACAACTCCAAAATTCCTCACTTCCAACATGCAAATCACTTTATCCTCCCACAACCCCAACGACAAAATCGACATTTACTACTAAAAACTCGACGTCTTCGCATCTTACCAGAATCAGCAGATAACTCTGCTCACGCTGCTACCCAGAACCTACCATGGCCACCTCGACTATGAAGTATCAACTTGTTCAGACCTGCACCGTTGATGTCTCTATTAACTAAGATGAGACAAGTTTTTTGTTGTTAGGAATTGTAGGAAAAGATTTGTGTTGCATGTTTCTTAAGTCTTGAAAAGGAATAATAAAATGTGAAACTCCACATGATAGATGCTATGTTGTGCACTAATCCAAGGTTACCATGCTTCACAAAATTGGCCACGAAGGGATCTTGAAAGAGTTGTATCCGCTTCTTGTTTCCAAGGCTTAACCGTACCCATGCTATAATTATGATTTGGTGTAGATTTTGATCGAGTCGAAGTTTAATATCTTTTTTAGCATCTAGTGTGATGTTGAATAAACCAACCCTAAATAAATTTATTCAAAATTTAGTTTAAACATACATTTCTCCCTTAAAGTTTCATCCTAACGATATCGTTTTTGAAGTTCGTAATAAAATTTTCTTTTAAATAATACATTATATATTACCAAAATGGTTAAATGTATTAGATTAGAAATATAATTTTATCATTGAATAAGTTTATTTGTGATATATATTGTCAAAAAGAATTAAGAAGCAATTTGATTATGCATCGGTGATAACTGATATCCAATGGATTTGAGGTTATAATCATAATATCTACAACCATTTTTCTTATTCTTTAACATACGGCTGTTTTTTCATATAAAGAAAATTAATGTCAATTAAATTTAGTTGAACTTACATGTCGTTAGCACAACATAAAAAATGTGATTTTAAACATACTTAAGCGTTTAGTATCATTCGAATTATGGGTGAAAAAAAATTATATTAGATATATATTATATGTGTAGTACACAAATAGTCACTAAACTATCTCAAAAAATACAAAATGTCACCAAACTTTCAAAAAATACACAATGGGCATTAAACTTTAGTTTTTGTTACAAAATAGTCATTGAGTCGTTAAGTGTATTCATTGAATGACGTGATAGTTACGAAAATTTGAATAATAACACATTTAATTATTCATATTTACACATTCAATCAATTTAGTTATAATTTTACCCTCATTCTTGATATCTAAATTCACTGAATGTGTAAATATTAAGGATTACATGTGTTGTTATAGAAATTTTCGTAAATGTCATGTCACCCAGTTAACAACTAAGTGACCACTTTGTAACAAAACTAAAGTTTATTGTTCATTATACAATTTTTAAAAATTAGATGAGCATTTTCTATTTTTTGAAATAATTTAGTAACTGTTTTGTGTACTTTACTCTATATTATATTGAATTAGATGCTAGAAAAAAAAAGTTTAATTTAGAAAATAGCGACTTCTGGGTTTCTTAGAAAGCTCAAACAGATGAGCTAAGCCCAAAACCTTTGACAGATACAACAAAAGCAAAGTCCGTTCCCACGAAGACTGTAAACCTCTTCTCTTGCACTCTGAGCAATTAAGATAAATCTGAGCTTATTAGATAAATCCTAAAATAAGGGAGAAATGATTAAGGTGAAGAAATATCAGTCTTCTGATGGTAAACTTTCTTTCAATTATTCACTCTTATTTCTTAATGGTAAATTTGAAGAGTAATGCTAAACGATGAAAAAGCTCAATTCGAAGGATAAATTTGTTTCATTCCAAAAATATTAATGAAGTTGGTTGGGTAAGAAATTGGATCAAAATTTAGACCATTTAAGTTTACAAATGGGGTTCTGCAATTCGCACTCGGGAAGTGTAGATAATTTGAATCACAGATATACATACAACATAAGAGATGAGTGATTGTCACAGCAAATAGACAAATGCAGACATACATACAACATGCGTTATATATAGTTTTTCAAGTAAATAAACACTACACACGACTATTCAAAAAATAAAAAACAGATCATGGAGATAAGATAAGTCCTGCACCAGATGATTTACTGGTTTTCATTCTTCCTTGATTAAATTTAAAAGTGACAGCAACTAAACATGAGTTTTTAAAGCATAAAATTTAAAAAACAGACTCAACCATTTTGTTTCAACTCCCAATCCAATTCCCCAACCCAAAACAACCTTACACTGCATGTTCAGCTCCATCAGTCTGCTCACACCACTGCTGAATAGCATTGAAGTCAGTCACGGTTCTTCCGCGGTTTCGAATTGTCCCCTGCCACAGCGGATTATGCCGCTTCATCCTCTTAACCACATTCAAGTCCATTCGTGTACGGACCAGAATCAAAGCCTTGCTTGCAAGCTGGGATTCAAGGTAAGCGAGGGCCTCATCCATTTGTTGTATATGAAGCGTCTTCACCTCCATGAGATAAGTGAAGGTTGCAACCCTCCTCGAGGCAGATTGATGACGACCTTGATGCTGCGGGTTATTCGCATAGCGCTGGGCACTTGCCCTGGCTCGTGCCAGAAGACCAACCAATTCACCGAGTCGGGTATTGAGATTCTCCAGCTCAGCCTTATGGAACTGGATAAGCTCAATTATACGAGAAGATGAGGCCATTGAGAGAAGAAAATAAACTGCAAAAATTAGATAAAAATAAATGAAGTGATCAAACAAAAAACATAATAAAAAACAAAGAGGACTATCCCGATATGCTCGACCGTAAGGCGCGGATTCAAAGTCCTAAAGAAAATAAAAGAAAAAGTATACAAAGCCGAGAATAGACAACCCCAACCATGAAGAAGTCTAAAAGCCCCCAACCGACATCAAAAACCTTAAGTTCTTTCTTTTGGGAAAACTAAATTAAATACCTAGGGTTTTTGGTTGTGAGTCATCTATCTAGACCCATATGTTCTGGTTAAGCTTTATAACCAGAGAAACAAAATAATTTTCAAAAACAGAATCAAAATAAATAAAAAATTGATTGGTTAGCAAAACCTGAAACAATATTTTGATTTCATTGTGGCAGGAATTACAGAGCCGGTGTGTACAGTGTACGAGGGGCGCAGGCTTCTTCCTTTGTCTTGTTGTTGAGGGTCGGAAGAGAGACCCAGGAGACGCCGACGTGGCCAAGGGTGGAGGGGTAACGGGGAGATAAAGGGTGTTGGGTGTAGAGAAGATGAGGAAAGAAAAAGGGTGTCGGGGTGTAGGGAAGATGAGGGAAGGGTTTAAAGAGAGAGAAAGAGGGAAAACGATTAAAATCATCTAAAGGCAGAGTGAAGATCCAGATTTCAGAGTATTAATATCATATGGTTGGGCTTCCAGCCTTACCCTACTCATTTATTATAAAGTAATTGCAGTCTGCAAAAATAAATGCTCAGGCTCCAATAGGGAATAGCTTATTTTACAATTTATTTGCTTTATTAATGCCCTACACTCTCACACACTCGTCAATTAAAGTATTAACTAATAAATTGAGCCCATTTATACAAGAAATTAGAACATAAAACCCACACAATTGAAATCCAACATTAGTCGAGACCATTTAGTCGATTTAAAAATATAATATTTATTGGGCATAATTTAAAGGGTAAAATGTAAAGTGTTCATTGTATACTTAATAATTTTTTTTTGTTTTAATAGATGCATAATGTATATTATATACTTAATAAAAATTAAGACATATTTTTATTAAGATAAACAATTTATTAAGTATATATATATGATTAAATTTTTTATTAGGATGAGTCTACCACGTGCGACGAACATTGATGAACACCACTAACGATGAACACCATTAATTTTTTTTTAAATTTTAAAAATCTAAAGGACTAAAATTATAATTTAAATTATCTCTTAAAAAATAAAAATCAAATTTAATAATTACTTTATAATATTTTTTAATAGGTTAGAATCAAATATACACAATTCTCCTAAACCCTAACAAAATCAATCTCTTAAAAAATAGAAATTAGTTTATAATTTTTAATATATTAGAATCAAATATACCAAATTCTCATATTATTGATTCTAATCTATTAAAAAATTATAAATTAATTTCTAATCTAACAATGTATGAACCTAAACCCTTAATAAATTATTAGATAACATTAAAATTGTTTGAGGCTTTATTAAACAAAATAAGTTAACAGTTACAAATGTGTAAAAATGTAAATAAAATTATAATTGAATATGAATAGACTTTGGGGATAATGGATTAGGGTTCAGGGATTATGGTTTAGCGTTTAAGGTTAAGGGTACATGTGTTAGGGTTTTGAATGATTTGAGGTTTAGGGTAAAACAGATTTGATCTGAGGATTAGGGTTTTGAAGGATTGAAAAGGGAAAAGTGGAAGGACAAAAGGTTGTTCTTGAGAAAATTTTAGGTTTTGATCGAGAAGAAACAATTTTTTTGTGGATTTGGATGTTTGTATAGGATCTGAAAAGGTTTGGTGAAAGAACAACGAATAACTTGGTTAAAACCTAAGGTTTTGATCGACCTAAAACTGACTCGCATCCGACCCGAGTCGAATCAAAATATCAAACCGGCCTGAAGCTGACCCGCACTCGACCCAAGTCGAGTCAAAACATCAAATCGACCTGAAGTTGACCTGTATCCAATTTGACCTGTCTTAAAACCTATCCAATTACCTATTTTTACATACCTACTTCTAATTATCTTGATTCTTGGAAACTTGGGTTGGGTACCAAATTCAGTGTCCCATTACCGATCGAGCGAGGAATCAAATTGCTCCAAAACCTTCACTATTTGCCAAAATTTCGGCCTCTTCTCGGGGTTTAATGACCAACATTGCTCGATCAAAGCTTGCATGGGGGTGGACAGTCTTTGGGGATAAGAGGTCTCAAATTCTAGGAAAAACACATGTTCGGATATCAGAATTACACATAATCATATAAACTTTAAATTCTACATCCTACACACTAAACTCCCTAAATTTTAACTCCTAAACTCTAATATTAAAAAAATCATAATATTTTAATTTAAATTGTTTTATTAATTAACCGAATATTGATGTTTATAATTTATTAATGACAAATAATATACCAAGACTCAATTTTCATGAGTAAACACGTATAGATAAGCAACTAAGGGTTGATTTTCGTTGCAAGCCCATCAATTTGTAGAAGGGTAAAATAGTAATCTCCGACAAAGTTTCTACCAATGCTTAGCAAGCTTCTACATGGAGAATACGACAAAGTTCCTTTTTAAGGAAACAAACTACTCTTGAGTCTTGTCCCTTGCGTTTTGGTTAAATTTTGGTTCTTTGCAGTTACACTTTATTTCTCAGCATCACTTTTTACTTTGAAAATAGTAACACTTAATTAACAACAAAAAAAAAGCTAAGGAATTAGGACGAAACTATAATTAAATATTGGTATGAATTAATATGCTTAATGTATAAGTATTAGGGATTTAATATGCATTTAAACATATTTTTTAAAAAATAAGTTAAAATTAACCAATATTTAAATTAAAAAAATCTGAATCAATATTATAAAATAAATTGGGAGGGGATTGCCTCTTTAATTCCGCCACTGCAAAGAGTAGTGTAAATAAGATAATATTCACAAGTTAAAATTTATCTAACATTTTTATTTTATTTATAAAGTAAAATTAAAATTAAAATAAACTCATTGAATAATTTCACTTACACTAATAAAGATATGTATTCTTCTTCTTAAGTGGTTCAATTTACCAATACAATGGACTTGTGTGTATAAATTATACAATGGACTTTGCGTAAAATTAAAATTAAAACATATACTATTTTATATTATTGGAGAGAGGTGTGAGAACTGAGAAGTGTGAAACATGCTCATGGGCATGGACCCATCGGTGAATAAACCGAAAATGATGGGAAATCAAGCATGCATTTTTACGGACAAGACTTCACAAACGAACAAAACGACAATTCATTTGTTTTATTTATCTCCGATAAAGAAATAACTTGATTTATTATGTTTTAATATGATTTTAAATCATTTGAAAGCAAAACATTTAAATGTATTTTTATTATATGATTTGAAAGCAAAACATTTAAATGTATTTTTATTATATGATTTTAAATCATTTGTCGAAACTATAGGGTTTTCAAGTTAAATGATGAACCAATCGTACCCACTGCCCAGTTATGTTCTCTAGATTGTATTTTGCATATAGTAATCTTCAGTTGTGCAGGAGACATTATCAAATGGGATTGCAATCATGATGTAGGTAGGGATGTAAAAACAGGTAATCGGATAGGTTTCAGGTCGGGTAATGTCAGGTCGGGTAAAATCGGGTACAAGTCATTTCAGGTCATTTTTCTATTTTGACTCGACTCGGGTCGGGTGCGGGTCCATTTCAGGTCGGGTCAAAACGGGTCGGGTCCGAAGCAGATAATTGACAGGTTAATTTGGGTTCGGATACACTTCAGGTCGGGTCCATTTCAGGTCGGGTTCATTTCAGGTCGGTTGCATTTCAGGTCGGGTGCATTTCAGGTCGGGTAATTTTAGGTCGGGTAGTTTCAGGTCGGGTAATTCAGGTCGGGGTATTTTTAGGATTGAAATTCTTATTGAGTTTGAGTTCGGTACAACCGTATAAGTAGTCGATGGACTTTAGATTGGCGTTCGTCAATCGTCATTGATTTGGAGTTAATTATTTAAAGTCATATCAAATTAAAATTATAAAACATTGGAGTAATTAAAAAATAATGAAAAGGGTCAATTTGGACTGAAAAGGGGTCAATTTAGATTAAAAATAAAGTTTCACGGATTATAATGAACAAAAATATCAAATTAAAATTATAAAACATTAGACAAATTTAAAAGAAAACAATGAAAATGGGTCAATTTGGAATAAAAATAAAATTTTGGGGACTGTAATAAACAAAAATATCAAATTAAAAGTATAAAAATTAGAGTAATTAAAAAACAATAAGTAGATGTCAATTTAGAATAAAAATAAAGTTTTAGGGTCTAGAATGAACAAAATTTCAAATTAAAATTATAAAACATGATGAATTAAAATATATATAGGGGTTAATATGGAATTAAAATAAAGTTAAGGGACTAGAATGAAAAAAATATCAAATTAAAATAATATAACATTGGACAAATTAAAAAAATAAATATGGGTCAATTTGGAATAGTAAATGTGGACAAATTAAAATAAAGTTAAGGGACTAGAATGAAGAAAATACTAAAAATGCATGTATATATGCATACTAAAACACATATATATGCATGTATTTAAATTTTAGTATATATATACATGTATGTATGTAAGTTTTAGTATATATATATTGTTATAATTATATATATATATATATATATATATATGTATGTATGTATGTAAGTTTTAGTATGCATATATATATATACTAGAACATACATATTTGTATGTATATATGTATACCCCTAAACAATACCCATAAACCTTAACTCTTAAATCTTATAATCACTAATAATTAGAGTACAAGCTTAATCCCTCAATTTCCCCTCTTTTTATTTGATATGGTGCCAAAATTTCCACCATAATTTCCTATCAATTAAAAAAACTTTCCCCCATTAATTTAAAAAAATTCCCCCTAAACTAAAAAATATTATTTTTATTATTTTAATAGTTATAATTAATTTTTTAATAAAATATTTTTTAAATTTAATGATCACAATTAATAAATTGATTTAAATTTTAAATAATTTGTTTTAAATTCATCCATGACAACTTATTAATTTAATAATATTTTTAATAAAATAAATTTAAGTATGTTAATTCTTATTAAACTTCACAAATAATTTATATTAAACGAGTTAGTATTAAATTAATTTAATAAATTAATACTTTACATTTAGCAACATTTTAAATTTATCAAATCGTAGACTTCTTCAACTATATATCAGGTAAATATCAAGTCAGATCAATATCAGTTCAGGTTAAAACTAGGTCGGGTTCAAAGCAGGTCGGGTCAATTAACATGTCGGGTTCAAAACAGGTCGGGTCCAAAACAGGTCGGGTTCAAAACAGGTCGGGTAATATCGGATCTCAGATCAATTCAGTCGGGTAAAATCGGTTATCTGCCAGGTCGGCTTCGGGTTCGGGTTCGTTTCAGTCGGGCGCATGTCGGTTTTCAGGTCCACAGTAACAGGTCCAATTCGGCTTCGGGTCGTTTTCAGTCGGACGCAGGTCGAGTTCGGTTACTACAGTAACAAGTCGAATTCAGGTTCGGGTCAACAACAGTCGGTTACAGATCGGGTTCGGGTCATTAAATTTTCAGGTCAAATCAAGTTCTAACTCGAACAGATTTTAGTCGGATTTTCTCGGGTCAGCTTTTAACATCCCTAGATATATGTATGCTAAAATAGTCATTCGCTTTCTTAAAACAATTAATGATGAAAATGGATCGCGTTTTAATGTATCTACCAAATATTTCAAGGAAGAAAATATAGCACTTTTAAAAGAAATCGGGATGGCCTTCGCTTTAAGCTTCCCGACAACTCCTGCCACTTCTTCCTTTCTCTTCCATAGTTATCCTGTGAAAGTTCAGCAAAACAAATACCATTTCACACGAAATCAGCCATTAATGATTAAAGTAAACAACATATTTACAATATGTAAAAGAACATACAATTGGGTATATTTACAGGTAAAAAAAGAAACAATACCTATATCAACTACAAAAAGTATAAATCTAAACCAAATGTTTTCATTTTCTAAAACTCCTTTCATGTAAATAGTTCGAGTTTGACTAAATATTAATATACGAACAATATTTCATGTACATCTAATGCGACTTCAACTAAAAACACATTATCTCTATTATGAATAAAAATAACATTTTCTTTTGAAATAACTGCTGTTTTTAATACTTAAATATATTTTTTTTGTATTATTTTATCTACAATGAAATCATACAATTTGATATATTATTATTATTAACATGGTTGTAAATGAAACAAGACAGATCGTGAACTATTCAAGCTCGACTCAAGTCAAAGTTCGATCAATATTCGACTCGAGCTCGGCTCAAGTTCTTAACGAGTCGAGCCGAGCTCAACATACTCAAGCTCGACTCGAGTTCTTAACGAGTTGAGCCGTGCTCAACATACTCAAGCTCGAACTCGACTCGAACTCTTAACGAATCGAGTCAAGCTTAGCACTACTCGAGCTCAACTTGGTTCTTTTACACTCGAGCTAAACAAATTAAACATGTGATAGTATTTATTTTAACCCCGTTTGTGAAATTAAAAATTCTACAATAAATATAATGGGTAAAAATTTGATACACAGACTGTGTAAAATTAATTTTACACAAACTTCTGTATTTACATTATAAAAACTCAAATCCTAAATTCCTAACTCTAACCCAGTTTATTAGGGTACCCAAATGTATTTAAAATTAATATTTTTTATATTTAATAAATACATATTTTTATTTTAAACTAATAAATATATATTTTAAATTAAACTAATAAAATATTTTTATATTTAAAAATATATATATTTTAATTTTTAGGTACCCAAATACTCGATTTTTTGGGTACCCGTTATAATCTGGTCGAGACATGGGCCGAAGATAGTACTACCGACGATCCGGGTACCCGAATTTGAACACTCATAATTAGGTGTAGAGTATTACATAATATAATCAAGTTCTATTTAAAAAAATACGTCCTTAACATTAAGTTTTTTTTTTCTTTTTATTTTAGGGAAAACTATACCATTGACCACCAAATAAATTGGGGATACCTATTTGGACCACCGAACTATAGAAATCGTCAATCACACCACCGAACTTATAAAATCAACCTATTTTGACTACCGCCGTTAAAAACCTAATAGTGGAGTGACGGAACTGCCACGTGGCAACTGATGGGTATATTTAAAAATTACACATTTGATCCCTGTTATTTACACATTCTTTCAATTTGAATTGGTTTAGGGTGCCTCTTGGATGCCTTATTTGAATTGTATGTTGAAGTGGTGTGGCTCTTGGATGCCTTATTTAAATTGTAAAATCTTGCTTATGGTGCATGTTTTGTATGCCTACATGTTTTGTTTCTAAGGCTTGAACCTTTAAGTGCTTTGTATGTCTTCTTTTGATAAATGCATGAATCTCTCGGATGAATGATGCTTGTTCGTGTTGGTTGCCTCGTATGCTTTGATTTTGGTTGATTAAGGTTGTATGTATGTTGTTTGTGGCTAGAGGAGTCATAAATCGCATCTAGAGTTGAGTCCTAAGTTGTTTGGCTGAAATTTGGAGACTTGCAGTGTAAGGCGTATCGATACGCCCAAGGGCCGTATCGATACCGTTTGCCCTCCAGGACTCAATTTTTGGCTTGGTGTATCGATACACGGGGGTGTATCGATACGCTCTAAGCTCACTGGAAATCTGATATTTTGGTTAGACTTTGGTGTATCGATACGGACTCCAAGTGTATCGGTACGGGTTAATCTCGTTGACCACGAGATGTTGACCGAGAATGGCGTATCGATACGCTCAAGGGCTGTATCGATACGCTCAAGGGCTGTATCGATACGGTCTTCTTGTGTTGACCATAGGGTGTTGACCCTGGTCAAGGCGTATCGATACCCTTGCTTGGTGTATCGATACTGCCTGCTTAAAAAGGGAAAATGGGCTATTTTAATGTGTCGCTTTGGGTGGTCGTTGATATGTTGCTTGTGTTTCCGCTGTCGTGCTTCACATAGGAATTAATAATGCCTATAGACAAGAATAAAGTTAAAAGAAATTTTCTAGGGTTGCTAACCGAGGTGGGACCTTGACGGGTTTCACATCGGTTTTCCCCGTGTAGCCTACTCGGGCCGGTCAGTCGCCCAGACCGGGACGAGGGGGTTACATTGTACAATTCATTTTACACTGTTTGGTAAAGTTTCCTGAAAATTTCATGAACAATCCACAAACAAGCATCGATAATGGTAAAAACAAGTTTCAACCAAAACACGATTTAATGTTTAGGTTAGTGTTTAGGGTTTAGGATAACATTTATGGTTTATGGTTTAGACCAATATTTAGTGTTTATGGTAACATTTAGGGATTAGTATTTAAGGAATAGATTTAGGGTTTAGATTAGTGTTTATAGTTTAGGGTTTATGGTTTATGTTAGTGTTTAAGGTTTAGGGTTTAGGTTGGTGGTTAGGGTTTAAGATTTAGGATTTAAGGGTTTATAGTAACATTTAGGGTTTATAGTTTAGTTATTAGGGTTTATGGTAGTATTTAGAGTCCATGGTTAGTGTTTAGGGTTTAGGGTTTATGTTAATGTTTATGGTTTAGTGTTTAGCTTTTAGTGTTTAGTGTTTAGGTTATCATTTAGAGTTTAAGGTTTATGTTAGTGCTTAGTGTTTAAGGTTTAGTATTTATGTTAGCATTTAGGGTTTAGTGTCTATCGTGTAGGGTTTATGTTAGTGTTTAAGGTTTAACATTTAAATTTTAGGGTTTGTGGGTTAGTGTTTATTGTTTAGGGTTTATGTTATTGTTTAAGGTTTAACATTTAAAGTTTAGGGTTTATGTTTAGGTTTAATGTTTAGGTTTTAGGGTTTATTGTCTATATTAGTATTTAGGGTTTAGGGTTATGGATTAGTGTTTATGGTTTAGGGTTATGGATTAGTGTTTAGGATTTAGCATATATGGTTTAGGGTTTAGCATTTAGTGTTTATGGTTTAAGTTAGGGTTTAGGTGTTAGTATATACGTTTTAGGGTTTATAGCTTAAGTTCTCTTTTAGGGTTTAAGGTTTATGTTAGTGTTTAGGGTTTAGGGTTTGTTGTTAGCGTTTATGTTAATTTTTAGGGTTTAGGGCTTGTATTAGTGCTTAGTGTTTATGTTAATATTTAAGGCTTATGTGTTTGTGTTTAAGGTTAGGAGTTTTAATGTTTAGTGTTTAACACTTATTGTTTAATGTTTAGGGTTTAGGGTTTAAGTTCTCATTTAGGGTTTATGGTTTATATTAGGGTTTAATGTTTAGGGTTTGTTGTTAGTGTTTATGTTAATATTTAGGGTTTAGGGTTTGTGTTAGTGTTTAGTGTTTATGTTAGCATTTAAGGTTTAATGGTTTGTGTTTAGGGTTAGGGTTTTTAATGTTTAGGGTTTAAGGTTTATAGTTTAGTTTTTATGTTAGTATTTAGGGTTTAGATTTTAAGGTTTAGGGTTTAGGTTAGTATTCGTAGAGAGAATGAGAGGAAGGAAAGTGACTTACCGAAAATCAATGGGCAAGTCATTTTACACTAAAACAAGGTCTGTTTTTCATTGACTGTAGTTGGTTTTCCTTTGACTTTTTCATTTTCCATGAACCAAACAACGGAAAGTTATGAAAACGTTTTCAGGAAAACCAATTACAGTGAAACAAACAGACCCTGATTGTTTCTTGTATATTATCGGCCAAACCATTATTATTTTAGAAAAGAGATTTGAACACCATCAATTATATGAGAATATTTTTGACTTCTTGTTTTATTATGATAAATCACTTTCATTAATAATTTTGAAAATGCACTTAAGAACGGTGAGTTATCTGATGTTGATAAAAATACATCATTTATTGAGCTAAAATTATTTAGAGAACTTTTACCTAAAGAAAAAAATAGATTAGTGGATTTTTAAGATTTTAAAAACATTTTAATTGCTTCCCAAATGCGACAATTTATTTTAGAATCTTGTTGACTATTCTTATTATTGTTGATTCTACAAAACGAAATTTTTTAAAATTGATTGAAGTTATTGAAGTCATACTTACGACCAAACTTTGTCGCAAAAAAAAGTTTAAATAGACTTGCTTTGATGGCAATTTAGAGTGGTCTTTTGAAAGAAATTGACATTGAAAATGTTTTAAATAATTTTGCCTAAGTCATACAAAAAGAGCGAAACTTTTTAAGTGAAAATGTTAGATTTTTAGTAGTTTAAGTGTGAAATTTTGATGTTTAAGAGAGTAATTAATTTTTTAAAAATATTTTAATTATAAATTAAGAGATCTATCTTAATAAATTATACCCCATAAATCTTTGAATTGTCTATGGGCAATCCTCCAACCCGACAAGCCCTGTTTCATCCTCCAAGATGCCACCATTTATGCTTTCAACCGCACAACTCCAAAATTCCTCACTTCCAACATGCAAATCACTTTATCCTCCCACAACCCCAACGACAAAATCGACATTTACTACTAAAAACTCGACGTCTTCGCATCTTACCAGAATCAGCAGATAACTCTGCTCACGCTGCTACCCAGAACCTACCATGGCCACCTCGACTATGAAGTATCAACTTGTTCAGACCTGCACCGTTGATGTCTCTATTAACTAAGATGAGACAAGTTTTTTGTTGTTAGGAATTGTAGGAAAAGATTTGTGTTGCATGTTTCTTAAGTCTTGAAAAGGAATAATAAAATGTGAAACTCCACATGATAGATGCTATGTTGTGCACTAATCCAAGGTTACCATGCTTCACAAAATTGGCCACGAAGGGATCTTGAAAGAGTTGTATCCGCTTCTTGTTTCCAAGGCTTAACCGTACCCATGCTATAATTATGATTTGGTGTAGATTTTGATCGAGTCGAAGTTTAATATCTTTTTTAGCATCTAGTGTGATGTTGAATAAACCAACCCTAAATAAATTTATTCAAAATTTAGTTTAAACATACATTTCTCCCTTAAAGTTTCATCCTAACGATATCGTTTTTGAAGTTCGTAATAAAATTTTCTTTTAAATAATACATTATATATTACCAAAATGGTTAAATGTATTAGATTAGAAATATAATTTTATCATTGAATAAGTTTATTTGTGATATATATTGTCAAAAAGAATTAAGAAGCAATTTGATTATGCATCGGTGATAACTGATATCCAATGGATTTGAGGTTATAATCATAATATCTACAACCATTTTTCTTATTCTTTAACATACGGCTGTTTTTTCATATAAAGAAAATTAATGTCAATTAAATTTAGTTGAACTTACATGTCGTTAGCACAACATAAAAAATGTGATTTTAAACATACTTAAGCGTTTAGTATCATTCGAATTATGGGTGAAAAAAAATTATATTAGATATATATTATATGTGTAGTACACAAATAGTCACTAAACTATCTCAAAAAATACAAAATGTCACCAAACTTTCAAAAAATACACAATGGGCATTAAACTTTAGTTTTTGTTACAAAATAGTCATTGAGTCGTTAAGTGTATTCATTGAATGACGTGATAGTTACGAAAATTTGAATAATAACACATTTAATTATTCATATTTACACATTCAATCAATTTAGTTATAATTTTACCCTCATTCTTGATATCTAAATTCACTGAATGTGTAAATATTAAGGATTACATGTGTTGTTATAGAAATTTTCGTAAATGTCATGTCACCCAGTTAACAACTAAGTGACCACTTTGTAACAAAACTAAAGTTTATTGTTCATTATACAATTTTTAAAAATTAGATGAGCATTTTCTATTTTTTGAAATAATTTAGTAACTGTTTTGTGTACTTTACTCTATATTATATTGAATTAGATGCTAGAAAAAAAAAGTTTAATTTAGAAAATAGCGACTTCTGGGTTTCTTAGAAAGCTCAAACAGATGAGCTAAGCCCAAAACCTTTGACAGATACAACAAAAGCAAAGTCCGTTCCCACGAAGACTGTAAACCTCTTCTCTTGCACTCTGAGCAATTAAGATAAATCTGAGCTTATTAGATAAATCCTAAAATAAGGGAGAAATGATTAAGGTGAAGAAATATCAGTCTTCTGATGGTAAACTTTCTTTCAATTATTCACTCTTATTTCTTAATGGTAAATTTGAAGAGTAATGCTAAACGATGAAAAAGCTCAATTCGAAGGATAAATTTGTTTCATTCCAAAAATATTAATGAAGTTGGTTGGGTAAGAAATTGGATCAAAATTTAGACCATTTAAGTTTACAAATGGGGTTCTGCAATTCGCACTCGGGAAGTGTAGATAATTTGAATCACAGATATACATACAACATAAGAGATGAGTGATTGTCACAGCAAATAGACAAATGCAGACATACATACAACATGCGTTATATATAGTTTTTCAAGTAAATAAACACTACACACGACTATTCAAAAAATAAAAAACAGATCATGGAGATAAGATAAGTCCTGCACCAGATGATTTACTGGTTTTCATTCTTCCTTGATTAAATTTAAAAGTGACAGCAACTAAACATGAGTTTTTAAAGCATAAAATTTAAAAAACAGACTCAACCATTTTGTTTCAACTCCCAATCCAATTCCCCAACCCAAAACAACCTTACACTGCATGTTCAGCTCCATCAGTCTGCTCACACCACTGCTGAATAGCATTGAAGTCAGTCACGGTTCTTCCGCGGTTTCGAATTGTCCCCTGCCACAGCGGATTATGCCGCTTCATCCTCTTAACCACATTCAAGTCCATTCGTGTACGGACCAGAATCAAAGCCTTGCTTGCAAGCTGGGATTCAAGGTAAGCGAGGGCCTCATCCATTTGTTGTATATGAAGCGTCTTCACCTCCATGAGATAAGTGAAGGTTGCAACCCTCCTCGAGGCAGATTGATGACGACCTTGATGCTGCGGGTTATTCGCATAGCGCTGGGCACTTGCCCTGGCTCGTGCCAGAAGACCAACCAATTCACCGAGTCGGGTATTGAGATTCTCCAGCTCAGCCTTATGGAACTGGATAAGCTCAATTATACGAGAAGATGAGGCCATTGAGAGAAGAAAATAAACTGCAAAAATTAGATAAAAATAAATGAAGTGATCAAACAAAAAACATAATAAAAAACAAAGAGGACTATCCCGATATGCTCGACCGTAAGGCGCGGATTCAAAGTCCTAAAGAAAATAAAAGAAAAAGTATACAAAGCCGAGAATAGACAACCCCAACCATGAAGAAGTCTAAAAGCCCCCAACCGACATCAAAAACCTTAAGTTCTTTCTTTTGGGAAAACTAAATTAAATACCTAGGGTTTTTGGTTGTGAGTCATCTATCTAGACCCATATGTTCTGGTTAAGCTTTATAACCAGAGAAACAAAATAATTTTCAAAAACAGAATCAAAATAAATAAAAAATTGATTGGTTAGCAAAACCTGAAACAATATTTTGATTTCATTGTGGCAGGAATTACAGAGCCGGTGTGTACAGTGTACGAGGGGCGCAGGCTTCTTCCTTTGTCTTGTTGTTGAGGGTCGGAAGAGAGACCCAGGAGACGCCGACGTGGCCAAGGGTGGAGGGGTAACGGGGAGATAAAGGGTGTTGGGTGTAGAGAAGATGAGGAAAGAAAAAGGGTGTCGGGGTGTAGGGAAGATGAGGGAAGGGTTTAAAGAGAGAGAAAGAGGGAAAACGATTAAAATCATCTAAAGGCAGAGTGAAGATCCAGATTTCAGAGTATTAATATCATATGGTTGGGCTTCCAGCCTTACCCTACTCATTTATTATAAAGTAATTGCAGTCTGCAAAAATAAATGCTCAGGCTCCAATAGGGAATAGCTTATTTTACAATTTATTTGCTTTATTAATGCCCTACACTCTCACACACTCGTCAATTAAAGTATTAACTAATAAATTGAGCCCATTTATACAAGAAATTAGAACATAAAACCCACACAATTGAAATCCAACATTAGTCGAGACCATTTAGTCGATTTAAAAATATAATATTTATTGGGCATAATTTAAAGGGTAAAATGTAAAGTGTTCATTGTATACTTAATAATTTTTTTTTGTTTTAATAGATGCATAATGTATATTATATACTTAATAAAAATTAAGACATATTTTTATTAAGATAAACAATTTATTAAGTATATATATATGATTAAATTTTTTATTAGGATGAGTCTACCACGTGCGACGAACATTGATGAACACCACTAACGATGAACACCATTAATTTTTTTTTAAATTTTAAAAATCTAAAGGACTAAAATTATAATTTAAATTATCTCTTAAAAAATAAAAATCAAATTTAATAATTACTTTATAATATTTTTTAATAGGTTAGAATCAAATATACACAATTCTCCTAAACCCTAACAAAATCAATCTCTTAAAAAATAGAAATTAGTTTATAATTTTTAATATATTAGAATCAAATATACCAAATTCTCATATTATTGATTCTAATCTATTAAAAAATTATAAATTAATTTCTAATCTAACAATGTATGAACCTAAACCCTTAATAAATTATTAGATAACATTAAAATTGTTTGAGGCTTTATTAAACAAAATAAGTTAACAGTTACAAATGTGTAAAAATATAAATAAAATTATAATTGAATATGAATAGACTTTGGGGATAATGGATTAGGGTTCAGGGATTATGGTTTAGCGTTTAAGGTTAAGGGTACATGTGTTAGGGTTTTGAATGATTTGAGGTTTAGGGTAAAACAGATTTGATCTGAGGATTAGGGTTTTGAAGGATTGAAAAGGGAAAAGTGGAAGGACAAAAGGTTGTTCTTGAGAAAATTTTAGGTTTTGATCGAGAAGAAACAATTTTTTTGTGGATTTGGATGTTTGTATAGGATCTGAAAAGGTTTGGTGAAAGAACAACGAATAACTTGGTTAAAACCTAAGGTTTTGATCGACCTAAAACTGACTCGCATCCGACCCGAGTCGAATCAAAATATCAAACCGGCCTGAAGCTGACCCGCACTCGACCCAAGTCGAGTCAAAACATCAAATCGACCTGAAGTTGACCTGTATCCAATTTGACCTGTCTTAAAACCTATCCAATTACCTATTTTTACATACCTACTTCTAATTATCTTGATTCTTGGAAACTTGGGTTGGGTACCAAATTCAGTGTCCCATTACCGATCGAGCGAGGAATCAAATTGCTCCAAAACCTTCACTATTTGCCAAAATTTCGGCCTCTTCTCGGGGTTTAATGACCAACATTGCTCGATCAAAGCTTGCATGGGGGTGGACAGTCTTTGGGGATAAGAGGTCTCAAATTCTAGGAAAAACACATGTTCGGATATCAGAATTACACATAATCATATAAACTTTAAATTCTACATCCTACACACTAAACTCCCTAAATTTTAACTCCTAAACTCTAATATTAAAAAAATCATAATATTTTAATTTAAATTGTTTTATTAATTAACCGAATATTGATGTTTATAATTTATTAATGACAAATAATATACCAAGACTCAATTTTCATGAGTAAACACGTATAGATAAGCAACTAAGGGTTGATTTTCGTTGCAAGCCCATCAATTTGTAGAAGGGTAAAATAGTAATCTCCGACAAAGTTTCTACCAATGCTTAGCAAGCTTCTACATGGAGAATACGACAAAGTTCCTTTTTAAGGAAACAAACTACTCTTGAGTCTTGTCCCTTGCGTTTTGGTTAAATTTTGGTTCTTTGCAGTTACACTTTATTTCTCAGCATCACTTTTTACTTTGAAAATAGTAACACTTAATTAACAACAAAAAAAAAGCTAAGGAATTAGGACGAAACTATAATTAAATATTGGTATGAATTAATATGCTTAATGTATAAGTATTAGGGATTTAATATGCATTTAAACATATTTTTTAAAAAATAAGTTAAAATTAACCAATATTTAAATTAAAAAAATCTGAATCAATATTATAAAATAAATTGGGAGGGGATTGCCTCTTTAATTCCGCCACTGCAAAGAGTAGTGTAAATAAGATAATATTCACAAGTTAAAATTTATCTAACATTTTTATTTTATTTATAAAGTAAAATTAAAATTAAAATAAACTCATTGAATAATTTCACTTACACTAATAAAGATATGTATTCTTCTTCTTAAGTGGTTCAATTTACCAATACAATGGACTTGTGTGTATAAATTATACAATGGACTTTGCGTAAAATTAAAATTAAAACATATACTATTTTATATTATTGGAGAGAGGTGTGAGAACTGAGAAGTGTGAAACATGCTCATGGGCATGGACCCATCGGTGAATAAACCGAAAATGATGGGAAATCAAGCATGCATTTTTACGGACAAGACTTCACAAACGAACAAAACGACAATTCATTTGTTTTATTTATCTCCGATAAAGAAATAACTTGATTTATTATGTTTTAATATGATTTTAAATCATTTGAAAGCAAAACATTTAAATGTATTTTTATTATATGATTTGAAAGCAAAACATTTAAATGTATTTTTATTATATGATTTTAAATCATTTGTCGAAACTATAGGGTTTTCAAGTTAAATGATGAACCAATCGTACCCACTGCCCAGTTATGTTCTCTAGATTGTATTTTGCATATAGTAATCTTCAGTTGTGCAGGAGACATTATCAAATGGGATTGCAATCATGATGTAGGTAGGGATGTAAAAACAGGTAATCGGATAGGTTTCAGGTCGGGTAATGTCAGGTCGGGTAAAATCGGGTACAAGTCATTTCAGGTCATTTTTCTATTTTGACTCGACTCGGGTCGGGTGCGGGTCCATTTCAGGTCGGGTCAAAACGGGTCGGGTCCGAAGCAGATAATTGACAGGTTAATTTGGGTTCGGATACACTTCAGGTCGGGTCCATTTCAGGTCGGGTTCATTTCAGGTCGGTTGCATTTCAGGTCGGGTGCATTTCAGGTCGGGTAATTTTAGGTCGGGTAGTTTCAGGTCGGGTAATTCAGGTCGGGGTATTTTTAGGATTGAAATTCTTATTGAGTTTGAGTTCGGTACAACCGTATAAGTAGTCGATGGACTTTAGATTGGCGTTCGTCAATCGTCATTGATTTGGAGTTAATTATTTAAAGTCATATCAAATTAAAATTATAAAACATTGGAGTAATTAAAAAATAATGAAAAGGGTCAATTTGGACTGAAAAGGGGTCAATTTAGATTAAAAATAAAGTTTCACGGATTATAATGAACAAAAATATCAAATTAAAATTATAAAACATTAGACAAATTTAAAAGAAAACAATGAAAATGGGTCAATTTGGAATAAAAATAAAATTTTGGGGACTGTAATAAACAAAAATATCAAATTAAAAGTATAAAAATTAGAGTAATTAAAAAACAATAAGTAGATGTCAATTTAGAATAAAAATAAAGTTTTAGGGTCTAGAATGAACAAAATTTCAAATTAAAATTATAAAACATGATGAATTAAAATATATATAGGGGTTAATATGGAATTAAAATAAAGTTAAGGGACTAGAATGAAAAAAATATCAAATTAAAATAATATAACATTGGACAAATTAAAAAAATAAATATGGGTCAATTTGGAATAGTAAATGTGGACAAATTAAAATAAAGTTAAGGGACTAGAATGAAGAAAATACTAAAAATGCATGTATATATGCATACTAAAACACATATATATGCATGTATTTAAATTTTAGTATATATATACATGTATGTATGTAAGTTTTAGTATATATATATTGTTATAATTATATATATATATATATATATATATGTATGTATGTATGTAAGTTTTAGTATGCATATATATATATACTAGAACATACATATTTGTATGTATATATGTATACCCCTAAACAATACCCATAAACCTTAACTCTTAAATCTTATAATCACTAATAATTAGAGTACAAGCTTAATCCCTCAATTTCCCCTCTTTTTATTTGATATGGTGCCAAAATTTCCACCATAATTTCCTATCAATTAAAAAAACTTTCCCCCATTAATTTAAAAAAATTCCCCCTAAACTAAAAAATATTATTTTTATTATTTTAATAGTTATAATTAATTTTTTAATAAAATATTTTTTAAATTTAATGATCACAATTAATAAATTGATTTAAATTTTAAATAATTTGTTTTAAATTCATCCATGACAACTTATTAATTTAATAATATTTTTAATAAAATAAATTTAAGTATGTTAATTCTTATTAAACTTCACAAATAATTTATATTAAACGAGTTAGTATTAAATTAATTTAATAAATTAATACTTTACATTTAGCAACATTTTAAATTTATCAAATCGTAGACTTCTTCAACTATATATCAGGTAAATATCAAGTCAGATCAATATCAGTTCAGGTTAAAACTAGGTCGGGTTCAAAGCAGGTCGGGTCAATTAACATGTCGGGTTCAAAACAGGTCGGGTCCAAAACAGGTCGGGTTCAAAACAGGTCGGGTAATATCGGATCTCAGATCAATTCAGTCGGGTAAAATCGGTTATCTGCCAGGTCGGCTTCGGGTTCGGGTTCGTTTCAGTCGGGCGCATGTCGGTTTTCAGGTCCACAGTAACAGGTCCAATTCGGCTTCGGGTCGTTTTCAGTCGGACGCAGGTCGAGTTCGGTTACTACAGTAACAAGTCGAATTCAGGTTCGGGTCAACAACAGTCGGTTACAGATCGGGTTCGGGTCATTAAATTTTCAGGTCAAATCAAGTTCTAACTCGAACAGATTTTAGTCGGATTTTCTCGGGTCAGCTTTTAACATCCCTAGATATATGTATGCTAAAATAGTCATTCGCTTTCTTAAAACAATTAATGATGAAAATGGATCGCGTTTTAATGTATCTACCAAATATTTCAAGGAAGAAAATATAGCACTTTTAAAAGAAATCGGGATGGCCTTCGCTTTAAGCTTCCCGACAACTCCTGCCACTTCTTCCTTTCTCTTCCATAGTTATCCTGTGAAAGTTCAGCAAAACAAATACCATTTCACACGAAATCAGCCATTAATGATTAAAGTAAACAACATATTTACAATATGTAAAAGAACATACAATTGGGTATATTTACAGGTAAAAAAAGAAACAATACCTATATCAACTACAAAAAGTATAAATCTAAACCAAATGTTTTCATTTTCTAAAACTCCTTTCATGTAAATAGTTCGAGTTTGACTAAATATTAATATACGAACAATATTTCATGTACATCTAATGCGACTTCAACTAAAAACACATTATCTCTATTATGAATAAAAATAACATTTTCTTTTGAAATAACTGCTGTTTTTAATACTTAAATATATTTTTTTTGTATTATTTTATCTACAATGAAATCATACAATTTGATATATTATTATTATTAACATGGTTGTAAATGAAACAAGACAGATCGTGAACTATTCAAGCTCGACTCAAGTCAAAGTTCGATCAATATTCGACTCGAGCTCGGCTCAAGTTCTTAACGAGTCGAGCCGAGCTCAACATACTCAAGCTCGACTCGAGTTCTTAACGAGTTGAGCCGTGCTCAACATACTCAAGCTCGAACTCGACTCGAACTCTTAACGAATCGAGTCAAGCTTAGCACTACTCGAGCTCAACTTGGTTCTTTTACACTCGAGCTAAACAAATTAAACATGTGATAGTATTTATTTTAACCCCGTTTGTGAAATTAAAAATTCTACAATAAATATAATGGGTAAAAATTTGATACACAGACTGTGTAAAATTAATTTTACACAAACTTCTGTATTTACATTATAAAAACTCAAATCCTAAATTCCTAACTCTAACCCAGTTTATTAGGGTACCCAAATGTATTTAAAATTAATATTTTTTATATTTAATAAATACATATTTTTATTTTAAACTAATAAATATATATTTTAAATTAAACTAATAAAATATTTTTATATTTAAAAATATATATATTTTAATTTTTAGGTACCCAAATACTCGATTTTTTGGGTACCCGTTATAATCTGGTCGAGACATGGGCCGAAGATAGTACTACCGACGATCCGGGTACCCGAATTTGAACACTCATAATTAGGTGTAGAGTATTACATAATATAATCAAGTTCTATTTAAAAAAATACGTCCTTAACATTAAGTTTTTTTTTTCTTTTTATTTTAGGGAAAACTATACCATTGACCACCAAATAAATTGGGGATACCTATTTGGACCACCGAACTATAGAAATCGTCAATCACACCACCGAACTTATAAAATCAACCTATTTTGACTACCGCCGTTAAAAACCTAATAGTGGAGTGACGGAACTGCCACGTGGCAACTGATGGGTATATTTAAAAATTACACATTTGATCCCTGTTATTTACACATTCTTTCAATTTGAATTGGTTTAGGGTGCCTCTTGGATGCCTTATTTGAATTGTATGTTGAAGTGGTGTGGCTCTTGGATGCCTTATTTAAATTGTAAAATCTTGCTTATGGTGCATGTTTTGTATGCCTACATGTTTTGTTTCTAAGGCTTGAACCTTTAAGTGCTTTGTATGTCTTCTTTTGATAAATGCATGAATCTCTCGGATGAATGATGCTTGTTCGTGTTGGTTGCCTCGTATGCTTTGATTTTGGTTGATTAAGGTTGTATGTATGTTGTTTGTGGCTAGAGGAGTCATAAATCGCATCTAGAGTTGAGTCCTAAGTTGTTTGGCTGAAATTTGGAGACTTGCAGTGTAAGGCGTATCGATACGCCCAAGGGCCGTATCGATACCGTTTGCCCTCCAGGACTCAATTTTTGGCTTGGTGTATCGATACACGGGGGTGTATCGATACGCTCTAAGCTCACTGGAAATCTGATATTTTGGTTAGACTTTGGTGTATCGATACGGACTCCAAGTGTATCGGTACGGGTTAATCTCGTTGACCACGAGATGTTGACCGAGAATGGCGTATCGATACGCTCAAGGGCTGTATCGATACGCTCAAGGGCTGTATCGATACGGTCTTCTTGTGTTGACCATAGGGTGTTGACCCTGGTCAAGGCGTATCGATACCCTTGCTTGGTGTATCGATACTGCCTGCTTAAAAAGGGAAAATGGGCTATTTTAATGTGTCGCTTTGGGTGGTCGTTGATATGTTGCTTGTGTTTCCGCTGTCGTGCTTCACATAGGAATTAATAATGCCTATAGACAAGAATAAAGTTAAAAGAAATTTTCTAGGGTTGCTAACCGAGGTGGGACCTTGACGGGTTTCACATCGGTTTTCCCCGTGTAGCCTACTCGGGCCGGTCAGTCGCCCAGACCGGGACGAGGGGGTTACATTGTACAATTCATTTTACACTGTTTGGTAAAGTTTCCTGAAAATTTCATGAACAATCCACAAACAAGCATCGATAATGGTAAAAACAAGTTTCAACCAAAACACGATTTAATGTTTAGGTTAGTGTTTAGGGTTTAGGATAACATTTATGGTTTATGGTTTAGACCAATATTTAGTGTTTATGGTAACATTTAGGGATTAGTATTTAAGGAATAGATTTAGGGTTTAGATTAGTGTTTATAGTTTAGGGTTTATGGTTTATGTTAGTGTTTAAGGTTTAGGGTTTAGGTTGGTGGTTAGGGTTTAAGATTTAGGATTTAAGGGTTTATAGTAACATTTAGGGTTTATAGTTTAGTTATTAGGGTTTATGGTAGTATTTAGAGTCCATGGTTAGTGTTTAGGGTTTAGGGTTTATGTTAATGTTTATGGTTTAGTGTTTAGCTTTTAGTGTTTAGTGTTTAGGTTATCATTTAGAGTTTAAGGTTTATGTTAGTGCTTAGTGTTTAAGGTTTAGTATTTATGTTAGCATTTAGGGTTTAGTGTCTATCGTGTAGGGTTTATGTTAGTGTTTAAGGTTTAACATTTAAATTTTAGGGTTTGTGGGTTAGTGTTTATTGTTTAGGGTTTATGTTATTGTTTAAGGTTTAACATTTAAAGTTTAGGGTTTATGTTTAGGTTTAATGTTTAGGTTTTAGGGTTTATTGTCTATATTAGTATTTAGGGTTTAGGGTTATGGATTAGTGTTTATGGTTTAGGGTTATGGATTAGTGTTTAGGATTTAGCATATATGGTTTAGGGTTTAGCATTTAGTGTTTATGGTTTAAGTTAGGGTTTAGGTGTTAGTATATACGTTTTAGGGTTTATAGCTTAAGTTCTCTTTTAGGGTTTAAGGTTTATGTTAGTGTTTAGGGTTTAGGGTTTGTTGTTAGCGTTTATGTTAATTTTTAGGGTTTAGGGCTTGTATTAGTGCTTAGTGTTTATGTTAATATTTAAGGCTTATGTGTTTGTGTTTAAGGTTAGGAGTTTTAATGTTTAGTGTTTAACACTTATTGTTTAATGTTTAGGGTTTAGGGTTTAAGTTCTCATTTAGGGTTTATGGTTTATATTAGGGTTTAATGTTTAGGGTTTGTTGTTAGTGTTTATGTTAATATTTAGGGTTTAGGGTTTGTGTTAGTGTTTAGTGTTTATGTTAGCATTTAAGGTTTAATGGTTTGTGTTTAGGGTTAGGGTTTTTAATGTTTAGGGTTTAAGGTTTATAGTTTAGTTTTTATGTTAGTATTTAGGGTTTAGATTTTAAGGTTTAGGGTTTAGGTTAGTATTCGTAGAGAGAATGAGAGGAAGGAAAGTGACTTACCGAAAATCAATGGGCAAGTCATTTTACACTAAAACAAGGTCTGTTTTTCATTGACTGTAGTTGGTTTTCCTTTGACTTTTTCATTTTCCATGAACCAAACAACGGAAAGTTATGAAAACGTTTTCAGGAAAACCAATTACAGTGAAACAAACAGACCCTGATTGTTTCTTGTATATTATCGGCCAAACCATTATTATTTTAGAAAAGAGATTTGAACACCATCAATTATATGAGAATATTTTTGACTTCTTGTTTTATTATGATAAATCACTTTCATTAATAATTTTGAAAATGCACTTAAGAACGGTGAGTTATCTGATGTTGATAAAAATACATCATTTATTGAGCTAAAATTATTTAGAGAACTTTTACCTAAAGAAAAAAATAGATTAGTGGATTTTTAAGATTTTAAAAACATTTTAATTGCTTCCCAAATGCGACAATTTATTTTAGAATCTTGTTGACTATTCTTATTATTGTTGATTCTACAAAACGAAATTTTTTAAAATTGATTGAAGTTATTGAAGTCATACTTACGACCAAACTTTGTCGCAAAAAAAAGTTTAAATAGACTTGCTTTGATGGCAATTTAGAGTGGTCTTTTGAAAGAAATTGACATTGAAAATGTTTTAAATAATTTTGCCTAAGTCATACAAAAAGAGCGAAACTTTTTAAGTGAAAATGTTAGATTTTTAGTAGTTTAAGTGTGAAATTTTGATGTTTAAGAGAGTAATTAATTTTTTAAAAATATTTTAATTATAAATTAAGAGATCTATCTTAATAAATTATACCCCATAAATCTTTGAATTGTCTATGGGCAATCCTCCAACCCGACAAGCCCTGTTTCATCCTCCAAGATGCCACCATTTATGCTTTCAACCGCACAACTCCAAAATTCCTCACTTCCAACATGCAAATCACTTTATCCTCCCACAACCCCAACGACAAAATCGACATTTACTACTAAAAACTCGACGTCTTCGCATCTTACCAGAATCAGCAGATAACTCTGCTCACGCTGCTACCCAGAACCTACCATGGCCACCTCGACTATGAAGTATCAACTTGTTCAGACCTGCACCGTTGATGTCTCTATTAACTAAGATGAGACAAGTTTTTTGTTGTTAGGAATTGTAGGAAAAGATTTGTGTTGCATGTTTCTTAAGTCTTGAAAAGGAATAATAAAATGTGAAACTCCACATGATAGATGCTATGTTGTGCACTAATCCAAGGTTACCATGCTTCACAAAATTGGCCACGAAGGGATCTTGAAAGAGTTGTATCCGCTTCTTGTTTCCAAGGCTTAACCGTACCCATGCTATAATTATGATTTGGTGTAGATTTTGATCGAGTCGAAGTTTAATATCTTTTTTAGCATCTAGTGTGATGTTGAATAAACCAACCCTAAATAAATTTATTCAAAATTTAGTTTAAACATACATTTCTCCCTTAAAGTTTCATCCTAACGATATCGTTTTTGAAGTTCGTAATAAAATTTTCTTTTAAATAATACATTATATATTACCAAAATGGTTAAATGTATTAGATTAGAAATATAATTTTATCATTGAATAAGTTTATTTGTGATATATATTGTCAAAAAGAATTAAGAAGCAATTTGATTATGCATCGGTGATAACTGATATCCAATGGATTTGAGGTTATAATCATAATATCTACAACCATTTTTCTTATTCTTTAACATACGGCTGTTTTTTCATATAAAGAAAATTAATGTCAATTAAATTTAGTTGAACTTACATGTCGTTAGCACAACATAAAAAATGTGATTTTAAACATACTTAAGCGTTTAGTATCATTCGAATTATGGGTGAAAAAAAATTATATTAGATATATATTATATGTGTAGTACACAAATAGTCACTAAACTATCTCAAAAAATACAAAATGTCACCAAACTTTCAAAAAATACACAATGGGCATTAAACTTTAGTTTTTGTTACAAAATAGTCATTGAGTCGTTAAGTGTATTCATTGAATGACGTGATAGTTACGAAAATTTGAATAATAACACATTTAATTATTCATATTTACACATTCAATCAATTTAGTTATAATTTTACCCTCATTCTTGATATCTAAATTCACTGAATGTGTAAATATTAAGGATTACATGTGTTGTTATAGAAATTTTCGTAAATGTCATGTCACCCAGTTAACAACTAAGTGACCACTTTGTAACAAAACTAAAGTTTATTGTTCATTATACAATTTTTAAAAATTAGATGAGCATTTTCTATTTTTTGAAATAATTTAGTAACTGTTTTGTGTACTTTACTCTATATTATATTGAATTAGATGCTAGAAAAAAAAAGTTTAATTTAGAAAATAGCGACTTCTGGGTTTCTTAGAAAGCTCAAACAGATGAGCTAAGCCCAAAACCTTTGACAGATACAACAAAAGCAAAGTCCGTTCCCACGAAGACTGTAAACCTCTTCTCTTGCACTCTGAGCAATTAAGATAAATCTGAGCTTATTAGATAAATCCTAAAATAAGGGAGAAATGATTAAGGTGAAGAAATATCAGTCTTCTGATGGTAAACTTTCTTTCAATTATTCACTCTTATTTCTTAATGGTAAATTTGAAGAGTAATGCTAAACGATGAAAAAGCTCAATTCGAAGGATAAATTTGTTTCATTCCAAAAATATTAATGAAGTTGGTTGGGTAAGAAATTGGATCAAAATTTAGACCATTTAAGTTTACAAATGGGGTTCTGCAATTCGCACTCGGGAAGTGTAGATAATTTGAATCACAGATATACATACAACATAAGAGATGAGTGATTGTCACAGCAAATAGACAAATGCAGACATACATACAACATGCGTTATATATAGTTTTTCAAGTAAATAAACACTACACACGACTATTCAAAAAATAAAAAACAGATCATGGAGATAAGATAAGTCCTGCACCAGATGATTTACTGGTTTTCATTCTTCCTTGATTAAATTTAAAAGTGACAGCAACTAAACATGAGTTTTTAAAGCATAAAATTTAAAAAACAGACTCAACCATTTTGTTTCAACTCCCAATCCAATTCCCCAACCCAAAACAACCTTACACTGCATGTTCAGCTCCATCAGTCTGCTCACACCACTGCTGAATAGCATTGAAGTCAGTCACGGTTCTTCCGCGGTTTCGAATTGTCCCCTGCCACAGCGGATTATGCCGCTTCATCCTCTTAACCACATTCAAGTCCATTCGTGTACGGACCAGAATCAAAGCCTTGCTTGCAAGCTGGGATTCAAGGTAAGCGAGGGCCTCATCCATTTGTTGTATATGAAGCGTCTTCACCTCCATGAGATAAGTGAAGGTTGCAACCCTCCTCGAGGCAGATTGATGACGACCTTGATGCTGCGGGTTATTCGCATAGCGCTGGGCACTTGCCCTGGCTCGTGCCAGAAGACCAACCAATTCACCGAGTCGGGTATTGAGATTCTCCAGCTCAGCCTTATGGAACTGGATAAGCTCAATTATACGAGAAGATGAGGCCATTGAGAGAAGAAAATAAACTGCAAAAATTAGATAAAAATAAATGAAGTGATCAAACAAAAAACATAATAAAAAACAAAGAGGACTATCCCGATATGCTCGACCGTAAGGCGCGGATTCAAAGTCCTAAAGAAAATAAAAGAAAAAGTATACAAAGCCGAGAATAGACAACCCCAACCATGAAGAAGTCTAAAAGCCCCCAACCGACATCAAAAACCTTAAGTTCTTTCTTTTGGGAAAACTAAATTAAATACCTAGGGTTTTTGGTTGTGAGTCATCTATCTAGACCCATATGTTCTGGTTAAGCTTTATAACCAGAGAAACAAAATAATTTTCAAAAACAGAATCAAAATAAATAAAAAATTGATTGGTTAGCAAAACCTGAAACAATATTTTGATTTCATTGTGGCAGGAATTACAGAGCCGGTGTGTACAGTGTACGAGGGGCGCAGGCTTCTTCCTTTGTCTTGTTGTTGAGGGTCGGAAGAGAGACCCAGGAGACGCCGACGTGGCCAAGGGTGGAGGGGTAACGGGGAGATAAAGGGTGTTGGGTGTAGAGAAGATGAGGAAAGAAAAAGGGTGTCGGGGTGTAGGGAAGATGAGGGAAGGGTTTAAAGAGAGAGAAAGAGGGAAAACGATTAAAATCATCTAAAGGCAGAGTGAAGATCCAGATTTCAGAGTATTAATATCATATGGTTGGGCTTCCAGCCTTACCCTACTCATTTATTATAAAGTAATTGCAGTCTGCAAAAATAAATGCTCAGGCTCCAATAGGGAATAGCTTATTTTACAATTTATTTGCTTTATTAATGCCCTACACTCTCACACACTCGTCAATTAAAGTATTAACTAATAAATTGAGCCCATTTATACAAGAAATTAGAACATAAAACCCACACAATTGAAATCCAACATTAGTCGAGACCATTTAGTCGATTTAAAAATATAATATTTATTGGGCATAATTTAAAGGGTAAAATGTAAAGTGTTCATTGTATACTTAATAATTTTTTTTTGTTTTAATAGATGCATAATGTATATTATATACTTAATAAAAATTAAGACATATTTTTATTAAGATAAACAATTTATTAAGTATATATATATGATTAAATTTTTTATTAGGATGAGTCTACCACGTGCGACGAACATTGATGAACACCACTAACGATGAACACCATTAATTTTTTTTTAAATTTTAAAAATCTAAAGGACTAAAATTATAATTTAAATTATCTCTTAAAAAATAAAAATCAAATTTAATAATTACTTTATAATATTTTTTAATAGGTTAGAATCAAATATACACAATTCTCCTAAACCCTAACAAAATCAATCTCTTAAAAAATAGAAATTAGTTTATAATTTTTAATATATTAGAATCAAATATACCAAATTCTCATATTATTGATTCTAATCTATTAAAAAATTATAAATTAATTTCTAATCTAACAATGTATGAACCTAAACCCTTAATAAATTATTAGATAACATTAAAATTGTTTGAGGCTTTATTAAACAAAATAAGTTAACAGTTACAAATGTGTAAAAATGTAAATAAAATTATAATTGAATATGAATAGACTTTGGGGATAATGGATTAGGGTTCAGGGATTATGGTTTAGCGTTTAAGGTTAAGGGTACATGTGTTAGGGTTTTGAATGATTTGAGGTTTAGGGTAAAACAGATTTGATCTGAGGATTAGGGTTTTGAAGGATTGAAAAGGGAAAAGTGGAAGGACAAAAGGTTGTTCTTGAGAAAATTTTAGGTTTTGATCGAGAAGAAACAATTTTTTGTGGATTTGGATGTTTGTATAGGATCTGAAAAGGTTTGGTGAAAGAACAACGAATAACTTGGTTAAAACCTAAGGTTTTGATCGACCTAAAACTGACTCGCATCCGACCCGAGTCGAATCAAAATATCAAACCGGCCTGAAGCTGACCCGCACTCGACCCAAGTCGAGTCAAAACATCAAATCGACCTGAAGTTGACCTGTATCCAATTTGACCTGTCTTAAAACCTATCCAATTACCTATTTTTACATACCTACTTCTAATTATCTTGATTCTTGGAAACTTGGGTTGGGTACCAAATTCAGTGTCCCATTACCGATCGAGCGAGGAATCAAATTGCTCCAAAACCTTCACTATTTGCCAAAATTTCGGCCTCTTCTCGGGGTTTAATGACCAACATTGCTCGATCAAAGCTTGCATGGGGGTGGACAGTCTTTGGGGATAAGAGGTCTCAAATTCTAGGAAAAACACATGTTCGGATATCAGAATTACACATAATCATATAAACTTTAAATTCTACATCCTACACACTAAACTCCCTAAATTTTAACTCCTAAACTCTAATATTAAAAAAATCATAATATTTTAATTTAAATTGTTTTATTAATTAACCGAATATTGATGTTTATAATTTATTAATGACAAATAATATACCAAGACTCAATTTTCATGAGTAAACACGTATAGATAAGCAACTAAGGGTTGATTTTCGTTGCAAGCCCATCAATTTGTAGAAGGGTAAAATAGTAATCTCCGACAAAGTTTCTACCAATGCTTAGCAAGCTTCTACATGGAGAATACGACAAAGTTCCTTTTTAAGGAAACAAACTACTCTTGAGTCTTGTCCCTTGCGTTTTGGTTAAATTTTGGTTCTTTGCAGTTACACTTTATTTCTCAGCATCACTTTTTACTTTGAAAATAGTAACACTTAATTAACAACAAAAAAAAAGCTAAGGAATTAGGACGAAACTATAATTAAATATTGGTATGAATTAATATGCTTAATGTATAAGTATTAGGGATTTAATATGCATTTAAACATATTTTTTAAAAAATAAGTTAAAATTAACCAATATTTAAATTAAAAAAATCTGAATCAATATTATAAAATAAATTGGGAGGGGATTGCCTCTTTAATTCCGCCACTGCAAAGAGTAGTGTAAATAAGATAATATTCACAAGTTAAAATTTATCTAACATTTTTATTTTATTTATAAAGTAAAATTAAAATTAAAATAAACTCATTGAATAATTTCACTTACACTAATAAAGATATGTATTCTTCTTCTTAAGTGGTTCAATTTACCAATACAATGGACTTGTGTGTATAAATTATACAATGGACTTTGCGTAAAATTAAAATTAAAACATATACTATTTTATATTATTGGAGAGAGGTGTGAGAACTGAGAAGTGTGAAACATGCTCATGGGCATGGACCCATCGATGAATAAACCGAAAATGATGGGAAATCAAGCATGCATTTTTACGGACAAGACTTCACAAACGAACAAAACGACAATTCATTTGTTTTATTTATCTCCGATAAAGAAATAACTTGATTTATTATGTTTTAATATGATTTTAAATCATTTGAAAGCAAAACATTTAAATGTATTTTTATTATATGATTTGAAAGCAAAACATTTAAATGTATTTTTATTATATGATTTTAAATCATTTGTCGAAACTATAGGGTTTTCAAGTTAAATGATGAACCAATCGTACCCACTGCCCAGTTATGTTCTCTAGATTGTATTTTGCATATAGTAATCTTCAGTTGTGCAGGAGACATTATCAAATGGGATTGCAATCATGATGTAGGTAGGGATGTAAAAACAGGTAATCGGATAGGTTTCAGGTCGGGTAATGTCAGGTCGGGTAAAATCGGGTACAAGTCATTTCAGGTCATTTTTCTATTTTGACTCGACTCGGGTCGGGTGCGGGTCCATTTCAGGTCGGGTCAAAACGGGTCGGGTCCGAAGCAGATAATTGACAGGTTAATTTGGGTTCGGATACACTTCAGGTCGGGTCCATTTCAGGTCGGGTTCATTTCAGGTCGGTTGCATTTCAGGTCGGGTGCATTTCAGGTCGGGTAATTTTAGGTCGGGTAGTTTCAGGTCGGGTAATTCAGGTCGGGGTATTTTTAGGATTGAAATTCTTATTGAGTTTGAGTTCGGTACAACCGTATAAGTAGTCGATGGACTTTAGATTGGCGTTCGTCAATCGTCATTGATTTGGAGTTAATTATTTAAAGTCATATCAAATTAAAATTATAAAACATTGGAGTAATTAAAAAATAATGAAAAGGGTCAATTTGGACTGAAAAGGGGTCAATTTAGATTAAAAATAAAGTTTCACGGATTATAATGAACAAAAATATCAAATTAAAATTATAAAACATTAGACAAATTTAAAAGAAAACAATGAAAATGGGTCAATTTGGAATAAAAATAAAATTTTGGGGACTGTAATAAACAAAAATATCAAATTAAAAGTATAAAAATTAGAGTAATTAAAAAACAATAAGTAGATGTCAATTTAGAATAAAAATAAAGTTTTAGGGTCTAGAATGAACAAAATTTCAAATTAAAATTATAAAACATGATGAATTAAAATATATATAGGGGTTAATATGGAATTAAAATAAAGTTAAGGGACTAGAATGAAAAAAATATCAAATTAAAATAATATAACATTGGACAAATTAAAAAAATAAATATGGGTCAATTTGGAATAGTAAATGTGGACAAATTAAAATAAAGTTAAGGGACTAGAATGAAGAAAATACTAAAAATGCATGTATATATGCATACTAAAACACATATATATGCATGTATTTAAATTTTAGTATATATATACATGTATGTATGTAAGTTTTAGTATATATATATTGTTATAATTATATATATATATATATATATGTATGTATGTATGTAAGTTTTAGTATGCATATATATATATACTAGAACATACATATTTGTATGTATATATGTATACCCCTAAACAATACCCATAAACCTTAACTCTTAAATCTTATAATCACTAATAATTAGAGTACAAGCTTAATCCCTCAATTTCCCCTCTTTTTATTTGATATGGTGCCAAAATTTCCACCATAATTTCCTATCAATTAAAAAAACTTTCCCCCATTAATTTAAAAAAATTCCCCCTAAACTAAAAAATATTATTTTTATTATTTTAATAGTTATAATTAATTTTTTAATAAAATATTTTTTAAATTTAATGATCACAATTAATAAATTGATTTAAATTTTAAATAATTTGTTTTAAATTCATCCATGACAACTTATTAATTTAATAATATTTTTAATAAAATAAATTTAAGTATGTTAATTCTTATTAAACTTCACAAATAATTTATATTAAACGAGTTAGTATTAAATTAATTTAATAAATTAATACTTTACATTTAGCAACATTTTAAATTTATCAAATCGTAGACTTCTTCAACTATATATCAGGTAAATATCAAGTCAGATCAATATCAGTTCAGGTTAAAACTAGGTCGGGTTCAAAGCAGGTCGGGTCAATTAACATGTCGGGTTCAAAACAGGTCGGGTCCAAAACAGGTCGGGTTCAAAACAGGTCGGGTAATATCGGATCTCAGATCAATTCAGTCGGGTAAAATCGGTTATCTGCCAGGTCGGCTTCGGGTTCGGGTTCGTTTCAGTCGGGCGCATGTCGGTTTTCAGGTCCACAGTAACAGGTCCAATTCGGCTTCGGGTCGTTTTCAGTCGGACGCAGGTCGAGTTCGGTTACTACAGTAACAAGTCGAATTCAGGTTCGGGTCAACAACAGTCGGTTACAGATCGGGTTCGGGTCATTAAATTTTCAGGTCAAATCAAGTTCTAACTCGAACAGATTTTAGTCAGATTTTCTCGGGTCAGCTTTTAACATCCCTAGATATATGTATGCTAAAATAGTCATTCGCTTTCTTAAAACAATTAATGATGAAAATGGATCGCGTTTTAATGTATCTACCAAATATTTCAAGGAAGAAAATATAGCACTTTTAAAAGAAATCGGGATGGCCTTCGCTTTAAGCTTCCCGACAACTCCTGCCACTTCTTCCTTTCTCTTCCATAGTTATCCTGTGAAAGTTCAGCAAAACAAATACCATTTCACACGAAATCAGCCATTAATGATTAAAGTAAACAACATATTTACAATATGTAAAAGAACATACAATTGGGTATATTTACAGGTAAAAAAAGAAACAATACCTATATCAACTACAAAAAGTATAAATCTAAACCAAATGTTTTCATTTTCTAAAACTCCTTTCATGTAAATAGTTCGAGTTTGACTAAATATTAATATACGAACAATATTTCATGTACATCTAATGCGACTTCAACTAAAAACACATTATCTCTATTATGAATAAAAATAACATTTTCTTTTGAAATAACTGCTGTTTTTAATACTTAAATATATTTTTTTTGTATTATTTTATCTACAATGAAATCATACAATTTGATATATTATTATTATTAACATGGTTGTAAATGAAACAAGACAGATCGTGAACTATTCAAGCTCGACTCAAGTCAAAGTTCGATCAATATTCGACTCGAGCTCGGCTCAAGTTCTTAACGAGTCGAGCCGAGCTCAACATACTCAAGCTCGACTCGAGTTCTTAACGAGTTGAGCCGTGCTCAACATACTCAAGCTCGAACTCGACTCGAACTCTTAACGAATCGAGTCAAGCTTAGCACTACTCGAGCTCAACTTGGTTCTTTTACACTCGAGCTAAACAAATTAAACATGTGATAGTATTTATTTTAACCCCGTTTGTGAAATTAAAAATTCTACAATAAATATAATGGGTAAAAATTTGATACACAGACTGTGTAAAATTAATTTTACACAAACTTCTGTATTTACATTATAAAAACTCAAATCCTAAATTCCTAACTCTAACCCAGTTTATTAGGGTACCCAAATGTATTTAAAATTAATATTTTTTATATTTAATAAATACATATTTTTATTTTAAACTAATAAATATATATTTTAAATTAAACTAATAAAATATTTTTATATTTAAAAATATATATATTTTAATTTTTAGGTACCCAAATACTCGATTTTTTGGGTACCCGTTATAATCTGGTCGAGACATGGGCCGAAGATAGTACTACCGACGATCCGGGTACCCGAATTTGAACACTCATAATTAGGTGTAGAGTATTACATAATATAATCAAGTTCTATTTAAAAAAATACGTCCTTAACATTAAGTTTTTTTTTTCTTTTTATTTTAGGGAAAACTATACCATTGACCACCAAATAAATTGGGGATACCTATTTGGACCACCGAACTATAGAAATCGTCAATCACACCACCGAACTTATAAAATCAACCTATTTTGACTACCGCCGTTAAAAACCTAATAGTGGAGTGACGGAACTGCCACGTGGCAACTGATGGGTATATTTAAAAATTACACATTTGATCCCTGTTATTTACACATTCTTTCAATTTGAATTGGTTTAGGGTGCCTCTTGGATGCCTTATTTGAATTGTATGTTGAAGTGGTGTGGCTCTTGGATGCCTTATTTAAATTGTAAAATCTTGCTTATGGTGCATGTTTTGTATGCCTACATGTTTTGTTTCTAAGGCTTGAACCTTTAAGTGCTTTGTATGTCTTCTTTTGATAAATGCATGAATCTCTCGGATGAATGATGCTTGTTCGTGTTGGTTGCCTCGTATGCTTTGATTTTGGTTGATTAAGGTTGTATGTATGTTGTTTGTGGCTAGAGGAGTCATAAATCGCATCTAGAGTTGAGTCCTAAGTTGTTTGGCTGAAATTTGGAGACTTGCAGTGTAAGGCGTATCGATACGCCCAAGGGCCGTATCGATACCGTTTGCCCTCCAGGACTCAATTTTTGGCTTGGTGTATCGATACACGGGGGTGTATCGATACGCTCTAAGCTCACTGGAAATCTGATATTTTGGTTAGACTTTGGTGTATCGATACGGACTCCAAGTGTATCGGTACGGGTTAATCTCGTTGACCACGAGATGTTGACCGAGAATGGCGTATCGATACGCTCAAGGGCTGTATCGATACGCTCAAGGGCTGTATCGATACGGTCTTCTTGTGTTGACCATAGGGTGTTGACCCTGGTCAAGGCGTATCGATACCCTTGCTTGGTGTATCGATACTGCCTGCTTAAAAAGGGAAAATGGGCTATTTTAATGTGTCGCTTTGGGTGGTCGTTGATATGTTGCTTGTGTTTCCGCTGTCGTGCTTCACATAGGAATTAATAATGCCTATAGACAAGAATAAAGTTAAAAGAAATTTTCTAGGGTTGCTAACCGAGGTGGGACCTTGACGGGTTTCACATCGGTTTTCCCCGTGTAGCCTACTCGGGCCGGTCAGTCGCCCAGACCGGGACGAGGGGGTTACATTGTACAATTCATTTTACACTGTTTGGTAAAGTTTCCTGAAAATTTCATGAACAATCCACAAACAAGCATCGATAATGGTAAAAACAAGTTTCAACCAAAACACGATTTAATGTTTAGGTTAGTGTTTAGGGTTTAGGATAACATTTATGGTTTATGGTTTAGACCAATATTTAGTGTTTATGGTAACATTTAGGGATTAGTATTTAAGGAATAGATTTAGGGTTTAGATTAGTGTTTATAGTTTAGGGTTTATGGTTTATGTTAGTGTTTAAGGTTTAGGGTTTAGGTTGGTGGTTAGGGTTTAAGATTTAGGATTTAAGGGTTTATAGTAACATTTAGGGTTTATAGTTTAGTTATTAGGGTTTATGGTAGTATTTAGAGTCCATGGTTAGTGTTTAGGGTTTAGGGTTTATGTTAATGTTTATGGTTTAGTGTTTAGCTTTTAGTGTTTAGTGTTTAGGTTATCATTTAGAGTTTAAGGTTTATGTTAGTGCTTAGTGTTTAAGGTTTAGTATTTATGTTAGCATTTAGGGTTTAGTGTCTATCGTGTAGGGTTTATGTTAGTGTTTAAGGTTTAACATTTAAATTTTAGGGTTTGTGGGTTAGTGTTTATTGTTTAGGGTTTATGTTATTGTTTAAGGTTTAACATTTAAAGTTTAGGGTTTATGTTTAGGTTTAATGTTTAGGTTTTAGGGTTTATTGTCTATATTAGTATTTAGGGTTTAGGGTTATGGATTAGTGTTTATGGTTTAGGGTTATGGATTAGTGTTTAGGATTTAGCATATATGGTTTAGGGTTTAGCATTTAGTGTTTATGGTTTAAGTTAGGGTTTAGGTGTTAGTATATACGTTTTAGGGTTTATAGCTTAAGTTCTCTTTTAGGGTTTAAGGTTTATGTTAGTGTTTAGGGTTTAGGGTTTGTTGTTAGCGTTTATGTTAATTTTTAGGGTTTAGGGCTTGTATTAGTGCTTAGTGTTTATGTTAATATTTAAGGCTTATGTGTTTGTGTTTAAGGTTAGGAGTTTTAATGTTTAGTGTTTAACACTTATTGTTTAATGTTTAGGGTTTAGGGTTTAAGTTCTCATTTAGGGTTTATGGTTTATATTAGGGTTTAATGTTTAGGGTTTGTTGTTAGTGTTTATGTTAATATTTAGGGTTTAGGGTTTGTGTTAGTGTTTAGTGTTTATGTTAGCATTTAAGGTTTAATGGTTTGTGTTTAGGGTTAGGGTTTTTAATGTTTAGGGTTTAAGGTTTATAGTTTAGTTTTTATGTTAGTATTTAGGGTTTAGATTTTAAGGTTTAGGGTTTAGGTTAGTATTCGTAGAGAGAATGAGAGGAAGGAAAGTGACTTACCGAAAATCAATGGGCAAGTCATTTTACACTAAAACAAGGTCTGTTTTTCATTGACTGTAGTTGGTTTTCCTTTGACTTTTTCATTTTCCATGAACCAAACAACGGAAAGTTATGAAAACGTTTTCAGGAAAACCAATTACAGTGAAACAAACAGACCCTGATTGTTTCTTGTATATTATCGGCCAAACCATTATTATTTTAGAAAAGAGATTTGAACACCATCAATTATATGAGAATATTTTTGACTTCTTGTTTTATTATGATAAATCACTTTCATTAATAATTTTGAAAATGCACTTAAGAACGGTGAGTTATCTGATGTTGATAAAAATACATCATTTATTGAGCTAAAATTATTTAGAGAACTTTTACCTAAAGAAAAAAATAGATTAGTGGATTTTTAAGATTTTAAAAACATTTTAATTGCTTCCCAAATGCGACAATTTATTTTAGAATCTTGTTGACTATTCTTATTATTGTTGATTCTACAAAACGAAATTTTTTAAAATTGATTGAAGTTATTGAAGTCATACTTACGACCAAACTTTGTCGCAAAAAAAAGTTTAAATAGACTTGCTTTGATGGCAATTTAGAGTGGTCTTTTGAAAGAAATTGACATTGAAAATGTTTTAAATAATTTTGCCTAAGTCATACAAAAAGAGCGAAACTTTTTAAGTGAAAATGTTAGATTTTTAGTAGTTTAAGTGTGAAATTTTGATGTTTAAGAGAGTAATTAATTTTTTAAAAATATTTTAATTATAAATTAAGAGATCTATCTTAATAAATTATACCCCATAAATCTTTGAATTGTCTATGGGCAATCCTCCAACCCGACAAGCCCTGTTTCATCCTCCAAGATGCCACCATTTATGCTTTCAACCGCACAACTCCAAAATTCCTCACTTCCAACATGCAAATCACTTTATCCTCCCACAACCCCAACGACAAAATCGACATTTACTACTAAAAACTCGACGTCTTCGCATCTTACCAGAATCAGCAGATAACTCTGCTCACGCTGCTACCCAGAACCTACCATGGCCACCTCGACTATGAAGTATCAACTTGTTCAGACCTGCACCGTTGATGTCTCTATTAACTAAGATGAGACAAGTTTTTTGTTGTTAGGAATTGTAGGAAAAGATTTGTGTTGCATGTTTCTTAAGTCTTGAAAAGGAATAATAAAATGTGAAACTCCACATGATAGATGCTATGTTGTGCACTAATCCAAGGTTACCATGCTTCACAAAATTGGCCACGAAGGGATCTTGAAAGAGTTGTATCCGCTTCTTGTTTCCAAGGCTTAACCGTACCCATGCTATAATTATGATTTGGTGTAGATTTTGATCGAGTCGAAGTTTAATATCTTTTTTAGCATCTAGTGTGATGTTGAATAAACCAACCCTAAATAAATTTATTCAAAATTTAGTTTAAACATACATTTCTCCCTTAAAGTTTCATCCTAACGATATCGTTTTTGAAGTTCGTAATAAAATTTTCTTTTAAATAATACATTATATATTACCAAAATGGTTAAATGTATTAGATTAGAAATATAATTTTATCATTGAATAAGTTTATTTGTGATATATATTGTCAAAAAGAATTAAGAAGCAATTTGATTATGCATCGGTGATAACTGATATCCAATGGATTTGAGGTTATAATCATAATATCTACAACCATTTTTCTTATTCTTTAACATACGGCTGTTTTTTCATATAAAGAAAATTAATGTCAATTAAATTTAGTTGAACTTACATGTCGTTAGCACAACATAAAAAATGTGATTTTAAACATACTTAAGCGTTTAGTATCATTCGAATTATGGGTGAAAAAAAATTATATTAGATATATATTATATGTGTAGTACACAAATAGTCACTAAACTATCTCAAAAAATACAAAATGTCACCAAACTTTCAAAAAATACACAATGGGCATTAAACTTTAGTTTTTGTTACAAAATAGTCATTGAGTCGTTAAGTGTATTCATTGAATGACGTGATAGTTACGAAAATTTGAATAATAACACATTTAATTATTCATATTTACACATTCAATCAATTTAGTTATAATTTTACCCTCATTCTTGATATCTAAATTCACTGAATGTGTAAATATTAAGGATTACATGTGTTGTTATAGAAATTTTCGTAAATGTCATGTCACCCAGTTAACAACTAAGTGACCACTTTGTAACAAAACTAAAGTTTATTGTTCATTATACAATTTTTAAAAATTAGATGAGCATTTTCTATTTTTTGAAATAATTTAGTAACTGTTTTGTGTACTTTACTCTATATTATATTGAATTAGATGCTAGAAAAAAAAAGTTTAATTTAGAAAATAGCGACTTCTGGGTTTCTTAGAAAGCTCAAACAGATGAGCTAAGCCCAAAACCTTTGACAGATACAACAAAAGCAAAGTCCGTTCCCACGAAGACTGTAAACCTCTTCTCTTGCACTCTGAGCAATTAAGATAAATCTGAGCTTATTAGATAAATCCTAAAATAAGGGAGAAATGATTAAGGTGAAGAAATATCAGTCTTCTGATGGTAAACTTTCTTTCAATTATTCACTCTTATTTCTTAATGGTAAATTTGAAGAGTAATGCTAAACGATGAAAAAGCTCAATTCGAAGGATAAATTTGTTTCATTCCAAAAATATTAATGAAGTTGGTTGGGTAAGAAATTGGATCAAAATTTAGACCATTTAAGTTTACAAATGGGGTTCTGCAATTCGCACTCGGGAAGTGTAGATAATTTGAATCACAGATATACATACAACATAAGAGATGAGTGATTGTCACAGCAAATAGACAAATGCAGACATACATACAACATGCGTTATATATAGTTTTTCAAGTAAATAAACACTACACACGACTATTCAAAAAATAAAAAACAGATCATGGAGATAAGATAAGTCCTGCACCAGATGATTTACTGGTTTTCATTCTTCCTTGATTAAATTTAAAAGTGACAGCAACTAAACATGAGTTTTTAAAGCATAAAATTTAAAAAACAGACTCAACCATTTTGTTTCAACTCCCAATCCAATTCCCCAACCCAAAACAACCTTACACTGCATGTTCAGCTCCATCAGTCTGCTCACACCACTGCTGAATAGCATTGAAGTCAGTCACGGTTCTTCCGCGGTTTCGAATTGTCCCCTGCCACAGCGGATTATGCCGCTTCATCCTCTTAACCACATTCAAGTCCATTCGTGTACGGACCAGAATCAAAGCCTTGCTTGCAAGCTGGGATTCAAGGTAAGCGAGGGCCTCATCCATTTGTTGTATATGAAGCGTCTTCACCTCCATGAGATAAGTGAAGGTTGCAACCCTCCTCGAGGCAGATTGATGACGACCTTGATGCTGCGGGTTATTCGCATAGCGCTGGGCACTTGCCCTGGCTCGTGCCAGAAGACCAACCAATTCACCGAGTCGGGTATTGAGATTCTCCAGCTCAGCCTTATGGAACTGGATAAGCTCAATTATACGAGAAGATGAGGCCATTGAGAGAAGAAAATAAACTGCAAAAATTAGATAAAAATAAATGAAGTGATCAAACAAAAAACATAATAAAAAACAAAGAGGACTATCCCGATATGCTCGACCGTAAGGCGCGGATTCAAAGTCCTAAAGAAAATAAAAGAAAAAGTATACAAAGCCGAGAATAGACAACCCCAACCATGAAGAAGTCTAAAAGCCCCCAACCGACATCAAAAACCTTAAGTTCTTTCTTTTGGGAAAACTAAATTAAATACCTAGGGTTTTTGGTTGTGAGTCATCTATCTAGACCCATATGTTCTGGTTAAGCTTTATAACCAGAGAAACAAAATAATTTTCAAAAACAGAATCAAAATAAATAAAAAATTGATTGGTTAGCAAAACCTGAAACAATATTTTGATTTCATTGTGGCAGGAATTACAGAGCCGGTGTGTACAGTGTACGAGGGGCGCAGGCTTCTTCCTTTGTCTTGTTGTTGAGGGTCGGAAGAGAGACCCAGGAGACGCCGACGTGGCCAAGGGTGGAGGGGTAACGGGGAGATAAAGGGTGTTGGGTGTAGAGAAGATGAGGAAAGAAAAAGGGTGTCGGGGTGTAGGGAAGATGAGGGAAGGGTTTAAAGAGAGAGAAAGAGGGAAAACGATTAAAATCATCTAAAGGCAGAGTGAAGATCCAGATTTCAGAGTATTAATATCATATGGTTGGGCTTCCAGCCTTACCCTACTCATTTATTATAAAGTAATTGCAGTCTGCAAAAATAAATGCTCAGGCTCCAATAGGGAATAGCTTATTTTACAATTTATTTGCTTTATTAATGCCCTACACTCTCACACACTCGTCAATTAAAGTATTAACTAATAAATTGAGCCCATTTATACAAGAAATTAGAACATAAAACCCACACAATTGAAATCCAACATTAGTCGAGACCATTTAGTCGATTTAAAAATATAATATTTATTGGGCATAATTTAAAGGGTAAAATGTAAAGTGTTCATTGTATACTTAATAATTTTTTTTTGTTTTAATAGATGCATAATGTATATTATATACTTAATAAAAATTAAGACATATTTTTATTAAGATAAACAATTTATTAAGTATATATATATGATTAAATTTTTTATTAGGATGAGTCTACCACGTGCGACGAACATTGATGAACACCACTAACGATGAACACCATTAATTTTTTTTTAAATTTTAAAAATCTAAAGGACTAAAATTATAATTTAAATTATCTCTTAAAAAATAAAAATCAAATTTAATAATTACTTTATAATATTTTTTAATAGGTTAGAATCAAATATACACAATTCTCCTAAACCCTAACAAAATCAATCTCTTAAAAAATAGAAATTAGTTTATAATTTTTAATATATTAGAATCAAATATACCAAATTCTCATATTATTGATTCTAATCTATTAAAAAATTATAAATTAATTTCTAATCTAACAATGTATGAACCTAAACCCTTAATAAATTATTAGATAACATTAAAATTGTTTGAGGCTTTATTAAACAAAATAAGTTAACAGTTACAAATGTGTAAAAATGTAAATAAAATTATAATTGAATATGAATAGACTTTGGGGATAATGGATTAGGGTTCAGGGATTATGGTTTAGCGTTTAAGGTTAAGGGTACATGTGTTAGGGTTTTGAATGATTTGAGGTTTAGGGTAAAACAGATTTGATCTGAGGATTAGGGTTTTGAAGGATTGAAAAGGGAAAAGTGGAAGGACAAAAGGTTGTTCTTGAGAAAATTTTAGGTTTTGATCGAGAAGAAACAATTTTTTTGTGGATTTGGATGTTTGTATAGGATCTGAAAAGGTTTGGTGAAAGAACAACGAATAACTTGGTTAAAACCTAAGGTTTTGATCGACCTAAAACTGACTCGCATCCGACCCGAGTCGAATCAAAATATCAAACCGGCCTGAAGCTGACCCGCACTCGACCCAAGTCGAGTCAAAACATCAAATCGACCTGAAGTTGACCTGTATCCAATTTGACCTGTCTTAAAACCTATCCAATTACCTATTTTTACATACCTACTTCTAATTATCTTGATTCTTGGAAACTTGGGTTGGGTACCAAATTCAGTGTCCCATTACCGATCGAGCGAGGAATCAAATTGCTCCAAAACCTTCACTATTTGCCAAAATTTCGGCCTCTTCTCGGGGTTTAATGACCAACATTGCTCGATCAAAGCTTGCATGGGGGTGGACAGTCTTTGGGGATAAGAGGTCTCAAATTCTAGGAAAAACACATGTTCGGATATCAGAATTACACATAATCATATAAACTTTAAATTCTACATCCTACACACTAAACTCCCTAAATTTTAACTCCTAAACTCTAATATTAAAAAAATCATAATATTTTAATTTAAATTGTTTTATTAATTAACCGAATATTGATGTTTATAATTTATTAATGACAAATAATATACCAAGACTCAATTTTCATGAGTAAACACGTATAGATAAGCAACTAAGGGTTGATTTTCGTTGCAAGCCCATCAATTTGTAGAAGGGTAAAATAGTAATCTCCGACAAAGTTTCTACCAATGCTTAGCAAGCTTCTACATGGAGAATACGACAAAGTTCCTTTTTAAGGAAACAAACTACTCTTGAGTCTTGTCCCTTGCGTTTTGGTTAAATTTTGGTTCTTTGCAGTTACACTTTATTTCTCAGCATCACTTTTTACTTTGAAAATAGTAACACTTAATTAACAACAAAAAAAAAGCTAAGGAATTAGGACGAAACTATAATTAAATATTGGTATGAATTAATATGCTTAATGTATAAGTATTAGGGATTTAATATGCATTTAAACATATTTTTTAAAAAATAAGTTAAAATTAACCAATATTTAAATTAAAAAAATCTGAATCAATATTATAAAATAAATTGGGAGGGGATTGCCTCTTTAATTCCGCCACTGCAAAGAGTAGTGTAAATAAGATAATATTCACAAGTTAAAATTTATCTAACATTTTTATTTTATTTATAAAGTAAAATTAAAATTAAAATAAACTCATTGAATAATTTCACTTACACTAATAAAGATATGTATTCTTCTTCTTAAGTGGTTCAATTTACCAATACAATGGACTTGTGTGTATAAATTATACAATGGACTTTGCGTAAAATTAAAATTAAAACATATACTATTTTATATTATTGGAGAGAGGTGTGAGAACTGAGAAGTGTGAAACATGCTCATGGGCATGGACCCATCGATGAATAAACCGAAAATGATGGGAAATCAAGCATGCATTTTTACGGACAAGACTTCACAAACGAACAAAACGACAATTCATTTGTTTTATTTATCTCCGATAAAGAAATAACTTGATTTATTATGTTTTAATATGATTTTAAATCATTTGAAAGCAAAACATTTAAATGTATTTTTATTATATGATTTGAAAGCAAAACATTTAAATGTATTTTTATTATATGATTTTAAATCATTTGTCGAAACTATAGGGTTTTCAAGTTAAATGATGAACCAATCGTACCCACTGCCCAGTTATGTTCTCTAGATTGTATTTTGCATATAGTAATCTTCAGTTGTGCAGGAGACATTATCAAATGGGATTGCAATCATGATGTAGGTAGGGATGTAAAAACAGGTAATCGGATAGGTTTCAGGTCGGGTAATGTCAGGTCGGGTAAAATCGGGTACAAGTCATTTCAGGTCATTTTTCTATTTTGACTCGACTCGGGTCGGGTGCGGGTCCATTTCAGGTCGGGTCAAAACGGGTCGGGTCCGAAGCAGATAATTGACAGGTTAATTTGGGTTCGGATACACTTCAGGTCGGGTCCATTTCAGGTCGGGTTCATTTCAGGTCGGTTGCATTTCAGGTCGGGTGCATTTCAGGTCGGGTAATTTTAGGTCGGGTAGTTTCAGGTCGGGTAATTCAGGTCGGGGTATTTTTAGGATTGAAATTCTTATTGAGTTTGAGTTCGGTACAACCGTATAAGTAGTCGATGGACTTTAGATTGGCGTTCGTCAATCGTCATTGATTTGGAGTTAATTATTTAAAGTCATATCAAATTAAAATTATAAAACATTGGAGTAATTAAAAAATAATGAAAAGGGTCAATTTGGACTGAAAAGGGGTCAATTTAGATTAAAAATAAAGTTTCACGGATTATAATGAACAAAAATATCAAATTAAAATTATAAAACATTAGACAAATTTAAAAGAAAACAATGAAAATGGGTCAATTTGGAATAAAAATAAAATTTTGGGGACTGTAATAAACAAAAATATCAAATTAAAAGTATAAAAATTAGAGTAATTAAAAAACAATAAGTAGATGTCAATTTAGAATAAAAATAAAGTTTTAGGGTCTAGAATGAACAAAATTTCAAATTAAAATTATAAAACATGATGAATTAAAATATATATAGGGGTTAATATGGAATTAAAATAAAGTTAAGGGACTAGAATGAAAAAAATATCAAATTAAAATAATATAACATTGGACAAATTAAAAAAATAAATATGGGTCAATTTGGAATAGTAAATGTGGACAAATTAAAATAAAGTTAAGGGACTAGAATGAAGAAAATACTAAAAATGCATGTATATATGCATACTAAAACACATATATATGCATGTATTTAAATTTTAGTATATATATACATGTATGTATGTAAGTTTTAGTATATATATATTGTTATAATTATATATATATATATATATATATATGTATGTATGTATGTAAGTTTTAGTATGCATATATATATATACTAGAACATACATATTTGTATGTATATATGTATACCCCTAAACAATACCCATAAACCTTAACTCTTAAATCTTATAATCACTAATAATTAGAGTACAAGCTTAATCCCTCAATTTCCCCTCTTTTTATTTGATATGGTGCCAAAATTTCCACCATAATTTCCTATCAATTAAAAAAACTTTCCCCCATTAATTTAAAAAAATTCCCCCTAAACTAAAAAATATTATTTTTATTATTTTAATAGTTATAATTAATTTTTTAATAAAATATTTTTTAAATTTAATGATCACAATTAATAAATTGATTTAAATTTTAAATAATTTGTTTTAAATTCATCCATGACAACTTATTAATTTAATAATATTTTTAATAAAATAAATTTAAGTATGTTAATTCTTATTAAACTTCACAAATAATTTATATTAAACGAGTTAGTATTAAATTAATTTAATAAATTAATACTTTACATTTAGCAACATTTTAAATTTATCAAATCGTAGACTTCTTCAACTATATATCAGGTAAATATCAAGTCAGATCAATATCAGTTCAGGTTAAAACTAGGTCGGGTTCAAAGCAGGTCGGGTCAATTAACATGTCGGGTTCAAAACAGGTCGGGTCCAAAACAGGTCGGGTTCAAAACAGGTCGGGTAATATCGGATCTCAGATCAATTCAGTCGGGTAAAATCGGTTATCTGCCAGGTCGGCTTCGGGTTCGGGTTCGTTTCAGTCGGGCGCATGTCGGTTTTCAGGTCCACAGTAACAGGTCCAATTCGGCTTCGGGTCGTTTTCAGTCGGACGCAGGTCGAGTTCGGTTACTACAGTAACAAGTCGAATTCAGGTTCGGGTCAACAACAGTCGGTTACAGATCGGGTTCGGGTCATTAAATTTTCAGGTCAAATCAAGTTCTAACTCGAACAGATTTTAGTCGGATTTTCTCGGGTCAGCTTTTAACATCCCTAGATATATGTATGCTAAAATAGTCATTCGCTTTCTTAAAACAATTAATGATGAAAATGGATCGCGTTTTAATGTATCTACCAAATATTTCAAGGAAGAAAATATAGCACTTTTAAAAGAAATCGGGATGGCCTTCGCTTTAAGCTTCCCGACAACTCCTGCCACTTCTTCCTTTCTCTTCCATAGTTATCCTGTGAAAGTTCAGCAAAACAAATACCATTTCACACGAAATCAGCCATTAATGATTAAAGTAAACAACATATTTACAATATGTAAAAGAACATACAATTGGGTATATTTACAGGTAAAAAAAGAAACAATACCTATATCAACTACAAAAAGTATAAATCTAAACCAAATGTTTTCATTTTCTAAAACTCCTTTCATGTAAATAGTTCGAGTTTGACTAAATATTAATATACGAACAATATTTCATGTACATCTAATGCGACTTCAACTAAAAACACATTATCTCTATTATGAATAAAAATAACATTTTCTTTTGAAATAACTGCTGTTTTTAATACTTAAATATATTTTTTTTGTATTATTTTATCTACAATGAAATCATACAATTTGATATATTATTATTATTAACATGGTTGTAAATGAAACAAGACAGATCGTGAACTATTCAAGCTCGACTCAAGTCAAAGTTCGATCAATATTCGACTCGAGCTCGGCTCAAGTTCTTAACGAGTCGAGCCGAGCTCAACATACTCAAGCTCGACTCGAGTTCTTAACGAGTTGAGCCGTGCTCAGCATACTCAAGCTCGAACTCGACTCGAACTCTTAACGAATCGAGTCAAGCTTAGCACTACTCGAGCTCAACTTGGTTCTTTTACACTCGAGCTAAACAAATTAAACATGTGATAGTATTTATTTTAACCCCGTTTGTGAAATTAAAAATTCTACAATAAATATAATGGGTAAAAATTTGATACACAGACTGTGTAAAATTAATTTTACACAAACTTCTGTATTTACATTATAAAAACTCAAATCCTAAATTCCTAACTCTAACCCAGTTTATTAGGGTACCCAAATGTATTTAAAATTAATATTTTTTATATTCAATATATATATATATATATATCAAACTAATAAAAATATTATTTTTTATATTTAATAAATACATATTTTTATTTTAAACTAATAAATATATATTTTAAATTAAACTAATAAAATATTTTTATATTTAAAAATATATATATTTTAATTTTTAGGTACCCAAATACTCGATTTTTCGGGTACCCGTTATAATCTGGTCGAGACATGGGCCGAAGATAGTACTACCGACGATCCGGGTACCCGAATTTGAACACCCATAATTAGGTGTAGAGTATTACATAATATAATCAAGTTCTATTTAAAAAAATACGTCCTTAACATTAAGTTTTTTTTCTTTTTATTTTAGGGAAAACTATACCATTGACCACCAAATAAATTGGGGATACCTATTTGGACCACCGAACTATAGAAATCGTCAATCACACCACCGAACTTATAAAATCAACCTATTTTGACTACCGCCGTTAAAAACCTAATAGTGGAGTGACGGAACTGCCACGTGGCAACTGATGGGTATATTTAAAAATTACACATTTGGTCCCTGTTATTTACACATTCTTTCAATTTAGTCCTAATTTTAAATTAATAAAATAATAAATTATTTAATTAAGTGGTGACACGTGTCAAGACCTTATTGGAGGATTTTAATTATTTATATTAAATTTTATTAATTTATTTTCCCCCTCCAATCAGGTGGTGACACGTGTCACCACCAATTTAGAGGAGAAAAATAAATTTTTGTTCATTTAGGCTAGAATGGATTCAAACCTGGGTCTCCCAAGGGTAAAGCCAATGGCTTTGCCACTGCACCAAGCACAACTTTGTGTTATAATTCTCCAAATATAATATATATCTCTTATTAGTTTCTACATTCATAAGCCAAAAGCTCAAACCCTAAACACTAATTTCACATATATAAATCCTAAACCCTAAAATATAACCTTAAATATTTCAAATTAATTTCACGTTAAATATTTCAAATTAAACCTCAAACCCTAAAAATTTTAAATTAATTCCACGCTAATATTTTAAATTAAACCCCAAACCCTAAAAATTTCAAATTAATTTCACGCTAAATATTTCAAATTAAGCCTTAAACCCTAAACCCTAAATATTTCAAATTAATTTCACGCTAAATATTTCAAATTAAACGATAAACCCTAAACCCTAAAATTTTCAAATTAATTACACGCTAACTATTTTAATTTAAACCTTAAACCCTAAATCTTTCAAATTAATTACACGCTAAATATTTCAAATTAAACCCTAAATATTTAGCGTGTAATTAATTTGAAATTTAGAGTTTAAGGTTAGGGTTTGGGGTTTAATTTGACATATTTAGCATGAAATTAATTTGAAATATATAGAGTTTAGGGTTTAAGGCTTAATTTGAAATTTTTAGTGTGAAATTAATTTGAAATTTTTAGTGTTTGGGGTTTAGGGTTTAATTTAAAATATTTATTGGAATTAATTTTAAATTTTTAGGGTTTGAGGTTTAATTTGAAATATTTAGCGTGAAATTAATTTGAAATATTTAGGGTTAGAGTTTAGGGTTTATACATGTGAAATTAGTGTTTAGGGTTTGAGATTTTGGCTTATAAATGTAGAAACTAATAAGAGATATATATTATATCTGGAGAATTATAACACAAAGTTGTGCTTGGTGCAGTGGCAAAGCCATTGACTTTATCCCTTGGAGACCCAGGTTCAAATCCACCCTAGCGCAGATGAAGAAAAATAAATTAATAAAATCAAATATAAATAATTAAAATCCTCCAATAAGGTCTTGACATGTGTCACTACTTAAATAAATAATTTATTATTTTATTAATTTAAAATTAGGACTAAATTGAAAGAATGTGTAAATAATAGGGACCAAATGTGTAATTTTAAAATATACACATCAGTTGCCACGTGGCAGTTCCGTCACTCCACCGTTAGATTTTTAATGGCGGTGGTCAAAATAGGTTGATTTTATAAGTTCGATGATGTGATTGACGTTTTTTATAGTTCGGTGGTTCAAATAAGTATCTCCAATTTGTTTGGTAGTCAGTGTTGTAGTTTTCCCTTTATTTTACTCACCGACTTAAAAAATAACGACAATAAGATTATGATTTTTTATTGTTATCTGATTTAAGAATAATTACCAAAATATCTTATAATAGTCAACTTATTATTTTACCCTTAAATCCAAGATTCCAAACCCACTTGTCATCACCCTTCATGTAATGGCCCAAACAAATCTTGGGTCGGTAGTTTACCATTTTACCCTTGAAATAACTCGAGTTCTAACTTTACCCTTGAAACATCTTAATTTTCCGATCTTACCCTACAAATCCAATGGATAGATGAAACATGGAAAATTAATTTAAATCTAATGACTCATATTAATTCTAACCTTATGAAATGGATCTTTACACTTAAATACAATGACTAGAATTAATCATTAAATGTTCTATTTATGGATGGTATTTTACCCGACCCGATCGGGTTAGTTTTTTAATAATAAAAAACGGGTTCGAGTTCGGGTCGGGTTTGAATTTAGGGTGCAAAATTCCACTTGACAATTTAATGGTTGATCCCCTGTTAGGGTTGTAAAAACAGATAACCGGATGGATTTCAGGTCGGGTTCTGTCAGGTCGGGTCAAATCAGATACATGTCAATTCAAGTCAATTTTTTTACTCGACTCGGGTCGGGTGAGGTGCAATAGCAGGTCGGATCCATTGCAGGTCGAGTCCATTTCAGTTCGGGTCCATTTCATGTCGGGTTTATTTCAGGTCGGGTTCAAACAGATCGGGTCCTAACCAGGTAATCGGCAGGTTAATTCGGGCTCGGGTAGACATCAGGTCGGGTTAATTCGGGTTTTGAATTCGTATTATTTTTTAGTTCGGTACAATTGTACAAGTAGTCGATATTTATTTCGAGTTAATTATTTAACGTCTTTCATGGAATCACATTAAAAATAAAAATTTGGCACTAGAAATGAATAAACATATCATAAATGATTCATATTTAAAATAATAAAGTAAATTAAAAACTTGAAATATGGTCAGTTCGAGTAAAAACAAAGTTTTAGGGACTATAATGAACAACAAATAATAAATAAGAGTCAATTTGGACTAAAAATAAAGTTTTAAGGACTTAATTGAATTGAACTAAAAGTTAAAAAACTTAAATGAAAAACATCTACAATTTAAAGGCTACAAAATAATTAGCCAATCTAAAATGAATGGGTGGTGGGATATGAGCCCAAAGGCCAAAGCCCCAAACTATTAATAATTATTATTTATTATATTATATATACATTATACAACTTATAAGTTTTAATATATATATATATATATTAATTATATTTATATGTTATATTATAAGTTTTAATATATATATGTGTGTGTGTATTATATGTTATATTAATTATTATGTACGTATACATATAATATATATGTATATATATGTATTATATGTTATATTAATTATTATGTACGTATACATATAATAAATATGTATATATTTACATGTTATATTATAAGTTCATATTATAGTGTTCAGGGTTTAGGGTGTTGCATTATGGTTTATGAGTTATCATAATTGTTTAGGGTTTAGGGGCTAGGCTTTATAATTTAGGGTTTGAGAGTTAGGGTTTATACTTGATGGTTTAGGGTGTTGTATTAGGGTTTACGAGTTATCATTATTGTTTATGTTTAGAGCTTAAGTGTTTAGGGTTTAGGGTTTATTATTTAAGAGTTATGGTTTATATTCGATGGCTTATTGTTCATATTAGAGTGTTTAGGGTTTAGGGTGTTGCATTAGGGTTTATAAGTTATCATAATTGTTTATGGTTTAGGGTGTTGTATTAGGGTTTATGAGTTATCATCATTGTTTAAGTTTTAGGGTTTAGGGTTCACGAATACGAATAACATTAAAAATATTAGAGTAAATTAAAAAAATTATAAATTAAAAATGGTCAATTTTTGCAAAAAATAAAATTTTAGGGACTAACATGAATAAAATATCATCATATTAAAAATACTTGACTAAATTACAAAAAAAAAGAGAATAGGTGTCAATTTGGAATAAAAATAAAGTTTTAGGGACTATAATGAACAAAGATATTAAATTAAAATTATAAACATTGGAGTAAATTACAAACAAGAAAAGGATAGGGTCGATTTGGAATAAAAATAAAGTTTTAGGGACTAGAATTAACAAAGATGCTATATTAAAATTATAAATATTGGACTAAAATACAAAAAAAGATAGGGGTTGATTTGGAATAAAAATAAATTTTTAAAGAGTACAATAAACAAAGATAATTAAATTATAATTATAAACATTGGACATAATTATAAACAAAAAATGATAGGGTTGATTTGGAATAAAAATAAAATTTTAGGGACTAGAATGAACAAAGATATTAAATTAAAATTATAAACATTGGACTAAATTACAAGCAAAAAAGAACATGGGTTAATTTAGAATAAAAATAAAATTTTAGGGACTATAATGAATAAAAAATATTAAATAAAAATTTAAACATTGAACTAAATTACAAATATAAAAAGAATAAAGGTTAATTTAGACTAAAAATAATATACATGTAGATAAGTTTTACTATATATATTACGTATATATATATATACATACATACATACATGTTACGTATATTATATATTAAATATATATATTAATACACATATAAATACATTTATATATATATGTTGTCATATATATATTAATATATATATATTAATATTATATACATTAATATATATATTAATACATATTATATACGTATTATATTATATATATAATATATAATATATGTGTAAATTGTAATGTCAAATGTGATATCGATACACGGGGGTGTATCGATACGCTCTAAACTCACCGGAAATCTGATATTTTGGTGAGGTGGGTGCCGCGATGCTGTAACACATTACTCGATTCTTTGGCCAAATCTGGTATTGGATTGTGTTTTTCATTTGCTATGTGTTTATGTATTTCTCGGGTTAAGGTCATGCTTTTATTTTCGATTGGTTTGAGCTATTAGTTTTAAGTGCATGGTTGTACTGAACTTATATTTTAATAATATTATGGGCACTCTTTTCTCCACCGAGGCCTCTATACTTAAAAAAAAAACTACTACTGCAAAAACATATTAACAATGACTAGCGAAATTAAATAAATAAATAACACATGAAATAATTTGATTATTGTGTCGTAGTAAAATACACTGCCATAAAAATAATTTTGCACGGATGGTGTAATCACAATAATGGACGTTGCCCCTAAGGTTAACACATTCTCCCAAACACCGTACACTCAAAGTTAGGGATGTAAAAACAGGTAATCGGACGGGTTTCAGGTCGGGTACTGTCAGGTCGGGTAAAATCGGATACAGGTCATTTCAGGTCATTTTTCTGTTTTGACTCGACTCGGTCGGGTGCGGGTCCATTTCAGGTCGGGTCTATTTCAGGTCGAGTCCATTTCAGGTCGGGTTCATTTCAGGTCGGGTCCATTTAGGTTCGGGTCAAAACGGGTCGGGTCCGAAGCAGATAATTGACAGGTTAATTCAGGTTCGGATACACTTCAGGTCGGGTCCATTTTAGGTCGGGTCCGTTTCAGGTCGGGTCCGTTTCAGGCCGGGTCCATTTCAGGTCGGGTCCATTTCATGTCGGGTTCATTTCAGGTCGGTTTCATTTCAGGTCGGGTGCATTTCAGGTCAGGTAATTTCAGGTCGGGTAATTCAGGTCAGAATATTTTTGGAATTGGAATTCGTATTGAGTTTCAGTTCGGTACAACCGTATAAGTAGTTGATAGACTTTAGGTTGGCCTCCGTCAATCGTCATTGATTTTGAGTTAATTATTTAAAGTCATATCAAATTAAAATTATAAAACATTGGAGTAATTAAAAAAATAATGAAAATGGGTCAATTTGGACTTAAAAGGGGTCAATTTGGATTAAAAATAAACTTTCACAGATTACAATGAACAAAAATATCAAATTAAAATTATAAAACATTAGACAAATTTAAAAGAAAACAAGGAAAATGGGTCAATTTGGAATAAAAATAAAGTTTTGGGGACTATAATGAACAAAAATATCAAATTAAAAGTATAAAAATTAGACTAATTAAAAAAAACAATAAGTAGAGGTCAATTTAGAATAAAAATAAAGTTTTAGGGTCTAGAATGAACAAAATTTCAAATTAAAATTATAAAACATGATGAATTAAAATATATACAAGGGTCAATACGGAATTAAAATAAAGTTAAGGGACTAGAATAAAGAAAATATTAAATTAAAATAATAAAACATTGGACAAATTAAAAAAATAAATGTGGGTCAATTTGGAATAAAAATAAAGTTCTAGGGTCTAGAATGATGAAAATATCTAATTAAAATTATAAAATATTGGACGAATTAAAAAAATAATGAATATGAGTTTAGGGTTCATACATTTGTAGGTACATTTACATACATATATTAGGGTTTAGGGTTTAGGGTAAAACTCATTAATGGTTTATGGCTCATACATTGATAGCTACATATATACATACTTACATACATTAGGGTTTATGGTTTAAGGTTTAAGGTTTAGAGTTTAAGGTTTATAGTTTAGGGTGTAGCGAAAACTCATTAATGGTTTAGGGTTCATACATTGATAGATACAAACATACTTACATACATTAGGGTTTAAGGTTTAGAGTTTATATTTTAAGGGTTAGGCTGTGGATTTAAGGGTTTAGGGTATAGGGTATAGGGTTTAGAGTTTAGAGTTTTATGAAAACTCCATTAAGTGTTTAGGATTTAAGGTTTAGGTTTAGTGTTTAGTGTTTAAGGTTTAGGGAGAAATTCATTAAAGGTTTAGGGCTCATACATTGATAGCTACATATATACATACATACATACATATACATATTAGGGTTTAGGGTTTAGGGTTAATTGTTTAGAGTTTAGGGTGTAACGAAAACTCATTAAGGGTTTATGGTTCATACATTGATAGATACAAACATACTTACATACATTAGGGTTTAAGGTTTAGAGTTTATGGTTTATAGGTTTAGGGTTTATGGAAAACTTCATTAAGGGTTTAGGCTTTAGACATTGATAGGTATATACATACATACTTACATACATTAGGGTTTAGGATTTAGGGTTTAGTGTTTAGAGTTTAAGGTAAAACTCATCAAGGGTTTAGAGTTTATACATTGATAGATATACACATACTTATATACATTATAGTTTAGAGTTTAAGGTTTAAGATTAGGGTTTAGGGTCTATGATTTGATGAATTTAAAGTGTTGATAAATGTAAAATATTAACTATTAATTTTTAAATCAATTTAAAGTGTTAAATAATATTTCTGTTAAATATACATATATAATCAATTTAATATATATGTATAAAAAATTGTATTTAAATATTCATTTCACGCTTCTAAGTTTTAAATTTTATTAAATAATTCAATATGTTTAGTACTAAATCATTTAATATAAATTATTTGTGGCGTTAATAACTTAAAAGTTTTATTAAATTAATAACTTGTGATGGATGAATTAAAAATAAATTATTTAAAATTTAAATCATTTTATTAATTATGATCATTAAATTAAAATTTTATTTTATTAAAAATTTTAATTAGGGGAGAAACTAAAAATTAAAAATACTTTAGTTTTTAATTTAGGGGGAAAAGTTAAAAGTTAAAAATACTTTAGTTTTTAATTTGGGGTGGAAAATTTGTGGAGCCAAATGGGGGGGGGGGGATTTCAATAAAAAAGTTGGGGGAAAATTGATGGGGAGAGTTTTTTTAAGGGTTAACTACACCACTGACCACCGAACTAATCGGGGATTCTTATTTTGACCACTGAACTAACGAACTCGTCAATCAGACCACCAAACTTATTAAACCAACCTATTTTGACCACCGCCGTTAAAAACCTAACGGTGGGGTAACGGAGTTGCCACGTGGCATCTTATCGAAATTTTTTTAAAATTACACATTTGGTCCCTATTATTTACCTATTAAATCAATTTGGTCCTAATTTTAATTTAATTAAATAAAACTAACCAACCAACCAGTTGACGACACATGTCACCACCTGATTGGATGAATTTATTATATTTTTTATTTAATTTATTTAATAATTTTCCACCCAATCATGTGGTGACACGTGTCACCTAATTGGGTGAAAATTTAAAGAAATAAGATGGCTGGGAATCAAACCCACAACCATCAACAATATCTACTTTCACTCACTCTACCACTGAGCTAAGCCATTCTATTGTTTCAAATATGTTAACTTGTTTATTTAGTTACATATTGGGTTTCCCTGTTCTTCTTCCTTATTACGAAAATTTGTTCCTCCCTAGTACTGCAAATCTTCACAACAAACAAATAAGAGAACCGTGTCAACGATCACCAGCTTCTTCTACCTTCTCCTTTGTATTGGTCATTCCTAACTTTTGTATACTGAGAATGGAAAGCTTGGTTAATGACATATCGGCTAAGCCATTCTATTGTTTCGAATTAAATTTGGTCGCACCTTCAATTACTTGTTTGTTGTGAAGATTTACAGTACCAGAGAGGAACAAATTTTGGTAATAAGGAAGAAGAACAGGGAAACCCAAAATGTCACTAAATAAATAAGTTAACACATTTGAAACAGTAGAATGGCTTAGCCCAGTGGTAGAGTGAGTGAAAGTAGATATTGTTGATGGTTGTGGGTTTGATTCCCAGCCATCTCATTTCTTTAAATTTTCACCCAATTAGGTGACACGTGTCACCACATGATTGGGTGGAAAATTATTAAATAAAATAAATAAAAAATATAATAAATTCATCCAATCAGGTGGTGACACGTGTCATCAACTGGTTGGTTGGTTAGTTTTATTTAATTAAATTAAAATTAGGACCAAATTGATTTAATAGGTAAATAATAGGGACCAAATGTGTAATTTTAAAAAATTTCGATAAGCTGCCACGTGGCAACTCTATTACCCCACCGTTAGGTTTTTAACGACGGCGGTCAAAATAGGTTGGTTTAATAAGTTTGGTGGTCTGATTGACGAGTTCGTTAGTTCGGTGGTCAAAATAGGAATCCCCAATTAGTTCGGTGGTCAGTGGTGTAGTTAACCCTTTTTTTAATTGAATTTGTTATTTAAGGGTTAATTACCCTTTAAGCCCTTCCTTAAATAGATGCTTAGGGTTTAGATTATTTAAGTTTTAGTTTGTTTTTTTAGTGCTAACTTTTGGTATAGTTTCTTTAGATTTAATTAAACATGGTTGAACTAAAAGAAGGATGAGCATGTCACAACGCACACGTGTCCTCAATTTTTTGGTCTAATAACAATTTAGGTCTATATAAGTATAATTATTAGATAAACTATGTATTGTCCCTAAATTTTGAGTTTGAATACTTATTAAGTCCTTGTAATTTTAAAATTCAATATTTTAATTCCACCAAATGTTCAATCTTGATTTCTCATTTGTATTGAAATAAAGTATTTTATGTGAGATAAACTATGTCTTAGCTATAAGATCCGAGAGCTAATATTATTACAAACAAACTTCTTGTATTTGATCAGTTCAGGTCAACAACATGTCGGGTTTAAAACAGGTCGGGTTCAAAACAGTTCGGTCCATTTCAGGTCGGGTCCATTTCAGGTCGGGTAAAATCGGATATCGGGTCAATTCAGTCGGGTAAATTCAGTTATCTGCCAGGTCGGCTTCGAGTTCGGGTTCGTTTCAGTCGGACGCAGGTCGGGTTTCAGGTCCACAGTAACAGGTCCAATTCGGGTTCGGGTCGTTTTCAGTCGGACGCAGATCAGGTTCGGTTACTACAATAACATGTCAAATTCGGGTTCGGGTCAACAACAGTCGGTTACAGATCGGGTTCGGGTCATCAAATCTTCGGCTCAAATCAGGTTCTAACTCGAGCAGGTTTCAGTCGGGTTTTCAGGTCGGGTCAGCTTTTTACATTCCTACTCAAAGTGAGGAAGTGGAACTCGCTTGGTATTGCTCTCTTCGAAAAAGAACATGAATGATTAAATGTCTTCAATGGGTAAAACAATGAATTTGAGCTCTCTATTTATAAGGTAAAATTATGGACAAATCAGTAAATATTAGAGGAATCAATTATTGTAAAAATCTCAACCGCCCTTCTAATATTTACTATATATAGAAATATAATTTACCTTTTCAAAAATCTACCAACATCTAATTTATTAAGGTTGTATTTTGATACACAAGCTATTTAAAAATGCACACAATTTCTTTATTCAAACTCTATAATATAATACTTAAATTCTTAATTCAAACCTAAATCTTATAATTGTATATCAAAATATTTTGTAATTACTAAAATAACTTCTCGTGTATGATAATTTAATAAAATTTTTCACTCAGGGTTTCATAATTCTGTATATATTTATGTGCACAAACTACCTCTCAATTATTAAAAAGATTATATGCACATATGTGTTGCAAATCTATAGGCCATGGATGAAATTATTTTCCTACCCTACTGGAGAAAAGAGTAGACGGATTTGGTCATAAAGTCTGAGCCAAAAAGGAGAAATAAAATAAAGAAAACCCTCCATTGTAAAGTCTGGAGATAAATTAGATTGTATTAATAAGTGACATCATATTAATTTTAGTTAATATTAAAATTTAAAATCCATATTAAATAAAATACTATATTTATAATTAGTGTTACACGACATTGGTGATATAATATATTTTGAATTGGAAATGAATAGCCTTAAAATTTAACTAGACTTACAATAAGGGGATTATAAATGTCTCTATTTAAAAGAGGTCGTAAAATAAGTGACGGTAAGTCACAAGAAATCATATTAAACTGAGTGGAGATATCGTGCTTAACAAGAACATCGGCTACCATAATACCTTTACGCGGAATTCATGAAATTTTTGCCCGTTCGCACAAGCGATTTAGAGAGTGTCTGGTTTCAACTACTCTCCTTCTCCTTAAAATTCATGAAATAAGTGACGGTAACCCTCCATGTACTTCTTTGATTTAATTTCTTAATGAAATGCTGTCTTTGGATAAAAAAAAATATTGATCATATGAATTGCTAGATTCAACATTCAGATTAAAATGTGAAATATTCACTTAAACTGTTAAACAAACCGTTATACACATACTGATCAAAGATTAATTAAACAAAATGATCAGCGCCTTTATTTATTTATTTGTTTGTTTGTTTGTTTATTTATTCTCTTCTTCAAATTCAAACTTCATAAAAAACAAACTTATTTATCGAGTAATACTGTAAAAATAAACACATGTGTATTGGTTGATAATTACCGTAAATAATCAGGGATGAAACAAGAAGGGTCGGAAGGAGACTATCGTCCCCTTAAAAATTTAAAATTCATATATAATTTTTTACGTATTTTCTATTTTCACCCTCTTAAAATTTTATAAGTTCATTCCTTTAACATAAAATCTTGCGTCCATCTGTCCTCGTATATAATAAAACATCTTACGATCGTTTTTTTATCTTCCAAGTTTTTTTTATAATTCATGTTTATAGTTTTTTTTATAAAGCTGAAAATAAGAAAAACTAATTAAGGTCTTGCAAATCATGTAGCATGGCTGTCGCTGATTCTCTAGGAGGATCTTTAAATAGGATCTCGCCGTCGCCGACTGTTGTTCCTCGACTAAGACGGACCAAGCTATCCACCACTCCATTTAAAGATGACCATTTAATCCATACCTGTTAAGTTTTGACCCGAATTAATTTTATAGAGTCGTATTTTTTTAAAAGAAATTTTCAGGTTAGGATCAGGTTCGTTTCTAGTTTTTTGAGGATAAGGTCAAGTCGAATTTAAGGTGAAAAATACCCTACCCGACCTAAAATATGTTAGAAAATAAGCGTTAATCTAAGAATAAACAATAGGATAAAATAATATTATTTAAACGAACAATACAAAATTAAGAACAATACAATAATATATAAATCAAACCGATTTGAAACCAAAAGAAACGTGTTGAGGCCTGCACGAATGTAGTTTTCTTAAGACAAATTTTCGGCCACTCCTATGGTGCTCGAGCTCATTGGTCGTTTGTCTCCCAAGATACAACAATAAATGATCAGCCACAGTTGCACTATTGTGCAGATCATGAACTGACCCTTGCCTTCGTCTACCACCGAAAACTACTTGTAAAATCCAAAGAGTAAAACAATAAAAAATTTTGTGGTTTTAAACCCTATTAGCTATTTATAGGAGTATCATGATAGTATAAATGGAAATTTTGACCTAACAGAGCATTTAATAATGAGAATCAATTGATTCTCCTATAAAGCAATTTTCAAAATTATTATCTGAATTAAAGGTAACTTTCAATATTTACCCTTTTAATTTCAAGATAAAATTTGACAAATTTATGCTTTTATAGGGTCATATTTTTTTAAAAGAAATTTTCAGGTTTGGATCGGGTTCGGTACTAGTTTTTTGAGGATAAGGTCGAGTCGAGTTTAAGGTGAAAAATATCCTACCCGACCCAAAATAATAGTTTAATTTTATTTTAAATATTTAAGTGTAATTGCTACAATGCCATCTCTTTATATATATATTTTAATTATCTCCTTATTTTATCTAATAGAAATAAAATAATAATTATAGTGCTCCCTCTTTAGTCTTTATTTGTATATTTCAATAAGCTCTTTATTTTATCAAATAATAATAAAAAATTATAATTAGTTAAATTAAAATAAATTAACAACGAATTCGTAGATATAAATTCAAATCATTCAAATTTGAACAAAATTTGATTCGATTTTGACAAAATTTTTCATTTCTTAGGATTATTTTTTTTACAAAAAAATTATTTCAAAATTGACGTTTCAAATAAAAATGGAGTATTAAGAAGTAAAAATGATACCGTGTTTTAAGAAAATAAATATTTCACATGTAAAATCAAGATAATGATCATATGTGTCTCATCTACTTATATTTAAAACTTTAAATAAACTTTTAAAAATATTGTTGACGTCATTTAACCCGAATAAGATATAAATATATTAAAACACGAAGTTCTTTATTGTTTTAAAGTATAGTCCAATCAATAAGGGAAAAAAAAAGAGACCACTAAAATATTGCACACAAGCTTTATATTTATCCCAAACCAGGAGAATATATATGCCATTTTAAATACTATTATTGGAATGATGTCAGAGTAGCCATAAGCTATCGTTCACGAAAAAAAATATTTAATAAATACAAAAATATGGATTAAAAAGGAATAAATACAAAAAAATGGATTAAAAAGGAAAAAAAGACGAAGAAAGGGTCTTTTTTTTTGAACAAAAAAACGGTCATTTTAGAATTATACGAGAACACATTCGAAAACACAACATAATAATAAAGAAATACAAAACTAATAAAAACACATTTCAAACATAAATAATATTATATAATATTTATATTTGTAAGATTAAAATAATAAGATGAGTCTATCACACTTGACAAGCATCGCTGAACATTACTAACAGTGAGCATTATTGAGCGTCATTAATTTAATTAATAAAGATAAAAAATTTAAATGACTCAACGTATAATTATAAATTATTTAAATAAATAATTATAAATTATTTAAAATAAAATATTAATTAAATTATTTTTCATATACATATGATAGTTTTAATTATGGTGCTTGTCTAGGGTCAAAAAAATAATTGGATTAAATATCAACCATAGTTAGTTTTAAAAAATAAAACCCTAAACCTTTAAACTAAAATCCTAAACCCCAAATACAAAGAATTAAACCATAAACTCAAACCCTAATTTTGAACAATGTGATTACGGTTTATAGTTTAGGGTTTAGGGTTTTTGTTCATGGTTTCAAGTTTATTGTTTAAGTTTTATGGTTTTGGGTTTATGTTTTAGGTTTTAGGGTTTGAGATTTAGGGGTTTTTTTAAATTTAATGAATATTTATTTTAAATAATTTTAAATTATATGTTTAAATAATTCATAATTATACGTTGAGTCCTTTAAAATTTTAATATTTATAAATTAATTTTAATGGTGTTGAGCGGTGTTCGTCGAGGGTCAAAAAATAATTGGATTAAATACCAACCATAGTTAATTTAAAAAAAATAAAAACCCTAAACCCTAAACAATGCACCCTAAACCTTGAAACCAAAATCCCAAACCCTGAATATAAAGTGTTAAACCAGAAACCAGAAACCCTAAATTTGAACACTATGTTTAGGGTTTATAGTTTATGGTTTATAGTTTACAATTTAAGGTTTTATATTCATGGTTTCAAGTTTATTGATTAAGGTTTGTGGTTTTGGGTTTACATTTTTGAGTTTAGTGTCACATCCCAAAAACCGGTCTAGTCGAAATTAGGTTTCGATGGCCGATTATTTTATATCGATTGAATAATTCATTCGACTCTATCTGAATCAATAAATATTATTCGGGTTAATTTATGATAGATTATTATTATTATTATTATTATTATTATTAATGGGTGGGACCCATGTCAAATCCTTCAAATTGAAGGAATGCCACCAGGATAAACATGAAATAGATTAATGGAGTAGGTAAAGTTGTCCATGTGGACAAAGTTTCAAATTTTCTATTAATTCTTTACCTTTGTTTTTAATTATTATTATTATTATAATTACAATTATTATAAAGGAAGAAAGAAAAGATGTTTACTTGAAAGCCACGCCTAAGCCACTAAGGGGTGTGGCAATTTGCCACAATTTTGGACAATAAAAAAATAGGCCACTCGGCCAAATAAAGAGAAAATAGTGGCAGCCACCATTACAAGTGGTCTTTGGGAAATGATTGAGGGAATTAAAGATAATTTTGAGGGAGCCCAAGGCCGGTTTAGTTCAACTATAAATAGGGGGAGATGAGTGCATTTGATAAAAAAAATATGAGGAAGTGAGGAAGAAAAATAAGGAAGTCAGTGAAGAAGCGAAATTAGGTGGGATCGAGTTCAGTATTAGATTAGTGGTCCGATAAATTCGATATAGTAATATCGAATTTCTACCGATGACGGGGTAAGCTCAAATCTCTAGTTAGTTTAAGTTTCGGTATCGAGTTGATTAATATTTTTATATATATTCGATACTGTTTTATTGATTAGTTTTTATTAATTATCATGGTATACGAGGTCGATTCGGAACAACCGTCAAGCCCAAGAAATAAAAATAAAGTACCGGTCTATCAAGGTGAGTGAAATAAATTAAAGTTGAGATTAGAGTCTCAACTACCTATAATTTGATGTTAGTATTTATATTAAGCATGAAATTGAATTAATTAAAGGTTGGTAAAAGATAAGGGTATAAAGAATAAAGAAATTCGGATTTGTAAACTGTCCTGTAGAAAACTGCATTTTTGAGCATGTTAGAGTCATTTCTGGAAAACGTGTTCTTCTACAAAGTTGTAGAGGACAAAATTTTACATGGAATAGAGGTATGATTTGCTCAAAAATGTTAAGTATAAGTCTCTGAATTGTTCTTAGAAGTTACGGGACTGGAACTGAATAAAATTGGAATCTGCTGGGCTAAATTGTGAAATTCGAAATGTTTAGGGGGTCAAATGGTGTTAATAAATTCTGAGAATTTATGATTAGAACAGGGGATTCATAAAATGAATTAGATTAAATGGCCAAGCTTGAATTAAGTTTCAATTGGTAGGTTAAAACCATTTAGATCACATACATGATTATTAAAGAATAAAGGGGGACTGTTTTGTGGAAATTAATAAATTGAGGACTTACATGTCCTATTTTTGAGGTTACTGTATTATAAAAATAATGTTATAAGATTAATTTAAATGTGGTTAAAAGCTCAAGATTAATAGTGTAGTGAAACATAGATTATAAATACACTAAAGTCACAAATTAAGCATAGACAGATTAAGTTTCTGAAAATGCCTTATGTTCAAGTAATAAACTGTATTAATAGGGAAATGATAAAATTATATGCCATACATAGTTATAAAGGTGTGTTTATAAGATTTCCAGAATGGTAAAGAACTCCTTATTTGGAGTTGTGAGTAAAAAGATATGAATTTTTGAGTAAGTAAATGTCATGAAAACATGGTAACAGTTTGCCCCTAAATCTGCTTCAACAACGACTTTAGAAATTCATTATAAATTGTATAAGAGGAATTAAAAGCTATAATTTATATGGTTTAAAAGGTTATTCAGTCTAGTTTCGTTTAAAACAAACGAAATCAGATTTTGAGTTATAGAACATTTTATATAAATATTTCTTTAAGGACAATGCAAGCTGCCTAATGTACTAAATGATATATTTCTTTAATGTTTGGTTAGAAAAGAGTAGAAATGAAGGAAACCACAAAGTTGGAGAATAAGGAAAATGTCTCTAAGCTTGGATTGAGGTGAGTGTGGATGCATTTGTCTCGGGTGACGCGGTGTCATTCCGATCATTGTTTTTATATGTGAGTATAGATGCATTTGTCTCGGGTGACACGGTGTCATTCCGATATTTTTATGTTCTGATATGTGGGTATAGTCGTGTCAGGGGTAGGCTCGGTGCCTTCCTATTGCATTAATTATGAATTTATTTGCATCTGGTAAGTACCCTACATTATTTTGATATGCTTAAAAATGATTATAATATGCTACATGTATATGAAAATAATATGAAATATTATCTGATATGGAGCTACGGCTCATCTTGCTATTTGATATGATATGATCTGAAAATCATGGACTATGTGAAATTATGTGTATTTATGGACGTTGGATACAATTGGCATGCCATAGGGTTATTCGAGCTCACCATGTAAGGGAGGACTACGGTCCAGGGCTACGGCCTATATGTGGGAGATAAAAGGATGGAAGTGTAAGGGATATATGGAGCTACGGCTCAGGGCTACGGCTCATTTATGATTCATGATATGGTGTACAGGGAATCCGCGTATCCAATGGTACCAATATATTATGTGTTTGATACGTATGCTATGTTATGCTCATGATATGATATTATACAAGAGATACATGGAGCTACGGCTCATTACTGATTCATGATATGGTGTACAGGGAATCCGCGTATCCAATGGTACCAATATATTATGTGTTTGATGCTTTATGCTATGTTATGATCAAGATATGATATTATGTTTTGTTATGAATATGAAGTATGCCATGTTATTGCATTATGATCATTTTTGGAAGCATGCTACATGATATAATATGTTCATTCATTGTCATTGGCTACCTCACTTAGACTATGTAAGTCTAATGCATTCATTGCATAACATTTCAGGTTAAGGAAAGTAACAGATCGAGATCGAGATTAGTTGGAAGGTTGGCAAGTCACTACAATTAAAGAGTAATGTGTTTTGTCCTTATGAACTCCTAGTATGGTGGCAAAGTAGTTAAAGTAATTATATTAATCTTGTGGGCCTACTATTGTGTATACGTTGCCTATGTTCTGTATAAGGTTTTTAAAAGTAATATTGACTATTGAGTTAGTAATAAAATTGACATAATTGGTACTAAAATATTGATTAAAGGACTCTAAGATTTTTGTGAGTTGTTAGGCTCATTTAAATATGTAAAGAATTTTAGTAAGATAATTCAAAAAGAAATAGATTTGAATACTTTACAAAATAGTCACTAAATATTACATCGTCTAATCAGATAGGTAAATGACCTCTGTTAATAATGAGATTTTACAGGCTAATAACTAGTAAGTTTAATTTCAGTATAATATCACGAATTTCAGATAAGGACCCCTAAATTGTAAAAATTACAATTTAGTCCCTAAGTTTGAAAAAGTTTAAAATTGACCCCAATTTGAGTAAGTTGTTAATAAGTTAAGTGTTACGTCTTAAAAGAGATTAATAAAATAATCCGAAATAATTTTTGAACTTTGGATTTATGTCTCCGATCTCCGTATCGTTTTCCGGTAGCGCTCTCCGACCCGGTTCTCTACCAGGCCGGGAAGGGGGTGTTACATTAGTGGTATCAGAGCTAGAGTTTAGTCGGTTCTGGACTAAACTTAAGTATGTTTGTGTTGTATGTTATGTTACTTTGCCACCTAGGAGTTAATCTGTTAAGTATTGTGACTTGTCAACTGATCCGATCTCTTTTATAATATAGATATGTGTCTCGAACTAACGAAACTTAAAATAATGAGTCTGTTGCTATCTCCTCGACTTATGGCGAGTAGGTGCAAGGAGAAAATCCTCTGAATTCTCAGAACCCTCCTGTTCGAGGTGTAGAGCCTGAAGCTCCTACAGCTCAGGCAGAATGTTATCAGAATATAGCTGATATGTTTCAGCAATTTATGAATGTGTTAAAGGCTAGTCAAGTCATACAACTTACGCCACCTGTTGCGCAACCTCTTCGAGCCCCAATCGATAAGTTATCGCAATACCGAGTTTACACCTTTACTGGTCGGGACATAGATGATTCCGAAATAGTCGAGTGTTGGTTAGACAATACTTTAAGGATTTTTGATAAGCAATTAAGATGTTCGGATGAACATAAGCTTGAATACGCTCTTGCGTTGAAGCCTTACAGTGATGGGAGACTACTGTCCTTACCGTCTCCGAGGAAACCGTGAGTTGGGAAATTCTTCTTGAAAGAGTTCCATAATAAGTACATAAGTGTCAAATGTTTATCATAGGGCTTAACGATGAGTTACGACTCATGTTTACAATGTTATACATTAAAAATTTCCAAGATCTCGTAAATAGAGTCAAAGCTACGGAAGTAGCGAAGAGAGCTTAGAAAATTAGTAAATTTAATAAGTCTGAAAAGAAATCAAGACATGAGAATTTCTAAGTGCAATTTTTGTCAACGACGACATGAAGGACAATGTCGCAAAAAAAATATAGGAAAGGTGAATTCTTCATTTCTAGAAGATTCTGATCCCGAAGAGTGCTCGGATGAACAATCTGAAGCTACAAGTAAGAATTCGAGGACGAATTCTTTTCTAAGGGGGGGAGAGTTGTCACATCCCAAAAACCGGTCTAGTCGAAATTAGGTTTCGATGGCCGATTATTTTATATCGATTGAATAATTCATTCGACTCTATCTGAATCAATAAATATTATTCGGGTTAATTTATGATAGATTATTATTATTATTATTATTATTATTATTATTATTAATGGGTGGGACCCATGTCAAATCCTTCAAATTGAAGGAATGCCACCAGGATAAACATGAAATAGATTAATGGAGTAGGTAAAGTTGTCCATGTGGACAAAGTTTCAAATTTTCTATTAATTCTTTACCTTTGTTTTTAATTATTATTATTATTATAATTACAATTATTATAAAGGAAGAAAGAAAAGATGTTTACTTGAAAGCCACGCCTAAGCCACTAAGGGGTGTGGCAATTTGCCACAATTTTGGACAATAAAAAAATAGGCCACTCGGCCAAATAAAGAGAAAATAGTGGCAGCCACCATTACAAGTGGTCTTTGGGAAATGATTGAGGGAATTAAAGATAATTTTGAGGGAGCCCAAGGCCGGTTTAGTTCAACTATAAATAGGGGGAGATGAGTGCATTTGATAAAAAAAATATGAGGAAGTGAGGAAGAAAAATAAGGAAGTCAGTGAAGAAGCGAAATTAGGTGGGATCGAGTTCAGTATTAGATTAGTGGTCCGATAAATTCGATATAGTAATATCGAATTTCTACCGATGACGGGGTAAGCTCAAATCTCTAGTTAGTTTAAGTTTCGGTATCGAGTTGATTAATATTTTTATATATATTCGATACTGTTTTATTGATTAGTTTTTATTAATTATCATGGTATACGAGGTCGATTCGGAACAACCGTCAAGCCCAAGAAATAAAAATAAAGTACCGGTCTATCAAGGTGAGTGAAATAAATTAAAGTTGAGATTAGAGTCTCAACTACCTATAATTTGATGTTAGTATTTATATTAAGCATGAAATTGAATTAATTAAAGGTTGGTAAAAGATAAGGGTAGAAAGAATAAAGAAATTCGGATTTGTAAACTGTCCTGTAGAAAACTGCATTTTTGAGCATGTTAGAGTCATTTCTGGAAAACGTGTTCTTCTACAAAGTTGTAGAGGACAAAATTTTACATGGAATAGAGGTATGATTTGCTCAAAAATGTTAAGTATAAGTCTCTGAATTGTTCTTAGAAGTTACGGGACTGGAACTGAATAAAATTGGAATCTGCTGGGCTAAATTGTGAAATTCGAAATGTTTAGGGGGTCAAATGGTGTTAATAAATTCTGAGAATTTATGATTAGAACAGGGGATTCATAAAATGAATTAGATTAAATGGCCAAGCTTGAATTAAGTTTCAATTGGTAGGTTAAAACCATTTAGATCACATACATGATTATTAAAGAATAAAGGGGGACTGTTTTGTGGAAATTAATAAATTGAGGACTTACATGTCCTATTTTTGAGGTTACTGTATTATAAAAATAATGTTATAAGATTAATTTAAATGTGGTTAAAAGCTCAAGATTAATAGTGTAGTGAAACATAGATTATAAATACACTAAAGTCACAAATTAAGCATAGACAGATTAAGTTTCTGAAAATGCCTTATGTTCAAGTAATAAACTGTATTAATAGGGAAATGATAAAATTATATGCCATACATAGTTATAAAGGTGTGTTTATAAGATTTCCAGAATGGTAAAGAACTCCTTATTTGGAGTTGTGAGTAAAAAGATATGAATTTTTGAGTAAGTAAATGTCATGAAAACATGGTAACAGTTTGCCCCTAAATCTGCTTCAACAACGACTTTAGAAATTCATTATAAATTGTATAAGAGGAATTAAAAGCTATAATTTATATGGTTTAAAAGGTTATTCAGTCTAGTTTCGTTTAAAACAAACGAAATCAGATTTTGAGTTATAGAACATTTTATATAAATATTTCTTTAAGGACAATGCAAGCTGCCTAATGTACTAAATGATATATTTCTTTAATGTTTGGTTAGAAAAGAGTAGAAATGAAGGAAACCACAAAGTTGGAGAATAAGGAAAATGTCTCTAAGCTTGGATTGAGGTGAGTGTGGATGCATTTGTCTCGGGTGACGCGGTGTCATTCCGATCATTGTTTTTATATGTGAGTATAGATGCATTTGTCTCGGGTGACACGGTGTCATTCCGATATTTTTATGTTCTGATATGTGGGTATAGTCGTGTCAGGGGTAGGCTCGGTGCCTTCCTATTGCATTAATTATGAATTTATTTGCATCTGGTAAGTACCCTACATTATTTTGATATGCTTAAAAATGATTATAATATGCTACATGTATATGAAAATAATATGAAATATTATCTGATATGGAGCTACGGCTCATCTTGCTATTTGATATGATATGATCTGAAAATCATGGACTATGTGAAATTATGTGTATTTATGGACGTTGGATACAATTGGCATGCCATAGGGTTATTCGAGCTCACCATGTAAGGGAGGACTACGGTCCAGGGCTACGGCCTATATGTGGGAGATAAAAGGATGGAAGTGTAAGGGATATATGGAGCTACGGCTCAGGGCTACGGCTCATTTATGATTCATGATATGGTGTACAGGGAATCCGCGTATCCAATGGTACCAATATATTATGTGTTTGATACGTATGCTATGTTATGCTCATGATATGATATTATATAAGAGATACATGGAGCTACGGCTCATTACTGATTCATGATATGGTGTACAGGGAATCCGCGTATCCAATGGTACCAATATATTATGTGTTTGATGCTTTATGCTATGTTATGATCAAGATATGATATTATGTTTTGTTATGAATATGAAGTATGCCATGTTATTGCATTATGATCATTTTTGGAAGCATGCTACATGATATAATATGTTCATTCATTGTCATTGGCTACCTCACTTAGACTATGTAAGTCTAATGCATTCATTGCATAACATTTCAGGTTAAGGAAAGTAACAGATCGAGATCGAGATTAGTTGGAAGGTTGGCAAGTCACTACAATTAAAGAGTAATGTGTTTTGTCCTTATGAACTCCTAGTATGGTGGCAAAGTAGTTAAAGTAATTATATTAATCTTGTGGGCCTACTATTGTGTATACGTTGCCTATGTTCTGTATAAGGTTTTTAAAAGTAATATTGACTATTGAGTTAGTAATAAAATTGACATAATTGGTACTAAAATATTGATTAAAGGACTCTAAGATTTTTGTGAGTTGTTAGGCTCATTTAAATATGTAAAGAATTTTAGTAAGATAATTCAAAAAGAAATAGATTTGAATACTTTACAAAATAGTCACTAAATATTACATCGTCTAATCAGATAGGTAAATGACCTCTGTTAATAATGAGATTTTACAGGCTAATAACTAGTAAGTTTAATTTCAGTATAATATCACGAATTTCAGATAAGGACCCCTAAATTGTAAAAATTACAATTTAGTCCCTAAGTTTGAAAAAGTTTAAAATTGACCCCAATTTGAGTAAGTTGTTAATAAGTTAAGTGTTACGTCTTAAAAGAGATTAATAAAATAATCCGAAATAATTTTTGAACTTTGGATTTATGTCTCCGATCTCCGTATCGTTTTCCGGTAGCGCTCTCCGACCCGGTTCTCTACCAGGCCGGGAAGGGGGTGTTACATTTAGTGTTTCAGATTTAGGGGTTTTTTATTTTTAAATTGACTAAAGTTGATATTTGATCTATATGGAAAATAATTTAATTAATATTTTATTTTAAATAATTCCGAATTATATGTTTAAATAATTCATAATTATACGTTGAGTCCTTTAAAATTTTAGTCTTTATAAATTAATTTAATGGTGTTCAGCGGTGCTCGTCGAGGATCAAAAAAATAATTGGATTAAATACCAACCATAGTCAATTTTAAAAAATAAAAACCCTAAACCCTAAACAATGCACCCTAAACCTTGAAACCAAAATACCAAACCCCAAATACAAAGCGCTAAACCATAAACCCAAATCTTAGATTTGAATGATGTATTTAGGGTTTAGGGTTTATATTTTACAATTAGGGTTTTATGTTCACGAGTTTCAAGTTTATTGTTTAATGTTTGTGGTTTTGGGTTAATGTTTTAGGGTTTAGGGTTTGAGATTTAGGGGGGTTTATTTTTAAATTGACTAAGGTTGATATTTGATCTATATGAAAAATAATTTAATTAATATTTTATTTTAAATAATTCTGAATTATATGTTTAAATAATTCGTAATTATACGTTGAGTCTTTTATAAATTTTAATCTATATGACAATTGTCATGACAATAATGTATGAGACAGTTTTCTTCAACCCTTCACTCCAGCTCTGCGGTTATCTTCCGAACATCTGCTGCCCTGGATGCTGCCACGACAGGTACCTACAAGAATTGACCGAACTCAGCAGCATCTGTGTAAAATTATTTATCTGTGATGTTTATGTAAATTCTATCCTAAAATGCAACTAAACATACTTGAGTGCATCAATAATATGAATAAATGAGGATTAAAATATAGAACATTTATGCACTCAACAACTGCTGATGCCAGCGTTGACCGTTGACCTCTGATCGTTGACCGTCTTGTTGATTGTTGACTTTGACCAAAAGTCATTTTTTTTTCTCGAAAAGTCCTGTTTTGTGTACTTTGATGTCCTGGGTTTGATTTTGAAGTCCGTTTCATGAAATTCTGACCCGAAAGTCTCCAAATCTAACATTGAATTTGAGCTTGCTTATGTGATTAATTTTAGTTTAAGAGCAATGTGAATGAGGACTAATCAAAGGTATTGTCATATTGAAGGTATCCATGTATCTTCGTATCCGATATGTCAAGGGACGTCAAATTCAGGTTCGAGAGTGTTCGAATGTCGTTTCAAGGGGTTGATCGATGTGGCAAGGATTTAAGGTAATATATTACTACCTACATGCTTTTAAAACTTGTTGGTATTCGGTTAATGCTTGCACAACTATGATTGAGCATATGATTAATTCTGCTTATGTTAATCAATTAAGAAATAAGAATATCAATAGCCAAGGCAAAAATATTCGAATAAGAGGTTTGATAAATTGAAAGGACTTCCGAGTTCAGTAAACGATTAATAAAAAAATAGTTGATCTCTAAGTCTGATTATTTTGGCTAATAAATTATGAAAATGCCCTCGAGGTATGATAATTACTAAAATACCCATATCAATGAAAATGGTCTGAGAATCTACACTAGATCCGGTAAAACAACTGATTCTTCTGAAAATCCTGAAATTGCTTGGGAAGTTATGGTAACGATGCTCAATTTCGAGGCTATAAATTGCTTAAATTCTTTGAAATTGAATAAATCTCTGAATACATTTATGAGAAACTAATTGTATGTTTGAATTAGTTAAAGTTGCGTAAAATGTTGAATTGATTGAAATGACTAAAATATTTAGAAATACTGATAAAGTTGAATTAATCAAAATGTTCATAATGACCAAAAAGAATGATATATCCTCGACATCAATATCCAAATTAATCAAAATGATATATTTACCCTCAAGAAATTTAATGAATGGATAGTTGGAAAGACTGAAGGGCTCAGAATAATTGAAACACCTTTGGGCATCGAAGTGTCTGAAATACCTTCGAATACTAGAATGACAGGAAGTACCACTGACTTGGACTAAGAAATACCAATAAAGTCAACAAACATAATGGCTCTGAAAGTGGTATTATATGACTCGTGTTTGTTGGTCGTTTCTAACAATAGGGTGATAATGAAAGAATACCATATGAAGGCATGTTTGATTTCTCATAGTAAGATTAGTGGTTGTTTGGTGAAGGTGAACTATTTTGTTATGTTGTTGTCAGCTCTAAAAAATAAATACTTAAGGGATACATATCCGATTAAATAATAAACGTTGTACTGATGGATTTTGCTTAGTTCAAAGGGACACATAAACCTATTGAGAAGCTAGAGTTCCTAAATTTTGTATATCAGCGTTTATACGTTGTTGGTCTAAACTACCAAATTACCCCCTAAAGGTCAGGATGGCCATAATACCCTCATAGGCTATAATGATTGGGTCACTCGATATATCTAAAATCTCAATGATCCTAATGTATTAATTTATAATTGTTTGGTTTGAGCCTAACTTATCAATTTATGAATGTCTGGTTTGAGCCGTTAGTACTGAATTCCCCTTTTCATAGAGACCTCGTTCTGAAATCAGTCCAAAAATGGTCAGATGTTCAATGTTCTATTTTGATAAATTATCAACTGCAAGGAATGAATTGGACCATATATAGTGTCCTATGTGTCCATGAGTATTCTCTCTGTTTTTAAACTAAGACTACCTTGCTTTAAATTAAAAGTGTGACATTGTTATTCGAAATGAAAATAATATGTGGCTTCTGTCTTCTGATACGAAAATATATATGATATTGGTCTTTTGATATAATAATAAATCTGACATTCGTCTTCTAATATAAAAATATATCTGAAATTCATTTTCTGATATTACTGTTTATTGGATAAAAACTAATTTACATATGGGTATAGTATTTGGGATATGATTGAAGATCTGTAAGCTCAGCGCTGATAAGCTCTTCTGCACCTAAGATATCTCCTACGTCCAACGAGCCTATGAGAGTCTTTCTATAAGCTCCTACACTCATTGTGCCTAGGGTAAGTCTTTCTGGATACAATTCGGAATATTGCTTAATTGCGTACGGTTAGAGGGTAGTTAGGTGATTAAATAAAACTTTCTCATCCCTTCTGAAATCTATTTTACTGAACTAATGTATCAACGTCTGAAACTCTCTGTATATTTCTAATTTACGCTTAATGAATTAACTGAACTCACTGATTCATCTTTTGAAATCCATCTCTTCTGAATCTCCGGGCCATGAGTTTATCGCCTGTTACCCAGTGATTGAATAAAGAATAACTCTGTTACTCATAGCTTGTTGAGTAACTTCATTTATATGCATTTGATATCTTTTTGTATTAATTCTTTCTTATACAAGAATGTGCTAATTATTTGTAACTTCATGTCAAGCTAATTGTTGGCTCAAGTGGTTGGAACTCCCTATTACATGTGTCCTGAACTGCTTGTAGATATTCCATATGGTTTCAAGTCTGATATGATATCTGGTCTCTGGGCATGTCTTTTATTAAATACATATTAGACATGGATAAGTCTTTTTATTTCTTCTGACAAACTGCTTTGCTTCTTGTTGAACAGGGTGTTGTGTGTATGAGATGGCTGCCCATCGCCCTACTTTTAAAGCTTTTGTACGAGTTCTCTCATTTCTTTTAGTCGAATTTGCTTCTTGTATTCTGCTACTGGAATTTATGCTTTCCACTAACCGTGTAAATTATACAATTTTGATTCAATTAACTTTTGCAGCCATATCGTCCATGCTTCAGCTACCCTTCCACAAATTGCTCCTTGAATAAGCATATTTCCCCTGGAATAGGAAAAATATGGCTGAAAGTCTGAATACTAATAACTCATGTAGTGATAAAGATAGTTTGCTTTCAAGTGACCACAATGGTTTCAAATGGCAACAGCAAGGCCACTGACACAGATTCAATCTCTAATGAAGAAGAAGCAAGCACCTGCCAAGTGAAGGAGAGAATTGCTCCATTGTTTGCACAGGCAAAGTTGATAAAAAAAAAAAAAAAAAAGGAATGACGAAACCGTCTTATGCAGAACATGGTTCAATTCAAACGTTCAATCAAGGCAACCGAAAATCATCAAAAGTATAATGATGGCTTTGAAATTAGGAGATAAGAACCAATGCATATTGCTTAATGGTAAATTTGAAGTAAATAAACACTACACGAGTATTCAAAAAATAAAAAACAGATCATGGTCCATGGAGATAAGATAAGCACTCCACCAGATGATTTACTGGTTTTCATTCTTCCTTGATTAAATTTAAAAGCGACAGCAACTAACACTTTTGATTCATAGCAATCAAATTCCCACATCTTAAGGTGCAAGTTCAACTCCATCAGACTTTTCACACCATTGCTGAATTGCACTCAAGTCTGCCTGCGTTTGTCCACGGTTTCGAATTGTCCCCTGCCACGACCGACGCCGCTTCATCTTCTTAACCACTTTTAGCTCCATTCGTGAACGGACCAGAATCGAAGACTTCTTAGACAGCTCGGTTTCAAGAAAAATGATGGCTGCTTTCGTTTGTTGTAAATGAAACGACTTCATTTCAAAGATATATTTGAAGATTTCAACCCTCCTCAAGGCAGATTTGTGACGACCTTGCAGTTGCTGATTTTTAGCATAGCGCTGGACACTTGCCATGGCTCGCGACAGAGGACCATTCAATTCAATGCATCGGTGTTTGAGATTCTCCATCTCAGCCTTATGATCTAGGATAAGGCTAATAATACGATATGAAGAGCTCATCGAGAGAAGATAAATAAACTGCAAAAGAAACAACAAAAACAAATTAGAAAACGCATATTCAAAAATCATTCAAAAACAAATGGAGTGCAGATTGAAGAAAAATTAAATAAAAACAGAGAGAACCATCCCGATATGCGCGGGTTCAAAGTTCTCAAGAAAATTAAAGAAAAAGTTGCGAAATCGACCTAGGGTTTTTTGTTTCGGGTCTCAAAATATATCTCTTTAGCCCCCATATGTTTTGGTAGGCTTTATAACCGGAGAAACAAAATAGTTTTCAAAAATATAACCAAAATTAAAAAAAAAAAAAAGTGAATGGTTAGACAAACCTGAAACAATGTTTTGTTTTCATTGTGACAGGAATTACAGTGCCGACATCTACAGTGTACGAGGGGGCAGGCTTCCTCCTTTGTCTTGTTGTTGAGGGTCGGAAGAGAGACGGGCGCCGACGTGGGTAAGGGTGGAGGAGTAAGGGAAGAGAAAGGATGTCGGGGGTGTAGAGAAGATGAGGAAAGAGAGAGGGTGTCGGGGTTTAAAGAAAGAGAAAAATATACTAAAAAAGATAAATTAATAACCTAGAAATGAAGCGTTGAAAAATGCTGTGCCGTTTTGATAGTAAAAAAAGAATGCAGTACCCTCATTTATTATAAAGCAACTGCAGTCTGCAAAAGTAATTGCTCTAGGCTCCAAGTTCCAATAGGGAATAGCTTATTTTACAATTTACTTTATTAATGCCCTACACTCTCACACACTCATCAATTAACTTGCTTAGAAAACGATGTTTTAATTACAATTGCTCGGTGACAGTTGAAAAGCCAGGTCCGAATAAATAATTTTCTTTTACTATTTAATGAATTTCAAAAATATAATTATAAAAATTTCATATGTACAAATGTACTTAAACATGTATTAACCTTAACCTATCTATCTTAGACAATGTATACACGAAATTAGAACTGAAATCCAACATTAGTCGAGACCATTTAGTCGATTTAAAAATAGAATATTTATTGGGCATAATTTAAAGGGTAAAATGTAAAGTGTTCATTGTATACTTAATAATTTTTTTTTGTTTTAATAGATGCATAATGTATATTATATACTTAATAAAAATTAAGACATATTTTTATTAAGATAAACAATTTATTAAGTATATATATATGATTAAATTTTTTATTAGGATGAGTCTACCACGTGCGATGAACATTGATGAACACCACTAACGATGAACACCATTAATTTTTTTTAAAATTTTAAAAATCTAAAGGACTAAAATTATAATTTAAATTATCTCTTAAAAAATAAAAATCAAATTTAATAATTACTTTATAATATTTTTTAATAGGTTAGAATCAAATATACACAATTCTCCTAAACCCTAACAAAATCAATATCTTAGAAAAATAGAAATCAATTTATAATTTTTAATATATTAGAATCAAATATACCAAATTCTCATATTATTGATTCTCATCTATTAAAAAATTATAAATTAATTTCTAATCTAACAATGTATGAACCTAAACCCTTAATAAATTATTAGATAACATTAAAATTGTTTGAGGCTTTATTAAACAAAATAAGTTAACAGTTACAAATGTGTAAAAATGTAAATAAAATTATAATTGAATATGAATAGACTTTGGGGATAATGGATTAGGGTTCAGGGATTATGGTTTAGCGTTTAAGGTTAAGGGTACATGTGTTAGGGTTTTGAATGATTTGAGGTTTAGGGTAAAACAGATTTGATCTGAGGATTAGGGTTTTGAAGGATTGAAAAGGGAAAAGTGGAAGGACAAAAGGTTGTTCTTGAGAAAATTTTAGGTTTTGATCGAGAAGAAACAATTTTTTTGTGGATTTGGATGTTTGTATAGGATCTGAAAAGGTTTGGTGAAAGAACAACGAATAACTTGGTTAAAACCTAAGGTTTTGATCGACCTAAAACTGACTCGCATCCGACCCGAGTCGAATCAAAATATCAAACCGGCCTGAAGCTGACCCGCACTCGACCCAAGTCGAGTCAAAACATCAAATCGACCTGAAGTTGACCTGTATCCAATTTGACCTGTCTTAAAACCTATCCAATTACCTATTTTTACATACCTACTTCTAATTATCTTGATTCTTGGAAACTTGGGTTGGGTACCAAATTCAGTGTCCCATTACCGATCGAGCGAGGAATCAAATTGCTCCAAAACCTTCACTATTTGCCAAAATTTCGGCCTCTTCTCGGGGTTTAATGACCAACATTGCTCGATCAAAGCTTGCATGGGGGTGGACAGTCTTTGGGGATAAGAGGTCTCAAATTCTAGGAAAAACACATGTTCGGATATCAGAATTACACATAATCATATAAACTTTAAATTCTACATCCTACACACTAAACTCCCTAAATTTTAACTCCTAAACTCTAATATTAAAAAAATCATAATATTTTAATTTAAATTGTTTTATTAATTAACCTAATATTGATGTTTATAATTTATTAATGACAAATAATATACCAAGACTCAATTTTCATGAGTAAACACGTATAGATAAGCAACTAAGGGTTGATTTTCGTTGCAAGCCCATCAATTTGTAGAAGGGTAAAATAGTAATCTCCGACAAAGTTTCTACCAATTGTCACGGGGCTAGACTTATATGGCTAGCTCGTGCGGCACTTGGTCGGGAAAGGAACTTTGAAAGGGACCAAGTAAGCCTTGAAGCTAAGTCTTGGCTTGGCTAGAGTTGCGGAAGCGTTGCGAAGAAAGAAAGAAAGGAGATGGCTCGAGTAATTGCAAAACGAAGAGCCTCGTTAAAAACCCCCTCTAAGCCTAGTTAGGGGGAAAAGAGTACTCGACGTTGCTAAGCTTTTATTAATGAAAGAAAGATGAAAGCAAAGAGAATTCAGGATGATTACAAATGAGGGGGTGAGGCCCTTTTTATAGCCTAGCACCTCCCGATCTAACGGTCACTAATGTTTACATCCAATGGCCAAGATTGGCCTAAGCCACCTAATAAAGCAATATCCATGATTTCTTCCATCATGGTGGGTCCTTTTCCATAAATCAAGGCATGAGTGGAGGCTTGATTCAAGGGATGAGTGGATGCTTGATTATTATGTGGGTCCTCTTTCCATGAAACATGGGTTTTGATTCTCCATAAATCAAGGGATGAGTGGATGCTTGATTATTAGAGATATTCCCCAAGGAGTGGGCTTGGATGGCCATGGATGGTAAAAATCCGGATAGGCCCATAGGGGTGGCTGGCCGGGCTGCTCGGTCAGGCCCTTGGGTGCTACGCGGACAGGCCCTCGGGTGCTGCTGGGCGGCCTGTTTGGTGCTGGTCGGACAGGCCCTACGGTGTGCGCGGACAAGGCTCCACGGACAGGCCCAGGGTGCTTGACAAGGCCCCCTTGGGCGAACGGCTCGGCTGGATTGTAGCCCCATGGGTGCGGTAGAGTGGGCTGAACGGATTGAGGCCCCATGGGTGCTGGAAATGGCCCCTAAGTGTGCGGCAGATTGGGCCCTAGGGTGCACCACGGTAACATTCTCCTCCACCGAATTGAGCGACGCCCTCGTCGCTCGTTGGGCTTCAAAATCGGCAATCTTGTCTTCAAATTGCCACAAGTCTTTGTCTAGCTCCCAACTACCCTCGGCTTCGGTTAGTCCCTTCCAAAGCACAAAGTATTCGTGCCTTGGTTGGTAGCCTTTGCGTCGAATGACTCGATCGGCTTCGATGGCTTCGACTTCTTTCTCGAACGAGGCCCTAACTCCAACGGGTGCTCGTTTGGAAATGTTCCTCTCCGGATCTTCCTCGTCCTTGTGATATGGCTTAAGGACACTAACATGGAAGACGGGATGGACTTGGATGTTGGGCGGCAAGTCTAGTTTGTAGGCCACCTTACCTACTCTCTTGATCACACGAAATGGGCCTTCATACTTCCTCACAAGAGCCCTGTGAACAGAAGCATTTCGAAGTGTTAGATTTAGTTTGGCCGAAACTAAATCATTTACCTGAAATTCGACGTCGCGTCGTTTCTTGTCGGCCCACTTCTTCATGCGTTTGCCTGCTTTGTGGAGGCAAGCGTTGGCTAAGTCTCGTTGCTCTTGCAAGTCCTTCACTACATGGAAGGCGGCTGGATTCGGACCTTGGTACTTGGTCACGATCGCATCGGGTGTGAGCGGTTGTTGGCCCATCACTATCTCGAACGGACTTTGGTTCGTGGCTTCGCTCCTATGCAAGTTGTAGGAGAATTGGGCCACGTCTAACAAGTCGGGCCAATTCTTTTGAGATGCACTGACGAAATGTCTCAAGTAGATCTCCAATAATGCGTTGGCCCTCTCAGTTTGCCCATCGGATTGTGGATGAAAACTTGTTGAAAGGTTCAAGGAGGAACCCATCAACTTGAACAACTCGGTCCAAAACTTACCCGTGAACCGAGCGTCTCGATCGCTTACTATTGACTTTGGAATACCCCAAAGCTTCACGACATGCTTTAAGAAAAGACGAGCGGCTTCGTCGGCGGGGCATGTCTTGTTGGCGGGAATGAAGGTAGCATACTTTGAAAATCTGTCTACTACAACCATGATACTCGAAAAGTTATTAACACAAGGGAAACCAATAATAAAATCAAGAGAAATACTTTCCCATGGTCTTTCCGGTATTGGCAAAGGTTGGAGAAGTCCCATCGGCTTGTTTGCTTCGATCTTGTCTTGTTGGCAAACAAGACAAGTCTTCACGTATGCTTCTACATCTTCATTCATACGAGGCCAATAGTAACGCTCATTAAGTAAAGCTAAGGTACGATGCATACCTGGGTGTCCGGCCCACTTCGAATCGTGACATTCCTTCATCAATGTCTTTCTCAAATTGTTGAAGTAGGGGACGAATATGCGTTGGCCTCTTGTGAATAGAAGATCATCTTCGACCCAAAATCGGCGTGACTTACCCTCTTTGGCAAAGGTGATCAAATTCTTTGCGGTGGGATCGTGTGTCAAGCCTTCCTTGATGGATTCTAACAACTCACCACTTGGTTGGCTAATGGAGGCAAGGCTAGCTTTTCGGCTAAGCGCATCGGCCACGGTGTTAGTCTTTCCGGGCTTGTGCTCCATTGTAAAATCGAATTCCGCCAAGAAATCTTGCCACCTAGCTTGCTTAGGAGACAATTTCTTTTGGGTTAGAAAATAAGAAATGGCAGAATTATCGGTAAAGACGACAAACCTGGAACCCAATATATAATGTCGCCATGTGCGAAGGCAATGGATGACGGCGGTCATCTCCTTCTCTTGAACGGTGTAGCGCCTTTCGGTGTCGTTCAACTTTCGGCTTTCGAAGGCAATGGGATGGCCTTCTTGCATCAAAACTCCACCAATGGCATAATCGGATGCATCGGTGTGGATGGTGAATTGCTTGGAATGGTCGGGCAAGGCAAGAACGGGCTCACTTACCATGGCTTGTTTAAGCCTTTCGAACGCTTGTTGACAATTTGGACTCCATTCCCAAGCTTTGTCCTTCTTTAAGAGTTCGGTCAAAGGCGTAGCTATGGCGGAGTAACCTTGCACAAACTTGCGATAATAGTTAGTTAAACCAAGGAAAGAACGAAGTTCGGTTACCTTAGTCGGCGGTTCCCAATCGTCGATGGCTCGAACTTTGCTTGGATCCATTCGGATCTTACCACCTCCAATGATGTGGCCTAAGAACGGGACTTCTTGTTGAGCGAAACTACACTTTTCGCGTTTGATGTAGAGCTCGTTCTCACGAAGAACCTGCAAAACCTTCCTCAAGTGCATTAAATGTTCACGGAAAGTCTTACTATAGATGACAATGTCATCTAAGTAGACGACAACAAAACGATCAAGAAAAGGTGAAAGTACCTTATTCATTAAAGTGCAAAACGTTGCGGGAGCGTTTGTAAGGCCAAATGGCATTACAAGAAACTCAAAAGAACCATACCTTGTGACACACGCGGTTTTGGGCTCGTCACCTTCGGCTATGCGAACTTGGTAATACCCCGAACGTAGATCCAACTTTGTGAAGAATCTAACACTTCCAAGTTGATCGAATAAATCGGTAATTAAAGGAATAGGGTATTTATTCTTTACCGTGAGTTTGTTTAAAGCGCGGTAGTCGACACACATGCGCAAGCTACCATCTTTCTTCTTTTGAAAGAGGATGGGTGCTCCAAACGGACCCTTGGATGGGCGAATGTACCCGGCATCCAAGAGCTCTTTAAGTTGTTTTCGGAGTTCTTCTAACTCCGGTGGCGCCATTCGATAAGGTGCTTTACTCGGCGGCTCGACATTTGGTACCAACTCAATGTGATGATCCACCTCACGCTTGGGTGGCAAAGCCTTCGGCAATTCGGAAGGCATAGTGTCCTTGAACTCCACGAGGACACGTTCCACTTCTTCGGGAACTTCTTCGGCTTCTATCGCCTCGTCTTCCTTGAGCACGGCGAGGAAAGACTCTTCCTCCTTTCGCACACCATTGCGGAACTGGATGGAAGATAACATCTTGGATTGGATACCTACATCTCGACTCACGGGGACCAAACATTGTTGGGTGCGGTCGAGCACAACCAATACATCGGCAAATGGCAAGAGAAGTGCATTAATCTTGTCCAAAAAGGATAATCCAACCACAAGATCATAATCGTCAAGAGGAATTACCTTAATATCCTCGCGGCCTTTCCAACTACCAAGTTGGATCTCGACCCTCTTTGCAACTCCGGCAATGGGCGCTTCTTTCGAGTTGACCGTCTTAATCCACCCACTCGTCTTCAACACAGTGAGATTGAGTTTTTGGGCGGCTCCTTCAGAAATGAACAACTCGGACGCTCCGGTGTCCACAAGTGCACGCAATTGCTTTCCGGCAATCGTGACTTTTACAAACATAAGACCACTTTTGGGCTTGTTAGATAAAGAATTTACTTGGAGATTACTTACAATGGCTCCAAGTTGGGTTGTGGGCTCATCGTTGACTTTGACGGTATAAAGGCTTGTCTTTTGTGGGCAATTTCGAATATGATGAGGTCCTTTGCAATGGAAGCATTCCAAACCTCGTCTCTCATGTGGCTTAGTAAATCGGCCTTGTCGATTGTTGTTGGAAATCTTTTCATGGTTAACTCTCTCACCTCCGGCTTTGGCATTCTTGTCTCCCCAACCTTTGGATTTTGGCTTTGGTTTGGGCGAGTCTCGCTTTTCAAACTTAGCTATCGCCTCGGCTTCATCAAGGGCATGTGAAAGATCTTTGACACCACGTCTTTCCAACTCCATGTTAGCCCATCGGTTCAACCCATCCATGAAAATCGAGAAGCCTTCATCTTCTCCTAAGTTGGTGATTTGAAGCTTTAATTCGGTGAACTTTCTCACGTACTCATGGATGTTGTTATCGTGTTTGAGTTGGCGTAGCTTTGAGCGCAACTCTCTTTGAGCATTCTTGGGATAGAACGCCTCATGAATCTCATCTTGAAGGTCTTCCCAAGTCTCTACGGGGACGTCTTTATCGGACTCCTCGGCACACCTACGTCTCCACCATAAAAGAGCGTTGTGAGTAAAATAACTTGAAGCAATATTTACCTTAGTGGATTCGTCCATGATGTTGGTGTTGCGGAAATATTGGTTCATGCTCCACAAGAAAGTGTCGGTTTCTTGAGCATCCCTCGATCCTTTGAATTCCTTTGGTTTCGGCACATCGGCTAGCACTCTACTCGGGTTTGAAACAAGTCCGTTGGCTACGGCGGACTTATAGATGTTGAGCTCGGCCCTTAGCACATTCATCGCCTTCTCTAGTTCGGTTAGCCCATCTTTAAGAGAACAATTCTCCAACTCCACGGTCTCGAGTCTATCTTCGAGATCCTGGGAATCATCCTTGCAATCATCACCCCGAGATTCCAACGTATCTAGTCGGCTCTCGACAACATCGAGTCTATCTCTCGACTCATTCGCGTTGTCCTCCAAACGGGTAACTTTGTCTTGCAAGGTTGAGATGGCATCTCTCGAACTACTCCTCTTGGCTTTTCCACCACGAGTTTCCATAGGCTTTGAGGTGCTGTCGGCGGGAACATCACTTGGGTTCGTCATCTCGAATAATTCTTCGCTAAAGCGTGGGCTCTGATACCACTTGTCACGGGGCTAGACTTATATGGCTAGCTCGTGCGGCACTTGGTCGGGAAAGGAACTTTGAAAGGGACCAAGTAAGCCTTGAAGCTAAGTCTTGGCTTGGCTAGAGTTGCGGAAGCGTTGCGAAGAAAGAAAGAAAGGAGATGGCTCGAGTAATTGCAAAACGAAGAGCCTCGTTAAAAACCCCCTCTAAGCCTAGTTAGGGGGAAAAGAGTACTCGACGTTGCTAAGCTTTTATTAATGAAAGAAAGATGAAAGCAAAGAGAATTCAGGATGATTACAAATGAGGGGGTGAGGCCCTTTTTATAGCCTAGCACCTCCCGATCTAACGGTCACTAATGTTTACATCCAATGGCCAAGATTGGCCTAAGCCACCTAATAAAGCAATATCCATGATTTCTTCCATCATGGTGGGTCCTTTTCCATAAATCAAGGCATGAGTGGAGGCTTGATTCAAGGGATGAGTGGATGCTTGATTATTATGTGGGTCCTCTTTCCATGAAACATGGGTTTTGATTCTCCATAAATCAAGGGATGAGTGGATGCTTGATTATTAGAGATATTCCCCAAGGAGTGGGCTTGGATGGCCATGGATGGTAAAAATCCGGATAGGCCCATAGGGGTGGCTGGCCGGGCTGCTCGGTCAGGCCCTTGGGTGCTACGCGGACAGGCCCTCGGGTGCTGCTGGGCGGCCTGTTTGGTGCTGGTCGGACAGGCCCTACGGTGTGCGCGGACAAGGCTCCACGGACAGGCCCAGGGTGCTTGACAAGGCCCCCTTGGGCGAACGGCTCGGCTGGATTGTAGCCCCATGGGTGCGGTAGAGTGGGCTGAACGGATTGAGGCCCCATGGGTGCTGGAAATGGCCCCTAAGTGTGCGGCAGATTGGGCCCTAGGGTGCACCACGGTAACACAATGCTTAGCAAGCTTCTACATGGAGAATACGACAAAGTTCCTTTTTAAGGAAACAAACTACTCTTGAGTCTTGTCCCTTGCGTTTTGGTTAAATTTTGGTTCTTTGCAGTTACACTTTATTTCTCAGCATCACTTTTTACTTTGAAAATAGTAACACTTAATTAACAACAAAAAAAAAGCTAAGGAATTAGGACGAAACTATAATTAAATATTGGTATGATATGAATTAATATGTTTAATGTATAATTATTAGGTATTTAATAAGCATTTAAATATTTTTTTAAAAAATAAGTTAAAATTAACTAATATTTAAATTTAAAAAATCTGAATCAATATTATAAAACAAATTGGGAGGGGGTTGCCTCTTTAATTCCGCCACTGCAAAGAGTAGTGTAAATAAGATAATATCATTATAAACTCATCCCTTAATACTGGCCGCGTTTATTTGTTGATTAAATAAAGTTTATTTTATTTGTTTTTAACACATTTAACAAAATTATATCATTTAACACTGGCCACGTTTAAATATAAATCCTTGAATTATTATAAACTATATAAATTTATCTAACATTTTTATTTTATTTATAAAGTAAAATTAAAATTAAAATAAACTCATTGAATAATTTCACTTACACTAATAAAGATATGTATTCTTCTTCTTAAGTGGTTCAATTTACCAATACAATGGACTTGTGTTTATAAATTATACAATGGACTTTGCGTAAAATTAAAATTAAAACATATACTATTTTATATTATTGGAGAGAGGTGTGAGAAAGTGTGAAACATGCTCATGAGTAGGGATGTAAAAACAAGTCAGAACTTGGAAACCCGACTAAAACCTGCTCGAGTCAGAACTTGATTTGACTTGAAAATTTGATGACTCGAACCCGATCTGTAACCGACTGTTGTTGATCCGAACCCGAATTTGACATGTTACTGTAGTGACCCAACCCGACCTGCGTCCGACTGAAAATGACCCGAACCCGAATTGGACCTGTTACTGTGGACCTGAAACCCGACCTGCGCCCGACTGAAACGAACCCGAACCCGAAGCCGACCTGGCAGATAACCGATTTTACCCGACTGAATTGACCCGAGATCCGATATTACCCGACCTGTTTTGGACCCGACCTGTTTTGAACCCGACCTGTTTTAGACCCGACCTGTTTTGAACCCGACCTCTTTTTAACCTGAACTGATATTAATCTAACTTGATATTTACCTGATATATAGTTGAAGAAGTCTACGATTTGATAAGTTTAAAGTGATGATAAATGTAAAGTATTGATTTATTAAATTAATTTATACTAACTCGTTCAATATAAATTACTTGTGAAGTTTAATAAGAATTAACATACTTAAATTTATTTTATTAAAAATATTTAAATTTTAAATTTTTTTATCAAATTAATAAGTTGTGATGGATGAATTTAAAACAAATTATTTAAAATTTAAAACAATTTATTAATTGTGATCATTAAATTTAAAAAATATTTTATTAAAATTTTTAATTATAACTATTAAAACAATAAAAAATATTTTTTAGTTTAGGGAAAGTTTTTGGAATAAAAATAAAGACAGAGAGAAGATCCAAATTTCAGAGTATTAATATCATATGGTTGGGCTTCCAACCTTATCTCTGTCGCACTACACGACGCAATGAAAAGGGGTCAATTTAGATTAAAAATAAAGTTTCACGAATTATAATGAACAAAAATATCAAATTAAAATTATAAAACATTAGACAAATTTAAAAGAAAACAATGAAAATGGGTCAATTTGGAATAAAAATAAAATTTTGGGGACTGTAATAAACAAAAATATCAAATTAAAAGTATAAAAATTAGAGTAATTAAAAAACAATAAGTAGATGTCAATTTAGAATAAAAATAAAGTTTTAGGGTCTAGAATGAACAAAATTTCAAATTAAAATTATAAAACATGATGAATTAAAATATATATAGGGGTTAATATGAAATTAAAATAAAGTTAAGGGACTAGAATGAAGAAAATATCAAATTAAAATAATAAAACATTGGACAAATTAAAAAAATAAATATGGGTCAATTTGGAATAGTAAATGTGGACAAATTAAAATAAAGTTAAGGGACTAGAATGAAGAAAATACTAAAAATGCATGTATACATGCATACTAAAACACATATATATGCATGTATTTAAATTTTAGTATATATATACATGTATGTATGTAAGTTTTAGTATATATATATTGTTATAATTATATATATATATATATATGTATGTATGTATGTAAGTTTTAGTATGCATATATTGTTATATACATATATATACTAGAACATACATATTTGTATGTATATATGTATACCCCTAAACAATACCCATAAACATTAACTCTTAAATCTTATAATCACTAATAATTAGAGTACAAACTTAATCCCTCAATCCTTAAACTAATCTCATAACCCCAAATAATTAAGTTGACACATTTACCCCTAAACCTCAAACATGAATATCTAAATCTTACAGACATTATTCACTAATAATTAGAGTGCAAGCCTAATCACATAATCCCTAAACTAATCTCATAACCCCAAACAATCAACTTGACACACTTACCCCTTAAACCCTAAACATAAACTCATAAATCTAACAAACAAAATAAATTGAAACATAAAAAGAACAAATCTAAAAATAAATTAAAACTAAATTATTAATTAGAGCCCAAATCACAAATGAATAAAATTATTAAACCTAATTACTTACCAAATCTTTATACAAAGACCAAATCAAATTTAAAGCAAACCAAAAAGTTTAATAATTAATTAATTTATGAAGCATGACCTAATTAAATAAAATTTAAAGAAATTAAACCAAAAATTAAGACTAAAAAAATAAACTAAAACCTAAAAAACTTAAACCCTAACCATCTAATTAAGGAAGGACCTAAAAGATAATTAACCCCTAAATAAATAAAAAATCTCACCAGCGGCAAAATTTCCCCCACCCCCCAAAATTTTGGTTGAGTGGCGGCAAATTACCCACCCTCCCCATTTTGTTTTTGTTTGATATGGTGCCAAAATTTCCCCTCTTTTTATTTGATATGGTGCCAAAATTTCCACCATAATTTCCTATCAATTAAAAAAACTTTCCCCCATTAATTTAAAAAAATTCCCCCTAAACTAAAAAATATTATTTTTATTATTTTAATAGTTATAATTAATTTTTTAATAAAATATTTTTTAAATTTAATGATCACAATTAATAAATTGATTTAAATTTTAAATAATTTGTTTTAAATTCATCCATGACAACTTATTAATTTAATAATATTTTTAATAAAATAAATTTAAGTATGTTAATTCTTATTAAACTTCACAAATAATTTATATTAAACGAGTTAGTATTAAATTAATTTAATAAATTAATACTTTACATTTAGCAACATTTTAAATTTATCAAATCGTAGACTTCTTCAACTATATATCAGGTAAATATCAAGTCAGATCAATATCAGTTCAGGTTAAAACTAGGTCGGGTTCAAAGCAGGTCGGGTCAATTAACATGTCGGGTTCAAAACAGGTCGGGTCCAAAACAGGTCGGGTTCAAAACAGGTCGGGTAATATCGGATCTCAGATCAATTCAGTCGGGTAAAATCGGTTATCTGCCAGGTCGGCTTCGGGTTCGGGTTCGTTTCAGTCGGGCGCATGTCGGTTTTCAGGTCCACAGTAACAGGTCCAATTCGGCTTCGGGTCGTTTTCAGTCGGACGCAGGTCGAGTTCGGTTACTACAGTAACAAGTCGAATTCAGGTTCGGGTCAACAACAGTCGGTTACAGATCGGGTTCGGGTCATTAAATTTTCAGGTCAAATCAAGTTCTAACTCGAACAGATTTTAGTCGGATTTTCTCGGGTCAGCTTTTAACATCCCTAGATATATGTATGCTAAAATAGTCATTCGCTTTCTTAAAACAATTAATGATGAAAATGGATCGCGTTTTAATGTATCTACCAAATATTTCAAGGAAGAAAATATAGCACTTTTAAAAGAAATCGGGATGGCCTTCGCTTTAAGCTTCCCGACAACTCCTGCCACTTCTTCCTTTCTCTTCCATAGTTATCCTGTGAAAGTTCAGCAAAACAAATACCATTTCACACGAAATCAGCCATTAATGATTAAAGTAAACAACATATTTACAATATGTAAAAGAACATACAATTGGGTATATTTACAGGTAAAAAAAGAAACAATACCTATATCAACTACAAAAAGTATAAATCTAAACCAAATGTTTTCATTTTCTAAAACTCCTTTCATGTAAATAGTTCGAGTTTGACTAAATATTAATATACGAACAATATTTCATGTACATCTAATGCGACTTCAACTAAAAACACATTATCTCTATTATGAATAAAAATAACATTTTCTTTTGAAATAACTGCTGTTTTTAATACTTAAATATATTTTTTTTGTATTATTTTATCTACAATGAAATCATACAATTTGATATATTATTATTATTAACATGGTTGTAAATGAAACAAGACAGATCGTGAACTATTCAAGCTCGACTCAAGTCAAAGTTCGATCAATATTCGACTCGAGCTCGGCTCAAGTTCTTAACGAGTCGAGCCGAGCTCAACATACTCAAGCTCGACTCGAGTTCTTAACGAGTTGAGCCGTGCTCAACATACTCAAGCTCGAACTCGACTCGAACTCTTAACGAATCGAGTCAAGCTTAGCACTACTCGAGCTCAACTTGGTTCTTTTACACTCGAGCTAAACAAATTAAACATGTGATAGTATTTATTTTAACCCCGTTTGTGAAATTAAAAATTCTACAATAAATATAATGGGTAAAAATTTGATACACAGACTGTGTAAAATTAATTTTACACAAACTTCTGTATTTACATTATAAAAACTCAAATCCTAAATTCCTAACTCTAACCCAGTTTATTAGGGTACCCAAATGTATTTAAAATTAATATTTTTTATATTTAATAAATACATATTTTTATTTTAAACTAATAAATATATATTTTAAATTAAACTAATAAAATATTTTTATATTTAAAAATATATATATTTTAATTTTTAGGTACCCAAATACTCGATTTTTTGGGTACCCGTTATAATCTGGTCGAGACATGGGCCGAAGATAGTACTACCGACGATCCGGGTACCCGAATTTGAACACTCATAATTAGGTGTAGAGTATTACATAATATAATCAAGTTCTATTTAAAAAAATACGTCCTTAACATTAAGTTTTTTTTTTCTTTTTATTTTAGGGAAAACTATACCATTGACCACCAAATAAATTGGGGATACCTATTTGGACCACCGAACTATAGAAATCGTCAATCACACCACCGAACTTATAAAATCAACCTATTTTGACTACCGCCGTTAAAAACCTAATAGTGGAGTGACGGAACTGCCACGTGGCAACTGATGGGTATATTTAAAAATTACACATTTGATCCCTGTTATTTACACATTCTTTCAATTTGAATTGGTTTAGGGTGCCTCTTGGATGCCTTATTTGAATTGTATGTTGAAGTGGTGTGGCTCTTGGATGCCTTATTTAAATTGTAAAATCTTGCTTATGGTGCATGTTTTGTATGCCTACATGTTTTGTTTCTAAGGCTTGAACCTTTAAGTGCTTTGTATGTCTTCTTTTGATAAATGCATGAATCTCTCGGATGAATGATGCTTGTTCGTGTTGGTTGCCTCGTATGCTTTGATTTTGGTTGATTAAGGTTGTATGTATGTTGTTTGTGGCTAGAGGAGTCATAAATCGCATCTAGAGTTGAGTCCTAAGTTGTTTGGCTGAAATTTGGAGACTTGCAGTGTAAGGCGTATCGATACGCCCAAGGGCCGTATCGATACCGTTTGCCCTCCAGGACTCAATTTTTGGCTTGGTGTATCGATACACGGGGGTGTATCGATACGCTCTAAGCTCACTGGAAATCTGATATTTTGGTTAGACTTTGGTGTATCGATACGGACTCCAAGTGTATCGGTACGGGTTAATCTCGTTGACCACGAGATGTTGACCGAGAATGGCGTATCGATACGCTCAAGGGCTGTATCGATACGCTCAAGGGCTGTATCGATACGGTCTTCTTGTGTTGACCATAGGGTGTTGACCCTGGTCAAGGCGTATCGATACCCTTGCTTGGTGTATCGATACTGCCTGCTTAAAAAGGGAAAATGGGCTATTTTAATGTGTCGCTTTGGGTGGTCGTTGATATGTTGCTTGTGTTTCCGCTGTCGTGCTTCACATAGGAATTAATAATGCCTATAGACAAGAATAAAGTTAAAAGAAATTTTCTAGGGTTGCTAACCGAGGTGGGACCTTGACGGGTTTCACATCGGTTTTCCCCGTGTAGCCTACTCGGGCCGGTCAGTCGCCCAGACCGGGACGAGGGGGTTACATTGTACAATTCATTTTACACTGTTTGGTAAAGTTTCCTGAAAATTTCATGAACAATCCACAAACAAGCATCGATAATGGTAAAAACAAGTTTCAACCAAAACACGATTTAATGTTTAGGTTAGTGTTTAGGGTTTAGGATAACATTTATGGTTTATGGTTTAGACCAATATTTAGTGTTTATGGTAACATTTAGGGATTAGTATTTAAGGAATAGATTTAGGGTTTAGATTAGTGTTTATAGTTTAGGGTTTATGGTTTATGTTAGTGTTTAAGGTTTAGGGTTCAGGTTGGTGGTTAGGGTTTAAGATTTAGGATTTAAGGGTTTATAGTAACATTTAGGGTTTATAGTTTAGTTATTAGGGTTTATGGTAGTATTTAGAGTCCATGGTTAGTGTTTAGGGTTTAGGGTTTATGTTAATGTTTATGGTTTAGTGTTTAGCTTTTAGTGTTTAGTGTTTAGGTTATCATTTAGAGTTTAAGGTTTATGTTAGTGCTTAGTGTTTAAGGTTTAGTATTTATGTTAGCATTTAGGGTTTAGTGTCTATCGTGTAGGGTTTATGTTAGTGTTTAAGGTTTAACATTTAAATTTTAGGGTTTGTGGGTTAGTGTTTATTGTTTAGGGTTTATGTTATTGTTTAAGGTTTAACATTTAAAGTTTAGGGTTTATGTTTAGGTTTAATGTTTAGGTTTTAGGGTTTATTGTCTATATTAGTATTTAGGGTTTAGGGTTATGGATTAGTGTTTATGGTTTAGGGTTATGGATTAGTGTTTAGGATTTAGCATATATGGTTTAGGGTTTAGCATTTAGTGTTTATGGTTTAAGTTAGGGTTTAGGTGTTAGTATATACGTTTTAGGGTTTATAGCTTAAGTTCTCTTTTAGGGTTTAAGGTTTATGTTAGTGTTTAGGGTTTAGGGTTTGTTGTTAGCGTTTATGTTAATTTTTAGGGTTTAGGGCTTGTATTAGTGCTTAGTGTTTATGTTAATATTTAAGGCTTATGTGTTTGTGTTTAAGGTTAGGAGTTTTAATGTTTAGTGTTTAACACTTATTGTTTAATGTTTAGGGTTTAGGGTTTAAGTTCTCATTTAGGGTTTATGGTTTATATTAGGGTTTAATGTTTAGGGTTTGTTGTTAGTGTTTATGTTAATATTTAGGGTTTAGGGTTTGTGTTAGTGTTTAGTGTTTATGTTAGCATTTAAGGTTTAATGGTTTGTGTTTAGGGTTAGGGTTTTTAATGTTTAGGGTTTAAGGTTTATAGTTTAGTTTTTATGTTAGTATTTAGGGTTTAGATTTTAAGGTTTAGGGTTTAGGTTAGTATTCGTAGAGAGAATGAGAGGAAGGAAAGTGACTTACCGAAAATCAATGGGCAAGTCATTTTACACTAAAACAAGGTCTGTTTTTCATTGACTGTAGTTGGTTTTCCTTTGACTTTTTCATTTTCCATGAACCAAACAACGGAAAGTTATGAAAACGTTTTCAGGAAAACCAATTACAGTGAAACAAACAGACCCTGATTGTTTCTTGTATATTATCGGCCAAACCATTATTATTTTAGAAAAGAGATTTGAACACCATCAATTATATGAGAATATTTTTGACTTCTTGTTTTATTATGATAAATCACTTTCATTAATAATTTTGAAAATGCACTTAAGAACGGTGAGTTATCTGATGTTGATAAAAATACATCATTTATTGAGCTAAAATTATTTAGAGAACTTTTACCTAAAGAAAAAAATAGATTAGTGGATTTTTAAGATTTTAAAAACATTTTAATTGCTTCCCAAATGCGACAATTTATTTTAGAATCTTGTTGACTATTCTTATTATTGTTGATTCTACAAAACGAAATTTTTTAAAATTGATTGAAGTTATTGAAGTCATACTTACGACCAAACTTTGTCGCAAAAAAAAGTTTAAATAGACTTGCTTTGATGGCAATTTAGAGTGGTCTTTTGAAAGAAATTGACATTGAAAATGTTTTAAATAATTTTGCCTAAGTCATACAAAAAGAGCGAAACTTTTTAAGTGAAAATGTTAGATTTTTAGTAGTTTAAGTGTGAAATTTTGATGTTTAAGAGAGTAATTAATTTTTTAAAAATATTTTAATTATAAATTAAGAGATCTATCTTAATAAATTATACCCCATAAATCTTTGAATTGTCTATGGGCAATCCTCCAACCCGACAAGCCCTGTTTCATCCTCCAAGATGCCACCATTTATGCTTTCAACCGCACAACTCCAAAATTCCTCACTTCCAACATGCAAATCACTTTATCCTCCCACAACCCCAACGACAAAATCGACATTTACTACTAAAAACTCGACGTCTTCGCATCTTACCAGAATCAGCAGATAACTCTGCTCACGCTGCTACCCAGAACCTACCATGGCCACCTCGACTATGAAGTATCAACTTGTTCAGACCTGCACCGTTGATGTCTCTATTAACTAAGATGAGACAAGTTTTTTGTTGTTAGGAATTGTAGGAAAAGATTTGTGTTGCATGTTTCTTAAGTCTTGAAAAGGAATAATAAAATGTGAAACTCCACATGATAGATGCTATGTTGTGCACTAATCCAAGGTTACCATGCTTCACAAAATTGGCCACGAAGGGATCTTGAAAGAGTTGTATCCGCTTCTTGTTTCCAAGGCTTAACCGTACCCATGCTATAATTATGATTTGGTGTAGATTTTGATCGAGTCGAAGTTTAATATCTTTTTTAGCATCTAGTGTGATGTTGAATAAACCAACCCTAAATAAATTTATTCAAAATTTAGTTTAAACATACATTTCTCCCTTAAAGTTTCATCCTAACGATATCGTTTTTGAAGTTCGTAATAAAATTTTCTTTTAAATAATACATTATATATTACCAAAATGGTTAAATGTATTAGATTAGAAATATAATTTTATCATTGAATAAGTTTATTTGTGATATATATTGTCAAAAAGAATTAAGAAGCAATTTGATTATGCATCGGTGATAACTGATATCCAATGGATTTGAGGTTATAATCATAATATCTACAACCATTTTTCTTATTCTTTAACATACGGCTGTTTTTTCATATAAAGAAAATTAATGTCAATTAAATTTAGTTGAACTTACATGTCGTTAGCACAACATAAAAAATGTGATTTTAAACATACTTAAGCGTTTAGTATCATTCGAATTATGGGTGAAAAAAAATTATATTAGATATATATTATATGTGTAGTACACAAATAGTCACTAAACTATCTCAAAAAATACAAAATGTCACCAAACTTTCAAAAAATACACAATGGGCATTAAACTTTAGTTTTTGTTACAAAATAGTCATTGAGTCGTTAAGTGTATTCATTGAATGACGTGATAGTTACGAAAATTTGAATAATAACACATTTAATTATTCATATTTACACATTCAATCAATTTAGTTATAATTTTACCCTCATTCTTGATATCTAAATTCACTGAATGTGTAAATATTAAGGATTACATGTGTTGTTATAGAAATTTTCGTAAATGTCATGTCACCCAGTTAACAACTAAGTGACCACTTTGTAACAAAACTAAAGTTTATTGTTCATTATACAATTTTTAAAAATTAGATGAGCATTTTCTATTTTTTGAAATAATTTAGTAACTGTTTTGTGTACTTTACTCTATATTATATTGAATTAGATGCTAGAAAAAAAAAGTTTAATTTAGAAAATAGCGACTTCTGGGTTTCTTAGAAAGCTCAAACAGATGAGCTAAGCCCAAAACCTTTGACAGATACAACAAAAGCAAAGTCCGTTCCCACGAAGACTGTAAACCTCTTCTCTTGCACTCTGAGCAATTAAGATAAATCTGAGCTTATTAGATAAATCCTAAAATAAGGGAGAAATGATTAAGGTGAAGAAATATCAGTCTTCTGATGGTAAACTTTCTTTCAATTATTCACTCTTATTTCTTAATGGTAAATTTGAAGAGTAATGCTAAACGATGAAAAAGCTCAATTCGAAGGATAAATTTGTTTCATTCCAAAAATATTAATGAAGTTGGTTGGGTAAGAAATTGGATCAAAATTTAGACCATTTAAGTTTACAAATGGGGTTCTGCAATTCGCACTCGGGAAGTGTAGATAATTTGAATCACAGATATACATACAACATAAGAGATGAGTGATTGTCACAGCAAATAGACAAATGCAGACATACATACAACATGCGTTATATATAGTTTTTCAAGTAAATAAACACTACACACGACTATTCAAAAAATAAAAAACAGATCATGGAGATAAGATAAGTCCTGCACCAGATGATTTACTGGTTTTCATTCTTCCTTGATTAAATTTAAAAGTGACAGCAACTAAACATGAGTTTTTAAAGCATAAAATTTAAAAAACAGACTCAACCATTTTGTTTCAACTCCCAATCCAATTCCCCAACCCAAAACAACCTTACACTGCATGTTCAGCTCCATCAGTCTGCTCACACCACTGCTGAATAGCATTGAAGTCAGTCACGGTTCTTCCGCGGTTTCGAATTGTCCCCTGCCACAGCGGATTATGCCGCTTCATCCTCTTAACCACATTCAAGTCCATTCGTGTACGGACCAGAATCAAAGCCTTGCTTGCAAGCTGGGATTCAAGGTAAGCGAGGGCCTCATCCATTTGTTGTATATGAAGCGTCTTCACCTCCATGAGATAAGTGAAGGTTGCAACCCTCCTCGAGGCAGATTGATGACGACCTTGATGCTGCGGGTTATTCGCATAGCGCTGGGCACTTGCCCTGGCTCGTGCCAGAAGACCAACCAATTCACCGAGTCGGGTATTGAGATTCTCCAGCTCAGCCTTATGGAACTGGATAAGCTCAATTATACGAGAAGATGAGGCCATTGAGAGAAGAAAATAAACTGCAAAAATTAGATAAAAATAAATGAAGTGATCAAACAAAAAACATAATAAAAAACAAAGAGGACTATCCCGATATGCTCGACCGTAAGGCGCGGATTCAAAGTCCTAAAGAAAATAAAAGAAAAAGTATACAAAGCCGAGAATAGACAACCCCAACCATGAAGAAGTCTAAAAGCCCCCAACCGACATCAAAAACCTTAAGTTCTTTCTTTTGGGAAAACTAAATTAAATACCTAGGGTTTTTGGTTGTGAGTCATCTATCTAGACCCATATGTTCTGGTTAAGCTTTATAACCAGAGAAACAAAATAATTTTCAAAAACAGAATCAAAATAAATAAAAAATTGATTGGTTAGCAAAACCTGAAACAATATTTTGATTTCATTGTGGCAGGAATTACAGAGCCGGTGTGTACAGTGTACGAGGGGCGCAGGCTTCTTCCTTTGTCTTGTTGTTGAGGGTCGGAAGAGAGACCCAGGAGACGCCGACGTGGCCAAGGGTGGAGGGGTAACGGGGAGATAAAGGGTGTTGGGTGTAGAGAAGATGAGGAAAGAAAAAGGGTGTCGGGGTGTAGGGAAGATGAGGGAAGGGTTTAAAGAGAGAGAAAGAGGGAAAACGATTAAAATCATCTAAAGGCAGAGTGAAGATCCAGATTTCAGAGTATTAATATCATATGGTTGGGCTTCCAGCCTTACCCTACTCATTTATTATAAAGTAATTGCAGTCTGCAAAAATAAATGCTCAGGCTCCAATAGGGAATAGCTTATTTTACAATTTATTTGCTTTATTAATGCCCTACACTCTCACACACTCGTCAATTAAAGTATTAACTAATAAATTGAGCCCATTTATACAAGAAATTAGAACATAAAACCCACACAATTGAAATCCAACATTAGTCGAGACCATTTAGTCGATTTAAAAATATAATATTTATTGGGCATAATTTAAAGGGTAAAATGTAAAGTGTTCATTGTATACTTAATAATTTTTTTTTGTTTTAATAGATGCATAATGTATATTATATACTTAATAAAAATTAAGACATATTTTTATTAAGATAAACAATTTATTAAGTATATATATATGATTAAATTTTTTATTAGGATGAGTCTACCACGTGCGACGAACATTGATGAACACCACTAACGATGAACACCATTAATTTTTTTTTAAATTTTAAAAATCTAAAGGACTAAAATTATAATTTAAATTATCTCTTAAAAAATAAAAATCAAATTTAATAATTACTTTATAATATTTTTTAATAGGTTAGAATCAAATATACACAATTCTCCTAAACCCTAACAAAATCAATCTCTTAAAAAATAGAAATTAGTTTATAATTTTTAATATATTAGAATCAAATATACCAAATTCTCATATTATTGATTCTAATCTATTAAAAAATTATAAATTAATTTCTAATCTAACAATGTATGAACCTAAACCCTTAATAAATTATTAGATAACATTAAAATTGTTTGAGGCTTTATTAAACAAAATAAGTTAACAGTTACAAATGTGTAAAAATATAAATAAAATTATAATTGAATATGAATAGACTTTGGGGATAATGGATTAGGGTTCAGGGATTATGGTTTAGCGTTTAAGGTTAAGGGTACATGTGTTAGGGTTTTGAATGATTTGAGGTTCAGGGTAAAACAGATTTGATCTGAGGATTAGGGTTTTGAAGGATTGAAAAGGGAAAAGTGGAAGGACAAAAGGTTGTTCTTGAGAAAATTTTAGGTTTTGATCGAGAAGAAACAATTTTTTTGTGGATTTGGATGTTTGTATAGGATCTGAAAAGGTTTGGTGAAAGAACAACGAATAACTTGGTTAAAACCTAAGGTTTTGATCGACCTAAAACTGACTCGCATCCGACCCGAGTCGAATCAAAATATCAAACCGGCCTGAAGCTGACCCGCACTCGACCCAAGTCGAGTCAAAACATCAAATCGACCTGAAGTTGACCTGTATCCAATTTGACCTGTCTTAAAACCTATCCAATTACCTATTTTTACATACCTACTTCTAATTATCTTGATTCTTGGAAACTTGGGTTGGGTACCAAATTCAGTGTCCCATTACCGATCGAGCGAGGAATCAAATTGCTCCAAAACCTTCACTATTTGCCAAAATTTCGGCCTCTTCTCGGGGTTTAATGACCAACATTGCTCGATCAAAGCTTGCATGGGGGTGGACAGTCTTTGGGGATAAGAGGTCTCAAATTCTAGGAAAAACACATGTTCGGATATCAGAATTACACATAATCATATAAACTTTAAATTCTACATCCTACACACTAAACTCCCTAAATTTTAACTCCTAAACTCTAATATTAAAAAAATCATAATATTTTAATTTAAATTGTTTTATTAATTAACCGAATATTGATGTTTATAATTTATTAATGACAAATAATATACCAAGACTCAATTTTCATGAGTAAACACGTATAGATAAGCAACTAAGGGTTGATTTTCGTTGCAAGCCCATCAATTTGTAGAAGGGTAAAATAGTAATCTCCGACAAAGTTTCTACCAATGCTTAGCAAGCTTCTACATGGAGAATACGACAAAGTTCCTTTTTAAGGAAACAAACTACTCTTGAGTCTTGTCCCTTGCGTTTTGGTTAAATTTTGGTTCTTTGCAGTTACACTTTATTTCTCAGCATCACTTTTTACTTTGAAAATAGTAACACTTAATTAACAACAAAAAAAAAGCTAAGGAATTAGGACGAAACTATAATTAAATATTGGTATGAATTAATATGCTTAATGTATAAGTATTAGGGATTTAATATGCATTTAAACATATTTTTTAAAAAATAAGTTAAAATTAACCAATATTTAAATTAAAAAAATCTGAATCAATATTATAAAATAAATTGGGAGGGGATTGCCTCTTTAATTCCGCCACTGCAAAGAGTAGTGTAAATAAGATAATATTCACAAGTTAAAATTTATCTAACATTTTTATTTTATTTATAAAGTAAAATTAAAATTAAAATAAACTCATTGAATAATTTCACTTACACTAATAAAGATATGTATTCTTCTTCTTAAGTGGTTCAATTTACCAATACAATGGACTTGTGTGTATAAATTATACAATGGACTTTGCGTAAAATTAAAATTAAAACATATACTATTTTATATTATTGGAGAGAGGTGTGAGAACTGAGAAGTGTGAAACATGCTCATGGGCATGGACCCATCGGTGAATAAACCGAAAATGATGGGAAATCAAGCATGCATTTTTACGGACAAGACTTCACAAACGAACAAAACGACAATTCATTTGTTTTATTTATCTCCGATAAAGAAATAACTTGATTTATTATGTTTTAATATGATTTTAAATCATTTGAAAGCAAAACATTTAAATGTATTTTTATTATATGATTTGAAAGCAAAACATTTAAATGTATTTTTATTATATGATTTTAAATCATTTGTCGAAACTATAGGGTTTTCAAGTTAAATGATGAACCAATCGTACCCACTGCCCAGTTATGTTCTCTAGATTGTATTTTGCATATAGTAATCTTCAGTTGTGCAGGAGACATTATCAAATGGGATTGCAATCATGATGTAGGTAGGGATGTAAAAACAGGTAATCGGATAGGTTTCAGGTCGGGTAATGTCAGGTCGGGTAAAATCGGGTACAAGTCATTTCAGGTCATTTTTCTATTTTGACTCGACTCGGGTCGGGTGCGGGTCCATTTCAGGTCGGGTCAAAACGGGTCGGGTCCGAAGCAGATAATTGACAGGTTAATTTGGGTTCGGATACACTTCAGGTCGGGTCCATTTCAGGTCGGGTTCATTTCAGGTCGGTTGCATTTCAGGTCGGGTGCATTTCAGGTCGGGTAATTTTAGGTCGGGTAGTTTCAGGTCGGGTAATTCAGGTCGGGGTATTTTTAGGATTGAAATTCTTATTGAGTTTGAGTTCGGTACAACCGTATAAGTAGTCGATGGACTTTAGATTGGCGTTCGTCAATCGTCATTGATTTGGAGTTAATTATTTAAAGTCATATCAAATTAAAATTATAAAACATTGGAGTAATTAAAAAATAATGAAAAGGGTCAATTTGGACTGAAAAGGGGTCAATTTAGATTAAAAATAAAGTTTCACGGATTATAATGAACAAAAATATCAAATTAAAATTATAAAACATTAGACAAATTTAAAAGAAAACAATGAAAATGGGTCAATTTGGAATAAAAATAAAATTTTGGGGACTGTAATAAACAAAAATATCAAATTAAAAGTATAAAAATTAGAGTAATTAAAAAACAATAAGTAGATGTCAATTTAGAATAAAAATAAAGTTTTAGGGTCTAGAATGAACAAAATTTCAAATTAAAATTATAAAACATGATGAATTAAAATATATATAGGGGTTAATATGGAATTAAAATAAAGTTAAGGGACTAGAATGAAAAAAATATCAAATTAAAATAATATAACATTGGACAAATTAAAAAAATAAATATGGGTCAATTTGGAATAGTAAATGTGGACAAATTAAAATAAAGTTAAGGGACTAGAATGAAGAAAATACTAAAAATGCATGTATATATGCATACTAAAACACATATATATGCATGTATTTAAATTTTAGTATATATATACATGTATGTATGTAAGTTTTAGTATATATATATTGTTATAATTATATATATATATATATATATATATATATATGTATGTATGTATGTAAGTTTTAGTATGCATATATATATATATACTAGAACATACATATTTGTATGTATATATGTATACCCCTAAACAATACCCATAAACCTTAACTCTTAAATCTTATAATCACTAATAATTAGAGTACAAGCTTAATCCCTCAATTTCCCCTCTTTTTATTTGATATGGTGCCAAAATTTCCACCATAATTTCCTATCAATTAAAAAAACTTTCCCCCATTAATTTAAAAAAATTCCCCCTAAACTAAAAAATATTATTTTTATTATTTTAATAGTTATAATTAATTTTTTAATAAAATATTTTTTAAATTTAATGATCACAATTAATAAATTGATTTAAATTTTAAATAATTTGTTTTAAATTCACGACAACTTATTAATTTAATAATATTTTTAATATTTTTAATAAAATAAATTTAAGTATGTTAATTCTTATTAAACTTCACAAATAATTTATATTAAACGAGTTAGTATTAAATTAATTTAATAAATTAATACTTTACATTTAGCAACATTTTAAATTTATCAAATCGTAGACTTCTTCAACTATATATCAGGTAAATATCAAGTCAGATCAATATCAGTTCAGGTTAAAACTAGGTCGGGTTCAAAGCAGGTCGGGTCAATTAACATGTCGGGTTCAAAACAGGTCGGGTCCAAAACAGGTCGGGTTCAAAACAGGTCGGGTAATATCGGATCTCAGATCAATTCAGTCGGGTAAAATCGGTTATCTGCCAGGTCGGCTTCGGGTTCGGGTTCGTTTCAGTCGGGCGCATGTCGGTTTTCAGGTCCACAGTAACAGGTCCAATTCGGCTTCGGGTCGTTTTCAGTCGGACGCAGGTCGAGTTCGGTTACTACAGTAACAAGTCGAATTCAGGTTCGGGTCAACAACAGTCGGTTACAGATCGGGTTCGGGTCATTAAATTTTCAGGTCAAATCAAGTTCTAACTCGAACAGATTTTAGTCGGATTTTCTCGGGTCAGCTTTTAACATCCCTAGATATATGTATGCTAAAATAGTCATTCGCTTTCTTAAAACAATTAATGATGAAAATGGATCGCGTTTTAATGTATCTACCAAATATTTCAAGGAAGAAAATATAGCACTTTTAAAAGAAATCGGGATGGCCTTCGCTTTAAGCTTCCCGACAACTCCTGCCACTTCTTCCTTTCTCTTCCATAGTTATCCTGTGAAAGTTCAGCAAAACAAATACCATTTCACACGAAATCAGCCATTAATGATTAAAGTAAACAACATATTTACAATATGTAAAAGAACATACAATTGGGTATATTTACAGGTAAAAAAAGAAACAATACCTATATCAACTACAAAAAGTATAAATCTAAACCAAATGTTTTCATTTTCTAAAACTCCTTTCATGTAAATAGTTCGAGTTTGACTAAATATTAATATACGAACAATATTTCATGTACATCTAATGCGACTTCAACTAAAAACACATTATCTCTATTATGAATAAAAATAACATTTTCTTTTGAAATAACTGCTGTTTTTAATACTTAAATATATTTTTTTTGTATTATTTTATCTACAATGAAATCATACAATTTGATATATTATTATTATTAACATGGTTGTAAATGAAACAAGACAGATCGTGAACTATTCAAGCTCGACTCAAGTCAAAGTTCGATCAATATTCGACTCGAGCTCGGCTCAAGTTCTTAACGAGTCGAGCCGAGCTCAACATACTCAAGCTCGACTCGAGTTCTTAACGAGTTGAGCCGTGCTCAGCATACTCAAGCTCGAACTCGACTCGAACTCTTAACGAATCGAGTCAAGCTTAGCACTACTCGAGCTCAACTTGGTTCTTTTACACTCGAGCTAAACAAATTAAACATGTGATAGTATTTATTTTAACCCCGTTTGTGAAATTAAAAATTCTACAATAAATATAATGGGTAAAAATTTGATACACAGACTGTGTAAAATTAATTTTACACAAACTTCTGTATTTACATTATAAAAACTCAAATCCTAAATTCCTAACTCTAACCCAGTTTATTAGGGTACCCAAATGTATTTAAAATTAATATTTTTTATATTCAATATATATATATATATATATCAAACTAATAAAAATATTATTTTTTATATTTAATAAATACATATTTTTATTTTAAACTAATAAATATATATTTTAAATTAAACTAATAAAATATTTTTATATTTAAAAATATATATTTTAATTTTTAGGTACCCAAATACTCGATTTTTCGGGTACCCGTTATAATCTGGTCGAGACATGGGCCGAAGATAGTACTACCGACGATCCGGGTACCCGAATTTGAACACCCATAATTAGGTGTAGAGTATTACATAATATAATCAAGTTCTATTTAAAAAAATACGTCCTTAACATTAAGTTTTTTTTCTTTTTATTTTAGGGAAAACTATACCATTGACCACCAAATAAATTGGGGATACCTATTTGGACCACCGAACTATAGAAATCGTCAATCACACCACCGAACTTATAAAATCAACCTATTTTGACTACCGCCGTTAAAAACCTAATAGTGGAGTGACGGAACTGCCACGTGGCAACTGATGGGTATATTTAAAAATTACACATTTGGTCCCTGTTATTTACACATTCTTTCAATTTAGTCCTAATTTTAAATTAATAAAATAATAAATTATTTAATTAAGTGGTGACACGTGTCAAGACCTTATTGGAGGATTTTAATTATTTATATTAAATTTTATTAATTTATTTTCCCCCTCCAATCAGGTGGTGACACGTGTCACCACCAATTTAGAGGAGAAAAATAAATTTTTGTTCATTTAGGCTAGAATGGATTCAAACCTGGGTCTCCCAAGGGTAAAGCCAATGGCTTTGCCACTGCACCAAGCACAACTTTGTGTTATAATTCTCCAAATATAATATATATCTCTTATTAGTTTCTACATTCATAAGCCAAAAGCTCAAACCCTAAACACTAATTTCACATATATAAATCCTAAACCCTAAAATATAACCTTAAATATTTCAAATTAATTTCACGTTAAATATTTCAAATTAAACCTCAAACCCTAAAAATTTTAAATTAATTCCACGCTAATATTTTAAATTAAACCCCAAACCCTAAAAATTTCAAATTAATTTCACGCTAAATATTTCAAATTAAGCCTTAAACCCTAAACCCTAAATATTTCAAATTAATTTCACGCTAAATATTTCAAATTAAACGATAAACCCTAAACCCTAAAATTTTCAAATTAATTACACGCTAACTATTTTAATTTAAACCTTAAACCCTAAATCTTTCAAATTAATTACACGCTAAATATTTCAAATTAAACCCTAAATATTTAGCGTGTAATTAATTTGAAATTTAGAGTTTAAGGTTAGGGTTTGGGGTTTAATTTGACATATTTAGCATGAAATTAATTTGAAATATATAGAGTTTAGGGTTTAAGGCTTAATTTGAAATTTTTAGTGTGAAATTAATTTGAAATTTTTAGTGTTTGGGGTTTAGGGTTTAATTTAAAATATTTATTGGAATTAATTTTAAATTTTTAGGGTTTGAGGTTTAATTTGAAATATTTAGCGTGAAATTAATTTGAAATATTTAGGGTTAGAGTTTAGGGTTTATACATGTGAAATTAGTGTTTAGGGTTTGAGATTTTGGCTTATAAATGTAGAAACTAATAAGAGATATATATTATATCTGGAGAATTATAACACAAAGTTGTGCTTGGTGCAGTGGCAAAGCCATTGACTTTATCCCTTGGAGACCCAGGTTCAAATCCACCCTAGCGCAGATGAAGAAAAATAAATTAATAAAATCAAATATAAATAATTAAAATCCTCCAATAAGGTCTTGACATGTGTCACTACTTAAATAAATAATTTATTATTTTATTAATTTAAAATTAGGACTAAATTGAAAGAATGTGTAAATAATAGGGACCAAATGTGTAATTTTAAAATATACACATCAGTTGCCACGTGGCAGTTCCGTCACTCCACCGTTAGATTTTTAATGGCGGTGGTCAAAATAGGTTGATTTTATAAGTTCGATGATGTGATTGACGTTTTTTATAGTTCGGTGGTTCAAATAAGTATCTCCAATTTGTTTGGTAGTCAGTGTTGTAGTTTTCCCTTTATTTTACTCACCGACTTAAAAAATAACGACAATAAGATTATGATTTTTTATTGTTATCTGATTTAAGAATAATTACCAAAATATCTTATAATAGTCAACTTATTATTTTACCCTTAAATCCAAGATTCCAAACCCACTTGTCATCACCCTTCATGTAATGGCCCAAACAAATCTTGGGTCGGTAGTTTACCATTTTACCCTTGAAATAACTCGAGTTCTAACTTTACCCTTGAAACATCTTAATTTTCCGATCTTACCCTACAAATCCAATGGATAGATGAAACATGGAAAATTAATTTAAATCTAATGACTCATATTAATTCTAACCTTATGAAATGGATCTTTACACTTAAATACAATGACTAGAATTAATCATTAAATGTTCTATTTATGGATGGTATTTTACCCGACCCGATCGGGTTAGTTTTTTAATAATAAAAAACGGGTTCGAGTTCGGGTCGGGTTTGAATTTAGGGTGCAAAATTCCACTTGACAATTTAATGGTTGATCCCCTGTTAGGGTTGTAAAAACAGATAATCGGATGGATTTCAGGTCGGGTTCTGTCAGGTCGGGTCAAATCAGATACATGTCAATTCAAGTCAATTTTTTTACTCGACTCGGGTCGGGTGAGGTGCAATAGCAGGTCGGATCCATTGCAGGTCGAGTCCATTTCAGTTCGGGTCCATTTCATGTCGGGTTTATTTCAGGTCGGGTTCAAACAGATCGGGTCCTAACCAGGTAATCGGCAGGTTAATTCGGGCTCGGGTAGACATCAGGTCGGGTTAATTCGGGTTTTGAATTCGTATTATTTTTTAGTTCGGTACAATTGTACAAGTAGTCGATATTTATTTCGAGTTAATTATTTAACGTCTTTCATGGAATCACATTAAAAATAAAAATTTGGCACTAGAAATGAATAAACATATCATAAATGATTCATATTTAAAATAATAAAGTAAATTAAAAACTTGAAATATGGTCAGTTCGAGTAAAAACAAAGTTTTAGGGACTATAATGAACAACAAATAATAAATAAGAGTCAATTTGGACTAAAAATAAAGTTTTAAGGACTTAATTGAATTGAACTAAAAGTTAAAAAACTTAAATGAAAAACATCTACAATTTAAAGGCTACAAAATAATTAGCCAATCTAAAATGAATGGGTGGTGGGATATGAGCCCAAAGGCCAAAGCCCCAAACTATTAATAATTATTATTTATTATATTATATATACATTATACAACTTATAAGTTTTAATATATATATATATATATTAATTATATTTATATGTTATATTATAAGTTTTAATATATATATGTGTGTGTGTATTATATGTTATATTAATTATTATGTACGTATACATATAATATATATGTATATATATGTATTATATGTTATATTAATTATTATGTACGTATACATATAATAAATATGTATATATTTACATGTTATATTATAAGTTCATATTATAGTGTTCAGGGTTTAGGGTGTTGCATTATGGTTTATGAGTTATCATAATTGTTTAGGGTTTAGGGGCTAGGCTTTATAATTTAGGGTTTGAGAGTTAGGGTTTATACTTGATGGTTTAGGGTGTTGTATTAGGGTTTACGAGTTATCATTATTGTTCATGTTTAGAGCTTAAGTGTTTAGGGTTTAGGGTTTATTATTTAAGAGTTATGGTTTATATTCGATGGCTTATTGTTCATATTAGAGTGTTTAGGGTTTAGGGTGTTGCATTAGGGTTTATAAGTTATCATAATTGTTTATGGTTTAGGGTGTTGTATTAGGGTTTATGAGTTATCATCATTGTTTAAGTTTTAGGGTTTAGGGTTCACGAATACGAATAACATTAAAAATATTAGAGTAAATTAAAAAAATTATAAATTAAAAATGGTCAATTTTTGCAAAAAATAAAATTTTAGGGACTAACATGAATAAAATATCATCATATTAAAAATACTTGACTAAATTACAAAAAAAAAGAGAATAGGTGTCAATTTGGAATAAAAATAAAGTTTTAGGGACTATAATGAACAAAGATATTAAATTAAAATTATAAACATTGGAGTAAATTACAAACAAGAAAAGGATAGGGTCGATTTGGAATAAAAATAAAGTTTTAGGGACTAGAATTAACAAAGATGCTATATTAAAATTATAAATATTGGACTAAAATACAAAAAAAGATAGGGGTTGATTTGGAATAAAAATAAATTTTTAAAGAGTACAATAAACAAAGATAATTAAATTATAATTATAAACATTGGACATAATTATAAACAAAAAATGATAGGGTTGATTTGGAATAAAAATAAAATTTTAGGGACTAGAATGAACAAAGATATTAAATTAAAATTATAAACATTGGACTAAATTACAAGCAAAAAAGAACATGGGTTAATTTAGAATAAAAATAAAATTTTAGGGACTATAATGAATAAAAAATATTAAATAAAAATTTAAACATTGAACTAAATTACAAATATAAAAAGAATAAAGGTTAATTTAGACTAAAAATAATATACATGTAGATAAGTTTTACTATATATATTACGTATATATATATATACATACATACATACATGTTACGTATATTATATATTAAATATATATATTAATACACATATAAATACATTTATATATATATGTTGTCATATATATATTAATATATATATATTAATATTATATACATTAATATATATATTAATACATATTATATACGTATTATATTATATATATAATATATAATATATGTGTAAATTGTAATGTCAAATGTGATATCGATACACGGGGGTGTATCGATACGCTCTAAACTCACCGGAAATCTGATATTTTGGTGAGGTGGGTGCCGCGATGCTGTAACACATTACTCGATTCTTTGGCCAAATCTGGTATTGGATTGTGTTTTTCATTTGCTATGTGTTTATGTATTTCTCGGGTTAAGGTCATGCTTTTATTTTCGATTGGTTTGAGCTATTAGTTTTAAGTGCATGGTTGTACTGAACTTATATTTTAATAATATTATGGGCACTCTTTTCTCCACCGAGGCCTCTATACTTAAAAAAAAAACTACTACTGCAAAAACATATTAACAATGACTAGCGAAATTAAATAAATAAATAACACATGAAATAATTTGATTATTGTGTCGTAGTAAAATACACTGCCATAAAAATAATTTTGCCCGGATGGTGTAATCACAATAATGGACGTTGCCCCTAAGGTTAACACATTCTCCCAAACACCGTACACTCAAAGTTAGGGATGTAAAAACAGGTAATCGGACGGGTTTCAGGTCGGGTACTGTCAGGTCGGGTAAAATCGGATACAGGTCATTTCAGGTCATTTTTCTGTTTTGACTCGACTCGGTCGGGTGCGGGTCCATTTCAGGTCGGGTCTATTTCAGGTCGAGTCCATTTCAGGTCGGGTTCATTTCAGGTCGGGTCCATTTAGGTTCGGGTCAAAACGGGTCGGGTCCGAAGCAGATAATTGACAGGTTAATTCAGGTTCGGATACACTTCAGGTCGGGTCCATTTTAGGTCGGGTCCGTTTCAGGTCGGGTCCGTTTCAGGCCGGGTCCATTTCAGGTCGGGTCCATTTCATGTCGGGTTCATTTCAGGTCGGTTTCATTTCAGGTCGGGTGCATTTCAGGTCAGGTAATTTCAGGTCGGGTAATTCAGGTCAGAATATTTTTGGAATTGGAATTCGTATTGAGTTTCAGTTCGGTACAACCGTATAAGTAGTTGATAGACTTTAGGTTGGCCTCCGTCAATCGTCATTGATTTTGAGTTAATTATTTAAAGTCATATCAAATTAAAATTATAAAACATTGGAGTAATTAAAAAAATAATGAAAATGGGTCAATTTGGACTTAAAAGGGGTCAATTTGGATTAAAAATAAACTTTCACAGATTACAATGAACAAAAATATCAAATTAAAATTATAAAACATTAGACAAATTTAAAAGAAAACAAGGAAAATGGGTCAATTTGGAATAAAAATAAAGTTTTGGGGACTATAATGAACAAAAATATCAAATTAAAAGTATAAAAATTAGACTAATTAAAAAAAACAATAAGTAGAGGTCAATTTAGAATAAAAATAAAGTTTTAGGGTCTAGAATGAACAAAATTTCAAATTAAAATTATAAAACATGATGAATTAAAATATATACAAGGGTCAATACGGAATTAAAATAAAGTTAAGGGACTAGAATAAAGAAAATATTAAATTAAAATAATAAAACATTGGACAAATTAAAAAAATAAATGTGGGTCAATTTGGAATAAAAATAAAGTTCTAGGGTCTAGAATGATGAAAATATCTAATTAAAATTATAAAATATTGGACGAATTAAAAAAATAATGAATATGAGTTTAGGGTTCATACATTTGTAGGTACATTTACATACATATATTAGGGTTTAGGGTTTAGGGTAAAACTCATTAATGGTTTATGGCTCATACATTGATAGCTACATATATACATACTTACATACATTAGGGTTTATGGTTTAAGGTTTAAGGTTTAGAGTTTAAGGTTTATAGTTTAGGGTGTAGCGAAAACTCATTAATGGTTTAGGGTTCATACATTGATAGATACAAACATACTTACATACATTAGGGTTTAAGGTTTAGAGTTTATATTTTAAGGGTTAGGCTGTGGATTTAAGGGTTTAGGGTATAGGGTATAGGGTTTAGAGTTTTATGAAAACTCCATTAAGTGTTTAGGATTTAAGGTTTAGGTTTAGTGTTTAGTGTTTAAGGTTTAGGGAGAAATTCATTAAAGGTTTAGGGCTCATACATTGATAGCTACATATATACATACATACATACATATACATATTAGGGTTTAGGGTTTAGGGTTAATTGTTTAGAGTTTAGGGTGTAACGAAAACTCATTAAGGGTTTATGGTTCATACATTGATAGATACAAACATACTTACATACATTAGGGTTTAAGGTTTAGAGTTTATGGTTTATAGGTTTATGGTTTATGGAAAACTTCATTAAGGGTTTAGGCTTTAGACATTGATAGGTATATACATACATACTTACATACATTAGGGTTTAGGATTTAGGGTTTAGTGTTTAGAGTTTAAGGTAAAACTCATCAAGGGTTTAGAGTTTATACATTGATAGATATACACATACTTATATACATTATAGTTTAGAGTTTAAGGTTTAAGATTAGGGTTTAGGGTCTATGATTTGATGAATTTAAAGTGTTGATAAATGTAAAATATTAACTATTAATTTTTAAATCAATTTAAAGTGTTAAATAATATTTCTGTTAAATATACATATATAATCAATTTAATATATATGTATAAAAAATTGTATTTAAATATTCATTTCACGCTTCTAAGTTTTAAATTTTATTAAATAATTCAATATGTTTAGTACTAAATCATTTAATATAAATTATTTGTGGCGTTAATAACTTAAAAGTTTTATTAAATTAATAACTTGTGATGGATGAATTAAAAATAAATTATTTAAAATTTAAATCATTTTATTAATTATGATCATTAAATTAAAATTTTATTTTATTAAAAATTTTAATTAGGGGAGAAACTAAAAATTAAAAATACTTTAGTTTTTAATTTAGGGGGAAAAGTTAAAAGTTAAAAATACTTTAGTTTTTAATTTGGGGTGGAAAATTTGTGGAGCCAAATGGGGGGGGGGATTTCAATAAAAAAGTTGGGGGAAAATTGATGGGGAGAGTTTTTTTAAGGGTTAACTACACCACTGACCACCGAACTAATCGGGGATTCTTATTTTGACCACTGAACTAACGAACTCGTCAATCAGACCACCAAACTTATTAAACCAACCTATTTTGACCACCGCCGTTAAAAACCTAACGGTGGGGTAACGGAGTTGCCACGTGGCATCTTATCGAATTTTTTTTAAAATTACACATTTGGTCCCTATTATTTACCTATTAAATCAATTTGGTCCTAATTTTAATTTAATTAAATAAAACTAACCAACCAACCAGTTGACGACACATGTCACCACCTGATTGGATGAATTTATTATATTTTTTATTTAATTTATTTAATAATTTTCCACCCAATCATGTGGTGACACGTGTCACCTAATTGGGTGAAAATTTAAAGAAATAAGATGGCTGGGAATCAAACCCACAACCATCAACAATATCTACTTTCACTCACTCTACCACTGAGCTAAGCCATTCTATTGTTTCAAATATGTTAACTTGTTTATTTAGTTACATATTGGGTTTCCCTGTTCTTCTTCCTTATTACGAAAATTTGTTCCTCCCTAGTACTGCAAATCTTCACAACAAACAAATAAGAGAACCGTGTCAACGATCACCAGCTTCTTCTACCTTCTCCTTTGTATTGGTCATTCCTAACTTTTGTATACTGAGAATGGAAAGCTTGGTTAATGACATATCGGCTAAGCCATTCTATTGTTTCGAATTAAATTTGGTCGCACCTTCAATTACTTGTTTGTTGTGAAGATTTACAGTACCAGAGAGGAACAAATTTTGGTAATAAGGAAGAAGAACAGGGAAACCCAAAATGTCACTAAATAAATAAGTTAACACATTTGAAACAGTAGAATGGCTTAGCCCAGTGGTAGAGTGAGTGAAAGTAGATATTGTTGATGGTTGTGGGTTTGATTCCCAGCCATCTCATTTCTTTAAATTTTCACCCAATTAGGTGACACGTGTCACCACATGATTGGGTGGAAAATTATTAAATAAAATAAATAAAAAATATAATAAATTCATCCAATCAGGTGGTGACACGTGTCATCAACTGGTTGGTTGGTTAGTTTTATTTAATTAAATTAAAATTAGGACCAAATTGATTTAATAGGTAAATAATAGGGACCAAATGTGTAATTTTAAAAAATTTCGATAAGCTGCCACGTGGCAACTCTATTACCCCACCGTTAGGTTTTTAACGACGGCGGTCAAAATAGGTTGGTTTAATAAGTTTGGTGGTCTGATTGACGAGTTCGTTAGTTCGGTGGTCAAAATAGGAATCCCCAATTAGTTCGGTGGTCAGTGGTGTAGTTAACCCTTTTTTTAATTGAATTTGTTATTTAAGGGTTAATTACCCTTTAAGCCCTTCCTTAAATAGATGCTTAGGGTTTAGATTATTTAAGTTTTAGTTTGTTTTTTTAGTGCTAACTTTTGGTATAGTTTCTTTAGATTTAATTAAACATGGTTGAACTAAAAGAAGGATGAGCATGTCACAACGCACACGTGTCCTCAATTTTTTGGTCTAATAACAATTTAGGTCTATATAAGTATAATTATTAGATAAACTATGTATTGTCCCTAAATTTTGAGTTTGAATACTTATTAAGTCCTTGTAATTTTAAAATTCAATATTTTAATTCCACCAAATGTTCAATCTTGATTTCTCATTTGTATTGAAATAAAGTATTTTATGTGAGATAAACTATGTCTTAGCTATAAGATCCGAGAGCTAATATTATTACAAACAAACTTCTTGTATTTGATCAGTTCAGGTCAACAACATGTCGGGTTTAAAACAGGTCGGGTTCAAAACAGTTCGGTCCATTTCAGGTCGGGTCCATTTCAGGTCGGGTAAAATCGGATATCGGGTCAATTCAGTCGGGTAAATTCAGTTATCTGCCAGGTCGGCTTCGAGTTCGGGTTCGTTTCAGTCGGACGCAGGTCGGGTTTCAGGTCCACAGTAACAGGTCCAATTCGGGTTCGGGTCGTTTTCAGTCGGACGCAGATCAGGTTCGGTTACTACAATAACATGTCAAATTCGGGTTCGGGTCAACAACAGTCGGTTACAGATCGGGTTCGGGTCATCAAATCTTCGGCTCAAATCAGGTTCTAACTCGAGCAGGTTTCAGTCGGGTTTTCAGGTCGGGTCAGCTTTTTACATTCCTACTCAAAGTGAGGAAGTGGAACTCGCTTGGTATTGCTCTCTTCGAAAAAGAACATGAATGATTAAATGTCTTCAATGGGTAAAACAATGAATTTGAGCTCTCTATTTATAAGGTAAAATTATGGACAAATCAGTAAATATTAGAGGAATCAATTATTGTAAAAATCTCAACCGCCCTTCTAATATTTACTATATATAGAAATATAATTTACCTTTTCAAAAATCTACCAACATCTAATTTATTAAGGTTGTATTTTGATACACAAGCTATTTAAAAATGCACACAATTTCTTTATTCAAACTCTATAATATAATACTTAAATTCTTAATTCAAACCTAAATCTTATAATTGTATATCAAAATATTTTGTAATTACTAAAATAACTTCTCGTGTATGATAATTTAATAAAATTTTTCACTCAGGGTTTCATAATTCTGTATATATTTATGTGCACAAACTACCTCTCAATTATTAAAAAGATTATATGCACATATGTGTTGCAAATCTATAGGCCATGGATGAAATTATTTTCCTACCCTACTGGAGAAAAGAGTAGACGGATTTGGTCATAAAGTCTGAGCCAAAAAGGAGAAATAAAATAAAGAAAACCCTCCATTGTAAAGTCTGGAGATAAATTAGATTGTATTAATAAGTGACATCATATTAATTTTAGTTAATATTAAAATTTAAAATCCATATTAAATAAAATACTATATTTATAATTAGTGTTACACGACATTGGTGATATAATATATTTTGAATTGGAAATGAATAGCCTTAAAATTTAACTAGACTTACAATAAGGGGATTATAAATGTCTCTATTTAAAAGAGGTCGTAAAATAAGTGACGGTAAGTCACAAGAAATCATATTAAACTGAGTGGAGATATCGTGCTTAACAAGAACATCGGCTACCATAATACCTTTACGCGGAATTCATGAAATTTTTGCCCGTTCGCACAAGCGATTTAGAGAGTGTCTGGTTTCAACTACTCTCCTTCTCCTTAAAATTCATGAAATAAGTGACGGTAACCCTCCATGTACTTCTTTGATTTAATTTCTTAATGAAATGCTGTCTTTGGATAAAAAAAAATATTGATCATATGAATTGCTAGATTCAACATTCAGATTAAAATGTGAAATATTCACTTAAACTGTTAAACAAACCGTTATACACATACTGATCAAAGATTAATTAAACAAAATGATCAGCGCCTTTATTTATTTATTTGTTTGTTTGTTTGTTTATTTATTCTCTTCTTCAAATTCAAACTTCATAAAAAACAAACTTATTTATCGAGTAATACTGTAAAAATAAACACATGTGTATTGGTTGATAATTACCGTAAATAATCAGGGATGAAACAAGAAGGGTCGGAAGGAGACTATCGTCCCCTTAAAAATTTAAAATTCATATATAATTTTTTACGTATTTTCTATTTTCACCCTCTTAAAATTTTATAAGTTCATTCCTTTAACATAAAATCTTGCGTCCATCTGTCCTCGTATATAATAAAACATCTTACGATCGTTTTTTTATCTTCCAAGTTTTTTTTATAATTCATGTTTATAGTTTTTTTTATAAAGCTGAAAATAAGAAAAACTAATTAAGGTCTTGCAAATCATGTAGCATGGCTGTCGCTGATTCTCTAGGAGGATCTTTAAATAGGATCTCGCCGTCGCCGACTGTTGTTCCTCGACTAAGACGGACCAAGCTATCCACCACTCCATTTAAAGATGACCATTTAATCCATACCTGTTAAGTTTTGACCCGAATTAATTTTATAGAGTCGTATTTTTTTAAAAGAAATTTTCAGGTTAGGATCAGGTTCGTTTCTAGTTTTTTGAGGATAAGGTCAAGTCGAATTTAAGGTGAAAAATACCCTACCCGACCTAAAATATGTTAGAAAATAAGCGTTAATCTAAGAATAAACAATAGGATAAAATAATATTATTTAAACGAACAATACAAAATTAAGAACAATACAATAATATATAAATCAAACCGATTTGAAACCAAAAGAAACGTGTTGAGGCCTGCACGAATGTAGTTTTCTTAAGACAAATTTTCGGCCACTCCTATGGTGCTCGAGCTCATTGGTCGTTTGTCTCCCAAGATACAACAATAAATGATCAGCCACAGTTGCACTATTGTGCAGATCATGAACTGACCCTTGCCTTCGTCTACCACCGAAAACTACTTGTAAAATCCAAAGAGTAAAACAATAAAAAATTTTGTGGTTTTAAACCCTATTAGCTATTTATAGGAGTATCATGATAGTATAAATGGAAATTTTGACCTAACAGAGCATTTAATAATGAGAATCAATTGATTCTCCTATAAAGCAATTTTCAAAATTATTATCTGAATTAAAGGTAACTTCCAATATTTACCCTTTTAATTTCAAGATAAAATTTGACAAATTTATGCTTTTATAGGGTCATATTTTTTTAAAAGAAATTTTCAGGTTTGGATCGGGTTCGGTACTAGTTTTTTTAGGATAAGGTCGAGTCGAGTTTAAGGTAAAAAATATCCTACCCGACCCAAAATAATAGTTTAATTTTATTTTAAATATTTAAGTGTAATTGCTACAATGCCATCTCTTTATATATATATTTTAATTATCTCCTTATTTTATCTAATAGAAATAAAATAATAATTATAGTGCTCCCTCTTTAGTCTTTATTTGTATATTTCAATAAGCTCTTTATTTTATCAAATAATAATAAAAAATTATAATTAGTTAAATTAAAATAAATTAACAACGAATTCGTAGATATAAATTCAAATCATTCAAATTTGAACAAAATTTGATTCGATTTTGACAAAATTTTTCATTTCTTAGGATTATTTTTTTTACAAAAAAATTATTTCAAAATTGACGTTTCAAATAAAAATGGAGTATTAAGAAGTAAAAATGATACCGTGTTTTAAGAAAATAAATATTTCACATGTAAAATCAAGATAATGATCATATGTGTCTCATCTACTTATATTTAAAACTTTAAATAAACTTTTAAAAATATTGTTGACGTCATTTAACCCGAATAAGATATAAATATATTAAAACACGAAGTTCTTTATTGTTTTAAAGTATAGTCCAATCAATAAGGGAAAAAAAAAGAGACCACTAAAATATTGCACACAAGCTTTATATTTATCCCAAACCAGGAGAATATATATGCCATTTTAAATACTATTATTGGAATGATGTCAGAGTAGCCATAAGCTATCGTTCACGAAAAAAAATATTTAATAAATACAAAAATATGGATTAAAAAGGAATAAATACAAAAAAATGGATTAAAAAGGAAAAAAAGACGAAGAAAGGGTCTTTTTTTTTGAACAAAAAAACGGTCATTTTAGAATTATACGAGAACACATTCGAAAACACAACATAATAATAAAGAAATACAAAACTAATAAAAACACATTTCAAACATAAATAATATTATATAATATTTATATTTGTAAGATTAAAATAATAAGATGAGTCTATCACACTTGACAAGCATCGCTGAACATTACTAACAGTGAGCATTATTGAGCGTCATTAATTTAATTAATAAAGATAAAAAATTTAAATGACTCAACGTATAATTATAAATTATTTAAATAAATAATTATAAATTATTTAAAATAAAATATTAATTAAATTATTTTTCATATACATATGATAGTTTTAATTATGGTGCTTGTCTAGGGTCAAAAAAATAATTGGATTAAATATCAACCATAGTTAGTTTTAAAAAATAAAACCCTAAACCTTTAAACTAAAATCCTAAACCCCAAATACAAAGAATTAAACCATAAACTCAAACCCTAATTTTGAACAATGTGATTACGGTTTATAGTTTAGGGTTTAGGGTTTTTGTTCATGGTTTCAAGTTTATTGTTTAAGTTTTATGGTTTTGGGTTTATGTTTTAGGTTTTAGGGTTTGAGATTTAGGGGTTTTTTTAAATTTAATGAATATTTATTTTAAATAATTTTAAATTATATGTTTAAATAATTCATAATTATACGTTGAGTCCTTTAAAATTTTAATATTTATAAATTAATTTTAATGGTGTTGAGCGGTGTTCGTCGAGGGTCAAAAAATAATTGGATTAAATACCAACCATAGTTAATTTAAAAAAAATAAAAACCCTAAACCCTAAACAATGCACCCTAAACCTTGAAACCAAAATCCCAAACCCTGAATATAAAGTGTTAAACCAGAAACCAGAAACCCTAAATTTGAACACTATGTTTAGGGTTTATAGTTTATAGTTTACAATTTAAGGTTTTATATTCATGGTTTCAAGTTTATTGATTAAGGTTTGTGGTTTTGGGTTTACATTTTTGAGTTTAGTGTCACATCCCAAAAACCGGTCTAGTCGAAATTAGGTTTCGATGGCCGATTATTTTATATCGATTGAATAATTCATTCGACTCTATCTGAATCAATAAATATTATTCGGGTTAATTTATGATAGATTATTATTATTATTATTATTATTATTATTAATGGGTGGGACCCATGTCAAATCCTTCAAATTGAAGGAATGCCACCAGGATAAACATGAAATAGATTAATGGAGTAGGTAAAGTTGTCCATGTGGACAAAGTTTCAAATTTTCTATTAATTCTTTACCTTTGTTTTTAATTATTATTATTATTATAATTACAATTATTATAAAGGAAGAAAGAAAAGATGTTTACTTGAAAGCCACGCCTAAGCCACTAAGGGGTGTGGCAATTTGCCACAATTTTGGACAATAAAAAAATAGGCCACTCGGCCAAATAAAGAGAAAATAGTGGCAGCCACCATTACAAGTGGTCTTTGGGAAATGATTGAGGGAATTAAAGATAATTTTGAGGGAGCCCAAGGCCGGTTTAGTTCAACTATAAATAGGGGGAGATGAGTGCATTTGATAAAAAAAATATGAGGAAGTGAGGAAGAAAAATAAGGAAGTCAGTGAAGAAGCGAAATTAGGTGGGATCGAGTTCAGTATTAGATTAGTGGTCCGATAAATTCGATATAGTAATATCGAATTTCTACCGATGACGGGGTAAGCTCAAATCTCTAGTTAGTTTAAGTTTCGGTATCGAGTTGATTAATATTTTTATATATATTCGATACTGTTTTATTGATTAGTTTTTATTAATTATCATGGTATACGAGGTCGATTCGGAACAACCGTCAAGCCCAAGAAATAAAAATAAAGTACCGGTCTATCAAGGTGAGTGAAATAAATTAAAGTTGAGATTAGAGTCTCAACTACCTATAATTTGATGTTAGTATTTATATTAAGCATGAAATTGAATTAATTAAAGGTTGGTAAAAGATAAGGGTAGAAAGAATAAAGAAATTCGGATTTGTAAACTGTCCTGTAGAAAACTGCATTTTTGAGCATGTTAGAGTCATTTCTGGAAAACGTGTTCTTCTACAAAGTTGTAGAGGACAAAATTTTACATGGAATAGAGGTATGATTTGCTCAAAAATGTTAAGTATAAGTCTCTGAATTGTTCTTAGAAGTTACGGGACTGGAACTGAATAAAATTGGAATCTGCTGGGCTAAATTGTGAAATTCGAAATGTTTAGGGGGTCAAATGGTGTTAATAAATTCTGAGAATTTATGATTAGAACAGGGGATTCATAAAATGAATTAGATTAAATGGCCAAGCTTGAATTAAGTTTCAATTGGTAGGTTAAAACCATTTAGATCACATACATGATTATTAAAGAATAAAGGGGGACTGTTTTGTGGAAATTAATAAATTGAGGACTTACATGTCCTATTTTTGAGGTTACTGTATTATAAAAATAATGTTATAAGATTAATTTAAATGTGGTTAAAAGCTCAAGATTAATAGTGTAGTGAAACATAGATTATAAATACACTAAAGTCACAAATTAAGCATAGACAGATTAAGTTTCTGAAAATGCCTTATGTTCAAGTAATAAACTGTATTAATAGGGAAATGATAAAATTATATGCCATACATAGTTATAAAGGTGTGTTTATAAGATTTCCAGAATGGTAAAGAACTCCTTATTTGGAGTTGTGAGTAAAAAGATATGAATTTTTGAGTAAGTAAATGTCATGAAAACATGGTAACAGTTTGCCCCTAAATCTGCTTCAACAACGACTTTAGAAATTCATTATAAATTGTATAAGAGGAATTAAAAGCTATAATTTATATGGTTTAAAAGGTTATTCAGTCTAGTTTCGTTTAAAACAAACGAAATCAGATTTTGAGTTATAGAACATTTTATATAAATATTTCTTTAAGGACAATGCAAGCTGCCTAATGTACTAAATGATATATTTCTTTAATGTTTGGTTAGAAAAGAGTAGAAATGAAGGAAACCACAAAGTTGGAGAATAAGGAAAATGTCTCTAAGCTTGGATTGAGGTGAGTGTGGATGCATTTGTCTCGGGTGACGCGGTGTCATTCCGATCATTGTTTTTATATGTGAGTATAGATGCATTTGTCTCGGGTGACACGGTGTCATTCCGATATTTTTATGTTCTGATATGTGGGTATAGTCGTGTCAGGGGTAGGCTCGGTGCCTTCCTATTGCATTAATTATGAATTTATTTGCATCTGGTAAGTACCCTACATTATTTTGATATGCTTAAAAATGATTATAATATGCTACATGTATATGAAAATAATATGAAATATTATCTGATATGGAGCTACGGCTCATCTTGCTATTTGATATGATATGATCTGAAAATCATGGACTATGTGAAATTATGTGTATTTATGGACGTTGGATACAATTGGCATGCCAGAGGGTTATTCGAGCTCACCATGTAAGGGAGGACTACGGTCCAGGGCTACGGCCTATATGTGGGAGATAAAAGGATGGAAGTGTAAGGGATATATGGAGCTACGGCTCAGGGCTACGGCTCATTTATGATTCATGATATGGTGTACAGGGAATCCGCGTATCCAATGGTACCAATATATTATGTGTTTGATACGTATGCTATGTTATGCTCATGATATGATATTATATAAGAGATACATGGAGCTACGGCTCATTACTGATTCATGATATGGTGTACAGGGAATCC